>CM060448.1:150794967-153194967 GCA_030545235.1 Helianthus tuberosus | reverse complement strand
CATGGACATGATGAACAGAATCTGTAAACCGTATTTGGATAAGTTTGTAATTGTCTTTATTGACGATATACTTATTTATTCCAAAATTCAGGAAGAGCATTGTCAGCACTTGCATGCACTCTTAACTTTGTTAAGAAAAGAAAAGCTTTATGCCAAATTCTCGAAGTGTGAATTTTGGCTACAGGAAGTGCAATTTTTAGGACACATGGTAAATCATGAAGGTATTCATGTAGATCCTGCTAAGATAGAAGCAATTACCAAATGGAAAGTTCCACAGACAGCTATGGAAATTAGAAGCTTTCTAGGATTAGCTGGATATTATAGACGCTTTATTAAGGATTTTTCCAAGATAGCTGTACCATTAACTAAGCTAACCTGTAAAGCGGTTAAGTTTGAATGGGGACCTAGGCAAGAAGAAGTCTTTAGGATTCTAAAGCAAAAGTTAACCAATGCTCCAATTCTAGCCTTACCAGAAGGAACAGAAGATTTTGAAGTTTACTGTTATGCTTCTAAGCTAGGATTAGGATGTGTGCTAATGCAACGCAAAAATGTGATTGCATATGCATCAAGACAATTGAAAAAGCACGAAGAAAACTATACGACTCATGACTTAGAGTTAGGAGCCATAATTTTTGCCCTCAAGATTTGGAGACATTATCTGTATGGAAGTAAGTTTACTGTCTATACGGATCACAAAAGTTTAAGATATATCTTTGGGCAAAAAGAATTAAACATGAGGCAAAGAAGATGGATGGAAATCTTAAGTGACTACGACTGTGATATTCAATATCACGGAGGAAAGGCAAATGTAGTTGCAGATGCCCTAAGTCGTAAGTATCATGAGAAACAACGACGGGTTCGTGCTCTTAGATTAAATCTACAGTTAGATTTAATGGAACAACTGAAAAATGTTCAAGAAACAGCAATCAAGGACGATGCTGAAGGAATGAAAGGATGAATAAAAGACTTAGAACAAGGTAGTGATAGAATCTGGAGATTCCATAAGAAACGAATTTGGGTACCTAAGCAGGGAGAATTAAGGAATCAAATTCTAGAGGAAGCCCATAAATCTAGGTATACCATGCATCCTAGTAACAACAAAATGTACCAAGATTTAAGAAATAATTTCTGGTGGATAGGTATGAAAAAGGATATAGCTAGATATGTTTCTAAATGTTTTACTTGTTCACAAGTTAAGGCAGAACACCAGAAACCATCAGGTTTACTTAAACAACTAGAAATGCCTGTATGGAAATGGGAACTTATAACAATGGATTTTGTTACTAAGTTACCCAAAACCAGAAAAGGTAATGATGCGATTTGGGTAATTGTGGATCGATTAACCAAATCAGCTCATTTTCTACCCATGAAAGAAACCTTTAGCATGGACAGATTGGCAAAGCTGTATGTGGATGAAATAGTATCCTTACATGGAGTTCCACTCTCCATTGTATCGGATAGAGATAGTCGTTTCACTTCCCATTTCTGGAAAAGTTTCCAGGAAGCAATGGGAACCCGACTAAAATTAAGCACTGCATATCATCCTCAAACAGATGGACAAAGTGAAAGAACAATCCAAACTCTGGAGGACATGCTTAGGGCATGTGTGATAGATTTTGGTGGAAATTGGGACAACCAATTACCCTTAATTGAATTCTCCTATAACAATAGTTATCATTCAAGTATCGAAGCTGCCCCATTCGAAGCACTATACGGACGTAAGTGCAGAACTCCAGTTTGTTGGGCAGAAATAGGAGAAAGTCAATTATCAGGTCTTGAGATTGTGCAAGAAACTACCGACAAGATCACTCAAATCAAGGAAAGATTAAAGACGGCTCGAGTTCGCCAGAAAAGTTATGCCGATAATCGACGTAAGCCACTCGAGTTTCAAGTTGGAGACAAAGTACTTTTGAAAGTATCTCCTTGGAAAGGAATAGTTCGGTTCGGTAAGAAAGGAAAGCTAAGTCCAAGATACGTAGGACCATTCCCAGTGATCCAACGTATAGGACCAGTTGCTTATCGTTTACAACTACCAGAGGAATTAGCTGGAGTACATGATGTATTCCATGTATCCAACCTCAAGAAATGTTTATCTGATGAATCTTTGGTAGTACCTCTTCAAGATGTAGAGGTAAATGAAAAGTTAAAATCTGTTGAAAAACCACTACAGATAGAAGACAGAAAGATTAAGTTTCTCAAACACAAACGCTTAGTGCTGGTCAAAGTCAAGTGGGATTCAAAGAGAGGACCTGAATACACTTGGGAACTGGAATCAGAAATGAAGCAAAAGTATCCTCACTTGTTCCAGTAAATCTCGAGGATGAGATTTTTATTAAGGTGGGGAGGATGTAACAACTCTCGCCAAAACTATTATTTATTATTATATTTTGTTCAAAAGGAAACCCTAATTGAGACCCCAAGTAATCCTGCATAATCCCTGAAATTTTCAGAATAATCAGAATCAGGATCAGGGACCCTAAAACTCAGGGGGGGGGGGGGGGGTAAAACCCTAGTTGATAATATCCAAACAGTTTTACGTGTGATTCAAAAATTAACGAGCGACCAACTCACCTGAGCTACCTGGACACGAGGCTACCCTATGGTAGTAGGGTGTCCCTCGCGCCACGCGACGGTCCCTCACGCCACGCGAGGGAGCCGTTTTCCAGGTATAAATAGGGGAGTCTGGTACTTGCAATTGTGCGTTAGTTCGACGTTAAAACTCAAAACGTACACTGAGATATTGTAGAAACAGTCCCAAAACACACACAAATCACGAATCGCTGCCGCAAAACAGGGTAATAACTCGATCGCTGCTACGATTCAATGTCCGATCGATTAAACTATCCAATGGATGTTTAAGTACTGCCCACATTAGGGTTATGCTTTTTCATTCGTCGTGAATTCGATGGATGTTTAAGTATCGCACTTTGTCATTCATTGTGAGGGTTTTAATCTCGTGAGTTATCGTAAATGCTGTATTAGTTACTAACCTAGTTCGTGTGCATGTTGTTTAAATTTAGGTTAAAAGGCTAATCAGTAGGCTAAGCTCTCTCCACTTAAATCTGCAAAGTGAGTCATTCTCTTTTTATCAAATTTGATTTCAAAATCATGCTTGTTTTCAAAGTTATAATTACAGGGATTAAGTCTTTGTAATCTCCAAATTACAGCCGGTATGTAGGGTTTTGTATACAATACTTGATAACCGTCACCATTGGACAACGAGTTAGCCAAGGGGTGATATGACCATAATCACAGATACCATTGGACAACGAGATAGCCAATAGGTGGTCGAGTGATAAATACCGTGGGTAGTTGGTTGATATAGAAACATTGTAATCGCTCTTAATACTGTAAATTATAACAACATATCGTCTTTAGTAAAAAGAATGATTCACCAGTATTTCCCCGCTGACAAAACCTTTTTAAAACATGTTTCAGGTGATCTGTTGTGATCCAGGAAAAAGTGCCGTGAAGCACTACAAGCTTAAGGAAGTGGCTCAATATAAATAAAGAAACATGTTTTGTAAAATAAAGATTTCCCAGTGAAATCACCTTATTGTAAACTACCGGGGTTTTATCCCTAAATTATGAAATAAAATAATCGGGCATTTTAAAGATTCTGTGAAAACCTTCCGCTGTCGCATCAATTAAATAAATACCACGGGATTTCTGTCCCGCGGCTCCTGAACCGGGTCAAACCGGGTCGGGGGGCGTGACATCTGATCCAGCCATATAGCTTGATTGCTACATAAATATTGACAATGACTTATTCAGAAGTGTATTATGGAATTGTCATTTATGGCAATTCATTAACCATGGAAATTTTAAGCCATATTGGTTAATTTAATTTATTCAAATTTTTATTATATTTTATCCTGATTATAAACTATTAAGGATAATAGGGTGGCATACAAAAGGCCTAGTCACAAGGACAATTTTAAATTATAAGCCATGATCTTATGGGTACGAGGTATTAAGGCTTGAACATAGTTCATCACCTTTTCTTGACAGTGAGTCATAGACTACAACTATCTTTCGTCTCAAAGGACAATATGTATGGCCCGTAGGCACTACATCACTAAGGGATGTTTAAATTAAATGAGAAAAGGAATTATAAGAATCCAATATAAGATGACGTGTGTGATTTTATCGAATCACATTTTCCAGGAGTGCTAACATGTTTTCAGATGTTAACAAGGATTTAAATCTTAAAAAGGCTTTACCATTTTAGCTATGTCGAAAATGACATATAGGCTAGGTTATACCTTTAAGATTTTTCTTTGAGATATAATGGCAGAGCAATCATAAATTGAAATGACGTTCTGATTTAAGACATAATACATACATATATTGCTTAATACCAAAGTAAATTTCAAAAAGGAAACTTTTCATAGAAAGTCCTAAAGAATCACAATAATTGCCCTAAACGGGTCTTTAAACAAGGAAATTTGCCCACGCAAGGACTTGTAAGGTATATATATGTCCTTATAGGGACTACTATAGAAATTCAATATACAAAGGAAGTTTCTTCTTCATTTTATTTCTGAAAGTTTTCTCCTTGGTTCCCTGTGTGCGGTATGAATACTGAAGGGTTTTTGTGGGTAGTCCAAATCTTCTATATTAGGAATCTTTGCAAACGTGGAATCTAAGTATTTTATGGTTAATGAATAATATGAATCATGAATAAGGTCAGGACATGTATAATCCGAGTTTGGGATTCCAAGACTTGGAGGTAAGAAATATGAGTCCTTTGGGTCCATAGGTATTATCTTTGGAGCGGGAGCTTCAGGGACAACTGGTATAAACTCCTCCGATATTAGCTTCTCATTTGAAGTTTCAATAGTCCTGGGTACAGAATTTGAAATATGGTTAATGGGTTCAAAAGGTCCTTTCTCCATACTGGTCGTATGCTAACTCGAGCTATGGTACGAAGCTTACATTCTTTAGTCTTCGGGTCTTGAGAGCTTCCACCAATGGTAGCTTTGCTCGGCAACACGATCCTAAGATACAGAAATATCAAAAATAATGCATACATATAACAGGGATGAGATCGTTCCTAATTCAAGTCTAGACTCGGAAGTCAAGGAATGTGCTACTGTGTCATTGAGATTAAACACAAAAGGCTAGTGTTTAATTCACTCAATGTTGGCTCTGATACCAACCTGTCACACCCCGATATTTCCACGTATTACCGGTGGGCCCGGTGGGGAGTATCATGACATAGTTGATATCATCATAGTCAAATAATCACAGTTCAATGCATAGCGGAAGTCTAAAGTAATAATAATACAAACCGATTCGAAAGTATAATAAAATATTACACAACGGTTGTATATGGATCCATAGGCGGATCTTAAAACAGAAATATAAACTCTGTTCAACAGACTTTAGACGTTTAGAACTTGCAAGATTCCTTATTAACGCCCTGAGCTCCCAGCCAATTACGTACAGTACCTGTCACTTAATCTTTTTGGAAAATACGTCAGTTTACACTGGTAAATACAATTAACTGACTCTTTTGAAAACATTTATGAAAATTGATTTAAATGCACATGGCACAAATATCCTTTTATAACTTGGGACAATTATATAAAAATAATCTTGTATACAGATTTATATGTTTGTTATACATTCAGGGCCCGATATAGAAACCAAGTCAAAATTAATAGACAAACCACAAGTATATAGGCCCACAAGAGAGTGAGATACCGATTTTCCAACGCAACCGTCAGGTGTATGCCTACACCCCGTGCTTAAGACGTGGTCATTTCTTAATAAATGATGCCAAGGATATCCGGGACATGGTCATTAACCCCCAAAGGCTTTGTTTCAAACAAGACAGATTAAAACGGGTTACCTCAATAATTTAACAGGTAATCGATTAAATATTCAATACCCGACCAAGCTGTATATTAAAATACCGTATCCCAAGCCCGTATAGGGAAAATAAGTTAAAAGTATTTACCTGAGCTAAAATGTAATTTTATTCTCAGCCGTATATTCAAATCAGCAAGCACAAGTACCTCTACTGGGGCTCTCAATCTGGAACGAAGGTTTTATTAACCTATTAGATTCCTAACGGGTCTTATTTAAGTTGTAACTTAGACCGGTTAGTTTTAAGGAAAGGTTTACGGTTCAAAACGCAAGATTAAGCGAAGACCGGATTTGAATGTGATTTAGACCCGACAAGTATGGAGACTTCTATAATATGGGTAAACTAAACACATTCTGAATTTTGAAGTGAAAAATGATAAGGTTTGACCCGTTTCGGTTAATTCATGTAAACTAGTTACATAAACCGTACCGAACGCGTAAAATGCATAACGGGTAACCAAATGAGCCATGAACATGTTTCACAAGTTAATATGCCTTAAATATGTTGTGATATCAGTAGGATACCTTCCATTATGCCCAAAACGGATTCAAAATCAATTTAAGCCCCGTAGGGGTATTTTGGTCATTTTAAAGTCTATAAAAGTGGTTAAATAGCAACCTGAGGTTCTGGTCTAAAATAATCAGTAGAAATATTTATTTTAATAATTTATATCGGAAAGATATCATATATATGCGAAATTTATCATTTATGGCCAAACTATGCACCGTAGGGGCATTTTGGTCATTTCACATATGTTAAAATGGCCAATTTTGGAAATCTGAGTTCAAAACTTTTAATTACTGTTTAAGTATAAAAATTTACTCATAACATCAGTAGGTAACAAGTCTTAGGTGCTAAATATGGTTTTAAACCATACTATGCGCCTAAATCGCATAAAAGTCGTTATTTGACGATATTCGAGTTGATTAAGGAAATCTGAGATTTTGATCAGCCTTTACTGTTTAAAATAACTTATTTAATATATAAAATCAGTAGAAAAAGGTTTGGTATGTAAAGGATGTGTAAAACTCATTTTATTAGCGAAAAGGGCATTATCGTCAATTACCGAGTCTATGCGAGAACTCTATGTTATGATCAGTTTAAAATTAAATAAAAATTTCCAAAAATCCCTAAATATTATATTATATCAGTAGGTATAAAGTTTGGTGACAAAAATTGGGTTTGAATGGGTTTTATGCCAAAGATGCCGTTTAATTAATATAAAAGCTTTCATTTTACGATATCGCGTATAACTTCTATTTTAGACCACAAACTGATGTCAAACTTCTAGGACAGATTTTAATATCATAAGGGCATAATGGTCAACTTTTAAGCATTTAACGGAAACATGCAATGAACTAAGATTTCTATGGAACCATGTTGTATAACCGTGGAGGGTTATACTAACATATAATATGGTCCTAAAGGAATCCTAAGGCATAACTAAACTAGGCTAAATCGGGTCAGAACTGAAAGTCAAAGCAAAAGTCGAATTTTGCGACTTTCGGTTATGAACCGAGCCTAAGCTTAGAATTGTCGGGTTGAACATGCCTACACATGTTCAATTAATATTTACCCAGTTATTAAAGTGACAAAACTGATTTTATTGCCTTTAGATCATTAGTTATGAATTTTATCTAAAAACCGATTCGTTTAACTTTTATTTTAATTACTTTGACCCGACAATTAACTAAGCAACCGTGGTAATTAGGAGGTGCCCTTTTGAGGGTTTAATACCTACCTAATTACGATCACGTAGCCATGTTCGTTACGAACAATGGCTTGACCGTTTAAAAGTAAAAGCGGTTATCGCAAACGCTTGACTTTTCGGCTTTTAAGCCAAATAAAAATAACTAGCCATAAGAGGGCACTTACAAGGGGTCCAAGAAAGGATGAATTTGATCTAGAATACTCAGGTATGAAGCATAAAGCTTCAACTTAGAGCAATTTAGATTAAGTGTGAGAAATGAGAGCAAAACTAGTGGGTATTTATAGGATTTCAAAAACCGTTAGGATCGTTCCTCGATAATTGAGCTTCGATCTGGACCTTACACATAAGGCACATGGTTTTGGAATACTAGGGGTGTCCAAAACCATCACACGGTATTGAGAAAAGTTACGCTTAGGCCCCTGAAATTCAACCTGGTTGCAAAAATGAAGTTTCTGTCCAGATGAGGCCGTGGCGTCGCACCACGGCAAAACCCGATAGTGGTGGCGCAGTGCCACCACCTACCAGGGACCAGAAACTTTGCTAAAATGTCAGGTTTGGTCCCTGCAACACCTTTGGGCCATTTTCGATGCGTTTAAACCCCGTTAACCCCATTTCAAGGCTCTAAAATGAATTTAAAGTATAGGGAACATGAAATATGCTCAAAAACATCTCAGATGTCGGTTCTTTTGGCCGTACGGTTGCGTTGTTCGGTTAATTACGACGAAACACGAACGGATGCGAAAAACGATCCAAATTACACGACGAATGGAATTTTATCATGCCAGTCACTAAAACCAAATATTTTAATTATTACATAAATTTTTGGATGTCCGGATATATTCAGAACGTAAGATATGCGCGAAAATGCAAACTTATGCACTTTTTGACGCTTTTAGTCCCTGTTGATCAAATAAGTTTATTTTTGCGCACCAAACACCTCTAAGCCTATTTCTAGGATATGCAAAGGATATTTAGGGCATGTTAAACTTATGATCATATTCCGTAAGGTTCGATACCATACGAATCGGCAGACTTTTGCAGTTTGACGCAATTAGTCCCTCTAATGCACAAACTTGCGTATACCATCGTTTAATAGCATCGAAGCCTTATCTAATCCATATTACGCATTATTGAGAGTATTATTAAACATCATGATGCTTCGGGTTTGTAAAAAGGTCATTCAGAGGTATAATTAAACATATTGACACTTTTACCCCCTTAAACTTGCAAAGTTACGCGTATCATCACTTAAAGGCATAAAAACCTTAGACGGCCAATAATTGGCATTCCCGAGAGTATAATCAAATGTCATGAAGCTCCTGGTTTGTTTAAAAGGTCACTCAGAGGTAAGAATTAACATGTTGATGCTTTTAACCCTTCATCGCGCAAACTTTCAATTAATTACGCAAACGGCTACACTCTATCAACAAGTGGCTCATTTGTGAATATGATTACTGAGTAACGTTATTCCGAGGGTTATGTTAAGTATGTTAACACTTCCAGTCCTTCCATAATCAAAGTTTTTGATTTTTCACAAAATTAGTCCTTCATAGTCAACGATTGACCTTATTAGGGTTTTGTACACATGTCAACGTATCATTGGACGTGATTTTACGAGGTGTTACACTTTCCCTCCATTACAACTTGTTAGCACTTTAAGCACTTCAGATTCAGTAAACTCTTCACACAGTCTAAGCCCGTTCAACTCCGAGATCCTAGGCAGGCCTTCTCCGCTAAAATTGGGCCTTTTCCTTATTGGTTCCGAAAACAATTTTTTAAACCAACTTCTAATAGCTTCTTTAAGTTCCAACGGGCCCGAGACCAAACTGCCCCCGAACCTAAGGCCGTTGATTTTGTTAGAAGCGATATTAACGTTCAAAATCCTATGAAAATAGGAACTATTTTCGTCCCCAAATTTTACCCAATTAACCCTCGCCTTTTGTTGCAAATTTTTGGCCTTTATCTGATCCAACTTGACGATTTTAACTTTGAGATCCATTCTAGTTTTTTGTCACTCTCCGTTAAAGGCCCAAGCTCCGCTTTTCTTTCTATACCTTAAATGGTCTTCCTCATCTCATTGGCTTCCATATTTTCGGCCGCATTAACCTTTTTTCTCCATTTTTTTTATCTCAACTTTAATTCTCTTTAGAGTCTCAGCAAGCAAGTTATAAAATTTACCACCCACTAAACCAGCCGAGGTGACGTCTTTGACTATCTTCGATAGATTTTGGTCCCCCACCCAAGCATTGAAAAATTTAAAAGGAATCGGCCCAAAATCAATACAACTACAAGATAACGAAACTGGGCAATGGTCAGAAAAGCCCCTAGACTGTACTTCAACTTTAGCACAAGGCCACTGGTTCAGAAAAGCATCATTGACCAGGAACTTATCTAACTTACTTAATTTCACATCCGAATGCCCCGAGAAATAGGTGTACTTACCTCCCAACATGGTATATTCAAGAAGCCCAGCCCTGGAGATGAAACCATTAAAAGCATATGCCGCTCCACTGTCAAATCTGGAGTTCACCCTCTCATCAACAGACCGCATGTCGTTGAAGTCCCCAAAAATAACCCACAGATCTGCAGACCGATGAATCAGCTCCGTAATCTCGTCCCACAAATCTTTCCTTTGCCTGGCATCGTTTGGGGCATGTAAATTAATAATATTAACTTTATCCTCCACTCCCGGCACACTGCCAGCGACCAATAGATACCTATGGTTTTCTAAAATCACTTCCTCCTTAAAAGCATCTGGGTTCCATAATAAAGCCAGACCGCCTGACCTTCCTATGGAGTCAACAGAGACTACTTTTAAACTCGAATTGCCCCAGAACTTCCGCATCTCGATTTCCGATAACCCAGATTTGTGCGTCTCTTGAAAGCCGATGACATCCGCCTTAAGCTTATCTTTTAATTTTTCACCCACTGGCCTTTTGCCCCTGCTGCAACCCCGTTAATATTGAGAGAAATAAAATTCATTGGCACCATGTTGTCTCCATATCCCCAATTACTAACTTTCTCACATGATTCTCGAACCCGGTTACCTCAATCCCGATCTTGTCTCCGAAATCAAGGGTGTTAAAAACCTCTGCTTCGAAATCCCCTCTACTCTGAACAGAACTTAAATTGCCATTCCTTGCCTCACCGTGAGAACGATTGACAAGAATCTCCTCCTCACCCATGTTAATATATTGTTCCATTCGAAAAACTTCCTCCAGATTGAACGGATCTGAGTCCTCACCTACCTCTGCCTCGTTGTTAAGGTCTGGGGTTTTAAATTGCTGGGCCTTATTCTTCTTAGCTTTGTTTTTGGGCCCCAAGGTGATAAAGCTGGGGCGAGTGGGCTCAGAATCCGGCCCAACATTACCTAAATCAGACCCAAACTCATGTAAAGAAGCTTCCACGTTATCTCTCACCTCATTTAAATCTCCTGTCCCCACCTCCTGATCCCTAGGACACTCAGCCGCCGTCTCGTGGACTGAACCATCAAAGTGTTGTTTTCCCATGCACGTTGGTGAGGGGTCCAACATGCACCTGTTCAAACTGTCACACCCCCAAATTCCACAAGCGGAGTATCACCGCAGGGAGCGTGACATGACCAGGATCAAGCCACCAATCATATTGAACAATGTATTAAAGTAAACATAAAACCAACCAACAATATAATTGGTGTCCAAAACAAATTAACTAAGTTCAAGTTATTAGCGGAAGCATAAAGTTTAAAACCAAAACATAAGTTTAAAAGTTCAAATGTTTAACATGGAACTCAACAGTCCATGTCCCACAACGACCTCTTCCTCCTGTGCAAGCTCCATCTAAGTACCTAACGACCTGCAAGGCATATAGTAATGAATCAACAACAAAGTTAAGCGAGTTCACAGTTGGTTGTCCATTTTAATGTTGTTCCAAAAACCATGAGTTATTTCAAAAACCATGAGTTAATCAGTTCCTTGTTTCCCAAACCATAACAGGTGGGGGCTACCCCATGTTGTAAACCACTAGACCCGTTACCATATCGACTACTGACTTTAGTCATGTTTATGTGCCCTGCGTCAATGTCTATCATCATTGACTAAGTGCCCAAGTACATTAGTCCACTCCCGTCCTCTGCGGCACGGTGTGAGGCTTGTCAGACCTAATAGCGCTATTTAACTAATGACCCGTTCGCCAATGGCCCGACGATTAAGTCGATATAAAAATGAGGGACTTCATGATAGAGTTTTGTCTAGTAAGTTTTATGTTGTCATCCTTCCTATGGAGGTACGTATTCTACCTAAGGAGAATATGCAGGATTTAAATGTTGTCATCATTCCCAAGGAGGATGGAGGTACGTATCCTACCCTAGGAGAATACGTAAGTTTCATTTTAGTTCCTTAACCCATTCCCAAACCACCGGGAATCCTATTCCTTGAAGAAAGTGTGAACACACCTTAGGTTAGCCCGACAGATAAATGAAAGGTCAATCGAGCTGCTAGCGGTCAACCACGTCCAAACATGGTTACCATACAAGTCAGGTCTAGGTTCAAGTAGTTCACGTAAGTTTACACATAGTTAATAAGTTACGAACACATAACGATCATGGCAAACACGTAGGATCATGGCACCTAGTTAACCTACATTCGACATGTTAAACAGTAACATACAGTCCACATAAACATAACTCAACTTGTGCGACTCGAGTGATTGGGCCGCTATGGTTGTGCAAGCCCAATAAACAACCGGCCCAACCTGTTGTGCGTTCAGCACAATCTTGTGCGACTCACAACGGGTTGTGCGACTCAGAAGCATACCCGGCCCAACAACAAATGTAATCCAAAACTTATACGGCCCAAACATATAAACAGACACTTATCTTGTGCGGTCCAAATACACTTGTGCGATTCAGTGTAACTTGTGCAATTGGGTTTTAGGGCTTTTCGGCCCAACAACATAACATAACTTAAACATTTGTGTGGCCCAAGGTATTGTGCGATTGACACGGTCTTGTGCGATCCACAATACCTTGTGCGATCGTGCATAACATAATTGTACTTTGTGCGTTACTCAATTGTACCTTAACATATCTTAGCTTGTGCGACTGGCTTGTGCGACCGAGGGCTTGTGCGATTGCCCTTGTGCGGTCAAACAAGCTTGTGTGATCAGTTATCCAATTCCCTAAAATCATGCAAATCAGTTATAGCAAATTGATAGTTTCCAAATCATGTTATCATTGATTAAATGAAGCAATTATCGACATCCTTAAGAATCCTAATAACATTCAAGCATGAATAACAATCATAACCTTTAATCACATTAACAAATCCATGATTTTGATCACTAACATGCACCCTATCAATTTCAACACAACCAATCATCCGAATATACTCTCATAACAGCCGATTAACATGCATTCGGTTCTAGATCATTATTAACATCAAACGATTATCAAACCCTATATTGATCTAACCACTCTACACATGTGAGCCGATACACAAGGACACCAAATATCATCAATTGACATTACAATCAATCACAAAACATCTCTAAATCATTATGTAGAAACATATAGATAACAACATCATCTAACCTACAATCAATAGTAAGATACTAACCGGTTATAAAGTAGAACAAGGGTCGGATCGAACAAGAAGATCTTCGAGGGAGGGGAGATGTTGTCGTCGGGTTCGAGAGGAGAGAAAGTGAGTGTAGGGTTTGTATGTGTTAAGTGTTTTGCAACTAATGAGGAGTATACACCCTCCTCATGAGGTTATACGTGTAAAGGGTGGGCCAAACCCATCATGGGCTGCCCTTGGTTTCGAGTACAAGGAGTGTGGCCCAAAAGGGCTTGTGCGAATGGACTAGTGTTGTGCAATCGAGATTTATTATACACTTATACTTATAACACAATCATACATAACATGTAACATCCAACTCACAATCATTCCATTCAAATCAACATATCATTTAGTCACATAATGTCCATACAAGTTACATCAAGCACAAAGAAAGGTTCTAAAATACGAGTTGTCACACGAATACTCACCGGTGGAATCCTTGGACTCTACAACTTCCGGGGATCTAGCCAGACTGGACAACTACGGCGACTCGTCTCCGAATACCGATGACACCTCAATATCATTCGTCTTTCTCTTTTCCAAGAAATCAGGACACCATTGCCCTGCAATTTCTTCAACCACATTTTTAATTTATGATCCTTCCAAATTAAGGTCACTTCTTTGGACAACCTCTTCCCTAAATTGGTTAGGATCGCCATCTGGTCTTCCGCCATGTTTCCGTCATCATAGGAGGCTTCTGATTTGACCAACAAGCGTCCACACCTTTCTCCGATTTTGTTCAATATGTGCCGATCCCATAAGGACACAGGGACTCCCAGGACCTTAATCCATGCTACTCTATCGAACACCGGTGGAATCCCCTCCCACATGTACAATCTAGAGAACCACTGTTCCCACTCGTCAATCCTCAGTCTTAGGTATTCATCCGCTTCTTTAACACTATCAAAAGTGATAAGAACTTTAAGACCCCCCAAATATCTAAGGACCAAACCTTCCTCCAACGTATCCTTCAGGTTATTAAGGATCTCAATATCCTTATTTTCTCCAACTAGAGACTTGTAACACCCCAAAACTCGAATTATTAAATTTGTTAGTAGGTTACCATGTGTAATAAAATGAAATACAATAACTAAGTTATTAAACTTAGTTAAATGTCTAATAAATAAGTAAAGGAATGAAATTTGTGGCAACTATGATGGTGTGGTAAACTTGAGGGACTTAGATTGCCAAAATGGAAACTGATATTAATAAAAAGAAAAATAAAAACACACACACTGTGCGTGTGTGTGTCTGGTCGATCGATCAGGGCAGAGGAGAAAGGGGTAAACCAGGTAAACCCTAATTCACAAGAAATGTCTAAATTGATAAGGAAATTAAAGACTTTTAGGATGCATGTATCAAGATTTTTGATCTCCTAAGTGTTCTTCACAATCAAGTAAGTTAAATTTTATGATTTGGTGACGTTGGGTGAAGTGGGGTTTGATGAATTCATGAATCTATGTGAAGTTAGGATGGATATGTGATAGAATTACCTTATGAAACTTGAATTATGCTTAGATTTCTGATTGTTATGTATATTTATGAAAAACCCACTTGTAGTAGCTCTTATATAGGATGATGATGATGATGTATTTTATGTTAATTTGATGATGCTTGATGTTTATGACAATGGATGTTATAGGTTATTGATTTTGAATCTAAATTGAAGTGAAAGTTATGTGAAAAATTGATGAATATAATGATCTTGATAAGAATTTGGTATGGTTGTGCACAAGTTACTTGTACACTATGCTTAGAAAGTGGTATGCACACCAAGTGTTCGAAAAAATGCTTAGGTGAAAATGATAAGTGAAATTTGTATGTAAGCAATTGATAATTATATGTGGAATGTGAAAATGATGTAATAGATAATAGGTTTGCAAAAGGAATGTGTTTTAGATGGATTACAAGTGGGAAATTAGTGTGATAAGATGATACGATAAGATACATGTATTAGAAAGTTGTACTACATGTAGAGTGTCGCGTCGAGACGCGATACACTAAGTAGAATATGGAATTAAGTGTTGGGACGCAACACTTGAAGTTGATTGTAGAAGATTGATACTAAAACGCATCATAAGAAATGAAATGGTAAATTATACGATGAAAGAAAGAAAGTATGAATGATATGTTAGAATCCGTGAGACGGATTTGAAACATAGAATGAATGAAGAGTATGAATGAAATGTTTGAAATCTGCGAGACGGATTCAAAACATAGAAAAGAATGGAAAGTGGAATGAAAAGTCCGAATTCGTAAGTAAGTACGGACTGAAGAAGTAAATATTTTTAAAGCAAGTATTATCCAAGACATGTTTTAAACTTTTATCTATATAAATATAATTATGTGAATGCGTTGTACGCAAGATGTTTGAGAGGGACAAATAAGTCATACGGATCAAATAGCGATTGACATTTGAAACCGGTATTTAATGCTTGAAATTGTCAAGTCTTAGACTTGTAGGTGAACATAAGGTATGATTATGCGATGCCGCCAATTTGGGAAGAAATTACCAACACAAGGAATGGATAACGAGTCAATGGACTTGACTCACGTTAGGTATGTATAAAGGTTATGCATTTAATAGGAGCTTATAGCTCGACTAGAGAGGGATGTGTTAGAATTGGGTAATTGGTGAATGTAGATCAGAATGTAATTACAATTGGACTTTTGAAAAGTCAAACAAAGTAAGTTGATAGTTATTAAGCAAGTAATAGTAAGATAGCATGAAGTAGTTGATTTGTGAAGTAGATAAAACCAATAAAAAACTATTGTAGTAGCAAGAAACTTTAGTCGAAAGAAATAAGCTTTGAAATAAGTTATGTGTTAGACATATTATTAATTGACTCTTGGGAGTCGGGATGAATGATGGTTACGACCTAGACAAATGATTTTAAGTAGGGACGGGAACGGGTAAATTCTTGCAATTAATATTAAGATGATAAAATAAGTCTTTGCAAGTATGCAAGAATGGAAAGGAATTATGAACCTGTACTTTGATACGTCTTTGATAAGTAAGAAGTACCAGTTTGACTTTGAAAAGTCAAACTGTAAAAGTTGACAAATGAGTTAAAGATCTGCGAAAGAATGGTTATGTAATTGACCCGTTATGAACGGGTCAAACAACGAAAGCGATATGTTAGGAAATGGTCATGTATTGACCCGTTATGAACGGGTCAAACGCACTAATGTTTTAAAAGGGAATCGAGAAAAGATTAATAGGTAAATAAGGTGATGTAATAAACATCACGTCTAAATGAAATATGTAAATCCCTAATCCTATAATGAGAATGGCAGAAATCATGATGTGATAAACCTATCAAGGACGGCGGAAGAATGCTCATGAGCGAAAGCTCATCACACGGATGAATCAAGTCAATCCAGAGATGGTATGAATGGTAACAAAGAGGGTCGATTCGCTTTTGCATGTCGAGGTACTGCGTCAAAACAGTAAGGTTAGTGAATTGTATAATATCTGAATGTAAATATTTAGCTATGGGTTGAAAAAGTACTTCCGTACGAAATAATGTAGTGCAGAATGTGTTATGAAAAAGAAGGCTTGGCTTTTGGAAGTTGATTAAGAATGAATTTTAGTTCAGGCTTATGTAGTAAGCAGACCGTGCATGAGTAAGAAGGTAGGAATGAAACTCTAGGTATAAATGAAACTAGTAGAACTAATACTAATGGTGAAATGTATTAGTAAGTTCATATAAACTTCAGATTTGTTGTAATGTAAATCATGGTATTAGACTTTTTAGGTTGCTACTAGTTTGCACACACTAGTTTAAGTACGATAATGTAATGAGTTGAGGATTTAAGAAGAAATTGTTAAAGAATGGAAATGTAAAGTATATGTAGTTACCGGTTACGAACGGGTCAATGTGATATAGAAAGCATAATGAAGAAATAGTATAAGTAGTGACTCGTTGTAATGGGTCGCACGGGATGAAAAATTTGATATTGAGGAAAAGGTATGTATTGACCCGTTATGGACGGATCAATTAAGGCAAGTATGATGGGCTATGAAAATGGTCAAAACTTTGGCCCGTTATGAATGGGTCGGATGGACTATATGTTTAATGTTTAAGGAATGTTACGTACAAATCTAGGTAGGCTGATTTGTTGAAAGAAATGGAGAAAGGATTTCTAGAAATGATGTTCTTAAAGTTATGACCTTACTAATGGATAAACCGATATTGATGAAGTAGGTTTCGGGGACGAAACCGTCTTTAAGGGGGGTAGATTTGTAACACCCCAAAACTCGAATTATTAAATTCGTTAGTAGGTTACCATGTGTAATTAAATGAAATACAATAACTAAGTTATTAAACTTAGTTAAATGTCTAATAAATAAGTAAAGGAATGAAATTTGTGGCAACTATGATGGTGTAATAAACTTGAGGGACTTAGATTGCCAAAATGGAACAGGGCATAGGAGAAAGGGATAAACCCGGTAAACCCTAATTCATAAGAAATCTCTAAATTGATAAGGAAATTGAAGACTTTTAGAATGCATGTATCAAGATTTTCGATCTCCTAAGTGTTCTTCACAATCCAGTAAGTTAAATTTTATGATTTGGTGATGTTGGGTGAAGTGGGTTTTGATGAATTCGTGAATCTAAGTGAAGTTAGGATGGATATGTGATAGAATTACCTTATGAAACTTGAATTATGCTTAGATTTCTGATTGTTATGTATATTTATGAAAAAAACCCACTTGTAGTGGCTCTTATATAGGATGATGATGATGTATTTTATGTTAATTTGATGATGCTTGATATTTATGACAATGGATGTTATAGGTTATTGATTTTGAATCTAAATTGAAGTGAAAGTTATGTGAAAAATTGATGAATATAATGATCTTGATAAGAATTTGGTATGGTTGTGCACAAGTTACTTGTACACTATGCTTAGAAAGTGGTATGCACACCAAGTGTTCAATAAAATGCTTAGGTGAAAATGATAAGTGAAATTTGTATGTTAGCAATTGATAATTATATGTGGAATGTGAAAATGATGTAATAGATAATAGGTCTGCAAAAGGAATGTGGTTTAGATGGATTACAAATGGGAAATTAGTGTGATAAGATGATATGGTAAGATACATGCATTAGAAAGTTGTACTACATGCTTTGTGACAACTGTCAAAATTCCATGTATCCGTACATTAATTAAACAGTAATTAGTGACTTAATGACTGTGCTGATTTGAATTAATGACAGGAATGCTTCCTGATTATTGTCATAATACATACATGTGCATCACATATTGCATAATGTCATATCATTATTGAATGAAACACTTACTGATTCAAATGATGCACGAAACAAAGTTAGCACAGTTATCAGACAAATCAGAAAATGATGACGGAGTTAAGTACTTAGACAGACATGGTATTAAGACACAAAATGGGCCAGAAACCAAGAGTTACACTAGTATAGTGTGTAGGAAAGTAAGGATCATAAAACTGCCTTCCTAGTGATAGTTTAAGTGCCGAAAAGTGCCTAAAACTCACATAAACTGTAGAATTCTGCAGAATTCAGCAAAAATCAGCTTTTAGACAACTAAATATTATGCAGAATTATGGTTAAATGGTCCAGAATGCTTTCCTAAGTGTCGGGAATCAAAACGGTCACAAAAGGTAACATAAAGCACACTAAACTGCATAGTTTAGCACCTTAACGAATCAGTAACCAACCGAACAACCGGACACTACCCGAAACACCGAATTTTCACTAGAAGCATTGTTTTATCATTTCCAAACTAGTTATGGTCCCCGAACATCATAACACCTATTACAACAACATATCAACTAATATAACTAACAAGATACTTGAAATCTAACCAAATCATCTAACTTAAAGTTGAAACTCAACTCTACACCCCCCTTGGGACGGTCATGAAGGTGGGCCACCACCTTGATTTGTTTCAAATATTTTAATGGATCATGTTTTATCTTTTGAGAACATATTACACCATGGATTAAGAACATGTTGGAGAATTATATAACTAACCAAGAGACCATAACATTCTCATTTCTCTAACACACCAACACTTCATCTCTCATCTCTTCCTCTCCCACCTTCGGCCGAGAACAAGAGCACCACCACCACCGCCTTTCATCTCATTTCCATCCGTTCTCTTTTGATCACAAGGTGCTATGAGCTTGATAAAGAAGCTAGGAGCCATTGGAAGGTGAAAGACCTCTCTCACAAGCTTTTAACCACCAAGATTAGCATCATCTTCATCTTGTGTTCTTCCCTAGCCTTGTGGTAGTAGTAAGATCCTTCTAATCCCATTTTACACCTTGTTATGTTGGTTAAAAGATTATATAAGTAACTAATCATGAAGAATATTAAAGATCAAGAACATAATCTATAACATAAGACTAAAAATCATCGTGATCTATGTTGTTAAGTGTTTATATGCTTCTTGATTGTTGATTGTTTGTGTTTATGATGTTAAACATCATATGAAACTTGCTAGATTGTGATTAAAGACATGATCTAGCAAGATGAGTGGATGATCTTGTGAAAGACCAAGATGATCATACTTTATGTAAGCAGGAACTTGAAGTATGAAGTGTTTTTCTTGAATGGTGATGATCAAAGTATAATATAAGTCTTGTAAATGTGTGATTTCAAAGATGATTTTCTCAAGAAACTAAGTTAAATTACAAGATTTACATAACCATGGTTTTTAAGGAAACTAATCACATTTTTAGTGGTTAATCAAGTGTAGAAACATATTATTAACAAGAAAAATTCAAGGGGAAATATTTTTAGAAAATCAAGTTACAAGTTGTAAAGATCTAAAATCTTCAAGAATGATGTTTTTAAACAAATAACCACACTTTAAAGGGTAACTAAGCTTACTAAACACTCTACTAAGTTACTACAAAGTTTTATAAATTTTCAAGTTTATGAAGTAGTGTAAAATGCATGATTTTGGCACTTGGTAAGTGTTGTATGAATTGTTGATGATTTATGATGATTTTTAAAAGAAAATGATATGATTTGAAAGCATAGAAACCTCCATTTTTAAGGGGAAACTATGGCAAAAATTTTCTAGAAATTAAACACTTAGAAAAATATTTTCAACAAGTATTTACAAGTATATTTTAACCATTATTTTTCATATAAAATTTGCCATAATTTTTGTTACAAAAATTACAAATGTTGGAGGTTGGTTTTTAATAAATAAAAGTGACTAAATATGTATTTAGGAAAATATATATTTAGATGTCACAATGTGTGTGATTACTTGTATATTATGTGTATTAGTTATATTATTTTAGGCTTTGAAATAATATAACTCACCAAAATACCAAAGAAATATAACACAAAATATTACCAAAATTTCAAGAAATAAATATATAATTTATACCTAAAATTGGAGAAACCGAACAAGGAATATAACTTATATAAATATTCCGGAATTAAATTCATAAGTATATTTTGGTAAACGGTATTTTGGAAACCAAGAAAAAACAAAAATATGATTTCTATAATTATTACAACAATATATCATATTTTTTACAAGAAGAAAATATATTATTTTTTAGTAAAGAAAAATATACATGTTTTCTTGAATTACTAGAAAATATATTATTTTTGGAGAAAATATATATTTTCTTAAACAAATGTAGAATATATTATTTTTGGGTGAAAAAATGAATTTATAAATATTTCCTAAGATAATCTTGAAAATATATTATTTTTGGGGTTTATATGAAAATATAAATATTTTTGCCAAGGAAGAAATATAAATAATTTTCTATACAAGTTTTCTTAAAATATTTATATATTTTAAGAATATATGTACATTGGTGATTTTTATTGAAAATAATATTCCGGAAAAATAAATACAAAATTTAAGTATAAGAATACTTAATAAACACAATAAAAATACGTATTCTCGTACGTATAAATACGCCGGAATACGCCATCGATACTTGGCAAAAATATACAAGTTTAAGAATACGAGTATGAATACACCCATCCTTGGGGAAGATATACATGTATAAGTACATAACGTGTCAAGTTAAAATATATTATTTTAACTAATATTCCAAAATTTAATGAATATAATTTAAGTTAAAATATTTATTATTTTAACAAATAATTATATACTTTACGATAATATTAAGACACGAAGAAACGTAACTCAAAGATACTAATTAAGACTAAAGTCAAGGCACGACCCATCCGTCTAATACACCTTAGCATGTTTGTAGGTAGTCGTGTGATCGAGTAGCAGCTTTGAGTTACACCGGAGTTCGGGACGCAAGACTGTGAGTTCATGTCCCCCTTTTGTTTTAACTGTTTTCAGTTTTACAACTTCGGGGGTGAAGTACATGTTATAAATTGTTTACAAACGTTTACATATGGTATGGTTAGCTAAGGAATAAACTGTTAGATCATGTGAGTGGTGGGTACAACGCTTAAGACCATTAATCCTCGTAGAATGACCGAGGGACATGAGTGATAGATCTATTTGGGTGTTGTGAACCCCACCCTTGGGACCGGGATTTGGCCCATGAGGTGACTATGTCTTCTAGCCGGAAGCCCGGTACAAAATCCGCTAGGTTTCAGCCTTCCTGCATCACTGCACACATATTAATGGCCTTGCAAACCACTAATTGATATGTTTCCTTGTTGCTTTCAACCCCGGGTTTACAATTACATACTTACAATGATTACAAATTTATTACGAGCTCACACACAAAACACATGAACTCGCTCAACTTTTGTTGATGTTTTCAAACTACATGTAATTCAGGGAATTGAAATGGATCTGGCGTGCGTTGAAGGTTTTCAAGTATTGTTTGAATAAATGATGTCATCCCACCTTTTGTAGGGTTTGGAATGGATGTCTCATCCTAGATGAGACATACATTTCAAAGCCTTGTTTTATCGTTGTATCGTGTCAAGTCCTTATGGAACTTAAAACTTGGGTTGTGTTGTATTCTAAGCTTGAAGTCGGTATTTGGATTTAAAACAATGTTGGTTGTAATGTTTTGAAACTAAATTATGGATGAACATCATGGTTTATATCATATAGTTGTTTGTTATTGTTGAATGCAATGATATTAAGCAAGTCACACGTAATCACGCTTCCGCAAAAGTCAGGGTGTGACATGCTTTGAGGGTGTGATGCACACCATATGTGGGATTAGGTGTTCGATCATAACTAGTAAATAATCATGTACTAAATATTAAGCGTGAGAACTCACTAGCAAGTAAAGAAGGTAGAGTTATGTAAAGGGGATTAACTTTGAATGTGTTGGTCAATTGATAGGATCATGAAGAATTAGCATATGTAGGATTTACTATGTGGATATAACTAGGTGATTGTGCGGTATGTACATCACCACATGAGTATGAAATGCATACGATGTTATTACTGTAGTCTACCTTATTAAGAATAACAATTTGAAGGTATACATGTAAGTTAGATCGTTGACTTTTGAAAGTCAACAGTGTATGTATGTAATGGATGAGATTTTGGACACAAATGTTAGAGTAGACAATTACTGTGTCATGTACTAGATGATTTATGTGCTATGTGTGATGGTAATCGAGGTGCGTGAAATTTGAATGAGGTAACTATTGATATGTGTTTCATGTATGCGAAAGTGTGACTAATGCAAGTCAAATGTGAATTATGCAAATGGTATGCTCGTAATCAAGTACAATGGTGTGTGTGCTAACTAGAAAGTGTTGATGATAACATGAAAGCGTAGGAGGCATGTCAACGCGGATACAAGCATGGAAGGGCAATGGATCAAGGGTAAATAAGGAAGCTATGCACAAACTTGGACGCAGGAGGTAAGTATTCCCGGACTCCCTCTTTGGTAATTAAGATATTATTTGTATGATAATTGATAGTAGTTATGTTGAAATGTGTTATTAATGATGATATCAAGAAATGGTATTAAGTAAGTGATTTCCGGAATCACTTCTTAGTTTGTTTAAGTAAGGTAGCGTTCTAGTTAGTTAAGTATGATGTTTGAAGTCAAATATGGATTTAGTTGAATGAAATCGATGATTTTCGCTAAGTAGATCGAATGGGTCAAAATGATGTCTTGTTGTTATAACGGAATGAAGCGTAAGAAATGGCTACGGTATTATAACCGGGTAATGGGTAGAATTTCATATAAGTACGCTAATCGGGAAACAGAGATGTGGATTACTAGTCGAAAGACTCGGTTGTGAGTTATGACTAATGGGTAAACAATTCCGTGAATGGAACTTGGGCTAACAAAGTTTGATTTTGTATAATTGAATAAAATGAATGAGTTTAACGCATACCGGGTATCGGGTAAGTAAGCCCCAAGTACGAAACTCCGGATAATGTAAAAGTATTATGGTTATAATGTTCGTGTAAGTTTTGGGTTAAAACAAACGAGTCGTTTGATGAAAACATGAACGGGTCGAATAATTCGTAAATGAATAATAAGCCGAAAAAGTATAAGTTAAGAATTTCCTTAACCCGGATGTTGGATTTCAAGTTCACATGATAGAATGTTAATTTACGATATTGTAGGAAGAAACGGATCGTAAAACGGACAAGAAATGAGAAAGTTATGACCAAAATGGTAAAAATTCGTTAAGCTGAAAGTTGTAGGTCTGAACCCGGCGCAAGGTTGCGCCCCTGACTGATGTTTTCTATATTGCGCCAGAACTAGCACAAGGTTGCGCCAGATGGGTTTCTTCTTGCGCCAATCGCTAGTTCTTTCATATTTTTCGCATTCTTCAACTCCAAACTTGTGTGAAGGCTATCTAACTACGTTATATGCATTGTATAACTATATGTAAGTATGTAAGCATGTACGTATAGACGTGTTTATGTATGCATGTATGTATGTATGTAGGTATGAAATGTGTATGAACATACATGTGTAGGTACTTATCCATGAAGTAGGATTTGTTGTGCATGAAAGAAAGGATCTTGTATATATGCTTATATATAGCTCTAACATGTTTGAATAGTCACGTTACTAAAGGTGTGCCTTGAGAATGGAACAGGAATGCAGATACGTAAGTATTGGACTTACAAAGATTGGATGCTCGGTGTAAAGAATGAACTTAAAAGAATATTATATCGGAGTTGTATAAAATGATAGATTGCTAAGTGGTTATGTATATTTTTATGTCTTTATACTAATGAATATGATGTCACCAATTATTAACGTGTCGGGTGACCGCAGGTTAGTCGGATATTCATGACAGACTAGTGATCGAGGGTCGAGTTAAGATCAAGGATTGTACGGGGATGTGATCACATGTTGGAAACCATTTGTAATGTAATTTTCATGATTAGGTATGAATAATGTAAAAGATTTAAATCAAGTAGATTCGAATGGTTTATTAATGTTGTATGATTGTCAAGAAAAGAAATTTTTTAGGCTCTTTTTCTGCTGTGTCGTTTTTTTAAGTTATTACGTGTTAGGGTGTTTTAAGACTTATATTCAAGATTCTTTTTAGAGTCCGTATTCATCACAGGAGGTAGAGCCACCTCCAATCTTCCCACCGAATTCCCTGAAACCTTTTGCTTTTTTAGGGCAGAGCAGTATGTCCTACCTCCAAAAGGATTATAAGAATTATCCCCTTGCACTTTGGTTTCCTTTCTAACGTTCTTGTTTCCCTGATTCTCCGGTACCCCTTTATTCAATCTAGCAAACACCGAGACTCTTTCTTCATCAATCTTCCTCTCAGTCTTCGAGCCGTCCCTATTGAACATTGGCATATTTACTTTAATAACAACACCATCTATTCTAATCTCTTTCAGTTTCTCTATCCAAAAATCCAATTCATGAACGTTCGAGAGTTTGATGAACCCGAATCTGTTACCACCTCTATTCTTTTTGAACGGCACAAACGCGTCTTCCACATTCTCTAAGTGCTCAAAAGCCTTCCATAAAGTCACACGATCACAGGGATCAGGAAGATTAGAAAGGTAAAAGGAGGTAGCGTTGCGAAGGCGAGCTTCCCTGTTAAGAAATAATTTCTCCTGACTGACTTGTTTTTTACTCATCACACCAACCATCAAAGCTGATAAACTTGTTCTTGCCGAAATAACCCCTCTTATTCCCGTAATCCATGGAAACGGAACCGGAAGGACAGACAAACGGCACTTTAAGAGGTTAATAGGATTCGTACCGGTCTAGCTAAACTATCAACGATAGCCGCGACCAATAACAACCCTACTAAGCAATCAAGAAACCGAATGACACTGCCCAACCGAAAAGAAAAACAAGAAAAACGCAGCGAGGGCTGTACAGGAGGTGAATGGATTCTGGAGTAATCTAATTAGGATGGAAGGTAAAGACCGATAAACACCGAGGAAGATGCACAGTAGACCTCACATTCTGCGTCGACAAGACCACTTTTGCGCGATTTTCATTTCCATATATTATATGGACACAAATTTTCCACCACAATGAGCTTGTTGTTTGTATCTTTATTTGTGTTCCCTTCTTGGTTAGTTTCACTTATTTCTTGTTTTATTTGAGTTACAAAAGATTCATCCAAAGATATAATTGTATTAAATCTTAAAACACAACAATAAACTTTTTTATACGTATATAGTACTACACATCTCGTATATTTTATTGTACCACTTGTTGCAAATGTACAATTTTTGGTCTTTACAATATGTAGCATTTTACTTTGTATGTGGGGAATCAAAACATTTTTTCTATTAAATTATGTGGATTTTCCATAATAAATCCATGATTACATTTTGTTCATTGGTTATAACATCATATATATATATATTTTTTTTACAAATGGAAACTTACCAAGTGATTAATTGATTATCACTTCTGTCATTGTAGTTTAGATAATAATGTATTCTTGAGAAAATAATATTAAGTATTGATGGTATACCGTTAGAATGAAATAACAATATTGTGGGATGTTCTGATTTTGACAAACTGAAGGGCCACTTGTGTCACATTGCTGTAGTTGTGTGGTCAAAGTGTGAAGAAATGAATTATTATAACAAATCTGATTTGTATTCACAAAATCTGAGTTAGGCTATGAGACTAAAACATTGAATTATCATTTATATGTTTCTAGCAGAACAATCTATACTATCTATTAAAGGAGCTTAGAGGCTGACCTCACTTTGCTTACGTGTCAGCCTCTCAACCATGCCACGTAGGATTTGATTATGTCATAATTCGGATATATAATATAATAATATATAAAATATAAATAAATCTATAGTTTTGGCTCCATTTTCAAACCTAACTTCATTTTTCAAACCTGACTTCAAATATAGTTTTGGCTCCATTTTCAAAATTTAAACACCTCTCTCTCTCAAATACAAGCTCTAATTTCAAACCTGACTTCATTTTCAAAATTCAAGCTCTCTTTTCAAGTGTGCATCTCTCTCTCTCTCAAATATCGGAAAATAAAGGGGCGTCAATCAAGAACCCGAATTCATTCTGACGGAGAACAAGAAGATGAATTCAGAGATCAATGGTCTAATGATTCAGAGATCAACAAGAAGATGAATTCTGACATGTATAGATTTGGTAACAAAGAGGATGATGGCGGTGTTTCGGGTTGCAGAAGCGACGATGGTGGTGACCTTCAATTGCTGAATTTGTTTCTTATATGTGTAGATCCACAAACCCTAAGGTATTTAACTGATTTAACTGTTTTGAGCTTTAATTTTTAACCTAATAGTTGATTTATCAAAATATGTTTGAAATTTTGAATAGATTTAACTGATTTAAGAGTATAGATTCTAATTAGGTTAAGGATTTGAGCTTTATTTTTGACCTAACTGTTGATTTTTTTATTATAGGTTTGAAATATTGAATAGATCCGTTGTATTTTGAGAAAGAGTGAATACAAACGGTTCGGACTGTTTTGGTGAATACAAACACTTCGGACTGTGTTGATTTGTGAGGTTTTGGTGTGTGCTGCCAGGTTTAGAAGAAGAGGATGTTCCTCAAGTGTACTCAAAAGGGCCAAATCTTGGTATGTAATCCTTTAATATTTGTGGTAATTTCCTATATTTTAGAAATTAGGGTTCTAATTTGGGGTTTTTCATTACATGTAGTGTTTTCATAGAGCTCTGCTGTCAACTGTCTTCTATCAGGTACAAGATCTCTGTTATAAAATTGCTGATGAAAATTGTTGATAATTAAAATTGCGTAGAGTTTAGTTCATGAAATTAGGTATTTAGGTAATTTAAAGATCCTTTCTATTTGCTCAAACTAATTGATGTCTCTTGCATAGGTAGACTGTATCTGATGTAAGACTAATTGATTATTGGAACTTTTATGATTCTGTGACAGGACATGATAATAAGGAAAAGAAATAAAAATGTTAAAGTTAAAGGGGGGGGGGGGATTATGTATGCTGAGTTATTTTGTTTACCTGTTAATGTCTAAAACAAAGGCTGCCTAACTACGTTTAAAGTGCTCCTCTTGAGTTATTTTGTTTAATTCTGTTACATGTTATTTTCAGTTTGTTGTTTGTATTTTGATGGTATTGTAAGGCAGCCATTGGTTTGTTAGGATTTCGTTTATCCATGAGCAATTGATATCGGTAAGTTTGAGATAACTCATGTTGTCCTTTAAATTACATCAGGTTAGAGTTGACGTTGTTTGAAATGTTTTTGCTAATAAGTTGAAGTCACTTGCAGAGGTGTCGTTGTTTGAAATGTTGTTGCTAATAAGCTATTCCTGTACAAAATGGTTCACTTTTATTATACAAAAAATTGAGCATTTCAACCGCAACCCGTTTTCACTGCATAAAAATGGTTGCTTTTAACAACAGTTGAAAGTTTAAATCATTTACTAAATAATGCATCAGTTTTCGTTTTTCTTTATGTCAAATCAATTAAATTGATCAAATTTAGTTTATCAAAATTTATATAGTAACGGTTTTAATTCAGGATTCTATTAAGGGAGATTAGAGGATGACCTCGATTTGCCTACGTGTCACGTTCTTAGCTATTAAGGGAGATTAGAGGATGACCTCTGTTCAAGAAGCAACCAGTGAGAGTGTTTTGGTTGAAAACTTGGAGGGGTCAGTGACGTTGTCGAGGTTGTCAGGAAATGCAAAGTGATAGCATTTCCTGACAACCCTCGACAATGTCACCAACCCCTCCTAAAAATTCCATCAAAACACTCTCACTGGTTGCTTCTACACCAGAGGGTTTCTTTTTACTACCTGAACCTGTATCATCTCAATTGTGTTCACTGACCCTGTATGTGTTGTTACATTAAGATTCAATTAGGATTTTTTTGATGGTGAAAATTGACCGGTTCAGTTTTGATCACCTTATATGCTTTTGTCATCTCAGGCTATGATGCCGAGATCTAGCGTATTATTGCAACATGCCCTAATCGTTGCCGGCTGCCGTTCGCGGCTGTTCTAGGTAGTGTTGGGTGTAATTGATGTTTGGTTGATGATAATTAGATCGATGTCACCTAACGCATATTCAGTCAATGATGTTGATGAGATGCTTCTCACCTGAGACTAAAACTATGATGAAGCAAACGTCTGACCGAATATAAATGAGGTCTGACATTTTCAAATCATTTGTATTACTTTAGCAAATCATTTAGTGTTGACTGTGTTGATGAATAAAAATGAATTCAAAGTGCACTTTTCTTGTGCTTTCAACATGAGGCTATGATGATTTTGCAAACTTTGTGAAAATTGAATGAAGATAGCATTATGGTATGGCAAGGTTGTAGGATGGCAGTTGTTCATGCAACCTCTCTTGTAACTATGGTGTTGTCATTTTTATGCACAATCTGAGCCTGACAGTTTGACAATATAAATGTTTTGCAACTTCACCATGAATAGAGAAGAAAGAGAGAGTTGGAAGGAGATATGATTAGTTCTGAGTGCATTAAATGGCCAAAACAACTCCCTATGCATTTCAAATTTTACCTCCTAAAAAAACAGATTATTACCTAAAGTTGTATCATCTGAATTTTGAACTGTTTTGATTGAACCTGTATGTATTGTTACATTAAGATTCAATTTTGAACTGTTTTGAAAATTGACCGGTTCAGTTTTGTTCACCTTAGATGCTTTTGTCATTTGAGACTATGATGGCGAGATCTGGCGTGTTGTTGCAACATGCCCAAATCGTTGCCGGCTGCCGTTCGCGGCTGTTCTAGGTAGCGTTTGTGTAATCGATGTTTGATTGATGATAATTAGATCGATGTTACCTAAGGTATAGTCAGTCAATTATGTTGATGAGATGCTTTTCAGCTGAGTCTAAAACTACGATGAAGGAAACGTCTGCCCGAATATACGCGAGGTCTGAGATTTTCAAATCATTTGTATTACTGTAGCAAATCATTTAGTGTTGTCTGTGATGATGAATAAAAATGAATGCAAAGTGCATTTTTATTGTCCTTTCAACACGAGGCTATGATGATTTTGTAGATCTGAGTAAAAATTGAATGAAGATGGCATTATGGTATGGCAAGGTTGTAGGATGGCAGTTGTTCATGCAACCTCTCTTGCAGCCATGGTGTTGTCATCTTTATGCACAATCTGAGCCTGGCATTTTGACAAAATAATATTGTATATAATGATTTTGTATATTAAAGTGTCCTTTCAAGATGAGTCTATGATGATTTTGTAGATTAAAATGTCAAGAAGAAAGAGAGAGATGGATATTTGATTACTTCTCACAGGTACATTTAATGCGCGAAACAACTTGAACGTATCTATTCAGACCGATGAAGATGATTTTGTCATCTGAGGTTACGATTGTGAGATCTGGCGTACTGTTGCAACATATAAAGCATTGTTGCCGGCTTCCGTTCGCGGCTGTGCTAGGTAGTGTTCGCTGTAATCCATGTTTAGCCGATGATTATGCCATTGTTGTCACATAAGACAACGTTTTGGAATAGCACACGATATTCAGTCAATGATGTTGATGAGATGGTTCTCACCTGAGACTAAAACTATGGTGTTTTCCAAGAATTCTATGTTTGACGGTGCTCCCAGAGTGGTGATATATCTATCTACCTATCTATTGCTATATATTAAAGGAGCTTAGATGATGATCTCACTTTGCTTACATGTCATTATATTATGTATGCCACATTGACTCCGCTGATGTCATAATTCCGAATTTTTTATAACATTATGTATATATAATCTGTTTTTTATTTGTTATTAAATTGAAGAAGTTTTCTTTTTTTTAGGAGGCAAAATTTGAAAATGCATGTGGAGTTGTTTGGCTATTTAATCCACATCAGAAGTAATCATTTCAACTCTCTCTTTCTTCTCGATTCAAACTTATAGCGCACATTTCTCTCTTTCTTCTCTATTCCTCTCTTTCTTCTCTATTCTTCATCACAGGCGATTTCGATTCAAACTCTAGGGTTTTAATTTACAAAGCTTCCACAGAGGGTTTTGGTAGTAAGCCAGGGTTCCAGGCACTTTATGGTAACTTAGATGCGTTTCCGCTGAAGGAAATGTCGGCCTGAATATACACGAGGTCTGACATTTTGCAATCATTTGTATGGTTTAGTAAATCATTTTGTGTTGACTGTGACGGTGAATAAAAATGAATGTAAAATGCATTTGACAAAAGTCCTTTCAAAATGAGGCTATGATGATTTTGTAGATCTAAGTAAAAATTGGATGAATATAGCATTATGGTATGACAAGGTTGTAGGATGGTAGTTGTTCATGCAACCTCTCTTGCAGCTATGCTGTTATCATCTTTATTCACAATCTGAGCCTTGCATTATGAAATTGCAAATGTTTTGGAACTTCACTATCACTTACCTTCGCTGACGTTGTGTTGTTGATTAAGGTTTTGAAAAGTGATCGTGTATAATTGTTGTTACATTTATACAAGATAATGGAGTTTGGTTGGTCTGAGATGCCTATTTAGCTGTATGTGATGATGCCGGTAAGTTTTCCAATTTTTTGTTTGTAGATCGGTCATATAAATTGATGTTTGTAACCGATTCCTGTGTTTTCTCTTACAGGTGTTCGTGTTGCCAATTTACTGTGAATTTGGTTGAATCATCGTTGCCATTGATACAGAGTGACTGTGAAGATATTAAGGTTGAAGCAACTGTCTTCTACAGATCAGGTCGTAATAGCAATGTGCTTATTATGATGACGGTTAGTTTCATAAGCAATTTGCTGATTATGACAGTTAGTTTCATTCAGTTTACTTTTCTCTTAAACGTGTTTTGATGATAACAACAATTTGCCGATTACGATGACGGTTAGTTTCATAAGCAACAAACTGGTGTACACATGTGGAGGCTGTGGTGCAACACTTCAAGGTTGGTAGCATATAACTAACTATTTGTGTTTTGTTTTTTTTTTTTTGGAACATTTTGTTTGCTTTTATGTTTTAAGATTTTAATGTCTTAATACATCGAAGAAGCGGAATAACAATACAATTGACACCACATTAAACAGACTGGACAACAATTCTTCAGGAAAAACCGGTTAGTGCATTTAGAACTTAATAATCTGAATTATGGATTGTTATTAAGATGGTTGTAAATTGCTGATGAAATTAGAACTTAATAATCTGAATTATGGATCTCTGTTATAAAATTGTTGATGAAAATTTTTGATAATTTGAATTATGGATTGTTATTAACATATGGAGGTTGTATGGTATGTAATCCTTTAATATTTGTGGTAATTTGCTGTATTTTAGAAATTAGGGTTCTAATTTGGGGTTTTTCATTACATGTAGTGTTTTCATAGAGCTCTGCTGTCAACTGTCTTCTATCAGGTACAACATCTCTGTTATAAAATTGCTGATGAAAATTGTTGATAATTAAAATTGCGTAGAGTTTAGTTCATGAGGTATAATATTGCTAACCTTAAGTCTGTTACATATTTAGGGGTATAGATTAGGAGGTAATGAGAACACCCAAAGTGAGCCAAAGGGGCTGAAAAAAGTTTACAGGGTGTGAACGAGCTGAGCAACTCGAGCTTGGTTAATAAAAGACTGAAACAAGGCAATCTTAAACGAGCTTCAGCCCGAGCCTAACAAGGAGCTTATTTAGTAAACGAGCTTAAGCCTGTGGTTCACTTATCGAGCTCAAGCCGGCTCGCGGGGTTAAATGAGCCCACTGTTTATATAAATTATAATTAATATATTAAATATATTTTTTAAATAATAATATCTACTATTTAAAAAATTATTATGAAAAATAATTTAATTATATTATAATATATAAAAAATGAGCCCACTGTTTATATAAATTATAATTAATATATTAAATATATTTTTTAAATAATAATATCTACTATTTAAAAAATAATTATGAAAAATAATTTAATTATATTATAATATATAAAATAATAATTATTAAATCTATATATCTAGAGGTGACTGGGAAATTTTTATAATTGCTTTTTATAATCATCATCACACTTCCCATCATCACACACTTTTCAAAAATTCTTGATGTTAATCTCTCTCTCAACTCCCAACACCGATCATCATCATCATCATCTTCATCTTCATCCATCTTCATCATCTTCATCAACCTTCATCTTCAAAACCGAGGTTTGGATATTTATCTTATCTATATATGTTTTTGATATTTGTGATGTTTTTGTGAAAAACAGATGGTTGATTTGGGTATTTTGGTGATAAGTTTTTGATAATCAGTTCTTTGATAATCTGAATGTCGCATGATGATGATGATAATCAGTTATTTGTGAAAAAACAGAGGGTTGATAGGGTATTTTGGTTTCAGTTTTTGATAATCTGAATGCCACATGATGATGATAATCAGCTACGTACAGTGAATCAGTTATTTGTGAAAAAACAGAGGGTTGATTTGAGTATTTTGGTTTCAGTTTTTGATAATCAGTTTTTGATAATCTGAATGCCGCATGATGATGATAATCAATTATTTGTGAATGTTTTTGTGAAAAAACAGAGGGTTGAATGGATATTTTGGTTTCAGTTTTTGATAATGTCTTTGGTAATCAGTTTTTGATAATCTGAATGCCGCATGATGATGATAATCAGTTATTTGTGAATGTTTTTGTGAAAAACAGAGGGTTCACTTGGGTATTTTGGTTTCAGTTTTTAATAATCAGTTTTTGATAATCTGAATGCCGCATCATGATCATAATCAATTATTTGTGAATGTTTTTTTGTCAAAAAACAGAGGGTTGATTTGGATATTTTGGTTTCAGTTTTTGATAATCAGTTTTTGATAATGTCTTCGGTAACCAGTTTTTGATAATCTGAATGTTGCATGATGATGATAATAAGTTATTTGTGAATGTTTTTTGTGAAAAACAGAGGGTTGATTTGGGTATTTTGGTTTCAGTTTTTCATAATCAGCTTTTGATAATCTGAATGCCGCATCATGATGATAATCAGTTATTTGTGAATCAGTTTTTCATAATCAGTTCTTTGATAATAAGTTTTTGATAATCAGTTCTTTGATAATCTGAATGCCGCATAATGATGATAATCAGATATTTGTGAATGGGTTGATTTGAGTATTTTCGTTTCAGTTTTCCAGGTTTGTTTGTGATGTTTTTGTTCTGTTATGTTCTGTTTGTTTGTTTTGTTTTTGTTTTGCTTTGTTCTGTTTGTTTGTTTTGTTTTTGTTTTGCTTTGTTCTGTTTGTTTGTTTTGTTTTTGTTCTATGCTATCGTAGTAGTATCAAAACAAGGTTTCTTTGTGATGTTTTTTTGTGAAAATATTGTACAGAATGGCTGCTGATGTAAACATACGCAAAATACCAACTACGAAGGCGAGAACACTTGACAACCTCCTAGAAGATGGTGCGGTGCACATAAGGAAGTAATTGATCAGAACGATCAATTGCATATGAATGAATATAACCCCAGTGGCAGATATGTAATTAGCAAGCTCTGGAATTTCAAGGAAAATCGAAGAGCTACACTGGGGTTATATTCATTCGTATGAATGAATATAACCCAAGTGGCAGATATGTAATTAGCTACACTGGAGTTATATTCATTCATATCTGCTACATTGCGAAGTGCACCCGTCAGTAAAGATCCACAATTGCTTATGGTGGTATGACGTTTTGTCTCTGTATTGTATGTTACAGTCTTTTGTTATCGAGTCTGTAAGTTCCGTCAAGTCTACGAAGTTGGTATGACGTTTTGTCTCTGTATTGTATGTATTAAAAGTTGGTATGACGTTTTGTCTCTGTATTGTATTGTATGTTCGCACAAACCACAGGGATGCAAATTTCATTTTTCTCTTAATGTTAATAGTATCAAAGATATGGGCTTTATTGAATTGTTCAATGACATTTGGTTATTTAAATTAAGTCATCTTTTTATTATTAGACAACATAAAATTAGGTCATGCTTTAATTTTAGACAACATATTATCAATTAGTTATGTTATTTCTATATCAAACCTTATCTAATAATTTATGACGGATCATATGTTTAACATTGTTTTATAAAGATATGTAACCAAACACAAATAATTTAAATAATATATTATAATATATTTTTTAGTATTTGATTCCGATCGTTATTAGAATAAACCCGTGTATTCACACGGGTGTACACCTAGTACACAATTAAAAGAATTTATGATCATTGTCACTCCCAACTCAGCCGGTTCAACCTAATTGATATAATACACTTACTAGAGTCCATTTGGTAATGTGTACACTATATGACTTATGAGTATGAAATTTAGTTACCTGTTTTAAACAAAATTCCGACTCAATCCGGGGATATAAAAAAATAATCAAAACGAATTTTTTATTTTTATAAATTGCCTAAAGTCCTTGATGACCAAATTAGTGAACCATTTCATTTTTCACAAATTGTCAATTTAATACAGTTGCATTGTTTAAGCTATATTTCATATTTTTTTTTCCTGAATTTATACTTGTGTCATCATTCAAAGCCTTGTTACGGTGGTCATGATGGGTTGTGAATTGTGATCATTCATTAGGGTCAATAGCCAACAAAATCTCTGCAGGACAAAATTAATCATGTTAACTGTATATATAATAGTGTAGTACTAACATGTAACGTAGTGATTCTGCTAAGTTATAAAAACTAAACCTTGCTAACATATTATAATGATCACTAGAAGTGTTTGACATTATGGGTGAATTAATCACACTTGTTAAAAAAGTAGTGACTTGGGTTGATAAACTCACTGAAACTCAAAGAAATGAACATAACCAAAAGTAGGCAATAGCCTGGTGGTCGCGCCCCAACACACCAAAGAAAGAGACCCGTTTCGAGACCCCTACTCCTCCCCCCCCCCCCCCCCCCCCCCCAATCTTTTTTCCAACTTTTTTGTTTGTTTTCATATTAGTTTTTTCCTTTTTTATTTTATTAAATACTTTTTTTTAACTAGTTACTCATCAAGTTCATGCCTTCCTTTCATCATCATCCTCTCTTTCTAAAGTTCAAGAACACTGTTCTCATCACGGTATACGGCTCCATTTTCAAGGATTTCCCAAAATTTCACTTTAAAATATTGACACACATGGTCTCTCTAATTCCTTCACTTCATCCATTAAACACATAACTTGGGTTGTTTTCAAGTTATTGCCAGTTAAACTTTCATTAAGCACAATGTTTAAATTCATGTTTAAAATTTTAGAATGTTACACCTAATTAAATATTCTCATAAATCCGTGTTTAAAATTTTAGAATGTTACACCTATGTATGTACGAAATTCTTTTATTTTACACCTAATTAAATATTCTCATAAATCCATGTTTAAAATTCTAGAATGTTACAAACAAATCGATATCACTTGGTAAAACAAGAGTATACTTTACTTCTAGTTTGTAAATCGTTATTAAATCCTGTATGTTCCAATGTGGTATTTAGATATATTCAAATTTTACTAATGAATTTTGAGATGGTATTTGTAGCTATTTCTGAAATTTCGACGACATATTTTGTTTTACAAAACTCCAAAATGTGTAAGGTATGAGCTTTTGATCATAATATCATAATCTAGGATGTTACACGTGTATTTTTTTATTTTTTTTTAAGTTTCAAGATCGACGACTTATTGGAGGAGCTAGACGACGGGTTGTTGGTATAGTGTGAGTGCACCTCATAGATTATATTTCATAAATTCTTTAGTATGTTAACAACATGTTTAAGAAGGATAGTAGGTCTAAAGTTCTCTTGATAACAAGGCAAGAAACATAATCCTTAACCTATGGACACAAATCTCTCTTCTACTAAAGTTCGTTCAAACAGAAATGTTTTACGTATTACTTTATTCTTTCTATTCTAACGACTCTTCCGAATATTTTTCATAGTAATTTGTAAACTAAAATAGAGTTATAGTTAATGTTTGATATATACCTAACAAATAAGTAACTCGTTGGGTCATGTGTCATAATTCTATAAGCCCAATATCCTTTTTTTCCGCCTCTCTTATTTCACCAATTCGTATACTATTTTTGTAATTTATAAAAGTTATTTATTTCACGCATTCGTATACTATTTTTATAATTTATAAAAGTTATTTAAAAAGTACTTACGTATACGTAATTTCAATCATATATTATCTCAAAATATCTTTTATAATTCGTAACCCTTCATTAGTAACTATTTAATATTTCATTTATTTAACTCGTATAATACACATATTTCTAACCTAGTTAGTGTAAAAATGTGACAACTCGTATAAATCCCTATTACGTTTCGCTTTACTTTGTAATTACACGTACGTTATATGAATTGAATGTGGTGTTTGATTATTTTCTTTGAATGGTTGCGAACTTGGTAATGTGTGATGTGAATTACGTGAAACCGAAATCCGGAACCAAAATATTGTGTTACGCTTCTTTTTGCAAAACGGAACATTGTAACATATTACTTTGCAAAACGAAACGTTTTAATTAGTCATTTCGTGAAACTCGCGAAACCGCCACTTAGTAAACCCAACCCAAACCGACCCCCTTCCTCTTGCGCCACAAATCGACCCAACCCCCATCCCATTCCCCTTGTGCAAACCAATAAGCCCAACCCGCCACCCCTTCCCTTCTCGGCCCACAAAACCCAAAACACCCCCATGTTTTAAATTTATGTACGTATGCATGAGGAGAAAAAGAAAACCAAAACCCTAACCTCCCTTGTGCGCGACGGCAGGAGACCCCCCCCCCCCTTCGGTTCGCAAATCAGCTCTTGTTCGCCTTCTCTTCTTCGATTCGCCCTTCTCTTCGCTCCAAGGTAAGTGTTCTTGATTAGATTGCGATTCATGATGTGTTTATGTGTAGACATGGCTGTGATTTGAGTCTTGTGTGATAAACGAATACCGATTTCACAATTAGTTTCGGGTGATTATGCGATTGTTTGAATTAATTGATGATACGTATGCATAAATGATCATTGGCTGCGTTTTTGCGAAAATCATGATGTTTTATATCTAGGGTTATGAGATTATTGATATGGTTAGGTGATAATTGATGGTTAATCTGCTGTTAGTTGTTATTAGGAAGTGTCGTGATCATTTACATGCGTTTTGGTGTCATTTAAATGAAAAACAGAATGCTGATTGACGAAAACAACCAACTTCAGTTGGCTGTAAACGGACCGTTATAAATCGAAAAATTGATTTTCTGAAGTCTAAATTATACGTTTTCGAAAAACGCTTCAAATGGCGCTGGAATCACATTTTTCTGAGGTAGTTTGCTATTTTTAAAGAGCCAATTTTCACAGCAGCAAAAGCTGCGTTTTTTCTACAGAAAATATGTGTTACGTTTTTCATCATAACTTGTAATCTGGATAGAGTTAGGTCATGAAATTCGTACAGTAGCTGGGTACTGGTGTTGTCGTAAATCTCCAACTGGATTTTCACTAATCGGGCTGACGATGAATTTTAAATGAATTTTTCCGTGGACTAGAGTCAGAAAGTGACGAATCTGACTGCAGCCCAGTAAATGATTATTGTTAAATAATCAATAATGAATCAGGTCTTGAGATTTTTACAAAAGATGATGTGGACTGTTTAGAACGTTTTGTAAATTATTCAGAATTTTTGAAACAAGATAACTATTTTATAAAAATACCCGAAAACAGCCCAGTTCTGGATGTTAAAGCTGAGACATTATAAGTTGTGATTTGCGTGTCTAGATGTCGGCTATGCTATCTGGGAATGATCAAACTTGTTTAATGTCAACGAAAGTGTTATGTGAACTATTGTGTGCTTTATCATGAGTAGTTATATGAGGAACATGTGTATGTACGTAAGTTGTCAAAGTGAGTGCATGTTACGTGTTAGATATGTGTAGGAGCTTTGTCCCTTACTTGAACACACTAATGAACTAAATGGTAATCGTATTAGGACAAGATTGACCTACCTTGACTGTTAACCATTTTTAAGAGACCAACCGAGCAATCAAAGGTGAGTTCACACTTTTCATCAAAGCATGGGATTCCCGATGGTTTGGGAATGGGTTAAACAACAACTATCCCCCTTAGGTGGGATACGACCTGCGTATTCTCCTTGAGTAGAATACATACCTCCACCCTCCTTGGGAAGGGTGACAACCATTATAATACATTTCTTAGACTTACTAGACAACAACTCTATCTTAAGTCCTCCATTTTTGTATCGACTTAATCGTCGGGCCAATAGTGAACGGGTTATTAGTTAAATAGCGCTATTAGGTTTGACAAGTCTCACACCGTGCCGCAGAGGACGGGCGTGGACTAATATACTTGGGCACTTAGTCAATGACGATAGACATTGACACGGGGCACTAAACATAACTATAGTCAGTAGTCGGTACGGTAACGGGTCTAGTGGTTTAAAACAATGGGGTAGCTCCCCATGGCATGTTTTTATAAAGAACAAGGAACTTAACAACTTTTGAGTTTTTGGAACAACATTAAAATGAAAAACCAACTGTGAACTTGCCAACTTTTTGTTGACACCCCACTGGATGCTTTGCAGGTCGTTAGGTACAGGGATGGAGCTTGCACGAGGAGTGGGCGTTGTGGCTAGGAATCAACAGTTGGATTCATACTAATAAACTTTATTATTTATAAACTGCTTTATGGGTTTAATACTGTATGCTTCTGCTAACTTTTAAACTTGGTCTGGACTTTGGTTTAGTAAACACTAAACGTTTTGGTTTGCAATGGTTTTACTTTACTTTACTTAAGTGTTCAGTATGATTGGTGGTATGATCCTGGTCAATCACACGTCTCGCGGTATTACTCCGCTTGTGGATTTTGAAGGTGTGACAGATTGGTAATAGAGCCATTGGTTATAGTGAACTTGGTTTTAAAAAGGGAAAAATCTTTTTGATAAAAACCAGACTATAACCTGTTCAGTGCTCAATGATCCACAACGACACTTTGCTCCACGTGGAAGGCTCAACATTTTAAGTGGTATAATTTATGTTATATTACCTACTTGCTAGTTTACTTCTGCATGATGTGTTGCTTATGGTATGCATAGTTAGAGTAGTAGCATGTTATCTACTAGCCCGAATGTGCTCTTTATGACACCCAACTATTTACTTGAAATTTGGCGTGTGGTGATCAAATTCTTTTCCTGTTTTCTCCTCACCCCACTACGACAATTTTTTTACGCGTTCTATCTATTCATACGATTGTCTCGACATGACGTCGCCGTTACAGCTAGAATTCAGATCTGACCCTCCGTACATTCGTTTTGCACGATAACATTCACGTGGACCAGAACTGGCCCAAACGAACTCGGATTTAGGAGAACAATATACACATGCGTCCATGTTGACGAACCTTATCATCTCCACCAGTTGTCGTCACCAGAAACGAAGTAGTCACAGTTACACGCGTTGTCGTTGTGCAACTCGAAACCCTGTCATCCGAACTCTGTTTTGGACAAATGATATACTCACGTGACCATGATGCAACGAACTTTCCTTTCGTGTCATTGCCGCTATCTACCATTACTGGAACTGCCTCTAGAGAACATAATAGTTTACGTGATTCTAAAGTTATTTGTTGGATTTTGTTTTCTCTTAATTCTTCGTATGGACATCACCAACCTCATGTTTCTTCGATCCGCAACCGATATAACGAAATGCTAACAACCATACGATGATTTCCACCAATCACAAGATTACCCCCATTACCCTGTTGGGGGGTTAATTCTTATTCTACTTTGATTTACACCTTCGTATGCCCAACTTAGCAGGTGGATGCCTCCTAATGATGGGATAGTCTTCGGGACATTCAAGGACGGAGATACTGATACTCAACCTACAGACGGACACGATTAACTACACATTCACCTCACCCTTTTCCCCCTTACACTACCAGAGTCGCATTTTGATCCTATGATAGTTTATCTTAATTATGTGAAATCTTTTTGCTAACCTTTGTACCAACCTATGCTTGTTGATTAATGCAATGCCTAATTTCTACTATTGACTTAGACAAAACCATCATTCCTTTACCATAGTGACACTACGTCCTCGCTTCTCCATGCAGAGACACTAACACAAACTCACTCTAGTTTAGAGAATTTGGAAGGCTCGACTTTCGATCATTGGGGATCACTTCTTGATACCCTGAGGATAGTAATGGGTTGCTGATAATATCATACCCTCTTGAATATGTGTTCGCGTCCTTTCTTTGAAACCTCTTGATTACACAGGCATATTCATATTCATTCACACGACCTAAGGAAACTCCTCCGAATTTGGTTGCTTACCGACACGATAAATCGCAAACTCATCTAAGTTCCTAGATCAAGGTGAATTATTCCTCCTTCGCGTGTGGGTGAGCCCGACAACTTAGACGGAAGTTTCAGTGAATCTTAACACTACGAACTCGTGCGACAACCATTCTTCGATGCTAAATTCTTGTTATGATTGATATATCCACGTGACACCCCTTTTTGACAGATGGCGTTCTTCATTTTAACCTTATGCAACTTGTGTACGACCAGCTATACCCAAGACAATAGGTAAACCCCTGCTACGGATTCTTAAATGCCTACGCATCGATTGCGACTACCCTTTTTGCATGTTTCCACATCCATTCGCGATATACTTCTCGGATTCCATGATCCTTATCCTAACAACATTCTTTGTGAACTCCTGCTTGGAGGGGTTACTCTCTACGAACATTACTCGAGGAGTAATGGGCCATGAATATCACAGATATGGAGGTATCACGAGAACTGTCCTTAGAACTCGTTACGACTGAGGTAGGTTCTCAGTCACGACATTCGAATTTAGCCTACCTTGATGGATATTGCACTTGTTTTCTTTGACGACATCCAAATCTACTCTAAGAACCGGTAGAAATCCGAACGATACCTCCTCCTTACCATGGAGCCCCTACAACACAAACAACCTTATGTCTAGTTTCCAACGAATGACTTTTGACGTTGCGAAGCCGCTTTTCTTGATCGTAAGCACAAACCCTCGCAACTCTAACTCGAAAGATTGCTCAGGAATCCGCGTGTCAATAGTTGAAAGTGAAACTCTGTAGTACACCCATTCTTTCGTTACCAGAAGGCACAGACGATTTCGTTGTTTACTGGGACACGACTATCCAAGGACTTAGTTGTGTGTTGATGCAACGTGAGAAAGTCATCGCTTACGCATCACGCCAACTCAAGGCTCACGAAAAGAACTACATTACCCACGATTTGGAGTTGGGAGTAATAGTGTTTTCACTCAAGATGCGGAGACATTACTTGTACAGTACCAAGTGCACCATCTACACCGATCACAAGAGTCTCCAGCATATCTTTGATCGGAAGGAGTTGAACAGGCGACAACGTCGGTGGGTCGAACTTCTGAATGATTATGAGTGCGCGATCAAGTATCATCCCAGCAAGGCCAATGTTGTGGCCGATGCCCTCAGTCGTAAGAAAACCAAACCTAAGCATGTACGTGCGTTACGGCTTACTATCCACTCTAGTCTTCCTACCCAAATCCGTAATGCTCAGGTTGAAGCATCGAAGGAAGAGAACCTTAAAGTTGAGTCCCTGCGGGGCATGGAAAGGCGACTTGAACTCCAGGAAGACGGTATTTACTATTTTGTAGATCGTGTATGGGTCCCATTCTATGGAAATTAACGAGAGCTTGTGATGGACGAAGCACACAAGACTCGTTACTCGGTGCATCCTGATTCTGACAAGATGTACCAAGACCTCAAAACTTTGTACTGGTGGCCCCACGTGAAAGCTAACATAGCGACTTATGTTAGTAAATGCTTGACCTGTGTTAGGGTTAAGGTTGAATACCAGAAGTCATCATGACTACTCCAACAATCAGAGATCCCAACATGGAAATGGAAGCAAATTTCCATGGATTTCGTCACTGGCTTACCTAGATCTCAGCGAGGAAACGACACCATCTGGGTGATCGTGGATCGACTAACCAAGTCTGCACACTTTCTGGCAATCAAGGAAACTGACAAATTTTCTACACTCGCAGACATTAATCTGAAAGAGGTAGTCGCCAAGCACAGAGTGCCAACTTCAATCATTTTTAAAAAAAATACTAGCCGTTTTAGGGCTTACTCTTAAGGTTGTACATTGAGTTATCTTGGTATGTTTGTGTACCATTTTGTTCATTTCGATGAAGATGAGACCACCGTCATCATTTGAGATTCAACCTTTCAACCTGAAATTCTAAAATGCTAAGCGTTTTTCTTTGATATCTTAAAACACACTGGTGCTTGATGAAGATGAATCTTATTTCATTATAGAGTTTTTGTTGTGATTTGTAGTGCATCTGAGAATCTGATGCTGTTATTAATGTTAGCTTACCATACATGCCCCTTGGTATACACATGAACAATTAGTAATTGTATGTTGCTTAATGTTGATGTGTATGTGTTATACCTAATTTTTTTATCGGTTATCTGTGTCCGTTGGCAAAGATTGTGCTTATTGTAACGCTGTGCATTTTTTATTTTCCCTGTTTAGAAAGTTTTATTCGCATTTCTATATTTAAAACTTGTATTCTTATTTCATTTCAATCCTTGTAATCCCGAGACTTTGATCATAACAAAAAAGTATTTTTATATCAACCTTGTTTAATCATACATGCATAATACGTAATCAATCGCGAAATACATATTTTAATTTAACACGGAGACAAATATCAAGATTATATTTTCTCGAAATCACATTCATATGTATTTCATACTTATAACATGCTTGCATACAAGCATAAATAACCAACAATACGAGTGCAATGACTAAAAATGAAATCCACCTTCATTAACTCCCAACCACCTTCATTAACTCTCAAACCCTAATCATCACTTACAAATACAAGCTTCCACCACCTCCTAAACATTTTCCACACACCAAATCTTCTCTCAAACTCCCAAATTCTATCAAGTCTTCCAAGCAAGGATGAAAATTCCAAGTGTTCTAAGTGAGTTTTCACTCACTTTTCTTCATCTTTCTTCTTCATTTCCTCATTCAAATTACCGTGACAACCTCTAGGAAGGTTTCCACAAGTTTGACATGGAAAACTAAGGTGAAACCTCACCACATTTGAGGTCCAAAGTAGTATATAAATTCTGCTTTAATGTATCTTTTATTTCATGTATATTTTACTTGAAACTTAGTGGAATCCAATATCCACCATGCTCCCAACTAAGCTCATAGTTGTGGGTTTGTGTAGTGGTTGATTTCCACAAGAAACAAGGCTCAAAACCTTTATAAAATTTTGCCCTAAAAAAATCCCAAATGACTTCAAAGTGTTGGAACCATCCAAGCATTCAACTTTCAAAGTTGAAAGAATTATGTTTTGGTGAAGGCCTGAACAATGTGTCACACCCCAACCGATGGCAGAATCATCGGGACGTGGCACTGAGCGAAACAGATTGTTCAAGAGTATCCACAACAACTATTAAATGACAATATTTTTAACATTAATATCCCATACTATTAACAAATATTTCATAACAGTCATCACAGATATTCAGTCTAAAAAACAAATACTATTCCGACAACTCAGAATTATTTAGCGGGTTTCTAGACTTCCTAGCTTGATTTATCACAGCATAGCATCCTATCAACCTATCACATACGTTAAAATAAAGTCAATACATAAAATATAAAGGTGAGTACACAAGTTTGCATAGCATATAGTATGAAAAGCGTTTTACGCATAACCAACATGTATCACGTAACGGGCGAAGCATGTAACTACCAAACAATGATTACAACTTAACCACGAGACTGCGTTGTAGAGTGTGTGCGACACATGTTCAGCGAACACGTGAAGTAAAATGATGTGATCCCTAGCAACCCCTGTCCACGATAGGTGCTGAGTCCAAACTATAGTACTATCTTTGCTAGAGGCGGTATAGTGTACCACTGTATAAGCACAGTACAAGCATTCATAGATCACGTATAGCACCCGGGAGCGGTTAGCGTTGTAAAGTGTTTGCGTTGTGTGTTGTGTTTTGATATAGAACGTATGTAACACCCAAAAGTGCGTTAAACGAAAATGGGTTCGAGTATACTCACAGTGTGTGTTTATCAAGTAAACACAAGCTGGTATTGGATTGAAGGGAGCGCGTTGAGTTAGCCTGGGTACAGAAGCATAAGTCGTTGAGCATAATATTGAACAGTGCGTAAACAGAATGTCGGATGTGCTAAGTGTCGAATGCTGATCCGAGCGAATGACCATTCGAACGGATGGCCATTCGAATGAGATGTGTGGTGTTTGTAAATTGTTGAAATTTCGAAGTTTAGTTATAAGTGTTGGAATAATGAAAATCATAAGGGACATGTCATCCAAGCGAATGGTCATCAGGACGGATGGTTATCCAATCGGATGGCCATTCGAGTGGCTGATCTATTATATGAAAATTTTACAAGTTTTCCAATAAAGATTTGAAGTTTAACGGAGACGACGTGACGACGTGCCAAACAACGGGAATACACCAAGTCTAGCTCATTCGATCGGATGGTCTCAGCCCATTCGGTCATCTCTCCAGTGGAAATCCATTTTCAAGCCGGCTCTCGACTAAGGAACGAGTAGAGAGTCTGAATGAGCCCAGATTCCATCGGTTTAGTGTGAAAGTTGAAGAAAAGTTTGAAAACAGATGAAAAGTGTTGAAATATTGTTGTGATTGAGTTTAAAAGTGTGAAGTCCTTTAGATCTAGAACCATTCTCGATCAAATGGTGTTCCTTAACTGTTTACTGCAGCAAAATAGGTGGAAACCACCTTCAAGAGGTCCAAATCAGTGATTTCAGAGAAAAACAAGTGTTTGTGTGTGATTTTGATGAAGAAGATGATGTAGAAGTGATTAGAGATGAAGATTGTACAATATTTGAGAAGAAATGCTTACAAAATAGCCTTGAATCACGATTGAGAGTGACTAAGGGCGACTGAGCGGATGAGAGTGTCAAATCAGAGAAAGGGAGGGTGTACGGGTGGTATTTATAGGGTGAGAGCGAGGGTTTAAGTCAGAGCGCGAGTTGGTGTTTGGTCGGATGGCCAGCCTGGTAGAATGGCCATCCGATCGGATGGTCATCCGAGCGGATGTCCATTCGGACGGCCATATTGCGTTTTGTTAGTATTCCAACTTTGTTTCGTGTGTTAAGCATTGCGTTGCGTTTAATCGAGTTGCAAGTGAGCATTTGAGTGTATAAGCGTTGCGTTGAGATAACCACATAACATTTAAACAAATACTCACACAAATAACACACATAAGATAAGTAAATATGCGTTTTAAATCTGCGTTGAGTTTGCGTTGCAATAGGCGTTAGTCTAAACAAGCGATGTAATATGCAATAAATGTGTGTAAATAGTAAGCGCTATAAATAGCGTTAAATGCGATAACTGCGTTTTGAATAAGCGTTGTAATATGCGTTAAAATGCGTTTGAAAAATATTAGTTTAAACCCATAGCGTAAATCGAAATCTCGGGAGTACAAGCGATTACGAATAAAAGACAACGAATAGTAACGATCCAAAAAGTCGGGTTGTTTCAGCCTCCCCTACTTTAGGAAATTTTGTCCCGAAATTAAGGAGCAGACGTAACAAAGAGTTGCGGATATTTAGCTTTCGTATCACTTTCGAGTTCCCAAATGAACTCGGCGCCGCGTTTGCCTTCCCAGCGAACCTTCACTATAGGAATGTGAGAGTGTCGAAGTTTCTTGGTCTCTTGATCCATGATTTCTACTGGCTTTTCCATAGAGTGCAGGGTCTCGTTAACTTGCAAATCTTCAAGAGGCACATGAAGATTTTCTTCAGCTAGGCACTTTTTGAGGTTTGAGACGTGGAAAGTCGGATGTACGTTGTTTAGTTCCCCCGGTAATTCGAGTCGGTAGGCCATTTTGCCAATTCTTTCCCGAGTCTTAAAGGAACCCACGTATCGTGGCACTAGCTTTCCTTTCTTGCCGAATCGGATAAACCCCTTCCAAGGTGAAACCTTTAGGAGTACGTGATCACCAACTTCAAACTCAAGGGGCTTGCGGCGTTTATCGGCGTAACTCTTTTGACAACTCCGAGCTTTTAGGAGATTGTCTCTTATTTGTAGGATCTTGTCAGTCATTTCTTGTAATAACTCAGGACCGGTGATTTGAGCGTCTCCGATCTCGTGCCATACAATAGGCGATCGACATTTCCTTCCATATAATGCCTCGAAGGGTGCCATTTGAATACTAGCGTGATAACTGTTGTTGTACGAGAATTCTACTAAAGGTAAATGCGAATCCCAATTAACACCAAAATCTATAACGTATGAACGAAGCATGTCTTCAAGGGTGCGGATCGTGCGCTCAGTCTGACCGTCGGTCTGGGGGTGAAAAGTGGTACTAAGGTTAAGAGTTGTACCGAGAGCAGATTGGAATGTCTCCCAGAGACACAAGGTGAACCGACCATCACGGTCAGAGATGACGTCACGAGGTGTCCCATGTCGACAAATGACTTCGTCGGTATAGATTCGTGCTAATCGTTCTACCTTGAAGTCTTCTCGTATCGGTAAAAAGTGCGTGGATTTCGTAAGACGATCAACGATAACCCAAATGCTATCGTGACCTCATGGCGTGCGTGGGAGTTTCGTAATGAAGTCCATAGCTATACTCTCCCATTTCCACATCGGGATCTCGGGTTGTTCGAGTAAGCCAGGGGGTCGTTGGTGTTCGGCCTTAACTTTCGAGCAAGTTAGGCACTTTGAAACGTATAGAGCGATATCCTTCTTCATTCCTAGCCACCAATACCTGGCACGGAGGTCCTGGTACATCTTGTTGGCCCTGGGATGAATGGAATATCGGGATTTGTGGACTTCAGTCAGCAAAATATCTCAGAGATTATTGCGACTAGGTATCCAAATGCGGTCGAGATAGTGAAAGATACCATTTGGTTTATTCACTAGTTGATTTCGGTTCCAAGTATTCTTTCTTCATTCAAAGTGTTCTTGAGAAAACAAGCGTGTTGAGCGTCGCGAATGAGGGCTTCGAGGTCGTGTTGGGCTTGAACGTTACGGACACTATGTAAATAGCTTCGTCGGCTAAGAGCGTCAGCAACGACGTTTGCTTTGCCTGGGTGGTAGCGTATCTCACAATCGTAGTCGTTGAGAAGTTCAACCCATCTGTGTTGGCGCATGTTCAGTTCTTTCTGGTTCAGGATGTGTTGTAGGCTCTTATGGTCGGTGAAGACCGTACACATAGTACCGTAAAGGTATGGTCGCCAAATTTTTAACGCAAAAACAACTGCACCGAGTTCGAGATCGTGGGTTGTGTAGTTCTTCTCGTGGAACTTGAGTTGGCGAGAGGCGTACGCGATAACCTTGTCTCGTTTCATAAGAACACAACCAAGACCTAGGTTAGAGGCATCGCAATAAACAACAAAATCGTCATTTCCATCAGGTAGCGCGAGTACGGGAGCATTGCAAAGCATACGCTTAAGAGTTTGAAAGGCATCCTCCTGCTCGGTTCCCCAAACAAAAGGCTTGTCTTTATGCGTTAGAGAGGTGAGAGGAACGGCGATTTTAGAGAAATCAACGATAAATCGATGGTAGTAACCCGCCAATCCAAGAAAATAACAAACTTCGGACGGGGTTTTTGGTGTAATCCAACTCTTAACTGCTTCAATCTTCGTGGGATCAACGTGAATACCTTGACTATTGATAATGTGACCGAGAAATTGAACCTCCTCGAGCCAAAATTCACACTTGGAGAACTTAGCGTAGAGGCGATTCCCTTGGAGAAGCTCGAGAACTAAACGAAGATGCTGTGCATGTTCGGCTCTCGACTTCGAATAGATAAGTATATCAACGATAAACACGATGACGAAGCGATCAAGAAAGGGTTTACACACATGGTTCATCAAATCCATGAAGACCGCGGGTGCGTTTGTGAGACCAAAAGGCATGACCACGAATTCGTAATGGCCACAACGGGTACGAAAAGCGGTTTTAGGGATGTCTTGCTCCTGAATTCGCAGTTGATGGTAACCAGGACGTAGATCGATCTTAGAGAAACACGTAACGCCTTGAAGTTGATCGAATAAATCGTCGATTCGGGGTAAGGGATAGCAATTCTTAATAGTAAGCTTGTTAAGTTCCCTATAATCGATGCACATTTGGAACGATCCATCCTTCTTTTTCACGAAAAGGACCGGTGCGCCCCATGGAGATGTGCTAGGGCGTATGAAGCCTTTATCAAGTAATACCTGAAGTTGACTATATATCTCACGCATTTCGGACGGTGCGAGGCGATAAGGGGCTTTGGAAACAGGGTTAGCTCCAGGAATGAGGTCGATACGAAAATCGATATCACGAGTCGGGGGTAGACCGGGTAAATCGTCAGGAAAGAGATTAGGAAAATCACGGACCACAAGTACCTTTTCCATCGGCTTCTTTTCCTTCTCCGCTACTACAATGTGAGCTAAGAATGCCAAGTATTCCTTTCGGAGATACTTGCTTGCTTGAATGCACAACATAAGTTTCAATTCATTCGAGGATACTTCACCATAAACACAGAGTTGGTCGCCCTTAGAAAGAGAGAAACAAATCATCTTTTCGAAACAAACGACTTCAGCATGATTTTCGCGAAGAAAGTCCATGCCTACTATGATATTGAAACTGCCGAGTTGCATCGGAATGAGATCGATCGGGAAAACGTGATTGTTGAGTTCGATGGTACAATCACGAAGAACGGAACTGACAGTGACGGTTCTTCCGGTGGAAATTTCTACATCGAACGTCATTAGGAGGTTAGCTCATTTACGTTTTAGGAGCTTTTCGAATTCAAACGACACAAAACAGTTATCGGCTCCAGTATCAAGTAAACACGAAGCATAAATACCGTTAACAAGGAACGTACCATTGACAACATTGTTGTCAGTCTGAGCCTAGCGGACGTTGATGTTGAAAGTTCTTCCACGGGCTACTTGCTGTGGCTGTTGTTGTTGTTGCTGTTGTTGTGGTTGTCGCTGCGGTGGTTGTTGTTGCGGTTCTTGTTTCACACACGCAGTGGGCAGACATTAGTAAAATGATTCAGGTCACCACAAGAGTAGCAAGCTCGTGCATGAACAGCGGGCGCAGGAGCTGTTTGGTTACCCTGGGAGCGGGGAGTGGAGCTGGTGGTGCTGGAAGAGCTTGAGCTGGTTGATGTCATCCTGAACGGCAGTGAGCACTAAAGTGCCCATAGATGTTGCAATTTGCACAGAAACGACAGTTTACCCCAGCTGGGTGATGGTAAGTGCAAGTTGGGCACAGAGGATGAACACCAGTATACGCACGCTTAGCAGGCGGCGCGTTGGTGGCAGTGGCTTGGCGGTTCTGGTTGTTGGGTTGTACTGGAACGGCGTTGAGAAGAGCGGCAGTAGTAGCGTAGTTCTTGTTGTTTTTGTTGTTGCCCTTTTGCTTGCGATTCTAGCATGAGGACTTTGAACCTTGTGATGTTGCAGTGTCGGTAGCGGGAGTAGCAGTTGCTTGATTGAGACTCTTGGTTGAGGTTTTGAAATACCCAGCCAAGACTCCCTTGTCGTTGATCTCAGCTACAAGTTAGTAGGTTTCCTCAATAGTAGCGGGTTTAGTTGTCTGAACAAAGTCAGCTACACAGTAGGGGAGAGCTCGAATATACTTCTTGATCGTCATATCAGGCGTAGCCACCTGACTAGGACAGATAATACTAAGCTGTTTGAAGCGAGCGGTGAGACCGGCGTTGTCACCTCCATCCTGCTTGATATGCCAGAATTCATTCTCCAGCTTTTGAACTTCATGCAGAGGGCAGAACTCCTTCATCATAAGCTCCCTGAGTTCCTACCAAGAAAGGCCATAAGCTGAATCATTGTCGCGCCTGTTGCGCTCTGCAGTCCAACAATCCAGAGCCCTGGACTGAAAGACTCCGGTAGTATTCACAGTACGCAGATTCTCTGGGCATCCACTTTGCCTGAAGGTGACTTCGATAGAGTCAAACCACTGGAACATAGCAATGGGCCCATCTTCACCAGTGATTTTTGCAGGACCGCAGGCCTTGAATTGTTTAACACTGAAGGGAGTTCGCGGTGCGTCATTCTTCGATTCGACAAAGGATTTGCGGCTGATGTGTGGTAAAATACACATATTTGTCCCGTGTAAAGTGTATAATTTTTGTATAGTTTTTATTTGTTTTATTTAGTTTTAGTATTATATTATATTGTTTTGTGTTTTGCTAGGTCCTGGTGCGAATGGAGTGAAAACGAGTAATATGAAAATAACCAGCCAGTTGGGCAGAGTGGTGGCGCCAGTGACCAAATAAAAATTGCAGCCATTTTTCGTGATTGGGTCGATGCCACTTACCTCTATTTTATAAACTCAAGGGACTAAAGTGCAAAGGTTGAAAGTTATTTAAAAATAGTTTACCAAAGTTGGGGGACTACTAATGCCAAATGACTGGAAGTTGAAACTAATTCATTCCATGTCATAACAAAATAAAAAGAAAGAATCAGTTGTTTTGCTCTTGAGATTCGTAGACATGTTGACCGAGTTTATTGTGTTGACCACCCATAATTACGTTCTTGCCATTGCTTCAAATTCTTGCGATTGGGCCCTTTGAAAGACCACGTGAGCTAGCCTATTTGTTGTTTAACACTTTGATGAATTAAGCCCATGTCATTGACAGTGTATTAGATATCAAATACAACACCATTTAGGGGGATCGATATAGTTGAAGGCGGCCAATAAAACATCAGAAGGCAGGCGGCGACTGTGAGGAGGAGACGAAGAACAGAAGGAGCATTATTTGGCAAGGGTTGAAGGCTAGGAATCATTGGAAGCGAGCGGGTTTGAAGCTTACGGGTTCTATCTTCTCGGTTTCTTTTGTTTTCTTAGTTGTTTGTTCTTTAATTCAATGAACTCAGTTATGCGACTTTGTTTATTTGTTTTTAAGACCATGATGCTTGGCTAAACTTTTAAGCCACCTAGACTTGATGAATGGATTAATATGAAGTTTTTACCGTTTTTGTTAATTGCATGATTTTTATGGATTAATTGTGATTTGTAAGAAGTTTGATTTAATGATTTGATGTATATGCATGCTTTGATTTGGTTTGTTATGATGATTCGCTTCATATGATTCTTAGTGACGGTCTTTATCACAATATAGAGTCATATTAGGGTATAGGATTTCGGTGAGTGTCTATATCACGTTAGAAAACCTTAACTCTTTAGGGAGAATTGGCCGATAACCCATAGAAGTAATTGGTAATAATTTGCTAGATCTTTGTTGGTGCATTTGTCTGTTGACTTCGTCTTATATCGAGTCTTGGTTACGTTCTAGAACTGAACAAGAATGATGTCATCATATTAAATGATGACATCATATCGATGACATCATCTCTTGCATCACATGAATTAGTCATACACGAAAACAAAAGTTCAATTTACAAGAAATAGGATTTTTATATTGTTTATTGTAATTATGTTTGAAAGTGGCTATTACGTTTGAAGGGTGTCCGTTTGAACCATCCCTTGCCATTTTCAAACGGAAGGGTGTTTGCCTATAAATAGGCTTGTGTGTTTCTCATTTTAAACGGATCGGCTGTTTGTGTAACGTTACTCTGCCGGATTTTCACGTGATTAATGAATGAGAAACAAGTATTAAAGTGATCTACTTCTGTTTTCTACTCCATTCTATCTGATTCAAAGCTGTTTAAGTGTTTCCGCCACTTAAATAGTGTGTATTAACTCAAATTGACTCATTTGATCGGTCAAATCGGTCCTACAATTGGTATCAGAGCCAGTTATGAGTAAATACACCTGAATCAGTTGGTTTTTCTACACAAAATTTGATTTCCGAACCTTTGACCGGACAAAATGGATTGAATTTTGGATAGTGAGTGTAAAACTGTGTTTTAACAAACCCTTGAGAATATCAGATCTAAACTCAAAGTAAAACTGGAAAAAATGGCTTGAAAACTGCATTCCGTTTGAACGAAGACTGGTTGTCCGTTTGAAAACTGACCCCTTCGTTTGAATGTGGCTTGGGTTTCCGTTTGAAAACTGATCCGTCGTTTGAAATTGGTGATCGTTCCGTTTGAACAACACCATCCCGTTTGAAAATTGCATAAGTCTCAAACGACCGTTTGAAATGAGAGTTCCCGTTTGAACCTATCGTTTGAAGGGATCATCTCGTTTGAGGAATACACCTATTCCGTTTGAGGGTGTGATCACGTTTGAAAAGTGTTTTGTTTGATCATGTGATTGTAGATAATTCATAGTGTTGATAACATCAATACTTATAAAAGATTGTAGGCCATTTATTGTTTGCATGTGAATTTTGATCAATTCAAGAAACATCACGTGAATCTGCTTTAGTCAATATCTAGGCCATACAGCAATTCATTAATATCACTGTTGTCGAAGTTTATTAATTCAAGTTGTTGACAATACATTGAAAACTGTTTCAATTAAATGTTCTTGCATGTGATATGATATTCTCAGTATATTGAAAGTTGTTTCAAATATTGTGAGGTCCAATGAAATTGACTTAAGAAATGAAAGTTGTTGGTCATTTTAGTCGGCCCATGTGTTCACTGAATTAATTATGTTGGTCATATAATACCCAAGATTGCATGTGAAGTTGTCAGGTTTGCATGTGATCTGATCAGTTAGTTTGGAGGCCCAATCAAAGTGTGTTAAGATTGAACGACCCAAGATTCATAATGTTAGCGGCCCAATGAGATTTGATTTGTGATTGTTGTTGTCGGCCACTAAGAAATTGCATGTAATCTGGTATAAAGACATCAGCCCAATCAGTATTAAGTATCAATTTAGTTGTCGGCCACTTATTTTAGATCAAATTGAAATTCTATATCATTTTTTACATCATTCATTTAAGTAACAAGTTGGTCAAATTGTTGACTAGTCAGTATATCCGGTCACAATTTGATTCAAGGCATTTTATTTGTTCAGTTTTAAAGTGCAACAAATCGAGCGGCAATACAAACGAGTTGCCACTCGATCCCAATCAGTTCTATTTGTTTGATTTCAGGTGATCCGAGGTACTTGTCAAGCATCGAATACTCGCCCGAGCGAATTCTCACGTGATCCGTTGTCGCCTGATTTTTTACTATTCAATCGGATATTCATCTGATGCAGTGTTTTGGTAAAGTGATTGAATTGATTTTAGACTGTGTGAATTTTCATATTGTTTGAAAATATGTCTTTGAGAATCTTTCAATACCGAAACATGGGTTCTGAGATTTATATTGCACAGAAGAAGTTTGATAGTTTTATTGGTATCAAGGGAGAGTCTACAAAACAATTGATTGAAAGATATTGTCCTCTAGTTCTGGAGATGGGGAGATTGGGGATAACCAAGACTAATGAGGTATGGATTGATAAATTGGCAGATGCGTTGCCATATGATGAGTGTGGTACTTATTTGATGGTGTTAAAGAACAATACAAATTTTGCTAATATGAATCTTAGTGGTTTCATCGAGAAGATTGAAGCTCAAGAACTTGAGTTCCAAAAGATTAGAAATCTGAAGTCTGATTCAGGAGAGAAGTGTTTAAACTGTGAAAAATCTGAATCAGACAATGCCAAACTCTTGAAGGATTTGGAGAGTTTGACATTGGAAATCAAAAATTTGAAAGATGAGAAGAAATCTGATGATAAACTGATTCTTGAACTGCAGGAAAATTATGAGAAATTGAAATCTGAAAATGTCAAAATGTTAATTGATTTGGATAGTTTGACATTGGAAAACAAAATTTTGAAAGAAAAGGAAAAAGATTTTGAAAATGAAAAATTGAAAATTGAAAAAGATTTTCAAAGTCAAATGAAGACTTTAGAAGATGAAAAATCTATTATTTTTAAAAATAATTTTGGAAAACAGATTGAAATAAATTCTCATCTTCAGAAAATCATTCGGCTTGAAAATGAAGCTGAAATTGCTCGGAATAAAATTGATGAACTTGAAAAGAAATTGAAAGGTTTTGTGAATTCATCAACACCAGATTATTCTTGTCCAAAACCAATCAATTCTGTTCCAATAAGTGACAATGTCACAAATTATGACAATGTCATAATTAAAGATTGTGATGATAAGACTGATGATGAAAATGAAAAACAGAAAATATTTTTGAAATTAAAAGAAAAATTTCAAGAAACTGTTTTACATTCTACTGAAAAAGGTGAATGCTCTACGCAAAAACCTGTAAAGAAGAATGTAGAACAAAAACAAAATGTTAAAAATTCGAAAAAAATTCAAAACAACAATAAAAGGTCATCAGTTCAGTCATCCAATCGTTATAAAAACCCACAAAAATTTGAAAATCAAAACTCACAAAAAGTTGGTAATATGTGGTGTAGGTTTGACCACAGTGCTTCAAAGATAAATCCAGATTTCAGGAGGAGTGATGATTACCACAAAGCCAGACAATGTTATGATCTGAGCGTTTGGTTTGAAAGTGGTGAATGGTACGATAATAGAGTGTGCTACACTTGTGGTGTTCAAGGACATATTGCTGTTAACTGCCAGAATCAGTGGTTTGAGACGAGGAGATGCTATAACTACCAAATCAAAGGACATATTGCAAGAGAATGCCGAATGAGATCAATGGAAAGATCGAGGGCTGAATCTCAGAAAAAGATGAAGAAATCAGTCAAGGTCGAAGTAAAGCCCAAAGAACAAAAAGTTCAAGTACAGAAAGTGAAGCTTTCACAAGGGCAGAAAGACCGACTGAGAAAGAAAAGAAAGAAAGCTCGAGAGTATCTCAAAAGGATTTTGTTCTCGGATACAACAAGAAAATTAGATAAAAGTTCTGATAAATCATCTTGCTCTCCAAAGAATGACAAAGCAAGCAAAACGAATTCATCAGATACAAATCTGAGGACAGAATGGTGTGAGAAGAAAGAACAAGTTTCTGGCAATGAATCTGATTCGACAAAATCAGAGGAGCCATTTGTTGATCAAAAAGGAGAAAATTCAGTTACGCCAATGGATGATATCAACTTTCCACCATTGTGGACTGAAAATTTTAAACAAAAAGATGGGAAAGTGAAAATTTCGAATAAGTTCTATTCTGAAAAGAAAGAATTTGATATCGAAAAGGCTTTCAATAGCAAAGTAAAAAAATATTTTCGGAAAGATGGTTGAGGGTAAGGTAAAAGGGGTTAAAGAATTTTATGAAACAAAAAGGAATGTTCAAACCCCGAATGAAAATAACTCAAATACACCCAAGGACCATCAGGCTTGGGTGAATCTCTTTAACTGAAAAACCTGACTTGCCGGAGCTCCCAAGTTGGTAATCGTGGAGCATGAATCGGCATCTTTCTTGAGAAATTCACAATTTGTGATATTTCGATTTACAAGTAGTAGTGTTGTGGAGAACTTACAAGTGGTTAATCAAGGACATTAAGTTGTACTTGATTTAACTTTCCTGCAAGTGGTTTTTACAAGTGGATTGAAGAACAATGTAATTAAACCCCATGTTTGTGAAATGGCAAACAAATCTAATTTTCCGGAAAAACCATTTTGATTAAAACAAACTTAAGTGTTTTGAAATCATAATGTCAAATATAGTTTGTTGTCAGGGGAAGTTCTGATTGTTTATGCCAAGTGGATGGCGAATTGAAGCGATTCGATATTATGTTGTTACTTTATCTGTATAGTTTGTTTTCAAATTTTCTCAGAAAATCAAAATTGAAACATATTTTGATTTTAGGGGGAGAAAAATTTTTAAAAAAAATTTGAAAATTTGAAAATGCCAAAAACATTGAAAAATTCAAAATGAGTTTTGTTGTGAAAAAAAGGAAATGATAGTAAATCAGTTGGACTATCACAGCATGCTAAAGAAATGAAATGTCAAATGTGATAAACGGTCTCACTAAAGATGTGACGATAGGCTCAGCTAGACTAGTAGATTTGCGATAACGATACAAACTTAAATGAAAAAGCCTAGTTCTAGTGGGAAACACGGTTGAAAGCATAGTACTTAGTTTTGTCCTTCTTGATTGTGTGCCTACTCAGTAATAGCTGATTGTCGAAAGACATAAAACTGGTTAAGTTTGTGAACTTTCACAACTTTGCTGAAAAAATCGCAGTGATTGTGCATTTCATTTTGCAAAGATTTAAACTTGTTTGATTTCTTTATTTTGTTTAAGCATTGGACTTCCTCTGCGTATACGTGAGTATCGACCTGGTTGTTAATGCCTAAATGTTCTGCTTTATTTTCTTTGGTGTTTCGTTTAAGCTTTGGACCTCCTCTGCGTATACGGAAGTATCGACCTGGTGGTTAAAGCCTAAACAACTTCAACTTATTTTTATTTTCTTATTTTGTTTAAACATTGGACTTTCTCTGCGCATACGGAAGTATCGACCTGATTGTTAATGTTTAAATATTCTGCTTTGTTTTCGCACAAATCACAGTTGATAAAAGTTTAAAGGCATTACTTGAGATAGTGTATTGCATGATGAGGGGATATGCTGAGATCGTGGGGTCCATAAGAACTTAGTGCATAATTGATATACCTTAACGTATCGGTAAGCACTTCGAAAGTTTTTTAGATAGAGTTTATGTGGACAACAATATCGTCAATCTATGTGAATCGTTTAGAACTTAATATGTTTAAAGCTTAACGGTGCTAGTGATTGGTCACATAAACTGATATGATCCTCTTACACAAACTCACAAAAATATTGTCTGTAAATATTTCTTTACTGTTTTTCATTAAAATCAAAAATCCAAAAAGATTTTAGTGTGTTTTAGCATAAATGTTTGAAAAAGCCAAAAAGATTTTCGACAACTGATGTTGAAGAGCTGATTTTCAAAATTCCAAGTGCTAAACATGATGAATGATATTGGATTGGGAAAGTTTATTTGAGTTGAGAAAGATTTTTGAAAAGGATAAATGGATCATTAATTTGAAACCAATTTAATCATTTTAAATTCAAGAGGTAAGCATAAAGTTTATCTTACTGTTGGGTAGAGTATATGCAGGTATGCAGCTAGTGAATTCCAGACTGCAATCCCAGCTTGTTGAAAGGGGGAGTCTGTAGACGTAAAAGCCAGGTTCCTGATCTTGTTGCTACGGAGAGCCAGGAGATGGTCCTGAATCTGTGAAAGCTGCTAATGCTGAAAAGATAGAGAGTGCTATATCAGATTATGATCCCGGAACAACTTAAGGGGGAGCCTGTTAGCAAAGGGGAGTTTGAAGAGTGAAAGAGTCAGACTCAGATTCTGGAGAATAGCTGATAGTGATGATTTAAGATAAAGAGAGAGTTTGAAGGATGCTTCAGCGTCAAATATTTTGGAAAGCGTGAAGACTGAACAAGACTGAAGTTTTGACGTACTAAAGTCTCGTACTGAAGACTCCGTCAACATCCAAGGGGGAGACTGTTGGTGCATTTGTCTGTTGACTTCGTCTTATATCGAGTCTTGGTTACGTTCCAGAACTGAACAAGAATGATGTCATCATATTAAATGATGACATCATATCGATGACATCATCTCTTGCATCACATGAATTAGTCATACACGAAAACAGAAGTTCAATTTACAAGAAATAGGATTTTTATATTGTTTATTGTAATTACGTTTGAAAGTGGCTATTACGTTTGAAGGGTGTCCGTTTGAACCATCCTTTGCCATTTTAAAACGGAAGGGTGTTTGCCTATAAATAGGCTTGTGTGATTCTCATTTTAAACGGATCGACTGTTTATGTAGCGTTACTCTGCCGGATTTTCACGTGATTAATGAATGAGAAACAAGTATTAAAGTGATCTACTTCTGTTTTCTACTCCATTCTATCGGATTCAAAGCTGTTTAAGTGTTTCCGCCACTTAAATAGTGTGTATTAACTCAAATTGACTCATTTGATCGGTCAAATCGATCCTACAATCTTAGTGTTCTACTAGTCCTAATACCTGGAAAGTGAGGGGCTATTGGTAGGTCTTACCCGACGAATTGCTTTAGATAGTCCTTGGAAAAGGTCGTGTCTTAGTTGACCTGTCGGTTTTATTTGTCTATCAAGTCAAGTTAATTAATTCAAACTACCCTAGATCTATGATTGGAAAAGAGTAGGTCAACATTAGGGTACTTACACAATAATTAGACAACTGGGAAGGTTTCTAATAACCGGTAGGATTAACAGCCTAGGTAGTTCCACAGGTTTCTCCTTGAGAAGGGTCGAGGGGCTTAGTTGGTTCTTAATAGGTTTAGTACCTTAAGATCCCGGTTCCATAATTCATGCATTTAACTTAATCGGTAATTCTTTAAAAGTAATCAAGGATTCTTGTCTAGGTGGTCTCGTTCATCGTATAAGAAAAGCCTTCGTCTTCTTTCGTATTTAGTCTAGCTTTAGTTAATTTAGTTTAGTTCGATAGATTTTCTTAGTTTTACGTACCCCCCCCCCCAACCAATTAAACAATTAGAGTCTGTGTCAGTCTAGGTCTAGATATAGTCTAATTATCGTAATCAGAGAGTCTCGTGGGTTCGATACTCGGACTTACTTAGGCTATACTGCATTGACCGATACACTTGCCGGTGGTGTGGTCTAGGTTTTAGAGAGTCTGTTTTTTTATAAATTTAAAACTTAGAGTGTCTAATTTAGGGTTAAAATTGGTTAGTTTAATTAGACCACTTTTAGCACATCAAGTTTTTGGCGCCGTTGCCGGGGACTCTTTGGCAACTGCGTTGATTAGCTTTGATTAGACTTAATTGACATAATCTGTGCTACTTGTCTTTTGTTTTGTGTTTTCGTGGTGAGTCTTGTGAGTCTATCTGTGTTCTGTATATTGAGTCGTAGGAGTCTAATTTTTCGTGTCTTCTAGTTCTTCTGAGTTTTAAATATGTGTGAAATTTGTGGAGGGCCCCATTTTACAGTTAAATGCCCACAATATGAGGGGTTCTCTGCACATTATTATGCTAACCCCTATGTGCAGCCACATCTATATTTTTCACAGGGGTATTGCTCGTACCAGTATGAGGAACCGTATCACCAGCCCCAACAGCAAAATTCTGAAGTGTATGTGAAGGACCAGCTGGATAGGATAACGGGATTGTTAGTTCAACTGGTAGCTACGGATGAGACTACTCAGAAAATGATTCAAGAACATGAAGTCCTGCTTCAAAATCAGCACTCTATACTCTCAGACATTCGATGTTTAGTAGAAGAAATGTCTAGGAAATTAGAAGAAGTAGAAGAAACTAAGAATAAGGGCATCATTGATTATGGTTGTGAAGAAGAAGAAGAGATTATGATGCAAATGGCTAATTGCGGGATAGTGAGAGAGAGTGATTCAGATGACGAGGAAGAACAAGAAGAGTGGCAAGTCTACCAGGAATCATTGGTTAAGGAAGTAGATGTTGAAGAGGAATTAGATTTAGGAGATTCCTTAGGTAGTCTGTTTGATGATGAAGTAGAAGTTGAGGTAGAGAAAAAAGTGTTTAGTTGGGAAGATGAGTTTTTAGGGGAGTTAGAAGGTTTATCAGAATCTGAACAAGTAGGGGAATTTGATCCATTAGGTGATTTAGCAAATTTAGAAGCCCTACTAGAAGGTAAACCTGAGAAAATAAGTGAACCCACACCGCACGTAGAAATTAAGTGTGTGGTAAAATACACATATTTGTCCCGTGTAAAGTTTATAATTTTTGTATAGTTTTTATTTGTTTTATTTAGTTTTAGTTTTAGTATTATATTATATTGTTTTGTGTTTTGCTAGGTCCTGGTGCGAATGGAGTGAAAACGAGTAAAATGAAAATAACCAGCCAGTTGGGCAGAGTGGTGGCGCCAGTGACCAAATAAAAATTGCAGCCATTTTTCGTGATTAGGTCGATGCCACTTACCTCTATTTTATAAACTCAAGGGACTAAAGTGCAAAGGTTGAAAGCTATTTAAAAATAGTTTACCAAAGTTGGGGGACTACTAATGCCTAATGACTGGAAGTTGAAACTAATTCATTCCATGTCATGACAAAATAAAAAGAAAGAATCAGTTGTTTTGCTCTTGAGATTCGTAGACATGTTGACCGAGTTTATTGTGTTGCCATTGCTTCAAATTCTTGCGATTGGGCCCTTTGAAAGACCACGTGAGCTAGCCCATTTTTTGTTTAACAATTTGATGAATTAAGCCCATGTCATTGACAGTGTATTAGATATCAAATACAACACCATTTAGGGGGATCGATATAGTTGAAGGCGGCCAATAAAACATCAGAAGGTAGACGGCGACTGTGAGAAGGAGACGAAGAACAGAAGGAGCATTATTTGGCAAGGGTTGAAGGCTAGGAATCATTGGAAGCGAGCGGGTTTGAAGCTTACGGGTTCTATCTTCTCAGTTTCTTTTGTTTTCTTAGTTGTTTGTTCTTTAATTCAATGAACTCAGTTATGCGACTTTGTTTATTTGTTTTTAAGACCATGATGCTTGGCTAAACTTTTAAGCCACCTAGACTTGATGAATGGATTAATATGAAGTTTTTACCGTTTTTGTTAATTGCATGATTTTTATGGATTAATTGTGATTTGTAAGAAGTTTGATTTAATGATTTGATGTATATGCATGCTTTGATTTGCTTTGTCATGATCATTCGCTTCATATGATTCTTAGTGACGGTCTTTATCACAATATAGAGTCATATTAGGGTATAGGATTTCGGTGAGTGTCTATATCACATTAGAAAACCTTAACTCTTTAGGGAGAATTGGCCGATAACCCCTAGAAGTAATTGGTAATAATTTGCTAGATCTTAGTGTTCTACTAGTCCTAATACCTGGAAAGTGAGGGGCTATTGGTATGTCTTACCCGGCGAATTGCTTTAGATAGTCCTTGGAAAAGGTCGTGTCTTAGTTGACCTGTCGGTTTTATTAGTCTATCAAGTCAAGTTAATTAATTCAAACTACCCTAGATCTATGATTGGAAAAGAGTAGGTCAACATTAGGGTACTTACACAATAATTAGACAACTGGGAAGGCGTCTAATAACCGGTAGGATTAACAACCTAGGTAGTTCAACAGGTTTCTCCTTGAGAAGGGTCGAGGGGCTTAGTTGGTTCTTAATAGGTTTAGTACCTTAAGATCCCGGTTCCATAATTCATGCATTTAACTTAATCGGTAATTCTTTAAAAGTAATCAAGGATTCTTGTCTATGTGGTCTCGTTCATCATATAAGAAAAGCCTTCGTCTTCTTTCGTATTTAGTCTAGCTTTAGTTAATTTAGTTTAGTTCGATAGATTTCCTTAGTTTTACGTAACCCCCCCCCCCCCCAACCAATTAAACCGTTAGAGTCTGTGTCAGTCTAGGTCTAGATAGAGTCTAATTACCGTAATCAGAGAGTCTCGTGGGTTCGATACTCGGACTTACTTAGGCTATACTGCATTGACCGGTACACTTGCCGGTGGTGTGGTCTAGGTTTTAGAGAGTCTGTTTTTATAAATTTAAAACTTAGAGTGTCTAATTTAGGGTTAAAATTAGTTAGTTTAATTAGACCACTTTTAGCACATCAGCTGCTGACCTCGTTAATCTCACTGACAATCTGAGGTATGACTTTAGCCATTTCCTTGGCTACCAGTGAAGCGATGCGCTTGTCAGCATGGTTCCGTCGAGCAGCGCATTGGGTGTGCGATCCAAATGATGACATTGTCTGCAGCAGACGTCATCATATGAATTAGACGAGATTCGATTATATCGGGTTTAGTTTGAAAAGTTCAGCGTTTAACCAACATACTTGTTATTATTATTAGGTAAAGCTCAGGAACACGTCGACACATAAACACATAGGCACATAGTCACGTATGCACATGGACCACATAAGCACGTATACACATAAGCACGAAAGCACGTAGAAACACATAATTCACATATTTTTGCATGTATTCACTATTTCACTTATATTCTGCACGTATTCACCTACATATTTTGCACGTATTCACCTATCTTTCAAGTTCGCGAAACGCGTTCGAGAGTTGCGAGAGATAGCAAGTAGCGTTGCGAGTAGCATAGCGTACGAGAGTTCTTAGTTGTTCGCGATTAGTTAGTGTTTTAAATTACAAAAGTTGTGTGAGTTGTGCGCGTTATTAAACGATGAGCTGAAAAGCGTTTAGTCTCCAAAATCGAAACATTTAAATATATAAACACATAAAATCGATAATGCGTAAAATTGGTGTTTGCGGGCATAAATAGAAAACAGAGTGCCTTGGGTGGTAGGCATCGACTACCCAAAGTGATTCGATCATCCATAATGACCTCGAGTGCACGCTTTGGCCTAATAGACTGTGCTCCCACCGAAACACGGCGAACGGCACTCATCCTTACAGTTACTACGTGACGCGAGTCGTTGGAATCAATCGAGACTTTGGTGAGAGTTTTTGTAAAATCAAAGTAGGGAGTGGAACTGGTCATTAATGTCACACCCCAACCGATGACAGAAGCATCGGGGCGCGGCACTGAGCAAACAGATTGTCAAGAGAAATTCCATAACAACTAAATTACCGGATAGTTAGTATTATGTCCCATACCATAACCCATCAAGTAACTAATTATTACAGACATAGATATCTCAAAACAAAACATGTTCCGACCACTCAGATTTAAATAATAAATTGTCTTTGTTTGTTTCTAGACTCTCATTCCTACTAGATTCCACAAAGCAGGTAAGCACATGATCCTAAGCAATCAAACACCTGTCACATACGTTAAAATAGAGGTCAATACACATAGTGTAAAGGTGAGCATACAAGTTTAATAGATATAATAGAGTTCGAAGGCGTTTACTCATAACTGGCATGTAACATGTATAGTGCGAAGCTAGTAGGTTATCGACAATGAAATATGCACAGACTAGACTACGAGTTGTAGAATGCGCAACACATGTCACCACTGTGACATGTGAAGAGGTAACCTTAACAACCCCTGTCCACGACAGGTGATGCGTCCAAACAAATAGTACTATCGTTGCTAAGGCGTCAGGCAACAATCACCGTGTTAACATAACATACAAGCATTCATCGAGTAACACGTATCATGCAATAACGGTTAGCATATAAATAGTGTTTGCGTTGTGTGTCGATGTGATTTAGATTAAGTAACGTATGTAACACCCAAAAGTGCGTAAAGCAAAAAGGGATCGAGTATACTCATTGTGATGAAAATGGATTGAAGGGAGCGCTAGAGTGATTAGCCTGAACAGTTAACGATAGCATAAGCGAAGAGCGGTGCGTAAAATGGTGAAAAGTGAACCAAGTGTCGAACGGTAATCCAATCGGATGGCAATCCGATCGGATGGTCATTCGATCGGATGTCAATCCGTTCGGATGGTCATCCGATCAGATGGCCATTCGGTCGGATTGACATTCGTTTGGTAAGGATGTGTTTGTGTATGATGGCTTTGAAGTTTTCGTTGTAGCATTTTGAAAATAGAGAAGTATCTCTACCTTTCAGGTCGTCGATCGAACGGTCGTTCGATCGGATCTGAGTTGGAAAATGTTTAGATCTATGCGAAAACATTGTGAAATCATGTGGAAATCCTTCAGATCTAAGTTGTTCTTGGTGGAATGAAGCCGAATCTTGAAGTTCATAAGAACTCCATGATGGCGTCATCCTTAAACCCCTCAAATCCATTGATTTCATGATTAAAAGTTAAGATTCAAAGGTGAAAATGATGAAGGAGTGCGTGTAGATCATAGAAGTACAAGATTTGAGTTGAAAACTTACAAGAATCAACTGGGAACTCGAAAGACCGTTCGATCGACGACCTGAAAGGTAGAGATACTTCTCTATTTTCAAAATGCTACAACGAAAACTTCAAAGCCATCATACACAAACACATCCTTACCAAACGAATGTCAATCCGACCGAATGGCCATCCGATTGGACGACCATCCGAATGGATTAACATCCGATCGAATGACCATCAGATTGGATTGCCATCCGATCGGATTGCCGTTTGACACTTGGTTCACTTTTCACCATTTTACGCACCGCTCTTCGCTTATGCTATCGTTAACTATTTAGGCTAATCACTCTAACGCTCCCTTCAATCCATTTTCATCACAGTGAGTATACTCGATCCCTTTTTGCTTTACGCACTTTTGGGTGTTACATACATTACTTAATCTAAATCACATCGACACACAACGCAAACACTATTTATACGTTGACCGTTATTGCATGATACGTGTTACTCGATGAATGCTTGTATGTTATGTTAACACGGTGATTGTTGCCTGACGCCTTAGCAACGATAGTACTATTTGTTTGGACTCAGCACCTGTCGTGGACAGGGGTTGTTAAGGTTACCTCTTCACATGTCACAGTGGTGACATGTGTTGCCATTCTACAACTCGCAGTCTAGTCTGTACATATTTCATTGTCGATAACCTACTAGCTTCGCACTATACATGTAACATGCTGGTTATGCGTAAACGCTTTTGAACTCTATTATATCTATTAAACCTGTATGCTCACTTTTACACTATGTGTATTGACCTCTATTTTAACGTATGTGACAGGTGTTTGATTGCTTAGGATGTTGTGCTTACCTGCTTTGTGGAATCTAGTAGGAATGAGAGTCTAGAAACAAACAAAGACAATTTATTATTTAAATCTGAGTTGTCGGAACATGTTTTTTTTAGATATCTATGTCTGTAGTAATTAGTTACTTGATGGGTTATGGTATGGGACATAATATTAACTATCCGGCAATTTAGTTGTTATGGAATTTCTCTTGACAATCTGTTTCGCTCAGTGCCGCGCCCCGATGTGTCCGTCATCGGTTGGGGTGTGACAGATTGGTATTAGAGCCATAACTATAGGGAATTAGGCAAGACTCGACCTAGTCCGGGTCGATGTCTTAAGAATGACCTAGTCTATAGTCTAAGTACCAACAGACCGACTTATGCATGCCCGGTAGGGATTTTGGACGAGCTTACTCGCTATTTCTCGCTCGAACTCGCTGTACACTCTTGCGCAAACATCGCATACTACAGTTCCACGCAAGATCAGCTTTTCCTAAGGCTGAATACACACACAAACGGATGATCTGGTTGTGATTAAGTGTGAAAACCACAAACTCTCGACCAAATCACTTGTTTGATTCGCTATTTTTACTTTAAACAAGAGAATTTACGTTGAAGCAGGAGTGAAATCCATACTTCGACGCCAATCTCCTTATCTACCTCGTGATTATATCATACAAACAGGGACGTAGTCTTTAAGTCAGGGGTGAAACCCGAACCTTGATGACTTGTTCCGCTCTATACTTTTGGTTTTTGTAAAACTCTCACCAAAGTCTCGACGGACTCCAACGGCTTGGGTCACGCTGTAAATGGAAGGATGTGTGCCGACCGCCCGAATTGAGGCAAGAGCACAGTCCAGAAGGCCAAGGCGTGCACTTAAGGTCCTTGTGAATAGTCGAATCACTTTGGGTAGTCGACGTCTATCTAGCCGAGGCAATCTCTTCTCGATTTTTATGTGTTACGATTCTGGATTTGCCGCTGCTGACTCTGTGACTTATCGATTTTACGTGATTTTATGTGTTTATGTGTTTCAATTTTGGTAAATTACTCGCCTTTTCACTTTGATCAACACACACGACTCACACTACTCATATATCTCAAAACGTTAATAAATCGCGTGCTATACTACTCGCTATGCTAGTCGTTGTGTACTCGCTATTCGCAATTGCTATACTTAATCACTATACGCTGTTGTGAAGGATAGGTGAATACGTGCAAAATATGTGTTTAGGTTATGTAGGTCCCTCTCGGAGGATCGAGAACAAACCTAAACCTTGTTATACTAACTCACTAGCGAGTGCGGAATCCAAGCTAGCAAGCAAACCGGGATGATGCAAGAACAAACACAAGAACACACAAGACTCAACGATTAACACCACTTGTATTAATGCGTATGAAAGGTTCCGATTACAAGCACAATGTTTACAATCAGTTTGCAAACTCTCAAAGTGTGTGTGTGAGTGTTTTCAGCAGAATGCTCTCTATCTCTCGGGTGTGCATCCTCTCTAAAACAACACACTGCATGGATATTTATATACCCAGCTCAACATGTCTGGTCCGAAGGATCCGATAGATGGTCCGAAGGATCATCTATCGATGACAATGCTTTCGAAGGATCAGCAGGGACCTCGAAGGATGATCCTTCGAGGTCTATTAATCGAAGCATATCTTTCGAGCACCTCGAAGGATCAACAGTATCCTTCGAGGAGCTATCCTTCGATACAGACAAACAAACATATTACAAACTTATTGGCCAAGTCAAACTAGGAGGATAGTTGACTAGGTCAACTTACAGGACATTGTTTACATACAGACCGAATACAGACAAAGTACAGACACAAGTGCACCAACAAACTCCCCCTTGGCTGTAGCTTTGTCTTTATCTTCTATAATTGCAGGCTCGTCTCGAACTTCGACGGTCTTTGGTCTTCGAGTTCCCAAAACTCTGATGTCCTTTCAAGTCTTCATTGTCGGAGGATCTTCAAAGTCTTCACGTCTTGAAAGCAAAGAGTGTATCAACAAACTACCCGTATCATGTAGGAAGTGTGTTGACAAACTCCCCCTTAACATAAGCTCCCCCTTGAGTTATGCTCGTGAAATACTTTATCTTTATGAAGTGAGATCCTTGTGGTGTTGATGATGGCCAGCGGCAACTCGATCATCTTCATCACTTGAGTGCCTTCACGTCGTGTCTTCATTCCAAAGCTTGTCATCGACCATGTTCTCCTTGCCTTTAGAATCTGCACATGCAAGAAATCTAAACGCGTAATGAGAACAACTGCTTGGAATATAGTTAACATAAACACATGACACACGGATGACCATGTCACAATCAAACACCGTCCGATAATTTGAAAGTCTAATAGATTTATCAATTTCAGATTTAACTTTCAAAACATGCAAATTTCGACCGTTTATGAAGACTTAGTCAATTCGGTTTTCATTCAGGTTTCAGGCAACGAAGACTCGAGTTCCAACATCGTACGATCAAAAATAAAGTAGAAATAAAATCTTTTTGGCTTTTAAAAAGTTTATATTAAAACACACCTAAAATCTTTTTGGTATTTTTGAAATTAAAAGACAACAATTTAATATCCTTTGAGTGTTATCAAACGACATCACCGCTAATGTCGTGCTGATATGCATCAAACGACGAAACTGTTTAAAAATAAAGCAATAAAATTTAAGCAGTAAATAAATATATACAGACAATCTTTTTGCGAGTTTCGAGGGTAAGAGAATCATATCAGTGTACGGTCATGTCAAGACACTCTTGTTGTACATTTAGTTAACATTTAGATAAGCATCCTATAACAATTATCGGTATTGTTGTCCATTTAAGCTCAACTTATCAGATGTAATCATGATTAGGGGATACGTTAATGTATAATTTATACTTACCGACCGGTGTTCATCCACATCACGACACATTCCCGTATCAAGGTATGCACGAGGGTTCATCTTACCGGTGAGTATACCGATTATCATCTGTTTGACCGTATATGGTGTGAGATACTCACTTATTTTGATTTGAAAAACAAGCCCTATGTGATATAATCACTTATTGATGAGGAACTTGATTTTCATATGCATGAGGGCACAGGTGCAAGTCCGTGAACAGGTCAGTACTTCCGTACAGCAGAGAGACGAACTTGACACCCGGATAAATGTGATATATTATCACTTATTTGATTTGGACATGTGATTGTTGATCACTTATTGAGGTCGAATGCAGTATGTATTATGTACACGTATGTATAGTATCATGGAAGATCTTAGACTTAGTCTATTTATAGAAGCAACCATGATACCCAGATGATAAGCAGCATAAAGACCGAATATCTCAGAACCTCGGCAATCTCTCAAACGAAATTTCGGTACCAAGACCATATGCCAATGAATGGTTCCCACCCAGTCTTCAGTCGATTTAAGTTTATATCACCCTGCACACTTTAAAATGATTGTGAGCCTACCGATACATCTTATATAGAGCTGCTTATCGCTTTTTCATTTAAGGTTTAAAGAGGTTTAGACAGACCACTGATGTACTATCATTTTCTCTTTTACTCGCCAGGAAACTCATTTTTGATTTTCTATTGTTTTTGAGTTTTTGAAATTTTTCGATGTTTTTGGATTTTTCGATTTTTGGTTTACTCCCCCTAAAATCAATAAACTAAGACAAATTTTAAAACACAAAGGTATTTACAAAAATGATTTTCCGATGTTAGTTTTACTCTTGCTTGACCTTAATGCCGTTTACCAATAATAAAAAGTCAAATCTTGATTTGTCAAAAGCTTTGGTAAATAAGTCGGCACGTTGGTCATCGGTGTGGACCTTAACAACATCGATTAATCTTTTCTCAAAGCAATCACGTATGAAGTGATATTTGATTTCGATGTGTTTGGTTTTTGAATGCTGCACAGGATTTCTAGTTATCTGTAAAGCAGCAGAGTTATCAACGTAAATAGGAGTAGTTAGGAATTCAAAACCGTAGTCCCGCAATTGTTGTTGGATCCACAAAACTTGGGAGCAACAACTTGAGGCAGCAATGTATTCAGCTTCACATGTTGATGTTGCGACACACGTCTGCTTCTTGCATTGCCACGTGACTAGGCGATTTCCTAAAAACTGACATCCAGCCGTTGTGGATTTGCCGTCGATTTTGCATCCGCCAAAATCAGAATCACTGAATGCGACCAATTCAAAGTTATTATCCCTAGGGTACCACAGACCGGTGTCTGGGTAAGCCTTCAAATAACGAAAGATCCTTTTTACAGCTGCAAGATGGGAGTCCTTTGGATTCACTTGATATCTGGCAAGCAGGCACGTTGGGTACATTATGTCTGGTCTTGATGCTGTGAGGTACATAAGAGATCCGATCATAGCGCGGTAATATGAAGGGCTAACAGTCTCTCCCTTCAAATCTGGAGTAATTCCGTGATTTACTGCCAATGGGGTTCCAATGGGCGTTGCATCAGACATCTGAAACCGGTTCAAGATGTCACCAATATATTTAGTCTGATGGATGAATATCCCAGACTCCGTTTGTTGCACTTGTAGGCCCAAGAAAAAGTTCATTTCCCCCATAGCACTCATCTCGAATTTATCCTGCATTATGCGCTCGAAATTCCTGCACAAAACATCATTAGTAGAACCAAAAATAATATCGTCAACGTATACCTGTACCAGAAGAAGATCTCCATCTTGTTCTTTGATGAAGAGAGTACAGTCGATAAGACCCCGTCGAAAACCGTTCTCCAGCAGATAGTTTGATAAGGTTGCGTACCAAGCTCGCGGTGCTTGATGAAGACCATAGAGAGCTTTGTTGAGCAACCAAACCCGATCGGGATGGATAGGATCTTCAAAACCTGGAGGCTGTTCGACATATACCTCTTCTTCAACCACACCATGTAGAAATGCACTTTTCACGTCCATTTGGTAAACCTTGAATCCTTTGTAGGACGCATAGGCTAGAAAGATTCGAATTGCTTCGAGACGTGCCACTGGTGCATATACTTCGTTGTAGTCGATGCCTTCTATCTGACGAAAACCTTGAACGACTAAACGTGCTTTGTTTCGAATAACCACGCCACGATCGTCCTTCTTGCATTTGAAAACCCATCGAGTTCCAATCTTCTTGTAGTTTTCAGGCTTTTCAACAAGTTTCCAAACACCAAGCTTTTGAAATTGCACCAATTCTTCCTGCATAGCCTCAACCCATGAGCTGTCTTTCATTGCTTCTTTCCACGACTTTGGTTCTTCTTGTGACACGTAACACGCGAAGGACCAGTCATTCTGTTGACCAGATTCTCTTATAGCTGAATACAAACCAGCATTCCGGTTGGTTCTCAGCTGATTACGCGTCTGCACACCGCGATGGACATCTCCTATAATGTTCTGCTGGGGATGGGTATCATGAATCCTCATTTCAGGATTATCTGGCACACGAGCATTGATACCCAAATTGTTCAAATTAAGATCCACAACCAACTCTACACCAGGAATGTGTGTCGAGGTGGATGCATTTCCTTCAGCAGTGTCTACATTCTGCATATGAGGTGTATCAATAGAAGCACCTTGAACAGGAGCAACTGGAGCTGAAGATCCTTCAGCTGCATCATGATATTCATCATCTTCAGAAGACTCATTATAATCAGCAGCATCTTCATAAACCTCATTTTGAACTGTATTGTTAACAGATGAAGAACCTTGAGGATCAACAATAACAGGTCTAACCAATGGCGAGACAGCCGCATTATCACTTTCAATTAACATTCTTGCAGCTGCTGATTCTTCGTCAAAGGTTGGCAGATTGAAGGAGTCAAAGAGTCCATCATAATCGAACATCCACGGATCACCCGGAGCCCTAACAGGACTCGTATACCTTTGAACCCGCACCTCACTCCATAGCTCTACCTTTTTGGTAGCTAGATTCCAGACACGAAAGTTTGGAGTTTGGTATCCAAGAAAATAGCCTTCAATAGCCTTAGCACCAAATTTGCCATCTGGTTCAATCATGGTACAAGGACCACCAAAGGGTTCTAGGTAAGAAAGATCAGGTTTCCTTTTCTTAAGGAGTTCGAAACAAGTTTTGCCATGTCTCTTCACTGTAAGAACTCTGTTTAATGTGTAGCATGCAGTCGACACAGCCTCCCCCCAGAATTGAATAGGGAGTTCCGACTCAACTAACATTGTTCTAGCAGTTTCTATAATCGTTCGATTCTTCCTCTCGGCGACACCATTTTGTTGTGGAGTATAACGAGAACTGTATTCATGAAGAATGCCTTTAGAAGTACAGAACTCATCCATAACTTGATTCTTGAATTCGGTTCCATTGTCGCTTCGGATTCTTTTTACTTTCAACGAATAGAGATTCTCCAACATAGGGAGAAGATCCTTGAGAATGCCAGGAGTTTCACTTTTGTGTGCCATAAAAGATACCCAAGAAAATCTAGAGTAGTCATCAGTAACTACCAGACAATATGCATCACCGAACATTGTCTTGTGCTTCATAGGTCCAAAGAGGTCCATATGAAGACGTTCGAACGGCAAGCTAACAGTGTTGATTTTCTTCAAAGGATGGGATTTCTTCGTTTGCTTTCCCTTTTGGCACGAGACACAGATATCTTGTAAATGAAAACTTCTTACAGGCACACCATTCACAAGATTGTTTTTCACCAAATGGTTCATTTTTCTCAAGTGAATGTGTCCCATTCTTCTGTGCCATGAAATTGACTCCTTTTCTGTGGCTTTTGAGACAAAGCAAGTGACTTGTGCAGATGTTGTAATCGCCTGGCTCATATCGAGAATGTAAAGATCATTAACTCTCGGAGCCGATAAGAGAATCCATTCTTGTGGAATTTTGAATCCAGGTTTTAGCACATAGCAGCCGGCATCATCAAAATGCACGGTGAACTTCTTATCGCAGATTTGCGACACGCTCAGAAGATTATGATCAATTTGCTTCACGTAATTGATCTTGTCAAAACACACAATACCATTGGAGATACTTCCCTCTCCAGTGATATAACCGCCTTTATCTCCCGCAAATGCGACATAGCCTCCTCTAATATTTCTCACATCGTACAGAAGCCGTAAGTCGCCAGTCATGTGCCTAGATGCTCCACTATCAACAATCCAATGACTGTTAATAGTTCCTCCTGGAACACCCTGCACATGTCAAGTAAAACATCAGTTGAGAATGGGGACCCAAGCCTTAGTGGTCTTGGGTCGTCCCTGAGCATCACGAAACGTGATATCAATCTCTTGATGGTTTTTAAGAACAACTGCTCCCCCTGAATTGTCACCTGCCTTAGGTAACCAAGGTTGTTTTTGCCTACCAGTTTTTGAAAATTCTGGTTTTGCATGTTGTGACACACTTGATTCCTTTTGAACTGTTTTAACTTCAGATTTTAAAGCTTTTTCAACAGTTTTCATGTTCTTACGTCGTTGTTTAGTTTCTTGTTCTTTAACAGTTCTTTTATCATTTTTAGGTGAAACTGATCGACGTTGGGGATGAATTGTTTCAGGTGGAGTTTTCTCAACAAATTTTTGCTTTGGAGCATTTGGGCAGTTTCTGATGATATGCCCAATTTCTCCACATTTAAAACATGTTCTCCTTTCAACAAGCTTAGGAGAACTTGATCGACCACAAGAAGTCGAAGTCGTGGACCCTGAGGTACTAGCCTTTTCATCACACCCATTTGTATGTTGAGTGTAATTGTTATCACTGTTACGTTTTAAGATTGTGACTTGTTTTACAAAATCTGTGTTAGATTTGTTTTCAAAGGTTTCAATCTTATCAGTACCCTTGGATGACACGAACTTGACATCCTTTGCTTTCTTTTGAAATCGAGCTCCTTTTGTTTCAGACTTCATCTGAGAGACTTGATGTTTTTGAGCTCGTTTGACGGGTTGTTTACCATTAGAAGCAGTAGGTTGTTGAGTGATTGGAGATTTTTGATTCCTAAATTGTTTTCTAATCTCAGCCTTAGGAATTGGATCACATTGTGTTACCACAATTCCTGGAAGTGTTTTTCCCAAAAATTTGTTTGTGTTGTCTTCAAAGACTTTATCAATCAAAGATTGATTTACATTTTTAATTGGAAAAACGTTATCTGAGTAGATTTTATTATCTCCAACCAATGTATACAACACATTACTGCTTTTAACAGTAGACACAGACTTCTTTTCAATCTTGACAGGATCTATCACTTGTTTCTTGACTAATGAAACCTCAGGAGTATCGGGATCACACAGAATGTGATTCTCAAGTGGAACAACTACTCCTTTCATTTTGTCAAGTGATTTATCCTGTTCACCTACATTCACTTCTGATTCATCATCCGATGACTCATAGTCCTCGATAACTGGAGGACTTTGTTTCATAGATGTTGAAACTCCTTGCTGCTTTGCACTGTCCGGTTTGAACCCTAGGCCAGTAGAAAATTCCTCAAAGTTCAGAGGCACACTGGGTTCATACCGTGGCATGTTTTCATCATTAGGCATCGTGTTGTAATTATGCCTCAAAGGGGGTGGGCATTTCTTGTATCCTATGCCCTTTTGATCTCCCTTTAGTTGTTGAACATCGATGATGTGATCAAGCACAAATCGAGAGTTAGAATAACTTTCCAATTTCTGTTTGATCGCGTCATGCTCACTTTTGGCAATGGCTAACTGCTTCTTGGTTTCCTCAACAAGATTTATGTATTCATTTATACTAATTTGTTTATGGTAAACCACTTTATTAACCTCGGACACATCTTTCTTTAATGTTTCTATTACAGATTTAAATTCTTTTTCATTCCGAGTTAAAGCCATGTTTGCCTCTTTGCATTTTGACAGTTCAATAACTAAATTTTGATTATGACTATGAAGCTTTTCCAATTCAAGCTTCATTTCAGCACATGATTCACAAACACTAGGAGCAGGAGGTTCAGAATTTACCTGACTCGAAGAGGCTGACAAATTTGCCATAAAGGCAGTTTGAAAAGAAAAATCTCCATCTTCAGAAAATAACTTTTCCATTTCCTTTGATGCAGTAGCAGCCCTCCTAATCAGAATTGATTTCTGACATTTCAGCTCATCAGCTTCATTCAATAACTCCTGAATATCAGAACCTGCTTCCTCCTTCACATCAGATTCAGACTCTGATTGATTATCCCCAGAAACAGAGCCTTCTTCATCAGAACTCCCAGAATAACCAGAACTGTCATCACTTTCAGATGACTTTTGATTGATGATTTTTGCATAAAGAGCTGTTCCACTTCTTTGATCACTGTCACCAAACTGCACAGACCAGTCACATCCTTCATCACCTTGAACTGTCAAAGCCCGATTGGGATTTGATGGTCCAGACTGGTTCTGATTGTTGTTGACTGCTACAATCCTCCTGTCTTGGTTTCTGAATGGGTTGTGATTGCCTTGTTTTGTTGGCCGAGTGCACTCACGCTTGAAGTGCCCTTTCTCGCCACAATTAAAGCACGTGACGGCATTAATATCAAACCCATACTTCGTATCTTTCTTTCCTTCCAACGAAGTCCTACCTGTACGAGCCATGAAGTCTTTGGCCCTTCTAACCGCACTAGCAAACGCCCACTTAATATCCATCAACTCCATTTCATCCTTGTCGATCTGTTGATAATCTTCATGTGTCATGTTGATGTTTCCAATCTGTCCCGCAACTAACCCGCAGTAGGCACTGACCATAGTATTGATCAATTCTACATGCTCCTTTGCAACTTCTATACTAACTTGGGAAAGATTTGAAGTGTCAACACGAACAGTGTTAGGGTTTGGAGGTTGAGAATTGCTTGTGAAATGAGCTTGCTGTTGTGGTTGAACTGGTGGCTGTGATGGAACTGGAATGTAAGATCTTGGATCAAAACCCGGAGCAGGATTGGTCTGAGGAAACGGAAGAGAACTTGTGTTGGATACGAAAGCAGTTTGCAGTTTAGGTTGCTGAGCTGCAGCGGATTTTGCTAAGATGTCGAAGCCTGGAAGATACATTTCTGTATTTTGAGGAACTGGAGCTCGCTTAGCTTTCCTGATTTCTTCCTCATTCTTATGTTCCAGTTTCTGAATGAACTCATAGATATTAACCGTGTCTAGAGTTCCAGTGTGCTTCAGCAACTCAATGAAAGAACTCCACTTTGGAGGTAAAGCATCAGCAAACTTGTTCACCATGTCTTGCTGAGTAGCAATAACCCCATAAGCACACATTTCACTGATCAGATGATAGAAACGTGTTGTCATATCATTTAGAGTCTCGTTTTCCAAAAACTGAAACGAGTCAAACTCTTTCTTCAACAAGTCATGACGAGACTTTCTCGTAGCTGCATTGCCTTCTCCTCGAGCAACCAAGGCATCCCACAATGTTTTCGTGTTCTTGCAATAGGAGAACTGATGATAAATATCTTTATTAAGCGCCTGTGTAAGTGTTGCGAAGGCCTTTTTCTCCAATTCATAAGATTTCTTGTCAGGTTCAAGCATGTTGGCATAACCTTCTGAAGTGGACGCAGCAACTTCAAGAGCAGCATTGAATGGATTGATGAAACACGTCCAAAGATCAGTGCTTTGCCCTTGAACATACGTGTGGAAGCGGTTTTTCCATGAAGGAAAATCGTTCATATGATTTAGCTTTGGAGGACGATTGTTGCTTCCCGTTTCGCTTTCACTGATCAAAAGGTTTTGAATACTTTGACTTTGATTGGATACCAAAGCCCATTGACTTGGACTGATTGATGGCGACGGAAACATACTCTTAGCCCAAGCATCAGCAGTAGTTAGTTCTTGACTAGATTGTGAGTTCAAACTCCAATCCCAAGGACTTGTACAACTCATCTTGATCAAATATTAATAAATAACCTACACAACCACAAACTGTTAAATGCAAACAGACAAGAATTGAAGGATATAGACCTGTTCGAAAGATCAAGACTGGTTCGAAGGACCAACAGTGATCGAAAGATTACTGTTGAGTTTCGAACAAAGTCTTCGAAAGATTCACAAATGACAGATCCTTATCTTTCGTAGAGTTTTATCGAAAGGTTCACAGTTCGAAAGATATTTATCTTTCGAATACTGATCTCGAAGGATTCACAATGAAAGATCCTTATCTTTCGAGATAAATCCTTATCTTTCGGACAACTAACTTTCGAAAAGATTCCAGAAACGAAGGATAACACTTAGACTTCGAAAGACTGTTCGAAAGATGCTAATCTTTCGAGCTGTTTCTAAGTCGAAAGATATCTTTCGGAAGTTTCTGACACACTGACACAAAGTGACGGGTAGGTGGGAAAGGTGATGGGTTGGTGCACTACTTTCGGCAGAAGGTATGTGCAGACACAACTTTTCACCAACTTTGAAAAGTTTTCCCAAAATGGACAACACCTTATCCAGAACCTGTCACCGGAGATATGACCGGAATTTGGTCGGAAAAAAAAATCAAAGTTTCTCAAAAACAAATTTTCAAGTTACCCAACCCAACCTTGAACACTCCCGAAGGTTTAGAAACCGTTTTTCAGTTCAAAGATGCAAGAAAAACTACCAAAAACGGGTGCTAAACCAAGTGTCCAAACACACCAAGAACTCGAACAAACACCCGGTTTTAAACAAGGTAAAGAGCGAGGCTCTGATACCACTTGTAGGTCCCTCTCGGAGGATCGAGAACAAACCTAAACCTTGTTATACTAACTCACTAGCGAGTGCGGAATCCAAGCTAGCAAGCAAACCGGGATGATGCAAGAACAAACACAAGAACACACAAGACTCAATGATTAACACCACTTGTATTAATGCGTATGAAAGGTTCCGATTACAAGCACAATGTTTACAATCAGTTTGCAAACTCTCAAAGTGTGTGTGTGAGTGTTTTCAGCAGAATGCTCTCTATCTCTCGGGTGTGCATCCTCTCTAAAACAACACACTGCATGGATATTTATATACCCAGCTCAACATGTCTGGTCCGAAGGATCCGATAGATGGTCCGAAGGATCATCTATCGATGACAATGCTTTCGAAGGATCAGCAGGGACCTCGAAGGATGATCCTTCGAGGTCTATTAATCGAAGCATATCTTTCGAGCACCTCGAAGGATCAACAGTATCCTTCGAGGAGCTATCCTTCGATACAGACAAACAAACATATTACAAACTTATTGGCCAAGTCAAACTAGGAGGATAGTTGACTAGGTCAACTTACAGGACATTGTTTACATACAGACCGAATACAGACAAAGTACAGACACAAGTGCACCAACAGGTTAGCTTATGTGCTTATGTGTCAATGTGCTTATGTGATTCTGTGGTGGTGTGCCTACGTGAATTTTGTGAATGGTTGTGTTCCTGAGCTTTATGGTAAATCGCTAGTCTATGCTAGGAATAATCAAAATTGTGTTGAGTCCTATGGCGGTGTCTGTTGCAGACAATGTCATCGTTTGGATCATTCCACTCGTGAGAAGCTCGCCGAAACCATGATGATAAATGAATCGCCGCTCTCGTCTCTAAGCAAATGGCGAAAGTCATCCCACAAATCGTCAGTGAACTAAATGAGAATGCTAGCAAATCTTCAGAGGAGTCCAGGACCGATACTCCTAAGTCCGCTTTTAGCTTCAAGCAGTTCAAAGCCTGCAGACCAAAGGAATTTACCGGCGAGGATGGTCCTACGGCCATGTTTCAATGGTTTGATTCTATCGAAGTCACCCTGTGCCAGAGTAGCTGTCAAGAAAACATGCGCACTGTCAATGCTACCGGCGTCTTCCAATCCCGCGCTCTTGATTGGTGGACGGCCAAGAGGAACAAACGAGGAAACGATGCAGCTTTCGGATTGTCGTGGGATGAGTTGAAGAACATCATGATGCAAGAGTTATGTCCTCCCCATGAACTCCAAAAGCTTGAGGATGAATTCTGGCACATTAAGCAGGATGGCGGAGATAACGCTGGTTTAACTGCTCGCTTTAAGCAGTTGAGTATTATCTGTCCCGGTCAAGTTACTACCCCAGATATTACAATTAAGAAGTATATCTGTGCTCTTCCGGATTGCATTGCAGACTTTGTTCAGGCTGCAAAGACGACAACAATTGAGGAAACCTACCTGCTCGCAGCTGAGATCACTGATAAGCGAGTCAGGGCTGGTTATTTCCACAAGGCCTCCAAGAACCTGCACCAAGTTACCGCTGCTTCAACCGCTGAAACCACCGCCGCACTGCAATCTTCAAAGCTCTCACGCCGCAAGAGGAAGAACAACAGCGGTTCCAGTAACAAGAACTGTGCAGTTACTGCGACCCCGCTCCAAACAGTACCTGCCCAACCGCAACCTCAACACCGCCAAGTAGCGGCACCTGTGGTCAATGCACCGCCCACCAAGCGTGCATACACTGGGCCACACCCGCTCCGCCCTACTTGTACTTATCATCACCCAGTGGGTATCGTATGTCGGTTCTGTGTTTATTGAAATATGTATGGCCACTTCACTGCAAACTGTTGTACTGGTCCACGTCAAGCTCCAGCTCCAGCTCAAGGTCAAGCTCCTGCTCAACAAGCTCTGCATCCTGCTCCTCAAGGCCAAAAAGCGGCTCCTGCACCCGCGATCCATGCTAGAGCTTGCTATGCGTGTGGTGATCCCAACCACTTCGCAAACATGTGCCCAAATCGAGTGGTGAAGCAAGAGCCACAACAGCAGCAGCCTCAACAGCAGCAGCAACAGCCAGCAGCCCGCGGACGTGCTTTCAACATCAACGTCCGCCAGGCTCAAGCAGACAAGAATGTGGTCAATGGTACGTTCCTTGTGAATGGTATATATGCTTCGTGTTTGTTTGATATTGGAGCAGATAACTGTTTTGTATCGTTTGAATTCGAAAAGCTCCTTAATCGTAAGCACGTCCATCTCCCCTCGACGTTCGATGTTGAAGTTGCTACCGGAAGAACCGTCGCTGTCAATTCTGTTCTATGTGATTGTACGCTTGAACTCAATAATCACGTCTTCCCTATCGACCTTATTCCGATGCAGCTCGGTAGTTTTGACATCATAGTAGGTATGGATTTTCTTAGCGAAAATCGTGCTGAAGTTGTTTACTACGATAAGATGATTCGTTTCTCGCTCGCTAATGGTGATCAACTTTGTGTGTATGGTGAAACTCCTTCGAAAGGTCTCAAGCTCATGTCATGTGTCTAGGCAAGTAAGTATCTCCGCAAGGAGTACAGAGCTTTCTTGGCTAACATTGTAGTAGCGGAGAAGGAAAAGAAAGGAAACACAGGAGTGAAAGACGTTCCCGTTGTTTGTGAATTCCCCAACGTTTTCCCTGATGATTTACCTGGTTTACTTCCCACTCGTGATATCGATTTCTGAATCGACCTCATTCCTGGAGCAAACCCTGTTGCTAAAGTGCCTTATCGTCTCACTCCTTTTGAAATGCATGAACTCTCGAGTCAGCTCCAGGAACTCCTTGATAAAGGCTTTATTCGCCCTAGCACCTCTCCATGGGGCGCGCCTGTCCTTTTCGTCAAAAAGAAGGATGGATCGTTCTAGATGTGCATCCACTATAGGGAGTTGAATAAGCTGACGATCAAGAATCCCTATCCCTTGCCTCGAATCGATGATTTATTTGATCAGTTACAAGGTGCTACGTGTTTCTCGAAGATCGATCTACGCTCAGGCAATCACCAATTACGCATTCAAGAGGATGATATTCCTAAAATCGCTTTTCGAACCCGCTATGGTCATTACAAGTTTGTTGTCATGCCTTTTGGTTTGACTAACGCTCCCGCAGTTTTCATGGACCTAATAAATCGAGTGTGCAAACTCTTTCTTGACTGCTTCGTCATCGTGTTCATCGATGATATCCTAATCTATTCCAAGTCAAAAGCCGAACACTCGCAGCATCTACGTTTGGTTCTTGAACAACTCTAGGGAAACCGTCTTTATGCCAAGTTCTCCAAGTGTGAATTTTAGCTGGAGGAGGTCCAAATCCTGGGTCACATTGTTAATAGTCAAGGTATTCATGTCGACCCCGCGAAGATCGAAGCCGTTAAGAGCTGGGTTACACCCAAGAACCCATCTGAAGTCCGTTCTTTTCTTGGACTAGCGGGCTATTATCACCGATTTATCGAAGGTTTCTCTAAAATCGCTGTACCGCTTACCTCTCTTATGCATAAGTACAAACCTTTTGTTTGGGGAACTAAACAGGAGGAAGCCTTTCAAACTCTCAAGGCTATGCTTTGCAATGCTCCCGTGCTCTCACTGCCCGACGAAAACGACGATTTTGTAGTCTATTACGATGCCTCTAACATCGGTCTTAGTTGCGTTCTCATGCAACGGGACAAGGTTATCGCATACGCTTCTTGACAGCTCAAGACCCATGAGAAGAACTATACCACACACGACCTCAAGCTTGGCGCAGTTATTTTTGTTTTAAAGATTTGGCGACACTACCTTTACGGTACCAAGTGTATGATCTTCACCGATCATAGGAGCCTACAACACATCTTTGACCAGAAAGAACTGAATATGCACCAACGCCGATGGGTTGAACTCCTCAACGATTACGACTGTGAGATTCATTACCACCCAGGCAAAGCAAACGTCGTTGCCGATGCTCTCAGCCGACGAAGCTATTTGCATAGCGTTCATAATTCTCAAGCCCAGCATAATCTTGAAGTTCTCATCCGCGACGCTCAGCATGCTTGTTTTACCAAATGTACTTTGAAGAAGGAAAGGATTCTAAATGATGGCGCCCAACTCGAGAATAAATTGAATGGTATCTTTCATTATTTGGACCGAATTTGGATTCCCAAGCGTACGTATTTGCGACAACTTCTGATGGACGAAGCCCACAAATCTTGGTATTCTATTCATCCCGGTGCTGACAAGATGTATCAGGACATGCGCTACAAGTACTAGTGGCCGGGGATGAAGAAGGATATCGCTATCTATGTTTCGAAGTGCCTGACTTATTCCAAGGTCAAGGCTGAGCAACAAAGACCTTCTGGCTTACTCGTACAACCCGAGATCCCGATGTGGAAATGGGAGAGTATAGCTATGGACTTTATACCTAAACTTCCGCACACGACGTCAGGTCACGACAGCATTTAGGTTGTCATTGACCGTTTGACCAAATCAGCTCATTTCCTGCCGATACGAGAAGACTTTAAGGTAGAAAAATTAGCCCGAATCTACACCGATGAGATCATCTGTCGACACGGGACGCCTCGTGACATCATCTCTGATTGCGATGGTCGGTTTACCTCGCGTCTTTGGGAAACGTTTCAATCTTCTCTCGGTACTACTCTTAATCTAAGTACCGCTTTCCATCCCCAAACCGACAGTCAGACTGAAAGAACGATTCGCACCCTAGAAGACATGCTTCACTCGTGTGTCATAGATTTCGGTGGTAATTGGGATGCGCACTTACCTTTGGTCGAATTCTTGTACAATAACAATTATCATTCTAGCATACAAATGGCACCATTTGAGGCATTATGCGGAAGGAAATGTCGATCGCCTATTGTATGGCACGAGATCGTAGACTCGCAAATTACCGGTCCTGAGCTGTTGCAAGAAACGACTGACAAAATCCCCCAAATTCGAGACAATCTGCTGAAAGCTCGGAGTCGTCAGAAAAGTTACGCCGATAGACGCCGTAAGCCCCTTGAATTTGACGTTGGCGATCACGTACTCCTAAAGGTTGCACCTTGGAAATGAGTGATAAGATTCGGCAAGAAAGGAAAGCTCGCGCCTCGATATGTTGGACCCTTCAAAATTCTGGGAAAGGATTGGAAAAGTGGCCTACAGACTCGAACTACCGGAGGAACTTAGTAACGTCCACCCGACTTTCCACGTTTCGAACCTCAGAAAGTGCTTAGTCGACCAAGAATTACATGTCCCTCTCGAAGATTTACAAGTGGACGAAACATTACACTTCGTGGAAAAGCCTGTCGAGATCATGGGATGAGAAACCAAGGTGCTCAGACGCTCACACATTCCCATTGTGAAGGTTCACCGGGAAGGCAAACGTGGCGCCGAGTTCACCTGGGAACTCGAAAGTGACATGAAGGCGAAGTACCCGCAACTGTTTGTTACGCCTACTTCTTAAATTTTGGGACGAAATTTCCTAAAGTAGGGGAGGCTGTAACAACCCGCTTTTTGGAGAGTCAAAGTACAAGTCAAAGGAAGAAAAGATTGCTAATTGCGATCAGTCACTCCTTGCTTAACTATCGATTGTACGTTAACGACTTGTAATCGATTTCTTTTATTTAAGTGCTTTCGTTGTATTATGTGGAGTATCTAGTAATAATCGAGGTTTAATCGATGTATAATCATTAATCGACTTACCACTAATCGCATCGCTATCGCATTCGCAACTCGAATTTTGTGTTCTGGATATTGTTTTACGTGTGTGTGCTATTATGTGTTACTTGTGCATGCTATGTTTATATTGAGGTGTTTAATCGCAATCGCAATTTTATCGCAATCGCAATCTAATCGCAAACCTTAAACGCAAGTTATTTATAGTGATTGTATGTTAGATATAGTAGTTAGGTTTTTTGTGTAACTAATGGGTAATACTATCGCCTCGCTCACTCGAATCACATCACAACGCTCAACACGCAAAACGAAACGCCAAACACAACTTGTTGGACACTTGGATCGAATGGCCAACCGATCGAACGACCATCCGATCGGATTGCCATCCGATCAGATTGCCATCTGATCGAGGCGCCATCCGATCGGTGCATCATCCGACCTTTGCTCCCCCTTTCTATTTTTTCCAACCTATAAATACCCCTCATGTCACATCACAAGTGATGTGAAAGCTCTCTCACTCGACCAGCTCGCTCAAGACCTCTTTTATCTCGATTTCTCGCGATTCTTGTAAGTCTTCAACTCAAATATTGTACTTCTATGATCTACACGCACTCCTTCATAATTTTCACCTTTGAATCTTAACTTTTAATAGTGAAATCAACGGATTTGAGGTGTTTAAGGATGACGTCATCATGGAGTTCTTATGAACATCAAGATTCGGCTTCATTCCACCAAGAACAACTCAGATCTGAAGGATTTCCACATGATTTCACAACGTTTTCGTATAGATCTAAACAATTTCCAAGTTAAAAGGATTGAAAGATGGTTTCTAACTTTCTTTCAACTCTTTTACACTCAATGCACTCAAAACCGATAGAATCGGAGCTCATTCATGCCTTCTACTCTTCTCTAGTGATGTGCCAGTTTGAGATCCAAATCCTATCAACGAGATAACTGATTTCTGGTTGAACATGAAACCACCCGTCACGAACAGTTAACTGATCGGATTGGGGTGATTCCCGTTCGATCGGATAGTCTGAGCCTGATGGAGTTTTCCGTTGTTTAACACATTGTCATACCGTCTCGAGCAAACCGCAAAACTTTTCAAACTTAGCAAATAATCAAGTTCAAGACGATCGGGTTCGTTGGGACGGATTGTCGTCCTATCGGATTGCCATCCAATCGAACTACAATCCGATTGGATTGCACTTGAGCCCCAATACTTAATCATTTTCAATTTTCAAGGAACATCAGTTCCAACGGATTACCATCCGATCGGATTGCTATCCGATCGAGTGATCGTCCTGCTATGAACTTGTTCTTAACTGAGAAGCCTCGCCAATCGGATCGCCATCCAATCGAACGACCGTTCTATCGACGACCTGAAAGGTAGAGATACTTCTCTATTATCAAAATGCTACAACAAAAACTTCAAAGCCATCATCCACAAACACATCCTTACCAAACGAATGTCAATCCGACCGAATGGCCATCCGATCGGATGACCATCCGAACGAATTGACATCCGATCGGATTACCGTTCAACACTTGGTTCACTTTTCACCATTTTATGCACCGCTCTTCGCTTATGCTATCGTTAACTGTTCAGGCTAATCACTCTAGCGCTCCCTTCAATCCATTTTCATCGCAGTGAGTATACTCGATCCCTTTTTGCTTTACGCACTTTTGGGTGTTACATACGTTACTTAATCGAAATCACATCGACACACAATGCAAACACTATTTATACGTTGACCGTTATTGCATGATACGTGTTACTCGATGAATGCTTGTATGTTATGTTAACACGGTGATTGTTGCCTGACGCCTTAGCAATAATAGTACTATTTATTTGGACTCAGCACCTGTCGTGGACAGGGATTGTTAAGGTTACCTCTTCACGTGTCACAGTGGTGACATGTGTTGCACATTCTACAACTCGCAGTCTAGTCTGTGCATATTTCATTATCGATAACCTACTAGCTTCGCACTATACATGTTACTTGCTGGTTATGCGTAAACGCTTTCAAACTCTATTATATCTATTAAACTTGTATGCTCGCCTTTACACTATGTGTATTGACCTCTATTTTAACGTATGTGACAGGTGTTTGATTGCTTAGGATGTTGTGCTTGCCTGCTTTGTGGAATCTAGTAGGAATGAGAGTCTAGAAACAAACCAAGACAATTTATTATTTAAATCTAAGTTGTCGGAACATGTTTAGTTTTGAGATATCTATGTCTGTAATAATTAGTTACTTGATGGGTTATGGTATGGGATATAATATTAACTATCCGGTAATTTAGTTGTTATGGAATTTCTCTTGACAATCTGTTTCGCTCAGTGTCGCGCCCTAATGTTTCCGTCATCGGTTGGGGTGTGACAATTAAGATGCTGTTTTCACCCCTAACTTAACGACTTCGTTCCTGAAAGTGTGGCAAAACCACAAGATGAGATGGAGATTCCCGTTGAGATGTGGATGTCACTCCTAACTCAACGAAAGTTCTCGTGCTGAGAGTAAAAATATGCGTAGAGTGAGTGATCTTATCGAGTGTTCTTGGATTTCACATCTAATCTCGACACAATCACTCGTTTATGTTATACGAGCATTTTCAAAAACATGTGTATTGTGTTAGCCTTAAGAAAGGCAAATTTGCGTTTTCAACCTTAGGAAAGGCTGTCTTCGCGCGAAGCTGTAGTATGCGTGGTTCGCACGAAGTTGTAATTTTCGCGAGTTCGAACGAGAGTAACAGAAGTAGGTTTGTACAAAACCCCTATTGGGTTCGCACAAAGCTGGTCTGTTGGTACTTAGACTACAGACTAGGTTAATTCTATGACTCAACCTAATTCCCTATAGTTATGGCTCTGATACCAATCTGTCACACCCCAACCGATGGCGGAATCATCGGGGCATGACACTGAGTGAAACAGATTGTTCAAGAGAATCCACAACAACTATTAAATGACAATATTTTTAACGTTAATATCCCATACTACTAACAAATATTTCATAACAGTCATCACAGATATTCAGTCTCAAAAATAATTACTATTCCGACAACTCAGATTTATTTAGCGGATTTCTAGACTTCCGAGCTTAATTCATCATAGTATAGCATCCTATCAACCTGTCACATACGTTAAAATAAAGTCAATACATAAAATGTAAAAGTGAGTACACAAGTTTGCATAGCATATAGTATTAAAAACGTTTTACGCATAACCAGCATGTATCACGTAACGGGCGAAGCATGTAACTACCAAACAATGATTACAACTTAATCACGAGACTGCGTTGTAGAGTGTGCGTGACACATGTTCAGCGAACATGTGAAGTAAAATGATGTGATCCCTAGCAACCCCTGTCCACGACAGGTGCTAAGTCCAAACTATAGTACTATCATTGCTAGAGGCAGTATAGTGTAACACTGTATAAGCATAGTACAAGCATTCATAGATCAAGTATATCATGCGGGAACGGTTAGCGTTGTAAAGTGTTTACATTGTGTGTTGTGTTTTGATATAGAATGTATGTAACACCCAAAAGTGCATTAAACGAAAATGGGTTCGAGTATACTCATAGTGTGTCTTTATCATGTAAACACAAGCTGGTATTGGATTGAAGGGAGCGCGTTGAGTTAGCCTGTGTACAGAAGCATAAGTCGTTGAGCAGAATGTTAAACAGTGCGTAAACAGAATGTCGGATGTGCTAAGTGTCGAATGGTGATCCGAGCGAATGGGTATAGCCCATTCGATCGGATGGTCATCCGAGCAGATGGCCATTCGAACGGATGGCCATTCGAATGAGATGTGTGGTGTTTGTAAATTGTTGAAATTTCGAAGTTTAGTTATAAGTATTGGAATAATGGAAATTATAAGGGACACGTCATCTAAGTGGATGGTCATCCGGACGGATGGTCATCCGATCGGATGGCCATTCGAGTGGCTGATCTATTATTTGAAAATTTTACAAGTTTTCCAATAAATATTTGAAGTTTAACGAAGACGGCGTGACGACGTGCTAAACAACGGGAATACACCAAGTCTAGCTCATTCGATCTGATGGTCTCAGCCCATTCGGTCAAACTTACTGTTCTTGATGAAGATCCATGTTCAACCCGTTAATCGGTCATCTCTCCAGTGGAAATCCGTTTTCAAGCCGGCTCTCGACTAAGGAATGAGTAGAGAGTCTGAATGAGCCCAGATTCCATCGGTTTAGTGTGAAAGTTGAAGAAAAGTTTGAAAACAGATGAAAAAGTGTTAAAATATTGTTGTGATTGAGTTTAAAAGTGTGAAGTCCGTTAGATCTAGAACCATTCTCGATCAAATGGTGTTCCTTAATCGTTTGCCGGAGCAAAACGGTTGGAAACCACCTTCAAGAGGTCCAAATCAGTGATTTCATAGAAAACAAGTGTTTGTGTGTGATTTTGATGAAGAAGATGATGTAGAAGTGATTAGAGATGAAGATTGTACAAGATTTGAGAAGAAATGCTTACAAAATAGCCTTAAATCGTGATTAAGAGTGACTAAGGGTGACTGAGCGGATGAGAGTGTTAAATCAGAGAAAGGGAGGGTGTACGGGTGGTATTTATAGGGTGAGACGAGGGTTTAAGTCAGTGCGCGAGTTGGTGTTCGGTCGGATGGCTCGCCCGGTCGAATGGCCCTCCGATCGGATAGTCATCCGAGCGGATGTCCATTCGGACGGCCGTGTTGCGTTTTGTTAGTTTTCCAACTTTGTTTCGTGTGTTAAGCGTTGCATTTAATCGAGTTGTGAGTGAGCGTTTGAGCGTATAAGCGTTGCGTTGCGTTGAGGTAACCACATAACATTTAAACAAATACTCACACAAATAACACATATAACATAAGTAAATCTGCGTTTTGATTGTGCGTTGCAATATCGTTTAGTCTAAACAAGCGATGTAATATGTAATAAATGCGTGTAAATAGTAAGCGTTATAAACAGCGTTAATTGCGATAACTGCTTTTTGAATAAGCGTTGTAATATGCGTTGAAATGCGTTTGAAAAATATTAGTTTAAACCCACAGCGTAAATCGAAATCTTGGGAGTACAAGCGATTACGAATAAAAGACAACGAATAGTAACGATCCAAAAAGTCGGGTTGTTACACAATGGAAGCCTTGGCTTTCCAACCATGATTCCACCTACCTCACTTGTTTTAGTGGTGAGAATACCTAAGTAGCTTCCAAGAATCAAAGTAAGATAACCCCGCCTCGCCTCCAACATTCGTCGTGTTGGATATGACACGCCCGGGTTGTTCTTATTTGGCTACTTAGTATGTTAGTAGATTAGTTTATGCTCTTATCATTCATGACCAACCGGGTATTAAAATCTCTTGTGTCCTTGGACGATCTCGGTATCTTACTTTCGCTATACTACGCTAATGGTGGGTGCACTTGCCCTAACGTGTAGAAACGATTGAATTTTGTCGTGTTTATAAGTTGAAAGCTTGGTATAGTGTTAAAAACCGGCTCAAAATATCTAATATTTTTATACACGTCAGTACCACCAACCGAAAAGAAGCCCATTCAAGGCTACCTCCGAAATACTACCAACTCCCTTAACTCGTTGAAAACGTAGACCTATCAGAAAAACATTTATCAGATGTTACGATATAAAAACTCATCAGTTTATGAAAGCATGGTAAACACATGTATGCTAGCCCCAAAAGGATGTAGAAAAGGGATTAGAACTCATATGTCAACAAGGCTCTTCTTGTAACACCCCAAATTTCGTATGCTATAAAACAATATTATTTGGTGATGCTAAATAACGGAAGACGGTAAAGGTAAAACGGTACCGTAAGGAAATGATAGTAAATTGTAACATCCCAAAACACGAATTTTAAGATTTCGTTAGAATGACACTATGTTCAATTAAATAAATATAATAACCAAGTTATTTAACTTGGTAAAATGTCTAACTAAACAACCAAAGGAAGGAAATTGCTACAATTATGATCAAGTAACAACTATAGGGGCCAAGGTTGTTAAAAAGGGGAAAGCTATATTAATTAAAAAAATATAATTAAAACCCAAAAACACACACTCAGTGTGTGTGTGGGTGTCTACGTACGACCAGGAAAGGAGAAGAAAGGGGTTCAAACCCTAGATCACAAAATTCATCAAATTGAAAGGGGATTTAAGGGCTAAATGAATGCATGAACCAAGAAAGTTGATCACCTAAGTGTTTCTAACATCAAGTAAGTCGAATTTGGTGTTTTGGTGATGTTTGATTAAGTGGGTTTTGTGTAATCCAAAAGTATAGTGTAAGATTAAACATGAATGTTTGTTATGATGAATGTGTAGATGCTAAAATATGTTTAATTTTGACTATAATGATGATTTGGGAAAAACCCATTTGTATTAGAAGTGAAGATGATGATAAAGATGAGTATTCATGATCAATAGATGTGAATTGTTGATGGATCATGTTGTATGTAATGAGTAATTTTAGTTAATTTGAATATAGTATGAAGGTTGTATGATTCTAGTTGAATTTGATGATCTATGCTATGAATTAGGAGGATTATGCAATAAAATACTTGCACATTAAGCTTTGCATGTTGTATGCACACCAAGTGTTTGATAAAATGCATAGGTGAGATTTTGGAAGACATTTGATGAAAAAGAATATGTCCAGAAAGTTACAGCCGAATTTAATCAGCTGTAACCGGGTTAAATCTGGTCAAAAACTGATATTTATTGAGTTTGTGGTGAACTTCCAGGAAAACCTTTCAAACCCAACTGTAATTGCATTTTTTCGACGAAAAATGAACGTTTTATAAATTTTTCCGTATCGAAGGTTCAGGCTGCGTTTTCTGGCAGAATTTGCAGCCCATTACGAATGTCATAACTCAATTTAGGAATTCAGTTATGATCTCAAATTTTTACTGTAGGTAGCTTCAGGTGATTCCAAAAATCTCCAACTGGAATTTCGTCAATCGGATAAACGAGGAATTTTAAATGAATTTTTCCGTAAGCTGTAGTCAGAAGTGACGAATCTGATTGACGCTTAGTAAATGAATTTTTATAAATTTTTGGTAGAGAGTTAGACTCTAAAAATTTAACACAATGATAACCCCTCCGAAGGGCACGTCACATAAAAAGATTGTAATTTTTGCAAGCTTGTAAGTACAGTAAACAGACGTCACAAAAGAGCCTATTTTCAGTGAATTGAGCTATACATGTTAGTGAATGAGTAATTAATGAAAGTAATGTGACTAAGTGGTTATATGTTTATCGGATTGGAAGTGTGTATGATTGACAGTTGACTTTTTAGAAAGTCAACAAGGTGTGAATAATAAGGTTAGACTTCCTAACACTATTGTGAGAATAAGGAGATCATGTGAATATTTGCTAGATTATTATATGACGAACATGACGGTAAGTTGAATTGGTTATGTTATGAATTATGTGATAATGGATCTATGCCATATTATGTTAGCAGTTGCCTACTAGTAATGATCTATGGCATTACGAATTGTAAATTGTATGTACTGTTATGTAATCATTGGTAATTATGCATGTATGAATGTATTTAATTTAATGTATGGTGGAATGTGTACTATAACACGCGTATGTGGTATATAGAACCATGTGTAGAATTTCTCGATGTATGAATAAAGTAATTGATAATATGAGTTATAACGTTTGCTAATAATGACATGTAAACGTGGACATGAAAGGATAGGTACATGCCATTTTGGGCGCAAACTCGGGAGGCAACGAGACGAACATATGGAATACGTATCAACTACTTACGGGTCAAGGTAAGTGCTTCTTGCACTTATTAGTTGTATGCAGGAACATAGGTTTATTGTTTGCAGGTTCTTGTACTTGTATACGTAGAACATCTTGTGCTTTAATGTGGAACTTATATGAGAATATTAAAGTATGAAATATTAAATTGGAGGTATTCATAGGAGAATACCATGGACCAGGGAATCATAACCCACGAGTATGGTAAGAATCTATATCATTGATTTGAAACTATTTAATTGGTAAGATGAATTCAAGTCATGGGTACATGACTTGCCTGGTGATTATTATGCTTTTTTTTAACTAAGGGTAGAATTTTAGATGTGTTGATAACGGTTAATCTAATAAAGGGTTGTTGATGTATTAAAAGTCGAATTAGTACGTGGCTTCCAAACCACAATCTTAATAAATGGGATGCTTTAGATTAAATAAGTACATATGCACATGATTCCAAGTTGTGTACAAATATCATAACCATGATGTTTATTTAGTAAGTGGATTAGATTACAGTGGTAACTGGTTAAACTATTGTCTCGAATTATTTAACTTGGGGTAAGCAAGTAGATTTGGGTCACTTGATCCACATGAATGAAAAAGATTTGGATTCTGGCTAAGTAAAGCATTAATGAAATCTTTGGATCTGCTAGAAATAAATATTAATGGTCTAATAGTTGAATGAGATTTTTATCACAGGTGGCTTAATTGTGAATTCTAGTGGATGTTGATTCACAAGTTGGAAGCGATAGTTGACTATGAAATTAATGGAGTCGAGTTCGTTGGAAGTTTGTGAAAAATATAGATCAGAATCCACCTATTTGAGTTATCTAATATATATTATATATAGAACTCATAATGTGCATGTTGGGTTTCAGGTATAATGGGAACTAGCGGTTCGCGGACTGATGAATGGAACAAGGTTTGGCGAGAAATTCGAGATCGGGTCAGCAATGTCAGTTCGTCCATCCGTCAGGTTATATCGCCGACTTAGACGGGTCATCATGTTTTACTTGCCTTTTTAGGCATTCGGTAGTTTTAAACCGTGTAAGCTTCATGAGTCAGACGTAGTGTCTTGTTTTGTTTATGTTCAAGTTTAGAGTTGTAAAATGGATTGTAAACAGGTTTTGTTACCGTAACGGTTATCCGTATTATGAACAGGTCATGCCGAAATTTTATAAAAATTGGCATGAAACATGTAAGTGTTTAAATGATGGTAACTATCAAATGAAGGTCAAGACACTATAATTGTTTCTAGAAATTGAAGCTAAAAAAAATGGGCCTACATTCCGCATAGTAAGAATGTTTTAGAAAATTTATGGGCGTTATAAGTTGGTATCCGAGCCCTGGTTTGAGGCAAATCAAGTATGAGGAGGTAAATACTTGCACTCAAACCTGTGTGCTCTTGTGACAAGGAACCCGTACAATCCAAGACTCGATCAAGATCTAAAGGTAGAAGAGAATGTAAGTATGTATTTAAGTATGTATTTGAAGAAAACTAATAGTATGTTATGTGTAAGGTAAGCATAGTTGTTTAGAGAGGATGATTCGCGAATGCGGTCTAGGATCAACACCAAGGCATGTAATAAGACAAAATGATCCCAGGTACGTAGATTTAATATATATATATATATATATATATATATAAGTACATGTAATGGTAAAAACCTATCAATAGAAGAAGAATTTTAAATGAAAGATAATAATGGAATAGTAATGAGGTTTTGAAAATGTTACACGTGCTGAAAACTAATTCTTCGGACATAAGGTGACGATTACACGAAGACACGGAACTAGTATGTGGATTGTATACCTGGCCAGTACACAAGAAACATATGACGTTCGTGAGACCATGATAATTGTTACAGGTATGTCCGTTAGAATTAGGGAGTAGGTGGACGTGAGGGTTAAAGGAAATGTAAGACTCTCAAGAAATTGAAAGTACTAAACACGAAAGAGAAGTATGAATAATATGTTAGAATCCGCGAGACGGATTCGAAACATAGAAGGAATGAGAAAGTATGAATAATATGTTAGAATCCGCGAGACGGATTCGAAACATGAAATGAATGAAAGCATGAATGATATGTTAGAATCCGCGAGACGGATTCAAAACATAGAAAGGAATGGAAAGTGGAATGAAAAGTCCGAATTCGTAAGTAAATGCGGACCAAAGAGGTAATTATTTTAAGGCATATATTAACCAAGTTATGTTTTAAAACTTTTTACTATATATAAATATAATTATGCTAATGCGTTGTATGTAAGAATGGTCGAAAGGACAAATGAGTTATGCGGGTCAAATGGTGATTGCCAATTGAACCCGATATTTAATGTTGGAAATGGTCAAGTCATATATTGTAGGTGAGCATAATGTATGGTCATGTAATAACACAAACTGGAAGGAAATAGTCAACGTAAGGCATGGATAATGAGATAATGGATTTGACTTGCGCCAGGTATGTATAAAGGTATTGCTTTTAATAGGAGCTTATAGCTCGACTAGAGAGGGATGTGTCGGAATAGGATAATTGATACGCATGTGTAAGAATGAAATTATAAATTAGACTTTCGAAAAGTCGAACAAAGTAAAATAATGACTAAAAAGGTAAGTAATAAAATACAGGCAGGAAAATAATTATAGTTTGATTTTTGAAAAGCCGAATGAGGATGAGTTGTTAATAATAGAGCTAGTAATAAAAGAATGGACAGAGTAGTATGGTCTATTAAGTAACCAAGTATAAGTCATTAAAAACGGTTGAGGTGGCAAGAAGCTTTAGCTGTAAGAAATAAAACTTGGGTAAGTTACATGCGTGGAGTACGTTAGTACTCAACCCTTGAGAGTCAAATTGAATGACGGCTACGACCTAGACAGATGATTTAAGTAGGGGACGGGAACGGGTAAAATCTTGAAATTAATATAAAATGATGAAATAAATGTTTGCAAGTATGCAAGTATGGAAAGGAATTAAGAACGTGTACTTCTGATACGTCTATGATAAGTAAGAATTACCGGTTTGACTTTGAAAAGTTAAACTGCAAAGGTTGACGAATGAGTTAAAGGTCTGAGAAAGAATGGTTATGTATTGACCCGTCATGAACGGGTCAAACAACGAAAATGATATGTAAAGAAATGGTCATGTATTGACCTGTTTTGAACAGGTCAAACGCACTAATGTTTTAAAAATAATCAAGAAAGGATTAATATGTAAAAAGGGTGATGTAATAAACATCTCGTCTGAATGGAACTGAATGAAATGTGTAAGTCCCTGAATTTATAATGAGAGTGGCAGAAATCATGATGAGATAAACCTATCAAAGTCGGCGAAGGAATGCTCATGAGCGGAAGCTCATCATACAGATGAATAAGGTTGATCCAGAGATGGAGTGAATTGTAATGAATAGGGCCGGTCCGTTTTTGCGGATGGTTATACGGCGCCAAAATAGTAAGGTTAGTGAATTGTTTAATATGTGAATGTAACTATAATGTTATGGATTGAATAGTACTGCTTTACGAACTGATAGTAACACAAGTATGACAGGGTTTAAAAGGTTTGACTTTTAGAGGTCAACAAAGGAATGAAATTTTGGTTTAGGCTTAATGTATTCGGTATCGCGCCAGTGTGTGTACAGTAAGTAATGATCGAGGTGATATGAATGAAATGAATTGGAATTTAACGTATGAGTATAAATAGTAGCATGTAACGGTAACAAACGTAGGATGATGTTTAACTTTCGAGTTAAGTATAAATAAGTGAGTATGGCACAGTACTTTGGTTCTGGTAGTAATACTATAACTGAATGTTTACAATATACTTATGATCATATCCTAACTCATTATGTGGCTATGGAAGTAATTAGGAAGAATATTAATAATGGATTGTTGTAATGAGTATCTGTGTGATGAAGGTAAGAATGGCATGTCCAACATGATTTATGAATAAAAGTAGAAATAATCGGGTCGCTATGATCAATGAATGCATAGAAGTATTATGCTTGATTAAGAAAGTAGGGATAAACGTACGCTTATATTTGTTCCTGAATAAATCCCCTGTTATAAGGCATGAGTAAATTAATGCCATGATATGCGTTTTGAATGAAACGAGTGAATGAACATGTACTGATAATCATCACTAGGGAAGTAACATGAGACAAGAATTCGAAATCTAAAGGTATACATTCTAGAAGTGTGTTCTAAGTGTGCTAAATAGAAGGGTTAGTGGTAACCCGTAAGGAAAGGTATTCAATACTAAGTGGAAATGAGCAAGGTTTCGGGGACGAAACCTTCTTTAAGGGGGGTAGACTTGTAACACCCCAAATTTCGTATGCTATAAAACAATATTATTTGGTGATGCTAAATAACGGAAGACGGTAACGGTAAAACGGTATCGTAAGGAAATGATAGTAAATTGTAACATCCCAAAACGCGAATTTTAAGATTTCATTAGAATGACACTATGTTCAATTAAATAAATATAATAACCAAGTTATTTAACATGGTAAAATGTCTAACTAAACAACCAAAGGAAGGAAATTGCTACAATTGTGACAAGTAACAACTATAGGGGTCAAGGTTGTTAAAAAGGGGAAAGCTATATTAATTAAAAAAATATAATTAAAACCCAAAAACACACACTCAGTGTGTGTGTGGGTGTCTACGTGGAGAAGAAAGGGGTTCAAACCCTAGATCACAAATTTCATCAAATTAAAAGGGGATTTAAGGGCTAAATGAATGCATGAACCAAGAAAGTTGATCACCTAAGTGTTTCTAACATCAAGTAAGTCGAATTTGGTGTTTTGGTGATGTTTGATTAAGTGGGTTTTGTGTAATCCAAAAGTATAGTGTAAGATTAAACATGAATGTTTGTTATGATGAATGTGTAGATGCTAAAATATGTTTAATTTTGACTATGATGATGATTTGGGAAAAACCCATTTGTATTAGAAGTGAAGATGATGATAAAGATGATTATTCATGATCAATAGATGTGAATTGTTGATGGATCATGTTGTATGTAATGAGTAATTTTAGTTAATTTGAATATGGTATGAAGGTTATATGATCCTAGTTGAATTTGATGATCTATGCTATGAATTAGGAGGATTATGCAATAAAATACTTGCACATTAAGCTTTGCATGTTGTATGCACACCAAGTGTTTGATAAAATGTATAGGTGAGAGTTTGGAAGACATTTGATGAAAAAGAATCTGTCCAGAAAGTTACAGCCGAATTTAATCGGCTGTAACCAGGTTAAATCTGGTCAAAAACTGATGTTTATTGAGTTTTTGATGAACTTCCAGGAAAAACCTTTCAAACCCAACTGGAATTGCATTTTTTCGACGAAAATGAACGTTTTATGAATTTTTCCGTATCGAAGGTTCAGGCTGCGTTTTCTGGCAGAATTTGCAGCCCATTACGAATGGCATAACTCAATTTAGGAATTCAGTTATGATCTCAAATTTTTACTGTAGGTAGCTTCAGCTGATTCCAAAAATCTCCAACTGGAATTTCGTCAATCGGATAAACGAGGAATTTTAAATGAATTTTTCTGTAAGCTGCAGTTAGAAGTGACGAATCTGATTCCAGCTTAGTAAATGATTTTTTATAATTTTTTGGTAGAGAGTTAGACTCTAAAAATTTAACACAATGATAACCCCTCCGAAGGGCACGTCACATAAAAAGATTGTAATTTTTGCAAGCTCGTAAGTACAGTAAACAGACGTCACAAAACAGCCTATTTTCAGTGAATTGAGCTATACATGTTAGTGAATGATTAATTAATGAAAGTAATGTGACTAAGTGGTTATATGTTTATCGGATTGGAAGTGTGTATGATTGACAGTTGACTTTTTAGAAAGTCAACAAGGTGTGAATAATAAGGTTAGACTTCCTGACACTATTGTGAGAATAAGGAGATCATGTGAATATTTGCTAGATTATTATATGACGAACATGACGGTAAGTTGAATTGGTTATGTTATGAATTATGTGATAATGGATCTATGCCATATTATGTTAGCAGTTGCCTGCTAGTAATGATCTATGGCATTACGAATTGTAAATTGTATGTATTGTTATGTAATCATTGGTAATTATGCATGTATGAATGTATTTAATTTAATGTATGGTGGAATGTGTACTATAACACGCGTATGTGGTATATAGAACCATGTGTAGAATTTCTCGATGTATGAATAAAGTAATTGATAATATGAGTTATAACGTTTGCTAATAATGACATGTAAACGTGGACATGAAAGGATAGGTACATGCCATTTTGGGCGCGAACTCGGGAGGCAACGAGACGAACATATGGAATACGTATCAACTACTTACGGGTCAAGGTAAGTGCTACTTGCACTTATTAGTTGTATGCAGGAACATATGTTTATTGTTTGCAGGTTCTTGTACTTGTATACGTAGAACATCTTGTGGTTTAATGTGGAACTTATATGAGAATATTAAAGTATGAAATGTTAAATTGGAGGTATTCATAGGAGAATACCATGGACTAGGGAATCATAACCCACGAGTATGGTAAGAATCTATATCATAGATTTGAAACTATTTAATTGGTAAGATGAATTCAAGTCATGGGTACATGACTTTCCTGGTGATTATTATGTTTTTTTTTAAACTAAGGGTAGAATTCTAGATGTGTTGATAACGGTTAATCTAATAAAGGGTTGTTGATGTATTAAGAATTAGTACGCGGCTTCCAAACCACAATCTTAATAAATGGGATGCTTTAGATTAAATAAGTACATATGCACATGATTCCAAGTTGTGTACAAATATCATAACCATGATGTTTATTTAGTAAGTGGATTAGATTACAGTGGTAACTGGTTAAACTATTGTCTCGAATTATTTAACTTGGGGTAAGCAAGTAGATTTGGGTCACTTGATCCACATGAATGAAAAAGATTTGGATTCTGGCTAAGTAAAGCATTAATGAAATCTTTGGATCTACTAGAAATAAATATTAATGGTCTAATAGTTGAATGAGAATTTTATCACAAGTGGCTTAATTGTGAATTCTAGTGGAGGTTGATTCACAAGTTGGAAGCGATAGTTGACTATGAAATTAATGGATTCGAGTTCGTTGGATGTTTGTGAAAAATATAGATCAGAATCCACCTATTTGAGTTATCTAATATATATTATATATAGAACTCATAACGTGCATGTTGGGTTTCAGGTATAATGGGAACTAGAGGTTCGCGGACTGATGAATGGAACAAGGTTTGGCGAGAAATTCGAGATCGGGTCAGCAATGTCAGTTCGTCCATCCGTCAGGTTATATCGCCAATCTTAGACGGGTTATCATGTTTTACTTGCCTTTTTAGGCATTCGGTAGTTTTAAACCGTGTAAGCTTCATGAGTCAGACGTAGTGTCTTGTTTTGTTTATGTTCAAGTTTAGAGTTGTAAAATGGATTGTAAACAGGTTTTGTTACCGTAACGGTTATCCGTATTACGAACGGGTCATGCCGAAATTTTATAAAAATTGGCATGAAACATGTAAGTGTTTAAATGATGGTAACTATCAAATGAAGGTCAAGACACTATAATTGTTTCTAGAAATTGAAGCTAAAAAAATGGGCTTACATTACGCATAGTAAGAATGTTTTAGAAAATTTATGGGCGTTATACTTCTTCACAAAGCTTTATGTCATGCGCGAATGTAGCCGACACCAACACCGACCTGTCGTCACATGAAAAGGTTACCACAACTCTAAGGTGATTCCCCAAAACCTCCACCATCAATCTGTAGCCCAAGCTGAACCGTATAACTCAATAGGTTCGACACACACCTTTATACCTTAAAAATAACATTTCCGAAATACCTTTCCAAGTGTCACCCCCGATAATTTTCCCACATCCTAAAGTAGTACACAACAATGAATACTGGGTTCTATAAGAGTATACCTTCGCTACGTACCATTCTGAACCCAAATGTACAAAAATTATGGGTGCTGGCGCGTGTGGTATGTAATCCTTGAACAAAAACAGACCAAACGAACTCCTATTGGGTTATTCAAGAACCCATGAACTCGTCTCAACATGCCAGTCACTAGACAATTATCGTCGCCGGTTGTCGCCACTACAGCCTAAAAGTAGAACAGTCTGTCAGAATCTCCTTTTTCATGCCCTTGCATTTGAGTAGCTCGAAACCATATAATAAGAACTCAGAACTGAGTGATTAAAGCGCCCATGCGACCGGCTCGGCGAATTCTACCAGCCCCACCAGCCGCCGACGAAAAATAGAATAGTGGGTGGAACTGCCAGTTTTGTGCATTTGCATTCGCGGGGTTCGAAACCATATCAAACGAACTCTATTTTGGGCGATTCAAACTTCCAAGTAACCGTCACGTCGAACCAACTAGCGTCGTTGGTCACCGCTGCCACTTCCGTCGGAATCCCGAAATAATTGTCGAAATCTCTGAAATTCGTCGGATTTCAGTTTTTTGCTTGAATTCCTTCACCACTATGACCCAAACTCCCATCCACAATTTGATTAAAGTAAACCATAAAACCCTATCATGAACTCACTAGGATCGAATTTTTCCGATCTTAAGGTTCTCTGTGTGATTTAATCACCTAGTTTACACCCATCTCCTACCGGTTTTACATTTATTCGCCTTTTAACCAAAGTTACATAATTCCACTTCTAAATAATCATCATCAGGTCACCATGAATCGTTTAAATCACAATAATCACTATCCCGTCATTTGGCACTCCATTAACGGAAATCTCGTTGAAACAAGACGCTAAAATATCTTGGTGGGAAAATTCAGGATGTTACAAGAAAAGCTAAAGCAACAAGGATCGAAAGGATGACGACTAAAGAGTAGCTATGATCGCTTCCTCATTTTAAATTTTTAGACGTCGGTAGTGTTTTACTTATTCTCTCTGTTTTTGACCACCACGCAACTCACCCATGGCTTGTTGTTTCTGCCATACTCTTTACTGGTTCTCATTGGATCTTTTGGTTCTTAACCACATATGCATAAAGGCGGTTAGTAGTTGGTCAATAGATGCAAGATCTCAAGGTGCATGACGAACTCTATGACCTTTAGTTGGTGGCTACTATCAAATCGTTGTAACTCTTCGTAATGGTGACTATTCGAAGAGGTTTCATGAACATTTAAAAGGTAACTAATAAGTCTGTATATAATGGTAGCTAGAACATCATTAGGACACTTACCAAAACTTGTTTCTCATACCACATTACTAGAAAACTTTTGTTACTACAAAACATTACTTCTAATTACTTAAAATCTTTGAAAAATCTACAAGTTCAATCAGATAATGAACACTTATGCAATGATGATAAACTATACCACGCATTATATCTTATAACCGGTTCACCAAACATAAAACACATTGTTTTATTGAACACGAATAATGGAATTACTTCAGCAACATAGATTACTCACCTCTCATTTAAATTTCAATTGGAACCGAAAATCAACGACCCAGATTTATGTCGGGCTTAATAAAGGTACATCCTAAAATTTTGTTTTGATACCCTATATACGAATGGTATAAGATTATTCAGTCTATATGGAATCAATTGACACGACAAAAACTACGTGCCGTATATACTCTGTCAAAACAAAATTTTAGTGTGTACCTTTATTAACCCCTTTATGTTTTATCTTGAAAAACATTTAGGAAAAACATGTTAGATCGAAGACAAATGTATCATGTCTAGGGGTGCAAACGAGCCGAGCGGCTCGCAAGCTACTCGAGATCAGCTTAAGAAAAAGCTCGAAACAAGTCGAGACTTATCGAGCCCGAGCCGAGCTTGAGCCTAAAATAAAGCTCGTTTGTTTATCGAGCCCAAGCTCGAGCCTCGCGTGTGAAGCTCGTTAAGCTCGTCGAGACTTAGTGTAAACGAGCCAAGTCGAGCGGAGCTTATTTAAACTTGTTTACAAGCCGACCTCGAACCTAATAATAAACTTATTTAGTAAACGAGCCCGAGCCCGAGCTTCACTTATCGAGCTTGCGAGCCTAAAAAGTCAATTATTTATATTTAATATATTAATTAATAGATAATAAACGAGCCGAGCTCGAGCTTGAGAAAATACCAACGAGCTCGAGCTTTGAAAACAAATCTCGAATCAGCTCGACTCGGCTCGTTTGCACACCTAGTTTTAGCTTATGTAAAGACAATCCTTATTGTAAAATATCAGTTCGTTCATCATCTGGGCTAGGGTTCTAGCTTCTCTGATCATCAATTAATCAGTATAATGGTCCAGATTAACAAAACCCTAGCAATTATCATATGGGTAACCATCATATTTTCCATTGAAGTTCTTGCAAAGAAATCTCCCCGCCCAATTTCTGTAAGTTTTCATCGGATTTTAAACAATATCTCATCTGGGTTTGTTTAATTTGTTATCTTGATGTTATTGGGTGTGTTCAGGACACTGAGATTCGAGAAAAGAAGCAGAATTGTTACTCTGAAATTGAACTGTATGTTACATTTTACCCAAATTATTAACCCTTTAAATTTTGTAATTTTTATGATCTTGAATGTTTGTTTTTCCCCAATGTTTACATGTGTTGTGTTAGGTTTTATGCTTTACCTAAAGAATAGCTAGATAGTAGATACTTACTTTCAAATATGTTGAATCTTGAGATCATAGCCTTGATTGTTACCTTCAAAGCTGAAAAAGAAGATCTAAAATTTGTTTTAGGGTTTGTGCTTTACCGGTATTGTTCGTTTTGCTCACGAGTAGCTTACGGGTTTACTTTTTGTACCCTGAGTGGAAACATCCTAGGAGGGCCGATCCTAGAATTAGTACCCCCAAGAACGCTTAACCTTGAGCATAGTTATTAAAGCGAGCGCCCAGGCGCGCCTAGGTGCAAATAAAGCCCCGGGCCCAACAAATCGCCCTTAGTGCGCCTCCCGCCTTTAATAACTATGCTTCAGGTTAGTTCATGTCATAGTTATTAAAGCGAGCGCCCAAGCGCGCCTAGGTACAAATAAAACCCCGGGCCCAACAAATCGCCATGAGTGCACCTTGCGCCTGTAAAACGCAAAATGTGTTGGTAGTATTTAAGGATGGACATTCTTAATGACCCTGTATCTCTCATGTGGACGAATCAATGTGGGATTCGTTTAAGGTGTCCAAACTCATTTTGTGCTATCTTGTTTGAAACTGCAATGTTTCATTGTTAGGTCCACCAAACTTGCAGCATTTCATTTCTTTTTCGTTGGAAAGGTTCATGTATATCTGAATATATAAATGATCATCTTGATACATGACGAGTAATCCGACATTGTATAAACTAATTGACTGCAAAACGGGCGGGTTAGGAGATCAGATCAAATGGGTAGTTTTAGTATGGGTTGACCTATAACGTATTTTGTTTATAGTTTAAAAAAAAAATATATATTAGTATTGTGTTATAGATGAAGTAATTTAGTAGGTTGTATGCATTAGAAGTAATTTAGCTATTTTTTTATTTGGATCATTCGACCCATTTGAGATAAATACATGACCCTAGTTGATGATGAGTTCAAATCGCCACATCTCGCATTATTATTAATATCACTCTTTTCGTATACTTTTTTCTTGGAAAGTGGATATTGGGGTGCACAATGCAAGACTTCAATGGTTGCAAAGGAGAATTGTGCATTAAAATGCTTGTCTCCAGCTTGCTTTGAGCTTATTTATGAGAGTGATCCTGTAAGCTAAAGCTTAGTTTGGTATATTTTGTATATATTTCTGTAATTTCTAGAATTTATATGCTTATTTTTCGCATGATGGATGTTTTTATCAGCTGGAAGAAGGCGAGAGAGATTACACGAGGAGCCAAGAGTACAAGTACTGTATGCACAGGTTAGATTAGTTTTACTTGTGATTTTAGTTACAAATTTGGAAGTTATTTAATAGATTGCGAGATGAATATTTGTACGCTACATCTAAAAGTTTATGAGAAATTACATAAAATTTATTAAAAATGAACATTTATCTACACTAAAGTGAACTTCTAAAGTTAAACATACAAAGTATTGTTATCAAACACAAGAAGTTAATTACCAAAGGCAAATACTAAGATTGGACCTGTTCTATTGCAAAGAAAATTGAAGAATAAAATTTAAAGCATTTAAATTATTAAATAAATTTGTATAATATGGATATCTTGGGTAAGTAGAGGGGCAGGAGAACCGGAAAACATGTTCTGCTTTTAGCTATGTATATCACTTCAACTATCATAACCGCCTCCTTTTTTTCTCTCCACTATATTTTACATGCACCGAACACAAGTGCTCATGCGGTCTTGTTGTTCTCTACTTAAACTTGGTTTTGTATTGAACACGCTCCCATGGATATCAACTAAAAAAGTTTATAGCACTCAAATTCATGACGTTAAACGGGTTGGCAGGTGACATTTTTATCAAAGTGGATTAAATAGCTCAATCTGAAGACGGCCTGTTGTGTCAGAAATTGTCACCCCTAGTCATAACTTGTTGATCTAGGATTGTAGCATGAGACACTTACCCTCCAATTTCCATGAAGCTTGGAAAGTTTGTCTTGGATTATAATACTTGTAATTTCAAAGAGAAAATGTAAATGCACCATACCATAGTCTAATGATTTCTTTTCTAGATTGTCTTTGGGAGAAAGCTTGGATGGTATTAAAGGCTCTTTCGATTAAAATTCAAGACCGTTTCATACCAACATTGTTATACATGGAATCTCACCCGTACGCAAGTAAACCGAGCTGTTGAGAACTCTATTACTTTATAAAATGTTGTATGTAACCCTAAACCTTGAATCCTTTTGCAAATGTAATCTTATGTAGAAACAGTTTGTGTAAAATGGTGTTTGATTCCTCCAATTGTCTTGTTGTAACTGCTGCTTAATCAATTGGATTGTTTAATGAGGATGCATGTTTTTAAGGGGATACATGCATAAGAATGTTGTACAACAACACAAAAGGCGTGTCTTTCAATTGTATGACGAATCAAATGGATTTATGACCGTTTAATAAATGAAGTACCCGAAGGAATTGTGCACGATGGACCTTTTTAACTTTCTAGCATCTTCTTGTCTAGAACTTTCTACTAATAAAATAGTTGAATAAGAAATGTATATCCTGTTCTGCGTAGGTCAATCTTGAACTCTTGATCGACCAAACCATAGCGTCGCATGATTGTTTATTACATTCTCTTATTGCCGTTCGCCTAACACAACCCTTTTTCTATGCTGCTTGTGTATATTGAAAGATGCATCGACTTCATGAGAAGTTGTAATGTTGCCTTTTTGAGATCCTGGTTAGAAAAAGTTCACCATAGTCTGGACCTGGTTCGATTGTTATAAACTTGGTGTATTGTATCGACAGTCATCATTACAGAGCTGCAGTAGGTGATGTGTTAAGCAACTCCCAGCAGGCTGCTTAAGCAACTCTCAAAATCATTTTCAACTTGTTAAATTATCAGAACCAAACAATGAAATAACCAAACTAGCCGGTCCGGTCCGACCAACCCACCCAACCTAACAAGTTTGATTTGTGGTTTCCAATACCTTACTTGGCAGTTCAACCCATAAATTTTATTAAAATTAGACGGTAAAACATACTTGATTTTTGTAACTACATAGCACATATATTATTTTAGTACTAGTAATAATACTACACGACATATTACAATCAATAAATAATATTTATTACAACAATATTATATCCATCCAAAAAAATAATGAAAGATTGAAAGCAAACCAAGCATAACCAAGTACCCATCCCATTCCAATTTATTTTCTTCATACCAACCAAACAAAGCAGCTTGATTTTACGATACGGTTTCCGCCCACTATGTGTTCACGACACAAAGAGGCTTTGTTTTTATAAGTTTTTAACTACCTTTGCATGTTGGTTTTATGTCAATACAAAATGCACACCAAGTGTATAGATGAACCATTATTGACAAGCGTACACCGTAAACAGAACTCATTCAAAGCTGAACTAATATAATGAGATCGCTTTCATACTTGCCCCGCAAATAACGAAATCTTGCTTGCAAAAGCTTGGGAAAGATTTAAGATTCTTGGGGAGCTTCAAATCTTGTCGGGGTGTCGATACCAGCCATACAACAAAGTCCCGAGATCAAAATTATGAGCAAAACAAGTCCCTGAAACATCACAAAATCGAATGATATTGTTCCCAAGCATTTGAAAACTTTATATTAGGATCTACATGTTGAATGATACCAAAAATCAAATAATCACAAGAAATAGTTGTTACAACAAGGGGTGTTCATGGTCTGGTTCATGACTATAATACATATACATAACTATACATTTAAAAATAAAGAGAAAAAAACTATGCATATACACAAATAATCAAAGTTTAACGGGAGGTTCGGTTTACACGCTAGTTCCAAGTTCCAAAACCGAACCGGAATGTTGAATCGACAAACAACCAAAACGAACCGTTTGGATCTCAAACTGGCCGACTTGCTTCAGTTTTGGGCGTTCGGTCGGTTTCAACGGTTTATAAACACCCTTAGTTGCATTGCAGTTATTCCTATACTGATTATCTAAAACAGGTAATTTGAAATCTAACTAATAGTCAAAAAGGTGAGGAGAGAGGGTCAACTTACCACAAAAAGTCCTTCCAACAATGATGATTTGATTTGGCAAACTCCATCACATGCATTGGAATCACGCGATGAATTTCCAGATTTTTCTGCAAGAAACCTATCTACCTGGCGGTAAGAAGGATAACGGATGACATTGACCGGGTCAGAGACGTATAAAACAGAGTATTTTGCTCCTGTCTTCTCCACCGAACTTATGAGCTCAGACAAAATTTCGCCTGCATTTCAACAAACTGGTCATACAATATTTACACAAGACAATAAACACAATCATCCACAACCAAAGGCAATTTCCACCCATTTATAGGTTATGTTTTATCTCTAAGAGGTCAATAACTAATAAGCATACAGCATATATTTTAAATTTTAACACATAGAACCTCGTAAATTATTTTGTTAAAAAAAATTATGTAATAGCATTTAACACAATATAAACATTATTAAAGAACAAGTTGGGGTTAACTTTTTTTTTTTCTTTTTTGTTTTTTTGGTACTTTAACCCCTTAACTTTCTGTTTTTACACTTATACCCCCCTCGAGTTTTAAGTGCTTATTTATGTATATGTATGTGTCGGTATAAATTCAAGTTAGTTTTCGGAAATGAGTTGGTTCCGTGCATATTTTTATGTACGTTTTCAGTTGGTCTACGTTTTGATGTAAATGTTGTTCGGAAACGAGTCAAGTCAAATATAATATGATATCATTAAACGGTATAAATTTAAGTTACTTTATCTTTTGACGCCGCCGCAACGCGATACCATCTTTAACTTAAAAAAAACACTATTTTCTTACGTTGGAAGTATTTTTTTTCAAGGATGTAAGTCGGGTCAAATATAAAACGTTTTCGTGCATATTTTTTATGTACGTGTTCAGTTGGTCTATGTTCTGACATAAATTTTGTTCTGAAACGAGTCGAGTCAAATATGATACGCTTGCATTAGACAGCATAAATTCGCGTTACTTTACGTTTCGACGCCGCCTCAATGCGCGGGAGAAATTTACTAGTTAGTTACTTATATGAATTCAATATCTAGGAACCCAAATTTTCAAGTTTTCCACATCTGTTTGACCCATATAAAAACGACGCGTTTTGACCCATTACCCAACCCTACTCAAAAAGTAGATATTGAGAACCATCGTGACATACCCTCGGAACGTGGTTGCTCACTTCCTTTCGGTGAGTCAGCTCCATTGCAGTATACAACCAGTGGCGTCTGCCCCTTGGACTTCTTTTCCATACTTGAAAGTACATATTCCTGTCATTGTAAATGAATGGTTAATTACTATTTCCTAAACATGTACGGAGAACTAGAAAAAATGTGATTATTTATTCCAGCAAGACAAAAATCATTACATTGACAGAGCTGATGTCAGCAAGTTTCTCAAAGTTTCCACCCTCTGCAGCACATGACTCCAGTATACCTACTTTGCTTAATCCGGCATCAAGTCCACAAGTTTCTGCCAACTCGGAAACTAATGAACTTTGTAGAGGTTTATTCTCTTCAGATGCAGAGACATAAGGGTATGCTAAAGAAAATGTTGACTTTGTGAATGAGGCCTGTTCATTAAAGTTGAGGGTTTATACAAGAACAGAATGTAGAACAAAGGTTAATTAAACTTTTATTACTCATGCAGCGGTTACCTTAAGCAAGTCTAGAAGCGATTGGTCTTCATTTTTACGCCCAGAAATGTCAACAGACTGTGATTAAAAAATAGCTAACCCGTAAGTACTCAACTCTACTAATTATCAGGGCCAACTCATGGGCCGGCCAACCCGTGTCGTCGCTCGAGGCCCAAATTTTCAAAGGGCCCAAAAAGTTTTTATAAGCTTTTATATATATAGTAAATGATATATTTAATATATGCATTCATTTAATATACATAAAAGTCTTGGTGTGGAGTGGGAAAAAACCATCTCAAGATAATGTTGAGGTCTCAAGTTAAAGTCTTGGCTCCACCACCAAGGTCTTATTTTTTTAATTCATTTTCTCTTACAACAATTTTGGGCCCAATTTTTTATTTCGCCTGAGGCCTAAATTACTTTGAGAGTTCTCGAAGACGGCTCTGCTAATTATAGTAGAATCCCAAAAATACAGTAACCCGATATCAAGTTATATAGTTGTAGATATTGATTTCAAATGTGTCCATACTTGAGAGCAAATGAACATTTCTTATTGAAAATCTGGATTCAAAGTTTAGTAAATGGCACTAAAAGAAGGATAAAGTTGTCATAGATTCCTACCTCTCTCCCAACAAAAACAATTGCAAGATCAACGGCTTCTTCAGGTTTCTGATTGGTGCACTGAAAAAACAGAACTAGCATAAGGCTTGCAAACATGAAACACTTATAGGGGAAAAATCCAACTAGATAAGAAACCGTTACCAGTAAATTTGACCAGCCACCTTCTGACATGACAGATTTCGCCAATTCCTTTGGTGAAAGGGTTTGGTAGCTTACAGCTTCCTTAACTTTGTTAGAAGTCAATCTGTAATTCCATACCGGCAAAAAGATTATAACAAGGCATAAGCCAACTTGGTTCATAAGAAAGGAACTGAACGCATGTAGTGCTTAACATTAAGAAACTTGACCAGCAATGATGGTCAAAGTAGAATGACGAACAAATATATGATCAGTTTGACTTTCAACAAGACACACGTTTTTGAATGGTTTCCAATGCTTTCTAAAAAAGTATGTGTACCCATCTTGGACGTTTGACCACAAAAAAGCAGGGGTTGTAGATGAGAAAGTAAGCCCATGTGGCAGTTCAGACACCACAAGTAAGATCGCCACAAGAACTGCTGCAATTGTCTTCATATCTCTCTTTTGGTAACAAAGGTGTGACCAGCTGAGCGTACCTAAAAAACATATATAATTAGAATCTCAAGGCTGATTCCGATGCAGCACTAGGATGTAAATGATTCCATGTTCAGAAGCCAAATAACAGTAGAGAGATTACTGAGTGTGTACATGGGTTAACATAAGCATACATACAGGATACAGCACATATAGGAAAATAAAACGTGACTAGTGCTCGTTAAGATGTAGTAGATTCCCAAGTGAAGATTGACCCAAGCATTCACAAAAGATTTACCAACACTTAATCCTTATTTCTCTACCTAGAGTATATATAATATGCTATATGCATGAATGTGTTGGCATATATGGGCATTAACACATGGGCCTCTGTCTCCGTACTTGATAAACACTTGGCTGCAGAGTTTCATATGAAAGAACACGCTGACGGTATAGTATAAACGAGTATATGCAATAACTTTAAAGCAGGCTTATTTGTAAAAAAAGATACTTAGAAACTAAAATGGCTACTACCCGATAATTGTAATAACAGGAGGAATGGAGAATTTTCATCCAAAACAAGAATGCTAAAACCAGCTTGGTTCAGTGAAGTCACATAAATATACCGGTGTTTAGCTCTTGCAATCTATAATCAAGAATTGCAAATATAAATGCCAATACACAAACAAAAATGATAATAAAGTAGCAAAGATAAGCCTGAAATAGCATTTTCCAAGTATAAAACCAAGAAATGGCCAAAAAGAACATATTTGATACCCAAAAGTAACAATCAACAAATAGCACCACCAAAAGAATGATTGATTATAAGCATATCCAAAAGAACTATGCAAGTGTGCATCAATAAGACAATAACAGCATAGCTCAAAGGTTATCAAAACCCTTGTTTACAGAATTCCACATGAGATCAAAAGCAACATGTTAAATGAACAACATTATTGATCTTCAAATCTGAAGCAAAAGACTCTCAATAACAAATCTAGAACTCAATCCACCAATCAATACACTCTTTGCCAACTGGACGTTATCAAATTACAACAAATCACCTAATAATCTGAATAATTACAATCAATTTTACAACAAATTACCTAATAATCTGAATAATTACAATAAAATAACCTAATAATCTGAATATCAACAGATGAAATTTATACGATTTAAACCCTAGGTTAACATAAACATTTCATATCAGATTGACCGGAAGCAGGAGATCTAGATGCGCAATTACCTCACGGTGATTGAAGAGGATACGGTGGCGATGGACGGAGGAAGGTGGATCTTGCAAGATCGGATACGATTTTCCGGCAGATGATGAGATCGTGAATCGGTTTTCAGAAACTCTCCGCCATTCAATTGATGCAATTAGGAAACTGGACGAAACGATGTTTTGTACCGATTTACAAATGTTCCAATTTGGTCCCTACTCTATAATATTATTCGGAATACTCCCCTGATTTATGTAACATCCATTGCTTAGGAATAACAATAACAAACAACCACACCTAGTAAATCTCACGCAGAGCAAAGCCGCTACAACAGATTTAAATAGTCTTTGTTATTTTGATCCAGAAATTATCATTATGAAATTATTGTATCGTGCTATTCTTTTTAGTAGCATCCAAATTTTTGTGTTCTTAGTTTTCTAAAGTGCAAACTTTCGATTTATTTTGTATTTGAAAAATGGCAACTTTTAGTGAGAAAAGAAGCAATCACAACTTGCGAATTACCTATAGAGCTTCCAATTTCATATAGGTATTGTCTAATGGATCAAACAATACAAAAAAAAAAGTAGATTTCACAAATATGACATGTGTTTCCGCCTAATCTGTCGATTTACATGTGTTTTAACATAGATTTCAGTACTTTGATGTTAGAAGTATTTCAATATGATGTAGGAATAGGTATTAGGTAGTGATGGGATAATTCTTGTTTGAATTATTGTAGGTTAGGACTTGTACTGTAATTTTGGTCATTGGTTGTGATTAGTTAGATCTAGGAAGTACTTGATGTTCCGGACTTACGTAAGACATTCATAAGTCAAGAGTTGAGCATGGCATGCATTAAATGTACTTTGATGTTACAAAGGCGGTGGCTTAATTGTACGACAAAACTTATGTGCCCCTAACACACATTACCTGGTGATCAACCACTGATCACCATGAAACATTCCTTGTTGCTATAGTAGTAGGCAACTTCTTGTGTCAAATACTTTATTTTGGGAGGAAGATCTCTCACAATCACATTGAATACTACACTATGTAATTTTGCAAAAGAAATTCGTTAACTTACTTTCTTGTGCACAAGATCCGTCAAACGCTAGATCGTATCTTTTCTTGCAACACGCAATATGAGTTATTTACACTTCAAACTTTGAAGTCAGCGTGGGCCCGGTTAAGACAACGTAGTCTGGCTAGAGTGGGGCAATACAAGGCTCTCCAATTTAGAGAGTTAAAAAAACGATTTATTATATACCACTCAACACTGGACTATGTAAATAAATACACTAGATGGGTTGGATAATAGATTAAAATAGATATTTTTGGTTGTGGCTGAATACTTGAGCTAAACCTGTTTAAACCATTAAGAAACATAGCATAAACTCACAAACAAACAGAGACCACCAGTAATACAAACATAAAATAACATGAATTCTAACAAATTATATAATTTTCAAAGTATTCAGTTACAACCCTACTCCAATGTCATATCCTTGTTCGAAATAATAATTCACATTACAAAACTTCACAATAACATCATACAAGTTTAAGAAATGAGGAACCACACATAAGTGTAACCAAAGAGAACATTAAACTGAACTAATTCTTTGGGATGTTCTTGCCAACGATCTTGGCAGGAGCTATTCGGATAAGATTTCCGGGCTTACCAGGAACCGCCCCTTTGATCATCACAACTCTCAAATCAGTGTCGATTTTGACGATCTTAAGTTTTCGGATCTTGGTTTTTGTTCCTCCCATTTGACCAGGCATTTTCTTCCCTTTGTACACGCGCCCGGGTGTTGTTCCTGCTCCGATTGAACCAAGAGCCCGATGACTCTTTGACCCGTGGGTCATTGGACCTCTTTTGAAGTTATGCCTCTTTATGCCACCTGGAAAACAAGAACACAATCATTACACACTATGGTTACAAAATCTATATTGTTACAGTCAATCTAACTTTCTAAACAAAGCAATTTATACAGTTGTATCTTGTAAGGATTAAATATCATTTGGAGTGAATTTCAACCCATTTGACCTGTTTTATATTCTTACCAAATAATTTTTTAACCATTTGACATAAATCAAAATAACAATCAACCCAAATCGATCATTTATAAGTAAACGGGTCATAACTACCACCTTTAGCACAAACTACGGAAACTCATTCATTGCCAGACATGTTAATGCACAATCTGATAGGAAAGAAAAAAAAACTCAAATACAAAAAGTGACGAGTTATAGAAATGATTGAACTCAAATACCAAGCAAATGTCATTACGTCCCATAAAATTGCAACTTTTTACACAAAGGTGTAATTACATTTTGTCACTAATCAGGGGTGTTCACGGTCATGTTCGGATGGTTTTGACAAAACTTCTAGGCTGAACCGCTAACTACGGTTTGGGAGACAACAAACCAATCCGGCTGGGCTGGGGGTTGGGCAGCCAATTCAATTTTTGCAGTTTAACAGATTGTTTTTTCAAACCATTAGTTTGTACTAAAATATTTAAATTGATAAGGATGATTCATAAATAAAATACACATATGTACCAACATATACCAAAATTAAAAAAAAAAAACATAAATGAATAAAAAGGTTGCAGCCGGTTCCAAGTTCCAAACCAATGAACCATCGACCGGACCATTAAAACCCGCAAATCACTAAAACCAAACCCTAAATTCCTGATGGCTCCTAAATCATAATAGGTGTACTGTTACCATTAGTCCTATAGAAATTACCATAGTTTAAAACAATGCTTTCTGTTCACATGATACTCCAAAAGCTTGTGTTATTTCATCTATCATGTCCTTGATTCGGCTACACCCACAATTGTTTCTCATCATTTAATAAGTGAATTGTTGATCAAAACATTACAGCATATAAACTGTGTTCTAAAGATCAAAGCATAGGCTGTTAGCAACTAATCATTTGATTAAGCTTTCAAAAGGTAAATTTAGGATCAATTAACAGTTAAACCCTCAATTTTCCCAAAATTGGTTACAATCTATAAACAATTCAATTAAAAAAACAAAAGATTTGAGACAAAGAAATAACCTTGAAACCCTTTGCCAATGGTGGTACCAGACACATCAACCAAATCACCTTCCTTAAACAACTCCTCCAAAACCACCTTCTGATTCGTCTCAAACCCATCAACTGACGGCAACCGAAACTCCTGCAAATGCCTCAATGGAATCACCCCAGATTTCTCCAAGTGACCCATCTCGGGTTTAGTCAGCTTCTTATCTCGGACCCTTCTGTACCCGATTTGAACAGCATTGTACCCATCTGTCTCATCCGTCTTCACCTGAGAGATATAAATAAACTTTATGTATACTCTGTGTATATATAAACACAATAATATTTTGATATGTATATATAAAGTTTATTTACTTATCCTAATACATACATACCTGGGTGACAACATTCCCTTCTCGAAACCCTATGACAGTGACCGGAACAACTTTTCCGGTGGGTTCGAAGAATGTCATCATACCCAATTTGGTGCCCATTAAACCCACTCCGGCTTCCATACTCATTTGGATGGAGGTGGGTTTGCGGGTGGTGGGTCGGGTGACGGGTGATAGACGGATAGGGTTGAGGAATGAGGAGTTGGAGCAGTGGAGGGAGATGTGGGTTTTGTGGAGGAGAAGAGGGAGGATTGCGGTGGGAGAGGGGCGGTGGAACTGGGGGGTAGTGGTGGTGGTGATGGGAGTAATCCGGCAGGCGACGACGGACATTGTTACCGGTTTTGATGCTCAGAGAGAGAGATAGAGATAGCGTTTCCGTTCAGAAGGAAAAGGGTGAGCTTTTCTTATCCACTATGATACAATTGTTAAATAGAGAAAAATGTCTTGAGTGTTTGTGGTTTGCTCAATGTTCAATAGGGTGTCAAAATTGGATGGGTTGTGCAGGTTTAAATAATGGATTAGGATAAATATGGATTAGGATGAGTTTATTAAGAAATGAGTTAAGATATGTTTAGGTTAAGATGGGTTTTTGTCAAGATGGATTTGGGCATGATAGGCTAAAAATAGAGTAAATTGTCATTTTAGTCCCTGAGGTTTGTTTAAATTTGTCATTTAGTTCAAATAGGTTTTTTTTCTTCTATGGGTTCCTGACTTTTCCCTTTTGTTGTCATTTTGATCACATTGGCTAACTCCATTCAAAAACCCTCATTTTTAACCATGGGTATTTTGGGGATTTTCAATTTAAATCTTTCAAATTGTCATTTTGATCCATTCTTTTTTTATATTGAAAAAATAAAAGAAATATATCTGATTAGTGGGACCCACCCCTACCATCCCCTTCATCAAACCTGCTCTCTCTCTTTCCCTCTCGCTCTATTTCTCTCTCTCTCTCTCTTTACCTTCACCTCACTTTACATCTCCCACCCAACACCGCCATAAACACCAGCCACCACCACTATCAACACCATCCACCACTGCCACCACCGTCACTACCCTCGTCAGCCTCTCACCACTAAATGCGACCCATACAGGCACCGGTTATGAAAATACGAAGTGTTTTTAAACATCTGCAGGTCACCACCTTAAGGAATCTTCCCACATAACCTATTGTAACTCACGTTCAAGTACTGTAAACTTAATTCGGTCAATGTTTCCGGCAAACTACCAAAAACCTTATTATGATTCAAATCTAAAGATGTCAAGCTTGCAGGAAACACAACATCCGAGAGATCAAATTGAAAGTTGTTCCTCGAAAAATCAACTATTTATATAGTCTTGTTTGTCACAAAAAAACATGCTAAAATCACCTGTCAGTTGGTTTCCTGAAAAATCGATCACCGTGAAGTTTAAGTACCCTAAAGATTTGGGTATATTACCGATTAGCTGGTTATGTGAAAGGTAAAAATCCGGGATGTTTTCGGTGAACGTCCCGAATGATTCAGGGATGGTTCCGGTGAGCTTATTTCTGTCTAGGTGTAGAACACCAAGTTTGTTAACTTTGCAAGTTCAGGCGGGATAGAGCTGGTGAGATTATTAAATGATAAATCGAGATAGTTTTAAGTTTGTGAGTTGGCTGAGGAACGAAGGGACTAGACCAGATAAGTTGGTCCACCTTAGTCTAAGCATGGTGTGGAGGGTTAGTTTAGTAATGGTTTTCAAAACACTAATGTTCGGAGGTAAGGAAGGTTACCGACTTCACGTGGGATTTGGTCGGATATGTTGCTGGAGAAGATGGTGAATTCGATGATACGGCCTGTGGTTTTGTTGCATCAGATATTTTTCTTTTTATTTTTTCAATAAAAAAAGAATGGATCAAAATGGCAATTTGAAAGATTTAAATTGAAAATCCCTAAAATACCCCTAGTTAAAAATGAGGTTTTTGGATGGAGTTAGGCAATGTGATCAAAATGGCAAGAAAAAGGAAAAGTCAGGTACCCATAGGAGAAAAAAACTATTTGGACTAAAAGAGCAAATTTAGACAAACCTTAGGGACTAAAATAGCAATTTAGGGTATGTTTGGCAAAAGTAACTGGTGGCTGATGGCTGGAAGCTGGTAGTGTGAAAACTGAGAGAAAGGATGCTAGCAAAGCACGATGTTTCTATAAAACGCCAAACAAGGTATTACTGAAAAATCAACACTAATTCACAGATGAAATTGAACGAAACAATAATTGCTAAACAGTAAAATAAAAAGACGGTACCATTATTGCCAAACATTTATTATATTAAAAGCCACTAAATGGAAAACTGAATTTATTTATCTTTTCAAAACGTCATAATTGTCTGTCACATTATAGACCTGAATCCTACTTGATATAATAAACATCAAGAAAATTACTGATGTTTTTACATCATATACATGCATCCTGATTTAGAAAAAAACAATAAAAACGCCAAAACATACTTAAAACGCCAAAATGTTTACTATGATCCTGATCTACAAACAATAAAACGCCGCGTATTTATTAAACGCCAAAAAAATGGACACGGGATGTGACACGCGTTTAAAAAAGAAATATGAAAGGACCAAAAAGCCCCTCCGCCCTTCTCTATGCCGTGTGACACGTGTTGGGCCAGGATGCGTTCTCACCGTTCTCACACTTTTGATCGTTTTCTCCAGAACCCATTTCTATATATATATATATGAGAAATCAAAGGCTTATCACCAACGACTCATCAAGTCAAAACATTTGAGACATGACAAGTATTCCAATCGAGGTTAGCTAGTTGGGTGAATATTATACATGACGATATTGCATGCTAGAAACATTTATTTAGACCTTAGTGTCTTATTGAAATAGGACACTTGTAGGTCGGGATTATACATTCTTATTCGGACATTCGGATTGCTAGCAAACACATGGAACGCAATTGGTGAGTTCATGTCCCCCTTTTCTCGTAACTGTTTTCGGATTTATAACTCTCGGGGGTGGAATACATGTTTCAATGGTATGGTTTAGCTAGGAAATGAACTGTTAGATCATGTGGATGGGTAGGCTCTCTCTTAAGTGCCATTAATCTTGTTAAGACTGAGGGGCATGAGTGGTAGCTATCGAGTGTAGCGAGCCCCACTCATGGGTCCTTTTGTGGCCGCATGTAGTGACTATGTCGTTTCAGCCGGATGGACCGGAGGAAATCCGCTAGGTTTGAGTGCTTCCATACGCCACCACACATATTAATGTCCTTGCAAAATATTAATGATCTGTTCATAGACGCTTTACATACTTGTTATAAAAAAGAATCTCTCAGATGTTTACAAGTTTATTTGGAGCTCACACAAAACGCATGAACTCGCTCAACTTTTGTTGATTGTTTTCAAACTTACATGTATTTCAGGAAACTAGATGGATCTTTGGCGCAGGCGTTGTTTTCAAGCTGTGAATTTCAAGTCTATATGTCATCCACTTTGGAGGGTTTGATTCGTATATCTCATCCTTGATGAGATATAGGATGCAAACCCTCGTGAAACGAGTCTTTTGTTAAACAAGTCCTTCTATGGAACTTTAAATCTTTTGATGGTTTGTAAATTAAACTTAATACTTGTGTTGGTTGAAAACTTAAACAGCTTATGTTTTGTAATGTTTTAAACTTATGAATGGATGAACATAGTTTATTTTAGTCATGTAGTTGTTTATTATAATCGGATGCAATGAAAACTGATCAAGTCACACATATACGCTTCCGCAAAAGTCAGGGTGTGACATATTCATCATGTACATAAATGCTGCAAGAGCATTTGTTAACCCAAAGGGCATCACTGTAAACTCGTAATGGCCATACCTAGTTCTGAAAGCAGTTTTAGGAACGTCCTTTTCCTGTATTTTCAGTTGATGATGTCCGGAGCGTAAATCGATCTTAGAAAAATATCTAGCTCCTTGAATGATCAAATAGATCATCAATTCTTGATAGTGGGTATAATCGATACACACTCACATTGCTCCATCTTTCTTTTTCACAAACAACACAAGTGCTCCCCAAGGGGAAGAACTTGGTTGTATGAATCCTTTTTCTAGCAGTTAATCTAATTGCTTCTTTAGCTCTAGCATCTCCGTTGGTGCTAAACGGTATGGTGCTTTAGCAATTGGAGCGGTTCCAGGTATCAGATGAATTTTGTATTCTACTTCTCTATCTGGCGGTAATCCAGGTAGATCTTCTAGAAAAAAACATCGGGGTATTCTGATACTACTGGAATTTCCTTTAGTTCCTTGCCTCTAGTGTTAATGATCACTGAGATCATATACACTATGCCTTGTTTCCGTGCATAGCTTGCAGCTTTCATTACTGAAATGAGCTTTGTTGGCTTGTCTCCAAAAATCCGTATCATCTCTCCCGTTGGCTACTAACCACTCCATTCCTAATACTTCGTCGAATCCGGCCAGATTCATAGGTAGAAGATTTGCAATGAACTTATGTCCTAAAATTCTATCTTTCCTTCTCGAAGTACGTCGCATATGTCGGTAGGGTTTCCTTCTGCCGTTTCTACCGTACAAGCTTGACTAAGCTTAGTTAAAGGTTGATTAAGAGCTTGACAGAATGCAGTATTATAAAACTTTGGTTTGCACCAGAGTCAAATAATACTCTTGCGTAGACATCATGAGTAAGGAACGTACCGGAGATTACGTCGGGAATCATAGATTCCTCTTGCGTTGTCAGCTGAAAGTTCTTCTTGTTGGCTCTGTCTACCGCTTTTGCTTTGTTGTCAGGTTCCTTTATTAGTTTAGGGCAATCTGGCTTAATGTGCCCTGCTTCTCCGCAATTGTAGCAGATAGTCGATTTCCTTCTATATTCTTCTTCTCCGTGTCCATGTATTTTGGGAAAATTGCAGTACCTATGATACCATCGGATTTCGTAATTTCTAGGGTTTTTGGTATTTGGAAAGTATAAATATGATGTTTATGGTTATAATTAAGACCCTAGACGACTTAAGACCATCTTGGACGAATTCAGAAGCTATTTTTATCAAGGAATCAAGTTCTGGAATCATTGGGGAGAAGCTAGGAGCACAAGGATTAAAGATCCGACGTGTTTTACCTTCCCGAATTGTCTTATTTCTTAGTTCTTTCGTTTACTTCAATGAATTCTTCGTTTATAACTTGTGTTACTATTTTTGATACCATGTTTCTTGGCTAAATTCTTTAAACTACTTAGTTTGTGATGAACAATTAATAAAGTTTGGATTTTTATTAGATGTTAATGTGTTTTATGGATTTATCTTGAAAAGTAACAAACTTTGGTTCCTTGATATGATGTGTATGCATGTTTAATCAGATTTAATGAATAATTATTATCCCTCATGTTGCTAGTTGAATGTCTTTCAAATAATAGTTGCATGCTAGGTCAATTACTGTGTGTTTTTGGCTACTAGATGTTTCGCTAGACGTAGTGATCCATAGGGGTATAATTATAATTTGGATAGGGTTAAATGTTCTACCAATCTTAATATCCGTAAGGTGAGAGATTGTCGGTTTGTCCTTAATGTTAGATTACTAGGGTTAGATACTTCGTAAGAATATTCCTTAGTTTCCCTTGCATTATTTGCTTACCGAGTTAAATCGAGTTCCTTAGTTGCCTTAGACTTTCCACTGTGAGGTAGTTAGTTCATTTAGGGCACTTTTCTAGATAATTAGATAACCGTAGAGGAATCTAATCAACTGGTAGTCTTAACAGCCTTTTAGACTTCCATAGGTGTCTTCCCGAGAATAGTCGGGGGTCCTGTTCGGTTTCTCTTAGGGTTTAGAATTTAAAGATCTATGTTCCATAACACATTAGCATCCGATAAGAAGCCATACGATATCAATTGGGATTCTAACCTAGGTAGTCTCGTCTTAGTTTATTTTACTTTATTTAATTTTATTTTAGTTGTAATTTAGGATTTTAGACCCCCACCCCTCAAAATAAAAAATCAATTTAGTCATGTCAGTTGGTCAAGTCTATAGAGTCTAGTGTACGTAATTAGAGAGTCTCGTGGGTTCGATACTCGGACTTACTTAGGTTATACTACATTGACCAGTACACTTGCCGGTTGTGTGGTCTAGGCTTAGAGAGTCTAGTTTAGGGTTTAATTTAGTTAATTTAATTAGACCACTTTTAGCACATCACACAGGTTTCGCGTGGATCCACCTGGCTGACTAGGTTCCCCACGATCATGGGTTGAACTTAGCATCGCCACCAGTATTAGACTCGCACTCCGGGGCTTGAGATTAATGCACGCTATAGTCTTTGAGTCTCATTGTTTCTATTGTATCTATATTGTGGCTGTGGTGATTTGTTGATTGTTGTAGTGATTGAAGTGATATTGAGATGTTATGGATGTTTCTTCTGCACATGAAATTGCATGTTAAAATATTTTAAAATAATTTCTTTTAAGTAAAATAAATCAAACAATAAAAGAAGATATTAACTTTTAAAAGTAAATCTATTCACCAACTTTGTGTTGACCAAAACCCCCTTTTTTACGCATCATACAGGTACACGAGTAGGAGGTAGAGTTGAAGACAAAGACACGTATGACATACCTTAGGTTAATGAATTGCTTTTATTTTATGTTGGTAAATATGTCTATTGTATGATTTGTCTGTAATTCCATGTAAAGTGTGACAAATTTTAAATTTGATCATGTTTCAAATATTAAACTCATAATAGTGTCATGAGCTAGGGGTGAGCAGAAAACTGAAATAACCGAACTGTAACCGAAATAATCGAAGAAACCGAATCGAAACCAAAACCGACGGTTCGATTTTCGGATTTTTAATAACCGAATATTTCGGTTCAGTTTTCAGATAACCGTTTTCAATAACCGAAAAAAACCGAACCGAACCGATAAATTACAATCCGTATATTTTTATGTTTAAGTTGTTTAACCTAATGCTAGTAGAAATTATTAATTTTATTCTTGAATGTTAAGTGTTTCTAATTAAAACATTACATGTTTATTTATAATTGAAATGATTTATTTATTACCTACAAGAAATAACAAAATTTCATATAAAAATTAAATGATCTTCAAATTATTATAAAAGAAAATGTCTTAATAAATTTTGGAGAAACATAAAAATAGATTAGAATTCTAGGTTTATATAAACAATATTAATTAAAGATGTTAACTATAATAACTTAAATGCAAACATATAAGAAAGACTCTTCTATTTTAAATTATAATTAGTATTTTTTGAATCTTACATTATTTTGTTCAAAAAACCGAAATAACCGAACCGACATAATGTCACACCCCAACCGATGGCGGAATCATCGGGGCGTGGCACTGAGCGAAATAGATTGTCCAAGAGAATCCACAACAACTATTAATGACAATATATTTAAGTGTTAACGTCCCATACCATCAACATACAATGTAAAAACAGTTATTGCAGATATTGTTCTCAAAGACAAATAGCAGTTCCGACAACTCAGATTTTATTTAGTTTGTTTCTAGACTCCCCTAGCTTGATTCCACAAAAGATCAGCAAACACAACATCCTAAATACCTGTCACATACGTTAAAATAAAGTCAATACACAGAGTGTAAAGGTGAGTACACAAGTTTAATAGCGTGTAGTATAGCGAAAGCTATTTACACATAACCAACATGTAACACATAGAAATATGAAGCAAGTAAGCTATCGACAATGACATATGCAACCGACATGACTGCGAGTTGTAGAATGTGCAACACATTATTACCTCTATGACCATGTGAAGTAAAACCCTTAGCAACCCCTGTCCACGACAGGTGCTGAGTCCAAACTATAGTACTAGAGTTGCTAAGGTGTCAGGCAACAATCACTGTGTAAACATAACATACAAGCATTCTTCGAAAACACGTATAATATGCGAGAGCGGTTAGCGTTTAAAAGTGTTGCGTTGTGTGATGATGTGATTTGATATAGGTAACGTATGTAACACCCAAAAGTGCGTAAAGCAAAAAGGGATCGATTATACTCACAGAGCGTGTTTAGTAAATAAACATAATCTTGGATTGAAGGGAGCGCTTAGAGTTAGCCTGATCAGAGAACGATAGTGTAAGCGTTGAACGGTGCGTAAAACAACGTGTCGAGTGAGATGTATGATCGGATGATAAACCGATCGGATGACTGTCCGGACGGATGGCCATTCGGTCGGTTGGTCATTCGACTGCAGGAGTGTGTTTGTGAAATGTTGAACTTTTGAAGTTTTCGTTGTAGTATAATTCAAGTCATTCGATCGACCGTTCGATCGGATGGCTATTCGTTTGAAAGCTGATGTTCTTTGAAGTTTTGAAATATTGTTTAAGTATTGAACTTACAGGTCACCTGGATGGATAGTCGTTCGATCGGATGGTCGTCCAATCGGACGGCTATTCGATCGGTGATTTGATGTTTTGTAACTTTGTAAAATCAGCTAAGTGGGAAAGTTTTGCGGCTTAACCGAGACGGCTTGACGACGTGTTAAACAACTGAAACCGCACCAAGTTTAGCTCAGCCGATCGGATGGGAATCACCCCGTTCGATCAGGCTCAACTATTCATGATGAAGTTTCATGTTCAACCCGTGAATCGGTCATCTTCTTCGGTAGAAATCCATTCCCAGACCGTTTCTCCACTAGAGAATGAGTGGAGAGCCTGAACGAGTCCAGATTCTAACGGTTTTGAGTAAAATATGAAAGATGTTGAAGAAAAAATTGAAACAGTTTGAAAATGTTTAGATTTACATAAATCAGTGTAAAAACATGTAGAAATCCTTTAGATCCAAACCGTTCTTGATGGGATGAGGTTACACTTTAGTGTTCATGAGAACCCATGGTGACGTCACCCTAGAACAGCCCGAATCAGGTGATTCCATGGTGAAAATTAGTGATTTGATGGCGAAGATGATGGGAAAGTGTGTGATGAAGATGGAAGTACAAGATTTAGGAAGAAAACTTACAAGAATCGTGAGAGATTGAGAGAAAATAGCCTAAGAGTGCGTGGGTCGAACGAAGTTGTCACATCAATGAACAGTTGATGTGATAGTGGGTATTTATAGTGTGAGAGGTGAGAAAGGCGGTGTAGAGTGAACGGGTCAGACGGCCATCCGGTCGGATGTCCATTCGATCGAATGGTCGTTCGATCGGTTGGCTCGTGCGGGTTAGTTTTCCAACTTTTGTTTCACGCGTTGAGCATTGCGTTGCGTTTAAGCTAGTTGTGAGTAAGCGATGCGATAGTATTAAACATTAGTTACACAAATAGTTATCGGCTCCAGTTATCGGTTCCAGTGGCAATTTCTACGTCGAACGTCGTTGGGAGGTTAGCGCGTTTACGGTTTAGGAGCTTTTCGAATTCAAACGACACAAAACAGTTATCGGATCCAGTATCAAATAAACACGAAGCATAAATACCGTTGACAAGAAACGTACCACTGACAACGTTATTGTCAGTTTGAGCCTGGCGGACATTGATGTTGAATGCTCTTCCACGGGGTGCTTGTTGTGCTGGCTGCTGCTGCTGTTGAGGCTACTGTTGTTGATGTTGTTGCTGCGCTGGTTGCTGTTGCGGCTTTTGCTTCACCGCTCGATTCGGGCAGACGTTTGCGAAGTGGTTAGGATCACCACAGGCATAGCAGGCTCGTGCATGAGCAGCGGGAGCAGGAGCTGCTTGAGTACCCTGAGGAGTGGGGATAGGAGCTGGAAGTGCAGGAGGAGCTTGAACTTGAGCTTGATGAGGGCTAGTGCGACAGTTCGCGGTAAAGTGTCCGTAGATGTTGCAGTGGACACAGAATCGGCAAGCGATCCCAACTGGGTGGTGGTAAGTACAAGTAGGGCATAGTGGGTGTGGACCAGTATACGCACGCTTTGCAGGCGGTGCGTTGGTCATAGGTGCGGCTACTTGGCGGTTCTGGTTCTGAGGTTGGGTAGGAACAGCATTAAGAGGAGTGGCGGTGGCAGCATAATTCTTGTTATTGTTGTTGCTCTTGCGCTTGCAGCGTGAAGACTTCGATGCTTGAGATGCGGCGGTTTCAGGAGCGGGAGTAGCGGTGACTTGGTGGAGACTTTTGGTGGTGTTCTTGAAGTAACCAGCCATAACTCGCTTATCATTGATTTCAGCGGCGAGTTGATAAGTCTCTTCGATGGTAGTTGGCTTGGCTGCTTGAACAAAATCGGCAACACAATCAGGTAGAGCGCGAATGTATTTCTTGATTGTGATGTCGGGAGTTGAAACTTGGCCAGGGCAGATGATACTAAGATGCTTAAAGCGAGCAGTAAGACCAGCATTGTCGCCACCTTCTTGCTTGATTCCCTAAAACTCGTTCTCCAGCTTCTGGAGCTCATGCGGGGGACATAATTCTTTCATCATGATTTCCTTCAATTTCTCCCAAGAAAGTCCATAGGCTGCATCGTTACCTCGCCTGTTTCGTTAGGCAGTCCACCCGTCCAGAGCCCTGGACTGAAAAACGCCAGTTGCGTTAACAGTGCGGAGGTTGTCTGGGCATCCGCTTTGACGAAGAGTAACTTCAATTGAGTCAAACCACTGAAACATGGCACTTGGCCCATCTTCACCAGTGAAGTCTTTAGGACCGCAGGCCTTGAATTGTTTGAAGCTAAAAGTAGCTTTTGGCGAGTCGCTCTTGGATTCAATAGAGGAGCTGCTCTTCACCTCATTGATCTCGCTCACGATCTGAGGTATGATGTTGGCCATTTCCTTCGCCACCAGCTATGCGATGCGTTTGTCAGTGTGGTTGCGGCGTGTAGCGCGAGCGGTGTGGGAACCAAATGATGACATTGTGTCACACCCCGATTTCCGATGGGCTCGGATGGGTACAATCGTGACGGTTGGATAACAGTTATCACAGTATAATAATATGCAGCGGAAGTATTGGATTTAAATTATTAAAATAAAGCTTGAATGTATAAAAGTATTACAAGCGTTCGATACAAGCCCACAGGCAGGATCCAAATAAACAGAGCTTTAGACATCATAGGCCTTAAGCTTCAGGAGTGAAAATTCCTTAGCCTTCATTCTAGCCGACCCGTAATCCCCGCCTATAATAAGGTTCGGTACCTGCTGTTCAATCTTTTGAAAATACGTCAGCCAAAGCTGGTAAATACAATTAACCGACTCTTTTAAAATTAGTTTTTCGAAAAGAGTTTAATACATATAGAAAACCCGTAGGTTATTTTTTAAATATATATTGGGATTATTCTTGTTACGAGATTATATACTTGATTAACCCATTGGGTTGTCCGGACATGGTATCAATAACCCCCAATAAAAGTAATTATCAAGTAAACGGAATAAAACCGTGTTCATACACTTTTGCGCAATAATAGGCGACTTACTTGTGTAATAACCGTCCCAAGAGGCATATTTGCCATCCCAAGTTTACTCTAAAATAAGTCAAGAGTATTTACCTTTTTGCTAGCTTCCAATCAACAAGACTATATTTGGCAAAAAGTCGTAAGTCTAAGTATATTGACCCAAGTCCGATTATCTGGGTGGGTACTATAGTCTGGAATGAACAAATTTATTATATGTTAGAATGTATACGGGCCAAAGGTAGTTCCTTTAGACATAACCCGATCCTTAAGAATAGGTTCGCTGGATTAAGCGTATACCGAATAGAATGTGGTTTAAACCCAACAAGTACTAGGACTTGTATAATATGGGTAAACAAGGTACATTCTGGATTTTGAGATCAAAACGGTAAGGTTAGACCCCTTTCGGTAAACTTATGTAAACTAGTTACGTAAGTCTAACCGTACGCGTATAAGCGATAACGGGTAACCGGATGAGTCATGAACAAGTTCCATATGCCAATATACTTTAAACAAGTTATAATATCAGTAGGATATCAACTTGTATGCCCGTTAAGGTTTTAAAATCAAATTATGCCTTATAAGGGCATTTTGGTAATTTTACAACTTATAAAAGGAGCTTGCAAGTAAACTGATGTCATGGTCATAAACATTCTATAAAAATTTTTAAATTATGATATCATATCAGTAGGATATCAAATACATGTGTGGTTTATCCTTTATGACCAAACTATGCACCGTAGGGGCATTTTGGTCATTTCACACATAGTTTTGAGACATTATTTGGGATTCTGAGTTCATAAATTATACCTACTATAAAAACATTTAAAATGGTTTATGAAATCAGTAGGCAACAAGTCTTGATTCACACATATGGTTTAAAACCATACTACGCGCCTAAACGGCGTTAAAGTCGTTAAATGACGATTTATGCGAAGATTTATGAAATCTGATGTTATGACCAGCTTTGAATAATTAAAATATTTTATTTGTCATAACATATCAGTAAGTAAAAGGTTTGGTTTGAATATTATGCTTAAAACACATTTTAAGTACCATAAGGGCGTTATCGTCATTTATCGGCATTGTATACGAAACTGAAGTTAAACTCAGTTTACAATCTGACTTAGCATCCCAAATAATCCTAATTATAATATCATATCAGTAGGTAATGAGTTTTATACTAAAATTATGTTTAAAACTCATTTTATACTTAAAAGGGTATTTTAGTCCTTTTAAAAGCATAGTTTACGACCATATGCGTAAACTCAGTTTATGACCAGTTTATAAGCACCAAAATATTCTAAACATGTTTACTTATCAGTACATAACTCACTTGCATGCTCATTTATGTCTTAAACCTTTTTTTTAATCAAACGGGCATTTTAGTCAAAGTATGGCATAATAACGGAACATGTGCATAAACTCAGATTCCTAGTCCGATCGTGTAATATAACCTTATGGGATTATACTACATTATATTACGATCATAACGGAACCTAAAATCAGTAGCATACTAGTCTAATTCGGTTTATAACCAAAAGTCAACGTAAAAGTCAAACTACGCGACTTTCGGTTGCGAACCGACCCTAAAACGGGAATTGACGAGCCGAACATGTTTACACATTTTCTAATAATTATTACCAAGTTGTTTAAGTGATAAAACATATTTTAGAACACTCTTAAACTCAGATCGCAATTATTTTAAAATCTGACCCGTTGACTTTTTAAATTAATATTACTTTGACTCGTCAATCGACCTAGCAAACGTGATTCTTAGGAGGTGCCCTTTTGAGGGATTAACACCTACCTAATTACGATCACGTAGCCATGTTCGTTGAGAACAATGGCTTGATCGTTTACGGTCTAGCTAAAAGTCTAAGCGTTAATATGATAACGCTTGACTTTTGGCTTAAAAGCCTATAAAACATAAACTAGTGGCTAGGAACACTTACAAAGGGTCCTAGCAATCTTTTCAACTAGAATAGGCTTCCTTATGATCAGGAGTCCCCATAAGAGAATGATAGAAAGAAATGGTGCACGTGTTGAATGAATTCTTAAGGCCTTTATATAGTTTTCAAGAATTGCTAGGATTGTGCCATGTGTTATGTGTGTTCTCCAAGTATTAATAGGATTGTAACATGAGTAAACTAGGTTTTAAAACCATCTAATGGCCCATAGAATTGATTTATGTGAGTATGGAAGTTGTGTGGTGGCCAAGGAACACTATACAGCAGCTGAAAGTAGTTTTCTGTACTGGGGACTCTCTCGCGCCCCGCGAGAGAGAGAGAGAGAGAGAGATATCTCTCGCGGCCCGCGAGACCTCTCAAAGTCAGCAAACATAGTTTCAAGGTTGACATATTCAGTCCCTGCACCTTATAACTTGAAATAACTTTCGTTTTTAGCACTTTCGGCCCTTTAAGTTAGGTTGTAGGTGTTCATGGAAGTATAACCGAACACCGTTAAGTTTCAGATTTGCTAAAAGGTCACTCGAAGGTGTATATTTACACGTTGATGCTTTTAGTCCTTTTAACGCATAAAAGTGTGCGTAATATCATTTAACGGCATAAAAGCTTTATACAATCCATACTAGGCATTCTCGAGAGTATAACCGAGCATCATGACGCTCCGGGTCCGTTAAAAGGTCATTCAGAGGTAAGAGTTTAACATATTGACACTTTTAACCCTTCGTCACGCAAACTTTTGAGTTTAACGCAAACGGTTTTGATTATCCAACAAGTGGCTTAATATGAGAACACGAATATCATATAATGTCACTCAGAGGCTTAGTTTAAGCATGTTGACACTTTCAGTCCTTGCATATCCAAAGTTTTCATTGTTTGGCAATAATAGTCCCTCATAGTCAACGTTTGACTTAATTAGGATTAGGGACACGTGTCAACATATAATTGGACACGATTTTACGAGGTGTTACACATTGTCTGCAGCAGACATCGTCACATGGTTTGAGTTTCAATCATATCGGGTATAGTCTAGCGTATCGTAAAACACTCCTTTTGTAAAGCACAGGAACACGTCCACACATAGGCACATAATCACGTAGGCACATAATCCACATAAGCACATAGCACGTAAGCACATAAGCACAGAAGCACGTAGTCCACGTAAGCACATCTTCACTATATTTTGCACGTATTCACCTACATATTTTGCACGTATTCACCTATCCTTCACAGCTGCGTAAAGTGATCGAGAGTTGCGAGTGCGAGTAACATAGCGAGTAGTATAGTATGCAAGAGTTCCGCGATTTGTTAGCGTGTTGAGATATGTGTGCAGTGCGAGTTGTGCGCGTTTATCAAAGCGATGAGCGAAAAGCGAATAAATCTCCAAAATTGGACCATATAAACACATAAAATCAATGATCCATAGAGTCAGTGATTGCGTGCTCAGAATCGAAACAGAGTGTCTGGGTGTATAGACAGTGACTACCCAAAGTGATTCGACTATTCATAAAGACTTCGAGTACACACTTTGGCCTAGTAGACTGTGCTCTCTCACCGACGTACGGTGAACGACACGCATCCTTTCGGCTACCACGCGAATCGAGTCGTTTGAATCCATCGAGACTTTGGTAAGAGTTTTGTAAAACTAAATAGAGAGTGGAACGTGTCATTAAGATGCGGGTTTCACCCCTAACTTAACAACTTCATTCCTGGTAGTGTGATAAAATCACGAGATAAAGATGGAGAATTTTTGTCGAGATATGGATTTCACTCCTGACTCAACGCAAATTCTCGTGTTTTATAGTAAAAATGCACGTCGAGCGAGCGGTCTCTTTGAGGGTTCTTGGTTTTCACACCTATTCTCGATAAAAGCGCTCTTTCGTGTTATGCGAGTGTTTTCGAAAATGTGTGTGTTGTGTCATCTTTAGGAAAAGCTGGCTTTGTGCGAAGCTGTAGTGTGCGGTGCTCACACAAAGATATATTTGTAGCAAGTCAAGCGAGAGTATCAATAGTAAGCTCGTACGAAACCCCTACTGGGTTCGCACAAGGCGGTCTGTTGGTGCTTAGACTATAGACTAGGTCAATTCTAAGACATCGACCCGGACTAGGTCGTGTCTTGCCTAATTCCCTATAGTTATGGCTCTGATACCAATATGTCACACCCCAACCGATGGCAGAATCATCGGGGCGCGACACTGAGCGAAACAGATTGTCAATGAGAATCCACAACAACTATTAATGACAATATATTTAAGTGTTAACGTCCCATACCATCAACATACAATGTAAAAACAATTATTACAGATATTGTTCTCAAAGACAAATAGCAGTTCTGACAACTCAGATTTTATTTAGTTTGTTTCTAGACTCCCCTAGCTTGATTCCACAAAAGATCAGCAAACACAGCATCCTAAATACCTGTCACATATGTTAAATAAAGTCAATGCACAGAGTGTAAAGGTGAGTACACAAGTTTAATAGCGTGTAGTATAGCGAAAGTGATTTACACATAACCAGCATGTAACACGTAGAAATATTAAGCAAGTAAGCTATCGACAATGACATATGTAACCAACATAACTGCGCGTTGTAGAATGCACAACACATTATCACCTCTGTGACCATGTGAAGTAAAACCCTTAGCAACCCCTGTCCACGACAGGTGCTGAGTCCAAACTATAGTACTATCGTTGCTAAGGTGTCAGGCAACAATCACTGTGTAAACATAAAATCGAAAACACGTATAACATGCGAGAGCGGTTAGCGTTTAAAAGTGTTGCGTTGTGTGATGATGTGATTTGATATAGGTAACGTATGTAACACCCAAAAGTGCGTAAAGCAAAAAGGGATCGAGTATACTCACAGAGTGTGTTTAGTAAATAAACACAATCTTGGATTGAAGGGAGCGCTTGGAGTTAGCCTGATCAGAGAACGATAGTGTAAGCGTTGAACGGTGCGTAAAACAGTGTGTCGAGTAAGATGTGTGATCGGATGATAAACTGATTGGATGACCGTCCGGACGGAGGTCATTCGGACGGATGACCATTCGGTCGGTTGGTCATCCAGACGGATGACCATTCGGTCGGTTGGTCATTCGACTGCAGGAGTGTGTTTGTGAAATGCTTAACTTTTGAAGTTTTCGTTGTAGTATAATTCAAGTCATTCGATCGGATGGTCATCTGGACGGATGACCGTTCGATTGGATGGCTATTCGTTTGAAAGCTAATGTTCTTTGAAGTTTTGAAATATTGTTTAAATATTGAACTTACAGGTCACCTGGACGGATAGTCGTTCGATCGGATGGTCGTTCGATCGGACGGCTATTCGATCGGCGATCTGATGTTTTGTAACTTTTGTAAAATCTGCTAAGTGGGAAAGTTTTGCGGCTTAACCGAGACGGCTTGATGACGTGTTAAACAACGGAAACCGCACCAAGTTTAGCTTAATCGATCGGATGGGAATCACCCCGTTCAATAAGGCTCAACTGTTCATGATGAAGTTTCATGTTCAACCCGTGAATCGGTTATCTTCTTCAGTAGAAATCTATTCCCAGACCGGTTCTCCACTAGAGAATGAGTGGAGAGCCTGAACGAGTCCAGATTCTAACGGTTTTGAGTAAAAATATGAAAGATGTTGAAGAAAAGTTTGAAACAGTTTGAAAATGTTTAGATTTAAATGAAATCAGTGTAAAACATGTAGAAATCCTTTAGATCCGAACCATTCTTGATGGGATAAGGTTACACTTTAGTGTTCATGAGAACCCATGGTGACGTCACCCTAGAACAGCCCGAATCAGGTGATTCCATGGTGAAAAGTTGGGATTTGATGGCGAAGATGATGGAAAAGTGTTTGATGAAGATGGAAGTACAAGATTTAGGAAGAAAACTTACAAGAATCGCGAGAGATCGAGAGAAAATAGCCTGAGAGTGCGTGGGTGGAACGGAGCTATCACATCAATGAATAATTGATGTGACAGGGGGGTATTTATAGTGTGAGAGGTGAGAAAGGCGGTGTAGAGTGAACGGGTCGGACGGCCGTTCGATCGGATGGCCATCTGATCGGTTGGCTCGTGCAGGTTAGTTTTCCAACTTTCGTTTCGTGCGTTGAGCATTACGTTGCGTTGCATTTAAGCGAGTTGCGAGTAAGCGATGCGATAGTATTAAACATTAGTTACACAAATAACATAACTCCTAATAATCATAAAAGTAAAACTTAGTCTCGAGTTCGCGATGAGATTGCGTTGCGATAGAGTTGCGATTGCGTTTGAGAATATCATCCCAAAACATATATAAGACACACACAAGTAAGCACATAATAACACACACACATAGAATAATACCAATAACTGCGCTTCGAGTTACGATGTGATGTGATAGCGTTTAGACTAACATGCGATGCGATAAAATACGTTAAATGCGCTTTGATTAAGCGTTATAAAACGTGTTGTAAAACTCATAGTTTAAAATATCGTTTAAATCGTTAATCAATACATATTGTTCGTCGAATCTTGAGAGTATAAGCAATAGTTAAGCAAGAAAAGATAGATCTGAATGCTGACATGTCTTGACTTTGCCTTTGACTTTGACTTGTACTTTGACTTCAAAAGTCGGGTTGTTACACATAAAAAACCAAGAAAACCGAAACTGAAAAAACCGAAACCGAACGGTTTTAAAAAACCAACAACCGACATTTCGGTTTCGGTTTTGGTTTTGCCCAAAAACCGAACTGAACCATGCACACCCCTATCATGAGTTATGGACAATCATCATGCCCTGTACTATATCCGCTGCGGTCGGAGTGTGCAAGATTAATATCAGAAAACACATGAAGAAGAACGAACGAACGAACCTGATGAAGAAGAGAATTCGCGTTGAATAAGGTTAGTCGGTAGAGACATGAGCAACTCATTCGCTATAGCTGTCGCTATATGCGTTATTGACTTTTATGTGACCGCTGAAGGAAAATATATTCAAAGTTGGGACCGTTAATGAACATTTCCTGAGTTGGATTAATCTCGACCAATAGGTCAAAGTTGAGATTATCAAAATCTAATTGTTCAAATGTGTTTAGTGTTCTACCATCCTTGTACTGGTTTTTTTTGTTTATATACATATATATATATATGACAATACACTACAGTCTAGACTTCGTATGTCTTTCTTAGGCTATGTGTTACTATTTCACAATTTTTCATTGTCACATCATAAAGTTCCTGTCACATCAATGTCACGTAGTTATGAGCTCTCACTTACTTTTTCTTCACCGTTAATGTGTAAGAGTTTCATAAGTTTTTAATAGCCACCAATTATTAAAATAATATTTAAATCTACTGTATTAAAAAAGGGAAAGAAAATCTTTGATTGGTTGAAAAAGAAGGGTCCCACCACCATTTTCTTCTTCACAAAGTGATGTAGACCAAGCCCACTGGGGGATGTATGTAAGGCTTAGGGGTAGGCCAGGCTACCCATCAACTTTTTTGGCGAAGTGCAAAATTAATGTAATTTTTTTCATCTTCGTTTAAGGGGAGGCTTATATGGTGTGCGGGGAGTACTTCCGCACAGGGCCCTTGATTTCGAGGGGCATATGTTTTAAAAAAAATCCAATATATAAATGTTATTTTTTAAAATTAGTAAACCCATACCAATTTCAAGTAAGGCTCGTTTACAAATCATTTTTTTATGGTTTAGACTTTAGAATTTAGCCCACTAGGTTAACTGAGCCCGTTACTAATTGAAAACGAAGTCTTAGATAATATAAATTGTGAAGAGTTGATCCACCAATTTGCTATGAAGAATGCAAGGGGGGCTGCACGAATCATTGGTTAGCTATTAGCTTATTAGTTATTATGATATGTAACTCATCCGAATACTATAATTTTCTCATTTTTCGTAATTGCATTGTTTATCGAATACTACGATTTTGTCATTTTCGTAATTGCATTGTTTATCGTTAAGGCATAAGGACACATTTTTCGAGCTCAAACGTGTTACATGAGTTCTTAGAGACATCACTGCTTCATTTTATGTATCGGATACCTTTGAGCAAATATTATGATACTCCTATGTACAATTTTTATTTAGATATCCCTAAACTATTCTTCTAGATTCGCTACGACCTCACCCTTCCCTTTTAACCCACCATTCATGACCCGTAGAGGGGTGTTTAACGCCCACCAGAGCCACCAGAGCAAGAGACGTTGCCCCGTAAGCGATAGACCTCGATCTGACCTACATAACAAAAGTCAGACTCGGTTTTGGGCTATTTTTATTCCTAACCCATTTGGTCTTCTTGTCACTCGGTCTATTTCTTTTTGTGTTGTTAAATATGAAACATAGCTTTATAAAGTTTGTTTTATAACTTCTATGAAACATAGCTTTATAAAGTTTGCTTTATAAGTTCTATCAATAACTTACGTTAACAAAATATATAAGCCCCAACAACGCTACAAAATAAAATCATAACGTTAAAATTTTGCAACATATATTACGATATGCTAAAAATTTTAATCCTTTGATGTCTTTTTCTATAAAATAACTTACTTTCAGTTCTTCATAAATGCCTTTTTCTTGCTTAGCACTTCGCAACTATACGAAATTAGTTCAAAGAAAACTTTAGATGGTCTTTCGTAGACATATTTTGTAAGTGTTGAAAACTATGGTATGATGATGAATAAGATGAAACAACAGAATATGAACACAAATATAGCGACAAAACAAAGTGACAAAACTCTTATTAACCCAAACCGAAAAGATTTACCCCCCAAATATCACAAATGATCTTACAAAAGTAAGATCTGAACAATACAAAAGATACAAACAGTCTTGATGATCATCAACAGATAATCATCTATACCAACAACCACAATAATCTCTCTAACACAGATGAGAGATACGGAGAAGATACAGAGATGCAACAACTAGCCACAAACCCTAAAAACTATACAGAGAAAGTGAAAGTGAAACAAATGAGATGAGAGAGACAATGAAGCTTCCGGAACCAGCCATTTATACCAGGTCACAACAAATTTACACTTTGGTCTAAAAGTATCTTCATAGATGATCGTGGTCCCTCAAAACTTTCATAATACCCCCTGAACTTCCAGCTGTATATAACAACCACAACAAACTATGAAACGGTTATAACAACAAATGTGAACCAACAAGTAGCCCACTCATCATAAGTCCAACAGTGAATAGGCCCAAATAAATAACCACAAAGATAGCCCAAATGAATGATAAAGAATCCAACATATTTTAACATTCCCCCTTCATTCATTTGGCTGAAAAGAAATCCACCAGACCCAGTTTTTATACAAAATAACTCATGAACATTACCACTTAACCCTTTAGTAAAAACATCTGCAAGTTGATTCTCTGAATAACCTTTTCAGTTTTTATAAAACCATTAGATATTTTTTCTCGCAAGAAAAACAAATCTATTTCAAAGTGTTTAGTCCGTTCATGAAAAACAGGGTTTGCTGCAATTGAGATTGCAGCACTGCTATCACAAAACAACTTAACAGGAAGTTTACAGCTCAGTTTCAACTCATTTAAAACATTCATAATCCAAACAAGTTCCCAAGTTGCTGAACACGTAGACTTGTATTCAGCTTCTCCAGTAGATCTAGAAACAGTGCTTTGTTTCTTGCTTTTCCAGGAGATCAAGTTTTCACCCAGAAAAACACAGAAACCTGTAACAGATTTCCTGGTAACCAAACACTTAGCCCAATCTGAATGAGCATAACACACCAAATCTAAACTGCAACTTTGCTTAAACATAAGACCCTTTCCAGGACTCAACTTCAAATACCTTAGCAACCTTAATGCAACTTTAAGATGACTTTCTAACGGACTGTGCATAAACTGACTAATGTATTGAACAGCATAACAAATGTCAGGACAAGTCAAAGACAGATATATCAATTTTCCTATTAGCTTTTGATAACCAGTGATATCAATAAGTTTTTCACCATTAGTTTCATTTTTTGAATTAACTATATGACTCAACTCCATCGGAGTACTTACAGGTTTACAACCTAAATATCCAAACTCACTAAGTAACTCCAAACAATTTTTTCATTGACTTAGACACAACCAGATTGATTATACAAAACTTATATCCCTAAAAAAATATTTAAGTGTACCTAAGTCTTTTATTTGAAATTTTTCACTAAGCATATTTTTAATATTATCAATTTCGATATTACTATTGCCAGTTATAACAATGTCATCAACGTATACCAGCAATACAACAAATACAGATTCTTTAGTCAAAGTAAACAACGAATGGTCACAAACACTTTGCACAAAACCAACACTTAATAGCACATTTGTAAGTTTTTCATTCCTCTTCCGTGGAGCCTGTTTTAAACCATACAACAATTTAACCAGTTTACACACTTTATTTTCATTTTTTGAATAATAACCTTCTAGTAATGACATATACACTTCTTCAGAAATGGACCCATACAAAAATGCGTTATTAACACCAAGTTGAAACAGAGACCAACCATTTTGAACAGCCAAACTTAAAACACATCTAATAGTAACCATTTTCACAACTGGAGAGAAAGTTTCTCCAAAGTCTATACCTTCACGTTGATTATAACCCTTAGCCACTAATCGAGCTTTATATCTTTCTACCTCACCATTAGCTCTATATTTTATTTTATATATCCATTTACAACCTATTGGTTTTCTACCTTTAGGTAAATCAACAATATCCCACGTCTTGTTCCTATATAAAGCTTCCATTTCAAGATTCATAGCATCAATCCACTTTGAATCTTTGGATGCTTCACGATAGGACCGTGGTTCATTAGACTTATTCAAACTACTAGTGAAGCACAACTTTTCAGTCGACAAACAATTATAATTCACAACTTTATTAACAACTTATTTAATTGAACTATTCTAAACATAATCATCAAAATGTTTAGGCAAGACCGTACCTCTAGAAGATCTCCTAAGACCTGAAATGGTCCCCTCAGACGGGTTGATCTCATCAGTTGGAATAACAGTGTCCTCTGCCCTGCCACACTCCTCCCTAACACTACTATCTACACTAGAACCTAAGTCATGCCTTGACTCAATAGAACTAGGAGTGGCAGATGTAGAGGGAACTGGTTGCTGATCATCACTGTTATTTCCATGAGAATCAGCAATGCCCCCTTCATCATCGGGATTGTGAGAAACTTCAGATATGAGTCTAAAAATTTATGTGATTTAATGTTTTATCAAAAACAATTTGTTCATTTATCATTTTATACTAGAACGGATACACATGTTCATAAAACTTAACATCTCTAGAGAAAAAGTTTTTTTCTCGTCTAAACTCCAAAGTTTATAACCCTTTTTTGTATTAGAATATCCAACTAAAACACACTTATCAGCATGATAAGCGAATTTATCAGAATCATTCAAAATAGTACTAAAACATAAACAACCAAAGTTTCTCAAGTGAGACAAGGAGGGCTTAAAACCAAACACACATTCATACGGACTCTTACCATCTAGCACAGAATAAGGAAGCCTGTTAATTAAATAAACAACAGTTAGCACACAATCACTCCAAAACCTCAAAGGCAACCCACCCTGAAACATCAAATCTCTGGCTATATTTAAAAGATGTCTATGCTTACGTTCAGCAACACCATTTTGCTGTGGTGTATAAGAACAAGATGTCTGATGTATGATACCTTTGTTATTACAAAAACTAGTCATTTGACTATTTACAAACTCAGTTCCGTTATCACTACGAAATATTTTGACCCTAATTTTGAACCGAGTTAAGACAAGCTCATAAAAACTTTGAAGATTTTCAAATACCTCAGTTTTATTTTTTAACAAGTAACACTAGACAGACCTTGAATAATCATCAACCACAGTTAAAAAATATTTATAACCTTCATAACTACTTATTCTATAAGGACCCCACAAATCCAAATGAATCAAATCTCTAACACATTTAGATTTATGTTTACTAAGCGGAAACGGAACCCTAACTTGTTTAGACTTATGGCATATTTCACAAGGACCATGTTCTATATTATTAATACCTAGACTTCCTTTTAAAACAGTCAGAACTTGATCTGAAGGGTGACCTAATCTACTGTGCAACATATTAGATCTCAAAACACTATTAAAACAAGTATTCACAGAATTACCATTTCTACCAATAAAGTAAAGACCATTATCCTGACTACCAGTCACCAGGATTTTCTTTGATCTCAAATCCTGTAACATACAATTATTTTCATTAAACAACACTGTTATTTCATTATCTTTAGCAAGTTTATGAACAGACAACAGATTCACATTATAGCCAGGCACAAAAAAACATCCTTTAGAACAACACCACTAATTAACTTCAATTCTCCAACTTTTATCACTTTTACACTTGTTCCATTAGGATGACTTACAGTTAAACCACATTCAGAGACATCAATACAATTAAACATGTCCTTATCAGTTTTAATCATGTGTTGATTTGCACCTGAATCTACAATCCAATTATATTCAGGTTCCAAATTCAAAAAGCTAGAACAACAAACATAATTATTAACACTGCTAGACATATTAGACGACTTACCTCTCATATTACACTTTATCTGCTCTCCCCCAGATTTTTCACCAACGAAACTTAACAATTTAGTTATCTGTTCAGAAGTAAACGACATAGTAGACACAACAGAACTAGAAGAAGTAGCAGCCATACCAGACTTATTATTAATAGCATTTGCATTCTTATTATTATTAGACTTAGCATTCTGACCTACACTTCTTCTTTTCATACAAGGAGGATATCCTATTATCTCAAAACATCTATCAACTGTATGTCCTAACATATTACAATGTGTACACTTCAAATTAGGATTAGGACCTCTAAAATTTCTCCTCCTAGAATCATAATTCTGATTAGTTTTAGACACAAATGAGACATTTTGAGTTTTTGACCCACTACTAGCTATTCTATGTGACTCTTCTATAGAAATAATAGAGAATGCTACTTTGACAGAAGGAAATGGCTCTCTGGTTAAAATATTTGTTCTTACAGGTTGATATACATCATCAAGCCCCATAAGAAATTGCATTAACTTGATTAGAGTGGAAAAATCATTATAGTCTTTAGCTGCTTGACAAGAACATGAAGGCAGATGCACCATTGCATCAAACTGCTTCCACATTGTCGTCAGTGTGTTATAGTATTCAGCTACACTACTTCCATTTTGAGAAATACAGTTTATCCTTTTATAAAGATCATATACCACAGGGCCATCTACCTTATCAAAGGACTCTTTTAGATCTAACCAGACCTCAGAGGCAAATTTAGAGAAGACTTGCCCCAAGAACAATTCCTTAGAAATAGCATTTAACAACCAAGTAATAACCACAGAATTGCATCTATCCCATTGGGCAACCAAAACATCATCATCTTTAGATTTTTCAACTTTACCATCTATAAAACCATACTTATTTTTAGCTTCTAAAGCCAACTTCATAGCACTTGACCAAACAACATAGTTTTCAGTACCCTTTAGTTTAATACTAACTATAGTTAAACTACTAGAGTCACTTGGATGTAAGTACAAAGGGTCTCCTATATCCAGTTTAGTAATTAAGGTCTGTGAGGTACCTTCACCTAGAGTCATGATAACAACACACAAGAAAGACAACACACATGCAACAAACCAACATAAGTTATTAATAGATAACAAACACAAAAGAGACAAAAAAAAAAAAAACCAATAACCTAAGGTGAAGCTGAGTCAGGGACCAGATTCCAGGTTCGTCACTCAGTGGTGCCTGGACAAGCCTTTACTCAGGAGCCACAACTAAACTTAACAGACTTAAGAAACAACAACAACAAGAACAATAAATAACACAGAGTATAAACACAAAACATATACAAACTAACAGAAAGTAAAACAACAAATATGGACTATGCAACAAGTAGCAATTAAACTCGATCAAGTGCCAGCCCGACTAGTCCGGTAAACAGGGGATGCCTAGACTCCAAGATTAAATGATGCAGAACCAGAAATTAAAAGAGATAAGGGATAAGAACGATCTTACAGTGGGTGCAAAACCTTCAAAAGTTATCAGATCAGTAGTTTTCAAGAACTACTAAATTTGATATAGAAAATAACCTCAATAGCACAATTGGTTAGTTTGCCCTGAACCTTCTAGGGTTCAGAGACTAACGCAGAATGTAAAGCTAAGAAGACACTCCGAAACCCTAAGTTAGGGTTTCAATTCAAACAACCAGATGCACTTCCACCTGAACCCGATCAAAGCAGATATGCAGTCAACTAGGATTTCTGAGCACAGAAACCCTAAAAACAAACAACAACAGAAACAATCAGATAACAAAGCCTAGAACGCACAGCGGATAAAAACAAACAATCATCAATCGGAGCACTGAAGCTCTGATACCATGTTGAAAACTATGGTATGATGATGAATAAGATGAAACAACAGAATATGAACACAGATATAGCGACAAAACAAAGTGACAAAACTCTTATTAACCCAAACCGGAAAGATTTACCCCCCAAATATCCTAAATGATCTTACAAAAGTAAGATCTGAACAATACAAAAGATACAAACAGTCTTGATGATCATCAATAGATGATCATCTATACCAACAACCACAATAATCTCTCTAACACAGATGAGAGATACGGAGAAGATACAGAGATGCAACAACTCGCCACTAACCCTAAAAACTATACAGAGAAAGTAAAAGTGAAACAAATGAGATGAGAGAGACAATGAAGCTTCCGGAACCAGCCATTTATATCAGGTCACAACAAATTTACACATTGGTCCAAAAGTATCTTCATAGATGATCGCGGTACCTCAAAACTTTCATAATACCCCCTGAACTTCCAGCTGTATATAACAACCACCACAAACTATGAAACAGTTATGTTAGGATCTGAGTTTGATATGATTGTGTTTTGTTTGATTAAAATGAATATGAATCAAAATTAATTGCAGCGGAAATAGATGAATAAACTTTCAACACAATCAAAGAGAGAACAATTCTAAGCAAACATGTTTAACATAGATTCGAATGATTATATTTGATTACAATACTCAAAACTAATGCATGCATGCACAAAGTCTCCCCTCAGCCTGAGCTCACAGTGATTGTTCGTACAGAATGACTTGGTGATGAAGAGAGTTAATAGAACAATATAGGGTACTGTTCTATTTATAATACAGAACAAACCACTGTGGCATTTTTGCTGACGTCACCATGAAAGTGACATCTAACCTCCTAACAACCTCTAACCACTGACTATTACAAACACTGCTTACAAAACACTTATTACAAGTATAAACAAAATACAAAGTAAACTACTGCTTCTCCTTCCACTGTTATAGCTCCAGCAGTGCTTTGTGTCTTCAGCAGTACTTGATCCATATCAGTAGATTGAGCATCAGTGCTTAGTCTTCAACAGTCTTTGGGTGAACAGCAGTTGTTGTAGAAGGGCAGCTCTTTAGAGGACATCAGATGTTAGGCCACATTCAAGGGGAAAGACTGATGCAAACAACTGCTTATTTTGAATCCACTGATCTGATCCAGTTTTGGCTTTAATCAACTGTTCCTTTGTAGGGTTCAATCCCAACAATCTCCCCCTGGAACAGATGATGCCAAAACTCTTCATTATTGTGGATTTTTATTGTCTCATCAAGAGTTCCCTAACTTGACCTTTGAATTGTAATTCAAAGTTCATAGAGTCCTCATCATCCTCATCCCTACACAGGGGAAGCTCAAGGAGATCTTGCATATCTTCAACACCCAGGCCAAGTGCTGCTTCCCTTGATATTTGCTTCACCACACCATTAGATCTGAGCAGAGTCAATACGTGAGTCTTTTGATCAGACTTCCACTTTAGTATCTTTGAATCCAATGGGTTTCTTGGGAGAGTTTTTATTGCAGATGAGTTTGGAGATTGAGGCCTGGTGATGACAACTTTGGCAGGGTCTTGAGATTTTGCTGAGTCTTGTTTCTCTGCCAAAAGTATCTGAAGAACCATCTTCATGATAAGCTCTTCTTGAGCCTTGTCTTCTTTGGTTTCTGCATCCATCTGCTTTTGTTTCCTTCTTTGATAAAGGATGGCAGCAGGTGGAGCAGTGGATCTCCTGATTGGTAACTTTTGTTGTTTAACTAGAACCACTACTTCTGGATAATCAGGCTTTTTAGGAGCAGTGGGATCTCTCTTCCTCAACTCTTCCAAACTTTTGTAAGTAGCTAACACTTTATCCTCTGACCACCTTGTAACCAGGTTCCTTGACCCATAATAAGCAGCTATCAGCTCTTCTTTCATTCTTTTCAGCTTTAAGGTCCTTTCTGGTACATTTTTCTTGTACTTGGCCCATACTGGAGGAGTTTGCTTTGTTTTGTTTTTAATCATCTCTTGAATTCTTGCTATCTCCTCTTGTAACTCACTGATGGTCCATTCTTTGTATTGATGCCTTTCTGCCCTGTACCTTTTGTAAGCCATGATGTATTCAAGATAGTCACTTCTCATGCTTTCATCATCTTTCTCTGATAATTTTTGACAGAGGTCTTTTGAGAACTTCTCTAAGGTTCTAACTTTGGTGAGCAGGTACTGCAAGTTTCTTTGAATTTCCTTGTCAGACTTTCCCTTTGTGTCTCTTTTAGATATATCATCTGCTTGTTGGACCTTTATTTTGAGATATTCTTCTATATTTCTTGGCAAAGGATAACCTTGAACAGATGGGAGATTCCTCTTTTCAGGGTCATCTTCAGAGTAGAAGGATTTTATTTCCTCCCTTACTGCTGGAAGATCTAGAGGATATTGTACTCTTGCAGGGACAATTGCAGTATTTTGATTGAAAGTTTGAACTGAAGATAATGGAACAGGGTTTGGAATGGTGATAAGGGTCAGTGGTTGTGTAGATGTTAGAGTTGGGGAAGTGTCATCTTCCAGTACAATGTTTCTTAACCTTCTCCTTTTATGCTTTGGAGAAGTTGGCGGTGTGTTTTTAGGTTGAGTGGTGGTGATTGAGATGGTGGATGATTGACTAACAGTTGTTGAAACAACTGGTGTTTCAACCACTGTTGTCATTACAACAGAAGATGTATCATCTGTTGTCTTCTACTTTTTGGCAGGTGGTTTTTGAGGTGGTGAGATTGTTTTTGGTATGGCAGTGGATTGAGTATAGGTTGATGTAGTAGTGATGGCAGTTGTTGGGATAACATATGTTGAAACCACTGAAGTACCAACAGCTGTTGATACAACAGGTGTTTTAACATCTATTGGTTTGGAGGTTGGATTAGAGGAATTTTTGTGGATTTGAGGAGTTTGCTTGATGGTTTTGGACGATGTGGTTTTGGGTTGGCTTACTTTTCTGGTAGGCTGTCTTCTTTTAGGTTTAGAAGTACCTGGCTCTTCCTTTTCCATCAAAACTTCCTTCTCCTTCTCAAACCTTTCAGACCCTTTTATTTCCATTGACTCTTTCATGTTTGCTTTTAATGCATCAAAAGCATTTTGAGTCTCATCAACCTTTTTGGAACCATCTGGCCTTGGGATTTCTACAACCAGTTTAGACCTTGGATCTAGTTTAATGTATAGACCATATTTTCCCTTTTTACCCTTCTCCCCCTTTTTCACATCATCAAGGGTTTCAACAAAGATAATTAAAGGAGGAGCAGTGCCAGTGGTTTGAAGCAAATGAGCTTTTATGGCTTTGATATCTGCTTGAGTATCTTTATACCTAGCTTCCATGACATTTCTGACCATTTGAAGTTGAACTTCATGCTGTTGATCTGCATACTGTCTTTGTTTGTGAAGCAGAGGTTGAAAAAGATGCCATAGCTCATCAGGGGATGGAGCAGATGTTGCAGATGTTGCAGCAGTGGGTGTAGCCTTTTGAGCTTGTAACAACTGTTGCAGCATAGATTTGATTTCTGCAACAGATGTGTCAAGTTTATCAACCCTCTCCGTCAATTCTTTGTATTTTAAACCATCACCCAAGTTAATGGGATCATCTGATTTCCCACCAGTGGTGGTTGTATCAGTGGTTGACTTAGGAAAAGTGTCCCAAAAGTCATCCACTGATGCCCCTTTTTCTTGGTACTGGGGTCTTCTTTCTTCAGCAGAGGTTACCATTCTAAGCTCCCCAGTGTACATTGGATACACACCAGTGGATATTATGGTTCCCGAAGAATAAATTGCCTTCAAGGGAGTCTTACTAATGAAACTACTGTCCAGGTGTAAACCAGTGGGTTCAACACCTGTAGTAGCTGCTCCACTTGAACTACTGACAGGAATTACTTGTAATTCCTACAGTGTAACCTCCTCAGTTGTTGTCAGGTGATTAAGAAGAACTGATTTCTGTCTGGGCTATATCAAGAGCATCCAACAAAGGTAGCATTGATGGTGGGAGTTGTGCAGTAAGGATGGGTGTAGAAAGAGAATTTACCCCGGGATCTGGGCTGTGGAAGATAGATTCAAGTGAATCCATTGCTTCATATTGTGGTGTCCCTGTGGATACAACCTGATCCTTTTGAGAAGATGCAGGAGGAGTTTTAGGCTCAGGTTGAGATCTTTCATCCAACTGCTATGAGGAAGTAGCAGCAGTGGTTATTGGTGACTTTTGTGTTGTCACAGGTATAATCTCTGGGATCTCATCTTCCAGAGTTACCTTTTTGGTGGGTTTGGGGGGCTTTTGTGATTTTTTCTGTTTGGGCTTTTTGGTGTTTTTAGGTGTGGGTTTCACAGCAATGGGTCTGCTACTGTGATCACCTTGAGCAGTAGGCTCAACAGCAGGGACCTGAGGAGCGGTTGTTGCTGCTAAATTCTGCTCAGGCTCCTCTGTTTGTGTTTTTGAAGGTTTTGACAGCCTAGTAAAGGTTTCAGAAGATAGGCTGTTTATTTGAAAAGGATTTCCTTGGATTAGCACATGTGCATTATCCTTGGAAAATTTCTTTTGGTAGTAAAAACTTAAAAACCTTGGAAACAAAAGAAATGGTTTCTTATTATGTTTAGTATTATTGATATTTTTAACCATATCATTGAAAATCTCTTGGGAGTAGTTAAAATTTTCTTCATTCATTATAGCATAGCCCAGATATTGAATTTTCAATGGTATCTCATTGAAAGCAATAGTTTTATTTGACACACACATGAGGAGGGTATGGAATAAAATCCTCATGGCAGGTGGAAAACTGCGCTTTAGTAAAGTGTCTTTTTTCATTTCCTCTTCATACCCTCTCTCAAGGAAATCAGTTTGGTACTCTGTTTTTGAAAAAGAGCTTTTACCTGTAAGATCATTGATTTTAAAAACCTCTGAAATGGTTTGAGGTGTGATGGTAACTAGAATACCCCATATGGATGAATTTATAGCTAAGGGCTTTTTGTCCTTAACATCAAGTTTCTCATTTTTCCAGAATTCTCTTTGGGTATCCAGGTAGATGGGAGCATTACAGGTCAACAAAGTTTTGTACTTTGAGGACGAGAGTAGGGGTGTTCAAAATCGGATATCCGGAAGTTCGGATATCCGAAAATTTCGGATAGTTCATTTTACTATCCGAATCCGTATCCGAATTTTCGGATATCCGAAGTTCGGATATCCGAAAATTCGGATACGGATTCGGATAGTAAAACGGATATCCGAAATTCTAAAAGTAAATTGTTCCTAAATAAAAATCAAACACAATCGTTTCCAAGACAACAAATTGTTAATGAAAAAGTTACAAATCAAATAGACATGAACGATTGGCTTAAGCTATTTAAAATAGGATAATATCATGGAAGAACAGATTGAAAGCACTATTATATTTGATAGATTGGTATCCAAATCATCACTTATAATAATAAACAAATAAGTAAAAATCAATCTTTAGGAAGAAGATAATCAATATGCCAACAGTATGGGAAGGAGGTTGAGTTGTTTATCTTATACAAACATAAAGTTAAAATGAAGCTTTAATTAAGTCACGAACCCTTTGAAGCTTGTCGAACCGAAGAAGAGAAACCCCAGCAGAGTATTTGAGCTGCAATTCTCACTACCGATGATCAACTGAACGTGAATACGAGCCCTAAACTCTCACCAGCGATGATCAACAGATGAATTGTAGATTCGCAGCAGAGAATTCAAACTTTGAAGAAGGAAAAAAGGGCAGCAGATATTGAAATATTTGGATAGGAGTGAGCGGGGAAGACGAAATATTTGGATAGGAATGAGCGGGGAGATTCAGAAAAGAGAGTTTTCAAGTATTGTTATATATATTTAAAAATTCAAAAAAAATAGTATTTAATATTTTCGGATATCGGATATCCGAAATATCTGAAAATTTTCAATATCAATATCCGAATCCGAATTTTCGGATATCCAAAATTTCGGATATCCAAACTTTCAGATAATTCAGATTCGGAATTTCGGATATTTCGGATTCGGTTTCGGATACAGATATTTTTGAACACCCCTAGACGAGAGAGCATCAATAACAAAGTTGAAGGTTGTGCTTTGACTTGGTTTTTCAAGTATGCACAGGTAGTTATGAGGAGTTTTGAAAGGGAGAGCCATGGTGATTTGAGTGTGATAGCGAAAGAAGAAGACGATGAATAAGTTGAAAAAAAATTTGATGGTAACTGCTTTTAGAAAAGAATTTTGAATTCAATTCGACAGTGAAAACCCTGTTTGGGGTTTTAATCAGGGTTTTATAAGTTGGAAAAGTGAATGCTGACGTGGCAGCGGTTATAAAAGATCTGATAGCTAAGTACTGTCCACGTGCCAACCTCTGATGAAAAATGGAAGAACATTGTTTAGGAAACTACTGATGGGCAATATCAGTGGTTCAAAATGGTGAAATGAAACAATGGCTGACTTTAAGCTAACAGTGGATAGCCATCAGTGGGTTAAAAAACACTGATGTTTGACAACAGTGATTAACAATGAAATGAAGGAACAAAGGTTGACTTTCAGTAGTGGACAATATTAACAGAACAGATGTTTGAACCAAAACAGTGGTTATGGAAGACTTTTAAGGATTAATGAAAATTTTCATTTTTAGCTACTTTTAATGATGAAATTTTGATTTTCTGAAAACATTTTAATGCTTTTATTCATAGAAAAGCAGGATTTTGCCTGTTATTCCATGTTCAGCATGCCAATCATAGAGATCAAGCTTTCAAAGGTGGATGTGTCTAACGCTTTTGTTAGCACATCTGCCAGCTGATCTTTAGTTGGAACATGGTGCAGAGAAATCAAACCTTTTTCATAGCAATCCCTCACAAAGTGATGTCTGATATCAATGTGCTTGGTGGTTGAATATGAAACTGGATTTTTGAGGATATTTTCTGCTGCCTGACTGTCCAACATGAGAGGTGTCTTTAAGGCAGTGATACCAAAATCCAGCAGTTGATTTTGAAGCCATAACAGTTGGGCTGTACAACTTGCAGCAACTATATACTCTACCTCAGCAGTAGATGTTGAAACAGCTGCTTGCTTTTTGCTTTTCCAAGACACTAAGCAACTGCCTAGGAATTGGCACCCTCCTGAAGTGGACTTCCTTGTTGTATTACATCCAGCAAAGTCACTATCTGAGAAACCTGAAAGCTTGATATTTCTATCAGCTGGATACCAGATGCCAAGTGTGGGAGCACCTTTTAAGTATCTGAATATCCTTTTTACAGCAATAAGATTTGACTCTCTATGGGCTGATTGGGATCTTGCACAAACACATGTTGCAAACATGATGTCTGGCCTAGATGCAGTTAGGTACAATAAGGACCCAATCATGCTTCTATAAAGAGTTTGATCAACCAAATCATCCTTTTCATCAGACATGACTATTTTTGTGGTTGCTATGGGTGTACTACATGGTTTGCAATCATCCATCTCAAATTTCTTTAAAAGTTCTTTGGCATATTTGCCTTGATGGATGAAGGTACCATTTTTCAGTTGCCTTACTTGGAGACCAAGAAAGCACTGGAGTTCACCCATTGCACTCATCTCAAACTCAGCTGTCATGAGTTGTCTGAACTCTTCACACATTTTGGAACATGGGCTTCCAAAAATGATGTCATCCACATAAATCTGGACAATCATCAAGTCTTTCCGTCTCCATTTTAAAAACAATGTTTTGTCTATTTTACCTCTTGTGAAACCAATAGAGAAGAAAGGTGGAAAGAGTTTCATACCAGGCTCTAGGTGCTTGTTTCAGGCCATACAAAGCTTTATTTAGCTTGTAGACATGATTTGGATTAAATGGATCCTCAAAACCTGGAGGCTGACAAACATATACCTCTTCTTGTATCTTACCATAGAGGAATGCACATTTGATATCCATTTGAAACACCTTTATGTTGTGGTTGACAGCAAAGGCCAGAAATAATCTGATAGCTTCCAATCTTGCAACAGGGGCAAAAGTTTCATTATAATCAATGCCCTCTTCCTGTCTAAACCCTTGAACCACTAGCCTTGCTTTATTCTTGACAACAATATCCCTTTCATCAGTTTTATTTTTAAAGACCCACTTTGTGCCAATAGGACTCACACCCTCTGGCAGTGGTACAAGCTCCCATACTTGTTGTCTTTTAAACTGTTGGAGCTCCTCTTGCATGGCTTCTACCCAGCTGTTGTCTTTCAGTGCCTCTTGGTACTTGACTGGATGATGGAGTGATAGAAAACCAGCAAAAAGACAGATGTTTTGGGATTGGCTTCTTGTTAGCACCCCTTCACTGATGTTGCCAATGATTTGGTTAGGTGGATGAGACTTCAAGAAGATTAAATCTCCTTTGTATGGAACAATGGCATTTAAAGATGAAGGCTGCAGATGTGAATCATCTGAGCTAACCACTGTTGGTGACTTTGATGATCTAACAGGGTCTTGAAAAGGAGGTGGAGGAATAGGAGGAAGTGGTGTGGAAACAAGTTGATTTTTATCCACTGTTTGAAGATTTTTATCAACAGTGTTTGAGGATGTGGAAGCAGGGGTTAAAGGGCTACTTTAGTCAACAACTGTTGAGGTAGCAGTGGTTGATCTTTGACAGCTGTTGTGAACATCTGTTGCTCTAGCCATGGCTGCAGACTTTTGTTGTGGAATGATGACTTTATATCCATAGTCTGATGGAGGATTTTGAGATGGACCTGCACTATTAGTCTTGTCAGAAACATTTTCAAAAGCAAATTTATCAAGATCAAATAACTCTGCATGATTTGTAGGGATTTTCATTGAAGAAAGTTCATTGAACTTTACATTCAAAGTCTCTTCCACTGTCTTAGTCCTAGTGTTAAACACTTTGTAGGCCTTAGCAGTGGTTGAGTATCCCAAGTGATAACCACAATCAATTTTGGCTGCAAACTTTGAAATGGAATCTTTTAAGTTTAAAATGGAGCATGGGCAGCCAAAAACTTTAAAATATGAGATCAGTGGTTTGATTTTATACAGAATTTCATAGGCAGTCTTTTGATGCCTGGGGTTTATTAAAAATCTGTTCTGGACATAGCAGGCAGTGTTTACAGCCTCTGCCCAGAAAGTTAGTGGCAAACCTGAATCAACAAGCATGGTCCTGGCAGCCTCAATCAAAGTTCTGTTCTTTCTTTCAACTACCCCATATTGTTCTGGTGTCCTTGGAATGCTGTACTGCCTTATAATTCCTTTTGAAACACAAAACTCATCCAACCCCCTATTTTTGAATTCTGTGCCATTGTCACTCCTGAAGATTTTTACTGGCAAGTCAAACTACTTTTCAACCTGTGTGACAAAGTCTTGCAGAATGCCTGTAGTCTCACCTTTTGAATGTAAGAAATAAGTCCATGTAAACCTAGAAAAGTCATCTACAATTACCAAGCAATATCTTTTCTTTCTAAGACTCATGACTTTAACTGGGCTAAACAGATCCATGTGAAGCATTTGCAAGCACTTGGTTATTTTGGACTCTTCAATGGACTTAAATGAGCTTTTATGTTGTTTTCCTTTTAAACAGGAAACACAATGCTCAGGACAGGTGAACAGTTTTTGAGGAAGACCTCTTACTAACCCCTGTTTTGACAAAGCAGTGATTGTCTTGAGATTTGTGTGCCCCAATCTCCTATGCCAAAGTTCTGTCTCTTTGTTAGAGGCAGCTGAGAACAGACAGGCATCAGTTCTTGGGCTCTCTTTTGACAAATCAACTACATAAATATTGCCACTTCTTTGAGCAACAAGTTGAGTTTTTCCATTTTTTATTATTTCTTCAATCTTTTCAACCATTTCTAGTCCAACAATCCTACAACACTCCTTAGTAAAAAATGAACCATAACCTTTGTCACTCATTTGAGAGACACTAAGGAGGTTGAATTTTAGATTGTCTATCAGATTGACATTTTCAAACTTAACATTTCCAGACTGTACTGTACCAGAACCCATCACCTTCCCTTTACTATTATTACCAAAAGATATATCACCCCCTCCATGAGTTTTGAATTCTTTGAGTAGGACTCTACATCCAATCATGTTCCTGGAGCCTCCACTATCTACATACCAAAGACTATCTAAGCTTGCAGAAGCTCCCTGCACATCAAGTAAATAATTAGTTCAGGAGGGTCTCCAAAGCCAATAAGGCTTTGGATGGGGTCTCAACACTGTCTATGTTAAGGTCAGGAAGATGGACAGTGGTTAGATCAGGGGATTGATTAATTTTTGCAGCTTGTTTCTCTAACCACTGTTGGGGGCCATTTCCTATCAATTCTTAATATCCAAAGGGATGCCTGTTCACTCTTGGTTTAGAAGGCCTTTTGTAGGCTTCATAAACATGTGGAACCCTTGGATATGGTGGTTGACCTTTACCTCTTTGGTATTGGTTAGCAGGGGGTGCATCAGTCACCTGAACTTCTCTTTTGACAGAGGTTTAGTTCAGCTATTTTGTAACAGCTGTTTGAACTAGCACAAATAGTGGTTATTTCTTGATTTGTGGTTTTGATGAACTCATGAATGTTTTTGAAGTGTACTCATTCTGTTTTACATCAAAGGATTTGAGATACACACATTCTTGAGTTAGATGGTTTGTTTTACCACAGATGGTGCAGCTCTTACAAGGCACAATGATGCTTGTTTTGTTTATATCATATGCTTTTAGATGAAAACAATCTTTGGTTAAATGATTTTTCTTCTCACAGAAATCACAAAACAAGTTTTTAACATTTTCTTTTCTTTTCTTCTTTTCAGACTCCTTTGCAACAGAGTTTTGAACTACTGCTGGGATATCCTTAAGAGGAATGATCTTGGCCTTAGGAGCTTTGACACCATCCACAGTTGTGAAGTCCATTGGTTTGAAATTTTCAAGAATGTCACACTCATCAGACCATGTGGGTTTGAATTGGTATTTCTCAATCTCCTCAAAAGTTGAGGACCCCACAGATCTTTCCAGAGTGATTTTGTTACCAAGTTTATCAGTTATTTTAACTTCTTGGCCATTCTTGTTTGTGGGTATGATTTCAACAGAACCAGTTTGATTTGCAGCAGTGTTTTCAACTTGGTCATTTTTTCTAAACCCTATGCCAAATTTTACATTGCTTTCAAGCTGGTTTTCAAGCATAATCTCATAACCTTTGCAAGATTCCACCCATTTTTCACATGTGATTTGGGTGGTTTCCAACTCCTTTTTACAGACTTGATATTTTTCTATCATGGTCTGGAGTTGATCTTTGGTTATGCTATGCTCTTGTTTGATGCTGCAAATTTCATTCTCTTTTTCAGACAATTTGATTTTCAGTTCTTTTAAAGACTTTTCAAATTGTACTTCACCAGTTAATAACCTATCTCTAAGGTTTTCATTCACCTCCTTAATGTTTGCAAATGCTATGATGCATTTGTCTAAACAAAGGTTTTTAAGAACCTGGGGTGATACCTTAGTTGCAGCCATCATGGCACAATCACAGGTATGTTCACTTTCTTCTTGAACTTTCTCTTCTTTTTCACCTTGTTTCTTCTCTTCTTCTTCTTCTTTTTCTTCTTCTTCAGACCAAGGGTCAGACAGTGGTTCCAACAGGGGTTCTGAATTTTCTCCCAGCAGTATTTCATCAGCAACAGCAGTAACCACTACTTCAGCAATTGTATCCACTGTTTCATCACTTGACTGTCCTTCTTCAGTTTCCAGCCCTTCTGGTATAGACTCCAATGCTACAAACAAAAATCACCACAAGAAACATTATTTTGAGCATAGAGTGCAAAATTTTCATCTCCTAACTCTTCAGGTAAGCTACTCCAGTCGATAAGGCCTTGGGTGAAAAAGCTTTGCTGATCTGGTTGAACCACTGCTGGTACAACTTGTTGAGGTGCAACTTGTAGCACCTGAACCTGAGGAGCAGGGGCCTAGACATACTGTATCTGAGGGACAGTGGTTTGAACATAGTGCACATGAACAGGGGTTGCAGGGTGTGCATAGTGAGCAGTGTTTACATGAGCAGCAGGGGTATATTGGGCATAATGCACAGTGTTTTGGTTATTTTGTGGTCTAGGGTTTGAGCCAGGATATGTGATAATTAGTCCATTGGTTTGACTCCTGCACTCTCTAGCAAAATGACCTAACCTATTACACTTATAGCATTTTATCTTTGACTTATCCAGCCCTACTTTCAAGTTCCCATGTAACCCTGGAAATTTTCTCCCTGTCCTTTTGTAAAACTTGCTTGTTCTAACACTCAGCAGTGCAAGTTGGTGCAAAATATCCATTTCCTCTAAGTCAGTTGGATCAAAATGCTGCAGATCATTGAGTTCAAAGCACAGATTGTCAGAATTCTGGTTTTCACTACTAGCTGTGAAAGCATAGTTGTTTGAGTAAGAATCACAGTTATTAAAGGCTCCACCAGCAGTTATGTCAATATAATGATCATAACTCTGATCCTTACTACTACCAGATTCTTCCTGACCCAAAAGAGTTGTGCTGCCAAATGAATAATCAATCATCTGCAACTTTTCCAGACTCTTGTAACTTCTTTTTCTGGTTCAACTCCCTTTCATAGGTTAGGAGTCTACCATGAAGCTGGGTTAGGGTCAGATCTTTGAACTCAATAGAGTTTCTGGTTACAAAAGCAATTGTGTCCCATTTTTCAGGAAGTGACCTTAAAAACCTGCTATTAACAGTTGATTTAGGAAATTCAGTTTTAACAAGCTTAAGTGTCACACCCTGACTTTTGCGGAAGCGTGATTATGGTGTGACTTTCTTAATACCATTGCATTCAATCATAACAACAACTATATGATAAAAACCATAGATTCATCATCCATTAAATAAGTTTAAAACATAACAACATTGCTTTAAAACGTAGACTTCAAACACACGTTTTACAAACCATATGAATTGTTTTAAGAGTTCACTAAGGACTCATCAAAAGATAATAAATAAAACCAAGGTTTGGAAGGCGTGTCTCGTCCAGGAGTAAGACACCCCACCCAACCCAAACCTCAAAACCATGGATGACATCTTTATTCACAACGCAACATGAAACTTCCAACGCCCGCCAGATCCACTTACTAATTCCCTGAAATACATGTATTTTGAAAAAAACATCAACAAAAGTTGAGCTAGTTCGTGTGTTTGTTTGTGTATATGTATAAACCTTTGAATCCATTGTAAGTATGTATGTAAGTTTATAAATCCCGGTATGAAAGCAACAAGGAAAACAGATCACCAATGGTTTGCAAGGCCATTGATATGTGTGACGTGATGCAGGTAGCTCAAACCTAGCAAATTTTGCACCGGGCTTCCGGCTGTAAGACATAGTCTACCCATGGGCCAAACCCTGGTCCAATATGGGCGGGGCTCGCTACACCCAAATAGATCTATCACTCATGTTCCTCGGTCCTACAACTAGGATTGATGGCCTTAAGTGTTGTGCCCACCACTCACAGACTTGCGTATTCAACAATCGTAACTCGTACTTCTCCGGTTAACACGACTACCTACAACGTACTAATGTCTATTAGACGAACGGGCCGTGCCTTGACTTAGTGTTAACGTTTCTGAGTTACGTTTCTTTTACGCTTCTGATATTATTCCAAGTTATATAATTATTGTCAAAATAATTAATACTTTAACTTAAATATATTTATAAGTTTTGGAATAATTGTTAAATAATATATATTTACTTAATACTTCTCAAGTATCAATACTTGTATTTCTTCCCAAGGATGGGGGTATCTTATACATGTGTACTCGTATTCCGGTGCGTATTTATACATACGAGAATACGTATTCTATGGTGTCCATTAAGTATTCATATACTTAAATTTATATTATACTTTCCGGAATATTATTTCTAATAAAAAGTCCACCAACATATATATTTCCAAAATATATATATTTAAAGAATATTTCTTAGAAAAATTATTCATAATTTTTCTTTTGGCAAAATATTTGTAGTTCCAAAATAATATATTTTCAAGTCTAACTTAGAAAATATTATTAAACTCATTTTCATCCAAAATAATGTATTTCAAGGGTATTCAAGAAAGTATATATATTTTTCCCAAAGATAATATATCCTCTAATAATTCCAAGGAAAATATATATATATATATATTTTATTCACCAAAAATCATATATTTCCTTCTTGTCAAATATGATATACTCTTGTGATAATAAAAATCATACTTTCGATTCCTTGTGTCCAAAATATTACTTACCAAAATATACTTGCGAATTAAGTTCCGGAATATTTTGTAAGTTACATTTCTTGTTCGGTTTCGCTAATATTTTGTGTGTAACTTGTATACTTATTCCTTGAGATTTTGGTAGCATTTTGGATTATAATTTTTGCTGTTTTAATGTGTTATATTATTTTAAGTCCTAAAATAATATAACTATTTCACAAAGTATACACATAAGCACACATGTGTATCTTCATTGTATATATATATATATATATATATATATTCTAAATATATATTTATCCATTTTTATTTATAAAAACCAACCTCCAATATTTGTATTTTTGTAACAAAATTTATGGCAAGGTTTATATAGAAAACTCATGGTTAAAATACACTTATAAATATTTGTTTAAAAATATTTTTCTAAGTGTTTATATTTTTAGAAAATTTTGCGATAGTTTCCCTTAAAAAATGGAGGTTTCCATACTTTCAAGCATATCATTTTCTTTTGTAAAAATCACCACAATCAATTTACAATCATCAACAAACAACATTCACTTACCAATCTTGCCAAAATCATGCTTAATCTACTACTTCATGAACTTGAAAGTTTATGAAAATTTGTAGTAACTTGGTAGTGTGTTTAGTGAGTTTAGTTACCCTTCAAAATGTGTTTACTTCTTTAAAAACTTCATTTTAAAGAAGTTGGATGTTTACAACTTCAAAACACATTTTCTAAAAATGATTCTTTATGTAATATTCTTGTTACACAAGTGTTTCTACACTTGTTTAACCGTTAAAAATAGTGTTCGTTTATGAAAGAACCAAGATCCACTAAAATTCATATTTTAAGCTTGGTTCTTTTGAAAAACCATTCATAAATTTTAGATCTATATGATTATTAACTCACTTTGATTATTATTTTTCAAGAAACCAAAGTATCCTTTTCAAGTTCATGATTCAAGTGTGGATGATCTTTCATCCTACAACCTTCTTACTTTCTCATCTTGCTAAACTATGTTTCTAATCATGGTTTAGCAAGATGTTATGATGATCAACATCATCTTTACAAACAATCAATGATCAACAAGCATTCATACCATAAACAACTTAGTTTCATCAAGATTACTTCATAAATCAAGCTTATGTTCAAGTTACATGCTTATGTTCTTTAGTGTTCTTGAAGTTTTGATTATGATACTTCTTTTAACCACTAAAAATGGATGTAAAATAGAGTGTTTAAGGATCTTACCACTAGCACAAGGCTAGGGATGAATCAAGAGTAGAAAGTGAGTGGATAAAAGCAAACAAGAAAGGTCCTTCCACTTCCAAAGCCACCAAGCTTCCTTATACACCCTTTCACACCTTTGTATGGCCTTTGAATGGTTGTAGAAGATTGAATGATGGTGGATGTATGGTGGGTTGGTTTCGGCCGAGAATGGGAGCAAGAGGAAGAGGAGAGAGTGATGGTGTGTTGATGTGTGAAAGTTATGAGTTCTAGTTTCTCATGTACACTACTTATAACCATTTAGAGGACTTAACCCTTGGATAATATGCTTCTTTGGTGCCAACAAGATCTATTAAACAATTGAAGGAAAATCAAGAGTGGGGGCCACTTGGGGCCGTCCACTAGGTGGGGGGGGGGGGGGTTCTAGCTTAGCTTCCAACAAGTTAGTTACAATCTAGTTTAATTTCAAGTATAAGTTAAGTGTTTTGGTTACTAGATATTTTGTATGAGGTGTTATGATGTTCGGGGACCATAACTAGCTTGGAAACATTAAAATAATGCTTCTAGTGTAATTTTGATGTTTCGGGTAGTGTCCGGTTGTTCGGTTAGATACTGGTTCGTTAAAGTGCTAAACTATATAGTTTAGTGTTCTTTATGTATCCTTTTGTGACACTTTTAATTCCCGACACTTAGGAAAGCATTTAGAACCATTTTATCATAATATTTATGTGTTAAAAAGCTGATTTATGCTGAATTTTGCTAAATTCAGCACTTTGGGTGAGTTTTAGGCACTTTCCGGCACTTAAACTATCACTTAGAAAAGCAGTTTTGTGATCCTTACTTCCCTACACTCTATACTAGTGTAGTGCTTGGTTTTTGGCTCATGCTGTATCTCAACACACTGTCTGTCTATGTACTGAACTTCGTCAGCATATTCCTGATTTATCAGATAACTGTGCTAACTGTATTTAACGCATCATTTGAGGCAATATAGCTTTCATGCAATAATGGTATGACATTTAACAATGTATGATGCACATGTTAGTGTATGGTAGTAATAAAAAACAAGTCACTTGTAATTTCAGCATAGTCATTAAGCATTAATAAAGATTAATTAATTGTACGGATACCTGGATTTTTGACAGTTGTCACATTCTCCCCATGTTAAGAAAATTTTGTCCCGAAATTTTAAGCTTTACTACTGGCTGCTGGGGTATTAGGGAATAAGTGCGGGTATTTAGATTTCATGCGGTCCTCACGCTCCCAAGTAAACTCTGGGCCATGACGCGCGTTCCATCGAACCTTAACAAGCTTAACACTACTCCTCCGAGTTTTGTTAACTCTCCAGTCCGTAACCTCAACGGGTTCTTCCGTAAAGTGGAGTGTGTCGTCAATGTGAACTTCGTCGGCAGGAATAACGACTGTTTCCTGTGTTGGACTCTTCTTCAGGTTGGATACATGGAATGTATCGTGAACACCATTTAGTTCCTCAGGTAGGTCCAACTTGTATGCTGCAGAACCAATCCTTTCCAGGATTTTATGTCACACCCTGGCTTTTGCGGGAGCGTGGATTATTTTGGTGTGACTTCTTAATACCATAGCAACAATCATAAGAATGCTATATGATAAAAATACAAGACGTTCATCCATTCATTAAGTTTTAAAATACCACAACATCAGTGTTTGGAAAAGTCGATATTTAAAATAATTTTACAAACCATACTTATCTAAAACGTGTTCATAAGACACAACAAAATACTTTTAATAAAACGAGGTTTAAGACATGCAACCCGTCCAGGTAAGGGTTACACCTCCCAAACCTACTGCCCTGGATGACATCTTATTCAACGCAGCTTGACCTATGCATACTTCGCCAGATCCGTTAATTCCCTGAAATACATGTAGTTTGAAAAATCAACATAAAGTTGAGCGAGTTCATGTGTAAGTGAGTATGTATAAACCTTTGTAATGTGTCTGTATGTATGAAAATCCCTGGTATGTAGCAATTAAGGAAAAAGAGATCACCATTGGGTTGCAAAGCCAATGATATGTGTGAAGTGATGCAGGAAGACTCAAACCTAGCAGATTTTGGCGTTGGGCTCATAGTCACCTCATGGTCCACTCAGCGGACTCAGGAGTGAGGCTCGCTACACCCGAATAGATCTATTACTCATGACCCTCGGTCCTACAACGAGGATTAATGGCCTTAAGTTCCACCTACCCACTCACATGATCTGAACGTCCCAACCCTCCTTAAGCTAATCATACCATGTATAAATAAATATGTCCTTAATAATTGTAACATGTATTTCACCCCCGAAGTTATAAAACTGAAAACAGTTAAGAGAAAAGGGGGACATGAACTCACTGTATTGCGTCTTCAGTATGTGTAACCCAAGTCTCCTCAGCCAACACGACTACCTACAGTGTACTAACGTGTATTAGACGAACGGGCCGTGCCTTTGTTTAGTATGAAGGTTTTTGAGTTACGTTTCTTGTGTTCCCAAAATTATTCCAAGTTATAATCATTAGTTAACGTTTGGATTAATTGCTAAACAATATTTCATATTCCTACTTCTCAAGTATTTTAACTTCGTATTTTCCTTCCCAAGGATGGGGGTATCTCATACATGTATTTTCGTGTTTGTATTTGTATATCTTGCCAAGTTGTGGTGTCGTATTTCGGTGTATTGTTCCAAATAAAAATATTTTAATATATTTCCAAAACCATATATTTCAAGTCTCACTTAAATATATATAACTTATTTTGTTCGATCATGTATTGTCCCAGAAAATATACATTTTTCTCAAAAATTATATATCTTCTAAATATACTAGGAAAAATATATTTTTAACTCCAAAAAATAATATATTTTCTCGTTGCCAAAAATATGATATACTTGGTAATATTTACGAAATCATATTCTCACTTCATTCATTCCCAAAATAATATTTACCAAAAATATAGTGTAATGGTATCTCTCGGAATATTTCATAAGTTACGTTTTCTTGTTCGGTTTCATAATATTACGTGTGTAACTTAAATATCTAATTTGAAAGAGTTTTGGTATTATTTTGGAGTCGTAATTTTTATGGTGTCATAAGTTATATTATTTTTACCCTAAAAATAACATATATAGTTCACAAAATAAACGAACAATCACACAAGAGTTTTAGTAATAAATACATATTCTAAATATATATTTATCAAATTTTATTTACGAATATTAACCTCCGACACTTAATATTTTTGTAATAAAAATCATGGCAAAGTTTATTTTGAAAATAAAGTTAGAAGTATATTTGTAAACACTTATTAGAAAAATATTTCTAAGTGTTGGATTTTAGAAAAAATTCGCCAGAGTTTCCTTTGTAAATGAAGGCGTCCACGCTTACTAGCGTATCATTTTCTTTTGTAAAATCATTCAATCAATTCTCAATCAACAATATACAACCTTTATTTGCCAAATTTGTCAAAAACAAGCATAAACCATAAACTTATGAACTTGAAGATTTATAAGAACATGTAGTAACTTACTAGCACACTTAGTAAGTCTTGTTATCTTTAAAGATGTGATTGATTCGTTAAAAACTTTATTTTTAAAGAGTTTGAACTTTTACAACTTCTAGTCACATTTTCTGAAAATATTCCTTTGTGAAATTTTCTTGTTACACAAGTGTTTCTACACTTGTTTATCCACTAAAAATGGGTTTAGTTTATGTAAGATTCGAGTTTTAACAAGACTTATACGTTTCACTTGGTTCTTTCGAAAAACCACTCATGGATCTTTAGATCAACAAGATTATAACTCATTTTGATCTTTATTTTTCAAGAAAACATGTATTTATTCAAGTTCATAGTTTGTGTGTGGATGATTCCATCATCCACAACATTTCTATCTTTCACATCTTGCTAGTTCATGTCTTTAAACATGATCTAGCAAGTCTATATGATGAACCATATCATTTTATCTAGCAAACAACATTCAACAAGCATAACAACATAAGAACAACATGATTTCATCATTTCTTCAACCATACTACATCTCATAGTTAGTTTATGTCAAGACTTTTTTATGTTCTTAAGAGTTTTTATATTTTCATCATTCTTTTCACTATTAACCAACAAAAATAAGAAGAATATGAAGATCTAAGCCACTTACTACTAGCACAAGGCTAGGGGAGTTCAAGAGCGTAAAAGTGGTGGATAAAAGAAAACGAGAGCGGTCCTTGAGCTTCCGAACACACCAAGCTTGCTTGTATGATCTTTAACACCCTTGGATCACTAGAGATTGCATGAAAGAAAACTTGAAGGTGGTGATGGTGGTGTGCTTGGGGTCGGCCGAACAAGAAGAAGAAAGGAGGAGAAGAGTTGAGTTTGATGTTGTGTTGTGAAGTGAGAGAGTGGTAACCCTCTAGTTCTTCTTATAATCCTCAAACCTTAATAACCTATGTGTATTATGTTCTTTTATCCAACTACTTGATCTCATTTAATAATCAAAGAAATCCATGGGTGGGGACACCCATGGTGACCGTTTCCAAGGGGGGGGGTATGGGGTTGGGTTTCAAATGGCTTAGTTGCAATCTAGTTAGGAACCAACTGTTTTAGTTAGTGTCTTATGTGTGTGTTTAATTATATAGTGTGTTAGGGTGTTCGGGGACCCTAACTAGCTCAGAAAAACATAAAAGAAATGTGTTTGACAATATTTTTGTGTTCCGGGTAAAGTCCGGTTGTTCGGTTGGGTGTTGCCCGTTAAAGTGCTAAATTAATCCATAAGGTGTCTTTTATAATGCTTTTAGTGACACATTTAATTCCCTACACTTTGGAAAGTGTCTAGGACTAGTTTGCCAAGTTTTTGCACTTTACTAGCATTATTAAATGCTGAATTTTGGTTATTTAGTGCAGAATTCTGCATTTTAAGTGTGTTTTTGGCACTTCCCGGCACTATAACTATCACCTAGTGACGCAGTTTTATGGTCCTCACTTCCCTACACTCCCTACTAGTGTAGTGTCCTGTCTCTAGCTCATACTGGCCTTGAAAACATTGTCTGTCTGGGTGCTGGCATTGTCAGCATGTCTCTGGGTTATCCGCTCAGTGTGCTAACTGTGCTTTGTGCATCAAGTTTGTCACTAAAGTTTGTGTGAAATAAATGGAGTGACAGTATGAAATGTGATGCATATGTATGTATGTAACAGAAATCAGAAAGCAGTTTAATCAACAGTTGTAATTAAGCACAGTCATTAAGCATAAATCAATATTAATTAAACGTACGGATGCATGCAATTTTGACAGTTGTCACATTTTAAATGGTCCAATGAATCGTGGGTTTAACTTCCCACGCTTCCCAAAGCGTGCCACACCTTTCCAAGGTGAGACTTTCAACAAAACCTTATATCCCACTTCAAACTCCAAAGGTTTCCTTCTTTGGTCCGCGTAGCTCTTTTGTCGATCGCGAGCCGCCTTAATGCGCTCTCGGATCTGCATGATCTTATATGTCATTTCTTGAACCAACTCGGGACTAACTAGCTGTCTATCGCCCACATCTGCCCAGCATAACGGCGATCGACACTTGCGTCCATAAAGAGCTTCAAACGGTGCAGCTTGAATGCTTATATGGTAGCTGTTATTATAGGAGAACTCGACCAAAGGTAGGTGAGTGTCCCAACTGCCACCCAAGTCCATTACACAAGCTCGCAGCATGTCTTCAAGGGTCTGAATTGTTCTCTCACTCTGACCATCCGTCTGTGGATGAAATGAAGTACTCAAATTCAGTTGAGAACCAAACGCTTCTTGGAAGGATTGCCAAATCCTTGACACAAATCTTCCGTCTCTATCAGAAATGATCGAGATAGGCACTCCATGACGTGCTACTATCTCCCTTAGGTACAGCTCAGCTAGCTTACCAGTGTTATCCTTTTCCCTGATCAGCAGAAAGTGCACAGATTTTGTCAGGCGGTCTACGATTACCCAAATCGTGTCATGACCTCTGGGTGTCTTTGGTAACTTGGTTATAAAATCCATTGAAATCTGCTCCCATTTCCACATGGGTATCTCAGGTTGCTGCAAAAGACCTGAAGGCTTCTGATATTCGGCTTTTACCTTGGCACAGGTCAAGCATTTTCCAACATAAGTTGCAACATCACCTTTTAGTCTCGGCCACCAGTAAAAATCCTTCAAGTCTTGGTACATCTTATCCGATCCTGGATGGATCGAGTACCTTGACTTATGAGCTTCATCGAAAATTACTTCTCTAAGACCACCAAAGAGGGGAACCCAAATTCGTCCCATGAAACACAATGTTCCTTCCTTATTGGGTACCAACTGTTTCTCCATCCCATGGAGATATTCGTCCACAAGATTTTCCTTCTTAAGAGCTTCTCTCTGCGCAGCACGGATGCGCAACGAGAGATCTGTCTGTATGATCATTTCCAAAGCCCTAACCCTTATAGGCTTAATCCTCTCTTTCCGACTCAAGGCGTCTGCCACTAAATTCGCCTTTCCTGGATGGTATTTGATTTCACAATCTGAATCGTTTAACAGCTCAACCCATCGTCGCTGTCTCATGTTAAGCTCATTCTGATCAAATATATGTTGTAAGCTCTTGTGATCAGTAAAGATCGTGCATCGGGTGCCATATAAATAATGTCGCCAAATCTTCAATGCAAACACCACTGCGCCTAATTCCAAATCATGCATGGTGTAGTTCTTCTCATGAACTTTTAACTGGCGCGAAGCATAAGCGATAACCTTCTATCGCTGCATCAGCACGCAACCTATTCCCTGACGTGAGGCATCACAGTACACCACGAAGTCATCGGTGTCTTCAGGTAGGGATAAAATAGGTGCATCGCAAAGCTTGTTTTTCAGCAACTGAAAAGCTTCTTCTTGTTTATCTCCCCATTCGTACTTCTTATCCTTTTGAGTAAGGGAGGTCAACGGTTGAGCGATTTTTGAAAAATCCTCGATGAATCTGCGATAATACCCCGCTAAACCTAGAAACTGACGGATCTCGGTTGGCGTCTTCGGAGTTTCCCAATTCTTGATCACCTCGATCTTGGTGGGATCCACATGAATTCCATCTTTGTTTACCACGTGACCAAGGAAATGAACCTCGCGCAACCAGAACTCGCACTTTGAGAACTTTGCGTATAATTTCTCTTTCTTGAGCAACTCTAAAATGGTTCTAAGGTGTTGCTCATGCTCTTCCTTCGTCCTTGAATAAATCAAAATATCGTCGATAAACACCATCATGAGTTTATCGAGATATGGCTTGCAGACTCTGTTCATCAAATCCATAAATACTGCTGGCGTGTTTGTCAACCCAAATGGCATAACTAGAAACTCGTAGTGTCCATATCGAGTTCTAAAGGCAGTCTTCGGAATACTCTCCTCTTGAATTCGTAGCTGGTGATAACCTGATCGAAGATCGATCTTAGAGTAATAACTTGAACCTTGAAGTTGATCAAAAAGATCATCAATTCTCGGCAAAGGATACCGATTCTTGATGGTTAACTTGTTTAGCTCTCGGTAGTCGATGCACATATGGAAACTACCGTCCTTCTTCTTAACAAATAGCACTGGAGCTCCCCAAGGCGAGAAGCTTGGTCTAATAAATCCCTTGTCCAAAAGCTCCTGAAGTTGCGTCGACAACTCTTGCATTTCTGAGGATGCAAGTCGATAAGGTGCCTTAGCTACAGGCGCAACGCCTGGAACTAAGTCAATGTGAAACTCGACTTGTCTTTGCAGTGGCAATCCTGGCAAGTCTTCGGGAAAGACTTCAGGATATTCCCTCACAACTGGGATATCTTCTAGCTTTGGCTCAGCGGCTTCCTTGTCCATGATGTGCGCCAAGAAGGCAACACATCCTTTCTGCAAACATCTTCGGGCCTTCAAACAACTGATAATCCTTAGAGGCGTATCATGCTTCTCTCTATGCACTACAATCGTCTCTCCATTCGCCAACGGGATTCAGATTATCTTCTCATGGCATACGATCTCTGCTCGGTTGCTCGACAACCAGTCCATTCCAACTACCACGTCAAAGCTTCCCAACTCGACTGGAAGAAGATCAAACGTAAACTCATGCTCTCCGAGCTCTATTACACAGCCTCTAATTACTTCGTTTGCTTCTACTAGCTTTCCATTAGCTAGTTCTATTGAGTACGGAATATCTAGCTTACTGGCAACTAACCCAAGCATATTCTTAAATTCTAGCGATATAAAGCTATAATCGGCAACAGTATCAAATAGTACAGATGCAAAGTGTTGGTTGATAGGGAATGTACCCGTGACTACGTTCGGATCTTGGCGAGCTTCCCTCGCTCCTATGTTGAAAACTCTCCCCTGAGCTTGGTTGTTCTTTGGGCAGTCATGCTTGAAATGCCCAATATCTCCGCAACTAAAGCATCCTTGCTTGTTTCCAGTACCACCTTGGTTGTTGTTGTGGTTTCCATTTCTAGCTTGGTTCCCAGTACCACCACGCTTACCATTACCGCCATTACCTCCTTGATTGTTTCTATTCCCAGTACCGTTCCCACCACGGTTTCCACTACCACTACCATTACCCCTCTGGCTGCCATAACCACGACCATTACCATTACCACCCCAGCACGTCTCCTTTGAATGACCATTCCTTCCACAATTTTCACACTTCCTATACCTACATGGGCCGGCATGATGTAACAGGCATACATCACACTTAGGCAAAGTGCCCATGTATCCTTTCCCCTTATTCTCTGAACTTGTAACACCAGTTTTGACCTCAGCTGGTGGGTTTGCATCTCTCTTCTTGTTGCTACTACCGCTTCCTTGAGTACCTTTCTTGAAGTTAGAGAACTTCCGCTTGTTCTCTCCAGATGACTCGACATGAGTCTCCTTTTTCTTTCCATCAGAGATTGAGAACGTGTTCAACCTAATCGCTTCTTCAGTCAATGCCACACTTAGATCAATGGCCTCAGTGATCGTTGGAGGCTTCGATGTCGTCACCATGCTCATGATTTGGGGTGCCAATCCCCAAATAAATCGCTCGATTCGCTTGAACTCCGGATCAACCATGTAAGGAACAACGCGAGATAAGTCATGGAATCTCTGTACGTACTCAGCAATTTTTGGACCATCCATCTTGAGGTTCCAAAACTCTGTTTCCAATTTCTGAATCTCAGCCCTCGAACAATACTTCTTGTGCATGAGTTCCTTCATTTCATCCCAAGTCATGGCATATGCAGCCTCTTCTCCCAGAGTCTGAACTTGGAGATTCCACCATGATAGAGCTTCGTCTAGAAAAAGTCCAGAAATGTAGGTGACCTGGTGCTCCGGTGCACACTTGCTCATTCTTAGCACAGAATCGGTTTTCTCTGCCCATCTAACGAAAGCTACAGCACCCCCGGTGCCGTCGAAATTCAGAGGCTTGCAGTCAAGGAACTGCTTGTAGGTACAGCCTGTACAAGCAACATCATTCACAGAAAGCATTAGCGAACGCACATGGAATATCCAAATGTAACGTAATGTGTCTTTAGTCACTTAAACATTACCATGAGGTGGGTTATTTCCTGAGGTACCTCCACTGTGTTCAGAGCGCAAGGCCTCGTGCTGTGCTATCGCTTGTGAAATCCGTTCTTGTAGCTCAGCCTCTGTTGTGGGCAACTGATTGTTTCTCCGAGGAGGCATCTTCTAAAAGGAGATTGTATAGGTCAGGTCTTATGTATTTAAGTATGTAGTACGTGTATGTAATAGAATTTATCAACGCAAGTAAGCATATAACATCACATTTATTTCATCCATGTATAATTCAACAATGTATATAATGAGAATATTGTGATTGAGCTTTCATAAATCATCGACCACGAATACAGTTACATGTTCTACAAATGTATCATATCACATCAAAAGGGACTACAGGGTCACACTACCCTTGTCCAAAATGTCTATTAATCTACAACAGTCATATACTCAAAAAGTGGTCTCCAAAAGGCTTTGCAAGCTAGGATCAATAGCGATACTCTCATCAAAAGTAGGCTACCTGCATAAAACCAAAAACCTGCTATGCTGATGGCGGTGGAGGAGGAAGTGGAGGAACAAAAAGCAAGCTGCGCACATGCGCTAGCTCCTCCTCAAGATCATAAACGTGTCGCAACAGATAACTGATCTGCTGCTCCATGGTGTGAAATCGAACATCAAAATCTGGATATGGCAAAAGAGGAGCAGGTGGAGTCGCAAAAGGTGACTGACATGAACAAGATGGAGGACGTGGAGTCCTCTCAAGCTCCATGACTCTACGACACAAGATCTCCTGCTGAAGCTGCAAGGACAGGAGTAACTCATCCCTCGTGTAACAAATAAAGTGGGAGGGATGGTATGGATCAGAAACTGGCATAGTATTCGGCAGAAACCATATAAGTGGCTCGCCTGGCGGTGCAGAAGTAAAATGAGTAGCAGGTGTATACTGTGGCATGTGAGGAAAAGCGGCTGACACGTGTGGAATATGGCCAGGATGCTGGCTAGACGGACCTTCCCCTGGATGGGGTGCGGGAATGTCCTGCAAGAAAGTGACAGGTAGGTCTGTGCGGTGTACATCGGACACAATCGGGTGAAAAGGGGCGACATCAACAGGTGCATGTGTAGGTGCAGGTGGGGGGGTGACAGGCGCAACAAAAGGGGCCATATCATCATCATCCTCTATCCACCCATTGCAGGTGAAAGCATATCGGGGATCTATCTTGTTGGCAAAAGCAGCAGAGTCAGCGGGTGCAGGAATCGGGTCTGGTATAAGGGGTGCAACTACAGGTATGCCAAATGGTACAGGATCATGGTCAGGCAGAGGATCAGGAGCAGGTATAGGCTCAGGATCGGCAGGTACCAGCTCAGGATCAGCGGGTGCATCAACAGGCTGATCATCAGGGGCTATGTCTAGCTCAAGGTCATGATCAAAGTTGTGTGGAGGAACAGGTGTGACAGACAGGGTCGTGTCAGTATCAGAATCAGTGGGGTAACGCTGGAATCCCAATGCATGCAAAGTGGTGGATGACACAGACTTGAAAGAATCTGGAACAGAATGATCAGAGGAAACCTCAATAATAGGGATCTCAACGAATGGAACAACAATGACATCCTCAGCTGGAACTCCATCACCATGGGCAGCATCAGGGGGACCATCAATGAAAAGATCGACATCATTATCAGACAAGTCATCAAAAGGCAAATCCTCGAGAGGAAAAGCAGCAAGAGGCAAAGGGGCGAGGATCGGAACCATGACATGCTCACCATCGGGATGTCCGAGGATGAGATGGTCCTGGTCAGGAATAGGAATAAGAAAGGGATCCTCGTCGGGTAAACCATCAGCATGCGGTACATCGTCGCCAAAATCGGGTAGTGCAAAAGGCTGTAAATCGTCATCGTCATCTGACATCATCTCCGGGTCACTCTCAGTGTCGGAGGTAAAAATCTCTGGCTCTGGGACAATCTCATCATCCGAAACAATGGCCATGGGGTCGACAGTATCAGACAGTCCACTCTCAGACGAAGACATAGTGTCTGTAACAAAACAATCACAACATATGAATATATATCAACAATCATCAATAAGCATGTGATCAATAACAATGTATGCACGTATCCATCCTAGTCTTCCCAGACTATCCCACCCAGTCTCCCAGACTGAACCACCTAGTCTCTCAGACTAAACCTCCCAGTTTCCCAAACTGAACTACCCAGTCTCTCAGACTGAACCTCCCAGTTTCCCGAACTGAACTACCCAGTCTCTCAGACTGAACCTCCCAGTCTCTCAGACTGAACCACCTAGTCTCTCAGACTGAACCACAAACATAACCTTGAAATGTGTTTTGTGTCTTTTGTTTGTAAAAGGTTTGTCTTCCTGGATCTGGGCGTTGTATGCAATGAAAGTATGTTGTGAAAACATTTTCGTGAGAGCCCTAATGATTGTAGTCTAGACTCAAGAAGGAATCCTAGTTCGCTACAATCGAAGCTCTGATACCAAGCTGTCACACCCTGACTTTTACGAAAGCGTGATTATGGTGTGACTTTCTTAATACCATTGCATTCAACCATAACAACAACTATATGATAAAAACCATAGATTCATCATCCATTAAATAAGTTTAAAACATAACAACATTGTTTTAAAACGTAGACTTCAAACACAAGTTTTACAAACCATACGAATTGTTTTAAGAGTTCACTAAGGACTCATCAAAAGATAATAAATAAAACCAAGTTTTAGAAGGCGTGTCTCGTCCAGGAGTAAGACACCCAACCCAAACCTCAAAACCATGGATGACATCTTTATTCACAACGCAGCCTGAAACTTCCAACGCCCGCCAGATCCAGTTACTAATTCCCTGAAATACATGTATTTTGAAAAAAACATCAACAAAAGTTGAGCGAGATCGTGTGTTTATTTGTGTGTATGTATAAACCTTTGAATCCATTGTAAGTATGTATGTAAGTTTATAAATCCCGGTATGAAAGCAACAAGGAAAACAGATCACCAATGGTTTACAAGGCCATTGATATGTGTGACATGATGCAGGTAGCTCAAACCTAGCAAATTTTGCACCGGGCTTCCGGCTGTAAGACATAGTCTACCCATGGGCCAAACCCTGGTCTAACATGGGCGGGGCTCGCTACACCCAAATAGATCTATCACTCATGTCCCTCGGTCCTACAACTAGGATTGATGGCCTTAAGCGTTGTGCCCACCACTCACATGATCTAAGTGTACCCTTCCTTAGGTAACCATACCAAATAGTAATGTATGTAAACAATTGTAACATGTATTTCACCCCTGAAGTTATAAAACTGAAAACAGTTAAAGCAAAAGGGGGAACACGAAACTCACAGTCTTGAGTCTTCAACAATCGTAACTCGTACTTCTCCGGTGAACACGACTACCTACAATGTACTAATGTCTATTAGACGAACGGGCCGTGCCTTGACTTAGTGTTAACGTTTCTGAGTTACGTTTCTTTTACGCTTCTGATATTATTCCAAGTTATATAATTATTGTCAAAATAATTAATACTTTAACTTAAACTATATTTATAAGTTTTGGAATAATTGTTAAACAATATATATTTACTTAATACTTCTCAAGTATTAATACTTGTATTTCTTCCCAAGGATGGGGGTATCTTATACATGTGTACTTGTATTCCGGTGTGTATTTATACGTACGAGAATACGTATTCTATGGTGTCCATTAAGTATTCATATACTTAAATTTATATTATACTTTCTGAAATATTATTTCTAATAAAAAGTCCACCAACATATATATTTCCAAAATATATATATTTAAAGAATATTTCTTAGAAAAATTATTCATAATTTTTCTTTTGGCAAAATATTTGTAGTTCCAAAATAATATATTTTCAAGTCTAACTTAGAAAATATTTATAAACTCATTTTCATCCAAAATAATGTATTTCAAGTGTATTCAAGAAAGTATATATATTTTTCCCAAAGATAATATATCCTCTAATAATTCCAAGGAAAATATATATATTTTTATTCACCAAAAATCATATATTTCCTTCTTGTCAAATATGATATACTCTTGTCATAATAAAAATCATACTTTTGATTCCTTGTGTCCAAAATATTACTTACCAAAATATACTTACGAATTAAGTTCCGGAATATTTTGTAAGTTACATTTCTTGTTCGGTTTCGCTAATATTTTGTGTGTAACTTGTATACTTATTCCTTGAGATTTTGGTAGCATTTTGGATTATATTTTTTGGTGTTTTAATGTGTTATATTATTTTAAGTCCTAAAATAATATAACTATTTCACAAAGTATACACATAAGCACACATGTGTATCTTCATTGTATATATATATATATATTCTAAATATATATTTATCCATTTTTATTTATAAAAACCAACCTCCAATATTTGTATTTTTGTAACAAAATTTATGGCAAGGTTTATATAGAAAACTCATGGTTAAAATACACTTATAAATATTTGTTTAAAAATATTTTTCTAAGTGTTTATATTTTTAGAAAATTTTGCGATAGTTTCCCTTAAAAAATGGAGGTTTCCATGCTTTCAAGCATATCATTTTCTTTTGTAAAAATCACCACAATCAATTTACAATCATCAACAAACAACATTCACTTACCAATCTTGCCAAAATCATGCTTAATCTACTACTTCATGAACTTGAAAGTTTATGAAAATTTGTAGTAACTTGGTAGTGTGTTTAGTGAGTTTAGTTACCCTTCAAAATGTGTTTACTTCTTTAAAAACTTCATTTTAAAGAAGTTGGATGCTTACAACTTCAAAACACATTTTCTAAAAATGATTCTTTATGTAATCTTCTTCTTACACAAGTGTTTCTACACTTGTTTAACCATTAAAAATAGTGTTCGTTTATGAAAGAACCAAGATCCACTAAAATTCATATTTTAAGCTTGGTTCTTTTGAAAAACCATTCATAAATTTTAGATCTATATGATTATTAACTCACTTTGATTATTATTTTTCAAGAAACCAAAGTATCCTTTTCAAGTTCATGATTCAAGTGTGGATGATCTTTCATCCTACAACCTTCTTACTTTCTCATCTTGCTAAACTATGTTTCTAATCATGGTTTAGCAAGATGTTATGATGATCAACGTCATCTTTACAAACAATCAATGATCAACAAGCATTCATACCATAAACAACTTAGTTTCATCAAGATTACTTCATAAATCAAGCTTATGTTCAAGTTACATGCTTATGTTCTTTAGTGTTCTTGAAGTTTTGATTATGATACTTCGTTTAACCACTAAAAATGGATGTAAAATAGAGTGTTTAAGGATCTTACCACTAGCACAAGGCTAGGGATGAATCAAGAGTAGAAAGTGAGTGGATAAAAGCAAACAAGAAAGGTCCTTCCACTTCCAAAGCCACCAAGCTTCCTTATACACCCTTTCACACCTTTGTATGGCCTTTGAATGGTTGTAGAAGATTGAATGATGGTGGATGTATGGTGGGTTGGTTTCGGCCGAGAATGGGAGCAAGAGGAAGAAGAGAGAGTGATGGTGTGTTGGTGTGTGAAAGTTATGAGTTCTAGTTTCTCATGTACACTACTTATAACCATTTAGAGGACTTAACCCTTGGATAATATGCTTCTTTGGTGCCAACAAGATCTATTAAACAATTGAAGGAAAATCAAGAGTGGGGGCCACTTGGGGCCGTCCACTAGGTGGGGGGGGGGGGGGGTTCTAGCTTAGGTTCCAACAAGTTAGTTACAATCTAGTTTAACTTCAAGTATAAGTTAAGTGTTTTGGTTACTAGATATTTTGTATGAGGTGTTATGATGTTCGGGGACCATAACTAGCTTGGGAACATTAAAATAATGCTTCTAGTGTAATTTTGATGTTTCGGGTAGTGTCCGGTTGTTCGGTTAGATACTGGTTCGTTAAAGTGCTAAACTATACAGTTTAGTGTTCTTTATGTATCCTTTTGTGACACTTTTAATTCCCGACACTTAGGAAAGCATTTAGAACCATTTTATCTTAATATTTATGTGTTAAAAAGCTGATTTATGCTGAATTTTGTTAAATTCAGCACTTTGGGTGAGTTTTAGGCACTTTCCGGCACTTAAACTATCACTTAGAAAAGCAGTTTTGTGATCCTTACTTCCCTACACTCTATACTAGTGTAGTGCTTGGTTTTTGGCTCATTCTGTATCTCAACACACTGTCTATCTATCTATTGAACTTCGTCAGCATATTCCTGATTTATCAGATAACTGTGCTAACTGTATTTAACGCATCATTTGAGGCAATATAGCTTTCATGCAATATTGGTATGACATTTAACAATGTATGATGCACATGTTAGTGTATGGCAGTAATCAAAATGCGGTCACTTATAATTTCAGCACAGTCATTAAGCATTAATCAAGATTAATTAATTGTACGGATACCTGGATTTTTTACAGTTGTCACATTAAGTTCACTTATGAGACAACTAAATCGCTCAAACTGCTGAGTTAATGTTTCACCCTTAATGTGACAAAAGGTTTCATACTCTTGGTTCAAAATTTCCCTGTTATTTTCAATTACTTCTTAAGTCCCCCCAAACTGTTCCTTAAGTGTATCCCACAATTCCTTGGCACTATTACAGTGTAACAGTCCAGCATATATCTCATTTGGTGGTGCAGATGCAACGATGCTAAATGCCTTGGCATCCAGTTCAATTTTCTGAAAATCCTGTTCAGTATAGTTCTCTATTTTCTTAGGAACCATGACCTTTAGATCCTCAGCACTCGGCACCATTGGAACATGTGGTCCAAAGATAACCGACTTCCAACATTCGGTATTCTGTTGAGCTAGGATGTGACCCATCCTTCGCTCCCAGATGTTGTATTAAGATCTCTTCAACATAGGTGGTTTGAAGAGTGAACCAATGTTATTGTTGATATCCTGTGATTGTGACGTCATTCTGGTTGTTTTTTAGGCACTGAATAATCAACTTTGTATGTGATTATACCTTACTCTGTTTTACAACGAAACGAACAATTAAAAGTATCAACGATTTTGAGCTGAACTTTTTATGTCAAAATGATTGTTAGATCAAATTTGACTGTCCAAGCTCTGATACCAATTGTTAGGATCTGAGTTTGATATGATTGTGTTTTGTTTGATTAAATTGAATATGAATCATAATTAATTGCAGCGGAAATAGATAAATAAACTTTCAACACAATCAAAGAGAGAACAATTCTAAGCAAACCTGTTTAACATAGAGTCAAATGATTGTATTTGATTACAATACTCAAAACTAATGCATGCATGCACAAAGTCTCCCCCTCAGCCTGAGCTCATAGTGATTGCTCGTACAGAATGACTTGGTGATGAAGAGAGCTAATAGAACAGTACAGGGTACTGTTCTATTTATAGTACAGAACAAACCACTGTGGCATCTTTGCTGACGTCACCATGAAAGTGACATCTAACCTCCTAACAACCTCTAACCACTGACTATTACAAACACTGATTACAAGTATAAACAAAATACAAAGTAAACTACTGCTTCTCCTTCCACTGTTATAGCTCCAGCAGTGCTTTGTGTCTTCAGCAGTACTTGATCTATATCAGTAGATTGAGCATCAGTGCTTAGTCTTCAACAGTCTTTGGGTGAACAACAGTTGTTGTAGAAGGGCATGTAAGGACCTGCAAAAATGTCCAAAAACGACCCGTAAGTAGTATCCCGGACCCTTAAAACCCTAATCCATAACAAAAATCAGATTTTTGGTTTCACGCGGGCCGTGTAAGCCTTAAGATAAGGTTATGCGGGCCGCGACAACTTAAAATATCTCCGGATAAGTGAACAGGCCACGTGTCAGACACATGGTGCACCTAGGTGTGACACGCTAGCCCTAGTTGTAGACTAGGTGGCCCTCGCGGGCCGCGTAACATTCAAGAGAGGGTTTACGCGGGCCGCGTAAAACCCAAAACTCAGCTATAAAAGGGTTAGTCGTGGGTAGATCGTCTGTGTGTGAAAAATTTATCAAAAATCACATCTTTCTGCTTGAAATTCACATTCATAATAGCAAAACGCTGCTACGATCAAGGGTAATAACTGGATCACTGCTACGATACAATGTCCGATCGATTAAAACCGATCCGATGGATGTTTAAGTGCTGCCCGTATTTGGGCTATACTTTGTCATTCGTCGTGAAGGTTTTGATTTCGTGTGCTTATCGTAAATGTTGTATTAAGTTACTGACCTAGTTTCGTATGCATTGCTGTTAAATTAGGTTACAAGACTAAATCAGTAGGCTAAACTATGCCCAACTAAACTTGCAATGTGAGTCATTCTCTTTTTATCAAAAGTGTTTTACAATACCCAAATGTTTTCCAGTTATAATTACAGGGATTAAGTCTTGGTTATCTTGAATCACTGGCAAGTGGGGTATTGTGCACATTACTAATTTCTCACGGTTAGGTTCACCGACCTAACAGTGATAATCATCACTACTTGGGTGAAAGGACCCAATAGAGGTATGACCATCGTCACCAGGGTGTGACACGGCGCCAGATAAAAATAAGATAGTAGCCATTGTAATCGCTCTTATGCTGTAATTTATAACTAATGTGTCATTTTATTTAACCTGAGTGACTCGCCAGTATTTTCCTGCTGATAAAATATTTTTAAAACATGTTTCAGGTGACCTACTGTGAATCAAGGAAAACGTGCTATGGAGCACTAACAAGCTTAAAGTGGTGGCTCAGTAAAATAAATAAACATGTTTTGTAAAACAAGGGATTTCCTAGTAAAATACTCTTTGTTGTAAATTATGGGGTTCGTCCCAAATTATGAAATAAAATAATTGGGAATTTTCAAGTTTTAAAAGATCCTGTTAAACTTCCGCTGTCAACTCAAAGAATAAATACCAATGGTTTCTGTCCCACGGCTCCTGGACCGGGTCACACCGGGACGGGGGCCGTGACAGAAAAAGGTGGTATCAGAGCAACTGATTTAAGCCAATTAAGTATTTAGAAATACTTAATTTTCTGATTGCCATTCTGTGAATTTAAAGTTGATAAATGAAATTTTAACTTAAGTTTGTGTGTGTTTCTTCATATCTGCTAAAACAGCATGAATGAGTTGTCTGAAGCTCTTCAAAATCTCACTATCTATTCTGCTGACATGGAAGTTTCCGGGGCTTTTCCGATTACCTGGCTGATACTGAAGAACCTATGGAGTTCCAGGCTCAAGCCCAGGAGAAACCCAAGTCGAAAAAGAGAAGGAGACTCGTAGGCTGGAGAAGTGCACGGAGGAAGAAGCCAGCCGCACAGAGGATTAAAAAGACTGAGGACCCAAATGATAAACGGAAAGGAAAAGAGATTGGGGAAAGTTCAGGGCAAGCCCAGAAAATGCCACCCTGGGAGGAGCTTGACCGCAAACTGGCAAATTGTGACCTCATTGGACCTGCCAATGAAGACCTCTTCAATTACCCAATTGAATCACAACTTCCAGTTAATTTGGAACCTGCTATCCCAGATCCCATTGTCAGCCACCAACTTTTACCTGGTGAATTGGAGGAATGGTGGACAAGTGACTGGCAATTTCAGAATCTTTTGAATAACCCTATTATCTTTTTCCCCCAGTTTGACCAAGAGCCTGCACCAAACCCACCTATGAGCACTGAAAACTTGGCTGAACTCCGCCACTATAGCGAGGAGCTGGTGGACGCAGGAAACAGAATCCGGGAAGTGGGGGAGAGGATCTCATGGAAATACGACGAGAGGGAACGTCGTTTCTGAAGTGCCAGCTGACAGGGATCGTATGTGGTTGTTTGGTTACATGTTTAATAATAATAAGATAATAATAAATATTAATAAAAATATAATCATGTAAAATAACTAAAAATAAAACTTTTGTAACATATCTGGTGTGTACGGATGCATACTAAAATATATAAAATATGAAAGTCGCAAAGTCGACAATTTTGGCTATATGTGTTGACATGATTATGTGTGATTATTTTATTGTGACTCATTATTAGTTATTTTGTGCCAATAATTTATATATTGAAAAAAATTTATCAGATGGAACACGCCGTCAATGAGCCAGTTAACGAAGTTAATCAATCCGAACAAAACCATGAAGATCAATTTCTTAATAGGTAAGATATAGAAAACATCGTTGCCCAGGGAATAACAAATGCTATTCCAGCAATCCTTGCTGTTGCCCGAAATCCAGTTGAACCTCAACCAATTATTCCCAGTAAACGTACTCACGGTGATAATTTCAGTAATAGTGTAAATGGAGGCGGCAACAGTAATAATAATAATAATAATAATAATAATAATAATAATAATGGGATACAAGCCCCATTTCTTAAGAAAATGAAAGCTGCTACGCCTGGTTGCACTTACAAGGAATTTCTTGCCAGTAAACCAATCGAATTTGCAGGCAATGAAGGGGCAACTGCTGCACTGCGTTGGTTAGAGAAAACCGAAGCAGTAATCAAAATAAGTAAATGTGCCGAGGAAGACAATGTCATGTACGCATCGCATCTTTTTAAAGAAGGAGCACTAGAATGGTGGAACACGGCACTACAAGCCAAGGGAAGTGATGTGGCGTATGCCATGAAATAGGAAGAATTTAAGAGACTAGTGGAAAGAAAATTTTGTCCCGAATATGAAAAGGAACAAATGACAAATAAGTTCCTAAACCACCGGATGGTGGATGTTGATTGTAGAGGGTATACTTCGACATTCTTCGAGTATGCTAGAATTGTACCCACCCTGGCTTCGCCAGAACCGGTACTTATTTCTCGCTTTGGGGTTTAATTAGTGAGATTCGTGATATTGTCAAAGCTGCAAGACCCCGCACAATTGACGATGCAGTAGAATTAGCCAACACCTTGACCGACGGACTGGTACGCACAAGAGAAGAAAACCGGAAAAAGGAAGTGGCCCAAAAGATTACCCAAGGATTCCATGTGAGTAATAGTAGTAATTTCAAGAAAAAGGGAACAGGGCAATCTTCCACTGCTCCATTCTGCGGTACTTATAAGAAAAGGCATTTTGGAAGATGCAAAGGATATTGCAATTTCTGAAAAATTCCAGGGCATCAAGAAGAAGATTCCAGGAGAAAAAAATCAACAATCTGCTTCAACTGTGGAGAAGCTGGACATTTTAGACCAGACTGCCCCAAATTGGTCAAACCAGCTGACAACAAAGCTAAACCTGCAGAAGGAACTACCAAAAAGAATGCAAGAGCATTCCAGTTGACTACTCAAGAAGCAGAACTCATCCCAGATGTGATAGCTGGTACGTTCCTAGTTCACAACGTGTATGCAAAAGTATTATTTGACTCTGGTGCAAACCAAAGTTTTATAAATACTTCATTCTGCCAAGCTCTTAACCTACCCTAACCAACCTTAGACAATTTTTTACGGTAGAAACCGCAGATGGTAATTCTGTTCACATAGATATGGTTTTGCAAGAAGAAAAGATAGAACTCTTAGGCCATAAATTTTCTGCAAACCTGTTACCTATGAATTTAGCTGGATTCGATGTGGTGTTAGGAATGGATTCGTTAGTAGCCAACCATGCTCGAATCCTCTGTGATAAGAATTCCATTGAAATTCATGCACCCACAGGAGAAGTAGTAATAATTACAAGAGATAAGCCACGTAAGCCAATGAAATTCATTTCTGTAATGAAAATTGCTAGTTATTCAAGAAAACAAGGAATAGTGTATATGATTTCGGTAATCATTAGCACTAAAGGTAAAGAACTTAAGGAAATTCCAGTAGTATCAGAATACTCAGATGTATTCCCAGAAGAACTACCTGGATTACCACCCGATAGGGAAGTAGAATTTAGAATTCATCTAATTCCTGGAACTACACCGATAGCTAAGGCACCTTATTGGTTAGCACCCACCGAATTGTTAGAATTGAAGAAGCAATTAGATGAATTGCTCAGCAAGGAATTTATACAACCTAGTTCATCCCCTTGGGGAGCACCTGTGTTGTTTGTGAAAAAGAAGGATGGTTCAATGCGAATGTGTATCGATTACAGGGAATTGAATAAGGTTACAATTAAGAATCGATACCCATTACCTAGGATTGATGATCTTTTTGATCAACTTCAGGGAGCTAGATATTTTTCTAAGATAGATTTACGCTCCGGATACCATCAGTTGAAAGTACAAGAAGAAGACATACCTAAAACTGCTTTCAGAACTAGGTATGGTCATTACGAGTTTATAGTCATGCCCTTTGGATTAACAAATGCTCCTGCGACATTCATGGACATGATGAATAGGATCTATAAACCGTACTTGGATAAATTTGTAATTGTTTTTATCGACGATATACTCATTTATTCCAAAAGTCAGAATGAGCATTGTGAGCACCTACATGCACTCTTAACTTTGTTAAGAAAGGAGAAGCTTTACGCCAAATTCTCGAAATGTGAATTTTGGCTACAAGAGGTACAATTTTTAGGACATATGGTGAATCACGAAGGTATCCACGTAGATCCCTCCAAAATAGAAGTGATCACCAAATGGAAGGTCCCACAATCAGCTATGGAAGTTAGAAGTTTTCTAGGGTTAGCTGGATATTATAGACGATTCATTAAAGATTTTTCTAAGATAGTTGTGCCATTAACTAAGCTAACATGTAAATCAGTTAAGTTTGAATGGGGACCTAAGCAAGAAGAAGCCTTTAGAATTTTAAAGTAAAGACTAACAAACGCCCCAATTCTTGCCTTACCAGAAGGGACAGAAGATTTTGAAGTTTACTGTGGTGCTTCTAAGCTAGGATTAGGATGTGTGTTAATGCAACGCAAGAAGGTAATTGCGTACGCCTCAAGGCAATTGAAAAAGCACGAAGAAAATTATACGACACATGACTTAGAATTAGGGTCGATAATTTTTGCCCTTAAGATTTGGAGACACTATCTGTATGGAAGTAAGTTTACCATTTATACAGATCATAAAAGCTTAAGGTACATATTTGGGCAAAAAGAATTAAACATGAGGCAAAGAAGATGGATGGAAATTCTAAGTGACTATGACTGTGATATTCAATATCACGAAGGGAAGGCAAATGTAGTCGCAGATGCTCTAACTCGTAAGTATCATGAAAAGCAAAAGCGAGTTCATGCTCTTAGATTAAATCTACAATTAGATTTAATGGAACAACTAAAGAATGTCCAGGAATCAGCAATCAAGGATGATGCTGAAGGAATGAAAGGACCAATAAAGGAATTAGAACAAGGAAATGATGGAATTTGGAGATTCCACAAGAAAAGAATTTGGGTACCTAAGCAAGGAAACTTAAGAGATAAAATTTTAGAGGAAGCCCATAAATCTAGGTATACCATGCATCCTGGTAATAATAAAATGTACCAAGATTTAAGAAATAATTTCTGGTGGATAGGAATGAAAAAGGACATAGCTAGATATGTTTCTAAGTGTCTTACTTGTTCGCAAGTTAAGGCAGAACACTAGAAACCTTCAGGGTTACTCCAACAATTAGAAATGCCTGTATGGAAATGGGAACTAATAACCATGGACTTTGTTACTAAGTTACCCAAAACCAGAAAGGGGAATGACGCGATTTGGGTAATTGTGGATCGATTAACCAAATCAGCTCATTTTCTACCCATGAAGGAAACCTTTAGTATCGAAAGGTTAGCCAAGTTATATGTAGACGAGGTAGTATCCTTACATGGAGTCCCACTCTCTATTGTATCGGATAGAGATAGTCGTTTCACTTCACACTTCTGGACAAGTTTCCAAGAAGCAATGGGGACACGATTAAATTTAAGTACTGCATACCATCCCCAAACAGACAGACAAAGTGAAAGGACGATCCAAACCCTGGAAGACATGCTCAGGGCATGTGTGATAGATTTTGGAGGAAACTGGGACAACCATTTACCTTTAATTGAATTCTCCTATAACAATAGTTATCATTCGAGTATCGAAGCTGCCCCGTTTGAAGCACTGTATGGACGAAAGTGTAGAACTCCAGTTTGCTGGGCAGAAATAGGAGAAAGCCAATTATCAGGTCCCGAGATCGTGCAAGAAACTACCGACAAGATCACTCAAATCAAGGAAAGACTGAAAACAGCTCGAGATCGTCAGAAAAGTTATGTAGACAGTCGACGCAAGCCGCTAGAATTTCAAATTGGAGACAGGGTACTCTTAAAAGTTTCTCCTTGGAAGGGAGTGGTTCGGTTCGGAAAGAAAAGAAAAGAAAGCTAAGTCCAAGGTACGTAGGACCATTCCCAGTAATCCAGAGAATAGGACCAGTCGCCTATCGCTTGCAACAACCAGAAGAGCTAGCAGGAGTACATGATGTATTTCATGTATCTAACCTCAAGAAATGTCTATCGGACGAATCACTAGTAGTCCCTCTTTAAGACATACAGGTGAATGAAAAGTTGAAGTTCATGGAGAAACCGCTTCAAATAGAAGACAGAAAGATTAAGTTTCTCAAACACAAAAGATTGGTTCTTGTCAAAGTCAAGTGGGATTCGAAAAGAGGACCCGAATACACCTGGGAGCTGGAATCAGAAATGAAGCGAAAATATCCTCACTTATTCCAGTAAATCTCGAGGACGAGATTTTAAATAAGGTGAGGAGGATGTAAGGACCTGCAAAAATGTCCAAAAACGACCCGTAAGTAGTATCCCGGACCCTGAAAACCCTAATCCATAACAAAAATCAAGAAAAATCAGATTTTTGGTTTCACGCGGGCCGCGTAAGCCTTAAGATAAGGTTACGCTGGCCGCGACAACTTAAAATATCTCCGGATAAGTGAACAGGCCACGTGTCAGACACGTGGCGCACCTAGGTGTGACACGCTAGCCCTAGTTGTAGACTAGGTGACCCTCGTGGGCCGCGTAAGATTCAAGAGAGGGTTTACGCGGGCCGCGTAAAACCCAAAACTCAGCTATAAAAGGGTTAGTCATGGGCAGATCGTCTGTGTGCGAAAAATTTATCAAAAATCACATCTTTCTACTCGAAATTCACATTCACAGTAGCAAAACGCTGCTACGATCAAGGGTAATAACTGGATCACTGCTACGATACAATGTCCGATCGATTAAAGCCGATCCGATGGATGTTTAAGTGCTGCCCGTATTGGGCTATACTTTGTCATTCGTCGTTAAGGTTTTGATTTCGTGAGCTTATCGTAAATGTTGTATTAAGTTACTGACCTAGTTTCGTATGCATTGCTGTTAAATTAGGTTACAAGACTAAATCAGTAGGCTAAACTCTGCCCAACTAAACTTGCAATGTGAGTCATTCTCTTTTTATCAAAAGTGTTTTACAATACCCAAATGTTTTCCAGTTATAATTACAGGGATTAAGTCTTGGTTATCTTGAATCACTGGCAAGTGGGGTATTGTGCACATTACTAATTTCTCACGGTTAGGTTCACCAACCTAACAGTGATAATCATCACTACTTGGGTGAAAGGACCCAATAGTAGTATGACCATCGTCACCGGGGTGTGACACGGCTCCAGATAAGAATAAGATAGTAGCCATTGTAATCGCTCTTATGCTGTAATTTATAACTAATGTGTCATTTTATTTAACCTGAATGACTCGCCAGTATTTTCCCGTTGATAAAATATTTTTAAAACATGTTTCAGGTGACCTACTGTGAATCAAGGAAAACGTGCTACGGAGCACTAACAAGCTTGAAGTGGTGGCTCAGTAAAATAAATAAACATGTTTTGTAAAACAAGGGATTTCCTAGTAAAATACCTTTTTTGTAAATTATGGGGTTCGTCCCAAATTATGAAATAAAATAATTGGGCATTTTCAAGTTTTAAAAGATCCTGTTAAACTTCCGCTGTCAACTCAAAGAATAAATACCACGGGTTTCTGTCCCACGGCTCCTGGACTGGGTCACACCGGGACGCGGGCTGTGACAGGGCAGTACTTTAGAGGACATCAGATGTTAGGCCACATTTAAGGGGAAATACTGATGCAAACAACTACTTATTGTGAATCCACTGATCTGATCCAGTTTTGGCTTTAATCAACTGTTCCTTTGTAGAGTTAAATCCAACAGGTTATAACAATAAATGTGAAACAACAAGTAGCCCACTCATCATAAGCCCAACAGTGAATAGGCCCAAATAAATAACCACAAAGACAGCCCAAATGAATGATAAAGAATCCAACATATTTTAACAGTAAGACAGAAATATTAAATGGGGTTTGGTTAGTCTTATAATCGATACAACGACAGTTTAAAGTGTATATGTGCGAGATGATGACTTCAGCAGCTTTTCAAGCGAAATTAGTCTCTAATTCCGCTTGAAACAGGTGTTTCCGCTTGAAATTTCGACCTGATTCCGCTTCAATATTGATATTCCGCTTCAGTTGTGTGATTTCGCTTCAGGGATTCCGCTTGAATTCCTGATTTCACTTCAAGAGTCTAATCCTGTTTGAATGTGTGTTTCTTCAAGCGAAATAGGGTATTTCGCTTGAACTGGGTTATCTCGCTTGAACAGGGATTTCACTTGAGAACTATGATTTCGCTTGAACATTCATTTTTTTGAACTTTGAAAATCCAAAACATGGACGAGGAATTTTTCAACGCATTCGCTACCCTGGTTACCCCGATTACTCTTGCACAGAACACGATGTTGGAAAACGAAACAGGGACTATGCAAAAACCGCCTAAACTCATGAACATCGAGGAGTATAAGGGTTGGGAAGGACGTTTTGAGAACTGGGTACAAGCAAACTATTTGGATGCTTGGGAATTTGTCGAGACGAAATACGTTAGACCGATGAATGATGATGAAGAAATTGTTCCAATTAAAGATTTAAGTGCAGATGCCAGAAAGAAATACAAAGATGAAAAAATGATGTTGAGTCTATTACAACAAGCTGTGAAAGAAGATATCTTGGTGTTATTGCAACACAATGGAACTTCATATTCGATTTGGAAAGCATTAAGATCGAAGTTTCATGGAAGTCAAGAGATGGTCAAAAACAAGAAATCACTTTTGAAGAAAGAGTTTGATCTATTTCGTGGGTTGAAAAATGAAAGAACAAGACAGATCATAGAAAGATACTGCAATTTGCTAGCTAACATGAAGAGATTGAGCATTGAGAAAGACAATGAGGAGTTGATTGAAAAGCTAGCTGATGCATTGCCACACGAGACATGGGGCACATATCTCATGATGTTAAGGAACAAGAAAGGTTTTAGCAGTCTGACACTGAGCAAATTCATTGAAAAGATTGAAGCTCAGGAGATGGAACAAAGAAAGGTTTTGAGAATGAAAGATTTTGACGGTGAACAAGACATCGGACTTTATTACAAAGGTGGTGTCAGTGATAAATCCACCAACTTGTCACCGAAGGTAGAGACTGCTTACAATGCAAAGAGTTCTTCCGGAGGTTCATCCAAAGGATCTAATAGCAACACAAGTTTTTCATTATATCCATCATTTGATTCGAACATCTCAACAACCAAGAATGGCAAAAAGCTACAATGCAACATTGTACTGAATCTGGAGAATGATGAGGGTTATTCTGAAGAAGTTGCAAAAAGTCATATGTCTTTGCTGGGAACTGTGTTGGAATCATATGGTAGTCTGGTTGCAGGGAAGATCGGAAATCCTATGTTGACAAGAGAGGATTACGATCAGATAGATGCTGAGGAGATGGAATTGATGGACATAAAATGGTGTTTGGCTAGTGTATTGAGACGAGCTGAGAAATTCAAATAGATCATAGGAAGAGATGACTTTCGTGATACATTCGTTTCTAATTTGGGATTTGACAAATCTAAAGTTACTTGTTTTCGTTGCAGGGAAAAAGGACACTTCAAGAGGGAGTGCACTAATCGCGAAGCAAGTGGAGCTCAAAATCCATTTAACAATAACAATGATTACTATCGGAAGGCCATTTATCATCAAGTTGCTCAACAACAACAAGAACCGCAAGTGGCTCATGGAAGAAAAGTGATTGAAGATTCTTCAAAGAGAGCTTGTATGGTGAATCAAGATGATCAAGAGACAACAAAAGGATTTAATTGGGACAAATATATTTCAACTGATGGTAAAGCATGTCTGATAGACCAAGATGATGAAAAATTACCAGAAGGATTTAGCTAGGAAGGTTTCAGTTGGGATGATTATGATCCTAACAAAACTTCAACTCAAAAAGCCTTTGTTGCTCGTATTGAAGAGGATAGTGATGATGATCGTGAGTATTGGGCAAAGAAAATGGCAGATCATTTGAAAATGATGGCTGAAAGTGATAGTGAAGATGAAAAAGTTAAAAAGAAAAGAAAAAGATCAAAACACCGGTCAGTAGTGATGACGAAGATGTTCCAATGATAAAGAAAAAGCTTAAGGAAGTTCCAAAGTTCAAAGTTGATGCTAAAAAGATTCCTGTGAAGTGTGAAAACTGTGAAGCAATTAAGAAGCAGAACAGCATATTGATTTATAACTTGAACAGTTTGAAGGAATCTTATGATGTCTTGAACAAAGCTATGAATCAGTACAACCAAACAAGTGAAGAACAAGGAACAGCAATGAAGACACTTCAAGGAGCTTTCATGATAAAGCAAAAAGTTGTGAACAATTACATCGAGAAGTGTGTTGTGCTAGAACAGAAACTTGAAACTCAAAGAATTGAAACTGAAAGAGTTAATCGTTTGTTGAAAATTTGCTCATGTAATTCTTATGTCATTGACAGGATTTATCCAACTGTTGAAGGCATGAAGGCATTTGAAGATGATGAAGTAACTGAAGAACAGAAAGTTTCTGAAGAAAAGACTGAAGAAAAGACTCCTGTGAAGAAAGAAAAGAAGAAGGATAACAAAGAAAAGACATCTGGTAAGAAACAAGGTTTCAGTTACAACAAGTGTCCACTCCCGCTTGAAAATGGATATTCTCCTCGAAATCCAAATTCAGAAAGAGTCGAAAAGGCAACAAATTTACAGTGGGAGTCGGAGTCTTCAGTTAACTTGCCAGAAAATATTGATGTCACTTTTACATCGACTGACACTGATCATGAGTCCGAGTTAATAAAGAAAGTGGTCGATCAGGTGTTGGATAAAGATGAATCTGAGGAGTCAAAGTCGGAGTCTAGTTCAGAGTCAAAGTCTGAGTCCAGCATTCCGAATCAAACCAACAAACAGGGCAAAAGGGTTTACAACAAAGAATTTATGTTATCAAAGTCTAATTTGAATGACGAAACGTTTAAAGTTGCATATACTTTGAATGATTCTGACAAATTATATTTTGATAAGGAATTTCCAATAAGAGGTGTTAAACCAGAAATGATTAAAAAGGTTTTCAAACTAACAGAAATTAATATTTCTGAAATAAAAGATGTAACTCTTAATGGTAAACCTAAAAAATACACCTCAAGAGTACAACAAAGAGAAAACAAGAAAAAGGGTTACAGTTCTGGTTCAGGTTTTCAAAAGAAACCAAACCATAACAGTAATTTCAAAAGAAAAGGTCTTGGATTTATTCCACCGAAAAATTATAAAAATGAGAAAACTTATAAATCAAAAAATGTGTTTGTTTCAGGGACAAGTGCCGAGGAGGAACAAAAGAGTCCATTCTGGAAACAATCTAACATAGAGTTCCTTGCAAAGAAGCAAGAAGAGATGAAGTTTGCTGATCAAATGAAAGAAACAAGAACCTGTTTCAAATGCAACAATATTGGTCATATTGCCAAGAATTGTTCCAAGGCAATACAGTCAAAACAGGGAGTTTCTCATAACTTGAAATATAAAGAGACTGTGTTTGAACCACCAATTGATAGAACAAAACTATTCAAAAATTCAATTTTTGAGATTGGTGAATGTTTAAACAGGTTTTATAAGAAGAAATGAAATCTTGATAACCAAAAATGGGTTGTTAAGAAGTCTGATGATAGTTTTAGCAATGATTCTGATTCGTCAAAATCAGAGGAGCTATCTTCTGGCGATGAATCTGATTCCACAAAATCAGAGGAGCCACAGGTTGAGATTAAAAGTGAACAATCAGTACCTCCAATGGATGATGTCCATTTTCCACCATTGAGGGCTGAAAATTTTAAAACAAAAGTTGGTAAAATTGAAATTTCAAATCAATTTTTTCAGAAAAGAAAGAGTTTGATGTTGAAAAAGCGTTTAATTCCAAAGTACATTATATTTTTGGAAAAATGGTTGACAGGAAGGTCAAGGGAGTCAAGGAATTTTACGAGAAGAAAACGAAGAAAGGTAAAGTTGAACCATCCCTGGTTTGTGACTTGGATGGTACATATTACGAACAATAAGTCTCTGGACTTGCCGGAACTCCCAGGTTGGTAAGTGAGGAGTAGGTATCGGCATCTTGAGAATTCAATCTACATGAGGTATTGATTGGTAAGCCATGTGGTTGAAAAAGGTTTTTACCTACAAGTGGTTAATCAAGGTCATTAAGTTGAACTTGATTGGATCATTCTTACAAGTGGTATTTTGAACAACAAAGTGATGAACCCCTAACCTACAAATGGTTAAAATCAATCAACAAAACTAATTTTCCGGAAAAACCATTTGATTAAAACAAACTTAAGTGTTTTGAAATCACAATGGGAAAATAGTTTGTTGTGAGGGGGAGTTCTGATTGTTTATGCCAAGTGGATGACGATTTGAGGTGATTTGATATCAGTTGTCAAATTGTTTGTACAGTTTGTTTTCAAATTTCCTGAAATGTGTTTGCATTTTAAGGGGAGTAAAAATTTTCAGAAAATCCAAAAACATTTGAAAATTTGAAAAAGTCAAAAACATGATAAAATTCAAAAATGAGTTTTTGTGTCAAAGAAGAGGAAATGATAGTACATCAGTAGGCTATCACAACATGCTAAAGAATTGTAAAGAAAAATGTGATAAACGGTCTCACTGATGATGTGCCAGTAGGTTTTTACACATTTAGTAGATTGTGACGAGATATAAACCTAAATTTCAAACTTGCTTATATCGTGGGGAAACATCTCTCGGATATATGGGTAACCCCCGAAATCTTGTTTGAAAGGTCCCTCTTTCTGAGATACTAGGTCTTTATGCTCAGTGATATCTGGGGTATTATCCCGGGACTTCTGATTTTGCGGAAGCAATGGCCTAGTCCCCGGAGAATACTTTCTGCTTGCTTGAAAAATAGCGCCACCCTCAGCATAAAATGATAAGACAATAAAATTGCTAATCAATGCTGTTGTAAAAAAGATCCTCTAAAGGGGACACACCGAAAGTCGAGCCGTCATCTCTCTGCTGAACGGAAGTTCTGACCTGAGCTCTCACGGTTTTCGCAATTAACCCCTTACAGATATCATCTGTGGTATACTCATCTGTAAGACTGAATATTGGGATCTGGATACGGGAGTATATTCTGAGGTGGGACACATGATTAAGTTTAAGTGCTTAAGACATTAATCCGTATCTCGAAACAGTTGAACTTTGTGTGAAAATTTAAGTGGATCAGTATACTGACAATCTAAGTGAATCGTTTAGAACTTAAAATGTTTAAAGCTTAACGGTGTTAGTGATTTGTCTCAAAAACTGATATGATCCTCTTACGCAAACTCAAAAAAATATTGTATGTAAATATTTCTTTACTGCATTTCATTCTTTTCAAAAATCCAACAAGATTTTAGTGTGTTTTAGCATAAATTTTTGAAAAATACAAAAATATTTTCGACAACTGGTGTTGGAGAGCTGATTTTCAAAATTCCAAGTGCTAAACATGATGATTACTGGTTTGGGAAATATTTGAGCAGATATTGAGGGAGAGTTTGTTTTAAATGAGAAAAGTTTTTGAAAGAAAAATGTTATTCCTGCAAGTGGTTCATCAGAGACTATAAATGTTGAATCATTTCTAAGATTTGCTCTACAAGTGGTAGGCAGAGTATAAATTTATCAAATTGTAAAATTTATTGTGAGGTAGAGATTGTGCAGGTAAGTCAGGTTTCGATCCTGAGCAGAAATTAAGCCAGGTTATGATTCTGGAACTGCTGATGCTGATGAACTTAAGGATTCAAGAGATCTGATCAAGAGAATTAGAAATCTCGAGAGCCAGATTTTGATACCGGAGATTAGATCAGTATTCGAGGGGAGGAATCTGTTGGTGCTGAAGATAGAGCCAGAGATTCTGGATATCAAGAGAAAATAGAGATTGAGGATGCTTTACAGTGTTAAAATATTTCAGAAAGTTCAAGAGGACTGATAAAGACTGAAGATGCGAAGACTCGACACTGAAGACTCGTCAACATTCAAGGGGGAGTCTATTGGTGCATGCGCCTGTCGACTTCATCTTGTATCGAGTCTTGTGTTTAGAATGTTAGATCAGTGCACGTATTTCAAGATATGGTAATTTCGCTTGAAGGAGGAGATTCCGCTTGAAAGTGACATGAGTCATTTCAAGCGAAATCAAACTTAGCTATTTCGCTTGAAATGGCTCATGTCACTCTCAAGCGAAATCAAACCTCTATATATAGGGTCTTCCAAGCGAAATCTGGATTATTCTTTCCGGTTGTGCAACGAAGTGCTGCCGAAGTGTCGTCTCTCTGTAAAACGTCTTATAATCAATACAACGACAGTTTAAAGTGTATATTGTGCTGAATTGACCTCAGAATGTCTGTTTCCACCTTTCATTCTGAGTAAAACTCTTCTGATCGACTCGTTCGGGTCTGAAAACGATCCTACACGAACAAAATGGTGTTAGTATTGCTACTGATGCGTGCGAAGTGTTATATATATTAGGTGTATATTTTAAGCCCCTTTAACACTTATTTTAGCCAAGTTTTAAATTTATAAAACACGATATTTTACTAACACTAAACACACATATGGGCAAGTGCACCCATCGTGAGCGTAGTATAGCGTTGGTAAGATACCGAGGTCGTCCAAGGACACAAGAGCTTTTAGTACCGGTTTATCCTCAACGTCTAATCAAAATAAAAAGTTTAGAAAAATGTTTTTAAACTAAGAAAAATAAAAACTAACTAAAATGCTGAAAATAAAAATAAAAGAAAAAACAGATAGACAAGATGAATCACTTGGTTCCGACTCGTATCTAGTATAACCTTTGATTATTTCCGCACTTTTGCACATAATTAAGAGATTATCTTAGTTATTGTAGTAGGCCCCTCTTTTGAAGGTGACGTTACCCTCACCCCAGTAGTTTGAGTCAGCAAGGATACAATCCTAAAAGGGTGGATTATTGGAAGATAATGAATTAAGTTATTAATGCAATATTATGGTAGGCCCCGCTTTTGGCGGTGACGTTACCCTCGACTAAGTAGTCTGAGTCAGCAGGGATACAGTCCTAAATAGCCGGGTTATAGTATTAATAGTAGTTAACTTATGAGGGGGTCAAAGAGTTTGGACCCCCGCCATCCAATACCGTGAAGCATTGAAAGAGGTCCTACTAAATTTGACCCAGGTCCATTGCAGGACCTCTAAACGCTGAACAATGGCAAGACCTTTACCAAACCGTTCCCTTAACCCCCGACCAGGTAGCCAACATACCTCCATATAGACCGTGGAGATATGAATGGTGAAAATCTTTTATTTTATATAGACAGTAAAATAATGCCAAGACACCACGGACAAACGATAAGGAAAGATCACCTTCAACATAAGTAACTAGTTATTAAAGTCATTAATACAAAACCAAATAAAAAGTACAAAAGATTAGAAATAAAAAGTATTATACTAGACACTTTGTCTTCACCAAGTGATGTAAGAGACTTAGGCAAACATGGCCTTGATTGTCAAGAACTCTTACGATCAATCTTGGATCCCGAGACGACTCACACACTCTACGATGGACAATGGATGATGGTGGTGGATGATGGTGTTGTGATGGTGGTGGGTGGTGGATGAAGATGAAGTGTGAGAGAGGTGGTGTGCCAAGGGATCAGTTGAAATGAAACCAAGCACTCCTATTTATAGGCTGAACAGAAGGCTGGGCACGGCCACGTGTCCGCTGGGCACGGCCCCGTGCCTGTCTGACACTCTCTCTCTTCATTAATTGTAATTCGCAATTACAATTAATGCGCCTGCAGTACTTTCGGCACGCCCCCGTGCTCACTGGACATGGCCCCGTGGTAGGCAATAGAAGCTTCTATGGATTTGTCTTTTCTGCTGCTTCTTGGGCACGGCCCCGTGCTGGCTGAGCACGGGGCGTGTTCAGTCTTCTGCCTTCTCTATTTTGCTTGGGAAGATGCCGTTGAGGGGTCGGGCAGTCCACTTATGTTACTTTCCTTGTATTTATGTTAGATTTAGCTGTCTTTTTGCTTCTTTTGTGAATTTGAGCTCATTTAATCCTGAAAATACAAAAGGAAGACAAAAACACTCTTTTTCCAACATTAGTACTTAAAAAGGGTTAGTTTTGTGCCTTATTTGATGTAATTTATATGTTGCATTTTACACACATCAAATACCCCCACACTTGAACTTTTGCTTGTCCTCAAGCAAAACTCTTTAATATGTGGCTTACACTCCCAAATGGAATAGGTAGAAGAGAAGGTTTTGGGCTTGTCGTAGAGTGTCGGGATTTCCAAGATTCTTTAGGAATTTTTATTTTTATTTATTTACAATCCTATTCGTCATGATTTATTTAAAACTTTTCATAAGAGAAATTATTTATTAGGGCATAGCATGCCTTTTTAAAATTCTATTTATATACAAGTTCACATACCTCACGGGAGAAATCACTCACACTCGGCCGAAGGTGTATTTTTAGTGAATCACTCGAGAGCGGCATGGAACTTATTCCTACCATAAGCTTGCTAAGCAATCAATCCTCCTCCTTTTTAACTTATATACCTTTGTAAATATCAAGAGGACTTTGTGGGTTAAGAGTTAGGCTTGGGTTAAAGGTAGGTGGTTGGGTTAGTGGTTAGTAGCAAAAAGGGTGAAAAAGCGTAACAAGTGTCGGTTTTCGTAGGACTTTCTATTTTTGTAACTCATATTTTGATGAAGCTATTATTCAAACAAAGTTATTTTTGATAAACTTGTTTGTTTATTTTCTTTTGCTTCATCATCAACACATTTTTTTTTTGATCATACGAAAAACCGAACTTGTTACTAAAACAAAGGGTAAAAAAAATGAAAAAGGTTTTGGTGGGTAAAAGGTTGTTTGAATTGGGGTATGAAATGAAAAGGTTTAGGCTCAAAGGGGCTAACTAGGGGGATTTTTTTGGGTATGTGGTAAAAGAAAAAGAAAAAATAATGGTGTAGAAATAAAAAGGGTTAGTCCTAATGCCTCCATCATTTACTTACTCGGGTTTAAGTTGATAAGGACCGGGAATGTATCGTCATTGCAAGTTCTAGAGTTGTAAGAACCAAGCGGCTATTCACACAAGAAACGAAAAATGAGCATTTAGTCTAAAGATGTAAATTTGTATGCTCAATAAAGGCTCAAAACTCACTTTTGTGGGAATGGGTTTTTTATGTGATCAAGTATATATAATCAAATTTTAACTAAGTTTGCTATGCCTTTTCATAATTTCCTTATGTTGGTTCTTTTTATCACTACGCTATCGGTTGTAAATTCGTAAAAATATAACTTTTTTGAGACCTTGAATTTCCCGAGTTAAACCTAGACAAGTAAGAAAAATGAAATTTTTGAAAAAATTTGGGGTGATTAGCGGTTCCAATAGAGTTTTGTGTAAGGCTTGTATTTAGGACTTGCAAAATTCAAGGTTTTAGCATCCCCCCCCACACTTAAATTACACATTGTCCTCAATGTGTCCCAAAAATAAATTTTTAGGTTGATTAGATGTGTAAAATGGTGTTAAAAAGCAAAAATTTTGTGTTACTGGGCGCTGAACACGGCCCCGTGTTATCCGGGCACGGCCCCGTGTTCAAGTGCCAGTAACAAAATTAAAACAAGAGAAGCAGAAGTCTGGACACGGGGGCGTGTCGGGTGAACACGGCCCGTGTCCAGTTACCTGAACTGGGCGTTTTTCTGCAGGTGGTTCAGCACGGGGCCGTGTTGGTTGGGCACGGCCCGTGTTGAACCTTCTGAAATGGAGAGAATTGTCGGGTTGCCTTGTTCTTGTGCATGAGGTCATTTTTCTCGTTCCCCTTTTCATCCCTTACCACCATGAGTGTGTTTTATTCCTGAAAATTAAAACTAACTAGAAAACATAAAAATTAATCTAAATTAAACTAAGGATAGTTCCGCGGAATGCCTCCGTGGTGCGCCACGTTTATAAGGGTCCTTGGCTAGACCCACCTTATCGGGTGGTTCTGGCTCATCTTCAATTAGGGGGTCGTCATTGCCGAATGGATATTTCATTGATCGCTCAAGATCGACACTTCTCTTAAATGCCCCTAATTGAAGAGGTAGATTGTTGAACTTCTGGTTTTTCAAAGCTTCGTGAGTTTTTACAAATGGTCGTCCCAACACTAGAGGAGCGTCATCGAGGATGACAAAATCGGTCGGGATTACCATTTGATTTGTTTGAACCAATACATCCTCAACTATACCGATTGATTTTATTACTTTCCGATTGGATAGAAAAATGGGTATTTGAAGTGGAGAAAAATCACTAATACTTAATTTTTCGAAAATGTAGTTAGGCATTATGTTAACACAAAGATCTTTATCGATTGTGATATTGCTAATAAATGAATTTTGAAATAAACATGGAACCGGTGTAATGTTAATTTCAAATGGGTCTTCTTTTATTAGTGACGTTTGATCATTAGTTAACTTAACACTTACCGTTTCGTCAATTTTAGCGTTAGTGTTTAACTCTTTTAAAAACTTAGCATGAGTGGGTACTAAACAATGGTTTTCGAAAGAAGGTGACAAGAGATTAATTTCTTCAAAATTAGAATCTTCTTGAATTTTAACGTTGTTGGACTCACCTTTTTCGTTGTTTAACTCATGTGTCGGTTTTTCACTTATTTGTTTTTCCATTTTTACATTTTCAGTTATCTCTTCTTTTTTTAACTCTTCTCTTGCGCGGGACTCCTCTTCTCTTGCGCGAGCTTCTTTTATACATCGATCGATAACTCTAATGTGTTCTAATATCCTATCGGTCACTTCGGTTATAGAAAAATAATCGGAATTTTCTAAGCTTGAATCCGGTTGTTCGACCCTTTGTTCCTCATAATACCCATATGAAGTCGATGGTTCGCACCATTGTTCTTCATTGTAAGCATATGATGGATAAGGTTCGTAATTTTGTTCTCCATAATACTCATATGAGGTGGCTTGTTCACGCCAAGGTTCCTCATAGTAAGCATACGAAGGTGGTGGCTCATATCTTGGTTCCTCAAAGTATGAGTATGAGGGCTCATACCTTGGTTCATCAAAATATGAGTATGAGGGAGGAGGTTCATACCTTTGGTCTTCATAGGATGTGTATGAAGTTAACGGCTCGTACCTGGGCTCCTCATAGTAGGTGTATGAATTGGATGGTTGATATGAGCGATTATTTTGAACCGATCGTGCGTTACGACAATTAGTGCAATAATTACCCCTATAATCATCCTCCTCATAGGTGTAGTTGTAACCTCCTGAGTATTGATCCATAAGAATCACTCAGCAGACCACAACCAAGTCCCGAGATCAGAAAACAAAAAGAAAAACGGAAACAGAGACTGGACACGGCCCCGTGTTCAGTGGACACGGCCCCGTGTTCAGAATCTGTATCTAGGCGTTTTAATTAAATTTACTGATTTCGTTGAGCACGGGGCGTGTTCAGTGAGCACGGCCCGTGTTCAACCTACTGTAAATGCAAAACTAAACTAAAATGCAGAAAAATGTGGGCCCGTTTTGAAAAGGTTTTGAAAAACTGATTAGGCCGTCGATTTTAAGTTTTTCCTAAAATCCTTGTGTCCCCGGCAACGGCGCCAAAAACTTGATGCGTGCGAAGTGTTATATATATTAGGTGTATATTTTAAGCCCCTTTAACCCTTATTTTAGCCAAGTTTTAAATTTATAAAACACGATATTTTACTAACACTAAACACACATATGGGCAAGTGCACCCATCGTGAGCGTAGTATAGCGTTGGTAAGATACCGAGGTCGTCCAAGGACACAAGAGCTTTTAGTACCGGTTTATCCTCAACGTCTAATCAAAATAAAAAGTTTAGAAAAATGTTTTTAAACTAAGAAAAATAAAAACTAACTAAAATGCTGAAAATAAAAATAAAAGAAAAAACAGATAGACAAGATGAATCACTTGGTTCCGACTCGTATCTAGTATAACCTTTGATTATTTCCGCACTTTTGCACATAATTAAGAGATTATCTTAGTTATTGTAGTAGGCCCCTCTTTTGAAGGTGACGTTACCCTCACCCCAGTAGTTTGAGTCAGCAAGGATACAATCCTAAAAGGGTGGATTATTGGAAGATAATGAATTAAGTTATTAATGCAATATTATGGTAGGCCCCACTTTTGGCGGTGACGTTACCCTCGACTAAGTAGTCTGAGTCAGCAGGGATACAGTCCTAAATAGCCGGGTTATAGTAATAATAGTAGTTAACTTATGAGGGGGTCAAAGAGTTTGGACCCCCGCCATCCAATACCGTGAAGCATTGAAGGAGATCCTACTAAATTTGACCCAGGTCCATTGCAGGACCTCTAAACGCTGAACAATGGCAAGACCTTTACCAAACCGTTCCCTTAACCCCCGACCAGGTAGCCAACATACCTCCATATAGACCGTGGAGATATGAATGGTGAAAATCTTTTATTTTATATAGACAGTAAAATAATGCCAAGACACCACGGACAAACGATAAGGAAAGATCACCTTCAACATAAGTAACTAGTTATTAAAGTCATTAATACAAAACCAAATAAAAAGTGCAAAAGATTAGAAATAAAAAGTATTATACTAGACACTTTGTCTTCACCAAGTGATGTAAGAGACTTAGGCAAACATGGCTTTGATTGTCAAGAACTCTTACGATCAATCTTGGATCCCGAGACGACTCACACACTCTACGATGGACAATGGATGATGGTGGTGGATGATGGTGTTGTGATGGTGGTGGGTGGTGGATGAAGATGAAGTGTGAGAGAGGTGGTGTGCCAAGGGATCAGTTGAAATGAAACCATGCACTCCTATTTATAGGCTGAACAGAAGGCTGGGCACGGCCCCGTGCCTGTCTGACACGCTCTCTCTTCATTAATTGTAATTCGCAATTACAATTAATGCGCCTGCAGTACTTTCGACACGCCCCCGTGCTCACTGGACACGGCCCCGTGGTGGGCAATAGAAGCTTCTATGGATTTGTCTTTTCTGCTGCTTCTTGGGCACGGCCCCATGCTGGCTGAGCACGGGGCGTGTTCAGTCTTCTGCCTTCTCTATTTTGCTTGGGAAGATGCCGTTGAGGGGTCGGGCAGTCCACTTATGTTCCTTTCCTTGTATTTATGTTAGATTTAGCTGTCTTTTTGCTTCTTTTGTGAATTTGAGCTCATTTAATCATGAAAATACAAAAGGAAGACAAAAACACTCTTTTTCCAACATTAGTACTTAAAAAGGGTTAGTTTTGTGCCTTATTTGATGTAATTTATATGTTGCATTTTACACACATCACTACTGTTAGTCCACGCTAGAGCAGCAAAACACCTTGGTGGTGCTAACGTGATGGTTTTGTGTTAACGATTGATTTGTAGACGTAGAAGAGAAGGGGTGAGCGAACTCTAATACCAAGTGACAACTTAACAGTCAGGGCCGTCTCCGAATATCACAATAAAAAATTTAGCCCTGTGCGAGATAAAAAAATTTAGACCCTATTCGGAAATTTCCATATAATATAAACTCATCAATCATTCAATCACATGTATAAAAACTAAAAACCCATAATACAATGATAATTGTTATGAAACAGATAAAACAAATTAACAAAAATAATGTAGCAAAAATGATCGAACCTACTTACTAAGCGGACAGTGTAGTTCTCCTAATGTTTTTTGAAGCAAAACTCTCGGTCAACTCTTTGTAGTCCATAGGATCAAATACGCTTATTAGATAAAGAGTTGGTAAAAACATAAACCAAACGCATATCAAAAAGCACGTGGTAATTAGTAGATAACTAAAATATATATATATATATATATATTTTGTAAAAAATGGACCTTAACTTTAAAAATCGTTTAACAAATTGTTTGCAATATTATAATTATATTATTAAAAACAACTATAAAGGGAATAAAAAATAAAATTCAAACAAAAAGGAAAAAAAAGAACATAAGAACAAAGCGAAAAGGGATTAAAAAAACAGAAAATAAAAACCAACTTGGAATTAAAAAGCAAACGGAAAACTATAGAAAAAGAAAAGAAAAAATGAATGGGCGAGCGAGCGAGGTAAAAATACATTGAAGGAAGACAAAGGGCTTCGAACCCGTATCAAGCATGTGAAATTGTCGCAATGGAACAAGGCATCAGCTAGCATTACCTTATAAATTGCAGCACAACAAGTACGTATATATATAACTTATCAAAATTTTGGTCCCTTGAAGATGTTAGGCCTTGTGCGGTGGCCCACCCTGCACAGGGTCTGGGCCGGCCCTGTTAACAATAATGTGTTCTACCTGTCAAATATATTGGTGCGTTAAAACCATTACAACGTGTCAACGTTGCGTCCCAGATGCTTCGTTTGAGTCACATGCTAAAAACTCTTTTACAAGAACTAACATTTTTATAAAGACGTGTTTTTTATTTGAGCTATTGTGGAGATAGGGAAAAAAGTGTAGGGGAGAGAGCATGATGTGGAGGAGAAAGGCATGGTGGGTGCTCTAGTGCAAAAACAACTAAGGGTTTTGCGAATGAAGGGGTGGGGTGTTCTATTGCAAAAAAGCCTTGAAATTTTTTTATAAAAAAAATGGCACCCGGGAGAGTGGTTCATGTGCGGTCACCCACCTTGCACATGACCCGACCCGACCCTGCTTTTGGAGCCAGTTTTTGGCAGTGAGAGGGACCACGCAAGGTGGTTAGCAGGGACAGATCTACGTTGACACATACGGGTTCACACGAGCCCACTCGATTTAAAATTTTTAGTAGAAATGCTATTAAAAACTATGGGATGAACCCACTGTTGGGTTGTAAGATTAAATATTTATTTATTTATATTTAATCTAGTAGCCATCATTATCATTTATATAATATAGATCAAAATATATTAATAACCTATTAATAATTAGTTGGTAATTGTTGATGGACCATATTACCCTTATTAACTAATTGGGTTTCCTCTTAGGTGTATATATAAGGAGATTATTAGAGAGGTTAAAGGTTAGACACATAACCTAATAACATAACATCACGATTCGTCTCTCTCTCCATAACCGAAACCTCCCTACTTTCGGTTCATCACCATCATCACTTTACACCCTAAGGAGGAACCAGATAAAACTGACAACTATGTCAAACTCCGTGGCTGCGTCTCTGACTGGATTCTCTACTGATGCAATCAAAGGTATGTTATTCATGTTTTCCTTTATGTTTTAAACAGAACTGATCAACATGTGGTATCAGAGCATATGTTGATAAATCAGTTCTGGTTTTGTATCCATTATTCTGGGATCAAAAATCTGGAAAACGAAATTTTAAAGCCTTATAAAATCTCGGCGGTTTCGAGTCCTTGTTACCGAAATCCCTGTTTTCGGAAAAATATGTTTGATAAATTGACTCGAAATTATAATGGGTAAAACTAATATTCGAAATCTGATAACAGAACTATTAAAATCTAGATTTCGGAACCCAGAATTATGTTTTTTTTTTATATTTTAGGGTTCATCATATTGTTCTAAGCGAAAACTCGAAAATTCCCTTATTTTGGAATATAATTTGGATTAGTGGGTGGTTTTCATGATTTTGATCTTAATTTTATCTATTAAAATTTTGAAAAACTGTTAATAGATTTCAGTTATTATTTTCGAAATATTTGATAAGTTTAGATCAAAAATAAAATAGGAAATACTATCCCAAAATCCCTTAAATTTCGAGTTTTAGTTATTATCACAAGAAACAGCTATTAACAGTGGGTTTCGAAATCATAAATGTACTAATCGCACAAGTCCCTTAACAGTCGCACAAGATCAGATCAGATATGATCTGATCGCACAAGACATTCGCACAAGATCAGATCACAAAAAAAAATGATCTGATCGCACAAGGGAAATCGCACAAGATTTGTGGATCGCACAAGACTTGTGGATCACACAAGGCATTACTGATCACACAAGTTATTGGGCCTTACTGATCGCACAAATTATTTGGGCCTCACTGATCGCACAAGTCATTATTGATCGCACAAGTCCTTACTGATCGCACAAATTTGTTTTGGGCCTCATTGATCGCACAAGACTTGGGCCTTATTGATCGCATAAGACTTGGGCATTACTGATCGCATAAGTTCGATCCGCGCTAACAGGTGGTTTGCTATTAAAAAAAAAATTGGTTCTGTAAATACTTAGTTAATTAATAAGGATCAAATAATGTTTTACAAAACCAAAATAGCTTAACTTGAATGAGCTTCTGATGTATCATTTCTGGCCAAAGCTGATTTAATACATCTATTTATTGTTCAAGTATTATAAAAAAGCTATGTTGAGTATGCATTACACACGTGAAATGTCTTAATTCTGGCCAAAGCTGATTTAATTCATTTATGTTTAGCATGCTTGACAAGTGCATAACTAAAGTGATTGTCTCATTTCTGGCCAAAGCTGATTTGTCACGATTACTTTGCACACATACTTAAATGATTACACTTCTGGCCAAAGCTGATTTGTCTTTGTTTAAGTAGAATTTTACTAAGTCTATTATTTTGATGTTAGTAATAGACATATCACAATCTCTTCACATAATGATCCTTATATTAATGATCCTTAATTAATTTTATGATCATTTCGTCTGTCTCATTCTTAGTACCCATAATTTTACTCACTATAATTTACTTCTACATATATCCCATCCACTTTAATTTACTCGTTTGCTTTATTTAAAGTTTCTATTAGAATTAGCTCTTAAATTAAATCCTTGATTATTTCTTAAGACACGATAATCCTATTGCTCTCTTCTGATAAAGATTATAAAGAAGAAAAGTAGAGCATGATGATTAGGATAAATCGAACACGATGTCTCTTATGATAATCAAGAACTCTCTAACATAAGTGCTGTCACTAAAAGGTTATTCCAGATTAAGTCTTTCCTAAGACTAATCTATTATGTGTGGTTTAATCACAAGAACTCCTAAGATGCATGCCTTCATTTAAATTATAAATTATAAAGCTAAGTGGTATATGTGAATACATAATAATGTACAATACCATGACCCATAAAGTTAAGGGCTTACGCGTGGAAATAAGTACATTTTTCCAGTACATTACATACTAAGATTTTCATTTGTAGAATTTGATGCATTATAAATCAACTATAACACTCAAAAGTACCAAAGTATAATGAGTGTGTTGATAAGCAACATATGTACAAAGAAATAAATGTTTGAAGCTGGAAAATAAGTTGTTACTCACCTTACAACCACTTAAAACCTTAAAAGAGGATTGTTCTAAGGTCCATAGACAAATTACAAGTGTTAATTCCACCTCTAAGGTTCTTCAAGGGAAAATCTCACTGCATAATTATGTCATTAGACTAAACATAAGCAACGAGACTATCCATTATTCTAAAGAACAGTTGGTTGAATTAATTAGATAGTCACTTACTAAAGATATTTCAGTCTGCTAATTTAATATTCCAATTAACACATGATTAGTTGACTCTAGTTCCATAGGTTTCCTTACCAGCACTCGACAAATAACTAACATGAGAGTTAGTGACAAAGTTAAATGTTAAGGCTATAAAAACCATAATAAGCAGTCTTCTAACAAAACATTTTTCGATACCGTACATATATTCTGAGTATTAATCAGAATATAGTATCATAATTAAGCAATGTTATGAAGGTTGTGAGGTTTGCATAGTCAACATAAAGTCACACTTACCTTAAACTCTCATTTTATTTGTTCTAAATATCTGGATTGAAACATTATTAAGATAAAACTAGATGATACCTTACACTTTCACAACTTTTGTCATCATGCAAATGAAACATTTGACAAAAGGAAAATGAGACTTACAAATTTCATCCATTATAACCAAAATTCATGAGAAATCATGACATGGTTAATGAGGATGATTTCTTATCTAATCTCATTCTAAGTGATTTTAAATCATGACGTTATAGCCCTAAATATTACTTTGCTTAAGGAATAAGTATGGGTCCATCATAAGTCATTCATTGACATTCATGGAACTTATTTCAAATGGAATATTCAGACACAATTCATTTATCATTTAAAAGACTATCAACTTGTATCTAAATTTTGTTGCATATGGCCCACGGTCTTATAAGAAATCTATTCATATATGTACTTAATAAGATTTCTATTAAATATGTCCCTAAGTTTCTTATGATATCTGGACATTAAAGAAATCAAATAAAGTCTAACGTATATGTGATAGGTTCCCACGTCACGTAGCTCATTGAAACTTCTCTTGTAGCATTCTAGAGATATTAAAGATCAGTGGGAGCATTAAGTGTCTTAATAATAACTTGCAATAGTTGCAAGAGGTGGGGAATGAAAACTTTATATTACTTCAATTTACACCTCTTGTACAAGACACTGCTCCATCTTGACATTGTTCTATCATAACTTGTCTCCTTAAAATCTACAGCTACTCTTACAAAAGTTTCATTGTTGCTTAATTGTGGGCACACTTAGATTTCTTATCTAACCTAACATAATCCTCAACAAGAGAAACTACAATGACTAACGTCATTAATATGTTCATTAATATGTTTTCTCTATTTAGAATTTGTTTGGTCGTTAAATATTGACCCTAAGCATGCTGAGTTCCTAAAGTTTTCTAAGGTCAGTGGGAGCAGTCAAAGTCCTTATCATGACTTGCAAGGAATACAAGAGGCGGGGGGAAGAGTGTTATAAAATTTCACTCCAAATTTAACTCCGATTACACCTCTTGTACACCATACTGCACCAACTCTTACAAACTTAGAATGAAATTGATAGCAACCTAACCAAGAGCTAAAAACTGAAACTTCTAACAAACCCAATAATCAACTCAGGAGGTCATCTAGGTTTAAAAACCTACTAACTTTGATGATTACATAACCTCCCTAATTTGGAGTTGAAATGGATTTTGGAAAAGTTTACTGATCCTATCTCTCCTAATTAAGCCATTAGCGTCAATTAATCTTCTAAATAGAATAAAACTGTTTTCTAGTAAAACTGTTTTATGTGTTCGTATAACGTTTGGGATTTGATTGAATAACCTAAGAGTGTTCATAACTAAACCAAATCCTGATATAAACGTTAAGACACAAAGAAGCATGATTGATTGTCAAATGTTGTACTCAGGAAGAGATAAATTATTAAAGAATCTTTCTTACATATCTAACAAAAGATTTCTTTCAGGATCATCACTGTTCTAGTAGCTTATAATAGTTTTGAGCTACATTAGATGAACATTAAAACAATTTTCCCTAACAACTGGCTGACATATTTACATGTTCATAAAACAACCTGAAAGTTCTAAACTTAAGGTTAAAGAACACTTTATTTGTAAGCCAATAATATCCATGTATGGGTTAATGCAAACATCATAATGTGATGAAATCTTAACGTAATTATTTTCATCAACAATCAAGTGGATTAATGTACCTACCTCAAGATGAGTGGGAGCAACTAAGATAAACTTGTCTATATAGATGATATTCTTTTGACAAGTAGATGTTACATAAGTCAAAGCATTGTTAACACAAACTTTGATATAAGAGATCTCAGAGATATCTCTTACATAATAGATATCATAACATGTTGAGATAGACCAAATGGGACATTACTTCCGTTCCATAAGTTTAACATTAAATGGGTCCTTACATATGTAACAAACATTAATGCTCTCATTTAGAGGATAATATGATAAACGAGATTATTTACTTATGCTTCATTAATTAGAAGCCTTATGTAAGTTCAAGTCTATACTCGTTTAGATATTACTCACATTGCAACACACTAGATATGTCTAGATTAATGTGAAGCATTTAATAGAGTATTACAATATCTTTAAAAGAAACGAGAGGCTATAATTTAAAGAAGAAGTGAGAACTCAAACCGGTTTATTACTCTAACTTTGTAATATTCAAAGATGACAAAATGTAATTTTGGGTATATCTTTATGTCAACATACAAAACCTATCTCATGGAGGAGTCATAATAGACTGATATCAACAACCTAAGTTATAACGACATAATATAGTCACTAAATGTTGTTGGAAATTTATCAGTGGACTCATGACTTTATTAACTCCATATAATTAATATATTGAAGACTTGTTGTGATAAAGTCAGCTACCATGTCTCCTTGAACAGTAACAGTTCGAGAGGTACTGCATTAAATTTCGATACACAATTAATTATTCGTTTATGAACGAATTGAGGAAACTAAATCTTTGTATCGAATACATTCGTGATATGCTTAAGGATCCTATAACTAAAGGTTTATTACCTATAAGTCTTATTAAGAGTGCTCATAAAAGAGACGGGTTTTAATTGATGACCATGTACAACTGCATATCGTACTATGAATGACTAACTATTAATCAATTTTCCTCATCAGTTTGATTTTGTATGTCTCTTACATATGTTCTGCCGGTGTAATGACATATAGACAACTATAAATACAAATCAAACGTTAAAGGGCTTACTTATTTTGATCATAACTGTTAGGTTTTAAATTAAGGCTATAGTATGACTAATGGGGGTCCTGAGTCGCATAATGATTCAACGGCTGTATTTCTCTGCTATAGTACTTGTTTAAAGCTAAAATGAGTATTAACTTCTGATCGGACTAATCTAATACTCATGATAAATGATTATTCGGCTAAGTGGGAGAATGTAAGATTAAATATTTATTTATTTATATTTAATCTAGTAGCCATCATTATCATTTATATAATATAGATCAAAATATATTAATAACCTATTAATAATTAGTTGGTAATTGTTGATGGACCATATTACCCTTATTAACTAATTGGGTTTCCTCTTGGGTGTATATATAAGGAGATTATTAGAGAGGTTAAAGGTTAGACACATAACCTAATAACATAACATCACAATTCGTCTCTCTCTCCATAACCGAAACCTCCCTACTTTCGGTTCATCACCATCATCACTTTACACCCTAAGGAGGAACCAGATAAAACTGACAACTATGTCGAACTCCGTGGCTGCGTCTCTGACTGGATTCTCTACTGATGCAATCAAAGGTATGTTATTCATGTTTTCCTTTATGTTTTAAACAGAACTGATCAACATGGGTTTCAGTGGTGATCAATTTTACTTTTATCAAAAACTGGTTTGATATATATTATTAATTAAATAGGTAATTAATAAACGCAGCGGAATAAATATATTAATCAACACCAAAAACGAACCAAACAGGATCATGGTTACGAACATGCAAATACGGTATGTAAAATAATTAATCTACCGATGAGAAAAATTATACCCTTGTGGTTAATAATTAACCGTGTGAGACACCGAGGTTCAACGAACGAGTGCTAGACACGAACACGAACAAAGAGGTGGCGGCACCGGATTTTACATAACCACAAAAACAAAACACAAAAAAATGGCGGCACTTTTAACAAAATGGTGGCACTTTTCTCCTTGTGTGATGATTTTAGTTGTATGATTGTTTTTCTTTTTAACTAACCCACCATTCATAATTAATATATATTGAGTGTGCTTTCTGTCGAAACCAATACACAAAATTCCAACACCCACAATCGAAGTTGATGAGTGGCTGAATGATTAAGGCGTCATCTCACACGATTGGAAACCCGAGTTCGAGTTTTGAGTTCTGCTTTTTTAAGATGTTTTTTCATTTATATCTGAAACACAGTTAGGAGTGTTTTAACTTTATACAACCAGCGCCCCAGGAGGAGAACTTCACAAATTCTATTAGTGACCCCAAACAAGTATTGGTGCATCTTAACTCACTTTTAGTTTTCTACTTTTCTAGACATTTTGAGAACTAATTTGACACTAGTTAAATGATTCACAGTGTATCTTCCGACAATACTTGTTAAAATACATAACTAACATTGCTACTTTTCATCTTAAACTAACTTTGCATATGATGTATACTTAGGGGCTGTTTGGCTAAGCTTTTCAAAATGACTTATTTGCTTATTTGCCTTCCGAAAAGCAAATAAGCAAATAAGTCATTTTGAAAAGCTCAATTTTAAAGCTTTTCAAAACAGCTTATTGACTTATTTGCTTTTCAGAAAAGCAAATAAGCAAATAAGTCATTTTGAAAAGCTTAGCCAAACAGCCCCTAAGTAAGATAGTATCATTTCTTTGGCAGAAATGTTTATAAGAAGTGCCTATTTTTAATTTCTAATGAACGTGTTTTTTTTTATTATTGTATTGTATTTTTATTATGTGATGAACTTTACCCTACCCGAACCGTCGAACCGATTCGAGATTTTTAGGTCCGGTGTTATGAAATTGGAGCATCTAAAAACAATGAATCCACTGGAAAAAAAAATCCTGGATCCGCCACTGGTGGTTAGGTGCTTACGTGAAGCCAGTTTTAGAGCCTCATATCGTGGATGGTCTAAGTGTGAAACAAATTAATGAATAGAATTCAAGTAGTTGTCGAATTTATGTACAATGGATCGTCACGACTATACGCAACAATTACTTATAATGTCTTACGTCTTAAACATCCTAGTTTGTTTTACAATCAGAGAAAACTATCTAACGACTTAGGTTCCTAACATTGTGGAATCTAGTATTTTTCAATCTCTTCTTTCTTCTTTGTCGTTTTCATGACAAACAACAAGGTAACTAGACTAACACCAAAAACAATTAATTTTTTTATCCCCGAGGTAAGAGGAAAAGCTCTACCAAGAAGATCTAATCTATACTATATTATAATACATGAGGGAAGGATTCCCAAAAGTTAAGAATTTCTTCCCCCATTATTTATAAATAAACCCTTAGAATGAGGGTAAAGTGGTTTTTTAAACCATAATTATTTTTTAGTCCCTCAATCTATTACATTTAAATCCTTGACATTTAACATAATTATGGGTAATTAGTTACTCTCCCCCCCCCCCCCCCCTCTTTAATTCTTTAATGTATTCCTGCGATATCTTACAACCCGTAATGTTTTAAAAAAATCCGAAGGTACCATGACGATCGGCACATTTTTTTAAACGTTTCGATAGTTGTCTTTTTTAGTTTCGCCGTGCGTTCATAAAGTACAAATAGCCGATGCGTAAATGTACAATTGATTAAAGCCAACATTTGTTTTTTACCGTGCATTAACATTTGTTTTTTACCCAAGTTTTTTGTTTTGAACGGCATTAATAAACTAAAATATTCCCTAATTTTACTTGTACAGAGTCAGTTTGTTGTGGCATGTTTAATATAGTATAGATAAAACTCACAACAAACTTCCTATTAAACATGCCACAACAAACTAAACAGGATATGTGCATCTTATTTTAAAAACTTAAAACTCACAACAAACTTCCTAAATAAATGGATAACCAATCTAAAACTAAACCCTAATGGACTACTATAAATACTTAGCAAACACTCACAATTCTACATTTCTATTGCTAGACAGATTTAAAATATGGAGCCAGTTCTGAATTCACTTGATGCGAAAAAACAAGCATGCGATATTGAAAAATCTAAGGTCGGTTCTATGATAAGTTTTGTTATATCGCAATAATGAATAATTGTTTTCTTTTATTTACTTTTATGTGAATACTAACTTATTTGATTTTTCAGATTCAACACACCAATTTAAACATCCCAGTTGTCGAACAAGCTTTTGTTAGTTTTTAAGTAATATTTTCGCTTATAATCTTTCATATTAACAAGTTCGTTATGTTATTATTTGGTGTTTTATTGTAGGATGATGGTGATAATAGTGTTGAATTTATTTCTTATGGTGCAATGTTCAGTCCATACAAGTCTAATATTCAACGTCAATTTAGTAAAGAGGTAATTTTAAAATTTATTTAATCTTTTTTAAATTTTTTTTATTCAATATTTGTTCTTTTTATAAAATTTATTTAATCATTTTTTAACTTTTTTATTAAATTTTTGTTTTTAGAGGATCGGAAGTATGAGAATCAAAAGAAAAGATCTAAGAGACTCTCTGAATGGAAATGGGTCGAGGTTATAAATTTAGATGATTCTGAGGACGATGAGAAAGAAGATGAATTAGATGATACTGCTGATTCGAGCACAAACAAGAAAAACGGATCAAAAAAGAAGAGAAATTAGATGAAATATATCAAGTGTTTTTATGTTTTTTTCATTTTCAGTTGTTTTTGTTTGATCTGGACTATCCCATGAATAATAAAGTTTATTTTATATTTGAAGTTTATGTTTTGTGTTATTTTATTGCACTTATAATTTACATCTCGATTGAACTAATATACTTTAGTACTTAATCATGTTCGTATTATATAATTTACATGTTCGTACTTGATCATTTCCAAAGAGATAAATTCGATTACCAAGAATGGCCAAAACATGAAAACTACCTCTTGGTTTGGAGTAAATTCAAGATTGTATTTACAAAGCACACTAAACTTATTCAATTTAACAGTGAGGATTTCGTATATATCCATTAGTGCCTTCTATAAAAAAATGTTGGACGATACCAGATATGAAAAAATAATTATATAATATTATAGATTTTTCGAATAATTTGTATTTCTTAAATAAAAAGATAAAGTTAATAAAGATATAAACTTTTACATCCTATTTTTTTTATAAAAATTGTTTTATAAAAATATGATTTTTTAAATATTTATAAAAATGAAATTTAACATTAGTTAAAGGTGTTTAAAACGTACCTACAAGTCACCTACTATTTTTTACTTTTTACTTTTTCAAAAACGAAAATTTTAAAATTAAAGTTTATTGGATGAGTATGATGTGGATATTTAAAAAAGTTATGGACTTTAAATAATAAAATTATAAACTTTATAATTTCACCAACAAAATAAACTTACTTTATAACGATAACAACTTATCTTTTATTTTTTTGTCATTTGTTTAGTATTTTTTATTAACAAACGAATCTTTACATGTTTAAAACAGTTTTTCTATACTTTATTTATTATTAATTTTTATAACAAAACAAAACTTTGATATTTAGTAGATAGAAGATAAACTATGTTCCAAAATTTTAGGAATTATTTAATACTAATTTACGATATTAGTAGATAGATAGTAAACTATATCCCAAAATTTTAGGAATTATTTAATACTAATTTACGATATTTAGTAGATAAATAGTAAACTATGTCCCAAAATTTTAGGAATTATAAGTAAACTAATTAGGTCCTCCAAGTTAATTATATGGGATGAGGCATCGATGGCGAAACGTCAGGCGATAGAGGCAGTTGATCGAACATTGCAAGACATTATAGGTGTTAGGCTCCCATGTGTAACACTTATGACATATATCCACCACAATAATGTTATCATATACAAATAAGAAAACTACCAGCAACGAGTGCCGCAATCCAAAGTGTCGCCCCCGCCGCATCGCGCGGGCACCCTACTAGTAAAATACAATAGTTGAGAACAATTCGGTTCTAGTAAAAATCATATTGATTCAAAAGAGGTCGGTAAAAATAGCAAAACGGAATATTATTTCCTTGAGAAGTAGTAATTATCTTAGAAAGATATATGCTAATAAAATTACACAAACCTATAATATATTATTTGACCTTTTCTTTAAAAAAAAAAAGGTCACTGCCGCGAAAATTAGTAGTGACATTAACCATCTCACATGACGATGTGACGCTAGGCACAAACCTATAATATATTATTTGACTTTTTCTTTTTAAAAAAAAGGTCACTGCCGTGAAAATTAGTAGTGGCATTAACCATCTCACATGACGCTAGGCGCATAGTCATGATTAATAGACCTTTAAGTAATTAAGTAATTTGTCTAACTAATTATAGCTTTGGCTTTGCAAGTTGTACTGTCTAGCCAATGATTCCAAAAGGTTAACATTGACAACAATTCCAAATCAAAGGACTTAAGTTGATGTGCTATATATATTTCCCTTGAATTAGAAAACCAACAAATTTATATCCTTCCATCCCTTTGCACCAATTTCCCAAACCTAACTTACCTAATCATCATATTTTGAGAAAAGAAAGCCTCAATGGTCGGCAAACCAACTGCGGTCACAACCGCAGTGATTATCACGGCATTGGTGGTTTTCACGATGGGGATGACCGAGACGGTTACCCAAATATGCATGAAGGATTGTGCTTTCGAATGTATGAATATGAAGATATTTACTCCTCAAGAATGCAAACAAGAATGTGTTTGGGCGTGCGCGCAAGTCATTCGTCAAATAAGCAGATTTCTATGACGTGTTCGACTTATGATTGTGTCTAGATTTGTGTTTGTTTGTTGTTTTTTTGTTGTAAAAGTGATTAAGATATGAGATGAAGTACTTTTGCACTTGTTGGATTTCCTTGGTGAAAAGGTCCACTTGTTGGATTTCCTTGGTGAAAAGGTCCACTTTTCCAATATGTTTCAAATATTGGAAAACTTTGTTTTTCATGAGCATTGCATATGACAAGGAAGTTTAAAAAAAACCCCTAAACCACCATTAATACACGATGATAGCCGTTTTATTTTTATTTTAGTCCACATAGATGGTCCTTGACCCTAAGCTCTAACCACGCCTGGCCCATCGCGTTTAGGCCCAACACACAGTGACGGAATAATACTAGTGTAACATTTTCTAAATGTGAAGGATTATAACAAAAATCCACAAAGAAACTCCAAATTTATACAAGAACTCTATTGAAACATATACAAACTCTTCACTCAAGCTAAAGCAAATACTAATGAACAAAATTAGACTTATAAACTGATATTCGTAGATAACTCTTTTGTGGAACTACAACAACAACATTACCCAGTACAATCTCACTCATAACCAGACTATTGACAAGGTCTGAGGCGTAGATTTCAGCTGAACAAATAAAGACAAAGATCAAACTCTCAAAACAATCTCACAATAATCATATTAACCCTCCGAGTATGACATTTGCTCACAACAATCCCCTCAACTCTCAGGATTCCTATTTTTAAAGAAATCTTTTTTTTTTTTTGCAAGTAGAAATTTTTTCAAACTCTGAAGGAATAACAAAAAGAAGTGGTAATGCGAGCACAAGTTCACCAACATACAAAACACAAAAACATACCAAGTTAGACGTTAACCACAATATGTTTGCTAATGGACTAATATTTTCAATTATTTCACTAAAGATTTCAATTATTCCAAACGAATATAGGATTGAAGTACCATTTTCAGGCTGTATTTAACATATCCAAAGATTTTGTCATGTCGTCTTCATTCCATTAAACTCTTGAAATTAACTCCTATTTCATTACAATACAATCTAAAAAACAAATTAAAACCACTCACTCTCTCATTTTTCAACCACAATACCAACATTCAACACCACATGTTTCAAAAAATAGGGTTATAAGTGTTACACATGCCCGGATTTCTAATGCACCAAAGCGGTTGAATCGGTTCGGCCTTCACGCCTCGGCTAACCATTCTATTAACCCACTCATTCAACCTATCCGTAGCATCCACAGACCTCTTCTTTCCAGTCTCATCTCGATTCCCGGACCACAGGGCTTCAGCCATAGCCGAAGCCCTAGGCCAGATCCGGGAATCAAGAACCCTACTGTCCGACTGCTCGGACCACAACGCCACCTCCCCACCCAAAACCAACTTCGCCTCCTCCTCCGTCAACCCAAACGTTATATCATAATTATATATCAACTGCCACGACTTAAACGGGCCACACCACGACCCGCCCTTTTTCTGCTCGAAATCAGGATGTTGATCGTACGCGCTATTGTTCCCCGTGAAATCTCCGTGCCCGCAATCCAAGTAGTAGAAATCTGAGGAGGATACGATTGTCCTATAACCCGCGGACACCAACCTTTTCGTGTTGTTCGGGCCACCATTCCATGTTTGCATGACCGTGGTCTGCGGTGGGAGAATCGACGGATTGATTTTAATTTCGGAGTCGAGTATAACGTCCTCCCAGTACACGGCCGTGCGGTTGAGTGACAAAATGTACGGGTTGGTATTGTTGATAAAAATCTCTAGGACTTGACTTAAAGTCCCATTACTAGCGAGATATTTTTGGATTGTGGGGTCCGCTTTCCAGCAACCGGGGACGACCTCGTCGGCTCCGCCGTGGTAGAATGAATCTGGAAATAGAGTTGTTGTTTCCTTTACGACGTTTTTCACGACGTCGTAGGTTTTGGGGATTAATGGGTTAAGGTGGCCGGTTCCTGGTTCGGCTGCTAGGCGTTCCTCCCATGGCGCACCCGCCGGCCACCAGAACATGTTGGCGCACGCAACGATTTCGGGGTATGCTTCAGCCCATGATCCGGTGTGCCCTGGATGTTTGGAATACATGACAACGTACTAGGTTGTTAGAAACAGAACATAACATTGTCTATACTCTAGAGTAACACGTGAATTAGTGTTCTATCAGTTCGGTTTTTGGGTTATTCGATAAAGACTTTTTTCGTTGAAACCAAAAACCGAACTGAGTTCAGGTAGTTCAAAAGCGAACCGAAAACCGATTACAAATTCAGTTTAGTTTTTTGTTTCTACCAAATAGACCGTATAACTTTTTTAGTTTTTACTTATTAAAAAACTTATCACCATTAATTGTAATTAAATGGGGTTGGACTAGATAAATTTGAACTAAAATTGTATGTCATAACTTAAATAAAACTATTATTGGTTATTCGGTTTATTTGGTTTATTCGGGTTATTTGGTTTGAAGTATAAAAAATAACCAAATTCAAGTTCTATGAAAACGAAAACCAAACCAAAAACCAAATTTGTAATTCACTTTGGTTTTTGGTTTAGTTTAGTTTCATATCCGGTATACTCAGTTTGAAACCGAATGATGAACACCCCTAAAATCTACAAAATTTTGTCCATTCAACACTTACCGGGCATATCGATCTCCGGGATGATCCGAACACCGTGTTCCAACCCAAACTCCACGACCCGTTTCACATCCTCCGCCGAATACTGCATATCCGGCCCATACGAACCTGTCGCAGCAAGCTCAGGCTCCGACTTCAAAACCAAAGGAAACGACTGCGAATCCGTTATATGCCAATGAAACACATTCAACTTATTCGCACTCATAGCCCCAATCAACCTCAACAAATCCTCAACTCCAAAGTAATTCCTAGAAGTATCCAAAAGAACCCCTCGGTGCTCGAACACGGGCCAGTCCGTGATCACCAACCCGGCCGCAACACGGGCCGGGTTGCCCCACACGAGCTGCGAGAAGCTCTCGAGCCCTCGCATCACCCCCCATGGCGTAGCGGCCGCGAGAGTAGCGGCGGTTGTGTTGGAGGGGATGGTGAGAGTGTAGGATTCATTGACTCCGTGAGAAAGCGGGGCCGTGATATCGGTTATAGTTATGGTTAAAGTTTGTCATGGGAAAGAGGTGGTTAAGTTTAGTGGGGGAATGAGTAGGGGTTTGTATTGGGTAGTTTGGATTTGACTGAGGTAACGGTTGACTGACGGAGTTAAGTAAGGGTGTGATGGAGATGTTATGGTGAATGATGGGGATAAAAGGGTTGCATGGGGGGTCGTGGTGGTCCATGTGAAGGATCTTGGTTTGGGCCATATGTTGATTGGTGATCCAACGGCTGATGTTGAAGGAATGATGAATGTTAGTAATATTTGGAAAATAAAATTGGTTGAAAAAATGTTGGTACTCATTTTGGTATGTGTTTTTGGGGAATTGGAGTGTGGTGAATAGAAGAATAGTGAAGGGGAGTTTATATAGTTTTTGAAGATATAAGTCAATGGAGATGGTGGATTTATGTAGTTTGTTATCTTCCATTTGTAGCTTTGTGATTGCTTTTGAGAAATAATTGTATTATTTTGTCTTTAGAACAATTTTAGGTTATTTTTCATATTATACATGGGATGATTAAAAGGTATATGGTTTGAAGTTGTGTTAGTTTGATTGTAGAGGCAGTCTTCAAGAAATTAGAAACATAGAATCCAGTCGTTCAAAAACAAGTGATGAATGATTCCTTGAAAAGTTTAATATCGTATGTTTTTCATTTTAAATCAGTGATTCTATGTTTTGTAAGACTGGATTCTATGTTTCTAAATTTCAAAGAGTGGCGAGGTGGTAACTGGCAAGCGTTTGAGTCTCCATAGAAGAAGTCTTAGGTTCGAATGCAACTTTCACTGATTTCTTATCTTTAATCTCTAAAAGTAACATGTCTAGCAGAAGATGTGTGTCTCATTGGTTACATCTCATAGAAGAAAAAAAAGAATTTTATTTATACGATGTTGACTATATAATGACTATATGATTAATACAATCTCCCTTCCATGTTTTCATTGATAATTAGAATGACTAGTGCAGATCTATATGAAAATTGTATAATTAGAATGACTAGTACATTGATACACTTGATATTAATAACTTATAAGCAACAAGGGCGACCCTGTGGGGGTGGGCCAGAAGGACCACCGGCCAGGACCCGATATTTCAATGAACACGTTATTTAAAAAAACCCAATATGTATATGTAATTTTTTTTCTTTTTAATAGGGTATACCTATACAAACACCAACATAGGCCCACTTACAAAACTATTCTTATGGTTTATATTAGTTAGAGTAAACTTCCGTTTTGCTCCCTGTGGTTTGGTCACTTTAACGGTTTTGCCCCAAACCTTTAAAAATAGCCATTTTCCTCCAATAGTTTGCTATGGTTTTTCCATTTTGCTCCCCGCCTCTAACTCCATCCAAATTGTATGTTTTTCCATTTTGCTCCCTGCAGGGAGCAAAATGGAAAAATCATAGCAAACTATTGGAGGAAAATGACTATTTTTAAAGGTTTGGGGCAAAACCGTTAAAGTGACCAAACCACAGGGAGCAAAACAGAAGTTTACTCTATTAGTTATTAGCCCATTGACATTAGGTGGTATGAAAAACTAGTTTATATTATATATTTCGTTAAGACCTAATGGCACGTTTTTTCGAGCTCGAACAAGGTACGCGAATTCTCAGGGTCGGCCTTGATAAGCAACGAGTCAAATGTCGATTTTAGATAACGATAAGATATATAACATATTATTAGATTTTTCGTTCTTTGTTCCTAAAATTAAAAATAACAACAATACATATAATACCAAACATTGAACACTCTCATGGGTCATGAAACATCCATCGTTATCTTTTTCTTAATTTATTTGATATATAAAATACTTAGTGATATAAAAAAGGCAGATAAGTCAAATTTGGACAAGGAATGTTTATTGTTAAATGGAGAGTGCCGGCGAGCCGTTAAATACAGAGGCTTTCACAAGTACTTCGACGATCAATTTAAATATGTCTTCCTGCAGGCACATTTTCTTAATTTTAAATTCATTGACATATTTTTTTTTTAAAAACACCTTTAAATATTTAAAGAACAACCTCTTTTAGAAAAAAAGTAAACACTCCCCGGTTCAATAACCGTTAAAACCGACCAGTATCGTTCAAGCCGAGTTAAAACGGCCGGTTCAGCTGGCTTAAAAGCAATACGATTAATTCATAGGTTGCGTTTAAAAGATAATGAGAATTAATTACAGAATCCTACCCATGTTCATGATATTTATAGCTAATCTATTTCATTAGACTATAACTAGGATTCCTATAACTTAATTGCTTAATCATTATCTAACACACATCCTAAGGGTGGAGGGAGTGGTCTCGGGGAGGGGGGTTTACCGATTGGGGAAGTATAGCCGGTGGATGTTCGGTGATCGGGGAAGAGGAGAGAGGTGGTGTAGGCGGTGAGTAGTCACCGAGTGGGGAAGAGAAGAGAAGTGGGAGAGAGATGGGGTTAATGGTGGGTCTCAACCCCTTTCAACCAAATCACATTTTTTTTAAATTGTTTACCACTCTCCATGTGTTTGGCTATTGCTAGTGATTGAGTGCAAAATGGAGAGTGGAGTGGGAACTTGACATGACATTATTAGTTAAAAAATAAGTTTACCACTCCCCAAATGATGACCACTTCCTCCACCCAAACATAATAGAAATATGATACTTAGATAATAATCCACTAATTAATTAATTATTATGTTTACAGATTAACTTGATCCCCAAGTTAAGTGAAGTTTCCTAATCGCTCCTTGCATACAGGCACGAGTCAATCAGGAATTCCCAACATTCACCCCATGAAATTTTGAGTTGTATACGAGAGGTCTTAAATGCCAAGTAGATCCCGCATCTCCTTAAACTTGATTTTCGCCAGTGCCTTCATTTATATATACGCTCTTTGTTCGTTTCCAAATACATGCTCAACGGCCACTTCGTTGTTTTCAACACACTCCCGAATAAAGTGAAAACGGGACTTCATATGCTTGCTTTGATTATGGAACACCGGGTTTTTCACTAAGACAATCGTTGAAGTATTATCCACTTTTACCATCACTTGACACGGCTCATCAACTTGATCTTCCGGGGAAACCGTATGCCCGAACAGGCCTGGAAAAAGAGGTAAGGTCTCGCTTTCCTTTTCCACTCAAGTGTACGGCATCTGTCGTGCTTAGGATCGACCCGTTCAGTAGAATTCCGAAGAAAGATTGTTGGCAGCAGGTGGAGACATTTCTTTGGCCCTTCTAAAAAAGAAATCAAGTAAAAATAAAAATGCGGGCAGGGTGGAGCTTGCGCGAATTCGGGTAACGGCTACAAGGGAGAAAGAAAAAGGAAATTGTACCCGACCAGGGATGGACGTAAACTCGTAAGCTACCGAGGGTAGGGATAATTGTCCAAGTCTTATTGTGAAAGAAAAAAGCCGAGGATGCTATACTTCCTTACGAGTGCAACAACCTCCTCTCCATCCCTTACTGCTTATGTTCTCTCTTTACCTTTACTTACTGGTGGGGCACCTACAAATCAAGTAGGAAGGCTCGACTCAACATAGACAGATAATAAATCAATAGCTTTCTCTCCACCATTCCTTCATGAAAGGACTAACCCCCTATCCAACATACTCCGTTGCTCGGGGACCGGAACAGGGACACGAAGCTGCTCCGTGATATTCCAGATGAGTTGAAAGACTATGATCCCCTCCCTTGACATCCACTCGCCCTAATGAATAAGCAGGAGAAAATCCACAAGCTTTTACCCGCTCCATGGCCTGCCAAAAGTAGAATCGGGGGAGGCTTTGGAAGAAAGGTTCTGAACTAGAGAGTTGTTTGTTGTAGGATCCGTCTTTTTGGTATTTTCCGCTTCGTACTTTCCATGGGGCTTCAAGATATATTCGTTTTTCATGGGATTACACCGTGATCTTAGGTGTATAATTTTTTCCTTACTTTTTTGTGCGCTCTTTCTTTATTCAAGTGGCGGTCGTATTTCCAAGTATTCTGGCCCAGTCGTCCATGCCCAATCCCAATGGATAAACCTTAGCCCCTAGCTCTGTAATCCACCCTACCCAGTCCTCGTCTTGACTGGTGATAGTTCATCATGTTCCAACTCCCGATAGTCTTCATCCAAGAAGAGAAATGAGTCCCGTTCGGCGGAAGGGCTCTCTGTGGCTCGGATGTCGATGACAAGCGCCCACGAAAATGAAGGAAGAGCAAGGCACATCTATTACACGAAGAAGGGAATGGCTGAAATTGAGTGTGATAGTACCCAACTCGTAGGGGGTAAGGATGGTGCCGAGGTCTTAATAGAAAGCGGTTGATAGTCCCGTCTGCTAGGCTTTTCCGAACTTCGCTTCGCCTTTCTATCACTTGGTTAAGGGGGGTTTCAGAGTGTGCTTAGAGGAACTCCAACTTACAACTATACTTTGTCTTTCACACTCCATAGCTGTAGCTCTAAGACGAGGATTTGGTTTTTAACCCGAAGAGGTGCCCATGAATGGAGTCCCTACGACTTCTTCTTTTATGGAGTTGGAGTTAGGGATCATCGATTTTTTGATCAATTTGATTGCAGTCTCCGAAGTCCTTCTTGATCGATGGTCCCCATTGGCATTAGTGCTAATTAGCAGCCTTTTTGGAAGGCGAGATACTTATGTATGTGTGATCGCGGATTCCACGGTAGCAGTAGTTCTTTTGGCCACGTGGGTTTCCGCTAAGAAGAAGAAGGTTTGGATCTTTAAACCTTAAGAGGATGCTATCGAATGTGCTCTTGGCGCACGTGAGGGATGTGACCTATGTTAGGTTGTCTTCTAGTAACTTCACTTATCAACTCACGTAACCAAATAGCCTGACAAGCTGCTAAACTAGCTGCAATCTATTCAGCTTCACAAAATGATAACACCATTGTACTCTGTTTCTGTGAACACCAAGTAATTGGTGCAGAACCATAATAAAACACGTGTCTCGTAGTACTATGACCATCACCAGCATCAAGATTGTACCTACTATCACTGTAGCCACGTAACACACCTTCTGCTTTTCTCATATAAGTATTTCCATAGCCCGCGGTTCGCTTCAAATATCAGAGTATCTGTTTAATAGCTACTGCATAACTTTGGCTTGGATTTTGCATGTATCGACTTACAATGCCCACTGAATAAGTGAGATCCGGACGCGCCTGAAGTAGATAACGCAAACACCCAACTATTTTTCGATAATTGGTTGCTTCAACTTCAGCTTCATCTCTGGCTTTTGATAACTTTAAATTCGGGTCCATTGGAACAGGAACTGAATTACACTCATGCATCCTCACTTCTTTTAAAATCTTCCAGGCATATGCTTCCTATTTGATTTTAATTCCATTCGCGTCTTGTGAAACATCGATACCCAAATAATACGTAAATTTTCCAAGATCATACATGTCAAACCATTTGCCATTTCTTTGTTGAACTCAATAATAATAGACAAACTTGAACCTGTAACGAATAAGTCATCAACATACACGACTAAGATCAATAAATAATTACCCACAATCTTTCATTACACGGCTTGTTCTTTAGTACACCGATGGAATTTCAAAGTCTTCAACATGGAATCTAACTTGATATTCCAAGCCCTCGGTGTTTGCCTTAACCTTTACAATGCCTTCAAAAGCTTGTAAAGTTTGTGATCTTCTTTCAGTTTAACGAATCCTTGGGTTTAAGTACATAAACATCTTCCTCCAATTCACCATGTAAAAACGCCGTTTTCACATCTAAATGGTGTATTTCCCAACATTCCACATCTGCAAGAGAAATAAGAAACCGAGTCATTCCAATTCGTGAAACCAGTGTAAAAACTTCATCAAAATCAATAACTTGTTTCTGTGCGTACCCTTTTGCTACAAATATTGCTTTGTATTTATTAATTGTTCCATCTGCATTCTTTCTAATTTTGAAAATCCACTTTAAATCAATTGGTTTAATGACTTTTTGTAAATCCACAAGTTTCCACATACGGTTTCGTTCACTCGAATTAATTTGTTCTCACATTACCCATTCCCACTTTAATTTTTCTTCACCAAAATTAGTGGGTTCGTCATCAATTAAAAGCAATTCACACGTATTTAATTTGTAGTCATTATATTTAACAGGTAAAATAGACTGACAAGTGGAACGCCTGACCAAATTCATTTTCGGTTACAATATCTATAATTTATGGGCTGCTCTGGACAGTTTCTAAGCTGCTCTAGGTAGTTTCAAGGTGTTTTATGGGCTACTAGGAGCTAATTTTGGGCTATTCTGACCTGATTCGGGGCTGCCCAAAGTTGTTTCTGACATCATTGGGCTTGGATTTATTGACCCAATGCCAATATCAATCACACTACCCCAGTAAACAGTAAAGTAACCCAGTTTGATTTTGCTTCCGGTATGATTTTCAACACTTTTATTCCACCTGCACCCCTTGCTTCGTCAAATTCCATGTCTCTATTTACCACAATTTCTCGAGTTCTTGGATCATATAAATGGTACCCTTTGGATCCGATTTTGCTTCCAAGATGCACCAAAATATCGAACAGAGCATCGAACTTTTGAACATCCGTCTCGACTTTTGCAAAACCAATACAACCAAAAACTTTAACATGTTCTAAATTAGGTTGTTTACCTTTGTATTTTTCATACGAAGTAGCTCCCACCAATGCACGCTTAGGAGACTGGTTGATCAAATAAGTCGCATGTCTAACCACTTCACCCCATAAATAGGTTGGAAATTTCATTGCTTTCATTATGCTATGAACCATCTCCATAAGTGTTCGGTTTCGACGCTCGACCACACCGTTTTGTTGTGGTGTATTAGGGGTTATCAAGTGTCTCGTATGTGACATCTGTGCTTGTGTAATCATTGTACAACTGTAAGCAATTTGAATATCAATAAAATAATGTGACTTGATCCTAATATTTGTTTATTTATGTTTGACTTTTACACGTTTTGATTTTGTTCGATTTCAAACTTATAATTGCTTTCTAGAAAGTTATACGCAAACTGATGCATAAACGTAATCAGTTTAACGTGACAAACACTTCGGGAGAGTGACATAATATTAACATAACTTAAATAACCTTTACATAACTTAGAAATAAGTTTTGAAGGGTTTGGAATGGCAAAAACAAGTTTATTCGATCACTGGGACTATTTGCGTCAAACTGCAAAAGGCTGTCGTTTCGTATAGCAACGTACACTCCGAAACAAGATCATAAGCTAAACATACCTTAGAAACCCTTAACATAGCTTAGAAATAAGTTTTGAGGGTTTCAGTATGTGAAAATGCGCTTATTGGATCACAGGGACTAAAAGCATCAAAAACTGCGGAAGTTTGCATATACGCGCATATCTTACGTTCTGACCATATCCGGGCATCCAAAATTTTTTTTAATCACTAAAATATTAATATTTTAGTGATAGAAATGCAAAAATACCATTCTTCGGTTAATTTGGATCGTTTTCGCGTCCATACGAGTTTCGTCGTAATTAACCAAAAAACGCGACCGAACGACCAACCGAACCGACATCCGTGATATTTCCAAGCATGTTTCAAGTCCCCTATGCTTTAACATCCTTGTATAGCCTTGAAAATGGGATAACAGAGGTTAAACACGTCAAAAATACACTTAGAAGTGTGCAGGGACTGATTGTGTAAATTCTGAAACAAGCAGACCTATGCTCGCGTCACGCGACACCCAGGGGGTGTCTCTGTCGCGCCACGCAACCCCCTGGTGTCGACAGAATGCTGGTTTTCAGCTTCCAGTCTGTTTTCTCCTTGCTTCTTTGATGGTATTCTTTGTTTGGTGACCAAGTTTAAGTGTTCTCCGAAACTTTTAACTATAACCACACACTTGTATGGACAAGATCATTCATTGGGCAATACTTAATCCATTTGTCATGATCCTACAACATTCCAACAAGTATAAATAGCCAAGAACTTTCATTCATTCATTGCTCATTTCTGATTTTCTCATCTCTACAACTCTAAGTAGAGGCTACCACTTGATTGGAGGCCTCTTACCTGAGTTTCTAGTTCATCTTTCCAGCCTTTGAACATTTTGTAAGTGTTTTTTCATGGCTAGTTATTTATTTTCAGCAATTAAAAGCTGAAAGTCAAACCGTTTGACTACCGTTTCACTTTCGGTTTTGACCATAAATTGGTCAAATCAAAGTTCAATTGAACTTTGCAACGTGGTCGTGATCACGATGGTTATATATAACAACCCTCCTAAAATATTTCCGACATCCCTAAAATATTTAGAATGACCCTATACAACCCGTATACAAGATTTGGCCCTAAAAACCTTTATTTTTATAAAAATTAAATAAAAATCAAATTTCTTAGTCTCTCGTGGGCCGCGAAGACTTACTCTTCATCCTACGCGGGCCGCGAGCGAGTGGACATGAGGCAAGACCCGGAGCTGCCACGTGTAAAACACGTGTCGAAGCTAGATCAGTGACCGGGCCAAGCTAGGGCCTACCCGGCCTACGTCGCGGGGCGCGAAGGCCCCTTCTGTTTCTTACGCGGGCCGCGAGGAAGCCGAGATCAGCTCCTATAAATTAGGAGCTTCGGCAGTCATTTTCCGTCGCTCATAACTCGAATTTCTCTCTCAAATTTTGTTGTATAAACATAATATTCGGGCATAATACCCCCTAAATAGCGAAGCTCTGTCTCGTTGTAAGTATTTTAACCCCCGGTTACGTATTAGATACGCTGCCCGATTGATTTAGCGCTCCGTAACGGCTGTCGAGGTTCCGCCCGACGTAGTCATTGGAGTTCTGTCTCGGGGATGGTATAACTAATGTAAATATTGGGTTATTATACTAATGCGTGTGCATTGTTTAAATTATTATATTATAACCAGGAAAGCACAGTTAAAAGTCTAAAGTAGCAATGCGAGTAATCTCTATTTTGCAAAATGTTTTTACAAAACTCAATTGTTTTACATGATAATTAACAGTGATTTAGTATTTGTAATTCTACAATTATCGTCGGTATGTTGGGGTTTTGTATACAAAATTTGTTACTACACTGTGAGTAGTAACATGACCACAAGTCGGGTCGACAGTACCGTGGGTGGTAATTAAGGTAGAATAATAAACAAATGTAATTGCTGATTGCCCTCAATACTGTACAAGGATAAAATTTGTTTTGATTAAATTGGGATTCACTCACCAGTATTTCCCACTGACAAATGTTTTTAAAACGCGTTTCAGGTAACAAAATGTGAAAGCAAAAATAGAAGCCAGCTGGAGAGCACTGAATGCTTGGAAAATGTGTCTATAAAAGTTACCTAAATAAAGAAAGATGTTTTATTCAATAAAATAGGGTTTATCCCTATAAACATGTTTATAATAAAAACTTGGGTTTATCCCAATATATTTATTATAAAAAGGTGGTGTTTTACTCTGATAAAATATTTCCTAACTACGATCCTGATGTAAATTCCGCTGCCAAATAATGATAAACACCGATACCACTATCTCTGAGTAGGCCGCGGCCGCCCATTTGGTTTAACCAATGCCCCAGCCGCATTTACGGACATGATAAACCAAATATGTAAGCCATATTTGGATAAATTCATAATTGTCTTTATAGATGATATTCTCATTTATTCTAAGAGTAAAGAGGAACATGCAGCGCATCTGCATGCACTCCTAAATTTGCTGAGAAAAGAAAAGCTTTATGCTAAATTTTTGAAATGCGAATTTTGGTTAGAAGAAGTGCAATTTCTTGGACATCTAGTTAATTATGAAGGAATTCATATGGATCTCATAAAGATCGAGGCAATTACTAAATGGAAAACCCCTGAGTCACCAACAGAGGTTAGAAGTTTCCTAGGACTAGCCGGTTATTATAGAAGATTCATTCGAGATTTTTCTAGAATAGCCATTCCCTTAACAAACCTAACCTGTAAGTCTGTTAAGTTTGAATGGGGACCAAAAACAAGAAGAAGCCTTTAGAAACCTTAAGCAAATATTAACCAACGCACCCATACTAGCGTTACCAGAAGGAACTGAAGATTTCGTAGTTTATTGTGACGCTTCTAAATTAGGTTATGGATGTGTATTGATGAAACGTCAAAAGGTTATAGCCTATGCCTCTAGACAACTTAAGAATCATGAAGAGAATTATACAACCCATGATTTAGAATTAGGAGCTATAATTTTTGCCCTGAAAATTTGGAGACATTATCTTTACGGTAGTAAGTTTACCATTTTCACCGATCATAGGAGTTTAAGATATGTTTTCGGGCAAAAAGAGTTAAATATGAGACAAAGACGCTGGATGGAAATTCTTAGTGATTTCGATTGTAATATCCAGTATCATGCAGGAAAAGCTAATGTAGTAGCCGATGCTTTAAGTTGAAAGTATCATGAAAAGCCAAAAATAGTACGTTCTCTTAAACTAAATCTGCAGATAGATTTAAACGAACAGATTAGAAAAGCACAGGAATCAGTAATCAAGGATGATACTGAAAAACTGAAAGGGATGATTAAGGAATTAGAACAAGGAACAAATGGAATTTGGAGATTCCATAAGAAAAGGATTTGGATACCCAAACTAGGAAACCTACGTCACCGAATATTAGAAGAAGCCCATAAATCTAAGTACACGATACATCCTGGAAGTGATAAAATGTATCAAGACTTAAGAAGGAATTTTTGGTGGATAGGAATGAAAAAGGATATAGCTGCTTATGTAGCCAAGTGCCTAACTTGTTCATAGGTCAAACTGAACACCGGAAACCGTCAGGTTTGTTACAACAATTGGAAATGCCTGTATGGAAATGGGAATTGATAGCAATGGACTTTGTTACCAAATTACCCAAGACACGAAAAGGTAATGATACAATCTGGGTGATTGTAGATAGATTAACTAAATTTGCTCATTTCTTACCTATGAAGGAAACTTTCAATATGGAACAATTAGCCAAGTTATATGTAAATGAAATAGTTTCATTACATGGAATTCCTTTATCTATTGTTTCTGATAGAGATAGCCGTTTTACTTCTCATTTTTGGACAAGTTTCCAAAAAGCAATGGGAACCAAGCTAAACTTAAGCACCACTTATCATCCGCAAACGGATGGACAAAGCGAAAGGACGATACAGACAATGGAAGATATGCTTAGAGCTTATGTAATTGATTTTGGAGGAAATTGGGATGATCACTTACCATTAATAGAATTTTCATACAACAACAGTTATCATACCAGCATCAATGCTGCACCATTTGAAGCACTTTTTAGACGAAAGTGCCGAACCCCAGTCTGTTGGGCAGAAATTGGAAAAAAGCAATTATCTGGACCAGAGATAGTACAAGAAACAACAGACAAGATTATTCAAGTCAAGGAACGATTAAAAGCAACACGCGACCGACAAAAGAGTTATGCTGATAACAGGTGAAAGCCATCAGAATTTCAAGTAGGAGACAAGGTATTATTAAAGGTTTCTCCTTGGAAATGAGTGGTGAGATTCATCAAAAGAGGAAAGTTAAGCCCCATATATGTTGGACCCTTTGAGATTATCAAAAGGATAGGACCAGTAGCTTATCAGCTACAACTGCTAGAGGAAATGGCAGGAATACATGATGTATTTCATGTACGTAATCTCAAAAAGTGTTTAGCTGATGAATCATTGGTAGTGCCTCTTAAAGACATAGAGGTAAATGAAAAGCTTAAGTTCGTAGAGAAGCCTCTACAAATTAAAGACAGAAAGGTCAAGAATCTTAAACACAAGAGGTTAGTTCTAGTCAAAGTAAAATGGGATTTCAAGAGAGGACAAGAGTACACTTGGGAGTTTGAATCAGAGATGCAGAGGAAATATCCACACGTGTTCCAGTAGACCTCGAGGACGAGTTCTAAAACAAGGTGGGGAGGATATAACAACCCTCCTAAAATATTTTCGACATCCCTAAAATATTTAGAATGACCCTATACAACCCGTATACAAGATTTGGCCCTAAAAACATTTATTTTTATAAAAAATAAATAAAAATCAAATTTCTTAGTCTCTCGCGGGCTGCGAATACTTACTCTTCATCCTACGCGGGCCGCGAGCGAGTGGACATGAGGCAAGAACCGGAGCTGCCACGTGTCAAACGCGTGTCGAAGCTAGATCAGTAACCAGGCCAAGCTAGGGCTTACCCGGCCTACGTCGCGGGGCGCGAAGGCCCCTTCTGTTTCTTACGCGGGCCGCGAGGAAGCCGAGATCAGCTCCTATAAATTAGGAGCTTCGGCAGTCATTTTCCGTCGCTCACAACTCGAATTTCTCTCTCAAATTCTGTAGTATAACATAATATTCGGGCATAATACCCCCTAAATAGCGAAGCTCTGCCTCGTTGTAAGTATTTTAACCCCCGGTTACGTATTAGATACGTTGCCCGATTGATTTAACGCTCCGTAACGGCTGTCGAGGTTCCGCCCGATGTAGTCGTTGGAGTTCTGTCTCGGAGAGGGTATAACTAATGTAAATATTGGATTATTATACTAACGCGTGTGCATTGTTTAAATTATTAGATTATAACCAGGAAAAAGTCTAAAGTAGCAATGTGAGTAATCTCCTTTTTGCAAACTGTTTTTACAAAACCTCAATTGTTTTACATGATAATTAACAGTGATTGAGTATTTGTAATTCTACAATTATCATCGGTATGTTGGGGTTTTGTATACAAAATTTGTTACTACACTGTGAGTAGTAACATGACCACAAGTCGGGTCGACAGTACCGTGGGTGGTAATTAAGGTAGAATAATAAACAAATGTAATTGCTGATTGCCCTCAATACTGTACAAGGATAAAATCTGTTTTGATTAAATTGGGATTCACTCACCAGTATTTTCCACTGACAAATGTTTTTAAAACGTGTTTCAGGTAACAAAATGTGAAATCCAAAATAGAAGCCAGCTGGAGAGCACTGAAGGCTTGGAAAATGTGGCTATAAAAGTTACCTAAATAAAGAAAGATGTTTTATTCAATAAAATAGGGTTTATCCCTATAAATATGTTTGTAATAAAAACTTGGGTTTATCCCAATATATTTATTATAAAAAGGTGGTGTTTTACTCTGATAAAATATTTCCTAACTACGGTCCTGATGTAAATTCCGCTGCCAAATAATGATAAACACTGATACCACCATCTCTGAGTAGGCCACGGAAGCCCGCCTCCCGAGGCAGGGGTCGGGGGCTGCGACATTATAATCCCCATCGATTATACCTACTGATTACCACGTTGACTAGTCGTAGTGACGAGTCAAAGTTTCAGTCAAAATGCGCGTTTATGTGCATTTTACGACGGAACTATTTTCGGATATCAAAACACTTTGTTTTAATACCAAATCAGTTTTCTAACTTAGTTAAACATGTTTAACTCGTCACTGCAAGTTTAGTGCTTATTTAGGGTCATAAGTCAAGCGATCTTAACAACCGCTTAGGCTTTCGAACCCGACCCGTTTGGTCGATCATTAGAATCCGACCAAACTTATTTAGTGACCATAGTTGTATAGGGAATAACCTACTGAGGTTATACCTTATGGTCACTTAGGTTGGTTAGTTATTCGTTAAGTCGTTTATATGCCCATTAAAAATGACCAAAATGCCCTTTTTGAGCATAAATTCATTTTTAACATATGTAATCAAGTTTTTGACATCTAAACTGATTTAATAACATTTTTAAACATAATTGGGCATGTAAGACTTAACATATGACATAAATAACCATCCGACCTTATACTTACGCAAGCGACACGTTAAAGTAGCTTAAACTACCTTAACGGGTCGAAACGGGTCAAAACGGGTCAAAAGCACTTAGGATAACTTTCTAATCAGAATGTTAGGTCTATTAAATCATGCCATATGAGTTCCAATACTCATTTGATTTATAGAACCTCATTCTATCCTATCCTCCGGTTTAGGATCCGATTATTAACATAGTTACCTATACTAGGTGTCGTTTGATTTTCGTGATCCTTTGAGCTTTATTTGGTCTTAATTCCAAGACTATTAAGCAATCCCAAGTGAGTACATAGTCCCCTCTTTTACCGCTTTCAAATATTTTTGGGTGATACACATGTGCCTGCTTGTTACTTTCATGCTTTTCACGCTTTTTATGACATATGCTTGCTATGCTCAACTAGTACACATATAGTACATGATTTCAATTATGTTTTTGCTATGTATGTTGACTGAGCATGCTAGCACATTGATTTCATAAACACTATTGTTGCATATGTTTACTCAGCATATGGGCACATTGATTTACATTACATTTCTGCTGCATATGTTTACTCAACATATGGGCACATTGATTTCATGAATATTTCTACTTCGTATGTTTACTTAGCATACTTAGTACATGGTTTTCACATAACATGCTTACATTGGTTATGACATTTGGTATGTTTAATGGGACAAAAATACATTCATTAACATTGATCACGCCGCTCGGTAGTATGTAATTGTAGCATAGGACTTGATAAATCCCGTTCCCGGCTTCCTAGGTTTGTTTGGAAGTAGGGAATCACAGAATCCGAAAACATTTTTGATAAACCTTTAACTTGTTAAGGGTTTATCCGATAGTCACAAGGCTTGAATGTATGCGATAAACATATCCACATAAATGTTTGTAACAATAACGTAGTTTTTGCAAAACATAACTTTTGATTTAAACTTAGGTTTATTCAAAGACATTGTTTTGCACATTTTACATGTGGTTTGAGTAAATACTCTTTATTCACCATACATGACATTTGGTTACATATTGACAGTTTACATATGGTTTGAGTAAATACTCTTTATTCACCGTACATGACATTTGGTTACACATTGACATTATACATATGGTTTGAGTAAATACTTTTTACTTGCCATACATAACATTTGATTATACATGACATGGTTTACACTCGACATTGGACATTGTTTACACATAACATTTTGACATTGGTTTAAACAAGACATTTTTGGTGGTTATTTACTAAGTGCTTTAAATAACGGGACGTGTGTAATATGATAAAAGCATGGTAGATACGCCGCTGGTACTTCCTATATATAAGTGCTTTTATGATATTACATATCATAGCGTTATCTAAACTACTTCAACAAAGACATGACGCATTTTATACAAAGGACATATTTTCACAGGACATTGTTTTACAAATGACACATTTTATACAATTCATTTTCACTTGGTTATTTATTTAGCCATACATTTTTCTTTTATATCATCTGATTTTCTTATTGATTTTCACATGATTTTATAAAAGAAAACATTTTACAAGGTTCATGACTAAAAGTCATGAATCCTCATCAACAAAACCTATGTATCTCACAGGCATTTTTTTGCTGACGTACTTATTTTCACATGTGTTTAACGAGCTAATGTTTGATTATGAATGTGACACGCTTAGGCGGACTCGGGCCTTAGTGACTTAAAACTATGAAAGACAGTTTAATTCATGTTATGTTTCTGTTATCTCCAAGACAATGTAAACAATTTAATAAATAAAACCAAACTTTAAATACCATGTGTTGTGAAACAATAATTCTGTTACGACACTCCCCGACGTTTCCGCCGCGGTTTGTTGTTTTACGTGGTCGGGGTGTGACATCGTAACACTCTCTACATCACAAAAATGATTAAACGCTCGGGAAGTAAACTCTCCACCTCTATCAGTTCGCAAGGTTTTGAGTAAATTACTCGTCTCTTTTTCCACCATCGCCTTAAAGTATTTATTGTTTGAATGCTCCACTTTCCTCCTTTAACAAGTAAGATCACATATATCATGAGAAATCATCAATCAGAACTAAAATATAAAAATTACCTTTCATGGTTACCAAGGAAAGTGGTCCACACAAATCACCATGGACTAATTCAAGAGTTCGAGATACTCGAAAAGACGCTTTCTTTCACACCCTAAAGTTCCACATGCGGTGTTTTACCGCGAGGCGTGCGACTGACCAGGATCTAGCCACTAATCATGTTGATCCAATATTTAAAATTAGAAAACATTACTAACAACACGATTAGTGATCAAGTTTTAAATGTCCAAAAGACAGTTTAGGTAGCAGCGGAAACAAAGTTAAAAATCCCGACAAGTTTTAAAAACCACAAGTTTAAGAAATAATTAAAACATAAAAAACCACACCACTCCAACGATTGCAATTGTCCTTCCAACCTGTACCTAAAGACCTGCAAAGCATGCAATAATGTGTCAATAATAAAGTTGGCGAATTCACAAATTTTAGTTAAGCAAAACTGTAAGCGTAAGTTCATAAATGATTTGTTTTATGTATTACTTAGGTAGCTAACCCTCATCAAGTGACTAAACTGAGTATCGAATGCTGACGTTTCGTTTTGTGCCCTCATCAACGTCTACCAACATTAATGTAAAGAGAAGGTCAATAGTTCACGCCCGGCTCCCAGCACGGTGTGAGGTTTGTCAAACCTAATAGCGCTATCAACTAATACCCTGCCTGCCAACTCGGCATACTAATCGGTAAAAATGTACGGACTTCCAGATAGAGTGTTCGTTTAGTATAAGTGTACTACTCCACCTCCAATGGATAGTATGTATGTGGTCCCAAACTAGGAAAACTCGTGTAGCCCCAACCAGGGCTACCATAAAAAGTGTTGTCCCAACCCAGGGATGCATGCTTTTAGAAAAGGTTGTGAACTCACCTTAGTTTGCTCGCCAGAAAATAAGTGTGAAAGGTAACAGGAGTGGTCAACCTCGTTCTGATATGTTTACCGTTGCAGTTAGTTTAGACTCACGTAACCTACACGTATTCTAGCACATAGCCATGTAATCACGTTTGACATTCAATTACCTGTTCGTGTAAGTTGGTGAATGTGATCATCTCATTATATACAATACATTCATAGACACTCATTAAGGTTTTGAATAACATTTAACCCCCTGTAGTAACACGATGTATCTTCAAAGCATTTACAATCACTTTCAGCACATTGTAGGTTCACATTAGATTTTAGGTAGTTTTACGGAATATATTTAAATACCAAATGGACTCGAAAATTATGATATTATAACATGACATATAGTTTAGTTCACGAATACTTGTGGATTTTTCTCATGACCCAACTACTTACAGAAAATTCACTAAAACTCATCTATCACATGTAGGTCTGATTCGTAACATTCTGATGACATTTTACCACAAAATTCATTTAAAAATCCTCATTAACTCTTTTAACGAAATTTGAGTGGGAGATGTTCACTATCACCTGGAGCTACTGACAGTAAAATTTCCAGGTATTAACTCAATTTCTACACCAAGTTACGATGTTCGTAATAGGCTGTAATTTCTGCCAGAAATGAAGCCTAGACCTTTGATACGGAAAAATTATTTAAAATATCAAATCACTTCAAAAATATAATTCCAGTGGGGTTTGAAAGATATTTCCTGGAACTACATTATAGACTCAAGAACCCAGTTCTGCAACTTTCTGGACAGATTCAGTTTTGTTACCGGACTCCTAAAACGACTTTTATGATTTTAGTCACCTCCCTAGCAACCAAGAACGACATGTACTCCATATTTACAGCAGGTTATTATCATTACACATCAATTAATTCATCAAAGATCAACAAAGCTATCAAGATTCAACACACGATCATACTAGATTCAAACCCTAGTAACTATACAACTCATTAAACGATCACAAAACCAAACAAGAATGAACCCTAGCACTCTAGACTACAAGTAATCATCAAAGAACATCAAGAAATCCAGAAACACGACCATGATAATGAAAGATTAACAAGAATATAACTAACTACACGAGTTACCAAATCTAAGAGTGCTAAGAGCCGATGCTAGCATTTGAAACCGAACGAGTTTGGGACTTGTGCTCTCGATCTTCGTTGACTAGAGAGACTGAGGATGAGATGTTGAGATCGTGATTTAGGTTTTACCTACAAATAAATTGATAATTTTCCTTTAATCGTCACACACGAACTTTCACCAAACTTCATGCTTCTAGTTAGTCGCTCGTTTAACTCTGCAAAATAACTCTGGTTACTCCTCATGTGGTTGCTTACTCCGTTATCAAGTTACCAAACATCTTTCTCGCTAGAATCGACTTCATATTTCTTTGGCAAAACCTTTTCTTCGTATAAAAAGATAGTTTCTTGAATGCTCTTCATCATAAAAAATGTTTCATCAACCCCATTATTTCATTACTCAGATTGTGCCATGTTTGCCTCATTATTTTTTAATCGATCTGGACATCTTGAAGTAACGTGTCCATATTTTTCACACTGGTAACACTTTATTCCCGATAAATCACGTTTTTTATCCTTTTATTTTCCGTTGTCTCGGGTTTTATTTTATTTATTTTTTTACTGCGGTTTTGGGTGTTATCCCGACTACGGCACGCCTTGGCAACGAGTGGAATCCTCGACCTCGACCCCTACCAGAATCATGTCCACGGTTAGAAGAAAAATCAGATTCAGAAAACATTAACTTACCTGAATTATCATGTGCATTATCTTCTTCTTTGATCCTCTCTTCATAGGTTTTTAGTCTACCAACCACATCTTCATACTCGGCTGTTTTCAAGTCCAAAACTTGTTTAAGCGAGGTCACAATGTGAATAAAACGCCTTGGTAGACTAGTAAGGAATTTAGTTATTAAGGATTGAAGTCTATCCTCTTTCACGCGTTCTACACCGAGATTCCTTGACTTAATTACTTCCCACATCTCCTTTGCCAACTTCAAATCCCGATCTGGTAAAATATGTTCCTCTGGTATAGACTGAAAGAGAAGAGCCTTCGCTACATTACTTTTTTTTTTCACATCATTGGAACCCGGATCAATCACATCCCAAACTCCATGAATCCCAAAAATAACCTCCATACGCATGCTACAGATAGTGTAGTTCGTTGAAGTTAACATCGGACATTGAAATTAAGCTGGATTTGTTTCTTTTACCGGAGCGTTCGAACCTTCACCTTCAGCCATCGTTTATTTTTTGGTTGGCTGTAGGTTTTAGTAGTCTCCTGTGAATCAATTTTCTTGAATACCTACCTGTATTTTGATCGTTTTCGATTCAGGTCGATTTCTGCGTGGGACAATTAGCAGTTTCCTGCTTCCAAACCCACTATTATCGTTTATTTTTTGGTCGGCTGTAGGTTCTTTTTACCTTGTTGACCATACTCGTGGTTCGTTGATTTGAGAGTCGTATGAGAACTATCGGAACGAACTAATAGATCAGTATTATCAAAAGTTCGAACGAATTAAACTCAAATTTTGAACAAGAACATGATTGTTTCTTTGAGATGTGTAAAAAAATCGATTGAAAAAGATGAAGAATAAGCAGTTCGTATACTTTTCTTGTTTTCGAATTTCTTCTGTATAAGCCATTGAATATCGGATCAATTACATCCCATAATAATCAACATCTAGTTTTTTATTAAAATTAGATTTTTATCTCCAATAGGAATTAATCTTTATGAAAATATAAATGGAGATAATCCGCTATGACTTGGTGCCGCCAATTACCGAGGCCCATTATTATTATTATTATTATTGTTATTGTTATTGTTATTGTTATTGTTATTGTTATTGTTTTTGTTTTTGTTATTGTTATTGTTTTTGTTTTTGTTTTTGTTTTTGTTTTTGTTTTTGTTGTTGTTGTTGTTGTTGTTGTTGTTGTTGTTGTTTTTGTTTTTGTTTTTGTTTTTGTTGTTGTTGTTGTTGTTTTTGTTTTTGTTGTTGTTGTTGTTGTTGTTGTTGTTGTTGTTGTTGTTGTTGTTGTTGTTGTTGTTGTTGTTGTTGTTGTTGTTGTTGTTGTTGTTGTTGTTGTTGTTGTTGTTGTTGTTGTTGTTGTTGTTGTTGTTGTTGTTGTTGTTGTTGTTGTTGTTGTTGTTGTTGTTGTTGTTGTTATTAGGCCACAGGGGGCGGTCCCGTTGAACTTCCATGATGGCATTTTCAACGAGTGATAAACAAAATATTCTCACCGCCACCATAAGTTATAACGCGTGGAACATGCTGCAAAAGTATAACGCGTGTAAAATTCAACGCATGATGGCCAGATTTTGTGAGAGGAATTGTTGGTTGGGGGGGAATTGTTGGGTGTGGTGGTGAGTGATGACCATTGCCACTAAAAAAAGGTTGTGAGTGATGAAAAAATGGTTGATGACATGACGGAACTTGATTGGATACTTGTGAGTGATGGAATTCTATCACTAGTGACCACCCTCACCCCTTTATTGTTATTGTTGTTGTTATTGTTATTGTTATTGTGATTGTGATTGTTATTGTTATTATTATTATTATTATTATTATTATTATTATTATTATTTAATCTACTAATAAATTTCGTTGGCTCAATATCACAAATAAACCCAAACCGATATTTTAACTAGGCCTAATACCATAAAATAAATTTGTTAGGCCCAAACCCGATTACACACCTAATATTATAAAATAAATTTCGTTGGCTCAATATTTACTAGGCCAAATATTATAAAATAAAATAAATTTGTTAGGCCGAAACCCGTTACAACAATCAAGTCCGTCATTCCTGCATCACCTAACTTGATTAATTTATAACGAGAATGCCTATTCAACGAGTTAATCCAAGACCACTACGAATGTTAATAATCACTAAAATTACCAACGCTCGTAACCGGTAGAACCAACTGGCGGACCCAAGAATTATTTTCTGGAGGTGCAAACGAAGGGTTCAACCAAATTTTCAAGGGATGCAGTCGGGACTTTCACCTCGAAAATACACTAAAATTGTTTTTTCAAGGAGGCGCCCGCCCACCCAAGCCAAAGCTTGGGTCCGCCACCCAATACCCAGCTCATGCACCAGCACGAGTACTCCAGACTAGTTGAACGTCTCTTCTATGTTAGGTTATTACGTTAGATCTGAGACTTGAGAGATGGTAAGCCCGTAAGATTGAATTGTTGGAAATTTAGTCCTTAATAATTAATCCTGGTAGCCCACTTAAGAGAATTAGCCCAAACAACATATCACTTGACTAAGCCCAAAGCTTTAAATACATTTATATCTAAATTCTAATAGAGAAAAAAAAAAAAAAAAAAACAAAAATATTATGTGAATCCGAAACATCCAGGCAGTTTGGTTCTAAAGTCATGGATTCGAATCCCTACAATTCGGTTAGGATAAGGAGCCGATTCGATTATTCGAAGAACGAATATGTTTTTATGAATTTAACTCGAATTGAGTTTCGTGTTTTCCTCTGCTATAATTGTCATTGCTTGCCCAACTTTTGTAAAGTCCATATTTTGTATGACGGTATGTCATTACTTCCTGTGTTTCGATAGCGCAACAGTTTTAATCTTAAAAAGTTTTTTGCATCAATTTGTTTGTTAATTATACAATATTCCGTCCTAGTATCTTGCTAGTTCTGTATATAATCTTCCCACCTTCAAAAAAAAGTTTACAAAACAATACAATTAATTATTTACAAACCAAAGTAGCGCTCGAATTAGAGTGGCGCTCGAACATCGGAACATCCAGGTTTCTTCTCATCTTTGCCCACTGTGTCAGGACAGCCCAGAGACGGTGAACCATCTCTTCACCTCTTGGCCGGTAGCTTGTGATGTTTGGTGTGTTATGTCCACTTGGTGCCGGCTCCCATCTCTATGTGCTTTCTCGTTCCATGACCTCCAGAAGGTGCACGAGTATTACAATCTGGGTAAAACTGCTAAGAGAATGTTTCAATTGGTGATTCTCTTGGCATGTTGGGCGATTTGGAAGGCGAGGAATATTATAGTCTTTAATTGGCAAAAAGGTGGAGGCGTCCCAAATTGTAGATGAAGTTAAGGAGTGTGGCTTTCTTTGGATTAAAGCTAGGTCCAAGTCGAAGTCTCTTGATTTAGGGTAGTGGAAGAGATTTGATTTCTTGAAATTGTGATTGTAGTTTGTATGGTTGCTGGTTGGTTGTTAATGAAATTTCGCCTTTCAAAAAAATTTACAAATATTCATTTCTTGTAATTGTGTTTGTAGTTTGTATGATTGCTAGTTGGTTGTTAATGAAATTTCTTCTTTCAAAAAATTTACAAACCAATCTTGTCAATTAATGTCACTACTACTATTATTATTATTATTATTATTATTATTATTATATTAAATTACAAGAATTTTTTTTTTGAACGGCAAATCACTTTATATATATGTATATATATATATATATATATATATATATAGGGTAAGGTTCATGCGAGAACCACCCTTATTGCGAGAACTGCGAGAACCAATGTGAACACAAAATAAAATTTAAAAAATCAAAAAAGCACTCAAATTTTATTTTTATAATATTTTTTTTAACAAAAATCGCTATATTTAGTTACAAAAAAAAAAAAAAAAACAAAACTTTTTTTTTCGAGTAACAGTTATCCATGCACATGTGCATATCTATCATTACTTCAACAAATTCCGTAATACGTTATAAGTAATAGACAATTGCACTTTAATTTACAATACCATCTGTAATACATTACTTTTTACATTACCAATATTCAAAATGCACATGTGCATCATTAGGTATAACCATGATATAACATGTTTTGGTACAAAAAGTTTGTGATTTTGAATGGAGAAATAGGCCCATATACATGTTTTTTGGTTAGTTATATCTAGTGGTTGATGATTTGGCTATAGTTGTTACTTTATGATGTAATATGATGATTGGATGGTATAAATGGTGTTGATATACATGTAATAAAGTCAAAATATTGGTAATGGTATTGTATTATGGATGGTAGGAGGTAATGATATTGTATTATGGATGGTAGGAGGTAATGGTATTGTATTATGGATGGTATGATACATATGCACATGTGCATGGATAACTGTTACTCGAAATTTTATTTTTTTTTGTTTGAATTTTATTTTTTATTTTTTTTATTAACAAAATATAGCGATTTTTCCAAAAAAAAAATAGTAAAAAAAAAAAAAAATTTTGGCTGTTTTTTAGATTTTTTTTAGGAATTACTGTTTGTGTTCACACTGGTTCTCGCAATAAAGGGTGGTTCCTAACGGATCCTTCTCCTATATATATATATATCTAAAAAACACCCAAAAAAAAATTTTTTTTTACCATTTTTTTGTAAAAATCGTTATATTTTGTTTACAATAAAAAAATTTCAAAAAAAATAAAAAAATTTCGAGTCACAGTTATCCATGCACATGTGCATTTGTATCATTTCTTTGACAAATTCTGTAATTCATTACAAATATTAGACAATTGCACTTTCATTTACACTACTGTTTTGGTCAAAAATTACCTAAGCAATTTAGTGATCAAATTAGTTAAGTGAGGTAGTGTGCTAAAAAGTGTATTGAAAATATACTTGTTAAGTTATTTAGAAAATCAGTATTCAGGATACGGCTCAGGATATTGAGCTGTATCTATGATCAAACTATGAGCAAAAGTAAAGTAAACGACACGAGATGTACGAGGAAAGCCCTTGATCAATCCAGATCGCCGGCATAAAACCTCGGGAGCTGACAATCGCAGCTGCCTTGTTCTTCTTATTACTTCAAACGTCAGGATACAGTGCAGGATGTGGTGCGGATCGACTATGTGTTACAATGAAATTTGAATACAAGTGTAATGTTTGCAATGAGCTAGAGAGTGAAAGTGTTCGAGAGTGTAAGTGAAAATTGTGTGCCTTAAACTGATCCGCCCCCATCTATTTATAGTAAAGATAATATAACAAACTATCCTAAACTTCCGGGATCCACCGAATATTCCTTAATCGAACGTTGTAGACCTGGTCTTTCGGGTTCAACGTCTCTCCTTCAACAAACACGTCCGAGTCTTGAGGAGAAGAAGTCCACTTGACCGTTAGCAAGTCTCAGCCTTTAACCTGCACGTGGTTAATTCGATAAACCTCGGGATATCGCCCAAGATGTTAGCAATATCCTCTTCCAGCATCCTGGTCACAAATAAACAAATAAAGGCAGGATATTGGTCAGGATATGTATGCTTAGAAAATGAGCCATAACAATTGTCCCCAAATATATCAGTTGGGATACCAATCCAACGGATATATTTCAAAAGTTTCACCTCATAACTTAAGGCAATTAATACGACTAGACCCTTGAAATGACAGTGGTGCAACTTCCAAAGCACTATTTACTCTTTACCCCCCTATATTCATCCTATATTAACCGAGGGACTCCTTATTACGGTTATCCTTATCTTCAAGCGGACATCAGGTATTTTCCTTCCTATCCTTCTTTCTTGAATCTCTTTTAGTTTGCTCAATACTTTTCATGGCACCACGAACGAAATCCCGATCGGACCGACCGGCCTCAGCCCTCGTAAGTCAAAACCTTATTCGCAACCCATCAAAGGAAGTCTGCTGTTTCAACAATGCCGACATCGCTGCTCTTAAAGATTCCGGTGCCTTCCCCACCGGAACAGTCTTTCGCCCTTTCGACCGGGAAGCTCGATCGGACGCGTCATCCGACGAGTGGGTTTGTTTTTTCGCTTACCCTTTCTCTCTGGGACTCCGGTACCCGTTTCCACCCTTTATCTCTAGCTTTTTCGACCTCACCGGCCTTAGTTACGCCCAGGTTGTGCCAATGGTCTGGCGAGTCTTGATAGTGCTGGATCAAATCAAGTCTCGTCATTTTCCCAACCTGTTTATTGAAGACCTTCCTATAGCATACCGGTTGAGATCCCACGGCAATCACCGTTTTCTTCTGTTTTCTACCTCCAAGAACCCTCTGGTTCTTAAAGCCACCAAGAACGAGGATCGATGGCGACGAAAATTCTTTTTCGTAAAAAGAGACTCTATTGATAAGGGTTTCGATCTACCGGTTAAATGGTTAACCAAGGGTAGGATTTAGGGTTTTAGGAATATCCCCAATTATATCTTCAAACTGTATCCCGGACTTATATCCTGATGTTTTTATGCAGCGAATTTCAGAGATTTAGTGCCTCCCAGTGCAGAATCCGAATCCAAGATCAAGGAAATCTACCGCCTACCTGCCAGTGAAAGAACTTTCTCCCTGTCTCTTACAGATTCAAGCCAGAAATCAAGCTCAGAAATGTCTGGTAAGCACATTCTCAGCATATATTAATTATTTTTCAAAAGTATGATGAGTTCAAGAACATCTTCCCTCATGCAGTACCGGTTGTCAACCTTGAAGGTTTCCAACTTGACGAGTTGGATTGCTACTCCAGCCTCGAACCCATCAAACAAGAATCCAAGCCAAAGCCGTCTGCTACACCAAAGCCTACCTCCTCGAAGACTGTTTCTGCTCCCAAAGACCCTCCGGCATCCAGGACCCGGGCATCCAACTCTCGGAAGAGAAAGGAGACGGACTCCCCAGCTGTTTCTGAAATATTCTCTCTCGAGAATCATGGATTCAATGAAGCCACCTCATTCCTCAAACAGGTAGAATTTTCTTTTCGATATCCTGCACAAGTATGTTAGTCCTTATTCTGCTTATTTTTTACATCAATACCTGTGTCTTTATCGATAGGGTCTGGATCGTCTTATACACTTGTATGAAGACGCTTGCGGGCTTAATAAGATGTTGGAGATCAGGCTGGAGAAAGCTGAGGCCACCATAGCTGACCAAGGAACCATTGCAGCTGCTAAATCCCAACATTATGAAGACAAATACAAGGCAATGATCCGGGATCACCAAGCTACCCTCCACAAAGCCAACGAGGATGCTCAAGCCAAACTAGATGTCGCCCTTCTCCAATACCAGCAGAATATGAGTTCATATAGGGATAGCCTCAAAGCATCCGTGGTCGTCTCTCTTCTCCAAGCCAGGATAAGGATGACTTACGAAGCCAGGGATTTGGGCTTCGAATTCCCCTCCTGGAATATAAAGGCTTGGGAGGAGAAACTTCAGGATCTCGGAGGTCATCCCGTTGCTCATCCTACAAAGCATGCTGGTGAAGAGCCCTCTAAGGCGGCTGAAGAAGTGACCAATGCTGATGATGATGCTGAGAAGAATCCTGAGGCTGATGCTGGGGCGAATGCTGGGAAGGAGGTTGCTGATCAAGAAGGTGCTGCTTCTTAGGCAGCGGAGTCGGCGATGATGGATATACGTGCCAAGGCCGGAGCCCACTTTTAAATTTCATGGTTGTGGTTGCATAAACAATTTACTTTTCCTGTCCTCGAACAATTTACATTTCCTGCACTAGAACAATGTGATGACCAAAGGTGGATGGGTCCTAGGTTTTAGGACGAAGCCCTTGGTCATCAATTAGTATAACTCGTTTTAAATGTGTTAATGGTTGTAGGTGGACAGGTCCTGTTTTGAGATATATCCTGCAACCGTTACACAAGTATGGTAAAAACTAATTGTGCTTTTGGCGGATGGGCCTCGGTTTGAGGTGAAACCAAAAGCACAATTTTTGACTTGTTAATAATACAACTATCTTTTGACTTATTTGTTGTTGCCTTGCATTACTTAATGTAACTCTTAGCCTTGTAAAAATTTTGTATTGTCATCTTATGAAAATATCCTGATCAATATGCTAAGCAATATATTACAAAAACTTTTTTACCAGATGGGACTCCCAAATGCTCGTTCAATTTTGTAGAAAACTTTTGAAAGACAATCTATCTTTCCAAAACCAGTTTTCGATAATACTTAAATGATCAAAGTTCCAAACTAATACTAGTTTCAAACACCTTAACCAAATATCCTGGAAAGGACTTTGAGAATATATATCAGGATACTTAACCTTTTATGAAACATAATGCTACTAAAAACTTAGACGATGTTTACAAAGGAAAGATCATACCCGGAGTAGTATATAACCCTATTACCAAGCCTCAATCTTTTTGCAACTTCTTCAATGAAGATGTCCCCTGTGCGAGGTACTTAGGGCATTAGTTCCGAGCCTTATCCTTTTAGCCTTACATCACCACCTTGGTAGGAATGTCCCCTGTGTACAATGTCTTCAAATACTTTAGAAATCATCTGAATATCAGTTTCCATTGTATAGGCAATTTTTTACGTCCCAAGGGTAAAACCCAAGGATGTACTGGAGATAAATCCCTTGTATCCTGGGGAAAATCCCAAATTTTCATGCGCTACAGGCGGGAGTGTATAAACTCCAAGACTTAGAAAGGTGAAAACCTTTAAACCTTAAAGAGTATGAAAATACCCTTTCATGAGAGAGGGTGATCAATCCTCATATACCTTTAGGATTCAGGATATAGCCAACAGTAACGAAATTGTCAGCCACTTTTACATGGACTGGTCCCGCCACCTTGAACTATCCCTGAATAACTTGCGCTCCAGGCGGGGTGTTTAAACCCAATTCGGAAGAAAGGTGAATACCTTTAAACCTGTGAAGGGATCAGTATCCCTTAAACGTGAGAGAGGGGGCCAATCCTCTAATCTTTCGAGTTATCCAGAGTACATATCCTGGAGCTATATCCTGAAACATATCCTGCAAAACAATTGTAAACTAAGGTGGGTGTTAGCTTGGCTAACACCCCTCCGATGCTTAAGTCAGTATTGGGTTACAAAGAACAAATTAAACCAAACATATTTAAAAAAGGTAGAATTCATACCATCCTGAGTTAGAAATTAAATTCTAAACTCACTTGAAATAGAGCTTAAGGTGTATAGCATTCCAAGATCTCGGTAGCATATCCCCCTCCATATTCTTGAGTCTGTATGCTCCTCTCCCTGCTTCTAATTCAACTTCGTATGGTCCTTCCCATTTTGGAGCTAACTTGCCATCAGCAGGATTAGTAGTATTCTGAAAAGCCTTTCTTAACACCCAATCTCCAACCTTAAATCTTCTGGTCCTAATATTCTTGTTATATGCCCTGGATATTCTCTGTTGATATGCTGCCATCCTTAGCCTAGCCGCATCTCTCTTCTCATCTATGGTGTCTAAATCCTGACTCAAGGAGCCAGGATTCTGCTCAGGATCACTTAGGGTAGATCTTGCAGTAGGTATTGTCATTTCCGTTGGAATCGTTGCTTCTGCTCCAAATACCAAGGAAAATGGGGTTTGGCCTGTTGCATTCTTTACCGTTGTCCTATCAGCCCACAAAACAAAGGGTAATTCTTCTGCCCATCTCCCTTTTTTGGCTCCGAGCCTTTTCTTTATGTTATTGACAATTATCTTATTTGAGGATTCTGCTTGTCCATTCGCTTGAGGATGTACTGGAGTAGATGTTATCATTTTGATTCCCCAACTCTTGAAAAAGTCGGTAGTTCTCTTGCTTATAAACTGAGAACCATTGTCACAGATTATCTCGGCTGGTATTCCGAATCTGGTCAGGATATTCCTCTTTATGAAGGATACCACTTCTTGGTCTCTAACTTGAACAAATGCTTCGGCTTCAACCCACTTAGAGAAATAATCCGTCATTGCTAGCATAAAGACTTTTCCTCCCGGAGCTTTTGGTAGCTTTCCCACTATATCCATACCCCACTTCATAAATGGCCAAGGGGAAACAATAGGATATAATGGTTCAGCAGGTTGATGCAGTATGTTACTATGTCTTTGACATGCGTCACATCTTCGAGCATATTCTGCGGCATCTTTTCTCATTGTTGGCCAATAATATCCTGTCCTTAATGCTTTTGAGAATAACGACCTGCCCCTAGTATGGTTGCCACAATCCCCTTCATGTATGTCCTGAAGTACTTCTTTGGCTTCAGGATCCTCCAAGCACCTCAAATACGGTCCTGCAAGAGATTTCCTGTATAAAATATTATTTATAATAGTGAATCGTGATACCTTCATCCTAAATGCCTTAGGATTTTCATTTCCAGGGATGTGTCCTTCTTTGAGATATCTCATGATTGGAGCCGTCCAGGATTTAGGATCCTCTTCAGGATGCTCTGCTCCAGGATCCTGAATACCCGCTACTTCTTTACCCTGAGGATTCGTTGCAGGATATAAAACATGTAATATTGGTATTTGGGTCCCTTCAGGTATCCTGATCGATGATCCCAAATTTGCTAAGGCATCCGCTTCAGCATTATCCTCCCTTGGTACCTGTTCAAGTATAAAAACATCGAAATATCCTGCTAATTTTTTGAGAATATCGAGATATTCGATTAATTTCTCACCCTTAACTGCATAGGATCCATTAAAATGGTTAGTAATTAACAAAGAGTCAACATATACTTGCAAATTTTTGATACTCATACTCTTAGCCAGTTCTAATCCTGCAATTAAAGCTTCATATTCTGCCTCATTATTAGTAGCAGGAAATTCACACCTAATAGCCTGGGGTAATATGTCCCCCTGTGGCGATTTTAGTAGTATTCCTAATCCTACTCCTCTTACATTAGATGCACCATCAGTATATAATGTCCAGGATCCTGAGGATTCTCCTAACTGTTGAACTTCTAGGTCTACCTCATCCTGAATATCACTACTGAAATCAGCCACAAAGTCAGCTAAAGCTTGAGACTTTATGGCATTTCTAGGTTCATATACTAAATCATAAGCACTTAACTTTACTGACCACTTGGCCATCCTGCCTGACATCTCTGGTTTCCTAAGCACATTTTTGACAGGATAATTTGTTTTAACATGTATCCTATGTGTCTCGAAATAATGTCTAAGCTTTGTCGATGCCATGACTAGAGCTAATATTAATTTTTCTAAATGAGAATACCTAGTTTCAGCATCTAACAAACTTTTACTAACATAATAAATAGGATATTGCTGACCTTCATGGTCTTTTATAAGAACGGCACTTACAGCATTCCCTGATACAGCAAGGTACAGGGATAGTGGTTCACCATTTTCAGGCTTCATCAATAGAGGTGCGGTTGAGAGATATCGTTTCAAATCCTGCAGTGCTGCTTCATGCTTCTCCCCCCATTCGAATCTTTTGTTCTTCTTCAGGATATCATAAAAATCTTTGCATTTCTCTGAGGATCTTGAGATAAACCTGTTTAAAGCTGCTACTCGGCCTGTCAATCTTTGTACGTCCTTCATATTTGAGGGTGATTTTATATCCAGGATAGCTTTGATCTGCTCTGGGCTTGCTTCTATCCCCCTTTTCGTCACCATATATCCAAGAAACTTTCCTGCCCCCACTCCGAAATGGCATTTAGCAGGATTCAGCTTCATGTTATATCGATCCAGGATATCAAATGCTCCCTTGATATCCTGGAGGTGATCCTCAGCCTTTTTAGATTTCACCACCATATCATCGATATATACCTCCATGGTGTCCCCCAGTTTGTCTTTGAACATCATGTTTACCAATCTTTGGTATGTTGCACCTGCATTTCAAAAAGTTAATTAATTGTTCTTCAATATCCTGAGGGATATTGGTCCCTACGAGCACCGAAATATCGGGATTATCCTGGTCCAGGATAATTTTCTTCACATCCTGCTCCGGATCCTCCACGATATCCTGGGCCCGCGTCTTTAATTGCTATGCTGCACTAGGTTTGGTTGAGGATTTCATTGAGGATGAGTAGCATTCTTTCTTGCATCTTCCTATCATCTTCCAGACGGATATATCTCAAATCCCTGTTACGAGCTTCGTCGAGATTCCTGCAGGGATTCATTACAAGATCCTGATAAAACTGAGAATCCTTTTGTAATCCCATCTTAAAAGCTTGCACAGCTGTTGCAACATCAAGATGTGGGATATCCAAGGATTCTCGACTGAATTTGTTCACATAATCCCTCAAGGATTCCTGAGGCCCTTGAGTTATCCTGTAAAGATCACTGGTTAGTTTCTCAAAACTCCGACTGCAAGAAAATTGACTGTTAAATAAATTAACCAAATGAGCAAACGAAGTAATTGAGTGAGGAGGAACGTTTAGCAGCCATTTTAAGGCTGATCCTGTTAGAGTAGAACCAAATCCCTTGCACAAGCATGCTTCCTTGAGCTCCGGAGGGATAGGGTTAATCTCCATTCTTTCCCTATACTGAGCAATATGCTCTTCAGGATCCGTAGTTCCGTCGTAAAGCTTCATGTTGGGGGTTTGAAATCTCTTTGGGATCTCAGCATCACAGATAGGATATGCAAAACGAGATATCTTGTGGCTGTCTTGGGACACTTCCGGGATCGGCTGGACCACCCGGGTACACTAGATATCATATCCTTCAACTTCAGAAGTTCCCTAGTAAGTGCTGATGTTACACCTGTATCCTGCAAAGATCCACTATTGTTAGTAGCATGAGTATTATTATTATTTGACACGTTACCCGTTGGAGGATTTTGCCCACATCCTGAAGCATATCCTGAGCTCCTCATGGTTGACATTCTGACCGAGGAGGGTATTTCAGGAGTATGATTCTGAGGAAGGCTGGGCACAATATTCCCCCTATTATCCTCAGTATACACAGCTGAACTGAAGTTCAAAGTTCTGGGATGTAATGGAGTGACAATATCCTCAACAGATCTGCTTGAGCCAGACTTCAGGAGTTGTATTTCCCTTAAAAGCATTTGGTTTGTTTCCTGTTGCTGCCTCATTTGTTCCTGCACACTTCCAAATAAGGTTAAAATTTCATCGTTAGAAGCTAAAACAGGAGCAGATTCCTGAACACTGCGAGTAGGGATAATATCCTGAGGTCGTGAAGAGGCTGGCATCCTTGGAGGAGGTGGTGGAAGCACCGAACCAGTAGTAGCAGAAGTCATAGCAGACACAGTGGAGGAGCTCATGTTTGATCTTGAGGCCATTGTGGACAATGTAGCAAAAAGTTTTGAAAATCGAAAGCCGATTAGCGATTTCACAAAAAATTTTAGTAAAGAGAGCACCACTTGCCCCACGGTGGGCGCCAAATTGTTTTGGTCAAAAATTACCTAAGCAATTTAGTGATCAAATTAGTTAAGTGAGGTAGTGTGCTAAAAAGTGTATTGAAAATATACTTGTTAAGTTATTTAGAAAATCAGTATTCAGGATACGGCTCAGGATATTGAGCTGTATCTATGATCAAACTATGAGCAAAAGTAAAGTAAACGACACGAGATGTACGAGGAAAGCCCTTGATCAATCCAGATCGCCGGCATAAAACCTCGGGAGCTGACAATCGCAGCTGCCTTGTTCTTCTTATTACTTCAAACGTCAGGATACAGTGCAGGATGTGGTGCGGATCGACTATGTGTTACAATGAAATTTGAATACAAGTGTAATGTTTGCAATGAGCTAGAGAGTGAAAGTGTTCGAGAGTGTAAGTGAAAATTGTGTGCCTTAAACTGATCCGCCCCCATCTATTTATAGTAAAGATAATATAACAAACTATCCTAAACTTCCGGGATCCACCGAATATTCCTTAATCGAACGTTGTAGACCTGGTCTTTCGGGTTCAACGTCTCTCCTTCAACAAACACATCCGAGTCTTGAGGAGAAGAAGTCCACTTGACCGTTAGCAAGTCTCAGCCTTTAACCTGCACGTGGTTAATTCGATAAACCTCAGGATATCGCCCAAGATGTTAGCAATATCCTCTTCCAGCATCCTGGTCACAAATAAACAAATAAAGGCAGGATATTGGTCAGGATATGTATGCTTAGAAAATGAGCCATAACAACTACCACGTGTAATACACTACTTTTTATGGTAACAATATTAGAAATGCACATGTGCATCTATATGTATCAATATGAAATAAGGTGTTTTGGTACACTACTTTCTTTTTCATCTATCATTCCATCCATAATACACAAACATGCACATGTGCATTTTTGTCATTTCTTTGACAAATTCCGTAATTCATTACAACTATTAGACAATTGCATTTTCATTTACACTACCATGTGTAATACAATACTTTTTACATTACCAATATTATAAATGCACATGTGCATCTATATGTATCAACATGAAATAAGGTGTTTTGGTATACTACTTTGAATACATTTTCCCTTTCATTTATCATATCATCCATAATACACTACCATTACCTCCTACCATCCATAATACAATATCATTAACTGCTACCATCCATAATACAATGCCATTACCAATATTTTCACTTTATTACATGTATGTAAACACCATTTATACCATACAATCAACATATTACATCATAAATTGACAACTATAACCAAACCATCAACCACTAGATATAACTAACCAAAAAACATGTATATGGGCATACTTCTCCATTCAAAATCACAAACTTTTTGTAACAAAACACGTTATGTCTTGGTTATACCTAATGATTCACATGTGCATTTTGAATATTGGTAATGTAAAAAGTAGTGTATCACGAATGGTATTGTAAATTAAAGTGCAATTGTCTATTCCTGATAACGTATTACCGAATTTGTCGAAGTAATGATAGATATGCACATGTATATGGATAACTGTTACTCGAAATTTTTTTTTTTTTATGGTAACGAAATATAGCGATTTTTTCAAGAAAAATATTTAAAAAAAAATTGAGTGTTTTTTTGATTTTTTTTTTAGATTTTATTTTGTGTTCACATTGGTTCTCGCGGTTCTCGCAATAAGGGTGGTTCTCGCATGAACCCTACCCTATATATAGAGAGAGAAAGGTTAACATACTTCACGGCTTATCATACTTCACGTAGGAGACAATGGTAACCGTTGGATCAGGGGTATAATCACGCATGGAACATATAATCACGCATGGGACCACATAATCACGCATGGGATCCAAAATCACGCACGTTATTTTGGTCAAAAAAATAATTACGCATGTTATATATTTCATGAAGTACGTTAATGTACGTTAAGGCGTGAAGTACATTATACTTTCTCTATATATATATAAAGAGTCAGCTAGAAACTGGGAAACAAAACAGGAAAAATAAAAAACGACAGAAGACACAAAGACAATTACAACAGCCCTACAGAATCAAAACTTAACCAATTTCATCCGGCTCCCAAGCCGACACCAAACCCCCATTGATATAGATTGAGATAAAATTCATTGATCCCAGTTCATCTCCATCTCCCCCACAAATCAATTTTTTCAGGTGATTCTCAAAACCATCCACACCTATTCCCAGACATCTTAGAACATTAAATCTAAGTTTCTTATGGTCAGAAGTCCAAGTTGATTGGAGGATTGATTTAGTGATTTGTTGCAAATATACAAGATCCTACTTTCGGTTGAAATGAAAACAAAGGTTTTGGTAGTAGTCACATGATATATGATACTGGTAACCATTATTATAATAATCATTAAAATAACTATTTTTTTTTTAACGGCGATTGACTCCAACAGTCGAGAGGATCACACCCACATTGCATGGGTCCCTAGTCCCCCTCGGGCGAGGCATCCGAGGTTGACCATAGGTTCTCCACGAGAAAATTTCCAGCCGACAGCCACTTGACTGCCGTTGCAGCCTCCGCACTCAAGAGCCGGAGTAACCGCACTGTAATAGAAAACTCGTGTGCGGCTCAAGACTCGAACCCGGGCTATTACGCACTCAAGGCTCTTATCCATCATTGCCATGACCCCTCAACCAAGGTTGGGCTCATTTACCCCCAAATGCAACAGGTGGGGATCGAACCCGGGTCTCCAAGGAAACCCAAAGTTCTTTCCACCACTCCACTACAAGTGGGGGATATTAAAATAACTATTTGATGAGGCTTGTGAGTCACCTTTTCCTTTTTTATATATATTGCAAATCTAGCAATCCTACCGTCCGATCCTATATGAAATCTACATGTCTAGTATCTATCATGTTCGGATTAGTTAGAACTGAATACACGATCCTATTTATCTCATAATTTAAGCTATTTTATGTCAATAGTTAAATGACAAGTTTGTATAGACATTGTTGCGAAAGAGTATTTTCAACGTGGCTATATACTTAGTACTTTTTATATGGTTATATATCTATATTTGTTTTCATTTGACTCCTTTGTCTGGATATGATTTTGGAGTTGTGAGTCTTACGGGAAACATTATCTTTATTATTCGGAATAGAGGTAAGGCTTGTCTATATCCCATCCTCCTTAAACCTTACCAATAGCTTGACTATAAGTGAGATTATGGGTATGTTTGGCATGGAGCTTTTAGGAGCTTCTAGCTTTAAGCTTTTAAGAAAAAGCTCCTACTCAATAAAAAAGCTTGTTTGGTTGAATGAGCTTTAAGCTTTTAGGTTAGGAGCTGAAAGCTTTTGGTTGAACGCTACTACTAGTAGCGTTTAGAAGGAGCTACAAGCTTTTAGGGAAAAATGACTATTTTAACCACTAAAAATAAGGAAATTTTTAATGCACCAACTTTCTAAATTTTTATTTATGTCCATTTTGGTCATTTTATACATTTTATTAAAAGCTCCAGCTACTCTACCAAACACCAAATATATCTAAAAAGATACAGCTACTAGCTACCAGCTACAGCTACCAGCTTCCAGCCACCAGCTACCAGCTTCCAGCTTTCAGCTACCAGCCAACAGCTACTTTTGCCAAACATACCCTATACTGAGTATGATTGATTGATCGATTGATAAGAGCCTATAGTCACACACAAACCGAAACAACTATTTTTCTATTATAAAGTTGTCTAAACTATTTTTTTAACCATCGTTTGGGAGCACTAGTGTGGGACATCAAGGTAGGTAACTTAATCAATTGGTTATTATCCAACTTTGTCTGGTGTTAATTGAGATTGATGCTCTTATTAAATATTCCGAAATACCTTTTATCTTTACAATGCATCGATCTCTGTTACATGTGTACAATATTCCAATATTAGTATATGTTCATAATTAATATAACATTCATATGTTTAGGTCATAAATTATATTGGATTTGAGCTTTAGAAAAGCATATATGATGAAATCATGAAAACATGTATAGATTCATTTTGATGTCTACAATGAATAACAATAGTGGCCATGTATAAAGAGTTTCATTCAATGTGAGGACACCCTACCATACAAGCCAAAGTTGAAACCTATGAGCCAAAAAAAAGTAAGGTTACTCTACCTTACGACCCAAAGTTGAAACGATGAATTGAACACATTCGGCTCAAAATATAATAGGTCTATAGCGGATGATTAAATCAAGATCCTTTTCAGAAAAAAAATAAAAGAAAAAAAATTGCTCTAGATCCTATTACTCATGTATCAATTCTATGTGTACATAATTACATATCATAAATCCAGGGGCGGACCCACCACCAAGCCAAGGTGGGCGGGCGCACCCCCGAGAAAAAAAAAATTTAGTGTAATTTTCCGAAGAAAATCCCGTCCGCACCCCGTGGAATTTTTCGTCCGCACCCCGTGGAATTTTTCGGTCGCACCCCTTGGAATTTTTCATCCGCACCCCTTGGGTAAAAAAATATTATGGATTTATATTATAATTTTTTTTAGTAAAGTCTGATTTTTTATAAAAAAAACTACCTATATTAATACATTATACTACTTAAACCCAAACCAAAGCTTAACCCATTAGTCCATATCCATTATCCAATACCCAACAATAAACAAAAAGCCCAATAGTCCATTAGTCAATTACCCAATACCCAACAATAAACATTAACAATTAGCCCAAAAACCCCTTCAATATCCTCCCGCCCTTCTGTTTCTGTTCCGGAATCCGGCCAGAAACTGACCGGAATCCGGCCAGGCAGCAGCAACACAGCAGCGACATCATCAAGGTTAGTTTTTTGGGTTTTTTTTAATGATTTTACTTGATGATTTACTGCCATAGATGATTTTTATGATGGTTTTTTTGATGATTTTACGTGATGATTTACTGCCTTAGTGCCTTAGATGATTTTTTTGATGATTATGTTTTTTAGATGATTTTTAGGGGTGATTAAACAATTCTAGGGCTTGATGATTATGTTATTTAGATGATTTTTAGGGGTGATTTTAAGTGATAGTTGTGTATGTTATATAGAGAAAGACTTGCTTAAGAAAGTAGCTTTAGATGATGTTTTGGATAGATTTCGAAAAATGAAAACCCGTAGGGCGACGTTTTAATTATGTTTGTACAAAGTTTGACGTGTTTGCCAAATATATAAATTTAGTTTGATGTTCTTTTGACTTACATGACCCGACCCGACCCGACCCGATACAACCGATTTTTTTACTTATGTACCTAGGGGCCTAAAATTTTTAAAAATCTTCCGCACCCCCATGGAAAAAATCCTGGGTCCGCCACTGCATAAATCTCAATGTTAATAATCTTAAAGACAATATCAACTACATATAATATGTATTTTTAGAATTTGGGGCTCTAGGGGAAGTGGAGGCCCAAAACACTTGCTTTATAATTCACTCCCCCTGAGTTGGCCCTGACTAAACATGTTAGAGATTGTTAAAATCGGTTATTTATTCAAAGTTTTCCAAAAAATAAATGTTTGTTGATTTGGTTTGTTTGAAACCAACTTAAGCTAACAAAACGCAGTTAGATATTTTATCTATATAGAAAATTTAGAACGTGGTCCACTTCTTTTGAAACGAATGTTGCTACCTTAAGAAAAAAAAACAGTAAATTACCAATCCGCAACAATAACAAAATAAACAAAAGTGGTTGGAACATCCTTCGTACCACATAACTAATAACCAAGACAAGGTTAAACAAATATAATGACATCAACTTAAAATCGCTTGTTCTGGTTATCTTGAATGTCTCTTGCTCTAGCTCTTGTTTGCACCCTTTATGATTTTCATTGTCTAAACACAAACGAGTTCATCTTCACTTTATCGATCGTGATATTATGATTGTCTCAACTCAAACGAGTTCATCTTCGTTTTATCCGTCGTGATATTATAAGTGTCTTAGTTGGGTTTCAATTGTTCGAACAGTTCATCTTTGTTAAAATCATCAATCGTGATATTTAAAGTGTCCTAGCTGGGTTTCAATCAGGGGCGGATTCAGGAGTGTTTTGGGGGGGTCCTGGGAATCCCCTCGATTTGGAAAAAAATAGTGAAAACCTCGTATGATTTGGATAAAAATTAGTGAGAATATATCAAAAGGAACCCGGTGAAAAATATTCTTGGATCCGCAACTGGTTTCAATTGTACGACGAGTTCATATTTGCTAAAATTATTGATTGTGATATTTAAAGTGTCCTAGTTGGGTTTCAATTGTTTGATTACTAGGTTAGAACCCTGTGTATTACACGGGTTAAATAAATGTAATTTTATATAGTAAATAAAAAAATAATATATTTTTAACAACCTCTTTTATTACACATGTTGAGTAATATAATTTTATATATTAAATAATAATAAATTTATATTTTTAAGAACCTCATGCGGTTTGAATAAATGTAATTTTATATACCAAATAATAAAAAAGTTATATTTAAAAAAAAAAAACCCTTTGTATTCACGGGTGGAAGAAATGTAATTTTATATACTAAATAATAAAAAGTTATATTTTAAAAAAACTCCGTGTATTATACGGGTTAAATAAATCTAATTTTATATAGCAAATAATAAGAAAAAAAGTTATATATTTAAAAACCCTTTGTATTTTAAATTATGTTAATACTATTTTAAATTTTTGGTTTGATTAATAAGTTGTTTAATATAATTTCTCATAGTTAACAATAATAACATTAACATTAACAATAAATAATATGCATGTTTATCTACTGTTATGTGAAACAATGTCTTTTAGTTTAGATAAGACTTTATGATTTGAAGTTAAGTTTTGCCAATAATTTAGAGTTGATAAGATTTATATTAATTTAATTAATATTTAATAATTTAAATTAAATAATTATTATCTACAATTAAGGATGGTCTAGAATAATGACAAGTGTTATTCCATTGGTTTCTTTTATTATATAGTACTCGCGGTAAGACCCGTGTGCAAACACGGGCGGTTTCTTATAAAACCATGCATAACACATATTAATAGAAAGTATAGATAGGTATATAGATATTGTACCAAAACGTGTTATCTATTATAGCTAAAAGACAACTATAAACATAGATTATCGGTTAATATATCAGTTACATACAATTATTTCCATTCTCTTATCCAAAAAAGCGTGTATCCACCCATTGACAATTTAACTGTTTACCCAAAAAGACAATATAAATTGTTTATAGACATAAGTACATATAAAAGATGTCTAACAAAACTTAAGAGAATTTGAATACAACTTAAGGTTCAACAAACATTAACTACAAACACATAATCACCCGCCTCAACAACTTTCAGCAAAGCTAAATCAAGGAATCAACAGACTTTAGAAATCAGCAGATCTTTATTCTCTCATCAACCTTTCCCAGATTTGACCTTTGAATTGGAGCTCAAAATCCAAGGAATCAGTATCATCTTCATCCCTATCAAGCTAAAGGTTGAAAAGATCTTGGAGGTCCACTGGATTCAGACCAAGTGCATTCTCCCTTGATATCTTTTCAACACTACCATCAGACTTGATCAAAGTCAATTCATGGGTCTGTTTATCAGACTTCCACTTTAGTATTTTTGGGTCTGATGGGTTTCTTGGGAGAAGTTTTATTTGAGAGGAGTTTGGCGATTGAGGCCTGCTTGCCAACTTCTGAAGTGTTTGAGCAACTCGAGCTTGTAATTGCAAAGAAGCATCATGTAACTACCCGACTTTTTGAAGTCAAAGTACAAGTCAAAGTCAAAGTCAAAGGAAGAAAAGATTGCTAATAGCGATCTGTCACTCCTTGCTTAATTATTGATTGTACTTCTCGACTTGTAATCGATACTCTATTTTAATTGCTTTAGTTGTATTATGTGGAGTACTTGTTAATAAATCGGTATTTTAATCGCAGTTTAATCGCTAATCGCATCGCAACTCGAATGATAGGTTATGGAAATTGTTTTACGTGTGTGTGCTATTATGTGTTACTTGTGCATGTTATGTTTATGTTGAGGTGACTAATCGCAACGCAATCTCATCGCAAACTCGAGATTTAAGGGTTTTATTTATGGTATTTAGTAGTTAGGTTATTTGTGTAACTAATGGGTAATACTATCGCATCGCTTACTCGAAACGCATCGCAATGCTTAACGCACAAAACAAAACGTCAAAACTCAACACGCGGCGACACTTCGATCGAATGACCATTCGATCAAATGATCATCCGATCGGATGGATGGCCATCCGATCGAGTTGTCAACCGATCCGTCACTTGTGCACCGCCTTTCCCTTTTTGGAATCCTATAAATAGCACCTGTCACATCACAAACAGTGATGTGACAGCTCTGGTGCGACTCTTCAACTTCTCAGGCCTTTCTCCTTTGATTTCTCGTGATTCTTGTAAGTTTCTTCGCCAAATCTTGTACATCTATCATCTTCACACACTTCTTCATCTTTTTCACCATCAAATCTTCACTTTTAACCATGAAATCGGCTGATTTTAGGTGTTCTAGGATGATGTCATCATGGGGTTCTTATGAACTTCAAGATTTGACCTTATTCCACCAAAACAACTCAGATCTAAGAGATCTCAACATGATTAAACACTGATTTCATCTTAAATCTAAACATTTTCAAGAGTAGAAGGATTGAAAGATGTTTCCATAAATTTCTTTTCAACTCTTTTACACTCTTTAGCTCAAAACCGATAGAATCAAAACTCGTTCGGCCTTCTACTCGCTCTATAGTGAAGGGCTGGACTGAGAATGGATTTTCATCAGAAGAGACGACCGATTCACGGGTTGAACATGAACAACCGACAAGAACAGTTAACTGGTCAGAATGGGGTGATTCCCGTCCGATCGGATAACTTAGACTTGAGGGTTTTTCCGTTGTTTAACACGTTGTCATACCATCTCGATCAAACCGCAAACTTTCAAACTTAACAAATTTCAAAACGAGCAAGTCACCAAATGGACTGCCGTCCGATCGGATGACATTGATCTTCAATACTTGAACTTTTCACAAATTTCAAAACATCACCAAAACCAGCGAATGGCCATCCGATCGGATGACCATCCGATCGAATGACCATTCTGCTGTGAACTTGTTCTCTGAAATGTCTCACTGGACGGATCTCCATCCGACTGAACAACCGTTCGACCGGACGACCTGAAAGGTAGAGATACTTCTCTGTTTTCAAAATGCTACAACGAAAACTTCAAAGTCAGATCATACACAAACACATCCATCCCAAGCGAATGGCAAACCAACCGAATGGCCATCCGACCGGATGACCATCCGTCCAGATTGCCATCCGTTCGGATGTCCCTTTGACACTCAGTCACTTCGCACCGTTTAACGCACCGTTTATCGCTTACGCTATCATTCTGTTTAGGCTAACACTCCAGCGCTCCCTTCAATCCAAGACGGTGTTTATTTATTAAACGCTATCTGTGAGTATACTCGATCCCTTTTTGCTTTAAGCACTTTTGGGTGTTACATAGGTTACTTATATCAAATCACATCGATCACACAACGCAAACACATTTTATACGCTAACCGTTACTACATGTTATTTGTGTTACCCGATGAATGCTTGTATGTTATGTTTACACAGTGATTGTTGCCTGACATCTTAGCAATGATAGTACTATAGTTTAGACTCAGCACCTGTCGTGGACAGGGGTTGTTAAGGTGTCACACCCCAACCGATGACGGAAACATTGGAGCATGGCACTGAGCGAAATAGATTGTCCAGGAGAATCCATAACAATTATTTGTTATAATATATTTAAGGTTCATGTCCCATACCTCAAACATATAAAATAAAAACAGTTATTACAGACGATGTTCTCATAGACAAATATCCATTCCGACAACTCAGATTTATTTAGGTTTGTTTCTAAGACTCCACCCTAGCTTGATTCCCACATAGCAGCAAAACACAAGCATCCTAAACACCTGTCACATACGTTAAAATAGCGGTCAATACACATAGTGTAAAGGTGAGCATACAGGTTTAGTAGTAATAGTAGAGTTCAAAATCGTTTACGCATAACCAACATGTAACATGTATAGTGCGAAGCTAGTAGGTTATCGACAATGAAATAGGCACATACTAGACTGCGAGTTGTAGAATGTGCAACACATATCACCACTGTGACACGTGAAGAGGTAACCTTAACAACCCCTATCCACGACAGGTGCTGAGTCCAAACAAATAGTACTACCTTTGCTAAAGCGTCAGGCTACAATCACTGTGTTAACATAACATACAAGCATTCATCGAGTAACACGTATCATGCAATAATGGTCAGCCTATATATAGTGTTTGCGTTGTGTGTCGATCTGATTTAGAATAAGTAACGTATGTAACACCCAAAAGTGCATAAAGCAAAAAGGGATCGAGTTTACTCACAGCGATGGAAATGGATTGAAGGGAGCGCTAGAGTTATTAGCCTGAACAGTTAACGATAGCATAAGAGAAGAGCGGTGCGTAAATCGGTGAAAGTGACCAAGTGTCGAATGGTAATCCGATCGGATGGCAATCCGACCGGATGGCAATCCGACCGGATGGTCATCCAATTGGATGACCATTCGGTCGGATTGACATTCGTTTGGCAAGGATGTGTTTGTGTATGATGGCTTTGAAGTTTTCGTTGTAGCATTTTAAAAACAGAGAAGTATCTCTACCCTTCAGGTCGATCGATCGAACGGTCGTTCGATCGGATAGCGATCCGATTGGCAGGACACCTAGTGAGAACGAGTTCATAGCAGGATGGCCACTCGATCGGATAGCAATCCGATCGGATAACAATCCGATCAGATAGCAATCCATTGGAAACTGTTGTTCCTTGAAAATTGAAAATGATTAAGTGTGGGAGCTCAAGTGCAATCCGATCCGATCGGATTGCAGTTTGATCGGATGGCAATCTGTCCCGACGAATCTGATCGTTTTGAGCTTGGTTATTTTGCTAAGTTTGAAAAGTTTTTCGGTTTGCTCGAGACGGTATGACAGCGTGTTAAACAACGGAAAGCTCCATCAGACCCAGACTATCCGATCGAACGGGAATCACCCCAATCCGATCAGTTAACTGTTCGTGACGGGTGGTTTCATGTTCAACCCGAAATCTGTTGTCTCGTTGATAGGATTCGGATCTCAAACCGGCACATCACTAGAGAAGAGTAGAAGGCATGAATGAGCTCCGATTCCATTGGTTTTGAGTGCATTGAGTGTAAAAGAGTTGAAAGAAAGTTGGAAACCATCTTTCAATCCTTTTAACTTTGAAAATGTTTAGATCTATGTGAAATCGTTGTGAAAACATGTGGAAATCCTTCAGATCTGAGTTATTCTTAGTGGAGTGAGGCCAAAACTTGAAGTTTATAAGAACTCCATGATGAAATCATCCTAAAACACCTCAAATCCATTGATTTCACGGTTACAAGTTAAGATTTAAATGTGAAAATGATGAAGAAGTGTGTGTAGATCATAGAAGTACAAGATTTGAGTTGAAAACTTACAAGAATCGCGAGAAATCGAGAGAAAGATGGGTTGGAGTGAGCTGGTCGAGTGAGAGAGCTGACATGTGGGGTATTTATAGGTTGCCAAAAATAGAAAGGAGGAGCATGGGTCGGATAGGATGGCACCGATCGGATAGCGCCTCGATCGGATGGCAATCCGATCGGATGGCCACTCGATCGGTTGGCCATTCGATCTAAGTGTCCGACGTGTTAAGTTTTGTCGTTTCGTTCTGCATGTTGAGCGTTGCGATGCGTTTCGAGGATGCGATAGTATTAACCATTAGTTACACAAATAACTTAACTACTATATCTAACATACAATCACTATAAATAACTTGCGTTTAGCGTTTGCGATTAGATTGCGATGCGATAGAATTGCGATTGCGATTGCGATTGCGATTAACACCTCAACATAAACATAACATGTACAAGTAACAAATAATAGCACACACACGTGAAACAATATCCAGAACACATAATTCGGGTTGCGATAGCGATGCGATTAGCGATAAACGTCGATTAAACCTCGATTATTAATAGATACTCCACATAATACAACCAAAGTAAATAAATAATAGAATTCGATTACAAGTCAAAAGTACGATTTGATGGTCAAGCAAGGAGTGACAGATCGCAATTAGCAATCTTTTCTTCCTTTGACTTTGACTTATACTTTGACTTTCTAAAAAGCGGGTTGTTACAGCCTCCCCTACTTTAGGAAATTTCGTCCCAAGATTTAAGAAGTAGGCGTAACAAACAGTTGCAGGTACTTCGCCTTCATGTCACTTTCGAGTTCCCAGGTGAACTCGGCACCGCGTTTGCCTTCCCAGCGAACCTTCACAATGGGAATGCGTGAGCATTTGAGTACCTTGGTTTCTCGTCCCATGATCTCGACAGACTTTTCCACAAAGTGTAATGTTTCTTCCACTTGTAAATCTTCGAGAGGGACATGTAATTCCTGGTCGGCTAAGCACTTTCTAAGGTTCGAAACGTGGAAAGTCGGGTGGACATTACTAAGTTCCTCCGGTAGTTCGAGTATGTAGGCCACTTTTCCAATCCTTTCCAGAATTTTAAAGGATCCAACATATCGAGGCGCGAGCTTTCCTTTCTTGCCGAATCTGATCACTCCCTTCCAAGGTGCAATCTTTAGGAGTACGTGATCGCCAACGTCAAATTCAAGTGGCTTGCGGCGTCTATCGGCGTAACTTTTCTGACGACTCCGGGCTTTCAATAGATTGTCTCGAATTTGGAGGATTTTGTCAGTCGTTTCTTGCAACAGCTCAGGACCGGTAATTTGCGCGTCTCCAATCTCGTGCCATACAATAGGCGATCGACATTTCCTTCCGTATAATGCCTCAAATGGTGCCATTTGAAAGCTAGAATGATAACTGTTATTGTACGAGAATTCGACTAAAGGAAAGTGCGCGTCCCAATTACCACTGAAATCTACGACACACGAGCGAAGCATCTCTTCAAGGGTGCGAATCGTTCTTTCAGTCTGACTGTCGGTTTGGGGATGGAAAGCGGTACTTAGATTAAGAGTAGTACCGAGAGCAGATTGAAACGTTTCCCAAAGACGCGAGGTAAACAGACCATCGGGGTCAGAGATGATGTCACGAGACGTCCCGTGTCAACAAATGATCTCATCGGTGTAGATTCAGGCTAATTTTTCTACCTTAAAGTCTTCTCGTATCGGCAGGAAATGAGCTGATTTAGTCAAACGGTCAACGACAACCCAGATGCTGTCGTGACCTGACGTCGTGCGTGGGAGTTTCGTTATAAAGTCAATAGCTTTACTCCCCCATTTCCACATCGGGATCTCGGGTTGTACGAGTAAGCCAGAGGGTCGTTGATGCTCAGCCTTGACCTTGGAACAAGTCAGTCACTTCAAAATATAGAGAGCGATATCCTTCTTCATGCCCGGCCACCAGTACTTGTAGCGCATGTCCTGGTACATCTTGTTAGCACCGGGATGAATAGAATACCGAGATTTGTGGGCTTCGTCCATCAGAAGTTGTCACAAATTCGTACGCTTGGGAATCCAAATTCGGTCCAAATAATGAAAGATACCATTCGATTTATTCTCGAGTTGAGCGCCATCGTTTAGAATCCTTTCCTTCTTCAAAGTACGTTCGGTAAAATAAGCATGCTGAGCGTCATGTATAAGGGCTTCAAGAATAAACTGGGCTTGAACATTACGAACGCTATGCAAATGACTTCGTCGACTGAGAGCATCGGCAACGACGTTTGCTTTTCCTGGATGGTAACGAATCTCACAGTCGTAATCGTTGAGGAGTTCTACCCAACAGCGTTGACGCATATTCAGTTCCTTTTGGTCAAAGATGTGTTGCAGGCTCCTATGATCGGTGAAGATCGTACACTTGGTACCGTAAAGGTAGTGTCGCCAAATCTTTAATGCAAAAACAATTGCGCCAAGCTCGAGGTCGTGTGTGGTATAGTTCTTCTCGTGGATCTTGAGCTGTCGAGAAGCGTACGCGATGACCTTGTCTCATTGCATGAGAACACAACCAAGACCGAGGTTCGAGGCATCGCAGTAAACTACGAAATTTTACTATTAAACTTGTATGCTCACCTTTACACTATGTGTATTGACCTCTATTTTAACGTATGTGACAGGTGTTTGAGATGCTAGGATGCTTGCTATGTGGAACCCAAGTAGGATGAGTCTAGAAACAAACAATTTAAATCTGAGTTGTCGGAACAACATTTTATCTGTCTTTGAGAAAACAATGTCTGTATTAACTGTTTTTATCTGATATATTATGGTATGGGACATGATGTTAAAATATCCGGTAATTATAGTTGTTTTGGATTTCTCTTGGACAATCTGTTTCGCTCAGTGTCGCGCCCCGATGTTTCCACCATCGGTTGGGGTGTGACAGATTGGTATCAGAGCCATAACTATAGGGAATTAGGCAAGACTCGACCTAGTCCTGGTCGATGTCTTAGAATCGACCTAGTCTATAGTTTAAGTACCAACAGACCGACTTGTGCAAACCCCGTAGAGGTTTTGCACGAGCTTACTTGATATCCTCGCTCGAACTCGTTGTACACTACACTCTTGCGCGAACATCGCATACTACAGTTCCAGGCAAGACCAGCCTTTCCTAAGGCTGGCAACCCACACAAACGGGCGATCTGGTTGAGACTAGGTGTGAAAACCGCAAACTCTCGATCAGATCACTCGTTCGACACGCTATTTTACTTTTACTATCAACACGAGAATTTACGTTGAATTAGGAGTGAAATCCATACTTCGACGCAGTTCTCTTTATCTATCTCGTAATTCTATCACATAAACAGGGATGCAGTCGTTAAGTCAGGGGTGAAACCCGAACATGATGACTCATTCCACTCCCTATTTTGGTTTTACAAAACTCTCACCAAAGTCTCGACGGACTACAACGACTCGAGTTGCGTGATTGACCGAAAGGATGCGTACCATTCACCCTATGCCGGTGATAGAGCACAGTATATTAGGCCTAAAAGGACGTCGAGTACATCCTTGAGAATAGTCGAACCACTTTGGGTAGTCAACGTCTATCAAGCCAATACAACCTCTTTTCGATTTTATGTATTTTGATTCTGGATTTCGCCGCCGCTAACTCTATGATTTATCGATTTTATGTAAATTTTATGTGATTTTATGTGTTTCGATTTTGGTGATTTATACGCTTTTCGTTGTTCGCTTTAATCAACACACACAACTCGCACTGCACATCTATCTCAATACGCTAACAAATCGCTTGTGTTATTCGCAATCGTTACTCTCTATTCGCACTCGCAATACTCGACCACTTTATGACGCTATGAAAGATAGGTGAATACGTGCAATATATGTAGGTCAATACGTGCAAAATATAGTGAATGTGTGGACTGTGTGCTTCTGTGCTTACGTGGACTATGTGCTTATGTGATTACGTGCTTCTGTGGATTATGTGCCTACGTGATTGTGTGATTAGATGTGTTCCTGTGCTTTAAATAAAGTAGCTTTGGGTGAGATAATAGACTATACTCGAATTAATCGAAAATGTGTTTGAGTCCTGTGACAATGTCTACTGCAGACAATATCGTCATTTGGATCACACACTGCTCGCTCCGCTCGTCGCAACCATGAGGACAAACGCATCGCTGCACTAGTCGCAAAGCAGATGGTGAAAGTTATTCCGCAAATTGTTAGCGAGCTGAATGAAAACGCTAGAAAGTCCTCCGAAGAATCCAGGACTGATTCTCCTAAGTCTACTTTTAGCTTCAAGCAGTTCAAAGTGTGTGGTCCCAAAGAATTTACCGGAGAAGACAGGCCTACGGCCATGTTTCAATGGTTTGATTCGATCGAAGTCACCCTGCGCCAGAGTGGCTGTCCGGAAAACCTTCACACTGTTAACGCCACCGGCGTTTTCCAATCCAGGGCTCCGTATTGGTGGACTGCCCAGAGAAACAAACGAGGGAATGATGCAGCTTACGGGCTGACATGGGATGAGTTGAAGGACATCATGATACAGGAGTTCTGCCCTCCCCACGAGCTCCAAAAGCTGGAGGACGAGTTCTGGCATATCCAGCAGGATGGTGGTAACAACGCTGGTTTAACTGCTCGTTTCAAGCAGCTGAGTATCATCTGTCCTGGTCAAGTTCCTACTCCCGAGATTACAATCAAAAAGTATATCCGTGCTCTGTTGGATTGTGTTGCTGACTTCGTTAAAGCTGCGAAAATGACAACTATCGAGGAAACCTACCTGCTCGCTGCTGAGATCAATGACAAGCGAGTCAGGGATGGTTACTTTGATAAAGCCTCCAAGAATCTGCACCAAGTTACCGCTGCTCCCACCGCTGAAACCGCCGCATCGCAATCTTCAAGGTCCTCACGCCGCAAGAGAAAGAACAGCAACTCCAGCAACAAGAAATGTGCAGTTACTACCGCTCCACTCCAAGCTGTACCGGCTTAGCCGCAACCTCAAAACCGCCAAGTAGTGGTGCCTGTGGCCAATGCACCACCAGCCAAGCGTGCATATACTGGTCCATACCCGCTCTGCCCTACTTGTACCTATCATCACCCGGTTGGAACCGCATGCCGGTTTTATGTTCACTACAACCTGTACGGCCATTTCACCGCTAATTGTTGTACCGGTCCTCGCCAAGTCCCAGCTCAAGCTCCTGCTCTACCAGCTCCGCAAGGACAGCAAGCAGCTTCTGCTTCCGCTGCTCACGTAAGAGCCTGCTTTGCGTGTGGTGATCCCAACCACTTCGCAAACGTCTGCCCAAACCTAGTGGTGAAGCAAGAGCCGCAGCAGCAGCAACAACCAGCACCAACAGTAGCAGCATCCAGCACAGCAAGCAGCCCGTGGGCGAGTCTTCAACATCAACGCCCATCAGGCTCAAGCAGACAACAACGTTGTTAACGGTACGTTTCTCGTAAATGGTATATATGCTTCGTGTTTATTTGATACTGGAGCCGATAACTGTTTTGTATCGTTCGGATTCGAAAGGCTCCTAAACCGTAACGCGTTAACCTCCCATCAACATTCGACGTAGAAGTTGCCACTGGAAGAACCGTCACTGTTAGTTCCGTTCTGCGTTACTGTACTCTTGATAGCTTTGATGTCATAGTAGGTATGGATTTCCTTCGAGAGAATCATGCTGAAATTGTTTGCTTCGATAAAATGATTCGTTTCTCTCTCGCAAATTGTGACCAATTGTGTGTTTATGGCAAAGTCGCTCCGAAGAAGTTACAACTCATGTCGTGTGTCCAAGCTAGCAAGTATCTCCGCAAGGAATATCAAGCTTTCTTAGTGCACATCGTAGTAGCGGAGGAAAAGGAAGTTAAGGCAATAGACTAGGTGCCTGTGGTTCGTGATTTTCCTCGTGTTTCCCAACGATTTACCTGGTTTACCTCCCACTCATGATATCGATTTTCGAATCAACCTTATTCCTGGAGCAAATCCAGTTGCTAGAGCGCCTTATCGTCTCACTCCTTCTGAAATGCGCGAACTCTCGAGTCAGCTCCAGGAACTGCTTGATAAAGGCTTCATTCGCCCTAGCACCTCTCCTTGGGGCGCGCCTGTCCTTTTCGTAAAAAAGAAGGACGGATTGTTCTGGATGTGCGACGACTATAGGGAATTGAATAAGCTTACTATCAAGAATCGCTATCCCTTGCCTCGAATCAATGATTTGTTTGATCAACTACAAGTTGTTACGTGTTTCGCGAAGATCGATCTACGCTCAGGCTATCACCAGCTACGAATTCAGTAGGAAGATATACCCAAAACCGCTTTTCGAACCCGATACGGTCACTACGAGTTTGTTGTTATACCATTTGGTTTAACCAACGCTCCCGTAGTTTTTATGGATCTAATGAATCGCGTGTGTAAACCCTTTCTCGACCGCTTCGTCATCGTGTTTATCGATGATATCCTGATCTATTCCAAGTCAAAAACCGAACACGTGCAACATCTACGTTTGGTTCTTGAGTTACTCTAGGGAAACCGTCTCTATGCCAAGTTCCCTAAGTGTGAATTCTGGCTTGAGGAGGTTCAATTCCTCGGTCACATCGTTAATAGTCAAGGAATTCATGTCAATCATGCGAAGATCGAAGCTGTTAAGAGTTGTGTTACACCAAGGAACCCGTCCGAAGTTCGTTATTTTCTTGGATTGGCGGGTTACTATCGCCGATCCATTGCTGATTTCTCGAAGATCGCTGTACCGCTAACCTCGCTCACGCACAAGGATAGACCTTTTGTTTGGGGAACCGAACAAGAGGAAGCCTTTCAAACTCTCAAAGCAAAGCTTTGTAACACTCCCGTGCTCTCACTGCCTGACGGAAATGACAATTTCGTAGTCTACTGCGATGCCTCTAACCTCGGTCTCGGTGTGTCCTTATGCAACGGGACAAGGTTATCGCGTACGCCTCTCGACAGCTCAAGATCCATGAGAAGAATTATACAACCCATGATCTCGAGCTTGGTGCAGTTGTTTTTGAGTTGAAGATTTGGCGACACTACCTTTATGGTACCAAGTGTACGGTCCTCACCGACCACAAGAGCCTACAACACATCTTTAACCAGAAAGAGCTGAATATGATCCAACGCCGATGGGTTGAACTCCTCAACGATTACGACTGTGAGATTCGTTACCATCCAGGCAAAGCAAACGTTGTCGCCGATGCTCTCAGTCGACGAAGCTATTTGCATAGCATTCGTAATACTCAAGCCCAGCACAATCTTGAAGCTCTTATCCGTGACGCCCAACATGCTTGTTTTACTGAACGCTTATTGAAGAAGGAATGGATCATCAACAATGGTGAACAACTGGTGAATAAATCGAATGGTATATTCCATTATCTAGACCGAATCTGGATTCCCAAGCGTACCAATTTGCGACAAATTTTGCTAGACAAAGCCCACAAATCGCGGTATTCCATTCATCCTGGTGCCGATAAGATGTACCAGGACATGCGCTACAAGTATTGGTGGCCAGACATGAAGAAGGATATCGCTATCTATGTTTCGAAAAGCCTGACTTGTTCAAAAGTCAAGGCTGAGCATCAACGCCCCTCTGGCTTACTCGTACAACCCGAAATCCCTATGTGGAAATGGGAGAGTATAGCTATGGATTTTATAACGAAACTCCCGCGCATGCCATCAGGTCACGACAGCATCTGGGTTATCATTGACCATCTTACCAAGTCCGCTCACTTTCTACCGATACGGGAAGACTACAAGGTAGAACGATTAGCTCGAATCTATACCGACGAAGTTATTTGTCGACGCGGGACACCTCGTGATATCATCTCTAACCGCGATGGTCGATTCACCTCGCGTCTTTGGGAAACGTTTCAATCTGCTCTCTGTACTACCCTCAATCTTAGTACTGCTTTCCATCCCCAGACCGACGGTCAGACTGAACGCACGATTCGTACCCTCGAAGACATGCTTCACTCGTGTGTAATAGATTTCGGTGGTAATTGGGATTCGCATTTACCTTTAGTCGAATTCTCGTACAATAACAGTTATCACTCTAGGATCCAAATGGCACCATTTGAGGCATTATACGGAAGAAAATGTCGATCTCCTATTATATGGCACGAGATCGGGGATGCGCAAATTACCGGTCCTGAGCTGTTGCAAGAAATGACAGACAAAATCCTCCAAATTCGAGACAATCTGCTGAAAGCTCGGAGTCGTCAGAAAATTTACGCCAATAGATGCCGCAAGCCCCTTGAATTTGACGTTGGCGATCACGTACTCCTAAAGGTTGCACCTTGGAAGTGGGTGATCAGATTCGGCAAGAAAGGAAAGCTCGCACCTCTATATGTTGGACCCTTTAAAATTCTGGAAAGGATTGGAAAAGTGGCCTACAGACTCGAACTACTGGAGGAACTCATTAATGTCCACCCGACTTTCCACGTTTCGAACCTCAAAAAGTGTCTAGCCGACCAGGAATTACATGTCCCTCTTGAGGATCTACAAGTGGACGAAACATTACACTTCGTGGAGAAGCCTGTCGAGATCATGGGCCGAGAAACCAAGGTACTCCGACGCTCATGCATTCCCATTGTGAAGGTTCGTTGGGAAGGAAAATCCGGCGCCGAGTTCACCTGGGAACTCGAAAGTGACATGAAGGCAAAGTATCCGCAACTGTTTGTTACGCTTACTTCTTAAATTTCGGGACGAAATTTCCTAAAGTAGAGGAGGCTGTAACAACCCAACTTTTTGAAGTCAAAGTACAAGTCAAAGTCAAAATCAAAGGAAGAAAAGATTGCTAATTGTGATCTGTCACTCCTTGCTTAATTATTAACTGTACTTCTCGACTTGTAATCGATACTCTATTTTAATTGCTTTAGTTGTATTATGTTGAGTACTTGTTAATAAATCGCTATTTTAATCACAGTTAAATAGCTAATCGACTTATCGCTAATCGCATCGCTATCGCTCGTAACTCGAATGATAGGTTATGGAAATTGTTTTACGTGTGTGTGCTATTATGTGTTACTTGTGCATGTTATGTTTATGTTGAGGTGGCTAATCGCAAACGCAATCGCAACGCAATCTCATAGCAAACTCGAGATTTAAGGGTTTTATTTATGGTATTTAGTAGTTAGGTTATTTGTGTAACTAATGGGTAATACTATCGCATCGCTTACTCGAAACACATCGCAACGCTTAACGCACAAAATGAAACGTCGAAACTCAACACGCGACGACACTTCGATCGAATGACCATTCGATCGAATGGGCATCCGTTCGGATGACCATCTGATCGGATGGCCATCCGATCGAGTTGCCATCCGAGCCATCACTTGTGCACCGCCTATCCCTTTTTGGAATCCTATAAATAGCACCTGTCACATCACAAACAGTGATGTGATAGCTCTGGTACGACTTTTCAACTTCTCAGGCCTTTCTCCTTTGATTTCTCACGATTCTTGTAAGTTTCTTCCCCAAATCTTGTACATCTATCATCTTTACACACTTCTTCATCTTTTTCACCATCAAATCTTAACTTTTAACCATGAAATCGACTGACTTGAGGTGTTCTAGGATGATGTCATCATGGGATTCTTATGAACTTCAAGATTTGACCTTATTCCACCAAAAACAACTCAGATCTAAGAGATCTCAACATGATTAAACACTTATTCATCTTAAATCTAAACATTTTCAAGAGTAGAAGGAATAAAAGATGTTTCCATAACTTTCTTTTTAACTGTTTTACACTCTTTAGCTCAAAACCGATAGAATCAGAACTCGTTCGGCCTTCTACTCGCTCTATAGTGAAGGGCTGGACTGAGAATGGATTTTCATCGGAAGAGACGACCGATTCACGGGTTGAACATGAACAACCGACAAGAACAATTAACTGGTCAAAATGGCGTGATTCCCGTCCGATCGGATAACTTGGACTTGAGGGTTTTTCCGTTGTTTAACACGTTGTCATACCGTCTCGATCAAACCACAAACTTTCAAACTTAAAAAATTTCAAAACGAGCAAGTCACCAAACGGACTGTCGTCCGGTCGGATGACATTGATCTTCAATACTTGAACTTTTCACAAATTTCAAAACATCACCAAAACCAGCGAATGGCCATCCGATCGAATGACTATTCTGATGTGAACTTGTTCTCTAAAATGTCTCACTGGACGGATCGCCATCCGACCGAATGATCGTTCGACCGAACGACCTGAAAGGTAGAGATACTTCTCTGTTTTCAAAATGCTACAACGAAAACTTCAAAGTCACATCATACACAAACACATCCATCCCAAGCGAATGGTAAACCAACCGAATGGCCATCCGACCGGATGACCATCCATCTGGATTGCCATCCGTTCGGATGTCCCTTCGACACTCAGTCACTTCGCACCGTTTAACGCGTTGTTTATCGCTTACGTTATCGTTCTGTTCAGGCTAACACTCCAGCGCTCCCTTCAATCCAAGACGGTGTTTATTTATTAAACACTAATTGTGAGTAAACTCAATCCCTTTTTGCTTTAAGCACTTTTGGGTGTTACATACGTTACTTATATCAAATCACATCGATCACACAACGCAAACATATTTTATACGCTAACCGTTACTGCATGTTATACATGTTACCAAATGAATGCTTGTATGTTATGTTTACACAGTGATTGTTGCCTGACACCTTAGCAACGATAGTACTATAGTTTGGACTCAGCACCTGTCGTGGACTGGGGTTGTTAAGGGCTTTCCTCACATGTCACAGTGGTGATATGTGTTGCGCATTCTACAACTCGCAGTCACGTCTGTGCATATTTCATTGTTGATAACCTACTTGCTTCACACAATACATGTTACATGCTGGTTATGCGTAAACTCGTTTTCGTTGTCTATTATACTATTAAACTTGTATGCTGACCTTTACACTATGTGTATTGACCTCTATTTTAACGTATGTGATAGGTGTTTGAGATGCTAGGATGCTTGCTATGTGGAACCCAAGTAGGATGAGTCTAGAAACAAACAATTTAAATCTGAGTTGTCGGAACAGCATTTTATAGGTCTTTGAGAAAACAATGTCTGTATTAACTGTTTTTATCTGATATATTATGGTATGTGACATGATGTTAAAATATCCGGTAATTATAGTTGTTATGGATTTCTCTTGGACAATCTGTTTCGCTCAGTGTCGCGCCCTGATGTTTCCGTCATCGGTTGGGGTGTGACACATCATCCAATCCATATCGTAACTGATTTATGATAGACTCTTTTCTGATTTCAGCTTCTCTCTTTTCATCTTCCTCATCCATCAGTTGTTGTCTTTTTCTTTGGTTTAAGGCAACAATGGATACATCAGATGATGAGAACAGCTTTTTAGATGTAATGGTCTGCCGACGTCTAACAGTCGTTTCATCTTTGTATACTGGCTTTTTAGGAAGGGGTGGATCTGTCTTTCTTCGCTCTTCTAGCTTATTGTAAGCTCGATCAATATACTGCCTAGACCATTTTCCAATTTGTCTAACAGTCCCATACTTAGCTGCTACAAGTTCTACCCTCATTCTCTTGTACTTCAACACTTCATCCACTTCAACCTTTTTGTATGTTTCCAGTTGGGAGCAGATTTTTGCATTTGAGGATCTTTATTTGTCTTTTCAATTCTATTAACTTCCTCTTTAAGAGCTTCAAGGGTCCAGTCTTTGAAATCAGACCTGTAGGCTTCGTAGGGCTTGGTATCCATGATAATGTTCAAGAAATCAATCCTTAATGTCTTTTGAAGCTCAGCATTTGGTGACAGATTTGACATTTTCTCACTCAGGTCTCTAGCAAAATCTTCTAACCTCTTGACTTTACTAAGCCAATGTTGCATGCGACCTGATAAGTTGGTGTCTCCTAGCCTTTTACTCTCTTCTTTTGCCTGATATTCTGCTTGCTTGACCTTTAGCTTCAGATATTCGTCAATATTCTTTGGAGTTTCGAATCCATGAAGAGATAAGAAGGTTCTTTTGGATGGATCATCCTCTGTGTAAAATTGATTCATTTCATCTTGAACTGCAAGTAGTTCTAAAGGGAAATTTACTGCCAATGGGTTGATTTTTGTTGATGGAGGTGGAATGAATGGTTTGGGTGAAGTTTGAATGAATGGAGTAGATGATAACGGAATTGGTGCGAGTATATCTTTTTGTTCCTTCTCTTCTTCATGCACCATGAATTTTCTCTTTCTTGTGTAAACAGATTTTGGAGAAAGAGGAGTTTGGGAAGAAAAACGTGGTATGAGTGTAAGGGTTGATTGTGATGGGAATTGAAAATTGGTAGAATCAGTGGATTGACTAACAACTGTTGAAACAACTGGTGTCTCAACGGCTGTTGTCTTAACATCTGTTAAAGCATTTGTTGCATCAACAATTGTTTCAGTGGAGGTTGGTAGTGGTGATGAGGATTTTGTATTCTGCTTTTTGATAGGTGGTTTTTCTGGTGAGAGTTTTGGTTTAGCTGTATCAGAATCTGGCTTCTTAGTTTCAGCAGTGGTTTTAAGTTTCGCAACAGTGGTTGGTTTTTCTGGTGGTGATATTGGTTTAGGAAATATGACAATAGGAGATTTGTTGTGTTTGTGTGCTTTTCTTCTATTTGAGGTTCCAATGTTGAGCACTTCATCTTCGTCTTTTGTATCCTTCCTCTTCTGGTTTCCTTCAATTTCCTTATCTGTCTGTTTGTTAAGGGTATCATCAATTCCCTTTTTCTTAGTAGGATCAGATTTTCCAGAAGATTTTGCAGAAGTTTGCTTGGCTGCCTTTGGATTTTGTTTTGGCTGATTCCTTGGAGTTGGTTTGCCAAAGTTTTTCATGGAATGCTTTTCCCTCTTTTCAACATCATCTTCATCGTCTTTTTCAAACACAGGTGCAGGGGTAGTACCCGTTAACTTTGCAATCGGCATTCTTTTATGCCCTTGATGTCAGCCCGTGTGTCTTTGTATCTTGCTTCAACCATAACTCTAATTAGCTTCATGTAGGAATTAAGTTGAATCTCAGCCAGTTCCCTTTGAGCTGCAAGAATCGGTTATACCAAATTCCAAAGCTCTTGGCATAACTGCTGATGAGAAGGTCGACTTTTGAAAGTATCCACCAACTGCTTCAATTGATCTTTCATAACAGCAACAGTTGTTTCCAAATTGGATATCCTCTCCGTCAAATCTTGGTATTTTAATCCATCACCTAACTTAATGGGATCATCTGAATTCCCACCAGAGGTGGTTGTATCTACTTTTGAAAGAGGAGTTATCTCCAAATTTTCATTAGCAGATGCCCCTTGTTCTTGGTTCTGGGGACTTCCCTCTACATCAGTAGTTACCTTAGTGATCTCACCAGTGGTTAACTTGAACTCACCAGTGGATACCTTGGTAGACACAGCAGTGGTTGCCTTCAAGGGAGTCTGACTGATGAAACTACTGTCCAAATGTAAATCAGTGGATTTGATATTTGTAGTAGCTGCTCCACTTGAAATACCATCAAGAATTTGCTGAAATTCAAGAGGTGTAGCATCCTCAACTGTTTCTGGGTTAGTTAATTGAACAAGTTTAGACACAACTATTGTTGAAGTTAAACTCTCAGTAAAGTGTTCGTGGGAGGGATTGCTATCAGTCTGAATGTCAATAGCTTGAAGCAGTGTTACAAACTTTGGTGGAATAGAAGATGGAGGGATTGCTGTCGAAAGAGACACTGCCCCGGGAGAAGGGCTTTTAAGCATACTCTCATATGAGGGTATGACATCATATTGCGGTGTCCCTGTGAATACAACATGTTCCTTTTGTGAGGAATCATGAGGAGTTTGGTTTGTGGGTTGAGATCTTTCCACGTGTTGTGAGGAAGTAGCAACAGTGGTTTGAAGTGACATCTGTGTTGTTACAGGGTTAACCTCTGGGATCTCATCTTCCAAAGGACCCGTTTTGGTGGTTTCGGTGGGCTTTTTGGATTTTGTTTTGGTCTTTTTGGGTTTTGTTGGTGGGGGTTTCACAGCAGTGGTTGTAGTGCTGTGATCACCAAGAGCAGTGGGCTCAACAACAGAGGTTTGAGGAGCAGTTGTGGACTCATCTAAAATTTCCTCATTCCCCTCTGCTTCAGTTTTGGAAACATCTGACTCTTTAGCCATAAGGCGAGTAAAAGTTTCAGATGTTAGACTATTCATTTTAATAGCTTTACCTTTTTCAAAAGCTTTTTGTGAAACATGTTTTTGTAGGTAGTAGCTTAATAGTCTAGGAAACATAAGAAAACCAGCAGTTTTCCCCTTTTTAACAGCAGCAGTTTTCCCCTTTTTAATGTGTTTTAAATTTGCAACCAAATCAGCAAACAGTGCCTGGGAGTAGTTAAAATCAGTATTTGTCAAAATTGCATACCCCAATGACTGAATTTTCAAAGGTATTTCATTAAAAGAAGTAGTTTTATTTGAGAGACAGATTAAGAAAGTATGGAACAGGAATTTCATTGGTGGTGGAAAATTATCTTTAAACATAGTTGCCTTAGTCAACTGTCCATCATATCCCCTCTCATTTAAGTCTATCAGAATCTCATTTTTCGAGAAAGATGTCTTACCTGCCAAGTCGTTTACCCCAAATGTTGTTGATATGGTAGTGGGGGTAATAGCAACCGGTTCACCTCCGACTTTTGAAGTTATACTTACCGACACATTGTTTTGTTCTTCAATATTCGCATTTGCCTAGAAATCACGGAACGTCTCTTGGTAAATGGGTGCGTCGGTGGTAAGAATGGACTTATATTTTGATGATGTAAGAACATCAATCATTGAGTGATAGAGAGTATTGTTCTCGGTTTTCTCAAAAATAGCCAGGTAGTTATGCGGATTTTTCATCATCAGAGCCATGATCGGTCTTGAAAGTTGCGAGAGGTTGACGAAGAAGTGTTGAAGAAGAAGGTGGAAAACTCTTTGATGAATTTTAAATTCGAGACGAAAGTATAAACTCTGTTTGGGGATGAAACAGGGGTTTATAAAGTGAAAAAGTGAATGCTGACGTGTCAGAAGTTACAAAGATCTGATGGCTAACATCCGTCCACGTCAGAACCTCTGCTCTGATAATGGATGTTGGCCAACAACAGATGATAGGCAACAATAGTAACTCAGCAGTCCTTAGATTAAACAGAACTTATGAGAACAGACAATACCCTTCAGCAGTGTTTGGAAACCACTATTGGGTAACAACAGATCATAGGCAACAATAGTAAGTCAGCAGTCATCAAACACAGATTTGGAAAACAGTTGTTTTCAACAGAATTTTAATATAAATAAATAAATTGATATTATATATCAGCAGCCATTTAATGCAAAACATAAAAAAATAAATTTTCATGCGAAAAATATTATAACAACCCTCCAAAATATTTTTTTTCCGACGCCCTAAAACATTTAAAATACCCTAATATGTCCTAAAATACACCCCGTATGCGAAAACGGACCCCGGATTCCTTTATTTTTATAAAAATTAATTAAAAAAAAATTATGTGCGCTCGCGGGCCACGTAGCCTTTGGCTACTGCTTACGCGGGCCGCGACAACTACGAGATCAGGGCGAAACCCTAACATGCCACGTGTCATGATCGAGTCGGAGCTAGTTGGGATGACCAGTCAAAGATAAGACGTAGACCCCTACTACACGGGCCGCGTAGACCTTGGTCTCACCTTACGCGGGCCGCGAGAAACTCGAATTACAGCCCTATAAATAGCAAGCATCGGGTCTTCAGTCAAATCGTTCATTTCTCGACTTTCTCTCTCGAATTTCTTATAGTAGGCATAATTCTCGGGTATAATATCCCCCTAATTAACGAAGTTTTGCTCCGTTGTAAGTATTATAACCCCGGTTACGTATTAGATACGCTGCCCGATTGATCCAGGGTTCCGTAACGGTTGTCGTGGTTCTGCCCGACGTAGTCGTTGGAATGCCGTCTCGGGGAGGGTATCATTAATATAAATAATGGGTTATTATACTAACACGTGTGCATTGTGTAAATTATAGATAATCACCAGGAAACCTTAGAAGAAATCTAAGATAGCAATGTGAGTAATCTCCTTTTTTTGTAAACTATGTTACAAAACCTTAAATATTTTACAATGTGATTAAGCAGTGATTGAGTCTTTGTAATTCTTCAATTACTGCCGGTATTATGGGGTTTTGTATACATTACTTGATAACCTTCACAATTGGACAACGGGTTAGCCAATGTGTGATATGACCATAGCCACAGATACGGTCGAGTGGCAAGTACTGAATGAGTAATTGTGTAGATGTAAACATTGTAATCGCTCTCAATATTGTGTTAATTGATAAAACTCTTCTTGATTAAACTGGGATTCACTCACCAGTATTTCCCACTGACAAAATATTTTTAAACGCGTTTCAGGTAACAAAATGTGAGAGCCAACTAGAAGCCAGCTGGACAGCACTGAAGGCTTTGATAAAGTGGCTATAAAAGTTACCTAAATAAAAGAAGATGTTTTATTAAATAAAATAGAGTTTATCTCTATAAATCAGTTTGTAATGAAACTTGGGTTTTATCCCAATATGTTTAATATTATAAAAGTGTGGTATTTACTCTGATAAAATATTTCCTAACTACGGTCCTGATGAAAATTCCGCTGGCAAAATAATAAACATCGATACCACCAATACTGAGTTCACGGCCGCCCGTTCCCAGGACAGATAAGGGGGCGGGGGTTGCGACAGAAGGTGGTATCAGAGCTAAGCCACTGATTCAGCCACAGAAGTGTTCTGCTGACACCAAGATATTATTTAAATTGTTAGGAAATTAATTACGGAAATACATGCATATCTGTATTTTATTGTTATGTGTTATTTGACTATTTGTTAGTTTACAGTATGAGTGATCAAGGACCATCCGACGCGTATCGTCAATTGTCCAGCTCAGCTAGAAGCGAAGGCGCCTCTTCACAGCCTGCCCTCTCAGGGTATTCTGCTAATGATGAAGAAGGGATATTCGTATTTAAGGCTCAGTCTGAAGAGCCATTCCCTCAGAAAAAGAGAGGATGGTTCAGTAAGGGAGCACATGAGCGTAGGAAAAGAATGAAGAAGTTAGAAGAACAACGAGTGTTAGCAGCAGCTAAAAGAGAGACAGATGCCCATACCCAAGACATGCTTAATAGGAGTTTAGCAAACTTCTATATTTTAGCATCCACAGCTGCCGACCCAAACCTGGAACAACTAGTAACCCCTCAACCATTACCCTTGTTTCCCGATCAGCTAATGGAGATAGAAAACAACCCAGAAAATCAAGTAGAAATGCATGATTTTAATCCTGAGGAGATACCTAGGGTACCAACACCCAATCCCTTAGACCCAGACTACAATCCGTGGTTTGATGATCATAGGGATTATGTGCAACGCTACCAGCTAACAGACCTACCCATGCCAAACCTAACAGCTTACCTAGGTCTAGACCCTCTAGATCCCTACTACGATAATGATGAATACATTAGGGAGATCTTAGAGAATCCGTATCCTCAGGAAGAACCCATGCCATAGTACCGAGATCCAGTACCAGCACCTGCACCCCCAATGAGTGCAGAAAATGTGCAAGAGCTCCGAACTTTCAGAGAAGAGATTTTAGAAAGTAGTGAGAGAATGAGGCAGGTAGGAGAACGACTCGTCTGGAAGTACGACGAGCGTCATATGGATTTCTGGATGAATCCATAACCGTGAAAGTGTTGGTAGAGGTAGTAATAATAATAATAATATATATATATATATATAATATGTGTGTATGAAAAAAAAATATATAACTATAGATGCCTACTAATAGTGTGATTTTTATTTCAGTCGTATTGTAATTTTAATTTCAGTACTGGTTTGTAGTAGATGCATATTATAAGAAAAGAGTAAGTCGCAATGATCGACGCTTTTGACCAAAATGCGTGTCATGTGATTGATCGTATTAATTATTATCTTGTGATGTTAATATGTGGTAAATATTTAAAATTCATATGGCCGACCAAGTGAATCAAGAAAACCCGGATAATAACCCGGAAAACCAGAATAATGATAACCAGAGTAACAATAACCCGGGTAGCGGAAACCCAAACAACAACAATAATGGAAACCCAATGGATTACAATGCCATCCAACACATAGTGGCACAAGGATAATAGTTGCGATGTCATTTATTATTCAAACTGTTAAGAAAGCGAATAATAAAAGTAAGCATAGCAGTAATGATGTGTTCAAATATTAACATATAAATTTCATCAAATGAGGCATAAAACTAACCCCTTTTTAGTACTAATGTCGGAAAAAGTGTGCTTTTGTCTTCCTTTTGTATTTTCAGGATTAAATGAGCTCAAATTAACAAAAGAAGCAAAAAGACATCAAAATCTAACATAAATACAAGAAAAAGGTCAAGACGTGACATGCCCGACCCCACAACAGCATCTTCCCAAGCAAAACAAGAGATCAGAAGCCTGAACACGCCCCGTGCTCAGCCAGCACGGGGGCGTGCCCAAGTGTCAGCAGAAAAGACAAAGTGGTAGAAGCTTCTATTGCCCACCACGGGGCCGTGCTCAGCGGACACGGGGCCGTGGTCAACTATAAGATTCGCACAATCCAGGCAAATCTTCATAGTACAAAGATTCTTCTGCACACGGGGTCGTGCTCAGCGGACACGGGGGCGTGGTCAACCAATAAGACAAAGCCGCATTTAATGAAGAAAGAGAGGATGTGGACACGGGGCCGTGCCCACTGGACACGGAGCCGTGCCCGAGCTTCTGTTCAGCCTATAAATAGAAGTGCTTGGCTCAAGCTCAAACCATCCCTTGGCACACCACCTCTCTCACACTTCACCCACCACCATAACACCATCATCCACCACCATCATCCATTGTCCATCGTAGAGTGTGTGAGTCGTCTCGGGATCCAAGATTGATCGTAAGAGTTCTTGACAATCAAGGCCATGTTTGCCTAAGTCTCTTACATCACCTGGTGAAGACAAAGTGTCTAGTGTAATACTTTTTATTTCTAATCTTTTGCACTTTTTATTTGGCTTTGTATTAATGACTTTAATAACTAGTTGCTTATGTTGAAGGTGATCTTTCCTTATCGTTTGTCCGTGGTGTCTTGAAATTATTTTACTGTCTATATAAAATAAAAGATTTTCACCATTCATATCTCCACGGTCTATATGGAGGTATGTTGGCTACCTGGTCGGGGGTTAAGGGAACGGTTTGGTAAAGGTCTTGCCATTGTTCAGCGTTTAGAGGTCCTGCGATGGACCTGGGTCAAATTTAGTAGGACCTCCTTCAATACTTAACGGTATTGGATGGCGGGGGTCCAAACTCTTTGATCCCCTCATAAGTTAACTACTATTAATACTATAACCCGGCTATTTAGGACTGTATCCCTGCTGACTCAGACTATTTAGTCGAGGGTAACGTCACCTCCAAAAGAGGGGCCTACCATCAGTGTTGTAGAAGGCGCTAGGCGCTAGTCGGGCGGTGAGGTACCGCCTAGGGATTAATCGGGATTAATCGGGACTAATCGGTATTAATCGGATTGGGATTTTTATATGTATTTTTTCAAAATTATATATATATACCCAATAATATAAAAATAATACTTCAAAATTCACATAAATACTTCAAGTTTCAGATAGTATGGTTCGATTTTGACCGATTTTGACTGATTCTGACCAATTTTGACCGCCTGGGACCGCCTGGGACCGATTTTGACCGATTTTAACCGATTAATATAGGCCGATTAATCCGATTTTTGACCGCCTAGGACCGCCTAGGACCGATTTTGACCGACTTTGACCGACTCCGATTAATTGGCCGACTAGCTCAAAATTAGTCAGTAACTAGCCGCCTAGCGCCTAGGCGCCGATTAATCGGCCGCCTAGGCCGATTTTTGCAACACTGCCTACCATAATATTGCATTAATAACTTAATTAATTATCTTCCAATAAACCACCCTTTTAGGATTGTATCCTTGCTGACTCAAACTACTGGGGTGAGGGTAACGTCACCTTCAAAAGAGGGGCCTACTACAATAACTAAGATAATCTCTTAATTATGTGCAAAAGTGCGGAAATAATCAAAGGTTACACTAGATACGAGTCGGAACCAAGTGATTCATCTTGTCTATCTGTTTTTATTTTTATTTTTATTTTCAGCATTTTAGTTAGTTTTTATTTTTCTTAGTTTAAAACATTTTTCTAAACTTTTTATTTTGATTAGACGTTGAGGATAAACCGGTACTAAAAGCTCTTGTGTCCTTGGACGACCTCGGTATCTTACCAACACTATACTACGCTCACGATGGGTGCACTTGCCCATATGTGTGTCTAGTGTTACTAAATATCGTGTTTTATAAATTTAAAACTTGACTAAAAAGTGTTAAAGGGGCTTAAAATATACACCTAATATATATAACACTCGACAACGCATCAAGTTTTTGGCGCCGTTGCCGGGGACACAAGGATTTTAAGAAAGCTTAAAATCGACGGCCTAATCAGTTTTTCAAAAAAATTTTTAACGCGCGCACATTTTTCTGCATTTTAGTTTAGTTTTGCATTTACAGTAACCTGTACACGGGGCCGTGTTCGCTGAACACGGGGCCGTGCTGCAGATTTTTCATAAACACCCAGTAACAGTAGCTTGAACACGGGCCGTGCTCACTGAACACGCCCCGTGCTCAACGAAATCGGTAAATTTAATTAAAACGCCCAGATACAGATCCTGAACACGGGGCCGTGCTCACTGAACACGGGGCCGTGTCCAGCCTCTGTTTTCGTGTTATTTTTGTTTTCTGATCTCGAGACTCAGTTGTGGTCTGCTGAGTGATTCTTATGGATCAATACTCAGGAGGTTACAACTACACCTATGAGGAGGATGATTATAGGGGTAATTATTGCACTAGTTGTCGTAACGCACGATCGGTTCAAAATAATCACTCATATCAACCATCCAATTCATACACCTACTATGAGGAGCCCAGGTACGAGCCATCAACTTCATACACATCCTATGAAGACCAAAGGTATGAACCTCCTCCCTCATACTCATATTTTGATGAACCAAGGTATGAGCCTTCATACTCATACTTTGAGGAACCAAGATATGAGCCACCACCTTCGTATGCTTACTATGAGGAACCTTGGCGTGAACAACCCAACTCATATGAGTATTATGAAGAACAAAATTACGAACCTTATCCATCATATGCTTACAATGAAGAACAATGGTGTGAACCATCTACTTCATATGGGTATTATGAGGAACAAAGGGTCGAACAACCGGATTCAAGCTTAGAAAATACCGATTCTTTTTCTATAACCGAAGTAACCGATAGGATATTAGAACACATAAGAGTTATCGATCGCTGTATAAGAGAATCTCGCGCAAGGGAAGAGGAGTCCCGCGCAAGAGAAGAATTAAAAAAGGAAGAGATAACTGAAAATGAAAAAATGGAAGAACAAATAAGTGAAAAACCGACACATGAGTAAAACAACGAAATAGGTGTGACAACTGGCACCAAACCGGTAATTTCCGTACACTTTAATCATTATTTAATGATTGCAATTATGTGCTTAATTGTCAGCAATGGCTGAACACATACTAAACAAGTGAATTCATGCACGTTGTATACTACAAAATATTGCTTTATGCATAAACGAGAGCGTTGCGTCAAAAATAATAGTAAACTCACCGGTAAGACACACTGTGTCAACAAAACTGCAGAAAGCAGTCAGACAATAAAATTGGAGCCTAGGTGTAGGTCCGACAACAAGAATGCATTAAAACCCGAGAGTACATATAAGGGTTTAATATATATGCAATACGAAAGCAAAAATAAGCACTAAAAAGCACCCGAAATGCACTTTAAGTGCAGAAATTTACATAATTCAGCTATAGTCAGCATTTTGGCACTGAAATATTATGCAAAAATGTCGTTTTATTATCCAGAATATTTCCCTAAGTATTGGGAATTGAAAGAGTACAAGAAAGGTACTTAAAAGACACTAAAAGGTGCACTTTGGCGCTTTAACGAATCGGTATCTAACCGAACAACCGGATATTACCCGGAACACCAAAATAATGTTAGAAGCATTGTTTTTTTTATTTTTCTGAGCTAGTTAGGGTCCCCGAACACCCTAACACACTATATATTTAATAAACACACTTAACACTAGATTTAATACTTGAAATGAAACTAGTTTATGTAACTAGCAATTGAAATGCAACCAAGACCCCCCCCCCCCATCTAAGGGCCGGTTATGAAGGATGCCCCACATGAGGATTTTGTGTGATATTTTAGTGGATCTTGTCTCCCCTTTCCTAACACATTACACAATGGGCCATGACATGTTGATGGATTATAAGTTAATACACAAGATCAAGACCTTTCATTCTCACTCATCACCAACACACACACTTCCTCCCTTCCTCTCTTGCTTGGTCACGGCCAAGAACATCCACCACACCACCATCCTTTTCAAGCTTCCATCTTCTATTCTAAGATGCTATTAAGGTGTAAGAAGGTCACTAACGAAGCTCAAATTAACAAAAGAAGCAAAAAGACATCAAAATCTAACATAAATACAAGATAAAGGTCAAGACGTGACATGCCCGACCCCACAACAGCATCTTCCCAAGCAAAACAAGAGATCAGAAGCCTGAACACGCCCCGTGCTCAGCCAGCACGGGGGCGTGCCCAAGTGTCAGCAGAAAAGACAAAGTGGTAGAAGCTTCTATTGCCCACCACAGGGCCGTGCTCAGCGGACACGAGGCCGTGGTCAACTATAAGATTCGCACAATCCAGGCAAATCTTCATAGTACAAAGATTCTTCTGCACACGGGGTCGTGCTCAGCGGACACGGGGGCGTGGTCAACCAATAAGACAAAGCCGCATTTAATGAAGAAAGAGAGGATGTGGACACGGGGCCGTGCCCACTGGACACGGAGCCGTGCCCGAGCTTCTGTTCAGCCTATAAATAGAAGTGCTTGGCTCAAGCTCAAACCATCCCTTGGCACACCACCTCTCTCACACTTCACCCACCACCATAACACCATCATCCACCACCATCATCCATTGTCCATCGTAGAGTGTGTGAGTCGTCTCGGGATCCAAGATTGATCGTAAGAGTTCTTGACAATCAAGGCCATGTTTGCCTAAGTCTCTTACATCACCTGGTGAAGACAAAGTGTCTAGTGTAATACTTTTTATTTCTAATCTTTTGCACTTTTTATTTGGCTTTGTATTAATGACTTTAATAACTAGTTGCTTATGTTGAAGGTGATCTTTCCTTATCGTTTGTCCGTGGTGTCTTGAAATTATTTTACTGTCTATATAAAATAAAAGATTTTCACCATTCATATCTCCACGGTCTATATGGAGGTATGTTGGCTACCTGGTCGGGGGTTAAGGGAACGGTTTGGTAAAGGTCTTGCCATTGTTCAGCGTTTAGAGGTCCTGCGATGGACCTGGGTCAAATTTAGTAGGACCTCCTTCAATACTTAACGGTATTGGATGGCGGGGGTCCAAACTCTTTGATCCCCTCATAAGTTAACTACTATTAATACTATAACCCGGCTATTTAGGACTGTATCCCTGCTGACTCAGACTATTTAGTCGAGGGTAACGTCACCTCCAAAAGAGGGGCCTACCATAATATTGCATTAATAACTTAATTAATTATCTTCCAATAAACCACCCTTTTAGGATTGTATCCTTGCTGACTCAAACTACTGGGGTGAGGGTAACGTCACCTTCAAAAGAGGGGCCTACTACAATAACTAAGATAATCTCTTAATTATGTGCAAAAGTGCGGAAATAATCAAAGGTTACACTAGATACGAGTCGGAACCAAGTGATTCATCTTGTCTATCTGTTTTTATTTTTATTTTCAGCATTTTAGTTAGTTTTTATTTTTCTTAGTTTAAAACATTTTTCTAAACTTTTTATTTTGATTAGACGTTGAGGATAAACCGGTACTAAAAGCTCTTGTGTCCTTGGACGACCTCGGTATCTTACCAACACTATACTACGCTCACGATGGGTGCACTTGCCCATATGTGTGTCTAGTGTTACTAAATATCGTGTTTTATAAATTTAAAACTTGACTAAAAAGTGTTAAAGGGGCTTAAAATATACACCTAATATATATAACACTCGACAACGCATCAAGTTTTTGGCGCCGTTGCCGGGGACACAAGGATTTTAAGAAAGCTTAAAATCGACGGCCTAATCAGTTTTTCAAAATTTTTTTTAACGCGCGCACATTTTTCTGCATTTTAGTTTAGTTTTGCATTTACAGTAACCTGTACACGGGGCCGTGCTGCAGATTTTTCATAAACACCCAGTAACAGTAGCTTGAACACGGGCCGTGCTCACTGAACACGCCCCGTGCTCAACGAAATCGGTAAATTTAATTAAAACCTTAGGATGACTGGTGTGGATAGTAAGGGATACACTACGTTATTCTTCGAATATGCTAGAATAGTGCCAACCCTTGCATCACCTGAACCAGTATTAATCTCCCGTTACATCTGGGGATTGATTGGAGAGATTAGACATGTAGTCAAGGCCGCTAGACCCCAAACTATAGAAGAAGCTGTAGAAATAGCAAATACCTTGACTGATGAGTTAGTCCGTACACGAGAAGAGGATCAGAGGAGGAACCTAACCCAGAAGCTTACCCAAGAATTTCGTTCTGGAAATTTCAACCATGGAAAAAATGTAGGTTCTAACTCTGCACCCTGTTGCAAGTATTGCAAAAGGAAGCATTCTGGAAGATACTCCATATACTACAACTTCTGCAAAATATCTGGACATAAGGAAGAAGACTGCAGAAAGAAACACAATAGGATATGCTACAACTGCAGAGAACAAGGCCACATCAAGCCAAACTGTCCGAAATTAGCTCCAACTACAAACAACAAGAACACCAAAAATGCTAGAGCATTTGTTCTAACTGCAGAAGAAGCAAAGATGATTCCAGATGTGATCACCGGTACGTTTTTAGTTAATGATGTTTTTGCTAAAGTATTATTTGACTCTGGTGCAAACCAAAGTTTTATTAATACTTCATTTTGCAAACTTCTCAATCAACCATTAACTAAACTCCCACAAGAATGTCTAGTAGAGACAGCAAATGGAGAAACCATTAGGATTTCTGATATCTTGCAGGAAGCAAGAATAGAAATTCTAAATCAGAAATTTATTGCAAACCTTTACCCAATGAATCTGGCAGGATTTGATGTTGTATTAGGAATGGATTGGTTAATAGCCAATAAAGCCAGTATTTTATGTGATCAATAGTCAATTCAAGTAAATTCACCAAGGGGTGAAAAGATCACAATTAAAGGAAATAAACCATCTAGATCAACAAAATTCATCTCTGTGATGAAAACAACAAGTTATATAAGAAAAGGGTCATTAGTGTATTTGATTTCTATAATCACTAACACTAAAGGGAAAGAATTGAAGGATATTCCAGTAGTGTCTCAGTTTGCAGATGTATTTCCCGAAGAATTACCAGGACAACCTCCAGACCGAGAAGTTGAATTCAGAATCCATTTGATATCAGGGATAGCACCAATTGCCAAAGCACCTTACCGTTTGGCACCCACAGAAATACAGGAACTGAAGAAACAGTTAGACGAATTATTAGAGAAAGGATTCATACAGCCAAGTTCATCGCCATGGGGAGCACCGATCTTATTCGTTAAGAAGAAAGACGGATCAATGCATATGTGCATTGACTACCGTGAATTGAACAAGGTCACGATTAAGAACCAGTATCCATTACCAAGAATCGATGATCTGTTCGATCATTTACAAGGAGCACGATTTTTCTCTAAAATCGATTTAAGGTCAGGATATCATCAATTAAAGGTACAGGAAGATGACATTCCTAAGATCGCCTTCAGAATGAGGTATGGTCATTATGAATTTACTGTCATGCCATTTGGTTTAACCAATGCCCCAGCTGCATTTATGGACATGATGAACCGAATATGTAAGCCATATTTGGATAAATTCATAATTGTCTTTATAGATGATATTCTCATTTACTCTAAGAGTAAAGAGGAACATGCAAAGTATTTGCACGCACTTCTAAGTTTATTAAGAAAGGAAAAGCTCTATGCGAAGTTTTCAAAGTGCGAATTTTGGTTAGAACAAGTACAATTTCTTGGACATCTAGTTAATCATGAAGGAATTCATGTAGATCCCACCAAAATTGAAGCAATTACCAAATGGAAAACCCCTGAGTCACCAACTGAGGTTAGAAGTTTCTTAGGACTGGTTGGTTATTATAGAAGATTTATTCGAGATTTTTCTAGAATAGCCATTCCCTTAACTAAGTTAACTTGTAAATCTGTTAAGTTTGAATGGGGATTAAGACAAGAAGAAGCCTTTAAAATTCTTAAGGAAAGATTAACCAATGCACCCATACTAGCATTACCAAAAGGATCTGAAGACTTTGTAGTCTATTGTGACGCTTCTAAGTTAGGTTATGGATGTGTGTTGATGCAACGTCAAAAGGTTATAGCATATGCATCCAGACAACTTAAGAATCATGAAGAGAATTATTCAACCCATGATTTAGAATTGGGAGCTATAATTTTTGCCCTTAAGATTTGGAGATATTACCTTCACGGTAGTAAGTTTACCATTTTCACCGATCATAAGAGTTTAAGGTATGTTTTCGGGCAAAAGGAATAGAATATGAGAAAAAGACGCTGGATGGAGATGCTTAGTGATTATGATTGTGATATCCAATATCATGCAGGAAAAGCAAATGTAGTGGCCGATGCTTTAAGTCGAAAGTATCATGAAAAGCCAAAAAGAGTACGTTCTCTTAAATTAAATCTACAAGTAGATTTAAATGAGCAGATTAGGAAAGCACAAGAATCAGTAATCAAGGAAGATACTGAAAAGTTAAAAGGGATGATTAAGGAATTAGAACAAGGAACAGATAGAATTTGGAGATTCCATAAGAAAAGGATGTGGATACCTAAATTAGGAAACCTACGTCACAGTATATTAGAAGAAGCCCATAAATCTAAGTATACGATGTATCCTGGAGGTGATAAGATGTATCAAGACTTAAGAAAGAATTTTTGGTAGATAGGAATGAAAAAGGATATAGCAGCATATGTTGCAAAGTGTTTAATTTGTTCACAAGTCAAAGCTGGACATCAGAAACCTTCAGGTTTATTGCAACAGTTAGAAATGCCAGTGTGGAAATGGGAATTAATAACAATGGATTTTGTTACTAAATTACCCAAAACCAGGAAAGGTAATGATACAATCTGGGTGATTGTAGACAGACTAACCGAGTCAGCTTATTTTCTACCAATGAAAGAAACTTTCAGTATGGAACAATTAGCTAAATTATATGTAAATGAAGTAGTTTCTTTACACGGAATTCCTCTATCAATTGTTTCTGACAGAGATAGTCGTTTTACCTCTCATTTTTGGACAAGTTTCCAAAAAGCCATGGGAACCAAGTTAAATCTAAGCACCGCTTATCATCCTCAAACGGACGGACAAAGCGAAAGGACAAATCAGACAATGGAAGACATGCTTAGAGCTTGTGTAATTGATTTCGGAGGTAATTGGGACGATCATTTACCATTAATAGAATTTTCTTATAATAACAGTTATCACACAAGTATCAATGCTGCACCATTTGAAGCACTTTATGGACGAAAGTGCCGAACGCCGGTCTGTTGGGCAGAAATTGGAGAAAAGCAACTATCCAGACCTGAGATAGTACAAGATTATTCAAGTCAAAGAACGACTGAAAGCAGCACGCGATCGAAAAAAGAGTTATGCTGATAACAGACGTAAGCCATTGGAATTTCAGGTAGGAGATAAAGTGTTATTAAAAGTCTCTCCTTGGAAAGGAGTGGTAAGATTCATCAAAAGGGGAAAGCTAAGCCCCAGGTATGTTGGACCTTTTGAGATTATTAGAAGAATAGGACCTGTAGCCTATAAGCTACAACTGCCAGAGGAAATGGCAGGAATACATGATGTATTTCATGTATCTAATCTCAAGAAATGCTTAGCTGACGAATCACTGATAGTACCTCTTAAGGATATAGAGGTAAATGAGCAGTTAAAATTTATAGAAAGGCCTCTACAGATTGAAGACAGGAAAGTTAAGAACCTCAAGCACAATAGATTAGTTCTGGTCAAAGTGAAATGGAACTCCAAAAGAGGACCAGAGTACACATGGGAGCTTGAATCAGAAATGCAAAGGAAATATCCACACTTGTTCCAGTAGATCTCGAGGACGAGCTCTAAAACAAGGTGGGGAGGATATAACAACCCTCCAAAATATTTTTTTCCGACGCCCTAAAAACTTTAAAATACCCTAATATGTCCTAAAATACACCCCGTATGCGAAAACGGACCCCGAATACCTTTATTTTTATAAAAATTAATTAAAAACAAAAATTTATGGGCGCTCGCGGGCCGCGACAGCTACGAGATCAGGGCGAAACCCTAGCGTGCCACGTGTCACGATCGTGTCGGAGCTAGTTGGGATGACCAGTCAAAGCTAAGCCGTAGACCCCTACTACGCGGGCCGCGTAGACCCCTACTACGCGGGCCGCGTAGACCTTGGTCTCACCTTACGCGGGCCGCTAGAAACTCGAATTACAGCCCTATAAATAGCAGGCATCGGGCCTTCAGTCAAATCGTTCATTTCTCGACTTTCTCTCTCGAATTTCTTATAGTAGGCATAATTCTCGGGTATGATATCCCCCTAATTAACGAAGTTCTGCTCCGTTGTAAGTATTATAACCCCGGTTACGTATTAGATACGCTGCTCGATTGATCCAGGGTTCCGTAACGGCCGTCGTGGTTCTGCCCGACGTAGTCGTTGGAATGTCGTCTCGGGGAGGGTATCATTAATATAAATAATGGGTTATTATACTAACGCATGTGCATTGTGTAAATTATAGATAATCACCAGGAAACCTTAGAAGAAATCTAAGACAGCAATGTGAGTAATCTCCTTTTTTTGTAAACTGTTTTACAAAACCTTAAATATTTTATAATGTGACTAAGCAGTGATTGAGTCTTTGTAATTGTTCAATTACTGCCGGTGTTATGGGGTTTTGTATACATTACTTGATAACCTTCACAATTGGACAACGGGTTAGCCAATGTGTGATATGACCATAGCCACAGATACGGTCGAGTGGCAAGTACTGAATGAGTAATTGTGTAGATGTAAACATGGTAATCGCTCTCAATACTGTGTTAATTGATAAAACTCTTCTTGATTAAACTGGGATTCACTCACCAGTATTTCCCACTGACAAAATATTTTTAAACGCGTTTCAGGTAACAAAATGTGAGAGCCAACTAGAAGCCAACTGGACAGCACTGAAGGATTGGAAAAAGTGGCTATAAAAGTTACCTAAATAAAAGAAGATGTTTTATTAAATAAAATAGAGTTTATCTCTATAAATCAGTTTGTAATGAAACTTGGGTTTTATCCCAATATGTTTAATATTATAAAAGTGTGGTATTTACTCTGATAAAATATTTCTTAACTACGATCCTGATGAAAATTCCGCTGCCAAAATAATAAACATCGATACCACCAATACTGAGTTCGCGGCCGCCCGTTCACGGGACAGATAAGGGGGCGGGGGTTGCGACAACTATAAAATTAAATCTCAAGAAACCGAAAGGACAAATTTTAAACCTCTGGCATAAAAAAATAAAATAAAATAACTCTTCATTTAAACACCAACAATAATCTACATGGCAAACAGAGGCTTCTACCACTTCATCGGACACAAATGTTGTAAACAGTGGTAAATCAACAGTCGCTAGGATAAACAACACTTATTAAAACAGACAATACCTTTCAGCAGTAGATGAATTTTTATCCAAACAGAAGTTGATTCAAAACATCAACAAATACTATGAAAACACTGATAATTAGTTTGAAATTGATTTTATATATTAAGACTTATGATTATGATGCAATAATAACCTCAGAAAAGCATTGTCGGACAGCCTCTTTGACTGCCACATCAGCTTTTCTTATGTCACCACAATTTTTTGAGCAAAACAGAAGTTTGCCCAACAGTTGTTTTCCATAAACTTTTAAGAGTTTTTTCCAATACTTAAAAATAGTTATTTTTTAAGAATGGAGTTTTCATGTTCTGAAGACATTTTACAAAGATCTGTTGGGCAATAACAGATGTTCAGAACTTCTGTTGTGTTAATGGTTGACAATTCTTGGGAAACTGCTATTGGGAATAACTGATGTTGGCAACAGTAGCAACTCAACAGTCGTTACATAGAATAGAAATTATGAGAACAGACAATACCTTTAAGCGGTGGATGAATCTTTAGCCAAACAGATGTTTTAAAAACAGCTTTTTTCAACAGACTTTTAAAGATTTTTAACAAATTTTTTAAAAATACCTATTTTTTAAGAATGTCTTTTGATGTTCTGAAGACATTATAATGTTTTAATCATCAACAGACGATGATTCCAAACATTTCTTCTCTTTTGGCAAAATTTAATTTTAACAGACCTTTACAATAGCAGTTATCAACTCTAACAACTGTTGATGCTCAAATTAGTAAAAATAAAATGCTCTACAAGGTTTAATAGAATTAAAATTTACCTATCACATATGACGATAGATCAACAATTACATCGAGTACTGAACAACGAAATTTAATAATCTAACAGCGAAAACTAAGAAATTTTAGCTTCAACTCCATTGAGTACTGAACTTCTCTATGTATATCTGTGAGCTTCGCCATGAACTCCAAGTCTCTATTTTCGCACTCTATATTACTGACAACAAAAAGGTCACGTACGGCACTTGAAGGCATCACCATCAGGTTTTTGGACACTTGCTCTCTCGTAAACAGACTAAGATGCAGTCCATCAAAACACCTCTTCAACTCTTGAAGAGTAGCACTATCCCCATATACTTGATCCTCAACTTGCTTGATAAAGCGATACTTTAAATCATAAGAATCTACAGAAGGGTATGATGACATTTTTAACTTGTATATTTCTTCAAGTCTGATGTAAAAGAAGGATATTATGGTAGTAAAACATGATGAAAAACTACTGAGCTGACAATCATATTATATAGTGAAATAGCTAACAGCCCAAAGGTCAGACTTAATTTCACCGCACCATTAAACTAATCTAGGAGGCAAAAACGTGTACATTTAATGCAAAACAGCAGCCATTTAATGCAAAGCCTTTCAAAAATACGTTTTCATAGGAAAACTAAAAAGTTAAATATCAAGAAACCGAAAGAACAAAAATAAATAAATAAAAGGCTATCATAATTACCATTAACTTCTTCATTTATCATAAAAATGCATTTTAAACACTATAAAAGGCTGATGATTAGGCTGATTGAAGAACTAATATATAAAATCGACATCATCAGTGATAATAAATACAAGAAAACATCGAACAGCATCGGCGCTTCATGAAGCACTCCACTTTCTGCACTTCAGACTTCAAGAACAGTGCAGAAGAATTTCTCACTGCTCGCTCGGAAAAAACAAAGCTGAAATATATCAACACCTTAAAATAAATATTATCAACATATATCAACAGTTTAAAAGAATCCACAAACCTAAAATAACCCGCAAGTGATTGTTTGAATTTTAAACAACTCTGATTAGGCTGAAATATAAAGCGAGAATTAGAATAGATCAGTTAAAAATTTAAGATTCAAAATTACAGAAAAAACATACCCTCAACGATGTTGCAACAATGATGTTGGAAAAATCATGTGAAGTACAAAAAGTTGTAATCGCAGATGAACAGACTGAATATGGAAATTCTGCATTCTGTAACAATCTATCTATACTTTCTATAAAAAGAGAAAACCAAGTGACATAAGAAAAGCTGAGGTGAAACGTTGATGTGTGAAACAGAGCTTCAATAAACAACGATGTTGGAACAATGATATTGAAAGGATAATGTGTAAACAGAGTCAACAAATGTTCGAACAAAGAACTGTAATCGAATATTAACCGGCTCAATCATGAGAGCTATGCATTTGAGTGAGAGAGATATGATCGCAAATATGAGTGAGAGAGATAAATTGAAATTTGAACGCGGAGCCAAATTCATATATGTTATTTATAGGGAGCCAGATTCATATGTAGTTTGAATTTTGAATTTGGAGCCAGGATTTTAAATTTTGAATACGGGCAGAGGTTTGAAGCGTTTTTATAAACAGCTGACCTTTTGTATGTGGGCAGATGTTTAAACACTGCCTAAGAACCTACGGACAGACCTTTGAAAGTATAGATGTGGGCCAGACCTTTGAAAATTAAATTGATTTTATATATTAAGAATTATGATGCGATAATGACATAAGAAAAATCTTGGTGGACAGCCTCTATGGCTGCCACCTCAGCTTTTCTTATGTCACTTGGTTTTCTCATTTTATAGAAAGTATAGATAAATTTTGGACATCAACGGAATATTCGGCCTAACCTATGTTGGTTTTTACTAAAAACTTTTTAGAGAGCTTAAACTCTCATTGATAGAAATGGTTTATTTGGTAAACAATTTTTTTTATAACTTCTTGACAATATAAGGTACCTTTTAATTAATTGTGTTTATAGCTTCAGATTTTATTTTTATGTTTTTATCTGATTTTATATTTTTCAGCTTTAACCCAGTTTTCAAACACCTTTACGCAGTGGTGGTTTTGATGGTGTGCGATGAGAACCTCCACACAGGGCCTGTGATTTCAAGGGGCCCGTGATTTGTAAAAAAAATCCGATATATATATGTTCATTTTTTTTAAATAGTTAACACATAACAATTCCAGTATAGGCCCATTTACAAATAATTTTTAATGGTTTAAAATTTAGCTCACTTAGCATTAGGTTTGTTGAGTCCAATAATAATTTGATTTAAAAAAATATATAACATTACGGAATGACACATTTTTCCAAGATCGAACACGGTACGTGAATTCTTAGAGACGCCTCTGCCTTTATATAAATAAAAAATTCAACTTATCTAAATAAACACTCAAAGCTTAGGACGAGTCTCAAATCTTTATCTTTTTATTTCCTTTTTTGTCACAAAAAGATGAAGTACGTAGTATGAACATGCTTATAAGTTTTCTTAGCTGTGAAGCGTGTAATACCATATACCAACTAAATAATATAGTTACCCAAAATATAAAAAGTAGCTTTTTAAAAATCTTTATTACTATATGAATTGTTACACATAAAAGGTGAATTTCTATAGGGTGCTACTTTCTACACCCCCTAGTTACTTTCTACACCCCCCTCCTCTCACATACTTACAGGTGGGGCCCGCGTGGGACCGGCAGTTTTCCTCTCACAAGGGGTGGTATAATCAGGAGGAGGGGGGGTGTGTATAGAATCAGCCTTTCTATACATTTTACTATTGAAAGGGTTCACAAATATGTAATTCTATTTTTATGCCCCACCCACCCGCGTTACGGAGCGTTAAACCAAATACTTCTCAGTTTAATACATGTACGTTTGTGTTTCGGTAACTTGTACATGCTACACATAACACGATCTCAATAAAACTTACATCAAGACGTACATAAAAATACGCTCATCAAAGGAAAAATATTTATACAATTTAGGAACCATAGAGTAACTTTATTAAAGTCTAAGAGCAATAGTTTACACTGAGCTAAACCGAATATTTCTTAGTTTGATAACATGTACGTATGTGTTTCTATTACTTGTACATACTACTCATAACACGAACCCGGGGCTTTTGAGTCGCTTGTAACACATAAAACACTCCACCACATGCCGTTTTGATACTTGAGTTTGCCTTCAATTGTATATATGCTAACTTAACAAAACGTAATAACCAAAAAAAAAAGAAACCTAGTGAATGCCACATAGCATCCACTAGTTTGCTAACCACCTTTTTTTTTTTTTACCAATATGAAGTCGTTATCTTCTGGAATGTAGAAAATGTGAGTGAGAGGTGACCAATTTGGGGAAGAAGCCCCCAGTTAACACGTGTGTGTGAAAAAACGTGTCATAAGCATGACATACGACACGTCTGTTTATCTGTGGCCCAATGAGTACGTGCCAGGTTTTCAATGACACTATTCATTTCCTTCACCTATTACTATTTATTAATTCCCGCCAATGAAAAATGTTTGTATGGTAATGATGTGCAATATATAAGTCTAGAAAGTAGCGAATCCAGAAATATACATATATAAGGTGTCAGATACGTATATAACACTTATAAATAAGTATCGATTAATTGCTACATACCACAACTTTTTGAAGATTTACATAACATTGATATGATTGCAACGTCTATGAAAATATACTTCAATATCTGATATAGAAATATCAAGAAGATATTTAGTCGCTGTTTTTTTCTAAAAAGTATGCACAGGCTTTTCTGTATGCGTCGCGCCGGCCACACGCAGACATTGTCATCTGCAGACTGTTTGTTTTTTCGAAGACGTTTCATTAAAAAAAGGTCTGCGCGAGCTCTTCTTGGTGCAGACTTGGCTCAACCACTTTTAAGATCTTCTAAGGTCTGCAGAGGGTTAAACACCACCACCCACGACCACCGTCCACCACCCACCACCGTCTACCACCACCGTCCACCACCACCCACCACCACAGTCCGTACAACACCACCAATTTATTTTAGAAGTCTACATACGTTAAAAAAAACAAAAAGTCTTCTTCTTGCTGACTGCAGAGGTTTGATCCACCTCTTCTTCAACAGATGTCTGCAGATGTGGTCCGCAGACTGCAGATATTTTATCTCTTAAAAAACAAACTATACCTTAGACTACTTGGAGTGGAAGAGGCTTGAAGGGGCGTGGAATGACACATGGCTGCCACGTCAACAGAAGGGGCTTTGCCCTCCAAGCCCCAAAAACCACCGGGTGGTTCGTGGAAGGGACCCACCTTTTTTATCGTTTTTTAAGAAAAATTAAACAATCCACCAATCAACAACCTCCAGTCACAACTCACCAATAAAATCACGCCAAATCACCCCACCTTTGCCCCCATGCCAGTGGAATCCTTTAAGACCCATGCCCCACGCCACCTTCAAGCCCACCCACGGGGCGGTGTTTGGGGCTTCCCACGTCCTCTTCAAGCCCCACTCTCTGTAGTTTTAGATCTTTATAAACATATGAGCAGCCCATAGCCTAGTAGTCTAATGATAAGGTGCCTCCCTTTATAAAAATGATGTGAGTTCTCATTCTTACGAGTTTAAAGGTGTAAAAAAAATACTGTTCATTTTTTGTTTTATAGATTTTTATAAATTTATGCATATCAACTAACTACATAAAGAACTATGTGTGTATATATATAGAATTAGGATTAAATGAGAATGTATAGGGATTTGGAACTGAGAAAACCACTATCAACCAAACAACTTTTTTTTAAAAGATTCTTACTTTTATTTATATTATATGTTACTAATCTTTACTTAAATAAAAGAAAATTAAAAAAAAATAAATGTAGATCATCGGGTTACATACGCATACATCATAAACTTATATATATATATATATATATATAGAGAGAGAGAGAGAGAGAGATGGGTTCAGGAGAGAACGGTGAAAAGTGTGAGAACGGTGAGAACGGATCCTGGCCCAACACGTGGCAGGGGGCCCTAATTGTTATGCGGGGGTACGATTGTCCTTTTATACGTTCCCTCCTTATTCGCGTTATAAATCTCTTTCAAATTAAAACTCCAAGGATTTATTGTTAGTTGTTACCTGATTTGCAAGCTTTTTCAGATCTATGACGTTTAACGTGGATTCTGTTCGACAAAGTAAAATTCGTTGGCGTTTTCTATTTTTCGTTCCAGCAAATCATGCAACAGATATGGCGTTTTGTTCTTTTATCATTGTTCTATTGCGTTTTTTTTTTTTTTGTATTATTATTTTTATAATGTGTTGTATGATTCTCAATAGCGTTATTTCAATTATGCAATTTAATCGCGTTTTAATTGATATTTAATCTATTATTAAGAACTGCAATTGGAGTTTTCAAAATTAATTTTAATTGTCGTTTACGTTCTAGTGTATTTCTTATGTTTTTACGATCATTGGCGTTTTTCATATATTTGATTAGTTTTGAATTTTATTTAGTAGTATTTGTGAATATCAGTTATTACTATTTTGTTAATTTGTTGAAACATTAGTTTTGTTAATTTTGGCGTTTTCATTATGAAGTTATATTTTTTATTGAGTAAATTACAAGTTTTGTCCTTTATGTTTAAACCAAATTGCAGGTGGTGTCCTTTGTCTTTAAAATTGACGGGTTTTGTACTTAATTTTTCAAACTCTTGCACGATACGTCCTTTGAGCCTAACAGTTTATTTTTTTTTTGTTAAATCTGGTCACCCAGGGGTATTTTTATCTTTTTACCCTATTTATTTAATATCATTTTAAAAAATAAAACAAAATAATTTATAACTCTTACCTATCTTCAACATCAATCCACCTGCAACACCCTAAGACCACCTCCCACCACCGCCTAACCCACCACTCCGGTCACCACCACCTGCAACACCCCTAACACCACCTCCACCACCGCAAACGCACCTTCACCATCCACAACCAACCGTCGTACACATCCCACCACCACCACCAATCATAACCATCGCACCCTCCCACCACCGCTAAACCCACACCTCCCACCAAAATCTAATTACTAGCCCAAAAAAAACACCAAACCAGTAAACATAAAGGGCGTTGGGTCGCCTACAATGTTTACACCAAATTAGGCGTACAATGTGTCCTTTGCCCTTTTTCCACAACTGTATAGATTCCTCAAAATTCAATTACTAGCCCAAAAAAAAATCAAAACAGTCAAAACAACAAAACAAATACCTATACAATCACAACAAAATGAACTGTTACAACTCAAAATAGCAACTTTAATCTTCGATTGGATGGTGCGGTGACCGTAGGAAAGTGTGAGAGGCGGAGCAGAGTAAGGTTTATGGGGTGGTTGCTAGCCGTCATCAACCACCACTCACCACCTATTTTACCATCATCGGCGTACCTTATGAGCCGCCGTACCTTATGAGCACCGATCTGAGGAGGGGTTAGGTTTCTAAGGTGGTGGTGGTAGTGGTAGTGGTGGGGTTTCGATGGTGGCGGAGGTTGGGTTTCGATGGTAGGGGTTATGTGATGATGATCGGTGGGTGGTTACAGATTGTTACGATGGTAGATGTGGTGGTCGCCGGAGGTTTCGGGTGGTTATGGTAGTGGGCGGTGTCGGGTGGTTGTGGTGGTGGACAGTGGGAGGTGCTGGATTTGTGGTGGGTGGATGAAGCCATGAAGGCTGTTGAGGTGTGGAAGACAAATGAAGTGTTTATCTTTGAATATTTATAAATTAACTTTTTAAATTTTCTTTTCTTTTATTTATTAAAATAGTATAATCAAATGAGTAAAAAGACAAAAATACCCTTGGGTAACCAGATTTGACAAAAAAAATAAACTGGGTTAGGCTCAAAGGACGTATCGTGCAAGATTTTGAAACATTAAGTACAAAACCCGTCAATTTTAAAGACTAAGGACACCGCCTGCAATTTGGTGTAAACATAAAGGACAAAACTTGTAATTTACTCTTTTTTATTTATTTATGTTGTTAAGTGTTTTTAATTATTCATCTCATGGCTTTTTTATCATGTCGTTTTTAAATTATGTGTTTATTACGTCTTGTTTATTATTCAATTAATGATATTTTAATGTATAATGTTATTACGAGGCATCACTCTGTTTTTCTGTTCCTCCCTGTGTTTTCTCAGACGAAGTCTCTTCCTCTGGTCAAAGGCATTGCCCCAAAACTGGATTACCATTTATCATTCCTGACGCCAGTGAAGAATTAAAGCCCATAAAGGACATCGTATTCTCAAGCCTTGATGATTGTTATTCAATGTATGTTAAGTATGCCAAGGAGTGTGGGTTTTCAGTCAGGAAAGGGACTACAAAGACAAACTCTAAAGGTGTCTTACATATTAAGTATTACTTGTGTACGAGATCTGGCTTATACAAGGACAAGGAGGTTGATACGTTGGACCCCAATCAAAAGGAGCGAGTAGTGCGATCTAACTTTTCAAAGAGGACTGATTGTGGTGCACTGTTATGTGTACATTTTGAGGCTGGATCATGGAAGGTGTATAAGTTTGTCGAGGAGCACAATCATGAACTTGTTGAACGTCCTGATAAGCATTTTCTTCCAACTGAACGACACCCCACTCAGCTCCAGAAGCATGTTATACACAGTATGTCTAAGTTGAATTTGGGTCCTGTCAAGGCGTTTAATGTAATGAAGACTTGTTTTGGCAGTTTTGAAGACATGGGTGCAAGCAAAGTTGAATTTAAGAACTATAAGAGGCAAATTAACTTGTTCATTGGGGAATATGACGCCGATATGGTTGTAAAACATTTGAATGAAAAAAAACATTCCCAGCCTAATTTCTCGTATGATTACATCACAGACGAAGAGAATCGTTTGAAGGGTCTTTTTTGGTGTGACGATCAAGCCAAACATAATTACCACGTGTTTAGTGATGTGATTTCGTTTGACGCCACGTATCGTTCCAACAAGTAATATTTTATAATTCAACTTCTTCTGTTTTTGGCGTTTTATTAATTTACATGCAATGGCGTTTTTTTATTTTACATGCAATGGCGTTTTATTAGTTTACATGCATTGGCGTTTTATTAGTTTACATTCAATGGCGTTTTATTATTGTTTCATTTCTCATGGCGTTTTCATATGCAGATACGCTATGGTGTTTGTACCGTTCACTGGTACAGACAATCATCACTGCAATGTTACATTTGGTGCAACATTGTTGGCGTCGGAAACTGCTGATACGTATATTTGGTTGTTAAGAGTTTTTCTAAAAGCTGTTGGTTCTCAACCAAAAGTTGTTGTCACTGACCAGGATCCAGCGATGAAGAAGGCTATTTCTGTTGTATTTGTTGACACGAGGCATCGGTTATGCATGTGGCATGTGATGCATAAACTTTCTCTGAAGGATGTTATGCTTTTTTTTTTATCTTTGGCGTTTTAGGATACACTGCGTTTTAAAATACATGGCGTTCTGTACCTTGTTACTGTTTTTTTAATTAAGTTTTGTCTTTTGTTTTTTTATTTATGCATGGCGTTTTCGTGTTATATATGGGTTGGTGTTAGGCTATGCAATTCCACCAATTTTAAAGAACGTATTTGTGGTGTTGTGTGGACGGATATTCTCACACCTGAAAAGTTTGAATCAGAATGGGAAGTAGTTATCGCAGAATTCAATTTAGAAGATAATGACTGGCTATCTGATATTTTTGCACTTAGGGAATCTTGGATCCCTGCATACTATAGAATGGAGCATATGTCTGGTCTTATGCGAACGACTTCCAGGTCGGAGAGTGAGAATCGTTTTTTTGGTCAAGTGTGCAATTCGAAAGCTACTCTTGTTGAGTTCATGACGCATTACGAGACTGCAATAGAAGCCCAACGTCACACACATCATAAAAATGATCATGAATCTCGATACAAAAGACCCCAGTTGAAGAGTAGTTACAAATTGTTGGAAGGGCAAGCTGTTGACATATACACAAAAAGTATTTTTTGTGACGTTCAAGCTGAGCTTATTGGAGTTGCTGATTGCATAAATCAACGTTACGAAGATCAGCCTGATGGGTTTGTTAAGTTTTACGTAAATGACTTCCAACAGCCTTGTACATCCTTATTTGAGGTAAATAATGGCGTTTTCTGTTAATGGCGTTTTATCATATGTAATGTGTTTTTTTTACTTTTTTAGACAAACATTCTATGCATGGCGTTATAGAGATATTCTTTTTGGCATTCTTCAGGTAACGTTTCGTAAGTCTGATTGCACATGCAGTTGCTCATGCAGGCGTTTTGGACAGTTTGGTTTGCTATGTAGACATATATTCTATGTTTTGAGAATTATGGACATTAGGGAATTTCCAAAACAATACATTCTGAATAGATGGCGCAAAGAGGCCTCCCCAAATTGCTCTCATGAATTCTCAATTAGTCTTGAATATATGACCGAACTTGATCCTGATGTGCAAAGTATGATGCGAGATATTATTTATTCAACCGAATACACTTTGAACCGTTTATCTGGTAATAAAGAGGAGCTATCCTTATACAAGGATAATGTTTAATCTTATATGAAGAAGGTTCAAGATATGCAGATAGTTGCTCCTCCCGCTAGTTCTAGGGATAGATTTGCTGAGATAACCGGTCAATATAAAAACGACAAGAATCCGATAAGAATCCATGTAGGTTATAAATCCAAAGGTTCTGGTTCTCGGAAGCGCTTGAAATCTAAACAGGAGATAGCAATCGACAAAAAGAAATCAAAGTCGAAACCCGGTGCCAAAAAGAAAGACAGTGTCAGAACTGCAAAGCCTATGGACACTACGTGATGGAGAGTGTGAAACCCGGGTGTTAACGTGCTTATCTTGTGTGATTTATTGCCGTTTACGTGATTATACGCTTTGAATATGTTCACTACGAGCTTTCGTGAATTTACAGGTTTATCGCGTAATTTGGTGAATTTAAAGAGGTTAGAGATGATGCGGAACGTTTGTGGATGGAAATCAAGATATATTACATCATTGGGGACTTGTTCGGGTCGAAAAATATAACTTGGAAACTCAAGAGATGGCTCGAATGCATAAGGACATACAAGAATGAAGTTTAGGGGCTGTTTAGTCATTAGTTGAAAGTTGAAATAAAAAGAATGAATCCTACGGTTCAAGTATATCAGCCTATAATGTCTTCAGCAATCTTTTAACGTAGGTGATGGTATAGATGCGTAGCTTACGGTTGGGCAAAGACAAAAGAAACAGAAACTACAGACCGTAACTTACGGTTCGCAACCGTAAGCTACGGCTAGAATAAAAGATTGGCAGCGGGTAGATGTGCTTTGATGGGAGCATTTAATGGTTTTAAAAAAAATACCCTAAGACCGCCCGTAATGGGGCGTGATTTATAAAAAAAAATTCGAAGAAAATGCCCGAAAACGCCGAGTAGCCGCTACACCCCGGCGTGTTTCGGCGTGATTTTGGGCAAATTTGGTTTTGGCGTTATTTGAATCACGCTACTTGGGCAATTTGTTGGCCAATCAGATAAGGCCATGTGGTTTAGAAAGATGGAGATGGAATTTTTAGGTTGGGATTGCCGGATTTTTTGGGTTGGGTCCGCCGGAATTGTTGCCGGAAAAGCTGGAACGCAGGAAACGAAGAAGAAGATGGAATGCAGGAAAAGGTTTTAAGTTTAGTTTTGACAACTTTGGTCCCTGTGGTTTAGATATGGTTTTAAATTTAACTTTTGAACTTTTGAATTTCGGTCCTTGTGGTTTAGATATGTAATGTTTTCTATTTAACTTTTGAATTTTTTTTAAGAATGTAATGTTTTTTTATTTAAATGAAATTTAATTAGTTTTAATTAAAAAAATTAATAATTGTGTAATGATTGACGGGACATTATTGGGCATTATCCCACTATGCCATTTTTGTAAAAACGCTCAATAATGCCCCCTTGCTGACTGGACTGCCACATGGCGAAAAACACCCAAGGTTAGGGGCATTATTCACTAAACCACTACGTATGGGAACTCTTTTTGGCAGCCGACATATGAAGGAGTGACAGAACAATAATTATCATCAATCTCACACATAAACTAAGACTGCCCGGTATGGGGCTTGTCTTAGGGCCGTCTCCCCCATTCAGGATAGTCCCACACCGCCCCCTAGGGGCCCGGCACGGCAAAGACGTCGGAAATCCGACGGTGGAGACGAGGCATGGAGTGGTGGGGTCCATTCAATATATCCGTTGAATATAACGGCTATTTAAAAAAAAATCAAATTAATTTAAAACCTTTATAAATATCCACATATCTATCCACTTTTATACCAAAATTCACCCACTTTCTCCAAACAACTCCCACATTTTTTATACAAAATACCCACATAATCTTCTCTAAAAAATACACCATGTCATCTTCTTCTTCATCGAGTTCGACGGACACCATGGAAGCCGTAAATTTTTTTATAAACAAAGTGGTAGAGGCGACACAAATAATTTTGGAAGAAGAAGAGGAGGAGGAGGAGGTTTCGTCACAACCACGAAACAGGAACCACACATCAAGCGAGACCGAGAAAGTTAGTTTATGTTTATATTCTTATATTTATATTCTTATATATTTATTCTTAATTTTTTAAGTTTATGTTTTTAGTCTTATTTTTTTAATTATAAGTTGTATATATATTTTGTTATCTTGTAGGTGCTAACCAAAGATTAATCGTTGATTACTTTGCGGACGAGCCGCTGTACTCGGAGGCTATTTTTAGACGCCGTTTCAGAATGAGTCATCGACTTTTCTTACGTATCGCCGACGATTTAGCCGCTTATCACCCGTTTTTTACCATGCGACCCGATGCTAGAGGCAAAATGGGCTTCACCACCTTACAGAAATGTACTGGGGCGATTCGTCAACTTGCTTATGGGACGACAGCCGATTCTTGGGACGAATACTTAAAGATGTCCGAAAGACATGCTTGAGAATGTTTATACAAGTTTTGCAAATTTGTGGTGAAGCTCTACAGCCAAAAATATTTGCGAAAACCGAATCACAATGACGTTCAAAATTTGTATCAACACCACCAAGCAAGGCACGGTTTTCCAGGCATGCTCGGGAGCATTGATTGCATGCATTGGGCATGGCGGAATTGTCCTACCGCTTGGCGAGGAATGTATACGCGAGGCGATCAGGGACATCCAACAATAATTCTAGAAGCTGTTGCGTCTCAAGACCTATGGATTTGGCATGCTTTCTTTGGTATTCCTGGTTCGAATAACGACATCAACGTTCTACAAAATTTGGAGGTTTTTGACGATGTTATAAAAGGGGTCGGTCCTGATACGAGTTTTACAGTTTCGGGCGTGGAGTATAGACGCGGGTATTATCTTGCCGATGGAATATACCCACAATACTCTACAATAGTTAAAACGGTTAGGCATCCTGCGGATGAAAAAAGAAAGAAATTTGCCAAGTTTCAAGAAGCGGCTAGAAAAGATATTGAACGGTGTTTTGGGGTTCTCCAACAAAGATGGTATATTATTGAAAACCCAGCACGCGCTTTTACACCCAAAACGTTGCGATACTGTATGTATGCTTGTATTCTGCTGCATAACATGATCCTCGAAGACGAAGGACATGTAATTTGTGAGTATGACGAGAACGCGGTGGAGGAGAATAATGTTCCGGTTAGCGGAGAACAACAAGATTTGAACAGGTTCTCGTTACATAACGATTTCACACATGTCAATCTTCAATCGGACTTGATCGATCACATTTGGAGTCTCGGAGAAAACAACGCGTAGTTTTTTTATTTATTTGTAACTTTAGGCTTTTTTTTAATTTAAGTTTAGGTTTTTTTTTTTTTTTTTAATGTAGCTTTAGGATTTTTATTTTAAATGTAATTTTAAGTTTTTATTTAAATGTAACTTTTTTTATTTTTATTTACTTTGTTTTAATTAATATGGCAAAAAATAAATAATAATAAAAAATGGAGGAGGAGCATCCCCACACCCTTGGATAGTCTCCAAGGGGAGGGTCCTTCTCCTTTGCCTACGTGATGCTTATGTGGAGGATAGTCCTTTGGAGACTATCCTCCCCCATACCCAATGGTCTCATCATCATCTTCGACGGCAACAAGAAAGTCAAGGCACAAGCATAAAAGATCACCACACATCATCATTACCTTTGACTAGAAAACCCTAAGAAGGCTACATCACGTGAATTTGAAGGCTTCATTCAAATAATTTTTGTCATCGTTCTTTTTTATTATATTATAATCAAGATGATGATCTAAATTATTAATCCAGCTTACGAAGATCAATCTTGCAACATGAGCGGCTAATCTCCTAGTGGTTTTCCCTCCAGATGGAGGGTTTTTGTAAGTCGATTGATATTATGTGTTGACACAATCGTTTTACTTGGTGATTTAAGCATTCGATGTTTTTCACCATGGATTTGATTTCTTGATTGTAAACAGTTACGTTTATTTAAACCATAATTTCTAAGCATTCAGTTCCCGAGAGTTCTAGTAATTGGGATATATTTGACATGGGGTTAGGGTTTGTAAATTGTAAATTGTAATTGATAATCATTCGATAACCTCCCGTTATGTATTGACCGGAGTACTTAGTCGTTGGTTATCACAATTAATTAATCAAAATTAACACCTATGTCTATGTAGGTAACGGTTAAACACATAATTGAAGTTAATTGCAAAACCTGAAATCTGGAGGAACCATCTTTCTTCCTACTGATTTAAATCATACCTTTTACTCGTTAATTTAGTTCTTTCACATAATCAATCAAACCGATTTCTCAATTCAGTAACAGTTAATCAATACTTAGCAATAACGCTTTCCACAGTCCTCCCTTGGTTCGATACCCTGCTTATTCTATACTAATAGTTTAAATAGGTTTTTGCATGTCACTAACGACAGACATCAAAATGGCGTTGTTGCCGGGGAGGCGTGCGCAAACTGTTTAGTGTTAAGTTTTTAGTAGAAATAGGCAAAAAAAAAAAATATATTAGTTTCAGTTTATTTTGTTTTGTTTTCTTCATAATTACGCGAGGTTTTGTTTGTTTGTGTTGCGCAGGTGATCTCATATTTGTATGCGTCATACGAGAAATTCCGGAAAAGCTTCACCACTAGTTTTTGATCCGGAAATTGACAGAACTGTTAGGCACACTCGAGTTGTGCAACGAGAAAATAAAGTAGTGCAAGCATTAACATCAAATCTCAAAGCAATGGAGAATTCAAGCAACCTCGAGAAGCAACCCGAAACTTCAACTGAACAAACGCAATTCACCCCGACTCCTACACAGCCATCACCCAACACCTTTATACCGTTTGAACAACAACCACAAACCACCCAAGCTACTTCTCCACTTCCACCTATGCCACCACCACCATTCCCGAATTTAGACAACATGCCACCCTTCACAACTCAACCAATCTCCTTTCAATATCCAACATACACCCAAACTTCTAACATCCAACATTCCTCACCATACGTGAGGATCGTTGATGATCAGAGCACCGCCCTACCTAATCAAGCACAACCCGTTAACTCATCCACTTCAATTTATTTACCGACACAACCATCCCATTACCAACCAGCTCAGCATCAACGGTTCTCTTTCAGACCTCCAATACTTGAGCAAGGGAATAGTTCAAGGGATTTTGGGGATGATTACGATGAGTATGATAGTTACGGTAATCAAGGTGAGCGGCAAGGAATGCAATTGGGTAATTACGAAGGGAATATGGGTTCGAGACTATTAGAACAGGGGAATCAGAATGTTTCGGGTTATCAAATGTTTGTGCAGCAACAACAAGTCCCACATCAACAACCACAGGTGCAACCAATACCGATGCAGCAGCAATATAATCAACTAGACCCAATCAATCAGCAGCCTGTTCCGAGAAGGCCGGTGGTGGATATTTCATTACCACCACCGGTGCCTCAGATGCCGGATCAGGTAAGACCACTGCCGCGAAACTTACACCGACCGGTGAATTTACCGGAAGGTATTCCACGGCGAAATAATCAAGGTCCAGTTCGAGGTATCGAGAGCCACTTCAGGCCTGCTATAGCTAACAACCCATCACCGGTTGTGATCCCGCAATTACAAGGAGGTCGGTCATTCGAAGTGCGAACACAATCAATATCCAGTCTGCCCAAATTTCATGGTCACGCACATGAAGAACCAAATCTACACATTGCTGCATATGATGCACGTTGTAACACAATCAGCGGTCAAGGTTTCTCAGCTGATGATGTGAAATTGGTACTCTTCCAATTCACACTCGAAGACAAAGCGCAGCAACGGTTCCATTCGCTACCATCAGCTTCGATCTTCACATGGGGCGAAATGCAGCAACAATTTTTAGATGAATTCTATACTCACTTTCGTACTAACAACGCCAGGAAGGATATTCGAGGGTTTCGACAACAGCCCGGTGAGTTATTTCACGAAGCGTTCAATCGCTTTAAAATGATGCTCAAGAACTGTCCACATCATGGTATCTATTTGTGGGAGCTTATGAATACATTCCACGAAGGCTTAACAGATGAAGATGCGAGGGATATCAATTCAATATCCAATGGTACTTTTGGAACAAATTACGAAGAGGATGATTGGGAATATTTAGAAAGAATCGCAAGGGCGTCAAAACGCAAAGCTCAATCTTCTAGAAGTGCACGACATTCGACAGTGAAAGCTTCAGACCAGTTACCGGAGACTGGGGGGCCATACCCGTTGTGTGGTCATTGTGGGGATATAGGGCACATTGCTGATCAGTGCCCTAGCATTATCGGTAATCTGGATGAGGTGAATATGATGCAGGGAAGTGGGAACAGGTATTCGGGTTTCCAAGGAAACAACCAATATTACCAGCCCCGGAACCAAAATAATTATCAAGGGGGTAATAATTTGGGTTTCCAACGAAATTACCAGCATAGTAATGGTCAGGTGAATAATGATATGATGGAGATGTTGAAAGCAATTCAACTTGAGTTACAAAACCGTGCTCAAAAGGATGAGATGTGAGATACGGTCGTTCAATCATTAACTACACAAATGGCCCAACTTGCAACCGAGATAAAGGAGCTGAAGCAACAACAAGGGAAGCTGCCAAGTGATACTCAACCAAACCCCAAGAATCCACGGAGCACACTGATTAGTGGGGTAAATCCAGTTCCTAATAATACTTGTTATGATAATGGTTTGTCTGCTTCGAATGTGATTGCAGGTCTAAATGAAGCGGTTGTGGAAGAAAGTGGAATCGATTTGGGGGAGCCGGTTGTCTCCATCAGAGTTGGGAAGTTCAAAATCCACAAGGCATTACTGGACTATGGAGCAGGAGTGAGCGTGTTACCTGGTATCTTGTATGACCAGTATGACTTCGGTCCGCTACAAGCGTGTGATAGCATGGCCATGTTCGCAGATGCGAGTTTGAAACGACCACGGGGGGTTGTGAAGAATGTGGTCATCCAACTTGGTGAGTTTTACTACCCGGTTGATTTTATGGTGGTCGATTATGCACCATCGCTTACATACGAGCAGCCGCAGGTAGTTTTGGGTCGCCCATTCCTATATACCGCGAACGCCCAGATCGATTGTCGAGGCGGAATAGTCACCATGAGCTACAAGAATCGTAAGTTGTATTTTAATGTGTTCTTAAAAACTATTTCTTACGATCTTGTTACCAATGCTTGTCACACAGTTGCTACTAACGAACATGTTTCAAGTGTGACCAAGGACAGGTTAGAGGCAAGTGGATATCAGGTGAAGAAGCCGAGTGTGAGAAGACCAGTGGGTGAAGGAAAACCACCGGATGGTGGGTTTGGATGGGTTAATGAAGTTGATCATAATCCCAATCGGAGTGCAGCTATGACTCTCCCGAAGGACTGGATGGAAATGTATGGAAACAAGTGGGAGGGCAAGCGTGCGGCTGAACCACCTTGAACGTCAGGTACGGTCTGGCTGAAGACCTAAAACTTAGCGCTCTCGGGAGGCAGCCCGAGGATGTAGAGCAGTGTACCTTGTTTTGTGTTGTTTTGGTGTTGTGTTTGTGTTTTGACAGGTTCTTGATTCTATCTTCATGGATGCAATAATTCAAGTGTGGGGATGTTTTGCAACATCCCCGGTGAGATATCAAAGAATCGATGGAATGCGTCTATTCTGGTTAAAGCACAACAGCAGCATCACTACAGACACATATGATCAGGTGTATGTGTTTATCTATTTTACCTTATTTTTGGTGTGTTTTGTTGTTTTTGGTGGTGTGAAACTTTGTTTTGTTTAGGGGATGTGTTTTGTTTGTTTTGTTATGAGTTAGTTGTTCATTTAGGATAGTTGGTTTGTTTTCCCGGGCTTATATTTTAAAAGCACCATACATTGGGGACAATGTATCCCAAGTGTGGGGATGGGGGAGCCCGGGAAGGGATTTGTGGTTAAAGCTTGAAGAGATTGAGATCTGATTGAAATCGATGAAATTTGGTAAAAATTAAAAATTTTAAAATTTTTCATCTCCTTAAACAAGCTAATTGGATACGAAAACCTAAAGTTTCAATCACTAATAGGCTTCTTACCGGTAGTAGACTAGATTAGTCCCTTGTCATGGTTGTCCCTTTAAGTTTCATGAGAGTAGGTTTGACAAGTGTTTTGTAGGAAATGAGTTGAAAAGAGATGTCTATCTAGGGGTAACATGTTTTAATTGCATATGCTACATGTCATCAACCTTTTTACCTTTTCTTGGTGAGATCTTGAGCCTGTAGACGGATAGGATACATTATATGATGAATTTATTTGTTGAGAGCAGGCTACGTGTCATGCTGTGTTAGAACTTGTATGACTCGATGCACGCTGAGACTGTGGGTTTGACATGTGCACATATATGATAAAGGCATTAGGATTCTCTGTTACACCCTTTTGTGTTTGTGTTTCTTTTGTGTTATTCATAAAATCTCCCTTAGTAGCCCTGTTGAGCCTAATTACCTTTCGTTTGTTCGCCCATGGTCTATTGTGAAAAACCGACCGTGATGATATTGTTATGAAAGAAAAAAGAAAAAAATTGAAAAAGAAAAAAATAATAATAATAAAAAAAGAAAAATAGAGAAATGTGTAAAGGAAAATGAAAAAGGAAAGAAAAAAATAGAAGTATTGTGAATATCGTCTATGTTCTTGGGTAGAAACCAACACAAAAGTATAAGTTGTATTCGAATAAAGTTATCACGGCTTGGTTATTGTTTGTGAGCCAAATAGAAAAGAAAAAAAATTTCCTACTATCGTCTAAGCCCAAAACCCGAAAGTCCTTTTGATATGTGCCATGTTAGATGATACAGTGGAGGTGTGATTGTCATACAAGCGTATGATTGCAGGATTTCATGTTTGCTTTTTGAGTGCTGATATACTAGCACATTACACGCTAGTCCAGATATTAACCCGAGAGGAGAGTACATTGTGAGGGGTGTGTATCATGTGTCTAATTGTAAACATGTTAGTTTTAGATAGACAAGTCTTAAGTTTTTAAAAATTGCATCATTTACTTGTCAGACTGTCAATCTCGATTGTGTCAATCTAGGGATGGGTAAGACTTGGGACTTAACAGGTTGAATCGGTTAAGAGGTTTAGAGGTGTTGTTGCTATGGTGATTAGTTCTAGTTGGTTTCCTTGAGGACAATCAAAGGTAAGTGTGGGGATGTGATGGAGAGTGTGAAACCCGGGTGTTAACGTGCTTATCTTGTGTGATTTAATGCCGTTTACGTGATTATGCGCTTTGAATATGTTCACTACGAGCTTTCGTGAATTTACAGGTTTATCGCGTAATTTGGTGAATTTAAAGAGGTTAGAGATGATGCGGAACATTTGTGGATGGAAATCAAGATATATTACATCATTGGGGACTTGTTCGGGTTGGAAAAATATAACTTGGAAACTCAAGAGATGCTCGAATGCATAAGGACATACAAGAATGAAGTTTAGGGGCTGTTTAGTCATTAGTTGAAAGTTGAAATAAAAAGAATGAATCCTACGGTTCAAGTATATCAGCCTGTAATGTCTTCAGCAATCTTTTAACGTAGGTGATGGTATAGATGTGTAGCTTACGGTTGGGCAAAGACAAAAGAAACAGAAACTACGGACCGTAACTTACGGTTCGCAACCGTAAGCTACGGCTAGAATAAAAGATTGGCAACGGGTAGATGTGTTTTGATGGGAGCATTTAATGGTTTTACAAAAATACCCTAAGGGAACTCTTTTTGGCAGCCGACATATGAAGGAGTGACAGAACAATAATTATCATCAATCTCACACATAAACTCATCATCATCTTCGACGGCAACAAGAAAGTCAAGGCACAAGCATAAAAGATCACCACATAGCCGTTCAAAAAAAAAATAAAAGATCACCACACATCATCATTACCTTTGACTAGAAAACCCTAAGAAGGCTACATCACGTGAATTTGAAGGCTTCATTCAAATAATTTTTGTCATCATTCTTTTTTATTATATTATAATCAAGATGATGGTCTTAATTATTAATCCAGCTTAGGGTGTAAGGAGTGGTTAAACACTTGGGAGTGACAAACCAAAAAATCGATTAATCAGAGCGTGCCATGTCAATCAGTCAAAAGTGTTTAAACTTTGGTGAAAAGTGTTGGCAATGGTTTAGACACTTGGTGAAGTGGTAAACTATTTAAAAAAAAAAGAAAAAGTTGTGATTGGTTGAGATAGGAATGGACCCCACCCACAATACCCTCTCTCTCTCACAATCACCTTCCCCGCATCGGCTTCCCCTCCCCGCACCACAACCTTCGCCGTGTCGGCAAAACCTCGGCGGCGGTGTTTGCCGCTCGGCAAAACGGTTTGCCGAGTTTTGCCGACTACCGCTCCGCACACCCTTACGAAGATCAATCTTGCAACATGAGCGGCTAATCTCCTAGTGGTTTCCTCCAGATGGAGGGTTTTTGTAAGTCGATTGATATTATGTGTTGACACAATCGTTTTACTTGGTGATCTAAGCATTCTGTGCTTTTCACCATGGATTTGATTTCTTGATTGTAAACAATTACGTTTATTTAAACCTTAATTTCTAAGCATTCAGTTCCCGAGAGTTCTAGTAATTGGGATATATTTGACATGGGGTTAGGGTTTGTAAATTGTAATTGATAATCATTCGACAACCTCCCGTTGTGTATTGACCGGAGTACTTAGTCGTTGGTTATCACAATTAATTAATCAAAATTAACACCTATGTCTATGTAGGTAACGGTTAAACACGTAATTGAAGTTAATTGCAAAACCTGAAATCTGGAGGAACCATCTTTCTTCCTACTGATTTAAATCACCTTTTACTCGTTAATTTAGTTCTTTCACATAATCAAACAAACCAATTTCTCAATTCAGTAACAGTTAATCAATACTTACCAATAACGCTTTCCACAGTCCTCCCTTGGTTCGATACCCTGCTTATTCTATACTAATAGTTTAAATAGGTTTTTGCATGTCACTAACGATAAACATCACTACGTATCAACATGCAAACAGGCCGTAATTAAAAGAAGATCGGCAAGGTCTTCGAGAGCCAGTGAAGAGTAGTTTGGCGTTTTGTATTTGTCATTCTTACAGAACACATACAGATGGTCTTTGAGAGCCAGTGTAGAGTAGTTTGGCGTTTTTTTTATTTCAATCCTATAGAACACAGACATTTCTCAGTTTGGCGTTTTAAATCTTTTTATTTTTTCTACCTCTTTGTTCATAACATGCTACTTCGAAGTTAAATAACAAACAATATAAGATCGGGCAAGGAAATCAAATGCCAAAAATAATAATAATAATAATAATAATAATAATAATAATAATAATAATAATAATAACGCCACTAAATAAAACTACCATAAACTTCTAACTTTGGTCGTGCTAAACTCAATAAATGTTTTGCTGAACGAAATGGATAACATTGTTAATCCTCAGTCAAGAAAGATGTGTAACAATGTTATCCATCCCGTTTATCTAAACTTTATAGAGAACAAAAACAGAATCTCCATAAAATGGCTTTTTTGAAGTTTTGTGGTTTTTTTATGTTTTAGCATTTATATTGAGGATCTTGCTCATTACATAGAGCGAAAGTTTATTGAGAAAATAGTGTATATCAAAGAAACATGGATTTGAATATTTGCTATTTTGTTTTTTTTTTTTGGCGTTTATAAGATGAACGGTATAGAGGAAAATATAGGTTTTTGTGGTTTTCTTGTGGATTTTAGTAGTTCTGAGAGTTTGTTTATATAGGAAGTTTTTGGCGCGTATTTTAGGCGCGATTTTTATTACAGTAAATGCTAGTAATAAAGTTCTGTCGTTTCAGTACTGTTTGTTTAGCTTTATCTGTTAAAAACAAAGTTTGGTGTTTTATATCTATGGCGTTATATTATGATGAAGTGTGCTATGTGTGTTGAGGCGGGATTTTAATAGCGTGAGTTTGGCGTTTTATGTTAAGTTAAAAGACCATTTTACCCTTAATGAAGCGCGCCAGATTAATAAAAGTGATTTTATGTACGAAAATGCCACCGCGTCATCTAGTCCATAGATTGTTTTGATCTGACGATCCATAAGCGTTCTCTCCGTTCTCACACTTTTGAGCGTTTTATCTAAATTCTGACTATATATATATATATATAGGTAGAGGATCCTGTAAAAAAAGCCTAAAGTGTGAGAAGGGTAAGAAAGAATCTCGGCCATTAGATCTTTTGATCTAATGGTTGAGATCAATAGGGACCAAATTGTAAAATATTTTCATTAATTTGGATTGATTTGAAATATCTAGGGGCAATATAGTCTTTTAAACCCACTAGAAATTAGGTAATGCACATGTAACTTCCCCCGTCTTTTTTAAACGTCAATAACTTTTTATACGTAACTTTTTAAAAAAAAAATTACACCATAATAACGAGCGTTTTTTTATCTTTAATATGAGTACCATATTGCTATACTTATATAGAGAAAAAAATATGTTTCGATCAGATGTTTAGTCAATGAATGGTGTTATATACTTGCTGAATTGCGTTATATACTTGCTGAATTGTTTATATACTTACTGAATGGTGTTATATACTTACTGAATGGTGTTATATACTTCCTGAATGGTGTTATATACTTCTTATAATTAAGGTCGCGGTTATGGGAAGTTTTTAATTAATTGAATTAATGATAAAATTACTTGTTTACCCTTTTCAATTAATTTAGATCTAATGGCTGAGATTATTTCTTACCTTTCTCACACTTTTGGTCTTTTTTACAATAACCTTACCCTATATATATATATATATATATATATATATATATAGTAGGGTTCGTGCGGAAAGTGTGTTTTTCCTAGAAAGTCTAGGAAGCAATAAGAACGCGACATGTGGCATTGAAGGATTTTAACTAAAAGGGCAATTGTGTAATTTGAATATTATTTTAATTATTGATTATTTTATTAGGATAACTAACTAACCAGAAAATTATGGAAACTAAATATTCCATTTAAATCAAATTGACAGTTTCAATTTAAATCATACAAGACGCTGTGTTTCTTGACGCTGTGTTTTAACAGCAAGCCGATTTCTTGACGCTGTGTTTTAACAGCAAGCAGATTTCTTGACGCTGTGTTTTAACAGCAAGCAGATTGCTGGAGGATTTCTTGACGTTGTGTTTTAACAGCAAGCAGATTGCTGGAGGATCCTTGACACTGTGTTTTAACAGCAAGCAGATTTCTTGACATTGTGTTTTAACAGCAAGCAGATTTCCTTGACACTGTGTTTTAACAGCAAGCAGATTTCTTGACGCTGTGTTTTAACAGCAAGCAGATTGCTGGAGGATTCTTGACACTGTGTTTTAACAGCAAGCAGATTGCTGGAGGATTCTTGACACTGTGTTTTAACAGCCGGATCATATAACTGTGTCTTGACACTGTGTTTTAACAGCAGATTGCTGGAGGATTCTTGACACTGTGTTTTAACAGCAATCATCATCCCCATCACTCCATCCTTCACAGCCGGATCATATAACTGTGTATGCAAATATTATTGTCAAGTATCCATATAAGATATAAAATATATAATTAGTTTCTTATACTATATACAATATAAATGTCACCTTCATTGTATATACTAAATAACATTTCATTCAATGATTGGACTTCCACCTCCACCTGTCCGTTTTGATATTTGCATACGACATACGTAAACGAGACGGTGTCTCCTTTTTGGGCACTATTCACATGCGTATCCTCATATGTAACTACTAGGATAGACCGAATCTATATCCTAATAAACAGGTACGTGTTATATTTCTATGAGTTCTTCTTTGGTTGCTGTTAGGGAGAGAGAGAAAGAGGGGAAATCCCATGATTTTAGGGATTGGTTATTGATATGGCAGTTTTTTGACTAATTTAAAACACTTCCAATTACCAAAATACCCTCACTATATTAAAAGTCTCTAATTATATACCTCAGATATTACGAAAATGCCATCCATTTGATCTAAGCCATTAAAAACACCAATCGGAGGGCCCAGATCGCTTCCTAGACTTTCTAGGAAAAACACACTTTCCGCAGAACTCCTACTCTATATATATATATATATATATATATATATATATATATATATATAGGGTGGAGTTATTGTAAAAAAGACCAAAAGTGTGAGAAAGGTAAGAAAGAATCTCAACCATTAGATCTAAATTAATTGAAAAGGGTATAATTGTAAATGCATTAACAAATTCAAATATGGTAATCCTTGATTTAAGGATTTGGAGAGAGAAAATCCTTGATTTAAGGATTTATAACCGTCCATAAATATAACACCATTCAGAGCATGTTCATACATGGTGTTTTAAATATAACACCATTCAGAAAATATAACACTATTCAGCACAAATATAACACCATTCAGCACAAAAAAAACACCATTCACACAAAAATAACATCATTCAGCACAAACACAACACCATTCAGCACAAAAAAACACCATTCACACAAAAATAACATCATTTAGCACAAAATATAACACCATTCAGCAGAAAAAAAAACACCATTCACACAAAAAATAACATCATTCAGCACACAAAAAACACCATTCAGCACAAAAAAAAAAACACCATTCAGCAGTAAATAAAATAAACACCATTCAGTACAAGAATATAACACTATTCAGTAAAAAGAAATATAACACCATTCAGAAAAAGAAAAAAAACACCATTCAGAAAAGAAAAAAACACCATTAAGAAAAGAAAAATAACACCATTCAGAAAAGAAAAAAACACCATTAACAAAGGAAAATAACACCATTAATGAAAAAGAAAAATAACACCATTCAATAATCCTTACATCTCTGTATCATCTTCTTCACCGCTGCCGGCACCACCACTGCCGGTCCGCCACCGCCGTCGTCGAACACAACCACCCGACAGTAAAATCTCATGGTTCCCAACCGCCGCCGTCGTCGAACCCAACCACCCGCGCGTCGTCGAACCCAACCGCTGCCGCTCGAACCACCACCACCGCCGCTGCCGCTCGCACCAGCACCACCGCCGCTGCATAAAACCACCGCCGCTGTCGTTTTTTGATCTTCCGATTGATTGAACATGGAAGAAGAAGAGAGAGAGAGAAATTGTGATCTTATGAGAGAGAGAACGAAATTGCAGGGATTTGATTTACACATGAAGATAAAAAGACACAATTGCCCCTATAAATTTCAATTCAGTCCAAATTAATAAAAATATTTTGCAATTTGGTCCCTATTGATCTCAACCATTAGATCAAAAGATCTAATGGCTGAGATTTTTTCTTACCTTTCTCACACTTTGGGCCTTTTTTACAGGATCCTAACTCTCTCTCTCTCTCTCTCTCTCTCTCTATATATATATATAGGGAGAAGATCATGCGAGAACCACCTCTTATTGCGAGAACCGCGAGAACCAATGTGAACACAACAAAAAATGCCTAAAAATAGCTAAAAATCACACAAAAATATTTTTTTTTAATTTTTTATAAAAAAATCGCTACTTTTCGAAGCCAAAAAAAAAAAAAAAAAATTTTGGCTTCGAAAAGTAGCGATTTTTTTTATAAAAAATATTAAAAAATTCAAAAAAAAAAATTTTAGATTTTTTTTAGATTTTTTTAGGTTTTTTGGGGGTTTAGTTTTTAGCGTTTTAGCTTTGGGGGGGGGGGTGGGTTTAGGTTCTTGGGGGGTGGGGAGGGGGGTTTAGGTTTCTGGGGGGGGGGGGGGGGTTAGGTTTTTTTAGCTATTTTAGGTTGTGTTCACATTGGTTCTCGCGGTTCTCACAATAAAGATGGTTCTCGCATGAGCTCCTCCCTATATATATATATATATATTTGTCCATTTTCATGATACATAATTACATATATGTATCTTATCAATCTACATATATTTTTTATTTTTATAATAATAACCTTAAAAGTTACAAAAATATTACTTCGTTGATAATCGCTCTTTCCAATTCTAAAATAGCCAAATAAATAGCCACTCCACCTTGTTCAAAGTTTAAGCCTTTAATGAGAGTCTTTATCTCGAGATTAAAAAGTCGGTCACACGTGGCACTCACCAGTTGTCAACTTTAGAAAAGGTTGAGAATAATTCAGGCCATAAGTTTAAATAATAGTGAAATCATATAAATAAAAAAGTTAAATGCCCAATGACCCCCTTCCACCGGTCTTACCGTCCAAAGAAACCAATAATATTGGTCCCACTAATTTATTATTACTGATTCCGTGAATCTTTATACTTATTTTTTTAAAGGTAAATTTGGATTACTCATGAACTATTGAAGTATCATCGTGCCAATAGCGGAATCACCCGATCATATTCATCTCTACTAGGCATAATGTCTATACATCAATTGTGTATATGTCACGTCGACCACAATTCACCTCCACGCCGGTGGAAACCTCAAACCCCAACATCAACGCCATGGTCCGTGCTGAGACTGGTGTGATGTGTGCGGTGTGGAAAGACATAAACGCCACAAATCCAAACTCACGCCATGTGTTTTAAGACTGTATTTTATTCAATAGTATTTTTGTGTCAATTGATTTTGTGAATCTTTATTACATAATATAATAGGTTAAAGTATACAAAAAACCAAAAACTCTCAACCTTTTATAAAATAAAAATTGTTTGCAAACTTTAGAACTTAATAGTTTGTTAATGATTTATTAGAGAATCGCTGAAGTGACTTAAAATTGGTCGAGTGGTTTATATCTAAAAGTGAATGAGGGGTATTTTTTTGTATCACAAATTCAATTTCAGCTGAATTGTGCCTTATAATAGATCTTTAGACTATACGTAGTGGAGGTTTTTTTTGGGTGTTTTTCCTCTAAAAAAAATGCCCCAAAACGCCCATTTACCACCCCTGGGGGTGTTTTTTTCAAAAAAAAATGCAAATGACGTCCTTTTTTCCACGCCCATGTTCAAGATCTTTGGCCAATCACAAGTTTTCTTCTTTTTGGTTGGTCAATACCCTTTTTTATGGTTTTTTTTTAATTTAATTTTTTACACCCCTTTTAACATAATGCCCACATCCCCACTACACCCATTTTAGAAAACGCCCCATAATGCGTTGCTGATTGGGCTGTCACATTGCGCAAAACGCCCAAGAGTAGAGGCATTACCACTACACATGGTCTTAAATGTTGGACGTATGTTCACGAGTGTATGTGTTCGCATGTTTTTTTCAGATATATTTAGAACTTTTATTATGTATAAAGTAGCGAACAACATGCTTGTATGAATTGGAATGGTCTTTGCTACATAGGGAAATCTGTGTAACAAGCTCATGCATGATCAGTTAGTTATAAGCATTCTTTTTTAATATAAATATGTATAAGTATGTTATTATCATAACTGAATTGAAAGGCAGGCTAAACTATGGACCAACCTCATATCTATATTTCATGTCATAAAAATCTCACCCACTCACCGTATTTTTATTGAATAAGAAAAAAGTTTATCAACAATAATTTAACTAATATCTGCAAAATAAAGCATTTAACTATATATTAAATTAATATACTCTAAGACAAAATAACTATATATTAAATTAATATACTCTAAGACAAAATAAAATATTTATTTGATATAAATCAATATTTCATCCGTTAAAAGACAGCCTGGAATGTAAGTTTTAAATTTTTTTTAACCATCGAATCTAATTATTACTTATTAAAACTACATCACATAACTTTATGAATTCAGTTCAAATTTCCATGATATTTTTGTAATGAATTCAGTTTATATTTCAATATTATAACAATTCAGAAAAGTAGGTATTTGCTTTTAATATGACATACGATATATAGTTGTGGACTTTACATACCATTTATATCACAAAACAAACATTGTTTCTACATAAATTCATGTTTTAACTGTAGGATCTTACCTAGAGTTCCAACATTGATGTATATATCGAAGTCTCTTTTAGTTATGTTTAAAGAAAAATGCTCTAAAATTTAACCGCCCATAGACCTAATGGTCAGGACACAAAAGAACCATAATCTTAGGGAAATAAAAAAAACATATGAAAATAGATAGAAAACCAATAATTCAATAACGGTTGCTTCCTTCCTTTGACGACCGACCATTTTTTGATATAGAGCCGACCGGTAACCCATAAAACCATGAAAGCTACCTAAACAATTGGTCCAATTTTCAAACATTACAAAAGCATAATGTATAATGACTAGTTGAAATTTATACTTTATCAAGAAAAATAAAAGCCATAAAAACTCTTTAAAAACATCTTCCACTAAGAAGAAAGAAAAAGAAAGCTTTTCAACAATTCTTTTTCTTAATAATTGGCCAAAAGCTGAAAATGGTGTTTTTTTAACTACCAACTAAATCATTAGATAAACATTATGGGATCAGTGGCGGATCTAGAAAGTTCGTATAAGGGCAACATTTCAAAGAAAATGGGTAACGAAATCGAAAAAACGTCAAAATTTTTCAAAATTTACACTACCGCCGCTACCCCTTATTACATAGTAGGTCCGCCCCTGTCTGGGATGCCCTCAATCAAACAAATCTATCCCCTCCTCCATAATGGTCAGAGATATATGCATACCTGAGCCACCGGTTCAGGGAAAATCCGCCCGCCCGAAGGCCCACTGCGGTAAAACCTGGTTCGGCTCGATTTCTAACAAACGACATCAAGAGATGCCTAGTTCTAACCTTCATTGCTACCACCAATATCTTTCAAAATGATACTAGTGGGTGCTGAACTTGGGATCTCAAGGAGATAAACCAAATAACTAACCAATAAACCAACTTGTTAAGACCCCAAAAAGGGTATTAAATTAAAATAAAAGGAGGAAAAACTAAAATATAATAATAATAATAATAATAATAATAATAATAATAATAATAATAATAATAATAATAATAATAATCGGTACTGCAGTCTTGCTGTCTTAAATTTATATCAATTATTTTATTAATTTAATTAAAGTTTTCTAATAATAATCAAATACCTAATAATTATAATACCAAAAAAGCCGGTCATGTAATCTTGTTGTCTTAAATTTATATCAATTATTCTGTAAATTTAATTAAAATTTTCTAATAATAATCAAATACCTAAAAAAGAAAGTAAAAAGGCTATTACACCTACACCCACTATAAAACCAAGGTCTTTCCTGACCACCCAACACAACACAACACAACATTCCACCCACTATAAAACCAAGCTCTCCTGACCACCCAACACAACACAAAGCAAAACCCTACAAACATGTCTTCTGAATCTGCTTTACCAATCCATCTATGTTTCTTCCTGATCATTCTCTTCATGTTCGTAAGCTTCTCATGGTACTCAAGCTACGAATCGATGTTCGAGGGCGTATTCGATAATCTCAAACTGGTTTTCATTGCTTCACCGGTGCTGCTGCTGGTGGTTCTGCAGTTGATAACCACCTTCGACACCACCGGTCGCCACGCCCCGTTCTTACAACAGGACGGGGACTCGGTGACCGATTGCGTGCCGTGGGGTGTGGGTTTGGTTCTTGTGCTTCTCTTCTTCTTGCTTTCGTACCAGTCTGATCTCCGGGAACGGTGGTTTCCGCTGCTTAGTTGATTGGTGGTGTTAGGGAATGTATATGTTGATGATAGTATTATCATATATTAAGTGGTAGTTTTTTTTTTATCATTTGTTAATGATTTGTTTTGCTTTTGTTCTTTATATAATATAATATTTATATATATTTTTTTTGTTTTTAACATTTAGCATAAATCTTACTTTTACAGGGTATTGGTTGATGCGACTTATGTTATAGTCAAGCGGTAAAGAGATAATTACATTACTTAAGTTTATATGATGAATGAAAGATAATAAAAATAGTTGGAATGAGAAAGGACGTTTTTTTATTGTTTTGTGAATCATATTGCTAATTATATATAAAAATGATGATATAATTATACATCATATTTCTTTAAACGGTAAATATATACACTTTCTATTATACTCTCTGTGAATCATATTGATAATTATATATAAAAATAGCCATGACATTATAGCCTAGTGGTATCTTGGGGGGGGGGGGGGGGGGGGGGGTTTCCCAGATTTATTCGGTTTCCTCCTGAATTGGTGTATAGGCATTATTGCCTAGTGGGGATGGATATGATGGGGTGGTTCTACAGGTGGCACGATGATACTCCAGTGGTCTGTGATCCGAATTTGCCGTTCAAAAAAAATTATATATAAAAATGTTGATGATATAATTATATATCATATTTTTTTTAACCGGTAAACATATACACTTTCTATTCTACGATCTACTCCTACAGTTATCATATCTGTTCTTTATAGAATTTATATCCATAACCATTTAGTGGGAAACACTATTTCCCCTTGAGGACAATAATTTTATAATAATTAAGTATGTAAACCTATATAGTCTTACTAGTAAATATATGATTATAAGTTATTAGAAAATATATATTATTGTGTACTATATTTAATGTCGCCGTTGAATGATTTCTAGGTCCTTAAAAAGGTATGTTGCCCCACAAGACTTAATCAGTGTACTAAGACCATGTGTAGTGGTAGAAGGTTATAATGCCCCCACCATGGGGCATTATACGACACGTGGCGTCCTAGTCAGCAAGGGGGCATTATAGCAAAAGTGGTGTAGTGGGTATAATGCCCCATAATGCCCCATTCAATCATTTCACAATCATTTCACAATTATTTTTTTTAATTTAAAACATAAAAAAACTTCATTAATTTAAAAATAAAATTACATTACTTGAAATAAAAATAAAAAAAAAACTGAAAAAAAAAACAGAAAATAAAAAAAAAACAGAAAAAAAACAGAAAAATAAAAAAACAGAAAAAATAAAGTTAAAAAAAATAACATGATCTAGAGTCCATATTTTTCTCGAATTTTTTGTTGACGCATTTGCGCAAGGATCAACGCGTCGCCTTGGAGGTGATCGATCGATTTGGACAAAAACTCAATGTCCTTTTCCATTTGCCTCGCCTCTTGCATCTCGTTAAACTTTTTGGTTTCGGCCACTCGTTCTTGCATAATCTCCCAACGTTTGTAGCCGAGGTCGCGAATGTCTTGGAGACGACGGTTCATCTCCTCGAAATCATCCTTTAACTCGAGATCGGAAGACGACTCAACCGTTTTTTTCCCGGTTCCCTTTCTTCTACCGGTGGGTCGGACCAACTCTTCTTGAATTCCCTCGTCAACGTCCACCGCCTCATTTAAATCAACATTGCGGGCATCCGATGTCGGAGTTGACGGGTCAACGGAGGATGATGTTTTTGACCTTTTAGCCCGACGTCTACTACTAGACGTCATTGGATTAACTACCGCCCACTTTGGACTTTTTCGTAGTACCTCCCAACACTTATAGTACGTGAAAGGGCATTTTGTCCTCTCGAACTCCTCCAAAGTCTTCGTTAAAACCCAAACGTCACCTTCACCGCTCGGGCGATTATCGTAGTTACGTTGGAAGACTTCTTGGAACGAATGACACTTGTTGTTGATGTCGGTCCATTTGCTAGAAATGGAGTCTTTGTCCCGATGTTCGCCTTGACCCCACGTGCTAAAGAAGAGTGCACGAACCCTATCCCAAAAAACCGGGCCCGTTTGAAAGTTTGCTAAAAAAAAAAAAAAAAAAGTTGTTTGTTATAAAATAAAGTAACAAAATAAGTAAAATAATATTTATATAAAAAAGTTACCGGTCTCTTCGTCCTCCGAAATGTCGACAAACGCCCGAGTCAACGTGTATTCCTCTTCCTTCGTCCATTTGATGATATTTTTTGTACGCCGCGGTGCGCCCTTATCCTTCTTCTTATGCGACCTTCTGCCGCGTTTCGATGTTTCTTGCACCGGTTCGGGTTGCGTCTCTGGTACGACATCCACATCGGGTTCGGCTTCGGGTTGTAACGGTTGAGACCCGCCGGCTTGACCATAGCCGAAAGTGGGAGGAACAAACGGAGTGGCGCCACTCAAGTAAGCCGCGTAAGTGTAGAAGCTCGGGTCCATGTCTTGGAAGTTGTACGGGGTTTGCGGTTGGGTTGTGTTCGGGTTTGCGGGTCTAGCGGGGACACCAAAAGGAGGGCGGTATGGATGCATGATTGTATAAAAATTAGAAGAAAGTGGGTGTTTTTTTTATAAAAATTAGAAGAAAAGTGGGAGAGAGTAGGAGATAAAGTGGGTTTTTTTTTAAATAATGGGTTGATATATATAGTGTGGTAATTTATTAAATTAAAAAAAAAATAATAAAGAAAGTTACCGTTTGAGAACGGTCGAAAATAGTGGGCCCCATGTCAATTTAAGCGTTATTTTTAAAACGCCGGGGCGATTTTTTTTCGAAAATAACGCCCCCTGTAATGGGGGGGTGGGCGTTATAGGGCGTTTTCGGGCAAAAATTTTTACAAAAAACGCCCCATTACGCATGGTCTAAAGAATTAAGTTTTGTAATATGATGGCACCTTTGTAAAGTGAGATTCATTTTCTAAAAAGAGTATTAACGATTCATTTTTTAAAAAACAGTATTAACGTTTTATAAAGTAAGATTACGCGACATGTTGTAAAAACATCACTAATTTGAATCACATATTTACATACTAGTGGAGAACCCGCGCGATGCGGCGGGGACACAACAGTTAATAACTATTTCACAGGTCAACTTAGACAAATCGGAACACGTAATGTTAAAAATAATATAACACTATATCTTAGGATGCATGTATGATGACAAGAAGAGACTTTAAATAATAATATATTCAATCGAATCACAATTATATCAACAAGTTTTAAATTTCAAATGGTTAAACCTCATAGGTGTCTAAGATGAGAACTCGCTCATTCGTATCCCAAGTTTTTAAATATTAAAATTAAAAAAAAAAGACAAATAAGAATTACTAAATGATAGTGAATAAAATTTAAACAAAGACCAAATACAAAGATAATGGTAAAGTAAGGCTGACTAAATCAAATTATATATTCCACTATATAAAATTAGGCTGACTGAATCAAATTATATGTTCCACTATATAAAATTTAATTTATATTAAACTTTAAATAAATTATCTATATATGATTGTTGACGCTTCTTATAAAAAATGAATCGGATTATCTAATTAAAATATTTGAACCCGTGGATGTGGTAGCACAGGGATTCGGTGCCTAGATGGTGATGCATCGGCGAATCGTAGCAAGTGTTCTTGTGATTTACCGGCTGTAATACCATTTCTTATTGAATATTCTGCGACGTTTCGATATCTCAACACCATCTTCAAAAGCCAACACTTTCCATCCATAATTTCCATTCACATTAGCACTCCAATCCGTGTTATTATCTGAAGTAGATAATAGTTCCTGTATGCAGCTTTTGCTTGCAAAAAACATGTACCGCCGCAGCAAATCATCGCTAACAGACCTTGGGATTTTAAAAACCATAACAAGAATATTGTAAAAGCCATTTAAAGTTATGTAAGATATATCATGTTATTATCATGAATCAATAAATCAGTAGAGATTGAGTAGTTATCAAAACATGTACCGTGATCCCGTGGTGTTATATGGTGCAGGACTGTTGGTGTTCATCATTGGTTGATGTTGAGTGAATAAGTGAATGTAGGACATGAGGCAGATGCATGATGCTCAACATTATAAAATGAGAGAGGGGTGAAGGGACAATGGAAGTACGGAGTTGGATTATTAGTTTAGGAGAAGAGATGGGAAATAATGAGAACCCATATTGTGAGGTTTGCGTGACTTAGGGAAGTGTTTAAATATAAGCAAGCATCAAGATCGCAACTCTTCAGCTGATTTGTTGAAATTAAATTCTATCGGTTAGGAAACAATGCAGACAACTCTTCGAATTCTTTTTTATTATCATTTTATCTATACTAGTGGGAAACCCGCGCGTTGCGGCGGCATCAAGAATTGTGCTAATGTTTCATATCAACCCTAAGGTCTATCAAATGATTTCATTATACAAACCTTTCTATCATACCCTTAGATTGTAGGTTGTGTACTAAAATAACTATTAACCTTGATATAATCTTAGGATATTGAAACAATATGAAAGTTAGCAATAATAAAAAAATAACATGTAGTGAAGAAAAGTAGAAATAGTTTAAGCGGACCAAACCTATAAATAGATATACGTAGATATAAGCATACATATCTGTAACAACATTACTTACGCTACATCAGTAATAGTGGTTTACAAACTCCACAGTGATAAAAGTGAATCCGGCAATCTTGAAATCAACAATTTTAGAAGAGTCAAGAGAACAGAATAAATGATCTCTACCCCCAACAGATAAGCCTGCACTACCGAATGACCAAAGGGGTCTGTTTGCCAACCAATCTTGATGTTACACTGTTCCTTCATAAACTTATGGACAAATGTTTTTGATCAATCATATAAATTAATGTGGTGCTGCCTCATCATTCAAGCACCAACCTCCATTTCTGCCCAACAATAACCAATTACTTAGAACCTAGTTATACTCACAAGATATGTGCATATGCTTATTGGGGGCACACGTCATGAACCTAACACGGAATTCATAAGTTCAAACGGGGTCAGGTCAACTTCGAGTCGAACCCTTGAACACGTTTAGGTAAACGGATCGTGGGCATAAATCGGGTACGCCGGGTCATGTATAAAATCGGTTATTTTGTTCACCTTTACCCTACCTAATGTAATAATAGTTTCATCCGTTGAAAACTGTTATAATATTGACCTTATGTAATAAGTAGCAGTTTCATCCATTAACTCACACACAAAAACTTCAACTAAATGAAATAAGATAGTAACAGTAACTGAGGAAGTATACTTTCTAGGTGGGTTGCTTCAATCTTGTTCTCGCCTTCGGCCAGCAATGGTAGCAGCTCATTGGATTGCTTCTGCATTAACAAAAAGTCGCTTCATAAGTTGCCCATAATATATACATGGAAGCTTACCTCTTTATCTACGCCGTACTAACAGTATCGACCCGGTTCGTCGTCGAAATGCAATAACTCGTAACATCGCCACGTGTCTCTCACCGTTTCGACCCGACAGGTACCGTCTCGTTGTGAGTGTCACTTGTCCCACATCCACTTGACCTTCCTCAACAAAGAAGCCGCTAACGAGCATAGTCTTATCGTGTAATGATGAATTGTTCGTTATGCCGTTGAATTAAAAAAACAGCTTTATTTAACAAGTAGTGAGCCTGTTAAGAACCTTACCTCATTATAAATATCCAAATAATTTTTATACAATAATTCAATTGGTTCCTTTGTTTGGTATATTGATACCGAGATGCCTAGAATACATTAATTTATTTGACCAATCTAAGTTATCCACAGCCCCGAAGTTCTATGGTTCCATAGAGTATACTATTGCTATATTTTCGAATTTTTTTTTCGAAAACCCAGTTGCGTAAAACGCAATGGACAGAAAGTGTGAAAAAATGACTTTCTTTTTCTAAAACGCAATGGACAAAAAACGCTTATTTAGGTTTTCTTGATAACCTTCACAAAAAGAAGTATGCAATACAGAAATCGGTTAATAAAAGAGAAATTAAATTAGTTAAATATTGGAGGGTTAGCCGTTAGTATGCCATGAGAAGAGGATAAGGGGTTAGGATTGCCATATACAAAAGTTGAGGGGGTTTGGCGGAAAGCGGAAACCCACTGACTTTGTACTTTAAGATTATGTATAATAGTACAAAGCTTATAATTAAAGATCAGTTTACAAAGTGGTAAAAAGCAGCGAAAAAATCCATATTAGATTTGTATTTTGACCCGTTATAGGACAGGGGTTAGCTTTGTAAATGGTTCAAGGCTAGTAATAAAGGGTATAAAGTTTTTTATTCAATTTTTAGATTATTATGGTAATAATACTGTCTTTCTAAGCTTTTATTAATAATAATCAATAAATCATAAGTAATGGATTCATTTTATCAATTTTTAGATTATTTGGTCCACCCGGTCCGCTACATGAATTGGCTGACCCGTTCATCTTGCCATGTCTAATAACAAAAGAAACACATAGGAATAGAATAATACCAATGATGATGCAGTGCCCACAGGAAAAAGCTTTGCCCCGTTACGCTGAAAAGTTTAAAAACCAAGAAACTTATAAATATGTGAGTCTTTAACCACTCATCTTTAAGTTTCTAAAAAAAAGAAAAAAAAATTCATACCGCAATAGCACCCAATCTCTGAAGTAATGAATATGATGTTCCACCCAAGGCAGTCTAAATAATGTATGAAATAATTAAGATTTCTCAATGCATGTAACTTCCATTCCAACAGACCTTGAACAGTGATAACATTTTACAGAATTGGAAACAAAAGAAATAACCTGGAATGCGTTAGCTGGACAGTTGTAGAAAAACTTGGCAATACGCCCGGCATTTACAGAAATTGGAGGTTGAAGAGACACCGTAGGGGCCGGAAGGTAAACATGCATAGAATCTGCAACATTTACACAAACACCATACCTGCATTACCTCAGGGGCAGAAAAGTCAATTAGTTTAATATCTAGCAAAACCCACACAATAAATCTTATATCATATTAGAAAAATACCATATATTTTTCGCAGATTCTTCCCATTGGGTTCTCATGTCATTTAAACGGTCTTCTACTTGCTTCCTTTTTTCTATCTCTATCAAAAAGGCTGAATTAATGCAAGTTGAGCTCCAGCCTTGAACATCCTTAATTAAGCTGAATAATATTTTAGAAACTGAATCAATGATCATCAACTTTGGGCTTCAAAAATCATAGAACAAAAAAACAGAAACATATTTAAAGATATTCAAAATGTAAAACTAACCAGAAATTATACCAATAAACTTACATCCAATACACCAGCAGGCTTTGCCCTAAATTGTGGCTCACTCACACTAACCAGCAAGTGCTGCAGAACAAAATATCTTGTGAACTTTCATGTTAAAAAACAACCAAAAATAAGCCTTCATTCTATGTTATAACTTATTACTTTTCACTTATTCAATGTGATAGTGTCAAACAATTCTCTGAAAACACAAAATGTACATATAATGTGCACAGTTATACATAAACATGATCACACAGTGAGGAAAAAAAGTCCAACCTTGAAAGCATACTTAGGGTTCGTAACTTCATCCTTGTAAGCATCAAGTATCGCCCGTTAAAAGCCACAACAAACAACTCAAACCATGAGTAACCCCTTGGTACTGATATCAACTAACCTAATTAAATTACCTCATGAACCTTCAAAATGTATAAAAGATGAAAACACTTCAGATATCTTAACATGTTTTACAACCCAACCGAACGAGTGGTTTCCAGCGACGTTGAAACTAATGAGAAAACGAAGTATACATGTATAAAACACAATTTCAACTAAAAAGATGAAAACACTTATATTAGAACATAAAATTGAAAAATTAGGGTTTAGGAAACTGACCGATGACTGAGGTTTGATCAAGTGTACAACCGCCACACACGTGACCCATCGAGCAACGACACAATCGATACAGATCCACCCAACAACACAGATAAACAGATCCAAAAACTCAGCAACCTGCAAACGTAATTCAAAACCAATCGATTAATCGTATAATACATATTACCACTTGATAAACAGATCCAAAAACTCAGCAACCAAAAATCACGAAGAGGAAATCTGAAAGACGCTACGATAAAATCAAGGAAGATAGCATAAAACCTGATGAATTCGAATCAGGTTGTAGAGTATCACCACCACCGCCTCCGAATCTCTCCATGAGTTCTTCTTCCACTGGCAGCCCATGAATCCGACCTCAAGCAACATCAGCAGACAAATCCGTACTACATCAAGGTCCGATAACTGATCAAGAGAGCTATGAAAAACGTTTTTGAGATCCGAAACCTTTACCCTAGCTTGTACATGACCAAATACCCTTCTCCTAAATGTCGTATCCGGCCCCAGTTGGATCCAATGTTGTCTCAAAAGTTCATGAGGACCGAATCGCATTCCTGTAATGAGGCAAATACCCTAGATCGATTTTGGGTTTGAGAAGAAGAAGTAGGGAAAAGATATCGATTGGAAACTGAAAGTGAAGCATTCAATTATACACTGAAATCCCCCAATTAGCCCTATAGTGTCTTAAAAGTTTGGAGAAATTACAAAATTACCTGCTTTAAGCACCTTGTACATGATGCTTGATAACTTGTATGTATGGTAAAATTACCATCTTGTACATCACTTCTCCTTTTTATAATAGTATAGATTTAGTTTATCAATTTAATTGTATTTAAGAACACTTCAATTGTTAATTGTTAATTAATATTTAAAAATCCATTTAACCCATGTTAAAAGACCATTGTGCCCATGTATTAACCCCATTAAACTGTTGTACTATAAGCATAAAATATTGTAATTACTTAAATTTTGCCGGTATCCTTCAAATATGCTTTATAACATAGTATAGATAGTATAGATACATGGGTGTATAAACATATTTTATCAAACTACACTACTTTTGGTTTGTTTTGTAACAATTATCGTTGTATTGTGGCTTCTTGAAATATAACTGATGAGTTTATATTATAATAAGTGGGCCCATTTTTTTGTTTCGCCCGAGGCCCACATTTTTTTATCATTCTCGGAGACGGTCCTATTCGTTGATGTCAAAAGGTTGGGTTAAATGGTTTCAATGTCACTGGAATGAGTCCAATCGGAGTTAGTTTAAGTCGATTCCTCTCGGTACCCCACTTTTTTACTGTTCCCCATTGAATCTCCCACAACACACACACACACAAAAACCCAATTTGACCCTAACTTAAATCTGCATCACAAATTAACAAATTTAGATTTTGAGGCTCCGAAATTTGGCTTTCATCGGATGCTTGTATTTAGCCTTCTTAACTTTGTAAAACCAAATTTAAAATGTCATAGCCTATTCACGCTTATTGTAGCAATCGCATATTGACCAAGTTTAAATACCCAACCATAAAAATGGTTCAAATACATACATACATATATATATATATATATATATATATATATATGTTATCAACCAACAACAAATCTGTTGGATTTTCTGTACAACAACAAAACACCTACTAATACTCAGAAACGTGACATGGCAGCAACAAAGATTGCAAAGCCAAATGACAAGCACCTTCATAGCCAATTTTCAAACACTTAATTACCAAAACCATGTACAACCGACAAAGGAGTAGGTACAACAAACAAAAGGTTGCATCAACATCAAAGTTGAATGTACAAGCACCTAAAGGGTGTAAGAGGAAGAAGTGTGGTGCAAATGAGGGACCTCAAAAACCAAACACCCCTTAAATATTCAAACAGTGAACAACCCAGAAAATCAAATGTATAACTCACAAATGCTTAAAACACAACCAAAGTCGGAAGTACAACCACATAAAGCAATAACATGTCGCTAATTGATAATACATAAATATGGCAATAACCAAGTGTCCAAGTGTGACTTTATACACGCATAATGTACCACAACAAAAGGCCAGAACAACCACAATTATTATACATATATTCATAGCTCCAACCAACTAAACAAATTGAAGCAATTGAGGCTCAGAAGCTCGACATGGCTTAACAAAGAATGCCATGCCAATTGACAAGCACCATTATCGCCAGTATATACACGCATTGCAATAATTTTCAGATGAGCTAGAAGCCATTTATATTGAGACCAAAAGTTCCAACAATATGCGTTAACCAACAAATAGTTTACATTGAAACATGATCTACATTACCCAAAAAACCTCAACTAAGCACAAATAAATAAAACAAATCCGCATTAAGTAAATATATCATAGCAAAAGAACCCATTAAGCCGTTACCCAAAAAAAGGCAACGGAAAAGAAGCCAGGAGGTGGTAATAAAAAAAACCACAAAACGCAACCACAAATCCAGTGGTCTAACGGTAAAAGTAAGCCGAAGACCAAAACATAACAAACAACCATCAAATACGAACAAAAGACAACCTTAAGCCTAAACGGTTAAGGGTTTATTTAAAATCAACGCAGTCGATCACTTGTCGCAGATAAAAGGGACGCCGGAGAAGACAATCAAGGACAACCCGAGGGTCCCCAAAATTGGTATGTGGCGGAGACGATGGGGTGCAATGGTTGTAACTGTCACACCCCAACCGATGGTGGAAACATCGGGGCGCGACACTAAGCGAATTAGATTGCTCAAGAGAATCCACAACACTATTTGTTTCGATAAAGATTAATCAAATTTCATAAACAAGTCTAAAAAATCAACCATAGTTCACAACCAACAGAATGTACGAAAATGACATAACAATTCAAATATTGTTCAAAATTGTCTAATTATCTAAGATGAGTTTCTAAGCGTCATCCTAGCTTGTTTTCTTGATTCCCAGCTACTATCAACCTACAACATGTATTAAAATGCTATCAACAAAAATGTTGGCGAGCATACAAGTTTGAATACGTAGCATAATAGTTTAAAAACTCATATCCAACACGAAAGCATATATTAAGTTTCACCATGCTAGTTTACGCAGTCCAAGTGATAGCCCAAGTTTCCAATGCATTAAAGTGCCTTTCCCAAAGAATAACGGGAGGTTAATATGTCTCATCCTAATAATACTCCAAGACTCAAGGGGGCGGGCGTTATTCCTATAGCGCTATAATTGTTAAGGCGGAACTACACACAAGGATTAAACGTTCACATAGCATAAAAGTCTCAAGTATCACAAGTTTCATGTTTCATGTTTAAATGGATAGAGTATGTTTCAAAAAAGTTTCAAGTGTCTTGATATAGAATACATGTTGCATCCCAAAAGTGTTTAAAACAAAAAGGGATCGAGTATACTCACAGTGGGTGCTTAAACCAAACACTGCTAAGATTGGATTGGATCGAAGGGAGCAATGGATCAGCCTGCGTGCGGGGAACAGAGCATAAGTTCTCTAAGAGCTGACCAGCCTGCGTGCGGGGAACAGAGCATAAGTCCTCTAAGAGCTGACCCGGTCGGGAACAGTGTGTCGAATAGTGCGAAAGTCGAGATAAAGTGTCTGAAAAATACCTGAGCGGATGGTCATCCGGACGGATGACCATTCGAACGAATGGCCATTCGAACAGTGGGTGTTTGAGAACTGTTAAAGTTTTCAATGTTGTGATCATAGTGTCCTGTAAAACAAACAAGTGTCATCATAATCAGATCATCTGGAGGAATGGTCATCCGATCGGATTACCATTCGGACAAATGGCCAGTGAGTGAAGTTTCATGAAATTTGCTAAGTTTCGTGTTAACGGTGACGGTGTGATGACGTGTCAAACAACGGAAAAACATACCAAGCCCAGCTCGTTCGATTGGATGGGTATCACCACTTTTCGAACCGACTAGCTGTTTCTGAATGTTTCATGTTTGGACCCATCGATTGGCCCGTTTTCTAGTGGAATTCAGTCTTCAAGCCGGCTTTCGACTAAGAAACGAGTCGAAAGTCTGTTTGAGTCTGATTTCACCCATGTTTTATATAAAAGTTGAAGAAAAGCTTGAAAATCGGTTGTAAAACGTGATGTTCATCAGATCTGAGTCGGAAACATGTGGAATTCCATCGGATCTGGTGTAAAAGCGTGAGATTCCTTTAGGTTTTGTATAAAAGTTGTGAAAATCCTTTAGATCTGAGGCCGATCTTGGTTAAATGGTGCTCCACAACAGATTGCATAATCAACTGACGGGAAACCACCTTCAAGAGGCCCAAATCAGTGGATTTTTGAGAAAATGTTGAAGTGTTCATGTGATTTTGATGAAGAATGTGGTGTAGAAGTGATAAATGATGAAGGTTGTACAAGAATCGGGGAAGAATACTTACGAGTTTGCCTTGAATCTCGATTAAAGTGACTGAGAGTGCGTGTGGTTGAATGGCAGAGAGTAAAGGTGAGAATGAAGGGTCAAGGGGTGTATTTATAGGTGATGTTGACAGCTAAGTTGGTGTAGAGTGCAAGGGATCGGATGGCCTTCCGGTTGAATGGCCATCCGATCAGATATCCATTCGGACAGCCGATACCCGTTTGCTAGTTTTCCGACTTTGGTTCGTTTTGCTAGCTAGATTAAGTGTTGCGTTGCGTATTATTGTGAGTAACCATTACATGGTATTATTGTATGATTAACACAAAAATTTTCCGTGTTTCAAGTTGCGTTCAAGCTAGTTTCTCGTTCATTAAGTATCAAGTTTCTCGTTCAACCAAGTATCAAAGTTTCTCGTTCAATAAGTATCAAGTGTCAAGTAACACAAGAGTCGAGTTTCAAAGTATCACAATAGTCCAGTATCACAAGAGTCTAGATTCATACTGTTCATGTATAAAGTATCACAAAAGCATCACAAAAGTTTCACATAGAGTAAAAGTTTCACATAGTTTAACATGATTAAGATTCAAATAGTTGCATTAAGTACCTTAACTATGGAAATTTTGCTGCGCCTCAACCTCTTGGTACCTCGTTCCATGATTTCGACCGGTTTTTCCACAAAATGTAGAGTCTCGTTTATTTGTAAGTCTTCGATGGGAACCTGAAGTTCCTCATCTGCTAAGCACTTCCTGAGATTAGAAATGTGGAACGTCGGATGTACATTGCTAAGCTCTTGAGGCAAATCGAGTCGGTAAGCCACCTTGCCAATCCTTTCGAGTAGCTTGAAAGGACCCACATAGCGAGGGGCAAGCTTTCCCTTTTTACCAAAACGTATAACTCCCTTCCAAGGAGATACTTTGAGCAGAACATGATCTCCAACTTTGAATTCCAGAGGCTTACGCCTTTTGTCTGCATAGCTCTTTTGTCTGCTCCCAGCCTTGATCAAATTATCGCGGATTTGAAGAATCTTATCCATCGTCTCTTGAATGATCTCAGGGCCAGTAAGTTGCTTGTCGCCAATCTCATGCCAACTGAGAGGAGATCGGCACTTGCGACCGTATAAAACTTCGAAAGGAGCCATCTGAATACTGGAATGGTAGCTATTGTTGTATAAGAACTCGATCAATGGTAAATGTACATCCCAATTACCACCAAAGTCGATGACACAGGAACGAAGCATGTCCTCAAGGGTTTGAATAGTGCGTTCAGTCTGTCCATCCATTTGAGGATGAAAGGCTGTACTAAGATTCAAGTGAGAACCCATAACGGACTGAAAAGTTTGCCAAAGACGGGAGGTAAAACGACCATCGCGGTCAGAGATAATGTCAATGGGTATACCATGATGACATATGATTTCATCAGTGTAGATTCGAGCAGGTTTCTCCACTTTGAAATCTTCGCGAATGGAAAGATAGTGGGCTGATTTGGTCAAATGGTCAATGATTACCCATATACTATCATGACCAGCAGGTGTACGAGGTAGTTTAGTTATAAAATCCATAGCAATGCTATCCCATTTCCAAACAGGGATTTCGGGTTGTTTAAGAAGACCTGAAGGACGCTGATGTTTGGCTTTGACTTTTGAGCAAGTAAGACACTTCAAGACGTACTCGGCGATTTCTTTCTTCATACCAGGCCACCAATAGGTCGTACGCAAGTCATGGTACATCTTATCAGCACCGGGATGAATAGAGTATCGGGATTTGTGAGCCTCATTCATAATGAGCTCATGGAGATTATCGCGATATGGCACCCAGATGCGATTGAGGTAGTATTGAAGTCCATCAGACTTTGTTTCAAGTTGATCAATAGAAGCACCGTGTATTTCAACGACTAAACTACCTTCATTGGCTGATGAGTACTGAGCTTCACGGATACAAGCATGAAGATCACTAGTGATCTGGGAACAGCGGATGCTACTAACATGAGTCTTACGACTAAGGGCGTCAGCCACGACATTCGCTTTGCTAGGATGGTAGCGAATCTCGCAGTCATAGTCGTTAAGCAACTCTACCCTTCGTCGCTGATGCATATTCAGTTCTTTTTGGTTAAAGATGTGCTGCAGGCTCTTATGGTCAGTGAAAACCACACACTTAGTGCCATATAGGTAGTATCGCCAAATCTTTAACGCAAAAACAACGGCGCCCAGCTCAAGATCATGGTAGTATAGTTTTTCTCATGAATTTTGAGCTGTCGGGAGGCATAAGCGATGACCTTGTCCCGCTGCATGAGCACACAGCCCAGGCCACGGTTCGAGGCATCACAATACACCACAAAATCTTCATTCCCATCAGGGAGGGCGAGTACAGGATCGTTACAAAGAAGATTCTTAAGAGTTTGAAAGGATTCCTCTTGCTCAGGACCCCAAGCAAAAGGTTTCTCTTTCTGAGTTAACGAAGTGAGAGGGACGACGATCTTTGAAAAGTCAGAGATGAATCGATCGTAATAACCCGCCAATCCCAAGAAAGAACGAATCTCAGAGGCAGATTTAGGCGTACTCCAATTCTTCACTGCTTCGATTTTGGAAGGGTCGACATGAATTCCTTGTTTGCTCACAACGTGCCCGAGAAATTGCACTTCATTAATCCAAAATTCACACTTAGAAAACTTTGGGTATAGGCGTTCACCACGTAAAAGTTCTAACATGAGGCGTAAATGGCGTTCATGATCAGCTCGAGTTTTTGAATAAATAAGAATATCGTCAATGAAGACTGTCACAAAACGATCCAGATAAGGTTTACAAACACGATTCATAAGGTCCATGAACACGGTGAGTGCGTTGGTCAAGCCAAAAGGCATAACCACGAACTGTAATGTCCATAACAAGTGTGAAAAGCGGTTTTGGGGATATCTTCCTCGAGAACACCGAGCTGGTGGTAACCAGATCGGAGGTCGATTTTAGAGAAACAACTTGCGCCTTGTAGTTGGTCAAAAAGGTCGTCTATATGAGGGAGAGGATAACGATTCTTGATGGTGAGTTTATTAAGTTCACGGTAGTCGATGCACATGCTAAACGAACCATCTTTGTTCATGACGAATAGCACAGGAGCACCCCAAGGTGAGGTACTTGGACGTATAAAGCCTTTGTCGAGTAGTTCTTGCAGTTGAGTAGATAATTCTTGCATCTCAGGGGGTGCAAGTCGGTATGGAGCTTTTGCGATAGGAGTTGAACCAGGTATGAGATCAATACGAAAATCAACAGATCGAGGAGGAGGAAGACCAGGAAGATCTTCAGGAAAGACATCGGGGAAATCACATACTACTGGAACATCACTTACGCTCTTTCCCTTACCCTTTTGTTCCACTATGTGGGCCAAGAAGGCAAAGCACTGTTTACGTAAGCATTTATTCGCTTGAGTGCATGACATCAACTTCATTCCTCTAGAAGGTCGGTCTCCATAGACGTGCAAAGTATCACCAGACGAAAGAGGTAAACGAACATACTTCTCGTGACAAGCGATTTCAGCAAGGTTCTTACGCAACCAATCCATACCAATTATGATATCTAAGCTACCCAATTGCATGGGTATGAGGTCAATAGCAAAAACGTGATCGTTAAGAGTCAGCGAACAATCATGGAGTATAGAATCAACTAGGATAGACTTACCATTGGCAATCTCAACCGAGAACGACTTAGGTAGTTTAGAGCGTGCACAGTTTAGCAAAGATTCAAATTCTATGGACACAAAGCTTCTGTTGGCACCAGTATCAAATAGTATCAAAGCATTACCATTAACGACATCATTGTCATTACGCGCCTGATTCACATTGATATTGAATGCTCGTCCTTGAGCGGCTTGCTGTTGCTCCTGATTCAGCTGGGGGCATTGGGGACGGAGGTGAGTAGTGTCTCCACACTTGTAGCATGCTCTCACATTGTTTGCTGGTTTGGGGTTCTGCTGGGCTGGTTGAGCTGGCTGAGCTAGTGGGGCTTGTTGAACATGATTGACTTGACGGCAGTAAGGGTTGTGTGACCATAGCGATTGCAGTTGGTACACAGACGGCAAGCCGAGTTGGCAGGGTAATGATAGTTGCAAGTGGCACACTTGGGATGAACCCCTGTGTACGACTTTTTGGTGTTTTCTAGAGCAGGAGAATTTGGAGTAGCAGCAGGCACAATAGCATTGCCAGCAGGGTTTGAATTTACAGCAGGGATAATTGCATTGCAGCCAGAATTTTGAGATTTTCGTTTCTTGTTCTTGCTGCCACTTGGTTGCTAGGTGATTTGGTTAGCTGGTTTCGAGGGAGTAGAGTTTCCAGACTGTCTATCACGAACACGGTTGTTATTCAAACTTGCTGCAAGACGGTAAACTTCTTCAATAAAGCTGAGCTGAGCTGCTTCAATGGCGTCGCTCATAGCAGGAGGTAACCCATGAATGTAATTGGTGATCATGCGCTTAGGAGTAGATACCAAGTGTGGTACGATGATGCTGAGTTGCTTAAAGCGGGTGGTATAAGCCAAATTGTCATCACCAATCTGTTTCAGATGCCAGAATTCGTCCTTAAGTTTCTGCTGCTCATGCGGAGGGCAGAATTAGAGCATCATTATCTCCCTAACCTCGGTCCAGGGTAAAGCATAAACTTCATCATTAGAGCGGATGTTTCTCTCGTTTGTCCACCACTCTAGAGCTCTGCCTTGAAACACGCCAGTTGCACTCCTAGTCTTTAGATGTTCAGGGTACTCACTGTTGATGAAAGTAACCTCTATGATGTCAAACCACTCCAGCATTGCAGTCACCCCATCACCGCCCATGAAAGGCTTAGGGTTGCAAGAGACAAAGTGTTTGTAGTTGAAGCTCACAGGCTTAGGTTTGTCCGCTTTAGAGTCCACAGAGGAGGGAGGGGTGTTTGATCCCTGGATTTCAGTGACAATCTTGGGAACAATGCGTGCAATCTGGTCGGCCATAAAAGACATCATCTTCTTCTGAGTGTTGTCCTTTGACCTCTTGTGTGGGTTGGAGAGACGACTTGACGACATCTAAATAGTCAGATTAAGGATCGGGTGAGACTCGATTATATAGTTTTACAAACACGTAGTATAGCATAAAGTTTCACATGATTGCATAAAAGACTCAAGTTGTTTCACACATCACAAAACGTTCAACAAGTTTCACATTGTTTAATCAGACCGTCTCAAAACATTCAACAAGTTTCACATTGTTTAATCAAGACTCCCACGTAGTATAATATGAATTAATAAAGCATTATAAATTTAGTTCGTTCTCGAGAGATTATTATTATTGTTTTAGATTGCGGAGATAGTGCGATTCGTGTAAGAGTTTCGAATTAAACAGCGTATCAAGTATAAAACCACATGTAAATCGAGACAACATAAAAAGGTAGGCTCATAAAACATAGGATTGTTTTGGGTAGAGAAACGTCGACTAACCAAAGTAAATCGAGCCCCTTTTCGAATTAAGGCAACGTGCCTTGGCTTACTTAGACAAACACGTTCCGCGATGTTAGGCCTATGATATTTGTCCTTTCGGTCACTACACGTCCTCATTCGATTGGGAAATTCGAGACTTTGGTGAGATTGAAAATCAAGAGTGGGACTAGTTATCAAGATGCGAGTTTCACCTCTAACTTGGTAATATCGTACCCTATTATTTTCGGTACTTATCAAAAGATAAGACCTACTAGATTATGAAATGGAAATTCCCCTTCAAGGTTTGGATGTCACTCCTGACTTGAGGGTATATCTCGTGCAAAATATAAACACTGCTGAGCGAAAGTTGTCATCAAAGACGGGAATCACCCCTGTTTTGATGGTTCACTTCGAGAGTGTTTTCAAGCATCCAAGTGTGTATTTGTGTTAGCCTTAGGAAAGGCATGTAAGTTTATCAAAGAAGTGTTGCTAGGAAGCATGTACGACAGAATGCATAAGTTTTAAACAACAAATAAGAGTCAAAGTTTCCTAGAACTATAGACAAGGGCAAAGCATTCCTACTCTTCCTAATTCCCTATAGTTATGGCTCTGATACCAATCTGTCACACCCCAATCGATGGCGAAAACATCGGGGCGCGGCACTAAGCGAATCTGATTGCTCAAGAAAATCCACAACACTATTTGTTTCGATAAAGATTAATCAAATTTCATAAACAAGTCTAAAAACGTCAACCATAGTTCACAACCAACAGAATGTACCAAAATGACATAACAATTCAAATATTGTTCAAAATCGTCTAATTATCTAACATGAGTTTCTAAGTGTCATCCTAGCTTGTTTTCTTGATTCCCAGCTACTATCAACCAGCAACATGTATTAAAATACTATCAACAAAAATGTTGGCGAGCATACAAGTTTGAATACGTAGCATAATAGTTTAAAAACTCATATCCAACACGAAAGCATATATTGTTTCACCATGCTAGTTTACGCAGTCCAAGTGATAGCCCAAGTTTCCAACCCATTAAAGTGCCTTCCTAAAGAATAACGGGAGGTTAATATGTCTCATCCTAACAATACCCCAAGACTCAAAGGGGGCGGGCGTTACTCCTATAACGCTATAATTGTTAAGACGGAACTACACACAAGGATTAAACGTTCACATAGCATAAAAGTCTCAAGTATCACAAGTTTCATGTTTCATGTTTAAATGGATAGAGTATGTTTCAAATAAGTTTCAAGTGTCAAGTGTCTTGATATAGATTACATGTTGCATCCCAAAAGTGTTTAAAACAAAAAAGGGATCGAGTATACTCACAGTGGGTGCTTAAACCAAACACTGCTAAGATTGGATCGAATGGAGCGTTGGATCAGCCAGCGTGCGGGGAACAGAGCACAAGTCCTCTAAGAGCTGACCCGGTCGGGAACAGTGTGTCGAATAGTGCGAAAGTCGAGATAAAGTGTCTGACGAAATACCTGAGCGGATGGTCATCCGGACGGATGGCCATTCGAACGGATGGCCATTCGAACAGTGGGTGTTTGAGAACTGTTAAAGTTTTCAATGTTGTGATCATAGTGTCCTATAAAACAAACAAGTGTCATCATAATCAGATCATCTGGACGAATGGTCATCCGATCGGATGACCATTCGAACAGATGGTCAGTGAGTGAAGTTTCACGAAATTTGCTAAGTTTCGAGTTAACGGTGACGGTGTGACGATGTGTTAAACAACGGAAAAACATACCAAGCCCAGCTCGTTCGATTGTATGGGTATCACCCCTTTTCAAAGCGACGAGCAGTTTCTGATGATGTTTCATGTTTGGACCCGTCGATTGGCCCGTTTTTCGGTGGAATTCAGTCTTCAAGCCGACTTTCGACTAAGAAACGAGTCGAAAGTCTGTTTGAGTCTGATTTCACCCATGTTTTGCATAAAAGTTGAAGAAAAGCTCGAAATCGGTTGTAAAACGTGATGTTCATCAGATCTGAGTCGGAAACATGTGGAATTCCATCGAATCTGGTGTAAAAGTGTGAAGATTCCTTTAGGTTTTGTATAAAAGTTGTGAAAATCCTTTAGATCTGAGGCCGATCTTGGTTAAATGGTGCTCCACAACAGATTGGATAACCAACTGAGTGGAAACAACCTTCAAGAGGCCCAAATCAGTGGATTTTCAAGAAAATGTTGAAGTGTTCGTGTGATTTTGATGAAGAATGTGGTGTAGAAGTGATAAATGATGAAGGTTGTACAAGAACCGGGGAAGAATACTTACGAGTTTGCCTTGAATCTCGATTAAAGTGACTGAGAGTGCGTGTGGTTGAATGGCAGAGAGTAAAGGTGAGAATGAAGGGTCAAGGGATGTATTTATAGGTGATGTTGACAGCTAATGTTGGTGCATACATCTGTTGTCTTCGTCTTATATCGAGTCTCGATTTCGTTGCAGATCTGAACAAGAGTGATGTCATCATTCTTGATGATGACATCATACAAGTGACATAATCTCTTGCATCATGGAAGTGTATTTCACATGAAGACAAAACAGAATTCAGTTGAAGTGCATGAAACAGAATATAATATTGAGTTCGCTTGAATCGGATTTTAGAGGTTTCCGCTTGAACTTGTATGTCCGCTTGAACTTGTTTGAGTGGTTTCAAGCGAACTAGCTAGTACTATATATATGGTTCATGTCTTTTCATTTGAAGCGGGACTAGGAACTTGTACCGAAGTACTGCCGGTATTTCTTGTGACTGTAATCACTGTTAAATCAATATACAAGAAGATTAAAGTGATATTCTAGCTGTTTCAAGCCTATACATCTGTTTCCGCCTTTCGTATAGTTTAAGATTTCTTCTGAACGACTCGTTTGGGTCTCAAATCGATCCTACAAGTGGTATCAGAGCACAGGAGGAAGAGATCTTGCCAAAACAGCCTGTTTTCGTCACTTTTTCTGATTTCTACATCTTTTTCAAACTTAAAAATTTTTCACGGTTAAAATTGGCTCAAATTCACACATATTATGCGCAATCATGTATTAACAAATCCTGGGAAGTTTTAGAACTAAAATCGGTTTAAATCTGGTTCAAATTGGTTTTTCGCTTGAAAAGTTGTTCGATCTTGCTGACGTCATCGACATTTCAAGCGGGATCCGGGTATTCATTCCGCTTGAAACGACATCTCGCTTAAGTTTACACCGTGTGTCCGCTTGAAAACGACATCTCTCTTGAAATATGTTGATCTCGCTTGAAAATGACGACCGCTTGAAAACACTGTCCGCTTGAATTGTTTTTCATGTGAAAGTACATTGAATTCGAGGTTGTCAGTTAGTTGGAAAAGGAAATCACATGAATTGTGTCAGTCTACATGAGGTGATCAGAATCATGTGTGATTGCATGTGATTTTATGAGAGATAACATTGAATTGATCGGTCTCTTAGTCAATTTTTCTAGAAGTATCAGTGCATGTGATTCTCGTAAATTGTCCTCACGTTTTGTCGGATTGTTTCAGTCATCGGTCCAATACTTTAATCATATAGACCAAGCGGCCCAATCAAATTGAAGTGTTACTTGAAAGTGTAGGCCACATTGTTTTAAAGATAATCACATTTGAAGTGTTGCTGAATATTAACGGTCCAATCAGATTTTGTTTACTATCAAAGTTATCAGCCCATGTGATTGTGTTAATTGTCCAAAGTTAGCGGCCCAATCAAAGATTTTTGAAAGTTAATAAGCTCTCGGCCCAAGATCTATAAAGTGTTTGAGGTCAAATCAGAAGTTTATGAACAATTAATCTTGTCGGCCCATGTGATGTTTTCAGAAATAATTAATTGACTTAACAGGCCATTTATAACATTTCAACTGGTTTGCATATCTTCGGCCAATTGTGTTGTAGTCAGCCCACCATACATCTCGGTCCATGTGATATTGCATTTCATTTTGGCTCATTTGAATCTATATCTTTTTGGCAAGCCCATTCATTCAGTGATCTCACTTCTACAAATTTGAAACGAGTCTACAAATCTTCAACACGAGTCTTAGATTGATTTCATCAACACATTTTTACGTATTCAGTCCGTTTAAACTGATTGTTTGTTTGTTTGTTTCAGGTATTTTTTTTTACAAGGTGATATAGCTCATTTGAGACAAGTATTTTTGAAACAAGAAAGTTTATATTTCGTGAACTTTGAAAATCCAAAACATGGACGAGGAATTTTACAACGCATTTGCTACCCCAGTAACCCCGATTACTCTTACACAAAATACGATGTTGGAAAATGAAACGGGCACGATGCAAAAGCCGCCTAAGCTCATGAACATCGAGGAGTATAAGGGTTGGGAAGGACGGTTCGAAAACTGGGTACAAGCAAACTATCTGGATGCTTGGGAATGTGTCGAGACGAAATACATTAGACCGACGAATGATGATGAAGAGATTGTTCCAATTAAAGATCTAAGTGTTGTAGGAACGTTATACGACCTGACGAGTCGATCAGAAGAGTGCTCAGACTGAATCAGAGGCGGAATTCATTGATTCAGTCTTTGTTTAGCTTGATTTCACTAATTAACGTCTCTTTTATTGATCAGATAACAATGTACAAGCTCTGGAGACAATCTGGCAGGGCTTCGCCGTAACACACTCTAACTGCTCTACTAGATCCGCTTGAATGACCTACCTATATATAGGAGATATAGGTTCGCTTATATGAACATGTACGTATAAGCGGACCTGTATAAGCGGACCTGATCAGATAGGTTCCCATATACGAACATGACATATAAGCGGACCTGACCAGGTAGGTTCCCATATACGGACATGTACGTATAAGTGGACCTATACCCTAATTACATACAATCTCATGATTTCTCATACAATAAGCCCTAACCTAAGACTCGAACTAAGATGTAGTCGACAGACAACTGCACCAACAAGTGCCGATGCTAGAAAGAAATACAAAGATGTGAAAATGATGCTAAGTCTTCTACAACAAGCAGTGAAAGAAGATATCTTGGTTCTCTTGCAACACAATGGAACTTCTTACTCAATTTGGAAAGCGTTAAGATCGAAGTTTCATGGTAGTCAAGAGATGGTCAAAAACAAGAAATCGCTTTTGAAGAAAGAGTTCGATTTGTTTCGTGGGTTGAAGAATGAGAGCACAAGGCAAATCATTGAGAGATACTGTAATTTGCTAGCTAACATGAAGAGATTGAGCATCGAGAAAGACAATGAAGAGTTGATCGAGAAACTTGCTGATGCTTTGCCACACGAGACTTGGGGCACATATCTCATGATGCTTAGAAACAAGAAAGGTTTTAGCAGTTTGACACTCAGCAAGTTTATTGAAAAGATTGAAGCTCAGGAGATGGAGCAGGGAAAGGTCTAAAGAATGAAAGATTTTGATGGTGGACAAGACATCGGACTTTACTACAAAGGTGGTGTTAATGATAAATCCACCAACTTGTCACCGAAGATTCAAACAGCATTCAATGCAAAGAGTCCATCTGAAAGTTCGTCTAAAGGATCAAGCAGCAACACAAGTTTTTCATCATATCCATCATTTGATCCAAACATTTCAACAACAAAGAATGGCAAAAAGCTACAGTGCAACATTGTACTGAATCTGAAGAATGATAAGACTATTCAGAAGAAATTGCTAAGAGTCACATGTCTTTGTTGGGAAGTGTTTTGGAATCATATGGTAGTTTTGTTGCAGGTCAGATCAGAAATCCAATGCTTACAAAAGAGGATTATGATCAGATTGACGCAGAAGAGATGGAACTGATGGTCATAAAGTGGTGCTTGGCAAGTGTGTTGAGACGAGCTGAGAAATTTAAGCAGATCACAGGAAGAGATGATCTACGTGAAGCTAATATTTCTACTTTAGGTTTTGATAAATCTAAAGTCACTTGTTTTCGTTTCAGCGAAAAAGGACACTTCAAGAGGGAGTGCAAAAACCGCGAAGCAAGTGGAGCTCAAAATCCATTCAACAACAACAATGATTACTACCGGAAGGCCATTTATCATCAAGTCGCTCAACAACAACATGAACCACAAGTGGCACATGGAAGGAAAGTGATCGAAGAATCTTCAAAGAGAGCATGTTTGGGGAATCAAGAAAACTTCAATTGGGATAAATATATTCCAGATGAAAACAAAGCATGCTTAATCAATCAAGAAGATGAACAGTTACCAGAAGGCTTTAGCTGGGCAAATTTCAACTGGGATGATTATTGTTCGGATAAAGAGAAGCTAAATCAAAAAGCCTTTGTTGCTAGAGTTGAAGAAGATAGTGATGATGATCGTGAATATTGGTCAAAGAAAATGGCAGATCATTTGAAGATGATGGCTGAAAGTGATAGTGAAGATGAAAAAGTTAAAAAGAAGAAGAAAAAGATCAAAACACCAGTGAGCAGTGATGATGAGACTGTTCCAGTGATAAAGAAAAAGGTGAAGGAGATTCCAAAATTCAAGGTTGATGCTGAAGTTGATGCTAAAAAGATTCTAGTGAAGTGTGACAACTGTGAAGCTATAAAGAAGCAGAACAGCACATTGATTTATAACCTGAACAGTTTGAAGGAATCTTATGATGTTTTGAACAAAGCCATGAATCAATACAATCAAACAAGTGAAGAACAGGCAACAGCAATGAAGACACTTCAGGGAGCTTTTATGATAAAGCAGAAAGTTATGAACAACTACATTGAGAAGTGTGCTGTGCTAGAACAGAAACTCGAAACTCAAAGAATCGAAACAGAAAGAGTTAATCATTTGTTGAAAAGTTACTCATGTACTTCTTATGTTATTGACAGGATTTATCCAACTGTAGAAGGCATGAAGGCGTTTGAAGAAGAGGAGATTTCTGAAGAACAGAAAGTTTCTGAAGAAAAGACTTCTGAAAAGAAGAATGCAAAGAAGAAGGATATTAAAATGAATAATTCTGGTAAGAAACAAAGTTTCAATTACAACAAGTGTCCACCCCCGCTTGAAAATGGATATTCTCCGAGAAATCCAAATTCAGAAAGAGTCGAAAAGGCAACAAATCTACAGTGGGAGTCGGAGTCTTCAGTTAATTTGCCAGAAAATATTGATGTGACGTTTACATCATCTGACACTGATCATGAGTCTGAGTTAATAAAAAAGGTGGTCGATCAGGTGTTGGATAAAGATGAAACCGAGGAGTCAAAGTTGGAGTCAAAGTCAGAGTCAGAGTCAAAGTCTGGTTCTGAAAGTTTGAGTTCGACAGTCAACAGTCCAAATTCTTCGGTTAAAAGGGTTTACAATAAAGAATTCCTGCTATCAAAATCTAATTTGAATGACGAAACATTCAAGGTTGCATATACATTGAATGATTCCAACAAATTATATTCTGATGAGGAATTTCCAATAAGAGGTGTCAAATCTGAAATGATTAAAAAGATTTTCAAACTAACATAAATTAATATTTCTGAAATAAAAGATGTAAATCTTACTGAAAAACCTAAAAAATACACCTCAAGAGTGCAACAAAGATTAAACAAGAAAAAAGGTTACGGTTCTGGTTTTGGTTATCAAAAGAAACCAAACCATAACGGTAATTTCAAAAAGAAAGGTCTTGGATTTATTTCACCAGAAAATTATAAAAATGAAAAATATGTTCGAGATTTTAAATCAAAAATGACATTTGTTTCAGGAACATCAGCAGAAGAAGAAGAAAAGAAAGAATTCTGGAGACAATCGAACAAAGAATTCCTTGCGAAGAAGCAAGAAGAGATGAAGATTGCTGATCAGATGAAAGAAACGAGAACTTGTTTCCAATGCAACACAGTTGGACATATTGCCAAAAATTGTTCAAAGGCAATAAAATCAAAACAGGGAGTTTCTCGAAATCTGAAAGATAAAAGGGTTGAGTTTGAACCACCAATTGATAGAACCAAACTTTTCAAAGATTCAATTTTTGAGATTGGTGAATGTTCAAACAGATTTTATAAGAAAAAGGGAAATCTTGACAGCCAAATATAGGTTGTTAAGAAATCTGATGTTGAATCAAGCAATGATTCTGATTCGTCAAAATCAGAGGAGCTATCTTCTGGCGATGAATTTGATTCCACAAAGTCAGAGGAGCCACAGGTTGAGATTAAAAGTGAAAACTCAGTACCGATTGTGGATGATGTGAATTTTCCACCACTTTGGGCTGAAAATTTTAAGAAGAAAGTTGGTAAAGTTGAGATCTCAAATCAATTTTTTTTCTGAAAAGAAAGAATTTGATGTTGAGAAAGCCTTTAACTCCAAAGTCCATAAAATTTTTGGTAAAATGGTTGACAGGAAGGTCAAAGGAGTGAAGGAGTTTTATGAAAAGAAGACGAAGAAAGATAAAGTTGAACCATCCCTGGTTTGTGACTGGGATGGTACATATTATGAACAGTAAGTCTCTAGACTTGCCGGAGCTCCCATGTTGGTAATAGTGGAGCAGGAATCGGCATCTATCTTTCTTGGTTGGTAATTTTACAAGTGGTACAGATGGTAAAGTACAGGTGATATCATTTAAATTGTTAGTTTTCTACAAATAGTATGATTGGTAGGAAAATCTACAAGTGGTTGAAGAAGATTTACACTTACAAGTGGTAAAATCAAGGACATTAAGTTGTACTTGCATTTTCCTACAAGTGGTTAATCAAGGTCATTAGTTTGAACTTGATTCGGCCATACATTCAAGTGATTGATTGAGAAGCAAGATGATGAACCCCTAACCTATAAATGGTAAAATCATTCAACAAAATTTATTTTCCAGAAAAACCATTTGATTAAAACAAACTTAAGTGTTTTGAAATCAATGGGAAAATAGTTTGTTGTGAGGAGGAGTTCTGATTGTTTATGTCAAGTGGATGGCGAATTGAAGCAATTCGATATCGGTTGTCATTTTTTTTTAAGAAAACAAACTGTACAGGTAGAGTATCAAAATTTGTTTTCAAATTGTTCTTACTAAGTGGGTCAAGAGCTCATTTGTTTTCAAATTTTTTTAAAGTGTTTGAATTTTAGGGGGAGTAAGAAATTTCTGAAAATCCAAAAACATTTGAAAAAGACAAAAACATGATAAAATTCTAAAATGAGTTTTGTTGTATAAAAGAGGAAATGATAGTACATCAGTGGACTATCACAACATGCTAAAGAAATGGAAAGTAAAAATGTGATAAACGGTCTCACTGATGATGTGCCAGTAGATTTTTTGCACATTTAGTAAATTGTGACGAGATATAAACCTAAATTTCAAACTTGCTTATATCGTGGGGAAACATCTCTCGGATATATGGGTAACCCCCGAAATCTTGTTTGAAAGGTCCCTCTTTCTGAGATACTAGGTCTTTATACTCAGTGATATCTGGGGTATTATCTCGGGACTTCTGATTTTGCGGAAGCAATGGCCTAGTCCCCGGAGAATACTTTCTGTTTGCTTGAAATATAGCGCCGCCCTCAGCATAAATGATAAGACAATAAAATTGCTAATCAATGCTGTTGTAACAAAAGATCCTCTAAAGGGGACACACCCAAGTCGAACCGTCATCTCTCTGCTGAACGGAAGTTCTGACCTGAGCTCTCACGGTTTTTGCAATTTAACCCCTTACAGATATCATCTGTGGTATACTCACCTGTAAGACTGAATATTGGGATCTGGATACGGGAGTATATTCTGAGGTGGGACACGCGATGAAGTTTAAGTTCTTAAAACACTAATCTCGTATCTCGAAACAGTTGAACTTTGTGTGAAAATTTAAGTGGATCAGTATACTGACAATCTAAGTGAATCGTTTAGAACTTAAAATGTTTAAAGCTTAACGGTGTTGGTGATTTGTCTCATAAACTGATATGATCCTCTTACACAAACTCACAAAAATAGTGTCTGTAAATATTTCTTTTCTGCATTTCATTACAGTCAAAAATCCAAAAAGATTTTAGTGTGTTTTAGCATAAATTTTGAAAAATTCAAAAAGATTTTCGACAACTGGTATTGGAGAGCTAATTTTCAAAATTCCGAGTGCTAAATATGATGAAAAGATGGTTTGGGAGAGTGTGTTGTTTTGAAAATAAAAATGATATATTTTCAAGTGGTTCATCAATGATTAACATTGTAAAATCATTCTTTGATTGTATAATTCCTGCAAGTGGTTCATTAGATGGTGAGATTGTTTTTACAAGTTATCATCAGAAAATTTATTTTTGGGTAGAGAATGTGCAGGATAAAAGCTAGGTGATCTTGGATAGTTGATAGAGAGCCAGGTTCCGATACCTGAGAACTCTGTGAGTGTAACTAGCCAGACTGCGATCCCAGTATATCGAAAGGAGGAGTCTGAAGACATCTGAGTAGAGATTGTTCGTGAGGAGTCTGCTAGAGAGAGAAGGATTTAGTGTGAAATATTTCAGAGAGCGTTCAGACTGATAAAGACTGAAGATGTTGAAGACTCGACACTTAAGACTCTTCAACATCTGAGGGGGAGTCTGTTGGTGCATACATCTGTTGTCTTCGTCTTATATCGAGTCTCGATTTCGTTGCAGATCTGAACAAGAGTGATGTCATCATTCTTGATGATGACATCATACAAGTGACATAATCTCTTGCATCATGGAAGTGTATTGCACATGAAGACAAAACAGAATTCAGTTGAAGTGCATGAAACAGAATATAATATTGAGTTCGCTTGAATCGGATTTTAGAGGTTTCCGCTTGAACTTGTATGTCCGCTTGAACTTGTTTGAGTGGTTTCAAGCGAACTAGCTAGTACTATATATATGGTTCATGTCTTTTCATTTGAAGCGGGACTAGGAACTTGTACCGAAGTACTGCCGGTATTTCTTGTGACTGTAATCACTGTTAAATCAATATACAAGAAGATTAAAGTGATATTCTAGCTGTTTCAAGCCTATACATCTGTTTCCGCCTTTCGTATAGTTTAAGATTTCTTCTGAACGACTCATTTGGGTCTCAAATCGATCCTACAGCTAAGTTGGTGTAGAGTGCAAGGGATCGGATGGCCTTCCGGTCGAATGGCCATTCGATCGGATGGTCATTGATGTGTGTAAAATGCAACATATAAATTACATCAAATGAGGCATAAAACTAACCCTTTTTAAGTACTAATATTGGAAAAAGAGTGTTTTTGTCTTCCTTTTGTATTTCCAGGATTAAATGAGCTCAAAAACACAAAAGAAGCAAAAAGACAGCTGAATCCAACATAAATACAAGAAAAGGACATAAGTGGACTGCCCGACCCCTCAACGGCATCTTCCCAAGCAAAATAGAGAAGGCAGAAGACTGAACACGCCCCGTGCTCAGCCAGCACGGGGCCGTGCCCAAGAAGCAGCAGAAAAGACAAACCTATAGAAACTTCTATTGCCCACCACGGGGCCGTGCCCAGTGAACACGGGGGCGTGGCGAAAGTACTGCAGGCGCATTAATTGTAATTGCGAATTACAATTAATGAAGAGAGAGATTGTCAGACAGGCACGGGGCCGTGTCCAGCGGACACGGGGGCGTGCCCAGCCTCCTGTTCAGCCTATAAATAGGAGTGCTTGGTTTCATTTCAACTCATCCCTTGGCACACCACCTCTCTCACACTTCATCCACCACCCACCACCATCACAACACCATCATCCACCACCATCATCCATTGTCCATCATAGAGTGTGTGAGTCGTCTCGGGATCCAAGATTGATCGTAAGAGTTCTTGACAATCAAGGCCTTGTTTGCCTAAGTCTCTTACATCACTTGGTGAAGACAAAGTGTCTAGTATAATACTTTTTATTTCTAATCTTTTGCACTTTTTATTTGGTTTTGTATTAATGACTTTAATAACTAGTTACTTATGTTGAAGGTGATCTTTCCTTATCGTTTGTCCGTGGTGTCTTGGCATTATTTTACTGTCTATATAAAATAAAGGATTTTCACCATTCATATCTCCACGGTCTATATGGAGGTATGTTGGCTACCTGGTTGGGGGTTAAGGGAACGGTTTGGTAAAGGTCTTGCCATTGTTCAGCGTTTAGAGGTCCTGCAATGGACCTGGGTCAAATTTAGTAGGACCTCCTTCAATGCTTCACGGTATTGGATGGCGGGGGTCCAAACTCTTTGATCCCCTCATAAGTTAACTACTATTAATACTATAACCCGGCTATTTAGGACTGTATCCCTGCTGACTCAGACTACTTAGTCGAGGGTAACGTCACCTCCAAAAAAGGGGCCTACCATAATACTGCATTAATAACTTAATTCATTATCTTCCAATAATCCAACCTTTTAGGATTGTATCCTTGCTGACTCAAACTACTGGGGTGAGGGTAACGTCACCTTCAAAAGAGGGGCCTACTACAATAACTAAGATAATCTCTTAATTATGTGCAAAAGTGCGGAAATAATCAAAGGTTATACTAGATACGAGTCGGAACCAAGTGATTTATCTTGTCTATCTGTTTTTCTTTTTATTTTTATTTTCAGCATTTTAGTTAGTTTTTACTTTTCTTAGTTTTAAAACATTTTTTTTTTCTAAACTTTTTATTTTGATTAGACGTTGAGGATAAACCGGTACTAAAAGCTCTTGTGTCCTTGGACGACCTCGGTATCTTACCAACGCTATACTACGCTCACGATGGGTGCACTTGCCCATATGTGTGTTTAGTGTTAGTAAAATATCGTGTTTTATAAATTTAAAACTTGGCTAAAATAAGTGTTAAAGGGGCTTAAAATATACACCTAATATATATAACACTTCGCACGCATCAGTCATCCGAGCGGATGGTCATCCGAGTGGATGGTCATCTGATCGGATGTCCATTCGGGCAGCCGATACCCGTTTGCTAGTTTTCCAACTTTGGTTCGTTTGGCGAGCTAGATTAAGTGTTGCGTTGCATATTATTGTGAGTAACCATTACATGGTATTGTTGTATGATTAACACAAAAAGTTTCTGTGTTTCAAGTTGCGTTCAAGCTAGTTTCTCGTTCATTAAGTATCAAGTTTCTCGTTCAACCAAGTATCAAAGTTTCTCGTTCAATAAGTATCAAGTGTCAAGTAACACAAGAGTCGAGCTTCAAAGTATCACAAGAGTCCAGTATCACAAGAGTCTAGATTCATATTGTTCATGTATAAAGTATCACAAAAGCATCACAAAAGTTTCACATAGAGTAAAAGTTTCACATAGTTTAACATGATTAAGATTCAAATAGTTGCATTAAGCATCATAAGTTAGGAAGTATGACGAGACTTGCCAAAGGATAAAAGTTTCAAAACGCAGGGCGTTACAGTCTCCCCTCCTTTAGGAGATTTCGTCCCTGAAATCTAAGAGGAAGACTGCTCGAAGTACTGTGGATACTTGGCTTTCATTTCACTCTCTAGTTCCCAAGTGAATTTGGCGCCACGCTTTCCTTCCCATCGTACCTTAACTATGGAAATTTTGCTACGCCTCAGCCTCTTGGTACCGCGGTCTTTGATTTCGACCGGTTTTTCCACAAAATGTAGAGTCTCGTTTATTTGCAAGTCTTCGATGGGAACTTGAAGTTCCTCATCTGCTAAGCACTTCTTGAGATTAGAAATGTGGAACATCGGATATACATTGCTAAGCTCTTGAGGCAAATCGAGTCGGTAAGCCACCTTGCCAATCCTTTCGAGTATCTTGAAAGGACCCACATAGCGAGGGGCAAGCTTTCCCTTTTTACCAAAACGTATAACTCCCTTCCAAGGGGATACTTTGAGCAGAACGTGATCTCCAACATTGAATTCCAGAGGCTTACGCCTTTTGTCTGAATAGCTCTTTTGTTTGCTCCCAGCCTTGATCAAGTAATCACGGATTTGAAGAATCTTATCCTTCATCTCTTGAATGATCTCAGGGCCAGTAAGTTGCTTGTCACCAATCTCATGCCAACTGAGAGGAGATCGACACTTGCGACCGTATAAAGCTTCGAAAGGAGCCATCTGAATACTGGAATGGTAGCTATTGTTGTACGAGAACTCGATCAATGGTAAATGTACATCCCAATTACCACCAAAGTCGATGACACAGGAACGAAGCATGTCCTCTAGGGTTTGAATAGTGCGTTCACTCTGTCCATTCGTTTGAGGATGAAAGGCTGTACTAAGATTCAAGTGAGAACCCATAGCGGACTGAACAGTTCGCCAAAGACGGGAGGTAAAACGACCATCGCGGTCGAAGATAATGTCAATGGGTATACCATGACGACATATGATTTCATCAGTGTAGATTCGAGCAAGTTTCTCCACTTTGAAATCTTCATGAATGGGAAGAAAGTGGGCTGATTTGGTCAAACGGTCAATGATTACCCATATACTATCATGACCAGCAGGTGTACGAGGTAGTTTAGTTATAAAATCCATAGCAATGTTATCCCATTTCCAAACAGGGATTTCGGGTTGTTTAAGAAGACCTGAAGGACGCTGATGTTCGGGTTTGACTTTTGAGCAAGTAAGACACGTCGAGACGTACGCGGCGATTTCTTTCTTCATACCAGGCCACCAATAGGTCGTACGCAAGTCATGGTACATCTTATCAGCACCGGGATGGATAGAGTATCGGGAATTGTGAGCCTCATTCGTAATGAGCTCACGGAGATTATCGCGATCTGGCACCCAGATGCGATTGAGGTAGTATTGAAGTCCATCAGACTTTGTTTCAAGTTGATCAATAGAAGCACCACGTATTTCAATGACTAGACTACCTTCGTTGGCTGACGAGTACTGAGCTTCACGGATAAAAGCATGAAGATCCCTAGTGATCTGGGAACAGCGGATGCTACTAACATGAGTCTTACGACTAAGAGCGTCGGCCATGACATTCGCTTTGCCAAGATGGTAGCGAATCTCGCAGTCATAGTCGTTAAGCAACTCTACCCATCGTCGCTGACGCATATTCAGTTCTTTTTGGTTAAAGATGTGCTACAGGCTCTTGTGGTCGGTGAAAACCACACACTTAGTGCCATATATAGGTAGTGTCACCAAATCTTTAACGCAAAAACAATGGCGCCCAGCTCAAGATCGTGGGTAGTATAGTTTTTCTCATGAATTTTGAGCTGTCGGGAGGCATAAGTGATGACCTTGTCCCGCTGCATGAGCACACAGCCCAGGCCACGGTTCGAGGCATCATAATACACCACAAAATCGTCATTCCCATCAGGGAGAGTGAGTACAGGAGCGTTACAAAGAAGATTCTTAAGAGTTTGAAAGGATTCCTCTTGCTCAGGACCCCAAGCAAAAGGTTTCTCTTTCTGAGTTAACGAAGTGAAAGGGACGGCGATCTTTGAAAAGTCAGAGATGAATCGACAGTAATAACCCGCCAATCCCAAGAAAGAACGAATCTCAGAGGCAGATTTAGGCGTACTCCAATTCTTTACTGCTTCGATTTTGGAAGGGTCGACATGAATTCCTTGTTTGCTCACAACGTGCCCGAGAAATTGCACTTCATTAATCCAAATTTCACACTTAGAAAACTTTGCGTATAGGCATTCACCACGTAAAAGTTCTAACATGAGGCGTAAATGGCGTTCATGATCAGCTCGAGTTTTTGAATAAATAACAATTACGCAAGTTAAACAAAATAATTACTCTACTTATAACTAGAATGATTACTTTGTATAACTAGATTGAATATTTGCATAAGTAGAGCAATTATTTAATCATAATTAAAGAATAAAATGATATCACCTATTTTAAACCTGATGGACTTTTGGGTATGTAATTTTATAACTAGCGTAATTATTTGCATAACTAGAGTAATTATGAATGATCTATTTTTTATCAAATGAAGTTTTACGTCTATATTTGTATAACTAGCTAATTATTTGCATAACTAGAGTAATTGTGAATGATATGTTTTTAATCAAATGAAATTTTGCGTCTGTATTTTTACAACAACATCGGGCTAAGGGGCAGTTGAGCAACTTAAGCGAACCGCCCTACCTTAGAAGAGAGAAGGTTGTGAAGGTGGCCTCGTTATCCATACCTCCGATTGGATGAATGGAGGACCGACCGACCCAGGTTGTCACGAGTGTTGGCGGGTTCTAGAATGCCTGTCAAGGGCGCTAGCGCATACCCCGGGGTGATAGAGTAATTATGTAACTAGATATATAACTAGAGTAACTAGTTTGTTTAACTTGCGTAATTGTTCAGTTCAGTTCAGCACACTATTTTATTTAATCATTTGACATCGCATCACTTTTTTTTTATTTGGTCCGCATGCTTTGTACGATAACTCTACTTGTAATGATCTTTTAACAAAAAGTAATAGAGAAAACCAATGTATTGAATTGTCAAATCATAAAGTGACTGCTACATCACTAACACATCACCACAACACTTTTACACACTTGTTTTCACCTATAGTGTATAATGGTTTCACAAGTTTTCACAACTCGTCACCCATTAAAATAATATTAAGATTATATAAAAATAAAAAATAAAAAAAGAAAGTACTAAAAAGGTGTGAGGTGGATTATTTGATTGGTCCTCTAAATAACTCCCCTGTGAAAAAGTAGCTTGCAGGCATTGGGGAGTGAGGGGTTTCAGGCGAGCAAGCTTCACGCTGGTGAAAACTTATCTTGGCGCCCCTCCATCGGCCACTTAGAAGGGCTTTATACCATAATACATGGTCATACACAAAGAATCGCATCCCTTTGAACACTATAAATTCATTCCATCCACCTCCCATGTTTTTATCATTCAATTCCCTCTTTCAACTTGATCTTCACCTTGATCACCACCACCACCTGGGTTATTTATTTCCTGTTTTTATTCTTAAAACCAATGTTTTCATAACCGAACCGGATGTCTTACCGGTTCACTGGTCGAACCGGGCGGACCGGTCGACCCAGATAACATAGTTAATAATATAAATATTTAAGAAAAAGAAATATAGAAAAAGTATATAAAACAATTCTAAAAACAATAATATTAATACTATACAAACATCAAATGAAAATAAATCAAATTTAACAAATTGACTTTTGTCACCTTGTCTTTCCCAAGACAACTTTGCAGACCACCTCCATTTAAACAAATGACCTGGTATCTTTTCTTTAACAAATTCACCCAAACAACTTGTAAATTAAACAAGCCATTAAAACAAACGTTAACAGAATGAACGGATCATAATCAGAAACGTTCTACTGTTCGTCATTCAAGTCCGACAAACCTTTTCGCCGGAACTACTTGTCATTGGGATAATCATTTCGCCGGAGAAGCACGTCGCCGGAATGGGGGTTGTAGTCGAGATGTACAGAAACAGAAGTAGCACCCACACCGGCTCGACCTCTCCCACCGGATCTCCAGGCGAACCGCCGGTCACCGGCCAGACCGCCGGTCTGATGCACGAACGGTCTGAACAAGCGAACCGGCCCAGCGAAGCTTCTGACTCCCAGCCCGACTGGTCCGGTCCGGGTCTGAAAACTTTGCTTAAAACTTGTAATTCATGATGATTTAATTTTTGGTTTTACTTTTATTCATCATATCCCGCTAAACATCTTTATAACTGAGCGGAGGAGATGATTCGATGAACTATTTGATGATTGATTTGTTTATTGTTTGGTTATATAAGATCTGCAGATGATGAAAACCAAAACACAAAGGATCCATCATCCTTGCTTGAATAAGTTAAAAATACAATCTACAAGTCCAACAGTTTCTTTCCCCTTGAAAGCTTCTCAAAACACTTGCCCCAATTACTAATTCATCAAACTATTGCCCTCAAAGAATCTAGTTTAGAAGAACAAGTGTTGATGATCAAAGTGCTGGTCAACAAGTCAACAGTCAAAGTCAACCAAAGTCAAAGGCTGAAGAATAGAAGACCAAGTCAACAAGTCAAAGACAGAAGTTTAGGATTTCCAGAAGTGCTGGTTCCCAACCAGTAATTCTGTGAAATCCAACTGTTCTCACTAAACCTACAAAAGAGCAGCAGTTCTATGCAGTAGTGAAACTTGTAACAACCCGACTTTTCGGATCGTTACCTGTCGCTGTCATTTCTTTCGTAAACGCTTGTTCTTTTGGGATTCGATTAACGCTTTGGGTTAAACTATATTTTCAATGCATTCTTAAGCGCATATTACAACACTTATTTAATCACGATCATCCATTTTAAACGCTATTTTATAACGCTTACTACTTAAACGCATTTCATCGCATTTTACATCGCTTATTTAGACTAAACACCATCGCAACGCAAACTCGAAATGCGGATTTCTTTTATGCATTTAGTTTATATGTGTTAGATTGTGTGATTATTTGTTGAATGTTATGTGGTTATCAACGCAACGCTTATACGCTCAAACGCTCACTCGCAACTCGATTAAACGCAACGCAACGCTTAACAAACGAAACGAAAGTTGGAAAAACTAACAAACGCAACTCGGCCGTTCGAATGGACATCTGCTTGGATGACCATCTGCCCGGATGACCATCCGACCGGATGGTCATTCGTCCGGAGGAAGCCATCCGAACACACGCCACCCGCACACAGACTTAATGTAGGTCCCCTTGATGTATGGTTTTTTCACAGAATTGTCAATCTAATCAAGAGTGCGGAATCCTCTTGATCAGAATATAGCAGAATGAGTAGAAACAGAAATCACTTTCAAACCGGGTTTCTATTGATTATCAATCTCACAAGAATTACAATCAAAGCAAAACCCTAACCAACTTCAAATTCGTCCAAGACTATAGCCTCTCACGAATTCTCACACACAAACTGTTTTGGCTGATTAACCTAAACCCTAAAGCATAACCTTGTTTATATAACACAAGGTTTGCAACTTGTGCTAGGATAAACCTCATGGACTGCGAATTGGAGTAAGCCCAATTCGCCCCCATACACCCAATATGTGTGGGTTTGGTTAGCCCAAACATTACAACTCACTAATACAAAGCTAAACCCGCTAACTGTTTATCGTTTTACTAATTACAAGATATCCAAAGACCAAATCTAAGCTGTTGTCACAAACATGCACCAACAAACTCCCCCTTGACAATAGCTTCATAAAATAACTTTGTCTTCAGTCTTCTTGCAATCTTCATGTAGTCTTGCACTTCCTTTGGTCTTTGGATAGCTTCAGCTTCAATAGCTTCTGTCAGCAATAGACTCCCCCTAAGCTGATGCGTCCAATCACCAAATCTTCAACACGTTAGCACTTTAAGTAAACTCCAGTTCAGCATTTGTAAAGCAATCTTCAATCTCTTCAACTTGTTTGCAATGTAGAAAGGAGGTTCTACCATGCATCCAATCAAACTCTCACCTCTTCACAGCAACTCATCACTTTAACTTCTCAACAACATACAACTTCAGTCTGTATACTATAAAACAAACATCTCGAGAAACCATAAGAATTTTTCAACAAAGTTAAATAAATTATTATTATTCAAGAGATAGTTAAACTGTATCACAGATTAAGCATTTCTAATTTATCACCAACACGCAAAACTTTTTAAACACACACCCTATAACCCACATGATTTAAAATTTTCAACTCACTTTCCAACACCGTCTTCCCCTATCAGTAACAATTCCTCCAAGAATAACAGTTTTCCGTACGTTAAGAATTTTAAACAGAAAAAGACACTATTTTTGTATTTTTATATTTTCTGAAAGCAAGTAAATAACAAAAGCAATAAACACTCTATTTTTTGTGAGAATCACTGGTAAGAAGATCATATCAGCACAATCAAACTGTTTTCACACTATTAGATAATTCTTTATTTAATTTTTTGTGAAAAGCAGTCCAAGACGATTACCAGTATGTTTGTCCACTTAAACAAAATGCATGAACATTTCAAGTACCATTACCGTATGATACGTTAAGGTAATTTTATTACTGATATACTAGTGTGTCCCACTTCAGGATATACCCCCGCGATCAAGGTATGGACAAAGATTCATCGTAGTAGGTGAGTATACTGAATTCATCCGTTTTGTTTTTCAACGTTTAGATAATTGGTGATCAGATCAGTACTTCCGTACAGCAAAGAGACCAAATATCTAACGAGGGCTAAGACAAATACCATTTTTGGTACGATTTATGCATTTTGCACTTTTTGAATGACTCTCTAGGAGAGCTTCTTCATTTATGGGATTTGGCATTTTTTGCTCTTTTAAGATATCCTGGTTGTGCCTAGGTCAGCATGTATCTGGATGCAGCAGAAGGACAACCCTGATATCCCCAGATGAAATAACAGTATAAAGACCCAAAACTTCAGATTTTGGCAATCTATCAACGCAAGATTTAAGATCATTAAACCATACACCACTGATGTGTTCCCCACTCATACACGGTTTATTTAGGTTTATATCACATTGGTAAGTTGATTATTTCATGCTTTTTGCCTACTGGTACATCATATGATGAAGCTGCTATCACACTTATGCAATTTTAATTTCATTTTCAGTGTGACAGTCTAACTTGCTGATGTACTATCATTTCTCCTTTTTCACACAGTGATAACTCAATTTTGATTTTCTATATTTTTTTTTATGTTTTTCAATTTTTCAATGTTTTTGGATTTTGTGGTTTTCTATTTTTTTATTTTTGATTTTTAAGAAAAACAGTAAACTATTTACAAAATTCTTATGAAAAACCAGTTCTTCAGGATTCCTCATCCCGTTGAGTTCGACTAAATGTTCAAAGCGAGCCCTGTCAAAAGCTTTAGTATAAAGATCTGCCAGGTTATCTAGTGTGTCGACTCAGCACTTTGAACTTCAATTTAAATCAATCAATATATATATATCAACAATCTCACATCCCCCGTCATGTGCCTAGAGCAGCCATTATCAACATACCATAAGTTGATAATCCTCCTTAGCAGCTCCTGCACACACCAACCAAGAAATTAGTTAGATTGGGGGACCCAAGCCTTAATGGTCTTGTGTCGTCCAAATTCACTAACTACTTGAACATCCATCCAATATCCATTACTCCTAACTGGAGTCTTGGATCTCAGACCTGTTGATGGAATTTGATTTTGCTTTCCACTAGGTCTTTGGTCCTGAGGGTTCCTATATGTGTTTGGACTATTTGACCTTTGAAAATTTTGATTTTGGTACCTTGAATTTTGATTCCAAGAAGCATTATTGTTGTAATTTCTAAAGCCATTGTTATAAAAAGTTCGACCACCATTATTTTGGTATCGATTTTGATATTGACCTTGACTTCTGAAATAATTAGAATTATAATTGTTCATTCTTGGTGAACTGCTTCTAGGTCTCTCATATCTGCCTGATGTAGATTTAGGCTGAAATCTTGGTTGATTGATTTGAAAACGAGGAACTTGTGGAGTTCCTTTTCCAGCCTTATCTACACCAATAGCAACATTCTCTGGTTGCTTAGGAGCAGATTTCTTTGGAGAGTTGGACTCTCTCTCCTTTTTATCACCACTCTTCTCTGGTGACTTCTCTCTCTTCCTCTCACTAACTTGTGCTTCACTCTTTTTGTTAGGACAACAGCTAGCTACATGTCCCTTTGTGTGACACTTGAAGCACGATCTCCTTTTCAAAGACTTCTTAGCTGGAGTCTTTGAGGTAGATCCCTTATCAGATGGTGATGATCCCTTGAATGAATCTTGTTTAGTTTGCTCAGATTCAGATATTTCTTTGTTTTTATTTTTAGCAAACTCTACATTCGATTCGTTTTCAATAACAGTGGTTTCGTTTTTCATATCACCACCTTGAACAAAATTAATCTTTTTAACAAAAGCTTGATTTTTACTCTTAGGCGGTGAATTTTTCCTTTTCAAAGGTTCCCTGTTATTGTTCTTCTTAGCATCATCACTCTCAGATCCATCACTTTGACTTAATGCGAAACTACTTGGTGCAGTTGACATAAAGTCTATTAGCTCATCTTCATCAGGCAGGAATAAATAGTCATGACTAAGAGGAGGTGGAACTTCATTAAAGCCCTGGAAGCCCACACTGGTCTTGTCATTACTCTTCTTTAACCCACCCATCATGTGTTTCATTACAAAAGACGAATCTCTGAATTGACTCAATTTCTTTTCAAGTTCAACAATTTTCAGTTGTGCATCTGACAACTCTTTGCATTTTTCAGAAATCTCTTTTGTTTTCTCAGCCATCATGTCATGAGCTAAGTCTATGACTTGAAGTTTTTCGTTTAGTTTGCAGGTTAAAGCTTCAATTTCAGCTTCATAACCTTTTATCTTCTTCAAGTATAAAGATTCGTTTCTTTTAGCAAAAAAGTTTGATTCTTTTATGTTAGACATCTCGCTTACCAGACTTTGGTTTTGTGTTGTCAACCTGTCAACCTCACCCTGTAGTTCATGACATTTTAAGCACATAGAATTAGATTGTACCTCTTCCTCATGAACTTCTGTAGTTTGATCAGCAACAACCTATTCAGCTTCACTCTCTTTCTCTACTTCAGCATCCACTTTTGCTTCAGCATTCTCCACTTTAGCTTCAGTATCATTCACAGTAGTTTCAGCCTCATCAACTGGCATTATCTCTGCCATGAATGCCTGAGTGGCATTCTCATTACCTTCCAGATGAACACTCCAATCATATGATCCTTCTCGTGGTGTAGAGATCACGGCTTTATTCCTTTTGACATCTTCATTTCCTTGATACCTCTTTTCTAATGCATCCCACATATCCTTTGAATTTGTGTACTTTTTGAAGGTATGCTTGATGCTATCAGGTAAGGACATCTTTATTGCAGCCAAGGCTCTCTTTTCAGCCTCATACATCCTTTTATCATTCTCTTGCATGTTCACATAGTCTGTTCTACGTGGTCTGCCCTCAAAATTGTGTGTTGGGTTTGTGTACTCATTTTCAATACAGATCCACATGCGTGCATCCTGATATTCAATGAAGGATTGGAAGCTGTCCTTCCATGTAAGGTAATTCTCCACCTTCATCATCTTAGGTGCATTCAAATTCGTCATGTTCGACATTTTAACACAACAGACTGGTAAAACCGTACAAAATATCTCCGAAAACAGTGGTTACCAAATTACACCTTTAGAATCGTCTCGAAAAGAAGAATCCAATGATCTATAATGTCAAAAACCGAATTCGGGATTTTCCAGGAATTTAACGGTGCAGACGGTTTCTTCATATGAGTTACGCTTCACTTTCTATTTTTGAAAACGTGAATTTTTAGTTACGCTTGCCAAAAAATCTTCCACCTCTTAATTTCGCTGTTAATTATGTAGGTCAATTTCGTTGGTTTAGTTCACAGGTCTAGTTCGCCGGTCAACTTCGCTGAAAGGTCAAAAATTCGCTGCCAATTTCGCTGGTCTATTTCGCTATTATGACGACCAGTAAATTCGCCGAAAACCGTAATAATTTAGCTGAGGAAAATTATACGGTTACCAAAGTCGCCTTTGGATTTAACTTCGCCGGTAATTTCACTGATCAGTTAAATTCGTAGGTCCAGATAATTTCGCTAGTCTGTAAATTTGGAAACTTAATCTTTTCGAAATTCTGATTATTTTCCTGATTCTCCTAACACTTTCCTGCAGAATCGAAACAACAAAAATATCAGTAATTTTCGAAAACCAATAAGAAACAGAACGAAGAACGTGAAGAACACGAAGAACAATCTTCGAATCTTCAAGCCTTTCTAGCCAAAATTCTTCAATAATCAACCAAAACTGTCCTGAAAACCTGCAAATCAGCAAAATAAAACACACAAACTGATCAAACACAAACAAATTTGCAGAAGATCAAACAGCCAAATAATTTCAAAAATTTTTATAAAAAAAAAACAGCCAAAATTTCGAAACCCTAATTGCAAAAATTTCGAAAATCTCCCTGTTTCTGCCAAGCACAATTCTGAACCGAGCCTTCAAGAGCCTAATGCTCTGATACCAATTGTAGGTCCCCTTGATGTATGGATCTTTCACAGAATTGTCAATCTAATCAAGAGTGCGGAATCCTCTTGATCAGAATATAGCAGAATGAGTAGAAACAGAAATCACTTTCAAACCGGGTTTCTATTGATTATCAATCTCACAAGAATTACAATCAATCAAAACCCTAACCAACTTCAAATTCGTCCAAGACTATAGCCTCTCACGAATTCTCACACACAAACTGTTTTGGCTGATTAACCTAAACCCTAAAGCATAACCTTGTTTATATAACACAAGGTTTGCAACTTGGGCTAGGATAAACCTCATGGACTGCGAATTGGAGTAAGCCCAATTCGCCCACATACACCCAATATGTGTGGGTTTGGTTAGCCCAAACATTACAACTCACTAATACAAAGCTAAACCCGCTAACTGTTTATCGTTTTACTAATTACAAGATATCCAAAGACCAAATCTAAGCTGTTGTCACAAACATGCACCAACACTTAAACCTCGCTCTCCCCCTATAAATACTAGCCGTACGCCTCATCTCTTCGACTTTGACACTCCCATTCGCTCCCAATCTCTCAATCGCGATTCAAGGCCATTTTGTAAGCTTTTTCCCTCAAATCTTCTCTAATCTTCATCTCTAATCACTTCTACACCATCTTCTTCATCAAAATCACACACATACACTAACTTTTTCCTCGAACTCATCCAATTTGGACCTCTTGAAGGTGGACTCCACTCGTTTGCTTAGGAAAACTATTGTGGGGCATCATTCAATCGAGATTGGCTCCGGATCTAAAGGATTTCCACACTTTTCAACTGAGTTATGAAAGATTTCAACACATTTCAACTTGTTTTGAACTTTTCTTCAGTTTTTTTACACAATAGTGATGGAATCTAGACTCAATCAGACTCTCGACTCATTCCTTAGTCGAGAGCTGGCTTGAAAACGGATTTCCACCGGAGAGATGGACCGATTAACGGGTCAAACATGAAACTTCATCAAGAACAACACGTCTGTCCGAATGGGCTGAGCCCATCCGACCGAATGGACTGGATCTGGTGCTTTCCGTTGTTTGACACCTCGTCATGCTGACTCCGTTAACTCAAAAATTTTACTTGGAAATTTTACAAAACTTCAATTACAGATCATCCATTCGGATGACCATCCGTTCGGATGACCTGACCTTTATAATTTCCATTGTTTAAACGCTTTTAACGAAACTTCGAATTTTAACGATTCACAAACACCCACACACTATTCGAATGGCCATCCGCCCGGATGACCATCCGTCCGGATGACCATCCGTTTGGATGGGACCCATCCGTTCGGATCACCTGTTGAACACTTAACCCGTTCGACATTCTGTTTACAACCATTCAGCCCTGAAGAAGACTTATGCTTCTGTTCCCATGTACAGGCTAACTCAACGCGCTCCCTTCAATCCAATCCAGATTGTGTTTACTTGCTAAACACACACTGTGAGTATACTCGAACCCATTTTCATTTAACGCACTTTTGGGTGTTACATACGTTCTATATCAAAACACGACACACAATGCAAACACTTTATAAATGCTAACCGCTCCCTCATGCTATACGTGATTTGTTGAATTCCTGTTACTATGCTTATACAGTGTACACTAGATCGCCTCTAGCAACGATAGTACTATAGTTTGGACTCAGCACCTGTGTGACAAGGGTTGCTAGGGATCACATTACTTTACTTCACGTGTTCGCTTCGGTGAACATGTGTCGCGCATTCTCTACAACGCAGTCTCGTGGTTAGGTTGTATCATTGTCGAATAGTTACATGCTTCACCCGTTACGTGTTACATGCTGGTTATGCGTAAACACTTTTCATACAATTACTATGCAAACTTGTGTACTCACCTTTACTTTATGTATTGACTTTTATTTTAACGTATGTGGCAGGTTGATGGAATGTTATGCTGAAATCAAGATAGGTAGTCTAGAAACTCATCTAATAGAAATCTAGGTTGTCGGACTTGTTTTTCTTTAAGAGATGTGACTCTGTGATAACTGTTTGTGGAATGTTTGTTTATTGGTATGGGACAATGAACCTTTTAAATATTGCCATTTAATAGTTGTTATGGATTCTCTTGAGCAATCTGGTTCGCCTAGTGCGGCGCCCCGATGTTTCCACCATCGGTTGGGGTGTAACAGATTGGTATCAGAGCCATAACTATAGGGAATTAGGTTGAGTCGTGTAGTATTGACCTAGTCTATAGTCTAAGTACCAACATACCGGTTTCGTGCGAACCCAGTAGGGGTTAGTACGAGCCCACTTTTGATACTCTCATTCGAACTCGCGAAAACTACATCTTCGTGCGAACCCGCATACTACAGCTTTGTACGAAGGCAGCCTTTCCTATGGCTGAAATCGCACTTTTGCCTTTCCTAAGGCTAACACAATACACACGTTTTCGAAAACACTCGCATAATACAACCAAGTGATTGGGTTGAGATTAGGTGTGAAAACCAAGAACTCCAGATAAGATCGCTCACTCTACGCGTATTTTACTCTTAGCATGAATCTTCGTTGAGTTAGGAGTGACATCCATATCTCGACGAAATTCTCCATCCCTATCTCGTGGTTTTGCCACACTTTCAGGAATGAAGTGGTTAAGTTAGGGGTGAAACCCGCATCTTAATGACCCATTACACTCCCTACTTTGATTTTACAAATCTCACCAAAGTCTCGATTGTTCCAACGACCCGAGTCATGTAGTAACTGGAAGGATGCATGCCGTTCACCGCGTTGCGGTGAGAGCATAGTCTATTAGGCCAAAGCGTGTACCCGAGGATTGTTGCGAATAGTTGAATCACTTTGGGTAGTCGATGTCTAACACCCAGGACACTCTATTTATTTTCTAGCCTGCAATCGCCGATTTAACGCGTTGTCGATATTATTTATGTTTATATGTTTTGAAATTTTATGATTCATGGTTTCGATTTGCCGTTTTTAGCTCATGAAGTAGAGCTCAGTAACACACCACTCTCGCAATCTAAGACGCTAACTAATCGCGAACAAATTAATGAATCTCGTACTCCTTGCTTACGTTACTCGCTACCGCTCGCAACTCTCGAACGCGCTACGCGACCTTGAAAGATAGGTAAATACGTGCAAAATATGTAGGTGAATATGTGCAAAATATGTAGGTGAATACGTGCAAAATATGTAGGTGAATACGTGCAAAATATGTGCTTACGTGAATTATGTGCTCATACGTGCTTATGTGTATACGTGCTTATGTGGTTATGTGCCTACGTGACTATGTGTTTATGTGCCGACGTGTTCCAGAGCTTTACATTAATAATAATAATAATAATAATAATAATAATAATAATAATAATAATAAAGGACGTTTTAAGAACGCTAGACTTTTCAAAACCCAATATAATCGAATCTCGTCTAATCCCTTTTGGGATGACATCTGCTGCAGAACTCACACTCGACAATGTCTTCCTTTGGCTCACACACTCAACGTGCTGTCTGACGAAACCATGCTGACAAGCGTATCGCTTCACTTGTGGCCAAGGAAATGGCTAAAGCCATACCTTAGATTGTCAGTGAAATCAATGAGGTCAACAGCAAATCTTCTGTCGAGTCAAAGAGCGACGCGCCCAAAGCTCCTTTCAGCTTCAAACAATTTAAAGCCTGCGGTCCTACAAACTTCACTGGCGAAGATGGACCCAGTGTTATGTTTTAGTGGTTTGATTCTATCGAAGTCACCTTTAGGCAAAGCGGATGCCCAGAGAACCTGCGTACTATGAGGCTACTGGAGTCTTTCAGTCCAGGGCACTGGATTAGTGGACTGCTGAGCACAACAGGCGCGGTAATGATGCAGCTTATGGCCTCTCATGGGAGGAACTCAGGGAGCTTATGATGAAGGAGTTATGTCCTCCTCACGAGGTTCAAAAGCTGGAGAATGAATTCTGGTACATCAAGCAGGAAGGAGGTGACAACGCTGGTCTCACCGCTCATTTCAAGCAGCTGAGTATTATCTGTCCCAGTCAGGTGGCCACACCTGATATGACAATCAAGAAGTACATTCGAGCTCTCCCCGACTGTGTAGCCGACTTTGTTCAGGCAGCAAAACCTGCTACTATTGAGGAAACCTATCAACTCACAGCTGAGATCAATGACAAGCGAGTCTTGGCTGGATATTTCAAAACCTCAACCAAGAGTCTCAATCAAGAAACCGCAACACCCAGCACAACACCCAGCACCGACAATGCAGCATCTCAAGGTTCAAAGTCGTCACGTCAAAGCCGCAAGCGAAAGAACAACAACAACAACAAGAACTATGCTACTACCGCCGCTCCACTCAATGTCGTCCCCGTACAACCCAGCAACAAGAACCGACAAGCTACTGTTACCAACGCACCGCCTGCTAAGCGTGCATACACTGGTATCCACCCTCTGTGCCCTACTTGCACCTATCATCATCCGACAGGGGTCAACTGTCGTTTCTGTGCAAACTGCAATATCTACTGGCATTTCACTGCACACTGCAGTTCAGGCCCATGCCAGCAAGCTACTCAAGCTCTTCCAGCACCACCAGCTCAACCTCATGTTGTTTAGGGTAACCCAGCAGTTCCAGCACCCGTTGCTAATGCTCGAACTTGCTACACTTGTGGTGACCCTAATCATTTTGTTAACGTCTGCCCTCACCGCGTCGTGAAACAAGAACCCCAGCAGCAGCAACCACCGCAGCAACAACATCAACAACCCCAACAGCAGCCTTAGCAGCAGCAGCAACCATAACAAGCAGCCCGCGGAAGAACTTTCAACATCAACGTCCGCCAGGCTCAGACTGACAACAATGTTGTCAATGGTACGTTCCTTGTTAACGGTATTCATGTTTCGTGTTTATTTGATACCGGAGCCGATAACTGTTTTGTGTCGTTTGAATTCGAAAAGCTCCTAAAACGTAAACGCGCAAACCTGCCAACGACCTTCGACGTAGAAATTGCCACGGAAGAACCGTCACCGTTAGTTCCGTTCTCCGTGATTGTACTCTCGAACTCAACAATCATGTTTTCCCGATCGATCTCATTCCAATGCAACTTGGTAGTTTCGATGTCATAGTAGGCATGGATTTTCTTCGTGAAAATCGTGCTGAAGTTATCTGTTTCAAAAAGATGATTCGTTTCTCCCTTTCAAACGGTGACCATCTCTGTGTTTTTGGCGAAGAATCCTTGAAAGAACTGAAACTTATGTCGTGCATTCAAGCAATTGCTGGCAGTTACACAATTGCTGGCAGTTACATCATTTCTTGAAGATGTTAAGGGTCATTTTCAAAATGACATCACCAGCTGTTCACACTTCCTATATATAGTTTTTTTCTGTTCCTTGTAATTGCCCAACACTTAGAGCCTAGAGCATAAAAACTAGGTGAGAGTGTGTTCACCTGGTGAGGAGGAGTACTATTGTACCTTATAGTTTTATATCATTTAAATTCAATATAAATCATTTGCAATCATTCCCAGATCCAACTATGATAGTTTGATGTGTTTGTTTATTACTGTTTGATTGAATTATCAATTTGATTAACTGATTCAGAAGAAAAACACACACTACACACACACTCAGAACCAACAATTGGTATCAGAGCATGGTTCATTGAATTAACTTCACCATTGATTCAAAATATAATCTAGCTCAAACTGACAACTTATTGAGTGATCAAGGACATTGAGAAGAATTAGACCAACCAGATCAACAAATTGTTTCTGATACTCGATTTTCTGAATTAAATTTCAATAGAACTTAGAGAGATGTCAATCACTCATGATACTCACAACACCGGATTGGCAAACAAGCCTCCAATGCACGCTTGTCATGAGTTCAAGATATGACAACGAAGAATGAGTCACCACTTATCAAGAGAACAACAGAGAAATACTAAATCAACAGTATGAAACATTTTCTCATAACAAGATACAATATCTGACTCAACTGTTACAGTGGTTTAACTGCCTTATGCAGATAAGATCTATACAAATTCTGCTCTGAGTCACAAGTTCATGAGATATCTTCCTGATAAGTGGGATACAACTACTTATGTGTTTGGAAACTATGTTGGTTTTGAGGAAATGACTGACACAGCTTCATGGCAAACACCTCACTTATAAGAGAGAGCTGACCAGAAATAAAAAAGATGTGATAAGACAAAACTACTGATGATTACAAATTTGGTAACACAACCCTGATGAGGCATCATCTTACAAAGTAAATAAACAGAGTTATGATCACTTTGTTGATATAACTACTGGTTTTAGTTCTCAAAATGACACATCACATCTGGGAAATAAGAATTATGCTTTGATGATGTATGATTATAGACCAATGGACCCTGTTGAGCAGGAAGAGTTTGACTTCCTTGACCAGCTTGCTTTAAGGTTTAAAATTGATATTATTGGAACCGGTATCGTTATTTGCTTTCATGGTTTCTGATTAGCTGCATCGATAAACCCCCGGGGGGCACAGTTATGGTTTTACGCCCTGCTCCGCAACGCAGGGGCTTAACACTAGTTATTATTACTTTGGAAGTACATTTTAAAATACTTATAGTCAAAAGTTTCTTTTGAATTTAGTGCACAAGTTACAACCCTAATATAGGTAAATTAGTTTTCCAAACACTTATTACATTTTAATCCTCCATCTTAATTACACTTTACTTCACTAATTTTTAACTAAATTCTGGTTAATTAATTAGTAGTTACACTTTCGCCCACTTATTTTAAACCAACTACCCCATAATTTTTAACAATTATAACTTTTTTCATACGTTAATATTTAAAAAGAAAAACTACACCATAAAAACGAGTATTTTATTCTCTTTAATTTAAGTATAATATTGCTATAATTTTTTAATTAAAAAAACTTGATATGTTAAGTGATTAATAGTGTCTAGTGGTGAGTAATAACCGAATCATTAACCAAAACTAAACCTATTATTATATATATTAAACCACATCTTCTTAGCTACAAGGATTTTTAATGTTTCTATTTTTTACCACAAAGTTTTTATGTCAACCAATAACCGGATTAACCGAAAACCAAATTAACAAAAAATCATATATCGGGTTTTTTTGTGCCATCTAAAACCCAAATTAGCCGAACCGAACCAAACCAAACCATTCATATTTTCATATATTTCTAACAATTTATACCTTTATTACATGTATTTCATGTTATATACTTTTATTTCGTGTATTTCTAAGGAAAATATTTAACCCTAGGTTGGTTGGTTATTAATTGAATTAACCGAACCAAAAATCAAAAACCAAAAATCTAATTGAATAAACCGTACTAATTAACTGAAAACGATTAGTTAATAAAATAGATTAATCGTCAACTTCGATTAAGGCTAATAATCGAACTAAACCGTGCACACCCTTAATAGTATCTGTGTTTGATCCCTTTCGTATCACCGTGGCACCCTTCTACTAATAAGTTTATGTTACGTGTATGTTTTTAGTTGAAGCGATTGATGTGTTTTGAGTGATTGGATCTAACATAACAAATGGAATCTTTGAAAAGAGTCCCAAGGCCATGTGTAAGTTTGTCACTACACTTTAATGGGAAAGTAAATAATAATTGAATAATCACTTAGCTGTGGGGGTACAGTGTTCAATAATTAAAGAGAAATTTAGTACGACCACATAAAATTATACACTTGTTTTGTTAGGCCGGAGGGTGTGGGGGGCGCCACCCTCGCCATGTCACCGCCTATAGCGCCCCCGGCGCTATACACCCACACCCAGAAGATTAAGTCGGGGCGCTATAGACCCCTCGCCAACATGATAACGGCATGCAATTGCGTGGATCGAGACAGAAAGGTCAAATATGACCGTTTGAAAACGTTTAAAAAAAAAATTAAACTTTTTATCTATATATATATATATATATATACAGAGCCGTCCTCGAGAATTCTTAAAAAAATTTAGGCCTCGGGCGGTAAAAAAAAGTTGGGCCCAAAATTGTGGTTAAAGATAATTGAATTAAAAAAAAAATTAAATGTTGGTGGTAAAGTCAAGACTTGAACTTGAGACCTTTACATTATTTTGAGATGGTTTTTCCACTCCACTACCAACACTAATTTGAATAATAGATAGATGCATATATTAATTATATAATTTAGTATATATATAAAAGCTTATAAAACCTTTCAGGCCCTTTGAAAATTTGGGCCTCGGGCGACGGCACGGGTTGGCCAGCCCAAGAACCGGCCCTGTATATATATAATAACCTTACACCATATAAACACACCTCTATCTCAAAAACCAATCACAAATTTACCACCCAAACACACACCAATCACAACTAGAAAATGGCATCCGATTCTTCGAGCTCTTCATCCGATGGTGGTTTCGACGACATGGTTATCGCAATGACGCAGGAGGTGATTAATAATTTGCAAGAAGAAGCCCAATCCTCTACGTCGCGTATCAGGCAACCGCCTCTTGAACGGGATCGGTTAGGTGCTCATGAACGTCTAGTGCACGATTATTTTTGTGAAAATCCGTTGTACGATGATGGCCAGTTTAGGCGCAGGTTTCGTATGAGCCGTCGTCTTTTCGTTAAAATTTCTAGTGATCTTGCGGGCGAGTTCCCTTTTTTCACGCAAAGAGAAAGTGCAAGTCACAAAGTTGGTTTCTCTGGAATACAAAAATGTACAGCAGCAATCAGGCAACTAGCGTATGGCACAGCGAGTGATGCGTGGGGTGAATATTTAAGGATGTCGGCAAGAATGTGTCGTGACTCTCTTGAAAATTTATGTGAAGGTAATTTTTTTGTTGACTATTCTTTCTTTAACGTTATTATTTTTATTTACATATTATTATAATTTTTTTTAACACTATTATTTATCTAAGGTTATTATTTTTATTTACATATTATTATAATTTTTTTAACACTATTACTTTTGTAGGTGTTATCTCTCTGTACGGGAGACGCTACTAGCGGATGCCAACAGCCGCGGACGTTCCACTTCTATACGAGGCCCATCAGCGCATACACGGTTTTCCTGGGATGTTGGGGAGTCTTGATTGCACGCACTGGGATTGGGCATCATGTCCAACCGCTTGGAAAGGGCAACATCATCGTGGTGACCACGATGGTCCCACCCTAATATTACAAGCGGTCGCTTCTCAAGATTTATGGATTTGGCATGCGTACTTTGGCATGGCCGGTGCGAACAATGACATCGCTGTTTTAATGTCCTCGAATCTTTTCGACGATGTCATAGACTGTGTTGCACCAAATACTTCATTCTATGCAAACGACGTGGAGTATAAGTATGGGTACTATCTCACAGACGGTATTTTTCCCGAGTGGGCGACGTTGGTAAAAACTCTTTCGTGTCCAGATGATGAAAAAAGATTGTATTTCAAGAAAAAACAAGAGTCAGCAAGAAAAGATATCGAGCGGGCTTTCGGTGTGTTAAAAAAGAGATGGTCTATCATCGCCCAGCCGTCGAGGATACTTGAAAAAAGAAAAATGAGAAACGTCATGTATACGTGCATCATTTTGCATAACATGATATTGGAGGATTCTGGTAGAGCGTTTTGTGGAGAAAGTTATGATGAAAGTATCCAACCGACGAACCCAATACTAACATACGCTGAAAAAGAAGCTATCCGATCGAAGGTACGAGACAGGAACACACACCATAACCTTCGAGCCGATCTGACCGAGCACCTATGGTTTTATCGTGAACAAGGAGGAGACCACGAAGACGACGAGTGACTTTTTTTTAAACTCTGGCATTGTATGGTTTTTATTTAAATTATGTCATTTTATTTATATTATTTCAATTATGGCATTTTATTTAAAATATATAAATTATGTGGTATAAATTAATATATGAAAATTAAATGATTTTTAAAATAAAAAATAATTAGGCAATGATGACGGGGCTCCATTCCACACCCAGCAAATTAAATGGGGGGGTTATAAAGCCCCTTGGCTGACGTGGCGCCTACGTGGCGTTGAGGTGGCGCTTATAAAGCCCCAAAGGGGTTATCCCACACCCTCTAGCCTTATAAGAGAATTGGGTACTAAAATATTAACTCTATTTCTATTTGAACTATAAAATTTTGATGATGTATTATGTAGTATAGACACACTTGTTATCTCATCTAATTCGGTTACACAACCTTTTACGAGCCATGAACTGTTGGCTTAGCTGTAAAACTCGGTTTTTCAAGCCCCGAACTGAATCACTGATCTGTATTTGTTCCACCGTGGCCATTTAGACTCGGTTTAGATTACTTGGTCAGTTTCTAACGTTTTTTTTAACACCGGTAGTTTATATATATAACACAATTTTTTTTATCTTAAAAGTGAAGTAATATTTATGTAGTTTAATGCAAGAGGTTTTGGGTTTTAGAACAATTATTTGAAATGTAACTAAGCAGGAATATAATAAAAAAAATAGAAAATCAATTTTTAAGTTTTGACTTGAAAATTGATGTAAGAAATGTTTTCAACTAGTTCATGCCCCGCCCGCGTTGCGGGGCGATAGCCGAATAATTCTCAATCAATTAAAAAAACACTACTATAATTTTGGTAGGAAAAAAAAAACAAAAATGATGATAAGACCGTAATTTTGGGCTCAGGGTAAAACTGTAATTTTTCAGGATTAATGAGCCAGTGTTATGCAGCTCCTTGACACGAAAAAAAATTAAATCGTGTAAACAAATTAAAACAAAAAACCTTTATAGTTTTGCTAAAAAAAAAAAAACTAAAACGATAGGAAAACGTAATTTTTAACTGAGGGCGAAATCATAATTTTAATTCAGGGATAAAATCGTAAATTAAATGGACCAATGGGGGAGTGCCAGGAAGCTGTCGGCATGACTGTAATTTTACACTGGAGGCAAAATTGTAATTTCACCAGGAAAACAAACAAAAACGGTGGACAAAATGTAAATTTAAGTTGAGGGCAAAATCATAACTTGGCTGTGAGAAAAAAACTAATGGCAAAACTATAAATTTATACGCGGCAAAATCGTAATTTTGAACTGAGGGCAAAATTGGAATTTTTAGCTGGGAGCAAAAGCGTAAATTTATTTTTAAGTGAGGTAAAAACATAATTTTTAACTGATGGCAAAATTGTATTTTTAAGGGAAAAAAACTAATGGCAAAACTGTAAATTGAAAGGGGGCAAAATCGTAATTTTGAACTGGGGGCAAAATTGAAATATTTAGCTGGGAGCAAAAGCGTAAATTTATTTTTAAATGGGGGCAAATACGTAATTTTGAACTGATGGCAAAATCGTAATTTTAAAGCGGTATAAAATCGTAATTTTTTTGTACTAATAGGGGAGTGCCAGGCAGATGTCTGACACTATTCCCCTTACCGCGTCTCTCCTCCAATCAATGAAAAGGTCTATTCCGGCCGATATTGTCTTTTGTTTTAGTTGAAAATAATGATTAGAAGAAGATGGAAGCTTCATGATTTGGCTGATCTAGAGAAAATATGAGTATATCATTATCAAATGTAATGATGATCCATTGAAAGTAGGAAACTTTTTGCCCTAATATTCAAAGGTGGTATTATTGGTACACCTTGGGGGTTAAATCGACACTCTCAATACGCATCGTATAGGCCTATACGATGCGTATTGAGGTGGGTTCAAACTTCTATGCCTGCCAAAGGTTGCCATTGTCCCCGCCAAAAAGTAATACGCATCGTATAGGCTTATACGATGCGTATTGAGGGTGTCGATTTAATTTTTTAATTTTTGCAAGGTAGCTTCTTGTCACGCGGTAGCTTTCCGTCATGCGAACGAAGAAGCAGCACTTTGGACATTTGTTGGTCTTCAAACATATAGGAAATATAATTTGAGAATACCCCTTAAATTAACAAGGCGGTCTCTTTGCTTCGTCCACTAGAACTATTTGTGTATGCATTCTTAGGGTTTTTATTATTTGATCAATGGAAGTTGAAATCGGCTTTGTATTTTAGCACACGAAAGTACTGGACAACCAAGATAACAGCTTCGATTTCATTTTGCTTCGTCCACTAGAACTATTTGTGTATGCATTCTGTTGGTACTGAACAACAAAACAAGGTTCTCAAAAACAAGGATCGTTCTAATAGATTAAAGAGAACTATTTCAGTTATTTCTGTTGATCCACAAATTACAACAAATTGTATCTAATGCAAGGATCTTCGAACGCGGTGTGTACGTTAAATACCGTTCACCGCTTGTTTAGTTGCTTCTCCTGTTAAGTTTCTGAACCAACCGAAATCCACAAATTCAAACAGTTTCTCCGTCGCTAATTTCTCCACTCACCGTGAAATCGAACAGTTTCATCGTAGATTCCGTCCGGTTTCAAAGCCGGTTGAGGGATTACGAGTGATCTAGATTCGTTCAAGGCATGCAATGTTTCCTCTCAATTGAATAGACCGACACTTGCTTCATAGGACTCACTTGAATCGTCTCGGAAGTGGATTTCGGTTGGTTCAGATCTCTTTGGGTATATTCGAAACCAACTAAAATACGTTGAAGTACTGAATCAACAGAAATAACTGAAATAACTTGAATCGTCTCGGAAGTACTGAACAACAGAAGGATGAGATATCGGCGGTTAGCTCGAAGGAGTTTCTCTCAATCAGGTGTTCCATTAAACATCCCCCTTTTATCATGTGTCATACGTTGCGAGATTCTTCGTAGATTCCAACAAAGTTAATATTCACTGTGGTTGATGCAAGCATAAAGTTAGAAACCGGTGGTATTGAACCAACATTTCCTTCAAACATTATAAACAAGGATCGTTCTAATAGATTAAAGAGAATAAACGAAGAAAAAAATCATCTGCTTTCTGAATCTGAATGTTAACTTTGACTCATAAACCCTTGAATCCCAACGCTTCTATGATGATATCAGCGTTGTTTATCACCCTGTGTGAGCATTGGCAGCCCGACCACTAGCAGAAGAACCCGACACCTCTCCTATGATGATTCAGAGGTCGGTCTCGGGTGGGCATAAGATCTGTGGGCCCTATTGTCGGATATGTGACTCAAGAAAGTCATTGGACTGCTGCCGATGAAGTTTTGTTGCTGCGCCAGGGTCCAATACACGAGCTCACCCTTGTTATGGATGATTACTGGGAAGATTACAATTGTTTTGAGTTTTGACAGATAATACTTCATTTGTCGAGAAACCATACTGTCAAGAAACTAACATATTTTAATACTTCATTTGTCGAGAAACCATACTGTAAAGATCTCTACACAAACTCTTCTACATCTTTTAACCAATTGTCCATCACTGAAGACCTGGAAAGATTTGTTGAAATCGAATTTGTGTATCTGAATCAGGTTCTCTGCCTTAGATCGGTCATTCCTTGTGATACATGAACGTTTGATTTGAATTTTGAAAGTGACAAATTGATGGATAACGCAAACAAGTTCTCCACAGTTTGTTATTTAGATCTCTATTCGGTCATCTTTCCAAACTGCAACACACGATAAGTCTAAAATACGTTACAATACGTTAAAATACGCTAAAATACGTTACAATACGTTAAAATACGCTAAAATACGCTAAAAACGTAAAAATACCCTAAAATACGTTAAAATATGCTAAAATACGCTAAAATACGTTAAAATACCCTAAAAAACGTTAAAATGCGCTAAAATACGTCAAAATACGTCAAAGTACGCAACTAACGATATTTCCACACACGTATACATATAATAAGGCACTATGGAGTTCAAGTGGATTTCAAACAAAACTGTACGTAATCATAGAATAAGATATTCGCACGCAATCGAACGGCACCGAAACGACTTATGTTGAAGGTATACGTAATAAAACGACAAAATATGCGAAAGTTCGGCAAAAAACGAGACGTATACGCGTCGAACCGAGGGAAACACGATAACGCTAAATTTGAAATAATGCCATATACGATCGTATAGGCCTATGTTGTATCGTATATCAGCCTAATACGAATCGTATAGGCCTATATGATTCGTATTAAACTTTGAATTTTCTCAAAAATACCCCTGAATTTTATCAGAAAACCAGGGGTATTTCAGTAAAATCATCGATTAATACGCATCGTATAGGCCTATACGATGCGTATTGAACTATAAATTTCTCAAAAATGTTTTTTCAAATCAAGGGTTCCATCATTACAACCACTTGTTTTCAACGGAGATGTAATGCAATGATTTCTCTCAATTGAATAGACCGACACTTTGCTTCATAGGACTTACTTGAATCGTCTCGGATGTAATAACAGTATTAGGTTCTCAAAACAAGGATCGTTCTAATAGATTAAAGAACGCTGATATCTTGGAATTGATCTTGGAACAACATACCTTTGTTAACAAGACGGTCTCTTTGCTTCGTCCACTAGAACTATTTCTTGGAATTGATCTTGGAACAACATACTTTTGTTAACAAGGCGGTCTCTTTGCTTCGTCCACTAGAACTATTTGTGTATGCATTCTTAGGGTTTTTATTATTTTGATCAATGGAAGTTGAAATCGGGTTTGTATTTAGCACACGAGAGTACTGAACAACAGAATCAGGTTCTCTTTGCTTCGTCCACTAGTTATATTCAGTAGTAAAAAACGGTTGCGGTTTGTATTTCGCATAGCCACCGTTTCCGTAGTAAAAAAACGGTTGGGTTTGCATTTCACATAGCCACCGTTTCCGTAGTAAAAAACGGTTGCATTTCGCATAGACACGTCTTCATGTTACGGAGAATGTTCTAGAAATTGAAGGAAAAGGAAAAGATTTGTTGAAATCGAATTTGACAACTATGACAGCTTATTAAAAGTAGCAATCACCTCCAATCATTTCCTGGTCACATCACACACTATAAAGTTTAAAGTTATCGTGTGTTGTAGTTTGAAAAGATGACCGAATAGAGATCTGAATAACAAAATTGGAGAATGTTCTAGAAATTGAAGGAAAAGGAAAAGATTTGTTGAAATCGGTTGCTTCATAGGACTCACTTGAATCGTCTCGGAAGTGGATTTCGGTTGGTTCAGATCTCTTTGGGTATATTCGAAACCAACTAAAATACGTTGAATTACTGAATCAACAGAAATAACTGAAAATAACTTGAATCGTCTCGGAAGTACTGAACAACAGAAGGATGAGATATCGGCGGTTAGCTCGAAGAAGTTTCTCTCAATCAGGGATCTTCGAATGCGGTGTGTACGTTAAATACCGTTCACCGCTTTTTTAGTTGCTTCTCTTGTTAATTTTCTGACCCAACCGAAATCCACAAACACAAACAGTTTTCTCCGTCGTTAATTTCTCCACTCACCGTGAAATCGAACAGTTTCTTCGTAGATTCCAACAAAGTTAATATTCACTGTGGTGGATGCAAGCATAAAGTTAGAAACCGGTAGTATTGAACCAACATTTCCTTCAAACATTCTAAACACTACAAGGATGTTGGGAATTAAACGCATGTACGTGACAAAACAAGGATCGTTCTAATAGATTAAAGAGAATAAACGAAGTAAAAAATCATCTGCTTTCTGAATCTGAATGTTAACTTTGACTCATAAACCCTTGAATCACAACGCTTCTATGATGATATCAGCGTTGTTTATCACCCTGTGTGAGCATTGGAAGCCCGACCACTAGCAGAAGAACCCGACACGTCTTCTATGATGACTCAGAGATCGGTCTCGGGTGGGCATAAGATCCGTGGGCCCTATTGTCGGATATGTGACTCAAGAAAGTCATTGGACTGCCGCCGATGAAGTCAAATGTGATCAAACTTGGACATCAGACTTAAATCTTGAAGAAACAGAAAATATCGGGTGAGTTGTGGTTGATTTATAGGAGGAGGTTATGAAACGAATATATGTTTATGCGAATTTAAAGGACAATACTGACAGAGGTGCTGGTCTTTTCTCCCACTGTGCAAACTTAAAAAATCTCACCATAACACATCTAATATGACACATGATAAAAGCGCTTCTTTTATCAATCATATCATCGACCAACTGCTCGAAATCCCTTTCGTTTCTCGGGTTCGCATTCGACACAACACAAAAAAAAATTCAAAAAAACAGCGGCCTATACGATGCGTATCAGGCCCGCCGCCAGACATAACCTGCACCTGTCAGTCTGCCATGTTTTTTACTTTAATTCAATACGCATCGTATAGGCCTATACGATGCGTATTGAATTGAAAAAGTGTGTAGATAGACAGGGGGTGTGCCATTAGAAAACCCCTATTCAAAACCAAAATAACCACTTTCAAACAAAATATATTTTTTTTCTTTATAAATTGTTGGTGGAACTCATTGCAACATAAAATAACTTAGCTTGACTCTTTTGATAACTATAAAAGCCATTAACATTTATCCACTTATGCTTTAGCAAAATGCTTATTCAGTTTAGGTGAGAAACGTTGGAGTGTAACAGAAAAGTTTTGGGAAAAACGGTCATAGTTTTAATACGGTTGAAATTAGAGGTGCGCAAAAAAAAACATCGAACCCGGGTATAAATAAATCAGTTCTTCCCTATCCAGTTCCATACCCGACTCTACCCTTCGGGTATTAATCAGTTCCATACCATCTGACTTCTCTGATTTGAAACCGGTTTCAACCTCGTTTACCGGTGGTCCCCAGTTTGTTAAGGTGGATCGGGGAACCATAACCTGTTATACGTTTACTTTGGATCTTTATTAGTGGATACGCCAAACCATGAGTGAATACCAAACCATTTGAACACCCAACCACTGGTATTCCAAACCACCTTCATGTTTCCCGTACAGAACGCATTAGAGCTGATTCGATTAATGATGTTCCCCAATGCACACACGTGTATAAATTATCGAGTTCAACCCGAGGGTTGAAAGTGGTAGTTCACGATTTCAGTTCCAACCTCCAACATTGATTTTTTTTTGAATTTTGGCTGTTTGGCGTTGTTTTTTCCACGCCTAGCTTCATTCCTTTTCTCCAATCACCTTGATCTTCCTTTTTGTTTGTCCAATGAGATTATTTGATGTTTTTTTTTATTTAATTTTATTACAAACATAATGCGCCACAATGCCCACATCCCCACTACACCCATTTTAGAAAACGCCCTATAATGCCCCATTGATGGCTGGGCTGCCATATGGCGCAAAATGCCCAAGGGTGAGGTGTTAACCAATACACATGGTCTTAGGAATGTATCTAATCAATATAAGACCGGTGTAGCGTTTCAATGCCCGAGTTGTTTTTTTAATCTGAAACGACTAGGTTCTTCCGATGTAACTTTTTGTAAATATATGTTTTTATATCAGTGATTGGAATCACATTCTTGTTGATTTCTTTAGATTTATGAAAAGAGTTTAAGGAACGAAAAAAAATTGGGTCAGAAAAACTATATTTGGGTTTTTGTTTTTTTACTTTTTTCCTTTTGGGGTCAGATTTTGGGTACGACACAAGGCAGGCCAGCAGGGGCAAGCTATACGGCCCATACTCATGTGTGTTGGGCCATATCTACTTCTGCTAAGACTGAATTATTACTAATTACTTTAAGCCCATAGTCTAATTATTGAAGAGTTTTTAAGCAAATGTTTTTCTATAAAGTTTATGAAATGAGTAAGTGTAAAGAAGTAATAAAATTATACTTTGAATTTTTGGCATGTTATTATTATTTCAATTGTAGTAATTAGGGATAAATAGAATTTAACTAGATGGTCATTGGATATCCATTAAATTTAAAATTTGTGAAATAAAATGTGCTCTTGCTTGAATGGTTAAAGGAAGTTGGGTCTGAAAATGACTATGAGTTGTCTAAAGGCCACGCTACATAAATAGAACATGTTTAAAGGCCAACATCACAGTAACTCAAGATATTTTTGCTGAGATCTTTAGATGACATGATTAGATGTAAAGAAAAATGTTAAAGAATGTTGTGTGCCGCATCCATTTTAGATATCTACATTTTTTGATCGAATAGTAAACGAATAGAAGACGAAATGACTTGATGAGGATCATGACCATGATGCAAAATTTAGACAAGATTCATAAATTTATGAGTAGAACATAGTTAGTTTTTATAAGAAATGAAATTGAAATAACCCATTAAATCATGAAGTAGAGATTGTTGTAAAAGCAAAATGTGGTCTCGTTCTAAACAAAGGGGCCATTGCAAGATATGCAATCATTAAATATCAACAAACAAGAATATTAATATTTATAGATTTTAGCCAAAAAAATACAACATTTGCTTCCTCTTTCAATCCCAAAAACTTTACTCATGCAATACTTTCTTTGGATATTTAAACTATGGTTGTTAATGTATCGTAGGTTCAGTTGTTTAAATTTAAATTAAGTTTGAGTTAACTTGATAATGCGACAAGTTTTTTAATGAAAACTTGTGCATGACTCGAGGATGATTCAAGATTGATAGAACTCGGCTCAACAAACTTGAATAATATAAATGATAATTTTTAGTAACCAAAACTATATAAAGCATATAAAAATTAGGCTTGATAAGATAACCCCTTCCACATAAACTAGTTTAATACTCGTCCGGTGGACGGGTTACGCTAACAACGTAACAAACAAAGATAATCTATATTGAGGGTGTTTTGGATTCCTTCTCCTTTTCTTCTTTTCTCCTTTTTGAAAAAGTCACAATCATCTAATTTTTACTTTTCTTCTTTTCAAACCACAAAAACTTCTTTTCTACTTTTCCGGCATAATGACTTAAATATGCATAGTACATGATAAAGAAAACAATCAAATTTATTTATAACGTCACTAAAGAAATAACCAAACATTAAAATGAACAAAACAAAAGAGTAGAAGGACCATTAGTACATGTCATGGCATTAGTGACAAAACATTTTCCTTCAAATGAATAACTGAAAGTTATAAAAAAACGTGACCAAACATTTTACTTCAAATTAATGAACTTGATCCTGATCTACTCTTTAAATTGATTGGGCTTCTACAAACTCCTTAGTCCTCAGCCTCGAGTACCAAGACATACCTGCCATTATCAGGCTTACATCGAAAGAGTCAGCTTCATATTACTTGTCAAATCATACAACAGGTCAATGGTCAAGCTATCAAAACAAAATTAAACATAACCAACAACTTAACATTCCAATATAGTTTTAAGGAAAGTTGAATAAAGTATATCAAAGGAGTATAACAATACAACTTATGAACATGATGCATCACGAGCTCCGTCAGCATGTCTACCCACAAGAACCATACCAGCTGTTTTGAGTAGGTAGAGAGTCTCTTGACTATTTCAAAAGTAAAGAAGATAAAGGAATAAAAAAAGAAAGTCAATTTCATTACTATATTTATTAGGGTGAGCGGGGCACTCCCCTAAGAGGGGAGTCCCCTCTCTTACGTACACCCAATCAGGTTATGCCACGTCAACTCCCCTCTTAAACTCCCCTCGCACCTCAATTTGATGGCGGCACTCCCCTCTTAGGGGAATTGTTTTTTTATTCAAAAAAAAAAAAAAAAAAATGTTGATTGGTTGCTACAAGCATGGGCCCACCGATCCCCCACTCCCCTCTTCGGTGTCTTCTCCCCGATTCCTCTCCCCGCACCACCTTCCCGCACCGATGGCGGCGGTGTTCCCGAGCGGTGAATGGGGTCACCGATCCCCCTTCCCGCTGGTGCCCCGCTCACCCTTAGATTATTGAAGTTTTGGTTGAAAATATTACAACTTTAATCCAAGGTAGGTCACCAAACACAGGTTTAGAAATTTTTAGAATTTTCTAAAGACATTGATATCTCAGTAGACTCTAAACTAATAAGAATGAATTGACTTCTTAACTAAAGATCACCAGCAACAAATTATGAACAAACAAACCACAATTAACGAGTAGTGACCCAGTTGTTCAGAGAAAAATGGGTGAGTTACATGCTGGTTACATAGCAAAGAGCCATGCCCAGCAAGTGAACCAAAACAGGTCTGAAGCAAAAGGTAACCCCCGGCGGGTGGTTGTTCGTGATCAAAGTATAGATAACCCGCTGTCTAGTCCCAAAAAGAAGAAGCCAATGCTATCAAAGAGTCCCTCGGCCCAGCACTGCAGTAATTCAACCAATATCCCCACTTCAAACACTTTCTATGTTCTTAATGACTTGTCTGCAGATTTGTTAATGAAGGGACATGACCTCTCGGAGCATACTGTGAAGGAAATAGGTGACAAATCGAATGGGATGGCCTTATCGGAAGAAAGCAGTGACGATGCCGAGGATGATTTAATGGTAAGCGATGATGATGAGGAGGATATTTGCATATCTGATGGTCAGAAAAAAAGCAATTCTTGAGAGATTAACATCAGCAGGTTGTGTTACTGCTCTTGCTCAAGATGGGTGGGATCAAGGGGAATGGGCTTACTTCCATCTTCAGTGTCGGAAGTTGAAAATTGACCCTATGTATGCTGTGGAGGATGTGTATCCAGCTGTCTCGGGCTCAGCAAAATTTTTCACCAAGCATGCTGGTGTTGAAGGGAATGGTAGATCAGCGGATAAGTCAGCCCCCCTCTCAAAATCAGTTTAAATGGTTCTCAAAATCACTGCTTGGAATATTAGGGGCCTGTCAAATGTGCCGAACCAAAATGCTCTTAAACAACACCTTGCCTCAGATAGGTATAGCATTTGTGGGGTCATTGAAACTCATCTGTCCCACAGATCGATTACTGCTACTTGTCAACGTGTCTTTGGAAATTGGCTATGGGATTCAAATGCTTCTGTTTGTAGTAGCGGTTGCCGTATCATAGTGAGCTGGGATCCTCATTCAGTTAACCTTATGGTTATTGAAAGACACCCCCAAGTTATCCACTGTTTTGTTGAGCCGGTCAATGGAGCCCCGGGGTTTTATTGCTCTATTGTCTATGCCCATCATCGCATGGTCCTTAGAAGGGAATGTTGGAATGCCCTAAACCTGCATAAACATGCTGTACAAGACCACCCGTGGGTGCTGCTAGGTGATTTTAATGCTATCATTGATTCAAGTGAACGGTCGGCTGGTAGCTCCTTTATTAACTCCAGTATGTCTGAAGCTCGGGATTGTTTTAATGAACTTGAGGTGGAAGACTTGTGCATGTCGGGTCTTAGGTTCACTTGGAATCAAAGCCCGGGTAAACCAAATGGCCTCCTTAAAAAACCGGATCGTGCTATGTCTAATCATAGTTTTTTAGCTGTGTTCCCTTTGGCTCATGCCCAGTTCCTGCCATTCTTGAAGTCCGATCATACCCCTATAGTCGTTTCCTTACCTGAAGTTGCTAAACCTAAACCCAAACCCTTTCGGTTCCCTAATTTCTTGGTGCATAAAGAGAAGCTTATTCCCATTGTGACAAATAGTTGGGCCAAACATGTTTCTGGCTGCACTATGTTTTGTCTTGTTACAAAATTGAAGGCATTAAAAAAGGAAATTCGAAAACTGAACTTCAGCCAAGGAAACCTTTTTGCCAATGTAAAGAACCTCAAAACTGAGCTTGAAAGTATTCAGACTGACATAGTACTTGACCCAAGCAATTGCGATCTTAGGGATCTTGAAGTCTGTCTTTTAAATGCCTACAAAACTGCTGTTCGGGATGAGGAGCTCTTTCTTCAGCAAAAGGCTAAGGCTGTTTGGCTTAAAGAGGGCGACCACAACTCTAAATTTTTTCACAGAATGGTTAAAGCTAACCAAAACAGAAACAGGATCCATGTTGTTGAGGACGTTTATGGTAATGTGCACTCGGGGAAGGATGTTGCTAACCAGTTTGTGGCCCATTTCAAGTCTGTTCTTGGTGTGGCTGCGAATACTACTCCCATTCACGATCCAGCTACTCTGTTCTATAAGTGTATATCCCCTGATGATGCCCGTGATATGGTGCAAGAGGTTACCGATGAAGAGATTAAGATGGCTATGTTTGGCATTGAAGATTGTAAAGCGCCTGGTCCGGATGGGTATTCTGCAAAGTTCTTTAAGTCTGCTTGGAGTGTTGTGGGAAATGATGTGTGTCTTGCTGTTAAAAGCTTCTTTCGAAATGGGAAACTTCTCAAAGGAATCAATGCTACTGTTATTGCTCTTGTCCCTAAGACGGAGACCCCCAGAAGGGTCACTGATTTCAGGCCGATTGCCTGCTGCAATGTCATATACAAGTGCATCAGCAAGATCATCGCCAATAGAATTAAAAGCTCTCTGAAATATCTTGTCAATGACAACCAATGTGCTTTTATTCCTGATCATCAAATTAGTGACAATATTCTTCTTACCCAGGAGCTTATGCGAAACTACCACAGAAACAGGGGAGAAGCTAGATGTGCCTTTAAGATTGATATTCAGAAGGCCTATGATACTGTGGAATGGGAGTTCCTCAAGTCTTGCCTGGTGCACTTTGGTTTTCCAGCAAAAATGACTGATTGGATTATGTCTTGTGTCACATCGACTTCCTTTTCTATAGCAGTCAACGGTGAGCATCATGGTTTTTTCAAGGGTAACCGAGGCCTTCGTCAGGGAGACCCTATGTCTCCTTACTTATTTACGTTGGCAATGGAGGTTTTGACCCTTATGATCAGTCGTCGGGTTAGGCAAAATGACAACTTCCAGTACCACTGGCGCTGTAAGGATGTCGGTCTCACTCACCTCTGTTTTGCAGACGATTTGCTCCTATTCTGCCATGGGGATACTAGCTCTGTCTATACCCTTATGGATGCTCTAGATGAATTCAAACAAGTCTCAGGCCTTGTGCCCAGTATCCCTAAAAGCACTGTCTACTTTGGTAATGTCGACCCTAATGTGCAAGAAGTCATAGAAAATAATATTCAATTTCAGGTGGGTGAGCTGCCAGTGAGATACTTGGGTGTCCTGTTACTGTCTACCTGTCTCCGCAAAAAATATTGTTCCCCCCTCATTGATAAGGTCAAAAAAAGGCTGCATGACTGGAAAAACAAATCGTTATCTTTTGCAGGAAGATTACAGCTCATATCCTCGGTGTTGAACTCCATTCAAGTCTTCTGGTCTTTGGTGTTCATTCTCCCAGACTCGGTTTTGAAGGAAATTGAAAAATTGATGCGTGGTTTTTTATGGTGCCATGGTGTCTTGCTTAGAGGGAAGGCCAAGGTGAAATGGAAGGATGTGTGTGTGCCGATGCGCCAAGGAGGGCTTGGCCTAAAGATGCTCCGTACATGGAATATTGCCCTCTTTTCAAAACATGTCTGGAATATTATAACCAGGAAAGATTCGCTTTGGGTTAAATGGATTCACCATTACCGGCTTCAGAACTACAATTTCTGGGAACTTGAATGTAAGAATGATGTTTGTTGGAGCTGGAGAAAGATCATGGAATGCAGAGCATATCTCCGAGCCCATATATTCCATGTTATTGGTGATGGCAACTCCACTTCGGCCTGGTTCGATAACTGGCATCCTAGTGGTCCCCTATGTAGTCTCCTCACCCACTGAAACATGTGTGAAGGGGATTTCTCCAGACACAGTAAGGTGGCAGAGCTAGTTGAAAATGACATGTGGAAATGGCCTGAGGATTGGCAGACCTGATTCCCCGCCTTGTCCCAGCTTCCTCCTATTACTTTTCAGCCAAACCTTCATGATAAAGTCAGATGGAAAACTTCAAAAGGAAAATTAATTGACTTTGCGGTGAGTGATGTCTGGTTGGATATTAGAGAGGAACATGAGGAGGTCTCGTGGTTCAAACTTGTCTGGTATAGTCAAAACATACCCAGGCATGCGTTTATTTTATTGTTGGCGCTGAAAAACAAACTCCAAACTCACGATATTATCGGGAGATGGTCTGATGTGTCTAACGCTAAGTGCAGCCTCTGTAAATGCATATCGGACTCTCACTCTCATCTGTTCTTTGAATGTCCTTTTTCTCAGAAAATTTGGGATGACCTGAAGGCGGTGACTATGCTGGGCAGTATATATTATAGTTGGCCTCATGTAGTCAACTATATGTGTTCTATTCCAGGTACGAGTTCTATTTGGAGCATCATCAACAGGCTTGCCTTGGGAGCAGCCGTGTATTACATTTGGCAGGAACGAAACCTACAGATCCATGAAACTAGGTCCAGGTCTGCAGAGGAGGTGCTTAATCTGATTAAGGAAGCTGTCCGACTGAGATTGTTGGGCATAAAGTTGGCCAAGTCTGCGGCCACTGTGCATGCTGCTCATATTTGGGGTATATCAGTTGACTCATGGAAACAACTGGTCCATATTCACAATTCTGTCCAATGATGCTGTTTTATAACCCGTATGGTATGTGGAACTGGTGGTCTGCGTGGCTTTTGACTCATGTGCTGGTTGAGTTCTTTATGAGAGATCCTATATTTGGAGCTGAGAATGTTTACACACAATTCGTAAAATCCTTACCTTTATATACCCTCACGGTTAATAATATTTTCTGTCCGGTGGACCTGAGTGGTTATGGGCTGGGTTGGGAGTGCATTCTGTTGGAAATTGGTATCGGGTGGGCTGTGGTCTGGGCTGGGTTTGTGTGTCTGTGCTGCTGCTCCTGGGACGGGTCGTTAATGGGCTGGGACGGAGATATAAGGGGGAGAAGGGTAGTTAAACCGGTTAGATATTCTGGTAGTCTCCTGGTGGTCGTTTTCTCTCCCTTCTCTTGGTCTTTAGGTTTTAATTTTGTTTCCCTTCCCGCTCTCTGCTTTAGAATGTTAATTGGGGGTCATTTGAGGTGTTTGTTGTTGTGGTTCATGTCGGGAACCGACGTTAACCCGGGAGACATAAGGAAGGACTGGCTAGGGGGAAAGTCGTTTCGGTGCAGGCCAATTTGTTCCTACACCCCTATGCCGGAAACCTCTTTAGGGATTAGAAACCTTGTAGCCGATGTGTCTTGTTTTCACAGGTGGGGGTGGGTTTCAGTTTGGGTTTTTAGTTGGAGTTCAGCTGGTCCTCTTAGCTGCTGTGCTATTAACATGTGTACGATCAGTTATGTGATGTTTTGGGCTCTTAGGGGGTGGCAAGTGCTACAGGATTGGACCTATAAGAGCTGGAAGCATCATATTGGGGGTTTGTTTCTTATTTTGCAATGTCGTAATGGTGCCCCTCATCTCAATTCTACTGAAGGCTACAGGGGTATTAATGTAAATAAGGTTGTCGGTCTGGTGGAGATCTACAAAGTGAGCCGATTTCCTCAACGTAAGCATCACGGGCAGGGGATAACTTGCTATATGGCCTGGGTTAGGTCTGTTCTATGGCGTTGTTATCTGGTTAATGGCTGCTGTGGTTGGATGCTCAGCTACAAGGGAGGGCCGAGGTGCTTGATTATCACTGGGTTTATGTTATGGGCTGGTTTGGTTTGGGTCTCTGGGTTGGTTTTGGGACTGCAAAGTGGGCCGAGAGAGGCCATAATTACGATAATGCTGAGACTAAAGTGTGGCCCAGTTCCATGGGTGGGGCTATTCACTTGGGTTGGGTTTCGGCCGATAGCATCAGTCACTTGTATGAAGGCCTTGTCCAAATGGGTATTGATTGCAACACTTTGTACGGGATGCTGGAAGGCCCAAGTTTGGAAATGGGTTAGCTCTTCGAAGTGGATAAAGGCCCAGAGTTGTGTTTTGGGCTTGGGAGGCATTATGCAGAACGTTGGGCCTGGGAGTTACTCAAGTATGGGGCTGAATTATTGGCCCAATCTCACTCGTTGGCTTCATTTTGTGGGTCAAACTATGTTGGGCCGTGAGTATTGGAAGACAAAGTTTCTAATGGATTTTTGGAACGTCAATTCGTCAAAACCGCAAAGTATGGAGGGTCCGAGTTACTACTTGTGCGTTATTGCTTTTTTTTTTGTAATGGGAAAATTTCCCCTTGTCGGTCTAGGTTTTTGTTTATTCCTAGTCGCGGATGTATGATCTCTTATTTTTGGTCCCCAAAGTTTGTTTTGGGTGACGTGGCGGGGGGTACGCCCCCTTTAAAAGTGTAACTTCTTTGATCATTTATTTTAGTTTGCCGGGCGGATGCTCATTTACCCAAAAAAACCACAATTAAATACATATTTTGAAAAGGATTATTAATCAATAATCGTTACCGCCTTGCGAAAACACCCCATAGCTTCCCATGACTAATGGTCTCCTGCAACTTCTTCGCACCATCAACCTCCATTTCCACAAGCTTTTGCAAATACCCCAAGCCACCCGAATCAACAATCTGTTTGCGGCATTTCTTCGAATGGGTCAATGACATTAAAATCGAAACAGGGTATTTCTTATTAGTATTGTAGGATCTAGAAGCTGGACCGCACTCGCTATCCCTCTTTGTTCCTTCCTGTAATTCCTCCTGTTCCCTGAACAAACCAAGATTGTCAATAACGCCTTAGCAGCCGCTTGTTTCTCCTCAATTGATTTCCCTTCCAACATCGCTATCAACGGCGGAACGCACCCGTATTACCAGAATTCTTTTCTCGCTTTCGCGTTACAACCGAGCCTGCAAACCGCCTTAGCAGACTGAATCCTCACCCCTAACACACCACAACTTAACACATTAACAATCCTTAATAAAAATTCATACGAAATAAGCGCTTCCACCAAACGTTCGTTCGAAGCTAAGTTTTTAAAACTCAACCGCGACTTCCAAGCTCCGAAACGCAGTCGCAGAGTCCCAAAAACTTCTTAAACAATCGATCGCGCCTTTACGCGCAATCAACAGTTTTAAATTATCATCATCTCTAACTAAATTACTCAAACACGCGATCGAATAACATTGTGCCAATACAGTTAGGGTTAGCAGTACCGAAATCGCATCTTCTTCGATGAAATTGTTTCTAGTATCCGCGAAACTCGCTAGATTTCGCAGCACACCAGGTGCGATAGCTTGCGAATTAGGTGTTCCAGCTTCACAAATCTCCAACAACGATGAAATTCCACCTCGTGATCCAATTGCTCTCGCGTTTTCCTTCGTGAACGATAACGAATGAAGCACAACACAGGCTTTTTCCTTAGCGAATCCGGATCTGGATTTAAGTACACGAAGAAGATGATGGAGGAGCAACAGGCCTTCAGCGATTAACACGCGTTTGCTTTGATTCGAGAGTTGAAACCCTAGTAATGGCGGTTACAGTTTTCTCTTTGATTTCAGATATGGAGGTGGAATCCAGTAGGAATAAAATAAAACATAATAAAATGCATTAAATCAACAAAGCTCAGGATAATATTAATATATGATAAGATGTTGACAATGCTCATTACATCCTCAACACATCCAGTCTGATCATTACTGCTTGAATCTCCTCATCACCAAGTATTGAAGTAACCTTTTGCAGATGCTGAAACTTTTCATTTGCACCTATATATGCATATGAGCATGTTAATAACAGGTTAAACTTGTTGAACATTAAACTGGTCACTTACGTTGTATGAAGGCCTTCATCTGGATTGGGTCACCTCATCTTGTTTTGTACTTACCCTAGTGATACATGGGTGAAAATAAGATAGCCAGAAAGTGGATAAATAAAACAACAGAAACAAAATCTAAAAAATTGAATCGTAATCAGAATGGAAAGAGGGGAACCTAAAGAGGACAAGGGGGTTTGAGGAAACGATTTCCATGCCTTGCCTTGGCTTTGGAAAGAGCCATTATGGTTTCTTCTGCTCCAGACAGTTTCAAAATTCTCTGGTCAAACCTGCACATGCCACAAAAACCCCAAATTCAAACCCTAACGAAACTAAAAAAATCACTGATTTCATTTACAGTTATTAGATCATCAATCAACAATTCACACCCTTTTCAAAAACATGGGAGATCCCTGATGAAATTGATAAAAAAATTTAAGAACTAAACTGACCTGATCAAAGCATTTTAGATTCAAGATTCTTGATATGCGTTTAAGGATCGTGTCACACCCCAAACAATGGCAGAATCATTGGAGTGGGACTTGTTCAAGATTGCAAGAGACTTCATAACACTATTTGTGACAATATTTAATTCAACCGATTTCATTTCATAGATAAATTGTCAAAACATTACAAGAAGATCAAATAACAACATTGTTCAACATAACATTAACAAAATTGATACAACACTTTAAACATAAACGTCTAAGTGAGTATCTAGGCATCTTGCTATCCATTTTCATAGCATTATCAATCATCAACCTGTAACATGTTTAAAATACAATTCAATGCAAAAGCAAAGGCGAGTATACAAGTTTAAGAATAAGTATAAAAGTTTAAAACGAATCCACATGGCAACTTAGTTTATACAAGATCAACCTAACATGGCATGCAATATTTCTAGCAAATCCTCTGTTTACGCAAAAATGATATAATTCAACATGACCACTAGTCTACGGGCGGTGCGTTACTCCTATAGCGCTATACATGTCAAATGGAGGCTCGTGAAAGCTAATGACTAAAACATATCACATAAGTATGGTCCACGTATAAGCATCAAGTATCATAACATAGCATTCATGTATAAGGATTGTTTTCATGCATTGCATAAAGAATAAGTTTAAGTGTAGTTTAATAGTTAAACATGTTACACCCCAAAAGTGGTAAACATAAAAAGGGGGTTGCGAGTATACTCACAGTTTTGCAAGTCTTCTACTTGGTAATCCCGCGAGTGAGTTGGTTGATTAGGAGGTTGGAACACCAAGTCCTTCTACACAAAGGAAACATAGGTGTGTGAGTTTGGGAATTCGGAAGATTTTGGGATTTAGGAAGTTAAAACACAAGAATATAAGTATTCGAAAGTAATCATCCTTTAACACCAAGTACTTGTTCTTGACACTATGAAACCTCAAGGGTTAATGTTTTCAAGAGTATTATACTCATTAGAATCGTAACAAGTCTTATGTCTTAGATGATGTTATTCTAATATCTTGACGAATGAACACAAGTCCACCATCAAGAGTTCGAATAGTATATATATGTATAAGTATTATATGTATTATTTAGTCCATTAATCAAGCATGAGGTAGAAGATAAATCTTCATTTAGGTACCTCTATTGTGTCATAGAATTCATGTAGGAGGTAGGAAGAACAAGCTTCCATTTAGGTACCTCTTATGGTTCACCACTACACTTGATGTAAAAACATACAAGGAGGGTCATGAACTAATATCAATACAAGAATAAGAAACAACTATACTATGAGAAATCATCAAGTAATGTGGGGATTCTATGTTGGACAACCCAAGTTGTTCCATAATCACACCATCATCAAGCTTGAAGCTTGAACATGACTTGTGGGTTAAAAACCCTAAATAAAACAGAAAGTATATGAGGATTAACCTCTGACTTTGTATGTCTCAGCCCCGTTTGTAAGCTTAACTAACCATAGAAGTGATTATAAGCATAAGGACGTGGGTTTGAGTGAGTTAAACTCAAGTTTGAACAAGGATTAGTAAATATAAATTAAAATAGTGAACTTTGGAGCCTATTTACCGGAGTTCAAGGGACTTATTCACTGTGAAATACCCATGGAATCAAAGCTAAGGTCAAGCCAAGCATTCTGGAAAAATAATGAGCTAAAACGGATGAGAAATGAAGAAGTTATGCTCACTTTAGGGGAGCTTGATGCTTCTGTCCGAACTTGCACTTGCAGCTACGTTTTTGAGTGATTGAGAGAGTTGTGAGAGTGTTTCTAAAGTGCAAATGTCTTGGAGTAGTGTGGGTTTATATAGGGAATGATTTAGGGTTGAGTTAGATGTGTAATTAATGCCAAAAACCACGTTTAAACTTCGAAAACAACCAAATCCCGCTCAAATTCGCGAAGGAGACAAGGCTGCTGGATCTGGGAGTTGGCTCGCGGCCCGCGTAGCCCCAAGAATAAGTCTACATGGCCCGTGTCAAGGGGGGAGGTGAAGTTTGGTTAAATTGCAATTAGGCCCCTAGACTTTGTTATTTAGTGTTTTTGGATGATTTAAGGGCCATTTTCGCCATTTAAGCATAGTTTAAGGCCAAATAAAGTGTGATTAACATAATCAAAGTATAATTAAGCGTATGAAGGTCGTATTTAAATATCGTTTATGATTAAATCACGTTTTATGCATAAGTTTCACATATTTGCAAGTTTAGCACATAGTTTCCAAGAATTACGAATAAGCATCAATTGTTTCACAAAATTGAATGTATGAGCATGTATAAAGTATGTATATCATGAATTGAACAAAATACAAGTTTCATTTATGATCCAAGTCTCAGATTTTACAACGGTTACAAAGAAAGAACGATTACAAGAACACAAGACTTCCAAAAATAGAAATACAAATAAGACTTTCTATTTATGGAAAGTATGAAGTAGCAGGGCGTTACAGATCGGTCCAAACAGAAGGAAGACCATCCTATAAAACTTACAACTGGAGTTCAGAACAATAATAGCTACACATGCCAACAACTTATCATGATGATCATCATCTTTTCTCAACAGCCATTCCCTCACAATCTATGTCATCATTTCCATTCTGAACAAAGTTGGTAAATGTCAAAATTTATTTATTGTATTATTCCAATGATAATATTAGGAACAAATATTTGAGATTAAAAAAAGAGTAAGAACTTATGCTGACAAATAATGCTATCCTACCATCCTGAGACCTAAAACATGTGATTTGAGAACTTCAACATGAATACTTTCTAAGCTTTCTAGTGGTGCTTCATAAGAAAGAATAGAAACAACCTGCAAAAGAAAAGCAAATAAACCAATCTTTAACCATTTGGGCATCCAAACATTATGCAAAACTCAAAACCATTTTTTTTAAAAAAAATTGCAAATCGTAATTACTAAAGTAGTTATATAACTTTGATATGGCCATGATTTGGTCAACGACATTTAATTGGTTATGGTCATCCTCTGAGAAAAAAGGATTTAGAATCAAAGTAGGTAAAAATTAAAACCCAACATCAAACAATACCCACAAAATTAGGTGTATAAACAATGACAAGAAATTGTATTATCCAGAATATACCTTTCTTAGAAAGATCGTAAACAACCTCTAAAGCCCGTTACTCAAGTTTAAGAAGCGAACTTATTCAAGAACATCAATAATGAGCTTAAGAACTTTGAATCCCTGATTCATAATAACACAAAATATGAGCATTTATTTGAACATAATCTGCAGATTTAGTTATTAATGCTGCCTTTAGAGTGAAACATGTTATGAACTATTAATCCCAAAAACTAACACAACCAAAATCACCTAACAAAATACACTACAAATTTCACAAAAAACTATGAAGAACAAAATGATTAAAACAACTTAATCAATAATTTCGAATCAAACCACTACAAAAACTCACCGATTGAGTGAAGCATAAGTAAACGATTGTACCCTGAAGCGTGAATTAGGAATTCTGAAGCATGATGTAGCGATGATGATTTTGCTGCGAGGTTTCATGAGGTTTCGATCCGTACTTCTCGGTGGTTTTCTTCTCAGATATTCAATGATTTTTTTCAATCTAACCATTAGAATATTACATTATATATGGATCACGGAGGTAGCGACGTGGGAGGAAAAAAAGGGTGGACGGTAACCGCTGAGATGTCACACCCTGACTTTTGCGGAAGCGTGATTATGGTGTGACTTTCTTAATACCATTGCATTCAATCATAACAATAACTATCTGATTAAAACCATAGATGTTCATTCATTAATTAAGTTTAAAACATAACAACATTGTTTTAAAACGTAGACTTCAAATTCAAATTACAAACCATACGAATTGTTTATGAGTTCACTAAGGACTCATCAAAAGATACTAAATAAAACCAAGGTTTGAAAGACGTGTCTCGTCCCGGAATAAGACACACTGACCAAACCCAAGAACTATGGATGACATCTTTATTCCTAACGCAGCATAAAACTTCCAACGCCTGCCAGATCCACTTACTAATTCCCTGAAATACATGTAGTTTGAAAACATCAACAAAAGTTGAGCGAGTTCGTGTGTTTGTTTGAGTGTATGAATAAACCTTTGATTTCATTGTAAGTATGTATGTAAGTTTATAAATCCCGGTATGAAAGCAACAAGAAAAAACAGATCACCAATGGTTTGCAAGGCCATTGATATGTGTGACGTGATGCAGGAAGCTCAAACCTAGCAAATTTCGCACCGGGCTTCCAGTTGTAAGACATAGTCTACCCATGGGCCAACCCTGGTCCAACATGGGTGGGGCTCGCTACACCCAAATAGATCTATCACTCATGTCCCTCGGTTATACAACGAGGATTGATGGCCTTAAGCGTTATGCCCACCACTCACATGATCTAAGTGTGCCCTTCCTTAGCTAACCATACCAAATAATAATGTTTGTAAACAGTTGTAACATGTACTTCACCCCCGAAGTTATAAATCTGAAAACAGTTAAAGAAAAAGGGGGAACACGAAACTCACAGTCTTACATCTTCAACAATCGTAACTCGAACTTCTCCGGTGAACACGACTACCTACAACGTACTAATGTCTATTAGACGAACGGGTCGTGCCTTGACTTAGTGTTAACGTTTCTGAGTTACATTTCTTTTATGCCTTTGATATTATTCCAAGTGGATTAGGTTCAAACGTGAACAAAATCCCAAGAGTGAACTGCGTGAACTGATCTGGGCCCTTGATTTTTATGATCTTGAGATTAAAGTGAGTGGCATGATGGTAATTATTTGGTTAATTTTTTCTATTTAATTAAATACATAAGGGTTTATGTGTAATTACATAATAAAAAAAATGGAAACCTAAATTGTTTCCATTATTTAAAATCCAATCATATATCTAATAATCTAAACCCTAATATTGAATCCTCACTGCAGGCAACGCCGCACCGTATCTTCTCAATTTCCAGCAGCAGCAGGTTCATACTCCTTCTTGTTCTTAATCTATACTTTTTTTTATCTAAATCGTCCGTCATACATGTATGTTTCAATATCATTGTTTGTGTTAATTGATGTTGCATCGCTATGGTGTTTGTTGTCAATCCGTTTGTGTTAGTCTTAACGCCTTACTTTCATACATGATACTATTGCATTAATATATTTGTATTATTTCATATGGATTTGAATTGAATGTTGTAGATTATCATTTGGAGGCTTTAATTTGGACTATTGACTTTACGTAATATGTAGCTGAGTTTTAAGTTATGTGCCTATAGCTTGTATGTTTCTCTACTGCTATTATTGGATTTACAGAAAATGATTGTAATTTTTAGGTTGCTATAAGAAAAAAATGATTGATTTTTTCTTGATTTTGTTAGACTGTGTGATTGTTTCAAGTCATTGATGTCTGCACTTATTTTTGACAAGTTTAGAGTTTAGACCCTTTCAATAAATCTAAATTTATGTTTTTTATTATAATTTTGAGTTTGGATGACTTGTCTCAGTTCAATGTTTTACATTTAAAGCCATTTTATCAGCATCAAGGCATTGTGTGAATATAACCTGTTACAATTATATTTAAAAAAGTTCAAGGTATTAATTTGTTTTGGTGATTTGTTTCAGGTAAGCAATGGCGGTTCCCAAGCTTGATAAGAAGATCATCAAAAAGCGCGTCAAGTATTAGTTGCTGAGTCTTTTTGTTCAATTCTTTGATTTTGTTCTGTTTTTAACGCGATGTACACATGTGTATTCTGATTTTGCTCTGTTTTTAATGCGATGTACACATGTGTATTCTGATTTTGCTCCAATTTTAACCCAGTGTACATATGTGTATAGCGTCTGCTTTTGTGATATCTCATAATTTTTTGTGTATTGAATGTGTAAAGTTGTTGATGTACACTTGTGAATTATGCAAAGCATTAGTTGCTGAGTTTTTTTGTGCTATTATAGGAGATGTCGTTAACGAGAAAAGTGGAGATGAAAGGTCGATAAGGATGATTCACGTATGACGTCGATAAGGATGCTTCAGCATACAACGTGGCGAATAGTTGTAAAAGATTATGTTTTTTTGTTTTTTCGATTATGTTGGGTTTATTGTTTTTACGAAAATGGAACTTGTAATTATATTTTTTTTGTTTGGTTTGGAAAACATTATGGAATTTGTAATTTGTTAAATATAAAATATTTTTACAGGTATTGTTTCTATGTATGTATTATGTAGCTAATTACACATATGTACGATGCTGAGTACACATGTGTACTGTTCTATTGATATCCAAGTACACATGTGTATACCGTTGAAATATGAAGGTTACGTGGATCTTAAAAATCAAAATTTGAATTCTGGTGATGAAATCTGAAATAAAAATTAAAATTGAAATCTGGTGATTTGTTGTTTGTTTTGATAATTATCTTATTAATAAATAAAACATAATGTGGATAATGAATTAAATTAGGAAAGATGTAACTTAATTCAATTATTAAAATAATGATTTAAATCTAATTTTTTATATAATTACAATCCTACCCTTAATAACTAAAAAGGAAATCAAGGGTCCAGATCTGTTCACGCAGTTCACTCTTGGGAGGTTGTTCACGCTGGAACCCTACCCTATTCCAAGTTATATAATTATTGTCAAAATAATTAATATTTTAACTTAAATCATATTTATTAAATTTTGGAATAATTGTTAATCAATATATCTTAACTTAATACTTCCCAAGTATTAATACTTGTATTTCCTTCCCAAGGATGGGGTATCTTATACATGTGTATTCGTATTCTTGTATTTGTATATTTTGTCATGTTTTGGTGTCGTATTCCGGTGAGTATTTATACGTGTGAGAATACGTATTTTATTGTATTTGTTAAGTATTCATATACTTAATTTTTTATTAAACTTTCCGGAATATTATTTCTAATAAAAGTCCACCAATATATATATTTCCAATATATATATATTTAAGAAATATTACTTAGAAAAATTATTTATAATTTTTCTTTTGGCAAAAATATTTGTAGTTCCAAAATAATATATTTTCAAGTCTAACTTAGAAAATATTTATAAACTTATTCTTATCCAAAAATAATGTATTTTAAGTTTACTCAAGAAAATATATATTTTTCCCAAAAATAATATATCTTCTAATAATTCCACGGAATATATATATATTTATACTTGTCAAAAATGCTATATTTTTCCTTTGTCAAAATATGATATACTCTTGTGATAATCATAAAAATCATACTTTCGTTTCCTTGTGTCCAAAATATTATTTACCAAAATATACTTTGTGAATATATTTTCCGGAATATTTTGTAAGTTACATTTCTTGTTCGGTTTCGTCAATATTTTGTGTGTAACTTATATACTTATTCCTTGGTATTTTGGATGGTAATCCTTGGCATTTTGAAGTGTTATATTATTTCAAGTCCTAAAATAATATAACTATTACACAAAGTATACAAATAATCACACATGTGTGTCTTTATTGTATATATATATTCTAAATATATATTTAGCCACTTTTATTTATAAAAACCAACCTCCAATATTTGTATTTTTGTAACCAAAAATTATGGCAAAGTTTATATGGAAAACTCATGGTTAAAATGCACTTGTAAATATTTGTTTAAAATATTTTTCTAAGTGTTAATATTTTTAGAAAATTTTGCCATAGTTTCCCCTAAAAATGGAGGTTTCCATGCTTTCAAGCATATCATTTTCTTTTGTAAAAATTATCACAATCAATCTACAATCAACTCTAAACAACTTAGACTTACCAATTTTGCCAAAACCATGCTTAATCTACCACTTCATGAACTTGAAAGTTTATGAAAATTTGTAGTAACTTGGTAGGGTGTTTAGTGAGTTTAGTTACCCTTTAAAGTGTGGTTGTTTATATAAAAACATCATTCTTAAATGACTTAGATGTTTACAACTTGTAATCATGTTTTATAAAAACGTTTCTTTATGAAATTTTCTTGTTACACAAGTGTTTCTACACTTGGTTAATCATTAAAAACAAGTCTTGTTTATGTAAGACCCAAGATTATATGAAACTGATGTTTTTAACTTGGTTTCTTTGAAATACCATTTATAAATATTTAGATCCATATGATCAACAACTTACTTTAATCATGGTTTTTCAAGAAAACATTATTTCTTTCAAGTTCATGCTTTAAGTGTGGATGATCCATCATCCTACAACAATTTCTACTTTTACATCTTGCTAAACTATGTTTTTAATCATGATTTAGCAAGACCTTATGATTATTAACATTACTTCTACAAACAATCAAAGATCAACAAGCATAACAACTTATATTCATGAAGATATCTTTACTAAACAAGCTTATGTTCATGTTCACTTCATATGATTCTTTGGTGTTCTTGTTGTTTTTTTATCATGATTCATTATTAACCACTAAAAATGGAAGTAAACTAGCAAGATTAAGATTCTCACCACTAGCACAAGGCTAGGGATGATCAAGAGGATAAAAGCAAATAGAGAAGGTCCTTCAAGATCCAAAGCCACCAAGCTCCTTTGTATGAACTTTAACACCCTTATATGTGCTTAGAATGGATGAAGATGAAGGAATGAAGGTGATGGTGGTGTGGGTTGGGTTCGGACGAGAGCTCCCAAGGGAGGAAGAAGAAGATCAAGTGTGAAGTGTGTGTGAGAATAAGATCATGAACCTTACATACACTTTTATAAACCAAGTTACAACTTTAACTTATGTGTAATATGCCACAAAAGAGGGAACCATATCTAATTTAATATAGAAATAAAATCCACAAGGTGAGGGGCCAAGTATGGCCGTCCCATAGGTGGGGGGGGGGGGGGGGTCTAGCTTAGGTGCTAACCATTAAGTTATAATCTAGTTCAAATTCAAGTATTCGTTACGTGTTTCAGTTATTAGATATTTTTAGGAGGTGTTATGATGTTCAGGGATCATAACTAGCTTGGAAATATTAAAACAGTGCTTCTAGTGTAAATTTGATGTTTCGGGTAGTGTCCGGTTGTTCGGTTGGATACTGGTTTGTTAAAGTGCTAAACTTGCAGTTTAGTGTTCTTTATGTACCCTTTTGTGACACTTTTAATTCCCGACACTTAGGAAAGCATTCAGGACCATTTTACCATGTTTCTGCATAATATTAATGTGTTAAAATGCTGATTTATGCTGAATTCAGCACTTTGGGTGAGTTTTAGGCACTTTCCGGCACTTAAACTATCACCTAGAAAAGCAGTTTTGTGGTCCTTACTTCCCTACACTCTATACTAGTGTAGTACTCAGTTCCTGGCTCATACTGGGTCTCAAAACACTGTCTGTCTATGTGCTGAGTTTTGTCAGCATTTGCTGATTTATCCGTTTACTGTGTTAACTGTGCTTTGTGCATCATTTATGTTAATATGTTTGCATGCAGTAATGATATGACATTATGCAATATGTGATGCACATGTAAATATAGTGTAGTAATCAGAAAACAATTAATTGTAATTCAGCACAGTCATTAAGCACTAATCAAGATTAATTAATTGTACGGATACCTGGATCTTTGACAGTTGTCACATGAGAACTGTCCACGGAAACATAATTATCGGAGAATAAGGGCAAAAAAAGGCACCAGCTAAATAAACCGCTCTAAACCGCTGAGAATTGCCCACGGAAACGTAAAACTGAAGATGAAAGTTACATGCGACATGGGAGAAAAAAAAGGAGACCATAAAACTGCTGATAACTGACGTAAAAGCAGTTAAAATGGTGAGTTTAAAGGGCTGAGATTTAATCTCAGCATGATCCAACGGTGGATATTGACTTGGATGGTGGTTAGACTTAATGGGTTCCATAGATATATATAATATATAAGGGTAAATTACTTTTTGAGTCCCTGTGTTTTAGTGATTTTAACCACTTGAGTCCAAAATCAAAATGTTTAACGACCTGAGTCACTATAGCCACTTTTCTTAACCATTTGATTCCAATTTTCTAACTCCATCCACCAAGTCTGTTAACTATGAGGGTAATTTGGTCATTTACACATAAAGTACAAGTCTTATATGCATATAAGTAGAAGGAACAAGTCTTTAATGCATAAACTTTTAATATATATATATATATATAGAAACGGGTTCGGGAGAAAACGCTCAAAAGTGTGAGAACAGTGAGAACGCATCCTGGCCCAACACGTGTCACGCCGCTTAGAGAAGGGTGGAGGGGTTTTTTGTCCTTTCATATTTCTTTTTTTAAACGCGTGTCACTTCATCTTTCCATTTTTTTGGCGTTTAATTAATACGCGGCGTTTTTATTGTTTTTAGATCAGGATCATAGTAAATATTTTGGCGTTTTAAGTATTGTTTTTTAGATCAGGATGTAGGCCTTTATTGTTTCTTGATTTTATTATATCAAGTGTTTTGCCATGTAGGATACAGGCCTATAATGTGACAGGCAATTATGGCGTTTTGAAAAGATAAATAAATTTCAATTTTTCATGTAGTGGCTTTTAATATAAATAAATGTTTGACAATAATGATACCGTCTCTTCATTTTACTGTTTTAGCAATTACTGTTTCTTTCAATTTTCATCTGTCAATTAGTGTTGATTTTTCCAGTAATACTTTGTTTGCGTTTTTTGGCATTTTATATAGCAAAATCGTGCTTTGCTAGCATTCGTTCTCACAGTTTTTCACACAATCAGGCGTTTTGGTGTTTGCAGTTTTTGGCGTTTAATACTCAATTTTTTTAAATTAGTAGAGAATTAGATAATAAACAACAGAGAAATAGATAACAAATAATAGAAAATGAAAAAAAAAAATTAAAAATCGTAATCTAATTTCTCATCCAAATCTTCACTGTCATCAGCCTCTTCTACTTTAACTTTTTGGGCGTTTTGAACCTATTTTTGAATACCATATGTAGATCCTTATTTTCCTACATAACCTCCGTCTTTAGAAGATGCTTATTTTTTGTGGCATCCTTTATGGTGGGTGGATATATACTTGTTTGATGACATGTTGAAGACCAACGCCTGCTCTATTGTATTGATCCCTTCATGCCATCAATATATCCATCAAGAACAAAGTGACATGATGTCATATTAGTGTCATCAGTCTCTCTTTCTTGAATATTTGTCCATCTCATTCAGCAAAAGATTATAGAGATACCCAACTCAGAGAAGAATCCATTTAGTGAAACTTCATTAAGATCAATACTCAATATAGAAGAATCGAGGTTCTGCATCTGTGGCTTTCTTAACTATTTTTTTTGGCTTTTTTAAAGTAAATGGTTTCTAGGAAATACGGCTTTTGTTTTTGGTTTTGTGATCAGTTGATTGTGCAGAGACGTCTCTCTTATAGGATGTTTTTGGCGCGTAGTTTAGGCGGGATTTTATTTTATAATAAATGATATTAATAAAGTAGCCGTCTTTTCAGTTACTCTGTATTTTTACTGTTTTTTTGTTCAGTTTTTTTATTAGTTTTTAGGGTCATAGACTTTCCATCTCCCAAGTTTGGCGTTTTTTGAATGACTTTAAGTAGTTTTTGGCTTTTTTTTTCCCCATTTTTAGCTTTTATTAATACTTCTGCAAACTACTTTCATTATAGTTTGGGAGTTTTTGGCGTTTTTACTGCATTATGACATTTCACATGCATTATGACTGTTTGGCGTTTTATTAATATAATGTATTTTTTTTATTCTAAGTTGAAAAATACATAACAAACAACATAAAAAAATTAAAAAAATAAAAATAGAAACAATTCATCTTCCAAATCTTCACTGTCATCAGTCTCTTTCTTCTTTGAATCATGTTCGCTGGTGGTTTGGCTTAACCATGCTTGTGTTTTTGTGGCCGTTTAGAAAGACAAAATGACATAAGTTTTTTGTTTGAATATGTATCTTCAAACAACGCATCAGTGCCATTCGTCTTTTCATGCCATTATAATATTCATCAATAATAAAACACAAAAAATGACATAAGTCTGACAGTAGCATCTTTTTGTTTATGATTTGTCCATCTCATGCAGCAAAATGTTATTTGAGTCACAGCACCTCAGGGAAGAATGCATTATCCGAAACTTTGGCGTAGAACAATATTTGAATATACAAGAAACGATATTTGCCATTTTTGGCGTTTTACTGAGAAAATAGTGTATCTGAAAGAACCGTCGATTTTTTGGAATCTTTTGATGTTTGAGTGAATCTTTTGATGTTTGAGTGTTTTGGCGTTTTCTAAGATGAATGGTATATAGTAGAAAATATGGCGTTTTTTGAGTAGTTGTGTTTGATGTTTTGGGGATTTTGGCGTTAGTAAGATGAATGACATATAGTAGAAAATATGGCGTTTCAGGTTCTGGGGGTGTGTTTTTATGTCTGGGATGTTTTTGTTTATATAGGGATGTGTTTTGGTCCGTAATGGCGTTTTATTCATTAGTATGGTGTTTTGGTATAGAAGTGTAAAGACCTTTTTACCCTTAATGAGGCGCGTCCACGTAATAAAATTGATGTTATCTACGAAAACGCCACCGCGCCAATCTAGTCCATAGATTCTTTTGATCGGACGATCCATAAGCGTTCTCACCGTTCTCACACTTTCTACCGTTTTCTCTAAATCATGACCCTATATATATATATATATATATATATAATTACACATGTCTAATAAAACACACACACACACCAGCACACACCTACACACACTTTCTCTCTCATCTTTACACACTCTTCACTCTCTCTCTATATATATATAAACACCACCGCACACAGCCACCATCCCCACCACCGCCCCACCGTCATCCCCACCACTGCCACCACAAAAAAAAACATGGCATCTCTCTTTCTCTCTCATCTCTCTCTTTCCATCAACGCCCACCTCCTCCATAACCACCACTACGTAGCCACCATCACCATTAACCCCCATTTCTGCCCAAATCTTCACAATTGTATCAACACAACCACACATAATATCCATACACTATGAACATCGATGAAAAATTGAGGGATTTCACGAACCAGAAACCCTAGAATTTCAATATCGATGAAAATTTGATTTCACGAGCTAGATTTCGCTTGAATCTTCCTTTGCGCTTGAATCTTCAGAAACAACAACAGTGGTGAAATACATCAAATTGAGGGCACCGGTAACCTTCAACAGCCATGAAAACGCATCAAACCCTACACAGATGCAGATTAAATCAAGAAAATAAAAATACCCTTTTGTGGTTACAGTTTAAGGAGCATGAAATTTATGGGGATTGGTGAGTGTTCCTGTGTTTATGGATGAAATTGAAGTGGTAGAGAGTGTGACGAAAGAAGATGAGGGTTTTGTAGAGAGATGATGATAGGAAGAGGAGCGGGATGAGAGAGAGTGAGAGTGCTTGAGATTTGGGTGGCGGTTGTGATGGCTAGTGGTGGTGGTTGTAGTGGTGGTGTCGTGGCGGTGGTGGTTTATGGTGGTGGGTGGTGTGGTGGTTGGCGATGGCGGCGGTTGTGATGGTTAGTGGTGGTGGTTGCAGTGGTGATTTCGTGGCGGTGGTGGTTTATGGTGATGGGTGGTGTGGTGGTTGGTGATAGCGGAGATTGTGTTGGCTAGTCTAGGTAGTTACAGTGGTGGTCTCATAGCTGTGGTTTATGATGGTGGTGGTCATGTATGGTGGTGATGGAGGTTGTTTTCTGCAGAGAGAAAAAGAGAATAAAGAGGAAGTGTGTGTATTTGATTAGTGAGAGAAAGTATATGTAGGTTTAGATTAAAGATCTTGTACATTAATTAAAAAATGTGAGAAGTATGAGAAATATTGTGGAGATGACATGTGTTCTCAATCTAAATTAATTCAAAAGGGTAAACAAGTAATTTTCTCATTGATTCAATTAATTGATAACCTTCCATAACCGCCACCCTTTATTTTAGGAATACGAATTAATCTACGAATTTGTATTTTTTTTATAGTTCATCAATTATAACTTTCCGAAGATCGCAAAATGAAGGTTTTATAGAGTGTTATATAGTGATGGATGCAAAATGAAGGTTTTATACAATGTTGTAATGTTATAGTGTTATATTTTTTTGGTAGTAGGTTTATGATAGATCTACAGTGTTATAGTTTTATATTTTTCTGATAGCAGGTCTATGATGGATGTATAGTGTTACATAATGTTATAGAGTGTTGTATGGTGTTATATATTTCTTGTAGCAGTTACATGTTTTCGGATTTTTAGAATGTTCGGATTTTTAGTGTGAGTTTAGAAATGGATCGCAGGAATTTAGGAGAGGTTACCTTATTTGAAACATATAAAAAGACATTATTAACCTTACAATTTTCAAATCAGTCCAAATAATTAAAACACAATTTACAATTTGGTCCATATTGATCTCAACCATTAGATCAAAGATCTAATGGTTTTTACACTTCTCACACTTTAGGCCCCTTTTACACTATCCTTACCCTGTAGGTTTATATATTATGTATTTTATTTTATGTTTTTTAAATGTTCGGGTTTTTTAATATTTTCAAGAAAAACTAACAGAATATCCTAATAGTGTTAAAAAAATGGACTCAAATGGTTAAGAAAAGTGGCTATAGGGACTCAGGTCGTTAAACATTTTGATGAGTAAACTTCCGTTTTGCTCCCTGTGGTTTGGTCGTTTTAATGGTTTTGCCACAATCCTTTAAAAATAGCCATTTTACTCCCTGATCTATGTAACATATCTCTATTTCACTCCCCGCCTCAAACGCCATCCACTTTCTCTGTTAAAACCTGGTCACGTGCCCCTCACATGAGGGGCATTTCAGTCTTTTCGCCATCCCCTTTGTAAATAAAAAAAGAGTTCTAATTTTTTTCACGCCCTTCTCTCTAGAACCCACACCACTAACCATCACCATGTTCCTGTTCAAGAACTCAAGAATGCTAACTAGTAACAGATTTATGTAACAACTAGCGGTTGTGATTAAGATGTTAAGAGGGTCGCCGGAACAGCGGCTATCAAACCCTAGAGACTTCCTTTCCCAAAACAGATCTGGTTGAACCAGATCTTCAAATCGTATGCCGCCGTCGTTTGGATGACGGTGTGCAGGAGGGACTCTGGTCATTTGGAGCATTATTTAGGGCTGGCTACACACGTCATAAGAGGATTTATAAAGTTATGGTTTGGCTTACAGATTATAGTGGAGATCTGGATCTTGAAGGAGATCTGCAAAAGTTCATGGAAACAAGGGAATTTAATGTCCAAAAGTTAATGTAGATGGGGGATTCTATATAAGTCATGTTCCTCTTAAATACTCTAATCCAAGAGCCTTAATTCCACTTCGATGTATGGAGAATCAGGAACCATAATCAAAAGAATGTATGGTGGGTGTGGTCTGGTGATGACGGTGGTGTTATAGATGATGAAGGGGCAGTGGAGGGTGGTGGCAGGTAGGGGCAACAGGGACCGATGGTGGCGGTGGTAAAGAAAGAAAGAGGGGGGTCAGGTGGGGTTGATGTTCGGTGGGTTGGTGATGGTGTGGGTGGGGTTGTTAGAGAGATGCAGGGGAATGGTGTAGAGAGAGAGAGAGAGAAATAGGGAAATTAATAAGTTTTTAGTGGGAAAAGACTAAAATGCCCCTCATGTGAGGGGCGTGTGATCAGGATTTAACAGTTAAATTGGATGGCGTTAGGGGCGAGGAGTGAAATAGAGATAAGTTTTATAGATCAGGGAGTAAAATGGCTATTTTTAAAGGATTGGGGCAAAACCGTTAAAACGACCAAAACACAGGGAGCAAAACGGAAGTTTACTCCATTTTGATTTTGGACTCAAGTGGTTAAACCACTAAAACACAGAGACTCAAAAAGTAAATGCCCAATATATTAAAACCACTAAAACACAGAGATTAAAAAAGTAATCTATCTCTTATATTAAAGCAAAATAATGTTTGACTATTTGACCTTGATGTGGCATATGTCTTTGGCCAGAGAATTGTTATTTGAGCGCCAAATCCTTTTCCTCATTCCTCCTTCATTTGTGAAACCGCCTATTGTTGTTCATCAATAAGGAAACCTCAATCAATCTTCAATCACTCAAATCGTTTCTCCAAAATTAGGAAGCCGTTTCCTTAATGGATTATTGCAAATCACGACCCTAGATCTGAGCCGCTCTTCCCCTTTGATGATTAATATTGGACTCATTCCTCTGGATCACTGATTCCAGTCAAATCAAGCAATGACGTTCAACGAGCCGTGAATGGAGCCGAGTATCAGCTTCGTTAAAGCTCTCAGGTTTGATTTCAATTTTAGGTTAATTTGATTTCTCATTTGTGTTTTATTTTAGATCTGGTTGTTGTTTCGATTTTGCATTTCTTTTTCACCATCTAAACGAAGCAGAATAACCCTAAAATTATAATGGGATAATCGATTGTTGATTCTGAGATGATGCGCACAGTGACTGTGAGTCTCTAAGGTTATTATATTTCAGAGTGTTGTAGTAGAAGCCTGAGCACACTCTTTTGGTCTCGACGCTATGCTTTTGGATATAGAGCTTTTGAACCAGAGGTGGGCAGTTTGTAGGTTGTATCAGGTTAGATGCTTAGTGTTGATATTGCTTTGTTGTTGTGCCGATTGTTATTAATTGTATGTAAGTTTATTAACCCCCTTCAATTACCTAGAAGTTCTAACTTTATGAGATCCCTTTAATTATATATATATTTTACAGATGGGGATTTACCTCTTCAGCAGAATGTATGAAGAAATGGCCAACATGGTAATCGTTACTTAAGAGTCGTTTTATATCGTTTGAAAGCTTATCTATGATGATGGATTTCGATTTTTAAGATCTTTTGAGATTTAAAATTGTGTTTACAGGTCCCTGTTTTCGGCTATTCTCCTAACCAGCACAATTAAGTATTGGCATGTTCTGTGGTGATACCTGCACTAGGGGATACATATTTTGTACTATGAAAACCAGCAAGCATGACCCTATGGAACCGCAGAACACAACCAAAGCCGTTGTTAGTTTGGGGTATCTTTTATAAACTTTTATTTATATATAGTAAAAATCTTCATATGTTTGGCCATCATATTCCTACTAAATGTATGTTGGAATATGGTTAATGCAGTGTGGATTATATTGTTCTAACACGTGTGGATCGCGGTGATCTTCCAGATGTTGGGAGTTGTCATTTCGCAGACACTGTTAGACAATGAAGGTATAATGTATACAAATTCTACTGACTCCTACATATTATATATAGTGGGGTGCGGATAACTGAGGATCATGGCATGTTCACCTATGAACCGGTGTAATGATGATGTGGCAACAGATGCGTAACTGAAACATGAGTGTATGTTGCATGGTTAACTTAAAAATGATCTTAAATTAAAGTCGTGTGAAAGTTTGTCGTGTAAAAAGCGTGTTCCACGGCAACGCGCGAGCTTGGACTGCTTGGGATTTGAAATTGACCACTCTATGTAATGAACATAAACATGCCTCAACGCTTTATAGCTTATTCTATTCAGGACTAATGTAGGATATATGTCTTTTTTCTTACATGATTTAATGACATTTGGTTAGCTTTTGTTCAATCTAATCTATTTATTGGACTTGTGAATTTTTCATTTTCATTTTTTTTTCAGTTTATTAAGCTCACCAGAACATAATTCCTATTGCTTATTTATGTTTTGCTGACGTTAAAGTCATATAAGAATCTTGAAATACATTAAACTGAATCTGGTTTTACAGATTTAGGGATGGCGGCATCCTTGGGAAGGGCATGGACATGCAGACGAACGTTAGGTAATATCTTATGTTGCTTATTATCTTTGCTATGAACTTTAACTAGAACAGGTGTTAAGGTTGAGTTTTTGTGAATTATGAGTGAACAGTAATCACTCATGTCTTTTGAATCACATTCATGATTCCAACTCTACATAAATGAGGTGCATTTTTTACGGTTAATCATGCTAAACCCGTATGTAAACGGTCCTGGTCATCATTGTTCTCCCAAAAATTAACTACTTATTACCACTAACGTAAATACCCCCCCCCCCCCGCCCTTATTTAATCGGGTTGTTGTTCGTGTATTCTGAATCCGTGGTAATATTTGTATTAGTTGATGCTTTGAGAAATTAGGAATTAATATTAGGGGTTTAGACTAAATTTAGGGTTTTGTGGAGCCTATTGTTGCGATCTGGCCATTTTCTTTTTTTCTTCTTAGGTGACTTTGAGGAGGTTAAGAAAGAGCTTAATCTGGTTCCATCGGTTCCTCAAAAGTCTCTTGCTCACCAGAAATATGAAAATATGCTGATGTGGTTGAAGCTTCTGTTAATGAACATATTAAGTGAGGTTCTATTTTTAGTTTTCTTTTTCATTTGATGATTGAAGTGTAGAGTACAAGTTTTTAGTGTTAGTTAATGTAAATGTATGCAATTGAACCCTATATCATTATAGTTGAGACTTGATTCATTCAATGGGTGCCAAACTCATCTATTTCCAGTTCCACCATAAAGCACCAGTTTGTATCAGCAGTCCAGCACCTTCACGGGCTTCAAGTATGTGTGTTCCTACACTTATTCTTACATTGTTTGTGTAAGAATTTTCTATTCATGGCTATCTCAAGTTCCTATTTTTTTACTGAATATGTTTCTGTAATGTTTATTTTTATGTATGTATTTATTTCGTTGTACCTTTTGTGATTGAGACGCTTTCGGACCCACCATTGATTGAGATGTAACACATAGGAGGATAGAGTGATCTAAGAGGTTCAAAAGCTTCAGAATGTGGGGGGCCAATATATCACCCACTCTGAAGGTGAATATACATAAGAAAGGTGGGAGGTTTATTGGTACTCCAAGGACTGACACTACCACTCCCATTACTGGTAAAAGTGGTAAAAGTCAGTGAGGGGATAACCATTGCTCACCTGCATAGGTTAAATAAAAAAAATAAATCTGCTTGGAATGTGAAATGGTTGATGAAGTGTTTTATCTACTTCAGACGAGCAATTGCAGGGTGAGATGGGGGATGAAGACGAGTCTGCGGTACATATCACAAACGGAAAGCAAGCGGAAGTTGCAGCCAAGAGAATATTCTTGAATGTTGCTAAACCAGGCTCCATGTAAATTCTATATTTTAATTTAATGTTTTTTAATCGATTTTGTGTTTAACCATTTTTGACTGGTTCATGTTTTGTGTGATAAAAATACGATATATAGGTTTGTAAACGAGCTGAGCTGCAATTGAGTTACTTGAGATTGGCCTTGAATCGAGCCAAGCATAGACCTTATTTAATAAACAAGCGCGAGCTACGCTTATGGAGCTTGACTAGGTTCGCAAGCATGCTTGAATATATTCTATATATATTTTTTTCTATGTTTTTCTTTCAACTAGAGAAAACAAGTAGTGTTAAATATATACATGTTTGAAAAATTAGTGTTAATATATACATCTTTGAAGTAGCTTTAAATATATACAGGTTTGAACATCTATTTATCTCTGATTGCAGGTGCCCGCTTTTTTAGAAGTTTTGATTTCACGCCTTAGTTCATCGCTTCATTACTTCCTAATGTTATGTGTGGTCTATTGTTGATGGTATGTTGTTGTTCCTCACAGGGCCCGATCGGCAGTAGTGGCAGTGTTCTATAAGTGACGGATGGCTCTAAGGACTATGGTTTGTTTTTCGGTCATCTCCCCATTTTCGGTGAGAAGGGGCGAACTTTCAAGTACGTTTTTGTGTGCCATAATGTAAAATGACTTATAAGTTTTAACAAATTTTAATGATTATTATGTCTTTCCAGGTCGCCTTTTATTGCTTGTGAGATCTTTACTTGTGAAGTCGATATCATTCTTAAAGCCTTGGTGGAGGATGAGGAGGTACAAAAGACTTGATCTTTTTTCTTAGGTTATGTAGTTAAAAATCACAATTTAGAAGGGTGAAGTAACTAAATAAGTTTTTCATATATTGTTGCAGTTGATGAACATGTTGTTCTCTTTCCTTGAACCAGAACACCTTCATAGTGCTCTTCTGGCAGGATATTTCAGTAAAGTAAGTTCATCCGACTGTCAATTTTAGTTTTTTTTTTTACTATATTAATCTGTTACTTTTTTTATTCTACAAGTTGTATGCCTGCTGTTGCGGAAGACAGTTTCCTTAATGAACTATATCTATGTAATTTGCCTATCATTTTGAACTCTATACAATGAAACTTATCTTATAATGCTTTCATTTCACTTGAATATTTAAGTTTTTTATGATTTGGTGGCCAAACGCATCAGGGTATTATCAAAAAGCTGGTTGACCTGATAGGAATTACATCCATCATGGAGGTGAATTTTATGAAGTTACTATGCCTTACCGGTTACCAATGTATTTGCGCCCATTGATTCTTAATTCTTATTTCCTATACAGGTTCTTATTCGACTGATTGGCACTGATGAACATCTTTACACAAGCTATGTAGATTCAATGCAGTGGCTAGAAGATACAAATGTGTTGGAGATGATTGTTGATAAGTTCAGTTCCGCGGTAAGTTTAAATTATCTATCGATGAATAGGTATTACCAGCAACCATATTATGTGATTTATCGTTTGACAGTAGATCTTTTCCTTTACCCCTTACTAATTTTGATTCAACGTATCCCAAAAGTTTCATGTGAAGAAAATTAAACTTTTATTGTTTGTTTATATTACTTAGAAGACCAATATCTCCATTAAAGTTTTAGGCTTTTAGGACGTGACAACATTGAGTAAAGTTATATGCTTAATCACCAAACAGAAACTTGAGATAGTTTATGTTGTCTTATAAAGTATTGTTATTAACTTTTTGGCGTCATTTAATGAAACACCAAATGTTTCAGGTGTGTCAAGTTGTTACGTATTCAAAAGTCGATTGCAAGAGTATGCTCAAAAGGCAGGACTCAACACCCCTATTTATCATACTATCAAGGAAGGCCCTTCACACTAGCCAGTATTCAGGTCAACTGTCGTAGTAAATGAGGAAATATATCATTCCCTGACCGGATTTTTGAATCGAAAGGCGGCTGAACAATCTGCTGCTGAAGTTGCTCTCATTGAAATTGCTAAAAGTGGTGCAACAGATAAAAGCGTCTCTCATCCCGTGGTAACTATTACTTTGTCAAATTTCGCATTAATTTTGTAGGTTCTCTTCTAACTGACGATAATAATAGGGAAAACATGATCAGTTACATTAGATGGGTAGCTTTGGTCTTCCTTTAAAAACGTATAGAGATAAAATTTAGAAGTAAAATGCCATTTTTGTCCCTGAGGTTTGGCCAGTTTTGCGACTTCATCCAAATGTTTGTTTTTTCGCATTTGGATCCAAAAGGTTTGAACTCTACCATAATCCTCTTGATGTATCTTGATTATGTTCTCTTTTTAGAACAAAAATGAAACAAAAGTTATATTTATATATATAAATACTTTGATACACAAATTTATAGCACAACTATTTGTTCACCAGTTGGTATGGATTTCACAGAATTGGTATTACTAACATCACACTTTTAGATTAAGGCGTGGATTTTCAAAGCAAACAAAGTTTGATATATAGGTCATCAGTCAGTCAATCTTTCTGAATACTATCATTGTTTTCCTATTTGATTTGATTTATCTACTATAGAACGGGTAAAAAATGATATTGTGAGAGTTTCCGAAACTTAAAAGGATATACATGAAAACTTAAACTTTTAGAAAGATGTATGTAAAGTTACTCCAAAGTTATGTTATATCAATAATAATATAATATATTGAATAATGGTGTAACTTGATTGAGGCGAGTTGGATACGCCACCTTGAGCCTTGCACCATTAGAAACTATGGCTTTTGCTTATGAGCTTTTGACTATTTAGCCAACGTATATGTTTTTGTTTTTTCTTTTCGAAAAGCATACATACTTATAAACACTTAATATATATTTTTTAATCATTTTTGTCCATCAGCCAATGGAGACATGATTTCGTCCAGATTATAGAGTACCGGGGGTGTCTTAAGCAAAAAAATTTAGATGTTCCAGTAATGGTGGTGATTGCTACTGCGACAAAGTCAGTTCGTAAGGTATTATTGTTCATTTGTTACGCTTTTAGATGTGACAATTTAAACCCATTTACTTAAGAGTAGATATATTTGGCTTGTGTGATTGTGTTTCATCTCAAACTGGTCGTCAAATTAAAAAAGGATAAGGGAACAAGTCAGATGGGTTGAAAGTCACCCAATAGACTAAAGATTACAATCTTTTATAAATGTGTTGGTGTTTGGACTTTCCATCGAAACTAATTATTTGATTGTTGTGACTTGAAGTCGCAATAATCAAGTAATATGTTCCGATGAACATATAATGCTTCTAGAAATGTGATTATATAAGGTTTAAATAACCAATTCAACACCAACTGCAAAAACTCATTATCTAATAGTACACTAAGAATACTAATTTACCAGTTACTTTTAACAATTTAAGAGACTTCAACTTTATTTTCATTTTCACAAAAATGTCACGATTGGTCATCATGTTTAGGGCATGTTTGGCTAAGCTTATTTTGGAGCAACTTATAACTTATTGACTTTTTGGAAAAGTAAATAAGTCAGGATGGAGTGACTTATTTATTTTTCCCCTTCACATAATAAGCTAACCTAAACACCTTTTAACTTTTCAAAAAGTAAATAAGTCAATAAGTTGTTAAAATAAGCTTTGCCAAACATGCCCTTAGTAATTTATTAAACAAGCAAAATTTGCCAAATGCTCAAACATTTACTTTTTTTAACGGCTTAAATTACACTAAATCCGTCTTCAGTGGGGCTCGAACTCTTGACCTTATGGAGAACAACATCTTAACTCCAATGGCTTTGCCAATTAAAACCAACCCCCACCCCGCTCAAACATTTACTTATGTGATTATTATAACTTTAAGAAAACACCATCCTCATAGTCTGTTTATTATAGCTTATTGTTTGATTTCAATTATTCTTTGTTGTTAGTTCATCTGAGCAAATTTACAAATTACGACCAACATTTATCTATATATTATATCATGCAGCTTTCGAGAACGATGTAGCAAGGTGTTACAATTGTTATCTCCCCTCTACTGTCTCTCATCAAGGACCGAATAGTTACTTTGAACCTCAAGTTTGGAGTAAAATGTTGTTTCATTCTTTTTTTTTTATAAATTATTCTTTGTTGGTTTCTATAGTATTTTTGTATATTATGCTTGCGGTTCTAGATTTTCGTCATAATATAGGAATACCATGTGTATTTATTTAACGACTTGTGATTTTTTCTCACTCATTTTTTTCGGTTCATTGTAATTGAATATTTACGTAAGAAATGGAACGTTTCTATCATTTCAAATTTTATCTCAACACCATTAAATATTAAATATTTTACTTTGAATAACCCGTGTAACACACGGATACATAGACTATGTTGTATATAAAGAGATCTTCAATGAGTTGTGAAATTTTATGGTATTCATGTATTTCAATTATTTGATGTACTCTCTATCATTTATGTTAGTATTTGAACGTATATATAATTAAATTATTTACATCAACACTGTTAAAGTATAATTTTTTTGTATAGCCACCCGTGTATTACACGGGTACTTAGACTAGTTTACCCAATATATAAACTACATTAAACGTGACTTTATGTCACAAACTTTAAATTTTTACCGTAATACCGTTTTAAATTTTCAGTAATACATAAACACAATAACATGTTACATTACTAACAACGACTCGAAAAACTTGATAAAACATGAAATCGAGCATGATATATTTCAAGTTCATATTTATATTCTTGCTCGAGCTCAAAATTTATAAAAGTTTAATTCGGGCGAGCTCTAGTAAATCTATTAAAGTTTGAATTGTTTGTGGTACTAATTCAAATCGATCGTAATTACTTCTCCATTAGTCTAAAATGAGTCAAATTATCATATAAAATGAAAAATCCTGGAAAATGACTTTCGAAATGGCGCGTTTTCTTTGTGGAAATCACTCGTATTGATCACCTTTAATACCAATACTCAAATAGTGTAATTATTATTCCTAATATACTCAATTACAACCAACTTTATTTCTAATTTGGATCCACCCGTAAAGTTACAATTATTATATTATTAAAGACACTTTATTTCTAAATTGATTGTTTGGCTACTTAGATTTAAAAATTGTCAAACTTTTAAAAAACCATTTTACTTTTGGAAACAATTATAAAACCATCGATTCTTGGATAACAAACAATATAAAATAAAAACCAGAGGTAGTTACACTATTAATTAATTAATTAACTAAAATTATAAAACATGTATTGTTTTATTTGCATTCAATCATGGTAAATTACATTATGAATATTAATTAACTAAAATGAAAAATTCAAACAATCCAATTTATGTAACAAAACCACTCGTATTATACACACAAATCTTTCTATACCCTCAATCCTCATCTTCAATATCATACATCTTGCTGCTCAAAACTTGACTTCCTTTCCTCGAGTGGCGGTGATGCCTCCGTCCAAAATCCGGCCTCCCATTCTCTTTGAGCCGTTGTCGAAGCAACGGATCAATCACACATTCTGGTGGCGGAATAGGGTACCTCAAAATATCATAACAATATGAATAGTACATGTACTTTTCCCTAAACCTTTTCATTGCGCTCTTTTGTTTACGTGTAATGTTATTATATCGAATGGTCTTGAGTTGTTCGTCTATTTCCATACAAGTGTTGGACGAAAGATCTTGAATTGGGTTTGAAATACAACCGTGGAGGACGAGGTCGGTCATCTCGGTTACGAAAGGGGCATATTTGTAATTTACCTTATATTTTCCACCATTTGTAGCCCAAGAAGAAGCATCCCATATTGTGGCATACAAGGCCATAGGTTTTGAAGGAAAATCACTCCCCATTTTAGGGCTTCGTAAAATCTCTCTTATAGGAACCTCATCAATATAGAATCTATAGGATTAAACAGAAAAAATATATGATCCAATTTTAGAAATCATTATATCAAAATAGATAAGCGGACTCACTTTTTCTTTTAATAAAACGGACATTGTCTTTTAATGTCGGCTAAGTTGGCAAATTTGGAGGTCAAGCCGGCAAGACTATCGGTTAAACCATAGCTAGCAGTTAGTGTCTATTTTAAAAATTTGCTTGGTCGACCTACAATTTTGATAATTTTCCGTTTGTTAAATTAAATAACTAAATATGCTCATAAGTTATTAAACTCTATCCAACAGATCTCTATTCATTTTTTTTCCTTTGTTTTCTTTGGTTTTCCTATCTATAGTATATATCCAACCAACTTAATAACACTTGCCTACTTCTCTTCTTTCTTTACTTTTTTCAAAATAAGGAAGATTGCATGTACCCTCTTTAACAAATTATTTCATTATTTCCAATATTTTTTAAGGTCCAAATCCATCAAGTTTCGATAAATAATGTGATGACAAAAAATTAATAACACTCTTTTAAATTAAACAAACGATACATGTATAATAATTAATAGAGTACATATTATCTAAATCTAAACGAAAATAAGCATTTCAATAATCTTTAATCTATCTTTTAATAAAATGTAACAATCAGTAGACTATTTTTTCTAAAAAAAAAAAAACTTATGAGTTTCAAGTGGTATTAAAAAGATAAAAGAATGACCAGTTATTTTTCGAAAGAAAGTATATGAATGATTATCAAGTAATATTAAAAAGATACATTAATTAGTTTAAAAAAAATATATGATTTAGGGTTTACATGTATGATCTCGATGATTTACTTAAATTACGTATTACGGTCCGCTGCAACGTGTGGGTCCTTGATGCTAGTTGTATAAATATTAAAAAACATCATTTTAATTTATTATGTATGTTATTCAAACTTATAAAACATAGAAATTATTAATAATATATTTTTATTTATTAAAATATGTATTCAATTATTTTAACGTCTATAGAACATAAAACTGGTTGATGTTTTATCAAATTTATGAAATTACAAATAATTTAATATTTGAATATAAATAAGTTATAAAATAGTAATGCAAAAAGTTGAATCACAAATAAAGAAAACTAACATAACATCACCTATATACATTGTATGTATACATTAAAATGACCATTATTAAAACTATATTATCCTTTATTTGTCCTTTCTTTATGACTCACTTTCTTCAAGTCCAAGCTTCAAATTTAATAAGCAATTGACTTTTTCTTAATTTAGATATCTACTTGTAACTATTGTTTTAGCTCCTCAGTTACGTAACCCTATACCAATGGGTGGTGGTCCATTGGTAAAGGGAAAGCCTTTAAAACTCTATGTTGAGAAGGGAAGGTCTCGGGTTCAAGTCCCGTAGACAACAAGGGATTAAAAAAATTAGCCGTTAAACAAAAAGTTATGTAACCCTATACGATTTCCATTTCTCCTCATGACTAATTTACTATCACTACGTACAAGTAAATTATGTAATTCTTACATTTATATCCTTAACATAATATATAGCGGACACGAACAAAGAAAACTCTTTTTTTTGAAATGACGAGTTGATCGAAATATTGTAATATTAACTGGTCTAGACGATGTGATTTTAACCTTCGAGACGTAATTTTGTAACTTCGGGTTCCAGTTACTTGCTGGCTCGGTTTCTATAAAATTTTATAAAAGTTCCGCCGTTCAAAAACAAATTAAGATGGGAAGAAGATTACATACATGATTTTGGAAGAGGTCCATAGAATTGTGTAACGATGGTAAGCTTTAGAGGGATCAAACCACAAGGTGTATCTTTCTTCTCTACCTCTATGTGTGCTTCCATTTCCGTACAAGTTTGTCTGAAATCTCCATGGCTTCCCTTTTATATTCCCTAAGAACTCAAAGTCCAACTCGTCATGCGTCTTCTCGAACACATCACCATTTGAGGTCTGCATGTATACATACAATATTATATATACTTCAAATTATATATGTATAAACAAACAAACAAAATAAAACGTATAATAAGTTACGTACATAAAATGCTACAACGATTCCTGCTGTGTATTCAGAAGGTAGTTTGATTCTAGCACTGAATAATCCATGGTTGTACATGTTTGAAGATTTAAATCCAGCTCCTGTAATCCATTTGTTTAAATAATTATCAACCACCCCAACTACTTTTTTAGTTTATAAAATATATATCTATTTATTATTGGAAGAAATTTCATATTATAGTTAAGAAAACTAAGAATCCCAAATGAATTGATCTCCTTTTTGTCACGTGCTACACCTTTTTGCAGACGTGTTATGTGTAACAACCAGAGCCTGCCACGTGTTACATAATAGCTTTTACTTTTTCAGAAAAAACAAAAAGTCTGCAAAAGTTGTTACACGTAATACGTGGCAGCCTCTGGTTATTACACGTAATACGTCTGTAAAATTGTGTAACACGTATATATAGGGTTTCATTTAAGAACGAAAACAAATATGTTATAGAACTCTGTGAACCACATAATACACTTATACATGCTGCTTTGAATATGAATATGTGATATAAGTGTATTATGCGGTACGCGGTGTTCTCCAACATATTTAAGAACGTGTATAGAGAGGGGGTGGGGGGATGCCTGTGTATTGATTGAGGTGGAGATGGACGGTGTTGTCATCATCGGAGCGGAGGAGATTCATGTCGCCACCGAAGAGCTGAGTGAAGCCTTTCTGGAAGGATATTATACGTGGCGGGGATGCGGCGGTACCGCCGGAAACGGCCTGGAGCAACAGGAGGAGGGATATGGAGATGGTGGTTTTTGAGAGGGTATTGAAGACTTGGTCGTTCATTTTCAAGTAGTGTTAGGCGTTTTGTCTTTGTTATGTGCTTATATATATGAAGGGACCAAGATGCTTTTTGGGACATAGTTTGTTGGTTTTAATGTTGTATAACAATATATCAAAATAGAAAAAAGAGTAAACTTCTGTTTTGCTCCCTGTGGTTTGGTCATTTTAACAGCTTTGCTCCAATAGTTTAAAAATAGTCATTTTCCTCTCTGATTTTTCTAACTTATCTTCATTTTGCTCCCAGCCTCTAACTCCATCAGGGAGGAAACTGGCGACAAATTCGAAAGATTAGGGAGCAAACTGGCGACAAACTCGAAAGATCAGGGAGGAAAATGGTTATTTTTAAACTATTTGAGCAAAACCGTTAAAATGACCAAACCACAGGGAGCAAAACGGAAGTTTACTCTAGAAAAAAATTACAACAAATTAGATGTATACACATTGCAAATTAAATTAATTTTATTAGATTAGGATCCACCTAAGTATTAGCACAATTAATAAATTTTAAGTACTTATCCTCTCCAAAATAATTGAGAATGTTTAATTGTGTACTTAATTATTTTGTCTAATATAAGTTCACGATGTAACCATTTCCTTCATTTCTCGTTATGTTTGGCGGATCTATGAACTTTTACCATCTTCTTTCTCATAAAACATTTGAAAATCAGTGTAAATTGAACGTCAATATAACATATAAAAACAAATATCAGGTATTATATAACACGGATTATTTTATTGATTGTCTCATAACACCGGTAATTTGTGTATATACATAATGTATGCATAGAGAGAGATTTGTATTGTAAAAGTCATATAATAGTACTTGGTGGCCTAGAAATCATGTGAAATAAGAACCACAAAAGGATATATTTTAGAGTTAATTACTATTTTCGTCCATGTGGTTTGTTAAAAATTACTATTTCAGTCCATTAGTTTAAAAATTGCGATTTCAGTCCCTGTGGTTTCACTTTTGTAACTATTTCAGTCCACCTCCGTTAGCCCCATCCATTTATTCTGTTAAGTACACGTGAATTGACCATAATGCCTTTATTAATAAAAACAAAAAGATATCTAAATGAGTCAATTACTGTTTTCGTCCCCGTGGTTTGTCAAAAATCACTATTTCAGTCCCTGTGGTTTCACTTTCGTAACCATTACAGTCCAGTCTCCTAACACCGTCTATTTTACCGTTAAGTTTTTAATGAAATACCTAAATTACCCTTGTGTTAATTAAATAAAAAACCATGGAAATTTAAAAAATTGTATTCTAGGACCCACTTGTTAAAACACAACCCCACGCTACCCCACCCCACTTCATCCTACTCTCATTTCCGGCAAAAGTTTCCGGTCATCTTCTCCGGCATCACAACCCCACCCTCTTAATGTCCGGCGACCCATTACCCCACCCCAATTAATATCTTCCTAGAAGCATCAATTAACATAATAACTTTGAAAAATAATGCTTACCTGGACAATTTCTCATTCTAAAATCCAAAATTAAAATTTTGGATCCATATATGTAAAAATAGTGCCAGACTTCTACTTCTACTGAAGCCATGGTGGGTCGAACCCTACAATTGTTTGGCTAAGCTTTTTGAAACAACTTATTGACTTATTGGCTTTTTTGAAAAGTCATAAGCTCCAAAATGATGTTTGGCAATGAGGGTGTATGTGAGGGGAAAAAGCCAATAAGTCAATAAGTCACTTCATACTGACTTTTTCAAAAAGCCAATAAGTCAATAAGTTGTTTCAAAAAGCTTAGCCAAACATGCCCTAAGTCCATATGTCATACAACAATAAAATCATATAAATCCAATAATAAAATCATATAAGTCCATATTTAATTAACACAAGGGTAATTTAGGTATTTCAGTAAAAACTTAACGGTAAAATAGACGGTGTTAGGAGACTGGACTGAAATGGTTACGAAAGTGAAACCACGGGGACTGAAATCGCAATTTTTAAACTAATGGACTGAAATAGTGATTTTTGACAAACCACAGGGACGGAAACAGTAATTAACTCATTTAGATATCTTTTTGTTTTTTATTAATAAGGGCATTATGGTCAATTCACGTGTACTTAACAGAATAAATGGATGGGGTTAACGGAGGTGGACTGAAATGGTTACGAAAGTGAAACCACAGGGACTGAAATCGCAATTTTTAAACTAATAGACTGAAATAGTGATTTTTGACAAACCATAGGGACGAAAACAGTAATTAACTCTATATTTTATATGGTGGCCGGTGAAATATGCGCAATGTTTGGTTGGGGAAAGAGATGTTGAGAGTAGGGGGTATTTTAGTAACTTGAGAAGTAGTAAAAAGGTCAAATATGTGTGACGACGCGACAGAACAAAATGTCAAAATACCTTTGCGTAGAACGATGATATACCTTACAAAGGTGTGTCTGGAAAGCCATGATCGAATGGAATACTTTATATATATATATATATATATATATATATATATATATATATATATATATATTTTTTTTTTTTAACGATAAATTTGTATCATTAACGGATCACTGAGACATCATCGTGCCACAGCGAAACTACCCGATTATATCCATCTCTACTAGGTAATAATAACTTTAAACTTATAAATAAATATAAATGTAAGTCTCATAAATATTATACATACAGTGCGTTCAATTTAGAATCAACAATATGCTCAATATGCTAAAAAGCTAAAAAAAATCGTATATACACTTGTAACTATGCACTTGTAATATCATTTGGTAATAGTAATTGAATTGAATGCAATGAAATTATTATTAGGGAAAATTACAAAAAAAAAAAATAACCTTTGACAAAAACTATTTTTAAATTTGCCAACATCACGTGTCGTTGGAGCGGCGCATCATGCACGTGATGTGTCTTTGGAGTGAAACCCAATAAAAAATGGACACGTGGCCACCATGACTTTCAAAAAGGGCATGGATGCGTCTGGAAGGCATGGGATGCGTCTGCAGGGGCATGAGATGTGTCGGGAGGGGTAAGGAATGCATCTCGAGGGGCATGAGATGTGTATAGAAGTGCATGGGATGGAAGGCTAAATTTTGAAAATAGTTTTGGTCACTAGTTATTTTTGTAAATTTTGCTTATTATTATCTATGATTTAAAAAATTCTTGCGTTGTTTCGGTTCAAATTTATTAAATGGTGGTTGTCACAAAATAGCACGACTTGAATAAATCAAGTTATTGACGTACCTGTTCAATTGAATTTTATTATTAGTATTAAATACATTGTGGGATGACTAAGTTACGAGCTAGCGAAAGATAACTCCAAAGATATACTATTAAGATCTAGTGTTACACTTATACATATAATTTATCTCATTAACAATTGATTATCATCGAATGTATTTGATTTTATTTTCCTTGTTAGCTACACAAAGAATTTAGAACTCTTGCTTTAAATTTCTTTTGTAAATCATGGTATGCATCTTTGTTTTCTTCTTTTTCCTTTAAAGTTTTCGCATTTTTCACGTATGGAATCAAGTAATATATGTGTGTACATATATTATACAAGTTAAAATATATAAAACTATAAAAGTAATACTAATAAAAAAAAGACAAAATATAACCATTCATAAGACAAAACAATGTCATTGATATTTAATATTTAAATAAAAAAATTAATTGAATAGTTATATAAAATTATTACATTGTTTGCAAAATTTCATTATAAACTAGAAAGATGAACCCGTGCGTTGTGACGTGATAGTTTAATTATAAGAGCATTGACGAAGCTTTATTGGGGCTGGGGTGTCCCGTCCTCCACCGATTTTCGCTTGTAATTTTAATTTTACCGAAAAATTTCAAAAAAAATTAGTATAAAATATTATATTTTCAAGAGTCTGATGTCCATCAATTTGGATTTTGAGAGTCCAGTCTCCTGTGAATTTTTGTTCAAACTCCGTCATTGTATAAGACTAGGTTTTGAAGACAAACTCATGTTTAAAAAAATCCATTATGCTCATAGGTATACTGGCTTGTTCTTTTTATATAAAATTTATATGGACTCATAATGAAAAAAAAAAAACACATGCCGCAAGAGTACCTGTATATATTAAGTTTAAAAAAAAGCTTATTATGCTCATTGGTATACTCGACTGTTTATTTTGAATAAAAACTCAAATGGAAGCGTAAAAAAACAACGTTTTAACGTAAATATTTAGAAATTTTATTAAAGAAACTAAACGTAAATATTTAGAAATTTTATTGAGAAACTAAAGAATATAATTAGTTAAAATATTATTTATTTATTTGGTGGCCTAGAAATTATGTGTGTAATATATTAAAGAATATTGTACATGGTAATAGACTAGAATATTTTATGTGGTCGTATCGATGTGCTTTGTATGAACCAACATGTGGTCAATGACAACATTGCCCTTTATTCTCATCCCTCTTCTTTTACTTAAAATATAAAGAATATTCTTAATTTGGCTGATTTATTCAGCCCAAATATGAAAATATATATTACTAGCTTACAAACCCGAATATTACACGGGTTGAATATCCTAAAAAATGTAAATCATAAGCGTGTATATAATCATTATCGGTGAAATGACATGGACATGAATAATCCAAACCCGAAAACCGAAGAACCTGACCGAAACTAACCCGGACCTAGATAACCCAGACCGACCAATCCGAACTTTAAATAGATCAGTTGTCAGGCCACTTTTTTCAAGTCAAAACCCAAACAATTTGAACCGAAAAACTGAAACCCGAAAAAAAACCAGAAGAACACCACTAATAGCTACCCCAAACATACATCTAAATTTAATACATTTTTTCTTTTTAATTTGGAAGTGAAGTGAAATGTCGTCTTATGGACATCAACGAAGAAGACTTATCATTGTGTCGAAGGCGATGTGTCTAGACTAGACAAGGAATACAACCCTTAGCTACCCTTAAGAGGGACTTACCTCATGGCAGGGGCAAAAACAAATTCAAGCATACAACTCAATCTCATTGACATTAGCCTCTAATAACCATTGATATACATGTATGTATACACTATTTCTATGCACAAAGCATGCACGCTTACCAGGGGCGGACTTAGGTTAAGGGTTGGGTGGGCGGATGCACGCATTGAAAAAAAATTAGTGTATTTTATATGTAAAAATTTTGATCGCACCCTTTGAAACTCTGGTTAAACCCCTCGTTCGCACCCCAGAAAAAATCGTGGATGCGCCACTGATGCTTATGAGGATGAACCATCCCTTTGGAGCAAGATGAAAGCAATCTTCATCTAGACTCAAAGTATTAACTGACTTGACCAACGAAAGTGGCCTTTTCTAGGCTCTTTAGTTTGAGGCCTTTCTAAACATTTTATCCAATGTGTTTACAACTATGCTTCGTATACCTACTACTTTGGCCGCACAACCCAAGCTAAGCTCGAAGAAACTCCCCAAGTGGGTTTTGGTGCATCAGCACTTGCAAATTATCATTTAATACAATAATTACCTTTGAGAGGGGTAGCACTAAGGCCGGAGGGTGTGGGAGGACGCCACCCCGCCACCTAACCAGTAACCACGATAGCGCCTCCGGGGCGCTACCACCCATATCGACCAATTTAAAAGGGGGCGCCATGGGTCTCCTGTCAGCATGGTAACGAAGAAAAATTGGCAAGATCAAGGTGGCTTTGGTCAAAAGTTACCGTTGAACGGTAACATTATATTTAAAAAAAAAAAAATTTCAAATTTTATAAATTTCACCTATAAATACCTCACTTTTTCTCATAATTTTCATCCCTTCTACCTCAATCTTTATTCGATGCCACCTAGCACCCCAACTTCTCCTCATCCGACCACTCCACCGATTCCCGGTTTTTACGGATATTATTCCCAACCTCCATTTTTCCCCAAAACATACCCCAAACCCAAAACACAACCCAAACCGAATCCGTACCCGAAACCCAAGCCGAACCCACTTCCTCAAAAACGAGTCATTTTGGAGGCTCGTAAGTCGTAAGGCACACGTTCGGGCGAAATATATGTAGTTTTTATTTTCTAGTACCTTATTTTTTAACTTTGATTTTTTAGGACTTTGTGAAGTTTTTCTTTTTTTTAATGAAATTATGTTTTTTTTTTTAATTTTCTAGTTATTAAAATTGGCATTTAATTTAAAAAATAAAATATATAAATAAAAATAATAATTAGGTAATAGTGACGGGGGCTTTATCCCACATCCTGCAAGTTAAGGGAAGGGGCCTTAAAGCCTCTGTCTGACGTGGACGTGACGTGGCGTGATAAAGCCCCTAGGGGCTGTATCCCACACCCTCCAGCCTAATAAGTAGTTGTAGTAGTCGTAGCAGTAGTGGCGGTCTTTGTGGTATTGGTAATAGTAATCGTGTGGTGGTGGTCTTATTTATTCATATTATTGGTATTAGAGTAAATTATATAAATCGTGGTTTGCTGTAAATCACGGATTTCATCAATCGTCTAAACTATGTGTGGAATTTGTTTCTGATGTGTTATGATAGCCCTTCACTGTATACTTTAACAATTTATCTATTAAATACTAGGTTATAACCCCGTGTATTACACGGGTTGAATAAATAAATTTTAAATACTAAATAATAAAACAATATATCTTTAAAAACCTTCTTTATTACATGGTTTGAATAAATTTAATTAATTATATATATATATATATATATATATATATTAAATAATAAAAAGTTATATCTATAAAAACCATATGTCTTGTACGGGTTGAATAAATATAATTTTATATACCAATAAAAAAAGTTATATCTTTAAAACTATGTGTATTACACGGGTTGAATAAATGTAATATTGTTTACCAAATAATAAAAAAAGTTATATCTTTAAAAACCCTCGTGTATTACACGGGTTGAATAAATATTATTTAATATACTAAATAATAAGAAAATTATATTTAAAAAACTAATAGATATACTCGGTACGCCATAGATATGGTGATTACGGAGATGATTATGGAAAAAAATATATAGTAGTCAAATATGTTATTCAAGAAGCAAATAAGCAGCTATTTGAGTAATAAAATATAAAATAGATTATATTTTAAAAACACCCGTAATAAATCTAATTTTATATATAAAGTAATATTAAAAGTTATATACAATTTGTTTAAAAATTATGTAATAAAATCAATATGATAATTTTTAATAGTTGAAAATGAAAATAAATAATATATTATCACAAAGTTTGGTTTTGGAGATTAAACTAAATAATATTTAGTAGGAGAGTTATCTATAATTAATTAGAATAGATTAAACTAAATAATAATTATCCATAAGACATGACGTAATATAATGACAAGTGTCCCAAAAATTGTTTCTTTTATTATATAGTATAGATATATAAATGTTGGTTTCAATTCGTGTACGTGGATGGCACATGTCGTATTCCAATTGAATGGTTTTAATGTATTTAAGTGAGACTTATCTTTTTCACATTGAATAAATGTATGATTTGTGTTCGAGTTATTCTAAACTTACTTAAAACAGAAAGTCATGTGTCATTTCCAATTTTCACACAATACTTTGAGTAAATACATTTTGGCCCCTTGTTTTTAGTTTTGTTAAATTGCGTTTTGAATTCATTTTGACATTTCCTCGTTTCACCCATACTTTGAGTAAAATACATTTTGACCCCTTGTAGGCCACCGACATGCATGTGTCGTTTCCCTTTTTTACACAATACTTTGAGTAAAATACATTTTGGCCCCTTGCGTTTAGTTTTGTTAAATTGCGTTTTGAGTCCATTTCGACATTTACTCTTTTCACTCATACTTTGAGTAAAATACATTTTGACCTCTTGCTTTTAGTTTTGTTAAATTGCGTTTTGAGTCTCTTTCCTTTTCAAGTTAAACTTCAATTTTTTACCCATACTTTGAGTAAAATACATTTTGGCCCTTTGCTTTTGGTTTTGTTAAATTGTATTTTGAGTCCATTTCCTTTCCAAGTTAAACTTCAATTACATTGCAATATTAGACCATCGAGGTTTAATCTCAAAAGCTTATAATGTTTCAACTTTCTCGTTGTACCGTATATCTATACATTTTTAGCTTATTGCTTTCTTTAATTATTTTCATTCGCTAATTTCTTTTTTAAAACACTAAACGTTTGGATTCAACCATACATTGAGTTGAACTGAATACGTCAAGACATGCGCTTTCATATGGTTTAAGCATGACATAGCGCTTGGACTAATCTGTTTGCAACGTGCCTACGACGCATCGCCCGCGGGTTGTATTATGAATATTAAAATTTATGTGTCGGTATAAATTCGAGTTGTTATACGTTTCGATGTAAACTTTTTTGGAGAACAAGTCAGGTCAAATATAATTTGTTTTTTGATTGTTTTATGTACGTTTCCAATTCTACGATTCGACCCTACCGCAACACGCTAAGGGTATAATTTTTTCCGTTGATACGAATTGTAACACCCCGTGTTACGAAAGTCAAAGTCAAAGTCAAGATTGAAGTCAAAGAAAGAAAAGATTGCTAATTGAGATCTGCCACTCCTTGATTAACTACTGTTTTGACTTGTTTGACTGTAATTAATCTATTTTATTTATCGCTTTAGTTGTATTATGTGGAGTACTTATTAATAATCGAGGTTTAATCGCTATTTATCGCATGTTTTATCGCTTTATCGCTAATCTTATCGCAATCGCATTCGCGCCTTGACTGATAGATTCTGTATGTTGTTTTACGTGTGTATGTTACTTAGGTGTTACTTGTGCATGTTTACTTTATGTTTGTGGTAATTAATCGAAACGCAATCGCAACTCTATCGCATCGCAATTTAATCGCAAATGCTAAACGCAAGTTATTTATAGTGATTGTATGTTAGATATAGTAGTTAGGTTATTTGGGTAACTAATGGGTAATTCTATCGCATCGCTCGCTCGAAACGCATCGCAACGCTCAACACGCGAATCGAAACAACAAAACTCAACACGGCGGACACCTGGATCGAGTGGCAAACCGATCGAGTGGCCATCCGATCGGATTGCCATTCGATCGGTGACCAATCCGACCCTTGCTCCTTTCCCTTTTTGGAAACCCTATAAATACCCTCCTGTCACACAACACTCTCACTTGACCAGCCGCACTCAAGCCTTCTTCCTCTCAATTTCTCATGATTCTTGTAAGTTTTCAACCTAAATCTTGTACTTCTATGATCTACACGCACTTCTTCATCATTTTCACCTTTGAATCTCAACTTTTAACCATGAAATCAGTGGATTGAGGTGTTCTAGGGTGATGTCATCATGGAGTTCTTATGAACTTCAAGTTTTGGCCTCATTCCACCAAGAACAACTCAGATCTGAAGGATTTCCACAAGACTAACCAATGTTTTCGCATATATCTACACAAATACATGGTTAAAAGGATTGAAAGATGGTTTTCTAACTTTCTTTCAACTCTTTTACACTCAATGCACTCAAAACTGATAGAATCGGAGCTCGTTCTGATCTTCTACTCCTTCTTGGTGATGTGTGGTTCAAGATCTGAGACTACCGATTTCGGGTTAAACATGAACGACCGTCTTGAACAGTTAACTGATCGGACTAGGGTGATTCTTGTTCTATCGGATCACTTGGGTCATGATGGGGTTTCTGTTGTTTAGCACGTTATCACACCGTCTCGATCAAAACTGCAAAACCCTCAAAATAACCAAGTTAAAAACGATCAGATGCGTTGGGACGGATTGCCATCCGATCGGATTGTCATCCGATCGAACTGCAATCCGGTCGGATTGCACTTAAGGATTCAACGTTTAAACTTACTCAATTTTTAAAGATCTGAATGTCGAACGAATTGCAGCCCGATCGGATTGCCATCCGATCGAACGACCATCCAACCATGTGACATTTGGAACTTCAACACTTAATCATTTTCATATTTTCAAAGATCATCAGTAACTAACGGATTACTAACCGATCGGATTGCAATCCGATCGAGTGACAATCCTGCTGTGAACTTGTTCTCACTAAGTGTCCTACCAATCGGATCGCCACCTGATCGAACGACCGTTCGATCGATCGACCTGAAGGGTAGAGATACTTCTCTGTTTTCAAAATGCTACAACGAAAACTTCAAAGCCATCATACACAAACACATCCTTACCAAACGATGTCAATCCAATCGAATGGCCATCCGATCGGATGACCATCCGAACGGATTGACATCCGATCGAGTGGCCATCCGGTCAGATTGCCATCCGACACTTGGTACTTTGCATCGTTTTACGCGCCGCTTATCGTTTATGCTGTCGTTAACTGTTCAGGCTAATCTCTCTCAGCGCTCCCTTCAATCCAAGAGAGTGTTTACTTGTTAAACACAATCTGTGAGTATACTCGAACCCTTTTTACTTTACGCACTTTTGGGTGTTACATACGTTACTTATTCTAAATCACAATCTACACACAACGCAAACACTATTTATACGCTGACCGTTATTGCATGCTGTCACACCCTGGCTTTGCGGAAGCGTGGTTAATTTTGGTGTGACTTCTTAATACCATAGCTTAACCATAACAAAGCTATATGAAGTAAAATCATGCAAGATCATCCATTCGATTAAGTTTTAAAACCAGAGTGACATACCATTGTCTTAAGGACTTACAACCTCATAACATAAAACATTGTCTTTAAAAACATAACCATTAACATGAAATAAACGCAGTTTAAGATTTGTGACTCGTCCAGGAAAAAGTCACATTTCCTAAACCCGGATGACCTCGGAACCCATATGCAGCGGGAAAACATAACATACCGCGCCAGATCTTTAATTTCCTGAAATACATGTAAGTTGAAAAATCAACAATAATGTTGAGCGAGTTCATGTGTAAGTGAGTAAGTAAACCTTTGTGAGTATAAAAATAGTCGTGGTATGTAGCCAATAAGGGAATTGAGATCACCAATGGTTTGCAAGGCCACTGATATATGTGAAGTGCAAATAGGGAGACTCAAACCTAGCAGATTTCGCCACGGCATTAGTATGTGGACAAAGTCACCCCAAGGTCCGTTTCTAGTTTGGCCTGGGGCTGGGCTCGCTACACCCAGATAGATCTACCGCTCCTGTCCCTCGGTCCCGACATGAGGACTAATGGCCTCATATTGCTCCTACCCACTCACATGATCTAAGTAGTAAACCTCCTTACGCTAACCATACCGAGTATAGAGTACTTGTAATCAAAGTAACATGTATTTCACCCCCGCAGTTAAGAAAACTGAAAACAGTTAGAGAAAAGGGGGACATGAACTCACAGTGAAGCGTCTCTACCAAGTATCTCCTGCTCACGCAGCTGTGCGACGACCTACAGGTGCTAATTTCTATTAGACGGACGGCCATGCCTTAGCTTTATAGTTTAAGTCTTTGGGAAATAGTTAGACAACTATTTCGTGTTTACATTCTGTAAATACTTGGTAATTATTTTCCTTCCCAAGGATGGGGGATTCAATACATGTGCGTTCATAAATATTTCCGCAAGTGCGTAAGTTACGTTTTTAACAATCGAGTGGTAGTATAATTACCGGTGTAACTTATATATTTATGGTGAACGCGTTCGTATTATTTTGGGATCGTTAATGTTCGTAAATATTATTTTTACTCTAAAAATAATATTTATGTATTTTCACAAAATAATCATAAACAGTGTGTGAAAATATATATTTATCACGTTAAATTTTGTGAAAATCCCACCTCCGAATATTTAGTAAATAAAGTCATGGCGAAATTTGTATTTCGGAAATATGTCAAAAATAATTCTAACACTTGTAGTGTAAATAGTTCCAAGTGTTAGGTTTTTAGAAAAAATTTCGCCAGAGTTTCCTCTGTAACTGGAGGTGGCCACGCTTTCAAGCGTATCATTTTCTTTATCAAATCAACTCAACAATTTTCTTTATTTGATCAGAACAACTTTTCTCACAACAATTAATCAACATATGTGTAACTTGCCAAAAATTACATGAACTTGTAGTTTTTCCCAAAACTGTGGTGTAAATCTCCTTAAATTTAGTAGATCCTCATATAAGGTAATTTGATCTTGTAAAAACCTCGTTTTTAGAGAAAATCCATCTTTACAACTTTCCGTCATCTTTTACAAAAACTGTTATTTTGTCGGATCTTTTCATTTCACAAGTGTTTACACACTTGTGGTTTATAAAAATCATGTTTGTTAGTGTAAGATCTATCTTTTAAAATACATGATTTCTTTGATACGTGGTTCTTTGAAAATACCACTTGCAGATGCGTAGATCTGCTAGTTTTAAACACATTTTCACAAGTAAAACTCTTTTACACAAGTTCATGATTTGCGTGTGGTAGAGTTTCACCTTTTAACCCTTGTATCATTCAAAACAAGCTTATGTTAAGATCCATGATCTTACCAAACCGGGTTAAATGATGATCCGAGCTACCACATCATAGATCGGGCCTAAATAATCATACATTTCGAATACTACATCATTTACACAACTTATGTGCTATTAACCACCATTTATAGTGTTTTTAGTAAACTTTAATGCTTCAAAATACAAGATTCCGAGTTTTAACCGATAAAAATCCTTTTAACCACTTTAGATTAGTTCGAATACGAGTTTTAAGCATTATACCTCTAGCTCGGGGCTAGGGAAGAATCTATGCGCAAAAGAGGTGGATAAAAGCTAAGTAGAGAGGTCCTTCGCGTTCCGCTTGCTCCAAGACTCCTTGTATACGACCCTCGACACTTGTATGTGATTAGAACTTGCAAGATGGAACTCGAAAATGGATGGATGCTTGTAGGGGGGTTCGGCCGAGAGTGGTAGAGAGGGAAAGAGAGTTGTGACTTGGTGTATTGTGAGATGAATGATCATATGTGTTAATCTTCTAACTTATAGGCAAATCACAAGTGCATTACCCAATGGATGTTATGTCTTTAGGATATTAAACATTGAAGATTATAATAATCAAGCAAGGTACATGGTATGTCCCCTTGGGGACGGTTTTGGTTAAGGGGGGGGGGGGGGGTAGTTTGGTTCGATTCCAACTAGATGATTAGGTAATAGTTAGGTTAAACCAAGTTAGTTAAGTAGTTAACTTGGTTAGTTGTGTGTCGTGCGTTTCAGTGGGTGTTAGGGTAATCAGGGACCCTAACTGGCTCAGAAAAAGATAAATAATGAAAATAACAATATTTTCATGTTTCGGGTATAGTCCGGTTGTTTGGTTGGATAGTAATCCGTTAAAGCGTTACTAAAGCTTTAAAGTGTCGTTATTACTCTTTTTAGTGACACAACTCATTCCTGACACTTTGGAAAGTGTCTAGTGTTATTTTTCTCATGTTTTGGCACTTTATTAGTTAGCTAAAAGCTGAATTATTTTGTAAAGTGCTGAGTTTTGTACTTAAAGTATGTTTTAGGCACATCCAGTCATAGTGACCTATTCCTAGAGACGCAGTTCCACAACCCTTATATCCCTACACTCACTACTAGTGTAGCAAAACGTTTCTGGCTCGTACAGGCCTTTAGAGGCAGTGTTTGCCTGATGCTGGCTTTATCAGCATGTTCAATAGGTTATCCGTGTGTTGTGCTACTGTGCTTTTTGTGCATCATGGTTGTCACTAGGGTTCAGCATGTAAATAATGTAGTGACGATAAGTAAAGTATGATGCAAGTAAGTACATGTATCAGATATCAAGTAGCAGTTCATCAGCTAGTTCAAACAAGCACAGTAATTCAGCAGTAATTAATTACTAATTAAGTCGTACGGATACCTGGTTTAGTGCGGGTTGTCACATTCTCCCCCCGTTAAATAAATTTCGTCCCGAAATTTAAGTTCTACTTGAAGATGCAGGGTTCTTAGGAAAAAGGTGGGGGTATTTCTCTTTCATTCGGTCCTCCCGTTCCCAGGTGTATTCAGGACCATGTCTGGCATTCCAACGAACTTTGACGAGCTTGACACTGCTCCGGCGGGTCTTGTTAACTTTCCAATCCGTAACCTCGACCGGTTCTTCAACGAAGTGGAGCGTGTCGTCAACATGAATCTCGTCGGTGGGAATGGCAATGTCAACTTGAGTTGGACTTTTCTTCAGGTTGGATACATGAAATGTATCGTGAACACCATTTAGTTCAGCAGGTAGGTCCAACTTGTTTGCTACCAGTCCTATTCTTTCAAGAATTCTGAAAGGACCAATGTAGCGCGGATTTAACTTCCCACGCTTTCCGAAGCGTGCCACACCCTTCCAGGGTGAAACTTTCAATAACACCATCTCTCCAACTTGGAAATCCACATGTTTCCGGTTTGGATCCGCATAGGCCTTCTGTCTGTGGCGAGCTGCTTCGATGCGTTTAAGAATCTGCGCAATCTTGTCTGTCGTCTCTTGGACGATTTCGGGACCAGCAAGCTGCCTATCACCTGCGTCAGCCCAACATAAGGGTGATCGGCACTTGCGTCCGTAAAGGGCTTCAAATGGCGCGACACCAATACTGGTGTGGTAGCTGTTGTTGTATGAAAATTCGACCAAAGGTAAATGTTTATCCCAGCTACCGCCCAAATCCATAACACACGCTCTCAGCATGTCTTCCAAAGTCTGTATCGTTCGCTCGCTCTGGCCGTCAGTTTGCGGATGAAACGCAGTGCTCAGATTCAATTGTGAGCCAAAGGCTTCTTGGAAGGATTGCCATATCCTTGACACAAACCTTCCGTCTCTATCAGAGATGATTGAGAGAGGTACTCCATGGCGTGCGACGATCTCTCTCATGTAAATTTCAGCCAATTTGCTCGTATTATCCTTCTCTCTGATAGGTAAGAAGTGTGCTGACTTCGTTAATCGATCCACTATCACCCAGATAGTGTCATGGCCTCTTGGCGTTCTTGGCAATTTCGTAATAAAATCCATGGAGATTTGTTCCCATTTCCACTTGGGAATCTCAGGTTGTTGTAGAAGTCCTAAAGGCTTCTGGTATTCCGCTTTGACCTTAGCGCACGTTAAACATTTGCTCACATACACAGCAACATCGCCTTTCATCCTAGGCCACCAATAACAATCTTTGAGATCCTGGTACATCTTATCCGCTCCAGGATGGATAGAGTACCGTGATTTGTGAGCTTCATCAAAAATAACTTTCCTTAAGCCACCAAACAGAGGAACCCAAATCCTTTTCTCGAAGCATAACGTTCCTTCCTCGTTTGGTACCAAAAGCTTCTCCATCCCACGGAGATATTCTTCTTCAAGGTTTCCTTCCTTGAGAGCTTCCTTTTGCGCGATACGAATGCGCAAGGAAAGATCGGTTCGAATAATCATTTCTAAAGCTCTAACCCTTATGGGCTTGATTCTCTCTTTACGACTTAGGGCATCAGCGACTACATTCGCCTTCCCTGGATGATACTTTATCTCGCAGTCGTAATCGTTCAGCAACTCAACCCAACGTCTTTGCCTCATATTCAACTCCTTCTGGTTGAATATATGCTGTAGGCTCTTGTGATCTGTGAAGATTGTACACTTCGTACCATAAAGGTAGTGTCTCCAGATCTTTAAAGCAAAAACCACTGCGCCGAGCTCCAAATCGTGTGTGGTATAGTTCTTTTCATGTACTTTCAGTTGACGCGATGCGTAAGCAATAACCTTTTGGCGTTGCATCAACACACAACCTAATCCTTGACGCGAAGCGTCACAGTATACAACAAAATCATCTGTACCTTCCGGTAGTGCTAAGATTGGCGCATTGCAGAGCTTATCCTTCAGTATCTGGAACGCTTCTTCCTGTTTGATTCCCCAATCAAACTTCTTATCTTTCTGGGTGAGGAGCGTCAATGGTTGAGCGATTTTTGAGAAATCCTCAATGAACCTTCGATAGTAGCCAGCCAAACCCAAGAATTGTCGAATCTCGGTTGGCGTCTTTGGCGTTTCCCAATTCTTGATCGCCTCGATCTTTGTTGGATCCACGTGGATTCCATCTCCATTTACCACGTGCCCAAGGAATTGCACCTCTCGTAGCCAAAACTCGCACTTAGAGAATTTGTCATACAGTTGTTCCTTCTTCAGCAGCTCTAGAATGGCTCTAAGATGCTGCTCGTGTTCAGCCTTCATCTTTGAATAAATTAAAATGTCATCGATGAATACAATCACGAACTTATCCAAGTATGGCTTGCAAACTCTATTCATTAGATCCATGAATACCGCAGGTGCGTTTGTCAAACCAAACGGCATAACAAGGAACTCGTAGTGTCCATAACGAGTTCTGAAGGCTGTCTTTGGGATACTCTCCTCTTGTATCCTTAACTGATGGTATCCAGATCAAAGATCGATCTTTGAATAAAAGCTTGAGCCTTGCAGTTGATCAAACAGATCATCGATTCTTGGTAGAGGGTATCTATTCTTGATCGTCAGCTTGTTCAGCTCCCGGTAGTCGATGCACATTCGAAAACTACCGTCCTTCTTTTTGACAAACAGGACCGGAGCTCCCCAAGGCGAGAAGCTTGGTCGGATAAAACCCTTGTCTAACAACTCTTGAAGTTGTGTCGACAGTTCCTGCATCTCAGACGGAGCAAGTCTATAAGGTGCCTTAGCCACAGGCGCGGCGCCTGGAACTAAGTCAATGCGGAACTCTACTTGTCTCTGAGGTGGCAGTCCAGGTAAGTCTTCTGGGAAGACTTCTGGGTATTCCCTCACGACAGGGATGTCTTCGATTCTTGGCTCAGCAGCCTTCTTATCCACAATGTGTGCCAGAAAAGCAACACATCCTTTCTGCAAACACTTCCTTGCTTTCAGGCAGCTGATAATTCTTAACGGCGTATCACGCTTCTCTCCGTGAACCACAATTGTCTCGCCATCTTCGGTTGGGATACGAACGATCTTTTCGTGACAAACTATCTCAGCTTTGTTGCCTGATAGCCAATCCATTCCTACTACCACGTCGAAGCTTCCCAACTGGACTGGTAGTAGATCTAGAGCGAACTCACGTTCTCCCAATTCGATCACACAACCTCTGATAACTTCATTGGCTTCTACTAACTTCCCATTGGCCAATTCGATTGAGTAGGGAATATCTAACTTATTAGCGGCTAACCCAAGCATATTCTTAAATTCTAACGACACGAAGCTATAATCGGCACCAGTATCAAATAAAACGGATGCATAGCGTTGATTTACAGGGAACGTACCAGTAACAACATTGGGGTCCTGGCGCACTTCCCTAGCTTCGATTTGGAACACTCTTCCACGGGCTTGGTTTAACTCTGGGCAGTTCTTCTTAAAATGCCCGATATCAGCGCAGTTATAGCATCCAAGTCTTTGCCCGTTTCCACCTCCATTTCCAGCTTGGTTGTTGTTTTGGTTTGCATTGCCAGCTTGGTTCGCAATGTTGCCTCGATTCCCGTTTCCTCCATAGTTTCCTTGTGAGCGATTACCACCACGATTGTTATTCCTATTCCCAAATCCTCCCTGGCCTCCCCGGCCGGCATTAGCCCAACAAGAATCCTTCAAGTGGCCCGGCTTTCCACATGCTTCGCATACTTTCACACTACAATGGCCAGTATGATGGCGTTGACAGGTATTACACTTGGGCTGGGTGCCCTGATATCCTTTTCCTTTCTTTCCACTACCAGCTGTAACCTGAGCTGGCGTGCCTGATCCTCCTTTCTTAACCGCCACACTGGCGCCCTGCTTGAAGTTTGAGAACTTCCGCTTGTTACCTCCTGACGACTCGACATGAGTCTCTTTCTTCTTATGGTCAGCATCATTAAACTTGTTCAGGTGAATGGCCTCCTCTGTGAGAGCCACGCTCAAATCAATCACCTCAGTAATGGTCGCAGGCTTGGATGAGGTTACCATGCTTATGATTTGAGGAGCTAGTCCCCAAATGAAGCGTTCAATTCTCTTGAACTCAGGAGTGACCATGTAGGGTACCACATGCGATAAGTCATGGAACCTTTGAACGTATTCCGCGATCTTTGGACCGTCCATTTTCAAGTGCCAGAACTCGGTTTCCAATCTTTGGATTTCTGCGCGGGAACAGTACTTTTTGCGCATAAGTTCCTTCAGTTCGGTCCAGGTCAGCGCGTAGGCAGCAGCTTCGCCTAGTGTCTGTACTTGTAGATTCCACCAGGATAGGGCTCCATCTAGAAACAGCCCTGAGATATAGGTGACTTGCTGATCCAGCGCGCACTTGCTCATGCGAAGAACAGATTCGGTTTTCTCAGCCCAACGAACAAAGGCGACAGCACCTCCTGTGCCATCAAAGTTTACGGGCTTGCAGTCTAAGAACTGCTTGTAGGTGCATCCTGCACATACGTTATAACATACGTTTGGCATTAGCATCATTGCTAAAGATATCCAATTAGGTCATGGTATGTCTAAATGACTTAGTATTACCATGAGGTGGATTATTGTTGTTGCCAGTGTTGCCAGAGTTGCTTCCACTAGTCCCTCCTTGAGAGGCGGCGTATTGTGCAATGGCAGCAGCGATAATTTGCTGGAGTTCTGCCTCATTAGTAGGCATGTGTGTCTCACGTCTCGGCGGCATCTTCTAAAAGATGGTTTACGTTGGTCAGGCCATAGTGAAACGTACGTATATAGTAATAGTAATAGCACATAACATCTCATGTTATCAACACATCACAAGTACCAATCACACAACATCCCATATCATAAAAATATAAATAAGCAATCAAGCGAATCAAATATGGTGAGAATACTGCGATTGCCATATATCGAGACCACATAGTAAGTGTATCAGTACATCCATGTGTCATACAATCATCAATCAACTAGGGGCTACATCACCCCTGTCCAAAAACTATATCATGTCAATGTCAAATACATCAAATACATGTCAACAAAAGTCAGGATCATAAAGTAGTCTCCAAAAATGCTGTGCAGTCCAACAATCGCCGTCTTCTCACCCTCGTCTACCCAAACAGCACTGATGAGCTCTATACAGATGGTGGTGGAGGAGGGGGAAAGTGGGTGTAAAGCAAACGACGTAACTGGAGCCAGTCCTCCTCCATGGCTCGATGGGTACGAATGATAGAAGCAACCTGCTGCTCTAGTGTAAAGAGACGGGCAGCATAATCTGGAGGTAAGGGTCGAAATGTCTGCGGAGGAGAGTGTGTCTGACCATGGCACTGGCATGGTGGCAGCTGAGCTCTCTCAAGCTCCTGGATGCGCTGCGTGTGTGACTCATGCTGGGCGAAAAAGGACATCAAAACGTCCTCGATAGTATACCCCATGTGGAAAGAATGGTAGGGGTCAGTAGGTGGCATAGCAGAGTCTGGTGCCCAAAGGAACGGCTCACTGGTGGGGTCAAAAGGTGCCACATGAAATGGAGCAACAGTGGGTGGAACAGATGACATCTGGGGCATGAAGGGGATAGACATCGGTACATGCCCAAAAGGATGGGCTGAAGAACCCTCTCCAGTCCTTGCTGGAGGTACAAACTGAGGAACCTGAAAAGAAAAATCAACATGTCGTGTATCAGGGATCTGAGGGGGAAAAGGTGGAACATCCTCATCAGCAGGTATCCAACCGTGCTGTGCATGCTCATCTGGTGGATCCATGTGTGCCGCGAACAGTGCATGCTCGGGCTCTAGCGGGATGGGATCAGGTGCAACAAAAGGGTGAACAGGTGCAATGTGCTCAACAGGATGGTCAACAGGTATATCAACAACAGGTAGAGGAACAACAGGATCAACAACAACATGATCGCCCTCTAACAAAGGAACATCCACGGGGAGATCATCAACAGGTGGGTCTGCTATAACAGGCTCAATAGGGATGCCAGCATGTACGGGGTCATGCTCAAGCATGGGGTCTAGAGCGGCTGCCTGCTCAGGGGCGACGGCAGGCTCGAGATCATCAAAAGCCATCTCGAAGTCAAACTCGGGGTCGATAGGATCTACTGGGTCAGCTGGATCCTCCATGGGCTGATCCATAGGTATAAACTCGATATCCTCGTCTGGGTCGTATCCCGGGGAAAAGATAGGATCAGAATCCTCTATGTCATCATGGTCAAACGCAAAGCTGGGAATGGGTGCAACAGAGGATGCCTGGTCAGGATCAGAATCATGCGCAAAGTGCTGTGCGCTCAATGTGTGAGAAGGTACGGATGCCACAGACTCGAAGGAGTCTGGGACAGGAGAATGTGCAGGCGAATCCTCAGCGGGAACGTCAGCGATCATCAGAAGATCGTCCGCAGGAAGAAGGGCCTCGCCCTGGATCTCATCCTCAAAGGGCTCCTCCTCAAATAGGTCAACATCGCCGTCAGCCTCGGCGTCAAGAAGGAAATCATATGCTGGATAAACGGCTAAGGGTATAGGAGCCGGAATCTCTACTAGAGGTAGGTACTCAGCGGGAGGGTCATCTGCAGGCTCATCAGCACCATCGGGTAGTGCGAAAGGCTGGAAATCATCCTCGTCAGTACTGGTATAGTCAGATGTGTACACCTCATGCTCGGAGGATGTGAGGTCATCAGATACGATAGGTATGGGTCCAGTGGTGTCCGAATCGCCAGTACCGGCGAAGTCCATGAGTCTGTAACATAAACATAAATATGCTCAAATAATCAGTCATACAATCAGATAATCACATAAGTCACCAAGGAAGATATCACATAATTCTCCTAGTTTCACTAGCCAATTTCTCCCAGTCTCTAAGACTGCTCTATCCTCCACCTCGACCTCTTAGATCGAGCCTCGGTCCCCTTGACCGAGCCTCAGCCTTCATGACTGAGCCTACTCTTCCTAGCCTCACTAGCCAACTACCTCGGTCACCTAGACCGAGCCTCGATCCTCCAAACCGAGCCTCAGCCCTCCAGGCTGAGCCTATAAAAATCAACGTGCTCAACTACCTCGGTCACCTAGACCGAGCCTCGATCCTCCAGACCGAGCCTCAGCCATCCAGGCTGAGCCTATAAATAATAAAATGTGCTTAACATTTGTTTGTAAAAAGTTTTGGATCTGGACTTAAGTGGTATGCAGTAAAAATGTTTTCGTGAGAGCCCTAGTGATCATAGTCTAGACTTGAGAAAGAATCCTAGTTCGCTATGATCAGAGCTCTGATACCAAGCTGTCACACCCTGGCTTTGCGGAAGCGTGGTTAATTTTGGTGTGACTTCTTAATACCATAGCTTAACCATAACAAAGCTATATGAAGTAAAATCATGCAAGATCATCCATTCGATTAAGTTTTAAAACCAGAGTGACATACCATTGTCTTAAGGACTTACAACCTCATAACATAAAACATTGTCTTTAAAAACATAACCATTAACATGAAATAAACGCAGTTTAAGATTTGTGACTCGTCCAGGAAAAAGTCACATTTCCTAAACCCGGATGACCTCGGAACCCATATGCAGCGGGAAAACATAACATACCGCGCCAGATCTTTAATTTCCTGAAATACATGTAAGTTGAAAAATCAACAATAATGTTGAGCGAGTTCATGTGTAAGTGAGTAAGTAAACCTTTGTGAGTATAAAAATAGTCGTGGTATGTAGCCAATAAGGGAATTGAGATCACCAATGGTTTGCAAGGCCACTGATATATGTGAAGTGCAAATAGGGAGACTCAAACCTAGCAGATTTCGCCACGGCATTAGTATGTGGACAAAGTCACCCCAAGGTCCGTTTCTAGTTTGGCCTGGGGCTGGGCTCGCTACACCCAGATAGATCTACCGCTCCTGTCCCTCGGTCCCGACATGAGGACTAATGGCCTCATATTGCTCCTACCCACTCACATGATCTAAGTAGTAAACCTCCTTACGCTAACCATACCGAGTATAGAGTACTTGTAATCAAAGTAACATGTATTTCACCCCCGCAGTTAAGAAAACTGAAAACAGTTAGAGAAAAGGGGGACATGAACTCACAGTGAAGCGTCTCTACCAAGTATCTCCTGCTCACGCAGCTGTGCGACGACCTACAGGTGCTAATTTCTATTAGACGGACGGCCATGCCTTAGCTTTATAGTTTAAGTCTTTGGGAAATAGTTAGACAACTATTTCGTGTTTACATTCTGTAAATACTTGGTAATTATTTTCCTTCCCAAGGATGGGGGATTCAATACATGTGCGTTCATAAATATTTCCGCAAGTGCGTAAGTTACGTTTTTAACAATCGAGTGGTAGTATAATTACCGGTGTAACTTATATATTTATGGTGAACGCGTTCGTATTATTTTGGGATCGTTAATGTTCGTAAATATTATTTTTACTCTAAAAATAATATTTATGTATTTTCACAAAATAATCATAAACAGTGTGTGAAAATATATATTTATCACGTTAAATTTTGTGAAAATCCCACCTCCGAATATTTAGTAAATAAAGTCATGGCGAAATTTGTATTTCGGAAATATGTCAAAAATAATTCTAACACTTGTAGTGTAAATAGTTCCAAGTGTTAGGTTTTTAGAAAAAATTTCGCCAGAGTTTCCTCTGTAACTGGAGGTGGCCACGCTTTCAAGCGTATCATTTTCTTTATCAAATCAACTCAACAATTTTCTTTATTTGATCAGAACAACTTTTCTCACAACAATTAATCAACATATGTGTAACTTGCCAAAAATTACATGAACTTGTAGTTTTTCCCAAAACTGTGGTGTAAATCTCCTTAAATTTAGTAGATCCTCATATAAGGTAATTTGATCTTGTAAAAACCTCGTTTTTAGAGAAAATCCATCTTTACAACTTTCCGTCATCTTTTACAAAAACTGTTATTTTGTCGGATCTTTTCATTTCACAAGTGTTTACACACTTGTGGTTTATAAAAATCATGTTTGTTAGTGTAAGATCTATCTTTTAAAATACATGATTTCTTTGATACGTGGTTCTTTGAAAATACCACTTGCAGATGCGTAGATCTGCTAGTTTTAAACACATTTTCACAAGTAAAACTCTTTTACACAAGTTCATGATTTGCGTGTGGTAGAGTTTCACCTTTTAACCCTTGTATCATTCAAAACAAGCTTATGTTAAGATCCATGATCTTACCAAACCGGGTTAAATGATGATCCGAGCTACCACATCATAGATCGGGCCTAAATAATCATACATTTCGAATACTACATCATTTACACAACTTATGTGCTATTAACCACCATTTATAGTGTTTTTAGTAAACTTTAATGCTTCAAAATACAAGATTCCGAGTTTTAACCGATAAAAATCCTTTTAACCACTTTAGATTAGTTCGAATACGAGTTTTAAGCATTATACCTCTAGCTCGGGGCTAGGGAAGAATCTATGCGCAAAAGAGGTGGATAAAAGCTAAGTAGAGAGGTCCTTCGCGTTCCGCTTGCTCCAAGACTCCTTGTATACGACCCTCGACACTTGTATGTGATTAGAACTTGCAAGATGGAACTCGAAAATGGATGGATGCTTGTAGGGGGGTTCGGCCGAGAGTGGTAGAGAGGGAAAGAGAGTTGTGACTTGGTGTATTGTGAGATGAATGATCATATGTGTTAATATTCTAACTTATAGGCAAATCACAAGTGCATTACCCAATGGATGTTATGTCTTTAGGATATTAAACATTGACGATTATAATAATCAAGCAAGGTACATGGTATGTCCCCTTGGGGACGGTTTTGGTTAAGGGGGGGGGGGGGTAGTTTGGTTCGATTCCAACTAGATGATTAGGTAATAGTTAGGTTAAACCAAGTTAGTTAAGTAGTTAACTTGGTTAGTTGTGTGTCGTGCGTTTCAGTGGGTGTTAGGGTAATCAGGGACCCTAACTGGCTCAGAAAAAGATAAATAATGAAAATAACAATATTTTCATGTTTCGGGTATAGTCCGGTTGTTTGGTTGGATAGTAATCCGTTAAAGCGTTACTAAAGCTTTAAAGTGTCGTTATTACTCTTTTTAGTGACACAACTCATTCCTGACACTTTGGAAAGTGTCTAGTGTTATTTTTCTCATGTTTTGGCACTTTATTAGTTAGCTAAAAGCTGAATTATTTTGTAAAGTGCTGAGTTTTGTACTTAAAGTACGTTTTAGGCACATCCAGTCATAGTGACCTATTCCTAGAGACGCAGTTCCACAACCCTTATATCCCTACACTCACTACTAGTGTAGCAAAACGTTTCTGGCTCGTACAGGCCTTTAGAGGCAGTGTTTGCCTGATGCTGGCTTTATCAGCATGTTCAATAGGTTATCCGTGTGTTGTGCTACTGTGCTTTTTGTGCATCATGGTTGTCACTAGGGTTCAGCATGTAAATAATGTAGTGACGATAAGTAAAGTATGATGCAAGTAAGTACATGTATCAGATATCAAGTAGCAGTTCATCAGCTAGTTCAAACAAGCACAGTAATTCAGCAGTAATTAATTACTAATTAAGTCGTACGGATACCTGGTTTAGTGCGGGTTGTCACACATGCTACGTGTTATTCGATGAATGCTTGTATGTTATGTTAACACAGTGAGTGTTGCCTGACACCTTAGCAACGATAGTACTATAGTTTGGACTCAGCACCTATCGTGGACAGGGGTTGTTAAGGGCTTTACTTCACGTGTCCCAGTGGGGATATATGTTGCGCATTCTTCAACTCGCAGTCACGTCTGTGCATATTTCTCTGTCGATAACCTACTTACCTTTACCCTGTACATGCTACATGCTGGTTATGCGTAAACTATTTCAAACTCTACTACTATATCAAACTTGTATGCTCACGTTTACACTATGTGTATTGACCTCTATTTTAACGCATGTGACAGGTGTTTGAATGCTTAGGACGCTTTGCTTGTTATTTGCTGGAATCAAGCTAGGATGGAGTCTAGAAACGAACCTAATAAAAATCTGAGTTGTCGGAATAGTTTGCTTGTTTTAGAGATAATTATCTGTAATAACTATTTTTACTTTATCTGTTAGTAGTATGGGATATTAACATTAAGGATTCGGTAATTTAATAGTTGTTGTGGAATCTCTTGAACAATCTGTTTCGCTCAGTGTCACGCCCCGATGATTCCGCCATTGGTTGGGGTGTGACAGATTGGTATCAGAGCCATAACTATAGGGAATTAGGCAAGACTTGACCTAGTCCGGGTCGATGTCTTAGAGACGACCTAGTCTATAGTCTAAGTACCAACATACCGCCTTGTGCGAACCTGATAGGGGTTCCGTACGAGCTTATTGCTATTCCTCGATCGACTCGCACTCACGCTATACTATCACACTTCCTTTCCTAAGGCAGTCGCAATGCGTTGTTTTCAAAAAAATGAACCAGTGATTGGATCGAGATTAGGTGTGAAAACCGCAAACTCTCGATTAAAATCGCTTGTTCGACCCACATTTTTACTATAAACACGAGAATTTGTGTTGAATCAGGAGTGAAATCCATACTTCGACGCAGATTCTTCTATCAGTCTTGTGATCTCATCACACCAAATAGGAATGTAGTTGCTGAGTCAGGGGTGAAACCCGGAACTTGGTGACCCGTTCCGTTGTTTATTTTGGTTTTTCAAAGCTCTCACCAAAGTCTCGACAGACTCCAACGACTTGAAGTCACACTGTAACTGGAAGGATGCGTGTCGTTCGCCCAAATCGAGGCGAGAGCATAGTCTCGAAAGCCAAAGTGCGTACCAAAAGTCCTTGAGAATAGTCGAATCACTTTGGGTAGTCAATGTCTATCAGCCTAAGACAATCTATGTTCGATTTCAAGCTCGCAATCACTGATTTTATATGTTACGATTCTGAGCCGCAACTGCTGACTCTGATGTTTGCCGTTTTATGTGGAATTTTGTGTGTTTTATGTGGTTTTACCTGTTTATATGTTTCGATTTTGGTGATTTATTCGCTTTTCGCTTTGATCGACACACACAATTCGCACTGCACATATATCTCAATACGCTAACAAATCGTTGCTACTTGTGGATGATCGCATGTTATGTTACCCGCTTATGCTATACTACTCGCTATGTACTCGCAAAACACAATCGCTATTCTCGAACGCGCAAACTTTGAATGATAGGGTTTCTGTGTTCTGACTGCCTCATGTGCTTCTTTGCCTTACGTGCTTATGTGCTCTTACGTGCTTATGTGTTCTGCGACTATCTGCTTGTGTGATTATGTGATTGTATGGTTGATGTGTTCCTACGCTTTAGTAGTAGTACGTGTGAGGAGAGATTCGATTATATAGCGTTTTGAATCCTATGGCGCTGTCTATCGCATACACTGTCGTCATTCGGATCATTCCATTCCCGATCAGCTCGCCGCAATCACGATGACAACCGCATCGCCGCCCTCGTCGCTAAGCAAATGGCGAAAGTTATCCCGCAGATTATTAGCGAGCTGAATGAAAACGCTAGCGAGTCTTCTGAAGAGTCCCGGACTAATTCACCAAAGTCTGCTTTTAGCTTCAAGCAGTTCAAAGCTTGCGGTCCAAAGGAATTTACCGGAGAAGAAGGTCCTACGGCCATGTTTCAATGGTTTGATTCTATCGAAGTCACCCTGCGCCAGAGTGGCTGTCCTGATAATCTCCGTACTCTTAACGCCACTTGCGTCTTCCAATCCCGAGCTCTAGATTGGTGGACGGCCGAGAGAAACAAACGCGGAAATGATACAGCTTACGGGCTGACGTGGGATGAGTTGAAGGACGTTATAATGCAAGAGTTCTGCCCTCCCCACGAGCGCCAAAAGCTGGAGGACGAATCCTGGCATATCAAGCCGAAAGATGGAGATAACGCTGGTTTGACTGCTCGCTTCAAGCAGCTAAGCATAATCTATCCGAGCCAAGTTACTACGCCCGAAATCACCATCAAAAAGTATATACGTGCTCTTCCGAATTGTGTGGCTGATTTCGTTCAAGTTGCAATGACGTCAACCATCAAGGAAACTTTTCTACTCGCTGCTGAGATCAATGACAAGCGAGTCAAGGCTGGTTATTGGGATAAAGCCTCCAAGAATCCGCATCAAGCTACCACCGATGTTCTAACCGCTGAAACCGCCGCTGCATCGCAGTCTTCAAAGTCCTCTCGTCGCAAGAGGAAGAACAATAACAACAGTAGCAAAAGTTGCGCTGTCACCACTGCTGCCCCGCCTCAAGCCATACCTGCTCAACCGCAGCCTCAACAACGCCAAGTAGCGGCACCGGTTACCCATGCACCGCCGGCAAAGCGTGCATACACTGGTCCTCACCCGGCTTGCCCTACTTGTACCTATCACCACCCAGTGGGAGTCGCCTGCAGATACTGTGTGCATTGCAACATGTACGGCCATTTCACCGCCAACTGCCGTATCCACGTCAAGCTCCAGCCCCAACTCAAGGCCAAGCTCCTGCCCAACAAGCTCTACTTACCGCTCCTCAAGGCCAACAAGTGGCTCCTGCACCCGCAATCCACGCTAGAGCTTGCTTTGCGTGTGGTGTTCCCAACCACTTCACAAACATGTGCCCAAATCGAGTGGTGAAGCAAGAGCCACAACAGCAGCAGCCCCAGCAACAGCAGCAGCAACAGCAAGCAACTCGTGGACGCACTTTCAACATCAATGTCCGCCAAGCTCAAGCCGATAACAATGTGGTCAATGGTACGTTCCTTGTGAATGGTATATATGCTTTGTGTTTATTTGATACTGGAGCTGATAACTGTTTTGTGTCGTTAGAATTCGAAAAGCTCCTTAATCGTAAGCGCGCCCATCTTCCCTTGTCATTCGATGTTGAAGTTGCCACCGGAAGAACCGTCGTTGTCAATTCTGTTCTTCGTGATTGTACTCTTGAACTTAACAATCACATCTTTCCTATCGACCTTATTCCGATGCAGCTCGGTAGTTTTGACGTCATAGTAGGCATGGATTTTCTTCGTGAGAATCATGTTGAAGTTGTTTGTTTTGATAAGATGATTCGCTTCTCGCTCGCTAATGGTGATCTATTGTGTGTTTACGGTGAAGTCGCTTCGAAGAAACTCCAACTCATGTCGTGTACCCAAGCTAGCAAGTATCTCTGCAAGGAATACAGGGCTTTCTTGGCTAACATTGTAGTAGCGGAGAAGGAAAAGAAAGGAAAGACAGGAGTGAACGATGTTCCCCTTGTTTGTGAATTCCCTAACGTGTTTCCTGATGATCTACCTGGTTTACCCCCGAGTCGTGATATTGATTTTCGTATTGACCTCATTCCTGGAGCCAACCCTGTTGCTAAATCCCTTTATCGCCTCACTCCATCCGAAATGCGTGAACTCTCGAGTCAACTCCAGGAATTACTTGACAAAGGCTTCATTTGCCCTAGCACCTCCCCTTGGGGCGCACCAGTCCTTTTCGTCAAAACGAAGGATGGGTCGTTCCGGATGTGCATCGACTATAGGGAGTTGAATAAGCTGACAATTAAGAATCGCTATCCCCTGCCTCGAATCGATGATTTGTTTGATCAACTGCAAGGTGCTACATGTTTTTTGAAGATCGATTTACGCTCAGGCTATCACCAGTTACGCATTCAAGAGGAGGATATACCCAAAACCGCCTTTCGAACTCGCTATGGTCACTACGAATTCTCGTAATGCCCTTTGGTTTAACCAATGCACCTACGGTCTTCATGGATTTGATGAACCGTGTGTGGAAACCATTTCTTGACCGCTTCGTCATCGTATTTATCGATGATATCCTTATCTATTCGAAGTCAAAAACCGAACACGCGCAACATCTACGTTTGGTTCTCGAGCTACTCCAGGGAAATCGACTCTATGCCAAGTTCTCCAAGTGTGAATTCTGGCTAGAGGAGGTTCAATTCCTCGATCACATCGTGAACAGTCAAGGTATTCATGTCGACCCCGCGAAGATCGAAGCTGTTAAGAGTTGGGTTACTCCAAAATCACCATCCGATGTACGTTCGTTCCTCGGATTGGCGGGCTATTACCGTCGATTCATTGTTGACTTCTCGAGAATCGCTGTCCCGCTTACTTCCTTGACCCATAAAGACAAGCCTTTTGTTTGGGGAACTGAACAAGAGACTGCCTTTCAAACTCTCAAGCATATGCTCTGCAATGCTCCCGTCCTTGCTTTACCCGACGGAAACGATGACTTCATTGTCTATTGTGATGCCTTGAACCTTGGTCTTGGTTGTGTTCTCATGCAACGGGACAAGGTTATCGCTTACGCATCTCATCAGCTCAAGATCCATGAGAAGAACTATACAACCCACGACCTCGAGCTAGGCGTAGTTGTTTTCGCATTGAAGATTTGGCGACACTACCTTTATGGTACTAAGTGTACGGTCTTCACCAACCATAGGAGCCTACAACACATCTTCAGCCAAAAAGAACTGAATATGCGTCAACACCGATGGGCAGAACTTCTCAACGATTATGACTGTGAGATTCGTTATCACCCAGGCAAAGCAAATGTCGTTGCCAACGCCCTCAGCAGACAAAGCTATTTGCATAGTGTTCGTAATGTTCACACCCAGCATCATCTCGAAACCCTCATCCGTGACGCTCAGCATGCCTGTTTTTGTCACACCCCGACCGCGTAAAACAACAAACCGCGGCGGAAACATCGGGGAGTCGTGTGGCATAATTATTGTTTCACAACACATGATAATTAAAGTTTAGTTTTACAAGTTTAAATTATTACATTGTCTTAGTTCAAACAAAACACATAACATAAAAGATGATAACTTTCTTGATTTTAGATTGCTAAGGCCCAAGTCGCCCTAAGTGTAGCTCGCTCACATCAAACATTCGCTCCTGAAACATATGTGAAAGTAAATACGTCAGCATAAAAATGCCTGTGAGTAACATAAGTTTAGTGTTGAAGATTCATGACTTTGAATGTTAAAAAGAAATGTTTAATGAAAAGTAGTCATGAACCTTATAAAATATTTTCTTTTATAGAATCATATGAAAATTCAAATGATATAAAAGATTGATGTATGGTTAAGTAAATAACCAAATGAAAATAATATGTATAAAATATGCCATGTCTTGTCCTTGTTGAAGTGGTCTAGATAACGCCACGATATGCAATATAATAAAAGCACTTATATATAGGAAGTACCAACGGCGTATCCACCATGCTTTTATCATATTACACATGTTTCGTTATTTAAATCACTTATTAATAACCATGAAATAATGTCTTGTTTAAATGTCAATGTCATGTGTAACCAATGTCCAATGTCAAATGTCCAGTATAAACCATGTCTTGTATGGCGAATAAATAGTATTTACTCAAGCCAAATGCATAATGTCATGTATAAACAAATGTCTTATGTAATCAAGTGTCATGTACAAAACAAAGTCTTTGAATAAACAAAAGTTTAAAACAAAAGTTATGTTTTGAAAACCATTGCTTTTATCGATATGAACATTTATACGGTTTGTCTATCGCATACACTCAAGCCTTAAGACTGTCGGATAAACCCTTATCAGGATCAAGGTTTATCAAAAATGTATTCAGATTTTGTCATTCCCCTTCCGAAATTCCTAGAAAGCGGGAGCGGGATTTGTCAATTCCTATAGCACTATTACATACTACCGAGCGGCGTGATCAATGTTAATGAATGTACTACTCCGTTAAACATACCAAATGTCCTTTTCAATGCAAGCATGTCATGAAAATGTCTTTGTAAAACCATGTAATAGGCATACTAAGTCAATATGCCAAGTAAAATGTCTTTGAAACCAAATGTTCGGTATACTAAGTCAATATACCATAAAAATGTCTTGAAATAATATATTATATGTAATATGTAACAAAATGAGTATAATGTCATGAAAACGAAAAGTAGAGTTATGCACATATGCTTCACCCCAAAACATTTGAAAAACGTAAAATAGAGGAACTATGTACTCACCTTTGGGTGCGTTTTTTATGTGTTAACACAACCTCTCAAATTGTTTATTCGTCCTAAATTAAGTAAGAACGATTTAATAATCAAAAACTCACAAAAATACCTAAGTTTATCCGATACTTAGAATTTTCACATAACTTCGAGATTTTCTCGAAAAGTTATTATTTTTATTATATTTGTGTCTTTATATATATATATATGAGTTCATATATATATTTTAAAAACTTTGCGACTTGAACGATTTTATTGGTGACCCTCATCATGTTATAAGCAATATATCTACGATTTGCGCGTCGTAATATATATACTCAAACGTGACATATAGTAAATATCGTAATACACATAATCTTGTCAAGTATTAACATGTCATCAAACACATATTATAAAACACATAACACTTTGTAACACATAAAGTTTACCCATGTACAACCCATTCTAGTGTATATTGAAAACGCGTATTTTAGCGATTCGGTGACGTTTTTGGGCGTCGGAAGTCATGTATGACTAACCAAACACCAAGTAAACTTAATATAAGTTAAAATACTTATTTTTATAGCAAAAATATCAGTTTGGTTACTGATCTAAAACAGTTTTATAAAAAATCCTCCGAAAAGCCGACTTTTAACTGTTTTACCACATAGTTTTGCATCAACCGTTACCATAACCATCCCAAATCGTAACGACTTGATATTTTAACATAACCCATGTTATTTACTGAATAAAATAGTGGTTATACTCATGATAGTGCAGGTCTCACATAAACCACATAAATCATGCAAATTTCACATATTTTACCACTTCCTAAGCTACATGTACAACATGCTGTAACACCCCGAAAACGGGTTTGGTAATCAAACCACGTTTATACTAAAAGACGGGAAAATTACCTTTAGTGGTAAAAGTAACCCGGTGAATATTAGGATTCTTAAATAAACAAGAATTTACTAACTAGGAATTTTAACCTAGTTAGCTAATAGTTTAGAAATAACCTATAGTAGGGTTAAAAGCAATTAAATTAAATGGTGATCAAGATGGAGGGACCTAAGTTGTAAAAATTGAAACTTAATTTTAATTAAGTAAATAAAACACACCAAACACCCCACAAGGAGGTGTCTGGTCGTACAAGAAGAACAGGGGGGCGATCCCCATACATCAAAACCTAAATCTTCACCAAACTTGCAAATTGAAGGCTCAATCCAAGTCTAAATCGAAATTAAAGCATAGATTACTGATCCTCATCACAAGAGGATCACAAGGTATGTAAAATTTCATAAAAAACTCTCAACTTGAATTTCTCATGTAATTGGGAAAATCTGAAATTATAGTTGCATGTATGTCTTATGATGATCTAGGAACAACTATAGTGTCTAGGGACAAACCCTAGACAAATACAAGTTGAAATCATGTGAAATTGTAGTGAAACCTATGAACATCATTGTAGGTGATTAATGGTTTATGTGAAATTTGATGAACACTAGGAAATAGAGTGTTGATCTAGTATAATTTGACAAGTTTGAAGTGATTTCAGAAATTATAGAAGTTAACAACTTTGTAAGATGGTTGATTTATGTGAAATTAGGGCTAAGAGATAAGCTAGAGACTTGATAAATAAACATGTAAAATTCTGCCCTTAAAGTGTTTGTTGAAATGCCTCAAAGAAGGCTCGAAACTAGAATTTTTGTAGTTAAAATACTTAATTGTGATGTTTTGGCTATTATACAAAATGTGATTAAAAAGATTTCTAAATATGATGAATGTGGTTAGAACTTTGGTTAAAACGGTGGTCTAAAGATAACGCCTACCGGGTAATTAAAGAATGCTAAATCTAGTTGATGAACTCGAATATGCAATTAGTATACTAATGGGCATTTGACTTTTAAAAAGTCAAACTGACCTATAATCCGATAAATGGTAATTTTTGATATGAAATTTGTAAGGTGGAATAATCGTATTAAATTATGATTAAACTAACCACCGTGGAAACGAATGATGATAGTTTGACGCGTAACAAGCTAGGTGGAAGCTTGATGATGGAGCGGGTCAAACAAATCAAGAAGGAAAGGAAAAGCGTAGTTCGGATGCGAGGTAAGTAAAACTTACACCCACTTGTAGTATATGTGTTTATTTTATAAGCAATGAATACAAGAAAGGATTAGGTTCGAATCATGAGTTTTCGTTAAGATCACTTTAAAGTGCAACTAATAACGAGAAAATAAGTAGAGATGGAAATTTAGTCAAGTACCGACTAAAGTAAATTGTAGTTAAAAGGGGGTCTAGTGGCAAAAACCCGAAATGGGTCGGATGGGAAAATTGGTAATTAATAACCATGTTTTGCTATTTATGAAGATGCTTGGTCATATAGGCCAAACGGGTCAATTGGCGTGATAACACCATTTGATAATATCGACTAATGTGATTGTCAAGTCTTGTGATAACAGGAGCGATTAACGATTCGGATACTCCCGTCACCATAGAAAATGTGATAATAAAAGCGAGGCATAAATCGGGTCTAATTGTTGATCCGAGCCAGGTACGCATATTTATGATGTATGTAAAAGTGCTAATTTGGTCGAATAATCGGTGATAGTCCTTCATTGTTAAAGAAGGACCAAAATCGACCAAAACGTCCTTGTAGGCTAAATTGAACAAACAACCCTTAGAGGTTGTTTGGAAACGATTCTTATGATTTAACAAAAGTTTAGAACGAGTATGGGTAGTGAAAGACGTAATTTTGGGCCGAAAGACTCCATACGAGTCTTTGCCGTAAAATGATATTTCAAGGGGTATAATTCGGAACACATAGATATCCACTTTAAATCCAACACACAATTAGTTGTGATGGAAGAGTACTAGATAAGAAATATAGGTTACAATGCTAGATTAGAATGAAAGCGAATTTGAACTTAAAAGTGCTTAAAAATATCCTTAGCGGGTCAAAATAAGCATACTAGTGAAAACGGGTTTAATTTGTGTAATAAACCTATAATTAGAACCTAATATGGTAGGTAACATTAATTTTTAGAAGTGTATGTAATATAGGAATCAAACAAATACGTTTGTTTGATAAAATGCATAAACGGGTTAAAATTCGGTAAAAAGGTAACGAGGCGAAGGCTTAGAAGTCTCTAAATTTATTAAGCCAAATGTTGGATCTTAACTCCATTTGATGGAGAATTAAATTACAAACACGTAGGAAGAAACGGTAGGTCAAACGGACAAGCGGTTTGAAAGATACGGAAGTTTTCGTATAAAAAAACGGCAAAAAATGGAAAGCTGGAAATGCAGGGGCCACCGTAACTTACGGTGACACCATAAGTTACGGTGGGGCTGATCTTGTTACGGTGATTACCACCTGTGTTACGGTGGAATAAACTCTTCAGAGGCCACCGTAACTTACGGTTCCACCGTAAGTTACGGTGGAGGCCAAATTCAAGCGCATTGTTTTTGGGTCTTGTTATCAATGTTGGATTTACATAATTTCCTCGTTATATTAGATATTTAATTATCAAAACTAACTGTTAAGTTGGTTTTGAACACAGGTATATGTCGAGAGCCCGGATGAAGATCAAGCGTCGAGCAAGAACCGAACACATGTTGAATAAAGCTTCCGCAAGTTGTTTCGTTCGTTATTCTGAAACGACGAATTAAATCGCATTATGTTATATCACTATAAATTGTAAAAAGTTTTTAACAAGCCCGTATTTTCAGTATAATCGTGATTGTAATTACATGATTATAAGTCTAAATTATACGATAAACGTTAAATAATAACTAGGGTGTTACACATGCAAAGCTATCAAACCTATGACAAAGTTTCATGCCATTATAATATACCAAATAATGTTATTTTTAGTGTTTATAATCTGTTCTAAAACATTTTTGTCATACAATCATTTTTTTATCATTTCTTGAGCTTTAAATCAATATGCTTGCTTATGTACAAGTATCTAAAGCACACTTATCATATCATCATCATTTCATATAAATTTAAATGCATCAAACATGAAATTTATTGATGTTTACTTACTGATTTGATTGAACATTCATCATATCATGCACAAATCATCAAATACTTGCATTTTAACTATCATTCAAGAACATGCAACAACTTAAAAATTCTTAAACATGTCAAATAAATTTTTGGCCATTTACATGTCAATATACTAACATTATTTCAAATTGTAACTCATGATTCAATCATTTCTTTATATCTCTAACATATTTGCATAAAATCTTGTTCATGCAAGCAAACATCCTTAACAAGTATTTATAAAAAATCAAACTAAATCTCAAATACATACACACATACATACATACGGTTATATATATATACACATATACTGCCATATTTATTTTGTGTAAAAACCCATTTCCTTTTTGTTTCAAGTTCGTGAAAAATCCAAGAACCATGAGAAACTTCTATCATCATCATCATCAAAATGCAAGAACATAATCTCTAAAGTAAGTTTATACCTTTAAGAAATTAGTAGGTTTTGATGAGATTTTTGATGATACGGAGCTTGCAAATGCTTGGAATCACTTGAAAAACACCCTTAGATCTTCAAACACCTTAGAAACTAGCTTGGAATCACTTGGATCTTGAAGAAGATGATGAAAAAACGAAAATGTGTGGGTGTGTGTGTGTGTGTTTTCGGGTTTGAGGAGAGAAAGAGAAGTGTGATTATGATTTCTTGGTTTGTGGATGAATATGTAAGAGATGGGGGGACATGATGGATTTCCAAGGTTAGCATGCATTATGCATGAATGACACTTGGCAAAGTGTAAGAAAAAGGTGGCATTCTCACTCTCTCTTTCTCTTACACATACACGACAACACATATATATATATGCACAAAATACATATATATGATATAAATAGGTTAAAAACAGGTATTAAACTGGATACCGGGTATTTTATCTAGCGTTTTAATCTCGGTTTATGGCGTTTTAAATTATTTTTATTATTCTATAAAAATAAACTCACCAAAATATTACTGAAATAAATATCAGTTGCCGAGACTGGCTGCGTTGTCTGCGTTTCGCAGTATAAGCACTGTGTTGCGCTGTAACACGCGGTACGCGCTTAAACTTGAAAAATAACGTTTTTAAACATTTTAATTTATTTTTCAACACGAACATGATTAAAAATAAAATTTTAATCATAACAGCACATTTTTAGAATTTAAATATTATCCAGGCGGTCACCAATGTTCGTTGCGCAGTTTTTCAGCAAATAGCTCTAAAGTTCGAATAAACATGTTTTTGTCATACCGAATCCTTCGAAACTTATTTCTAAGTTATGTAAAGGGTATTTAAGGTATGTTTGGCTTATGTCATTGTTCCGGAGTGTATGTCGCGTTAAACTGATTATGTTTACGTAACGCTTTACGATTTCACTTCCAGAACAGGTTTGAGAGTTCGGAATTGAACAATGATTGAAAACGTGTAAAAGTCACAAATAATTAAAAAAATATTGGAATTAAAAACACCATATTTTATTAAATACAAAGTTGTTCGGAATTGTACAGGGATTAAAATACACAGATGTCACAGTTTTACCGAACGCACTTTGAAGAAGGAAAGAATTTATCATAATGGCGAGCAGTTAGTGAATAAATCGAATGGGATCTTCCACTATTTGGATCGAATTTGGATTCCCAAACGTACTAACTTGCGACAAATCCTGTTGGATGAAGCCCACAAGTCTCGATATTCTATTCATCCTGGTGCCGACAAGATGTATCATGACCTCCGTCAACGGTACTGGTGGCCTGGAATGAAGAAGGATATCGCTATCTATGTTTCGAAGTGCCTGACTTGCTCGAAAGTCAAGGCCGAACAACAAAGACCATCTGGCTTGCTTGAACAACCCGAGATCCCGATGTGGAAATGGGAAAGCATAGCCATGGACTTTATCACGAAACTTCCTCGTACAACCTCAGGTCACGATAGCATTTGGGTTATCGTTGACTGTTTGACTAAATTTGCTCATTTCCTGCCGATACGAGAAGACTTCAAGGTAGAAAAATTAGCCCGAATCTACACCGATGAAGTTATATGTCGACACGGTACACCTCGTGACATCATCTCTGACCGCGATGGTCGGTTTAGCTCACGTCTTTGGGAAACGTTTCAATCTGCTCTCGGTACTACGCTCAATCTAAGTACCGTATTCCATCCCCAAACCGACGGTCAGACTGAAAGAACGATTCGTACTTTGGAAGACATGTTTCGCTCGTGTATCATAGATTTCGGTGGTAATTGGGACGCTCACTTACCTTTAGTCGAATTCTCGTACAATAACAGTTATCATTCTAGTATACAAATGGCACCATTTGAGGCATTGTACGGACGGAAATGTCGATCGCCGATTGTGTGGCATGAGATCGGAGATGCGCAGCTAACCGGTCCTGAGCTACTGCAAGAAACGACTGACAAGATCCTCCAAATTCGAGACAACCTGTTGAAAGCTCGGAGTCGTCAGAAAAGTTACGCCGATAGACGACGCAAGCCCCTTGAATTTGACGTTGGCGATCACGTACTCCTAAAGGTATTACCTTGGAAGGGTGTGATCAGATTTAGCAAGAAAGGAAAGCTCGTGCCTCGATATGTTGGACCCTTTAAGATTCTGGAAAGGATCGGAAAAGTGGCCTACAGACTCGAACTACCGGAGGAACTTAGCAACGTTCACCCGACTTTCCATGTATCGAACCTCAGAAAGTGCCTACCCGAGCAGGATTTACAAGTTCTGTTAGAGGATCTCCAAGTGGACGAAACATTACACTTCGTGGAGAAGCCCGTCGAGATCATGGATCGAGAAACCAAGAAGCTCAGACGCTCACGCATTCCCATTGTGAAGGTTCGCTGGGAAGGCAAGCGAGGCGCGGAGTTCACCTGGGAACTCGAAAGTGGCATGAAGGCAAAGTACCCGCAGTTGTTTGTTACGACTTAAGCCTAATTTCGGGACGAAATTACCTTAAGTAGGGGAGGCTGTAACACCCCGTGTTACAAAAGTCAAAGTCAAACTCAAGATTGAAGTCAAAGGAAGAAAAGATTGCTAATTACGATCTGTCACTCCTTGCTTAACTATTGTTTTGACTTCTTTGACTGTAATTAATCTATTTTATTTATCGCTTTAGTTGTATTATGTGGAGTACTTATTAATAATCGAGGTTTAATCGCTATTTATCGCATGTTTTATCGCTTTATCGCTAATCGCATCGCAATCGCATTCGCGCCTTGACTGATAGATTCTGTATGTTGTTTTACGTGTGTATGTTACTTAGGTGTTACTTGTGCATGTTTACTTTATGTTTGTGGTGATTAATCGAAACGCAATCGCAACTCTATCGCATCACAACTTAATCGCAAACGCTAAACGCAAGTTATTTATTGTGATTGTATGTTAGATATAGTAGTTAGGTTATTTGGGTAACTAATGGGTAATTCTATTGCATCGCTCGCTCGAAACGCATCGCAACGCTCAACACGCGAATCGAACGACAAAACACAACATGCCGGACACCTGGATCGAGAGGCCAACCGATCGAGTGGCCATCCGATCGGATTGCCATCCGATCGGTGACCAATCCGACCCTTGCTCCTTTCCCTTTTTGGAAACCCTATAAATACCCTCCTGTCACATCATTTGTGATGTGATAGCACTCTCACTCGACCAGCCGCACTCAAGCCTTATTTCTCTTGATTTCTCGCGATTCTTGTAAGTTTTCAACCTAAATCTTGTACTTCTATGATCTACACGCACTTCTTCATCATTTTCACCTTTGAATCTCAACTTTTAACCGTGAAATCAGTGGATTTGAGGTGTTCTAGGGTGATGTCATCATGGAGTTCTTATGAACTTCAAGTTTTGGCCTCATTCCACCAAGAACAACTCAGATCTGAAGGATTTCCACAAGACTAAACAATGTTTTTGCATAGATCTACACATATACATGGTTAAAAGGATTGAAAGATAGTTTTCTAACTTTCTTTCAACTCTTTTACACTCAATGCACTCAAAACCGATAGAATCGGAGCTCGTTCTAATCTTCTACTCCTTCTTAGTGATGTGTGGTTCAATATCTGAGACTACAGATTTCGGGTTAAACATGAACGACCGTCTTGAACAGTTAACTGATCGGACTAGGGTGATTCCTGTTCGATCGGATCACTTGGGTCATGATGGGGTTTCTGTTGTTTAGCACGTTATCACACCGTCTCGATCAAAACTGCAAAACTCTCAAAATAACCAAGTTCAAAACGATCAGATGCGTTGGGACGGATTGCCGTCCGATCGAACTGCAATCCGATCGGATTGCACTTGAGGATTCAACGTTTAAACTTACTCAATTTTTAAAGATCTGAATATCAAACGAATTGCCATCCGATCGAACGACCATCCGACCGTGTGACATTTGGAACTTCAACGCTTAATCATTTTCATATTTTCAAAGATCATCAGTAACTAACGGATTACCAACCCATCGGATTGTAATCCGATCGAGTGACAATCCTGCTGTGAACTTGTTCTCACTAAGTGTCCTACCAATCGGATCGCCACCCGATCGAACGACCGTTCGATCGATCGACCTGAAGGGTAGAGATACTTCTCTGTTTTCAAAATGCTACAACGAAAACTTCAAAGCCATCATACACAAACACATCCTTACCAAACGATGTCAATCCAATCGAATGGCCATCCGATCGGATTGCCATCCGACACTTGGTACTTTGCATCATTTTACGCGCCGCTTATCGTTTATGCTATCGTTAACTGTTTAGGCTAATCTCTCTCAGCGCTCCCTTTAATCCAAGAGAGTGTTTACTTGTTAAACACAATCTGTGAGTATACTCGAACCCTTTTTTCTTTACGCACTTTTGGGTGTTACATACGTTACTTATTCTAAATCACAATCTACACACAACGCAAACACTATTTGTACGCTGACCGTTATTGCATGCTACGTGTTATTCGATGAATGCTTGTATGTTATGTTAACACAGTGATTGTTGCCTGACACCTTAGCAACGATAGTACTATAGTTTGGACTCAGCACCTGTCGTGGACAGGGGTTGTTAAGGGCTTTACTTCACGTGTCCCAGTGGGGATATGTGTTGCGCATTCTACAACTCGCAGTCACGTCTGTGCATATTTCTCTGTCGATAACCTACTTGCCTTCACCCTGTACATGTTACATGATGGTTATGCGTAAACTATTTCGAACTCTACTACTATATCAAACTTGTATGCTCACCTTTACACTATGTGTATTGACCTCTATTTTAACGTATGTGACAGGTGTTTGAATGCTTAGGACGCTTTGCTTGTTATTTGCTGGAATCAAGCTAGGATGGAGTCTAGAAACGAATCTAATAAAAATCTGAGTTGTCGGAACAGTTTGCTTGTTTTAGAGACAATTATCTGTAATAACTATTTTTACTTTATCTGTTAGTAGTATGGGATATTAACATTAAGGATTTGGTAATTTAATAGTTGTTGTGGAATCTCTTGAACAATCTGTTTCGCTCAGTGTCGCGCCCCGATGATTCCGCCATCGGTTGGGGTGTGACATGAATATCACTTTTGATTACACATGTTAGTTTTCCCTTGATACACATTTTATGCTTTTTTTGTACGTTTCCTATGTAGGAGTCGGATCACATATAAATACGATATACTTTACATTTTTATCCAGCTACAATGCTATTGAGTTAAATTGGATACGTCAAAATGTGCGTTTTCGTATGTTTGACGCATTACATAACGCTTCGACTAATCTATTCGATGTTTGCAATGTACTTGCGCCGCAACGCCGCGGGTTTCCCACCGGCTTTGCCTCCCTGCCCCCGTACTTTCACGATGTTGCAGTTTTAGCCCCTTGACTTTGGTATCTTCAAAGTTTCATAAAATGACAAATTTAGTCCCTAAACCTTCTACTTTGGATTTCCAAAACCACAACCTCATCTTTCAAACTTTGCCAGCACCAACCCTCTACTTTGGTTTTCCACCATCACCCCTTTAGCTCTTACACAGTTACGCCACCAACCCTCTTCTTTTACATTTCCACCAACACCCCCTCATCTTTTACACATTTCCGCCACCACCCCTATACTTTTACACTTTGTCTTTTTCAGACTTTGCTTTTTTACCTCTTGCACCATTACTCAATTTTTACTCCCGTCAAACTTTAAAAAATTTGCAATTGTAACCCCTAGACTACAACTCCTACTTTTGCAAATGCCAATGCATTGTGTTTTTCGAAATGTCTTTGGCATTGTGTTGTACACTTTGTGTCTACCTTTGTGATTTACACTTTTTTTGTAATTGTCTTTTACGCACTGCGTTTTACGAATCGTGTTTTGTCTTACTATATGTTTCCACCCGCCGCGCGCCGCCGCAACGCGCGGCGGGCAAAATCCTAGTTAATTTCAAATCATCAACCTAAGACACGATTACCATCCATATGGATTTCTTTCAAGTCTAGTTGAGACTAGTATTGTAATGAACTCAATTTTAACAAATTTCATATTTTTAAAATATATATTCTAAAATATATTGAATAATCCTCCTAAACCATATTATGGTTGAACACAATATCGTATTTTTTCTCCTTCATCTTTAAAGGATAAACAACACACGATTGTGACATTCAGTCGAAAACAAAAGTACGTAAATTATTTTCTGCTAACTGACATGGTCAAATTAGTAGTTATATTTTTCTTTATCGATAATGCCAAATAACAAAAAAAAATCTATCCAATAATAAATTTAAATTGAAAAAAAAATCAATTTATACTCCATAATCTATCGTATCCAAATAAAAAACCAACTATTCTTTCTAAAAACTGGATTTTTTTTTTTTATTTTGCTGCTCGTATATTTTTTTATTAAAGTAAAATATGTAGTAAAAAAATCACTAAACTTAAGAATAAAACAAGGCAAGGGCAAAAATAAAAGAGGTTTTTTTTTCTAGCAAACTTGTTTTTTCCAGTTGCTCGAGATACGAATTTGACAATTAGATCTATCACATATTCACATTTGCCAATGAGCTTCTGGTGGAGGTGAGGGAGATAATTGGGTTTCCAAGAGACCCAAGCTCAATTCCTAGTTCTCCCCATTAGTTTTTAGCGGTACCTGGTGATGATAAGAGACTAGGCGAGTAGGCGGCAATCGCTAGTTCGTTCCTTGAACTGAATGAGTTTTACCTTACCGCACTGTCGTGCCTTCGGGCGAGTGTTCACGAGTTTCTGCCCTAGGTGAGGGTTTTCACCAGTTCAGAGACGAGTGTATCCCGATGCGGTGAATTTCGCCAATAGCCCATTTAGAAGATTCATTGGCCGTTCAAAAAAATCCATCACATTTATATAACTAGAAACAAAACAATTTCATTACAGGCTTTGAAAATTTAAAGAATAAGAATATGTGTATACGGTACTATGATTACTTACTTTATGTTTAATTTAAAGTATTGAAATAAATTAATAAAAGATAAGTTGAACAACATGATATGAATATTATGTGTGGTTGATGGGTTCTTGATAGAGACATGGCACAACCACTCTTTCCTCTTGATTTTATATCGCGTTTCATAGAAGCTAAGTAAACATCATTAATATTCAATCGATTCATATTACTTTATGTTCATATGACAGCTAGATCATGCAACATTACTCAACCAAACACAATTTTTATATTTATATTTCCTTTGTTTTTTTTTTTTAATTTGTTTGGATGGATAGTGTTATATTGAAAAGGGTTGGTATAAATATGAAATAACTACGCTTTAGTTACATGTATTTAGTTACATGTAGTGGCGTGAATTTGTAACGTGACACGAACATACCACAAAATTCATGAATTTAGCTTTGGTATAAACGGGTTTAAGTTAGTTTCGGACCAACCAACAAGCACGTTTATCTAACATGCATTTTAGAAACTTGAAATCTAGATTGATCATTTCAACCCGATCAAATCGGAGTACAACACTACAATTGTAATTAGACTTGGACACATTTTTTTCAAAAATTATCTTTCAAATTGGATACTTTCTTAGTTTTTGTTTTTTCAAAATAAAAGCATAACCAACAAATTGGATATTTTTTTAGTTATTTTTTAAAAGAGTGAATTACAAAAATCGTCCTTTATGTATGTCATTTATTGCAAACTGTGTCATTTTTCTTCAATAATTACAGAAAACGTACTCGATGTTTGCAAACTCTTGCAAGTTATGTCCTTTAGCCTTAACTCAGTTAATTTTTTGTGGTTAAATCTGACCAAATGGATCCCACATGAGGGTATTTTGGTCATATTACTCTCATGTGGGATCCATTTGGTCAGATTTAACCATAAAAATACCCTCATGTAGGGTCTACTTAGTCAGATTTAACCACAAAAGTTAACTGAGTTAGGGCTAAAGGACATAACTTGCAATGGTTTGCAAACATCGAGTACGTTTTCTGTAATTATTGAAGACAAAGGACACAATTTGCAATAAGTGACATACATAAAAGACGATTTTTGTAATTTACTCTTTTCAAAATAAAAGCAAAACCAACATGCTACATCAAATATGAGGAAGGAATCAAAACTGTAGGATCGTGTTTTGACCCGAAATGAGTCGATCGGAGGTGTTTTACTCAAAATGAAAGGCGGAAACAGACATTATGAGTTGAATTCAGCAAGATATCACTATAAACTGTCTTGTATATTGATTCTGAAACGATTACAATCCTGAAGACACTTCGACAGAGCTTCGCTGTCGGAAACAAGAGCATTACAAATGATTTCGCTCAAGTGCTATTTATAGAGTCCTGATTTCGCTTGAAACAGACTCAAGCGAAATAACATGCAATTACATTCAAGCGAAATCACAAACAATACATTCAAGCGAAATCACATGCTTCAAGCGAAATCACCATTTAACTTGTTTTCTTGAACTTCGTACGACTCGATACAAGACGAAGTCAGCAGACGTATGCACTAACAAAAACACAACCCATCAATAATCTAGATTCATTTTATTTCCTTCACCTCTAAATGTCAAATTAATGCTATAGAATGATCGTAAATTAGTCATATAAGTTAGAATCTAACATTCATGTAGTTATACTTGTGAATAAACAAATATATGATACAGGAAAAAGAAAACGCAGTAGTTATCGCGATTCACTTGGGCCACAAGCGAGTACTCGTGTTTTCTAAACTAGGAGCACCCAGCGCAAGAATATCCCTTTGGACTGCCTCATCCATGCCTAATATAGCGTTGATGGTTTTGACCTTCACTCTTCTTATGTGTCAGAACCCAAGAATCAAACACTTTTATTATGAAGTATAGAATCAAATACAAAGATAAAGCAAATCTGTCATCACAGATTAACAATCAAACAAAAGAACAAAAAGATCTCCAGTCGGATGATTTGCACAAGTGAAGATAAAACCCTAGACTCACGAATGTACTTGTGAGGATAGGGAAACATAGCAGAAAACAATGAAATGACGAACAAGAGAATGAAATGCTCGAGTGAATAAGCCAAGGGACCAAGCCCCCTTTTTATCCTGGCAAACCCTAAGCGAGAACACAGGAGCCTAAGACAGCAGCCCAACTGCACATAACGGCTATAAGCCCAAGCCAATGAACCATCTTGAAATTAGACCTAAAGCCAGCAGCCCAATCTCCATAGCCCAACCTCACAATCAAAGATAAATAAAATGATTCAAATAAATAAAAAGAAATACAAAGAAGGCACATTTATACTGGACGAATACAATATTTTTAACATCCCCCCTCAGTTTTAATGTGCAAAAAAATTGAACAGACCTAGCGACTTACACATTTCAGCATGAGTTTTTGGGAGTAGGCCTTTGGTAAATATGTCAGCTAGCTGATGCTCGGTCTTAACACCTTGAGTTTTGATCAACCCTGATGCAATTTTCTCCCTTAGAAAGAATAAATCAACTTCGAAATGCTTTGTTCTGTCGTGAAAGACAGGATTGGCAGCAATAGACAATGCTGCAGTGTTATCGCACTTCAACACAATCGGAATATTCACATCAACATGAAGTTCTCTTAAGATATTCAGCAGCCACAAAACTTCACATGTGGCACTGCACATGGACCTGTATTCGGCCTCGGCAGAGGACCGAGAAACTACACTTTGTTTTTTGCTTTTCCATGAAACCAAGGATCCACCAAGAAATATGCAGAAACCAGTGACAGACCTACGACTGTCCACACATTTAGCCCAGTCCGAATCTACAAACGCAGTTAACTGAAAGGTGTTGCTTTTTGTAAACTGAATCCCAGTGCCAGGTGCACCTTTTAGGTACCTTAATACTTTGAAAGCGATTTGAGTATGAGCCTCAGTAGGCTTATGCATAAACTGAGATAAATAATGAACTGAGTAGGCAATATCAGGTCTAGTGTGTGATAGGTAAATAAGTTTACCTATCAGTTTTTGATATTGTGTGACATCAACAGGTTTTGAGTTATTTAGGGTCAGATTGGTCAAAACATGATTTTGATCAATGGGACAGCTATTGGGCTTACTACCACTCATCCCATACTCATTTAACAAGTCCATACAATATTTTCTTTGAGAAAGGCAAACACCGTTATTAGATTTGATTACTTCTATCCCAAGAAAATACTTTAGTAAACCAAGATCTTTGATCAAAAATTCATTTTTCAAAAGATTCTTGATTTTAGTTATCTCATGTTCACAGTTCCATGTTAACACAATATCATCAACATACACTAAGAGAACAATAAAGACAGATTTTTCGGACTTAATAAACATGGAATGATCGCACTTAGATTGCACAAACCCAATTTTGACTAATGTTTGAACGAGCCGCTCATTCCACATACGTGGGGCTTGTTTTAACCCATATAAAGATTTGTTTAACTTACAAACTTTATTCTGTTGATCAATATTTAACCAATCAGGAAGGGTCATATAGACATCTTCCCTAAGATTACCATAAAGAAAAGCATTATTTACGTCAAGTTGGTATAGGGGCCAGTTGTTTTGAACAGATAGACTAACAACTCATCGAACTGTAACCATTTTGACAACAGGGGAGAATGTTTCCTCAAAGTCAATCTCTTCACGTTGGTTAAACCCCTTAGCAACAAGCCTAGCTTTAAATCTATCTAATTCACCTGTTGACTTGTATTTAACTTTAAACACCCATTTACATCCAATAGGTTTTGTACCACTAGGAATATCCACAATATCCCAGGTATTGTTTTTATATAGAGCAGACAATTCATCATTCATAGCATCAATCCACCTTTTATCTTTAAGAGCTTCTTTATAAGTGTGTGGTTCACTAATTTTATTTATATTGGTAGCAAGACATATATTTTCACTAGGAAGGTTGGAATAATTAACTACTTTATCATAACTGTATTTAGCATTGCCAACAATAAAGTCATCAAATCTTTTAGGGGCGGTCGAGGATCTAGAGGATCTTCTAGTAGGAATGGTACCCTCAGGAAGGTTTGACTCGTCATTAACACTACTAGACTCAGCCCTCACAGGACCAGTTTCATTTCCTAAGGACTCATTACCCTCAGATAAGTCATCAGTCCCTGATGACTGTTGAGTATTACTATCCACAGGTGATTCAACCTCATCACTGTGTTGCTGTGTCAGGGTAGTTGAGTCAGTGGAGACCTTCTCTTCATCATTGGGATTTAGGTCACTTGAAAATCATAGGTATCAAAAAAATTTAATTGGTTTAAGTTATTTGGACCTTCTAGAATAGAGTGTGATTCATTTTTGAAAGGAAATGTGGTTTCATGGAAACTAACATCTCTGGAGAAGATGAATTTTTTCTGTTCTAGACTCCACACCTTATATCCCTTTTTAAAATTAGAGTATCCCATAAAAACACATTTTTCAGCTCTTTCTTCAAGTTTATCAGGATTATTTAAAATAGTGAAATAGCAAAGACAACCAAAGATTTTCAAGTGATCAAGAGAAGGTTTGAAACCAAACAATTTTTCATAAGGAGAACAGCCATGTAACACAAAAGAAGGAAGCCTGTTAATTAAGTAAGATGCTGTAAGGACACATTCAGACCAGAACCTAAGTGGAACATTGGATTGAAATAGCAAAGCTCTAGCAATATTCAACAGGTGTCTATGTTTCCTCTCCATAATACCATTTTGTTGTGGAGTATAGGTGCAAGAAGTTTGATGGATGATACATTTTAGTTTAACAAAAGCAGTCATTTAAGAGTTGGTGAATTCAGATCCATTGTCACTCCTAAACACTTTGATGTTGACTTCAAATTGAGTTTTAACAAGATTGTAAAAACTTTCTATATTTTCAAAAACTTCTGACTTAGATTTCATCAGATAAACCCAAACAGATCTGGTGAAATCATCTACAATAGTAAGAAAGTATTTGTATCCTTCCACACTAGTGACCTTGTAGGGACCCCAAACATCTAAGTGAATGAGGTCCCCAACCTTAGTTGATTGATGGTCACTGAGAGGGAAGGGGGACCTATGCTGTTTAGCCTTGTGACATATATCACAAGGGTTAGAAATAGACTCAGATTTAAGCTGAAGAACCTTTAACACTTGTTCAGCTGGATGACCCAGCCTGGAATGCCAGAGCTTTGCTTTTTCAGCCATACTTAGACAAGAAAAACTAGAACTTAGAGAGTTACCACAGAAATATAAACCCTCAGTTTGTCTACCAGTCACCAGGGTTTTCTTTAAGCATGAATCCTGAATATAGCAAGAGTTTTCATCAAACACAACCTTAAGCTTATTGTCTTTGGATAGCTTATGCACAGAGATAAGATTCACACAGTATTCAGGAACAACAAACACATTTTTTAGAATCACAGAGTCCGTAAGTTTAAAACATCCAATTTGAGTGACTTTAGCATCAGTACCATTTGGATGCTTAACAGTTATATTATATTCAGAAACATCAACAAGATTGAACATATTCTTACTAGACATAACCATATGCTGGTTTGCACCAGAATCAATAATCCAGTTTTGATTCTGTGAAGAGAATAGTTTTGAGTTGAAACAGAAAATATTTTTGTATTCAGAGAACGAATTAAAACATTTACCTCCTACATTGGACTTATTTGTGTCCTCTGTTTTATTCTCGTTAAGCATACCTAGCAACTTAGAAAATTGATCAGCAGTTAAAGAGTTCAAAGAGCTAGTATTTTTATCATTAACAGTATTATTCATAGAAGAACCAGTACCACTACTAGCAGCATTGTTAGCCCTAGCCCACTGTGAACTGCCTTGAGTAGGTTTTGGTCTATAGTTTGGAGGATAACCGTGAAGTTCAAAACATTTATCAACTGTATGTCCAATCTTGTTGCAATGAGAACATTTTAGATTTGGGTTGGGACCTTTATTGAATTTTTTCTTGTTATTATTGAAATTGTTTGATTTAGTAGCAAATCCAACATTAGGAATTTTAGAAGAACTGTTTGAACCTCTATGAGATTCTTCTCTAGAGATGATAGAAAAAGGAGTTTTGATAGTTGGTAAAGGGTCCCTTGTCAACATATTGGTTCTAACAGGTTGATAAATGTCATCTAATCCCATTAAGAATTGCATAAGTTTGATTAATTGACTGAACTCATTGAATTTAGTAGAAGCATTGGAGGTGCAAGAAGGCAGTTGAAGCATAGCATCAAACTGTTTCCACATAGTGTTGATTTTATGATAATACTCAGACACACTAGAGCCATTTTGACTAACAGAGTTGATTTTTTTATATAAGCTAAACACAACTGACCCATCAACTTTATCATAGGTATCTTTTAAATCCTCCCACACTTCTGAGGCAAGTTTAGAATAGACTTGACCAACATATAATTCATTAGAAACAGAGTTCAGAATCCAGGTGAGCACAATAGAATTACATCGATCCCACTGACTAGCAAGAACATCATTGTCTTTAGATTTACTACAAGTTCCATCAATGAAGCCTAATTTATTTTGAGCCATTAGAGCAAGTTTCATAGCATTAGACCAGACCACATAATTCTCAGTCCCTTTTAGTTTTATGCTAACTATTGTGAGCCCACTAGAGTCACTAGCATGAAGATATAATGGGTCACTAGCATCTAACTTACTAACCAAAGTCACAGCAGATTCAGTTTTATCAGTCATAATAGCAAGATAAGTAAACAAATAATAGAGCCGTCAAAACAAACTCAGAATAGAACAATCAAGCAAACAGATAAAAAAATACCAACCAGATAGACAAAGAACCAAACAGCCACCGGCGAAGCCTGGACAGAGGTCCGATCAGAGGTTCGTCACTCAATGGTGCCTCCGCAGACAATGACCAGGGAGCCACAACACAACAGACCAAACCAGACACAAATGCAACATAGTGAACCCCTCTCTGTGTCCCAATAATCAAACCGGTCTTGCCTAAAACCCGGTATAAAAAATGCCTAGACTCAAGACACAGTGATGCAAAACGAAAAAATAAAGAGAGAAGGAAGGAACGATCTCACAATGGGTGCCAGCAGAAGTGGACCAGGTCTGTAACCTTCACTTAGGGTTACAGGACACAGGTCAGAAAACCAGAAAAAATTCCTGTTGGTTTGCCCTAATGGGACCAACGAGGATCTTCTCTTCCTACAAAAACAAACACCCCAAATTAGGGTTTCCACAGCAGCGCCGTCACCGGAAACCAGAAACCAACCAAAAACCCCAAACCCTAGAATTTAGGGTGTCACACTTCCAGATCTACACCGTCTCCACTGAGCAGAAATACTCCGAAAACAGGGACCAGAACATAGGATGCCGTAAAAGGAAGAAACCCTAGGTCGGACAAGAGAAGGTCAGTCGGAACTGTGATACCGCAGCGGATGAAGAACCAGAGCCCAATTCAACCTTGGGGCTCTGATACCATGTCAGAACCCAAGAATCAAACACTTTTATTATGAAGTATAGAATCAAATACAAAGATAAAGCAAATCTGTCATCACAGATTAACAATTAAACAAAAGAACAAAAAGATCTCCAGTCGGATGATTTGTACAAGTGAAGATAAAACCCTAGACTCACGAATGTACTTGTGAGGATAGGGAAACACAGCAGAAAACAATGAAATGACGAACAAGAGAATGAAGTGCTCGAGTGAATAAGCCAAGGGACCAAGCCCCCTTTTTATCCTGGCAAACCCTAAGCGACAACACAGGAGCCCAAGACAGCAGCCCAACTGAACATAACGGCTATAAGCCCAAGCCAATGAACTATCTTGAAATTAGACCCAAAGCCAGCAGCCCAAACTCCATAGCCCAACCTCACAATCAAAGATAAATAAAATGATTAAAATAAATAAAAAGAAATACAAAGAAGGCACATTTATACTGGACGAATACAATATTTTTAACATTATGTCTGAGAACTTTAGAACGAAACGGTTTTCCAATCTATCGAACCTCCATGCAATAACTTGAGCCATTTAATTTTTATAATATATGGCATCTTACACACTTTTTTGCGTTTTTATTTGTTATTGAGACATACCTTATTGTATCGTTTGCTTGTGTAATTATATAATGTTATTTTTTGGTGCGTGTTTAGATGTTGAATACATTAGTTTGGCGCCAAAACAATAATATTGTTTGTAAATAGACCTTTTCTGAATTTTTTTTATATTCATATACTGTAGGGGGATACAGGTTCTAAAAAAGTTTTTTTTTTCCAGAGATATGGTGACAATGAAACACTTTTGGCGTTTTATGTAATTTTTTTTGGCGTGACATGAAGGAGACAGACCTATACTGTGATATATATTTTTTATGTCATGTTTTGAAACCAAAAAATATAAGCAAAGTGTACGCCCAAAACAATTTTTTAATGGCCTTTGAAACATAATGTTTGGCGTTTTGAAACTTATTTCAAACATGCACATTGTAAACAATATTCATAGCATTTTAGAAACAAAAAGATGCAAGATTTAGTCCAGAAACATTAGCCAACATGCACATTGTAAATTGAAAGCAATTTATGGCGTTTTAACTTAATCTACATATTCGGTCATCCTTTCTTCTATCCTCTTGACTCCTGTGGTGTACAATTATGTAATTTTTGTGGCTCTAATCGCAAGAACTTATTTAATGATTTCACCAGCTGTTTTCGGTTTTCATTTAAGCTATGTAGTAAAAATTTTCAGTGTACTTCTTCCTGAGGTCATTTAGTTGTCTCTGTTGTAGGTCATTTGGGGCATCTTCTTTTGCCAAACCACATTCCCAACCAGCCATCTGCCCCATATATGTTTCCATATGCCTCATTGTAAATATCTCACAGTCGATCACGTTAGATGTTGTTCTCCCATCCGTTTTTTTTTTTTTTTGTCTTGACAATAGGTGCCTTTTTCATGATCATAGCATTTGGGTGTTTTTGAACAAGCAAATAGTTTGCAAAAGCATGTTGCTGTAGTTTGACATTTTTGCATATATAAGTATGGCGTTTTGTAAACATAATTTGTAAAACAATACAAATTTTTTAGATAGTTGCCATTTTTTCAACCCATCATGTATACTTTTTTTGAATGCTGAGCTCATCTCATTTAGCTTTGTTATCCAATACATCAACTCTATTGTGTTTTAGATTGAACCAGATAACATAGAAATGCATTTGCCATATTATTGGTATGAAGACCCGATCATATTCATCTATCTTTCTATCTTCTTTGAAACGAGCGTTTTTCAAAAATCAATTCCATGTTTCGATTGAATTCTTTGTATCGATACTTTGTTGTTTGGTCAAACACGGGCCTATTCTGTAATTTTGCATGGGAACATTTTTAATAACAAAATAAAGTCATAATATAATTGCATCAATTATTATAGCAAAACAATTACCAGCATTATTTCTGTGCAGTACAATCTTGATGGTGATTCTGGGGCCTTAAATCTTTCTTCATGGTTCAGGATATGCCCCCAAGTTTGAATAATGTTGTTGTGTGCATAGAATCCTAGTCTCATGCTCTTTGTTATCACCCTTGTTAGTTCTGACACCCCTGTAATCTTGAATAATGTACTCCTGAAAAAATGCACATGGCATTTAAGTTACACGATTTCATTTTTATCAGGCATGGTGTTTTGGGTGTTTACCTGCATCTACATGTACATTTTAATGTTACAAATGCAAACTATGGAGTTTTATGAGAAAGAACTGTACATACATGTAATAACCACTTCCTACGAATATGTATGTTGAAATATTGTTTTCCTGTGTTGCCCTGGTTGCATGTATAACCACTTGTCTCCTGATAAAGGGGGACAAACATGCCCTACTCCGCTTAGACACTCTTTTCTCCACATTTTTGTCCTTTTTATTATTATCATCTTCATCACCTCCTTTACCATCAGGTAAGTCTAGTGTTTTCAAAATCGTGTTCTCTTGCATCAAATTGTATGTCTAATGTTTTATCCGCCTCACCCTTCTCTTGTACATATGCCCTTTCTGGCGTTTTGGTGGGTGTTGGAGTTAATAGATCAAAAGAAGGTACATCTGATTTTTGCTTCCCTTGATCTGTGGCGTTTTCATTTTCTGTTTTTTTGGATGTCACTTCTTCTTTAAGCCTTTGATTGAGGGTCTTCCTACCTTCCTTGTTTGTAGTAGACAATGGTTGCTGACATGGCGTTTCATCAAACACTACACCCTATTGGATAACACTTTTGTTCACCATCTCCCTTTCAGATTTTTCTAATTGAGATATGAAAGCATCACTGAACTGTGTGTCAGTTATAGGCTCGTTTGGCGTTTTGTTAAAGACAGCCACAATTGTTTTCTCAAGTTCAGTGATGAATGATTCACTGTATTGTGTTTTTGTTTGGGGGATATGAGTGTTCTGACCTTTGACTTGATCATCAAATGGCGTTTTATCAAATGCAGGCATCTGTGGCCTCTCTACGGCAGGGTGCAGATGCTTCTTTATAGCTTTAATCATGTCTTCCACCATCTTTGGACAATCCAAACCTTTCTTCACTTCAATCATTTGTTCTAGATCTTGTCCCGGCAGTTCCAAAACCTCAGCCTTACCCCTTTTAACTATTCTTTCACCATTATATCTGATAATGTGATATTCCAGTGTTTTGAAATCACAATCCCAACTTTTTATATCATTCTCATTTACATCTTCATTTGTCTCTTATTCAGCTTACCATATATATTCATCACCACCTGCAGGCCTATCTACACCTTCACCTACATGACCAGCTTCATCCTCAAATGCAGCCTCACATGCGCTGCACCTTCAACAGTCATGGCATTTTGGTCAATATCACCCTCAGCTAACCTTTCACCTTCACTTGCAGCCTCATCATTCATGGCATTTTGGTCAACAGATATAGCATTGCCACGTTCAACAGGTATGGTGTTTTGATATCTTTCACATGCCTCATTTGAGGTCATGGAGTTTTGATCACCTTCCCATGCAATCTCAACCTCTCTTTCCCCTTCTATTTCCATTCCCCCGTCCCCTTCCCTTTCACCTTCCTTTCCTCCCTCAACCTCAGCATCATCCACATCATTCTCATTTTTTGCTCTTTCACTTGGCCCTTCCTTGGTGTTTTCATCCACAAACGTTGACATGTTCTTTAACACGGTTAGACATTGTGAGTATTTGATATGTACTAGTAGACTGTTTGGATGTTCAAGATTTAATTGATTTAACAATGTCTTCATCTTGTTGTAACTGTCTTCTAATTCTTTGTAGGCACCATCCAACTTCTCAGCCATTGCCTGCAAAATTAAGAAGAAATATAATTCATTCATGGCGTTCTTTTCCATCATATTGCTTTGTTGTTTCTCACCGGCACCTTGGTCCCCATACTGTGTTAGTACTGTGAGTAGAGCATGGTTTCCAGAGGTAGAAACTTCAAACATCCTGTTCTGGCTTTCTAAATCCTCAGCTGTAACTCTTTGATAGAAAGCCTCTTCTTGCACATCATTAATAGACATGGCATTTTGCACTTCAGGGTCAAGTTCTATACGGTTGTTATGGATAGATATGGGGTTTTGCATGTTTGGCATTTTGTCAAGTCTTCAACATACTCATTATGATCATCATGATCAAAACCATCATCATCAACCTCATCATGAACATTATCAACATTCTCATCAAGATTATCAATATCATTTTCATCTTCATTGTCAACATCACCACCATCAGCATCTTCTTTATCAACAACCGGCATTTTTTCTACTTTTTTGGACGTGGCTTGTTTTCGAACAACAGTTTCAAACTGTGGTTTCTTAGCCTTCTTAACAGTTTTCTTCCTAAGTTCTTTCCCATCATGGTGTTTTGGCTCACCACCATATATCCTTTTAACTGATACATTCTCAAACATGTCAAGAATTCTTGTTGTAACCCACTCAATCGGGTAACCTTCTTGTCTTTGCAACCTATTTCTATTGCAAACATCATTCACCAAGGCAAGCTGCAATACAAGACATTTTAATTTCAGATTGTTATTTTGTTCAAACTATTATATATTAAATGTATTTCGTACCACAAGTACAATCAACAGCCCTATGAAATGCTTTTTTGGTGTCCATGCACTTTTGGAGTTTTGTAAGAATTGAATGAGATAATCATACCAGTTCATTTGGTTTATTTGAATGTTTGGTTTGATGTTGTGCAAGAAGTGTTGGTAACGGTCGCGTTATCACTTGCATGCCCAATTATAGTGAAGAATGCTACAAGGAAATTTAGGCAAAAGTTTCTCTCGTAATCATTCATTTCAGGTAAGATGTTACCAAAGTAGATCCTCACACTTGGTCTATATATCCAGTCTGTCCCTCTAAACTGTGCTCTCCATTTAGCCACTATGTTGTCGTTCTTTTTTGATCTTTTCGCCTTCATGGCCACGTTTCCATTTGGTATACTCGTTAAAGAGTTTATTAATTCGGCATTGATATGTATTGTATGGGTGCCAATATTCAAATTGTTTGTTCTTTCATTGTAATTTTCAACCAACTAGTACCCAAGCATTGTGTGTATACTGTCTGTTTTCATTTTGAGGGCAACACCAAAACCCATGTTGTGTACTTCCTGTATTTGATTTGGATTCAAATTGATAAACCAACTAGTCAAGTTTGTAGGTTTGACTCTTGACAAAACTCTAACCCCACTGAACTGATAAAAAGGTTCTTCCTGAACCTCAACATCCTGACTTAATGCCTTTCTCTTCTTGGCGTTTTGGGCCTTGTCCGTGTACATTTTTATTTTAACTTTCAACCCCTCATTGCCTAAAAAACAAGATAAATTTCCACAGACACAAACTCAGAGTTAGCTTTAACAAGTTAAATACATTCCAAAGCTAACATTCATATGGTGTTTAATAACACACAATCAAAGTATACAACATGATATATGGCGTTTAATAACACATGTATCATACGAGAGTTGAAATTGTAAAATGGCATTTTCACAGACACAAACTCAGAGTTAGCCCTAACAGGTTAAATACATTCCAAAGCTAACATTCATATGGCGTTTACTAACACAATTAAAGTACACAAAATGATATATGGCGTTTAATAACACATCTTTTATACTTGAGTTGAAATTGTAAAATGGCGTTTTCACAGACATTCATATTTGGCCTTTGTATGGCGTTAACAATCAGTACACATGTTTTTGTGTTTCCGACAAGTTAAATGACATAAAAGTAACCATTATACCATGTTTTGGTGTTGCTTTCTTCCGTTGCTCGTCAGTTCTTTGGCGTTTTCGAACAAGTGACTCTCCAGATTTCACACCCATAGAAAGTGCACATTTTATTGTTGAAATTAAAACGCCAAAAACAACAAATAACTAGTATAATCTAAATCGAAGTTAACTCACTATGTTTTTATTTCTGGATTGTGTTTGATCTTTAGACGCTATAATATTTTGTCATCACATTTTCTAGGGTTTTCGCGTTTTGTGTAGAAGTTCGAGAGGTTTCTCTGGGAAGTTCATATGTTTTCGGTGTTGTTTGGTGGGTTATGTAGAAGCCCATTTACCTTTTTACCCTTAATGAAGCCCGTCAACATTCGAAAGTTGATGGTATTTACAAAAACGCCACCGAGTCAATTTAATCCGTATATTGTTTTAATCCAGCGGATGGGGACCGTTCTTACCGTTTTCACACTTATAGGCATTTTCCTCAGATCCTGCCCCTATATATATATATATATATATATATATATATATAGGGGAAGGTTCTATGCAGAACACTAAATATTGCGAGAACACGCAGAACACAATGAATCACCCATATTTTCTTTCCTAAAAACCCAAAAAGTAAATGAAAATGTTACAAATATAAGATTTATTGTTTCCTACACTAGAATTCAAAACATAACATGCAAAATTTTCACTTTTTTTATAACCTACACATATATAGGTTATGTGTAGGTTAAACTACCAACATGTATGTAGACTATGTGTAGGTTAAGATCTTTGGTTTTTTTATGTATATATATTACATATATGAATGTAAGAAACATAAAATTTTAAAAAAATGTACTTTAAATCCCAAAATTTAGTATTTTAAAGTTGTTCTTTTTGTTCTCGCAATAGTTAGTGTTCTGTAATGATCCTCATCATATATATATATATATATATATATTACTGTATAAAGCATTTCATATGTACAAAATGGTAAGTTTCTATCAAATTTTAAGATGTCATATAAAGAGTCAAGTTAAAATGCCTATTTTTTGCCATTTTCTTCCATCCATACCCCTCTTCCCTTATTCAATGGCATTTATGTATAATAAATCTATACCATATATCAGATTATTTATAAATAATAAAAAAATAAGCTTATGGATAATAAACTCATCACATTCATCAAGAACATATATTCAAAAATACATTATATTGCATTTGTATATTTGGACTAAAGGACTAACTAGTGAACCAAAATTAATCAAATTTAACATAAAATGTGTTTTGTAATTTTAGAGAAGTTAGTTAAAAATTTAGATGTAAATTGCCGACTCCGCCGCAACGCGCGAGTTTCATACTAGATAAAAAAAATGTTGCAGTATACTATATAATGTTTATCATAAGGGTTTCCCGTGCGTTGCAGCCGCGAAGCACGAGTGCTATATATATGTAAGATATAAAATACATATAGTGATTATATAAACCGAACCATCAAATTGGAAAAGTGATCCGGTCTAGATGGCCCACACCTGGCCGGTTTGGTTTGATTTGATTTGTCATTCCTTGAAATCATTAGCTAGCGGTTACACTTATAGTTTTTCGTTAAAACTGTGCCAAAGCAGACAATAAACACCGGGCCAAACTATCTACACACCAAGTGTGTAGATAGTAACCCTTAAAAGGTGTTTTTTTTCTTTATATGCACACCTTGCAGTGTCGAACTGTGGCCAAAACGCGGCGTTTTGGTCCGGTTAACCAGACAAAGACTGACGGGTGTCTGACGGGTCTGTTGACCGGACCAAAACGCCGAGCTTTGGCCCCGTTTTGGTCCTGTCAACCAGACCGGGTGTCAGTCTTTTGTCTGGTTGATAGGACCAAAACGCGGCCAAAGCTCGGCGTTTTGGTCCGGTCAACAGACCCGTCAGACACCCGTCAGTCTTTGTCTGGTTAACCGGACCAAAACACCGCGTTTTGGCCACAGTTCGACACTGCAGGGTGTGCATATAAGGACAAAAAACACTTTTTTTGGTGTGTAAATAGGCAAAATGGTGTGTAGATAGGTACACCATAAACACCTCTACTTGATGCATGATACAATGTAAATGTGGTTTTTTTAATGAGGTATGTGTGATTTTAATTTTCAACTTAGAAGATTTTTGTTATTTTATAACTTCTTTTACAAACATTCGAGTATACTCAAAAACTTATTCGCATGTACGAATTGTCTTATAAAAAAGTTAAAATTTTCATGACCTCCCAATATATATTATTGTTACTAGGTTATACTCCCGTTTGTACACGTGTTGAATAATAAAAATAGTTTATTTGTAAATAAGACAAGTAGACGTACATGATAGTCATTCCACAACCCACTTGTAAAGTGCTTGTCGCGGTCATCAATTCTTTAGGAAACTTCTAAATTATTTTTACATCGTTAGCCATGAGGTAAGAAAGTAATGAAATAATTTTTATTAAATACATCGGAGAATCTACGACATATTTGACTATATTTTATTATATTTAATCGTATCTATATTTTGTTATTTTTGATCGTTATCTAAATTATTGAATATTTTTAATTGTAGTAAAATATATTTATTTGTTAATGATAACAAAATTGAATGAAAATTGTCATGGTATTTTTAGTTAAACATAATAACACTTGAACAAAATAGAAGTTACTTAATGTATCAAGTGTAGTTATCTATATTAGTTGTGTTGGTGCATACGTCTGTCGACTTCGTCTTGTATCGAGTCTTGTTTATGTATAGATAAATCAGGGCACGGAAAACGAGAAATTAGGTCAACAGGCAAGTTCAAACGAAATTAGCTTTGCTAATTTCGCTTGAACATGTTAATTTCGTTTAAATGTTAATCTCGCTTAAACCGTGATTCCGCTTGAGTCATGTTCAAGCGGAATAAGCAGCCTATATATAGCTTGTGCCTGATTCCGTTTCAGTTAGTTGTGTATGTGTGTTTCCGGAGCCAAAGTGCTGCCGAAGTCTCGTCTTGCTGTAAAACTTTGTCAGATTAATCAGAAAGAGTTGTAAAGTGAATATCTTGCTGAATCCAACTCAATATGTCTGTTTCCGCCTTTCATATTGAGTAGAACACCTCTGATTGACTTGTTTTGGGTCTGCACACGATCCTACAAGTTGTAGTTATTCATATAATATTTTTAATTAGTTATCGGTAAAGTAATTTAAATATAAAAATGGAATATAAATTAATATTATATTTAGATAGCATAAGGAATTACCATGTGGCATTTATCGGGAGTGGTTTATTAGAGTTTAGATAGAAGATTAGATAATATTAAAACTAAAGTTGAGAGAATTTATAATAAATAATAATAAGAATAACAAAATTATTTTTAAATAAAATAAAAATAAAATTATAAGATTAAAGGAGAGATTCTCATGTGACATTAATTGGAGTATTTTATTAATATTTAGATGTAATATAAATATTCCTTGTCAAATTATTGTTTCTTTTTTAACTGTGACTTTGTTTTTGAGTGACCCAATGTCACACCGTCTAAAATGCCTAATCGGCGGCCCTAGCCAAGTCTGCCCAGACTTACGTTGTCTTAACCGGGCCCGCGCTGCCAGAATTGGTTACGGCGTTCCCCCGGAAACCATACTGCCTTCACACGAGAAGCCTCGCTGAAGTAATAGCCGGATGAAAACCGGAGTGCAGCTCAGGATCGAACCCCCCTCGATGGGTTTGTCACCATCATTGCCAATATCCACTCCAATATGACACAAGTGATAATTAAACTTGAGTCTCCATTAGAAAACCCAGGTTATCAGTATGCTATAAGTGGGGGGATTTGTCAAATTATTGTTGTTTTTAAAGTTTGTTTCTAAAAGCAAAAGAAACCTTCTTTTTCAAAATTATTAAGTCCCTAGAAATTGTTCCATCTATATAATAAATAATTAGTTGAATTTAAAAGGTTCATTAAAGGTTATGAAGACTTTCGGAAGGTCGTTTTTATACAATTAAGATGCTAATAACTTTCAAAACTTTTAAATACACGTATATAGCTCAGGCCCCTATCCTTTTCTACTAATCAAACCTAAATTACACTTTATAGTAATGAAATAATTGTCAACTGCTATGTGTTATTACTCAACAATATATAAAAATTAAAAAAAAAAACATAACAAATCATATATCCTAATTATGATAGAAGTAGTTACGCTAAAAACTAACTAATATGATATATTTAATACCATCTAAAGTCAGAGTGTAAGGAAATCGAATACTCATGTTGGAACGAAATATAATGAATGTCCTAGTATAGGAACATATACTTTCGAAGAAATAAGAAAGAAAAAAAAAACTAATAATGACATAAACAATAAGAAAACTATGGGTCGTCAATCAACGTCGACGAATCTTAGGCCATAGTGGGATGGCAAGAGAAACGACAACAAGGCTATGGTGACAAAAGTTACATTGTGGTCGGATGACAACGGTCACAAGAGCTAAATAAATAAAAGAGTTAACTGCCCGGATGGTCCCTGTGGTTTCACGTTTTTTCACGTTTAGTCCTCACCTTTTGAAAATAACAGGTATGCTCCCTATGGTTTGTTATTTTGTTACTTGGATAGTCCCCTGAGTAGATGTCAGTTAGTTTGGAAATAGCAGGTATGCTCCCTATGGTTTGCATTTTGTTACTCGGGTAGTCCCCTGAGTAAATGTCAGGGGACTATCCGAGTAACAAAATGACAAACCATAGGGAGCATACCTGCTATTTTCGAAATTTGGGGACTAAACATAAAAAAACGTGAAACCACAGGGACCATCCGGGCAATTAACTCTAAATAAAACATAATCTATATATGTCCGATGTATCGTTGGAACAAGATGAGAGGGAGAAGAGAATAGTCAACGAGGAAGAGTGACGACGCCCAACTAAGAATTGACGAGAAAAGCAACTGATAGAGATAGGAATTTAGAGAAAAGAAGATGACAAAAACTCTAATACCACATATATAACAATGAAGACCGGTAATATATAATCGGCATTTCAATCAACTATAAGATTACAATAAAAATTGTTAAAAATGAAACTAAATCAAATCATGATGAAGATAGTTGCGATATACATCAACTAATATATTTTATTTAATATCATTTATATATATATACAAATGATGAAGGTCTTAACTACAGTTCCAGTTTTTCAGTTTTCCTAACCTACATCTGCCTGTCACCAACAAGCAGTTTCTTACTTTCCACGCGTCTTCCTCTGCTCACCATATGGAGTCATCTTCATTGCCGCCGATGGGAACCACAACCTCTATCATCACAGCCGCCGATTAACGGCGACGTCACTTCCAATGTGTCCCAAAACTCAGATTCTAAAGACGCCTCTTCCGGTTCAGATAAACAAAACGCCAGCGAGGCCGAAGCCTTAGGCACAATTTCCGCGGTCGCAATAGGTATTCCGTGTATCCGCTACTATTACGACGAGTCGATTCGTCTGCCAGATTTATACTCCGGAGATTGAGCAACGATAGAGTCTTCGCCGAAATTCTGTAAATATTTTGCCTAACTGACACATTTATAGAGGATATTGCCTAGGGTTTCGAAATTGATAAAATCGGACGAAAATCTGTAAATATTTTGGTTCCTTGGTTGATTTATTTTCTGAATAATGATGATTTGGCGGTAACCTAAGCGATAGGAAGGTTGGCCAAAGGTCTAATAAGGTATCAATTTTTAGTTGTACTCTTCAGATGAATATTTTGCGTAAATTTTCTGATTTTGCTAGGATTTGAACTGATTTTTGCATTCAATTTGACTTACAAATGCAACAGGTAAAAGTAGTTCGTGTGTGAAAGAAGATTCCAAGGCAACCAGATGAGGTTCGCGTTTCACTTTAATTGAATGGCACTTCATTTTCTAATGGTAAACCATAGTTTGTATTTAGTCATTTAGTGAAAAGAAAAACGTAGTTTTTATTTAGTGAAAAGAAAAACGGACCTTATGTTGAATTATGAGGAAGCTAAGGTTTCCAACTGCAGTTTTTTAGGTGCTTGGAAGTAGGTTACATTGTTGTTAATGTTGTTTTGTTCAATTGTTCATATCTAAACACTATGATTCAGCTTGATTTATGTGTACATTTGATATATTAACTACAATACTTGGATTTATTTACTGACTTCTTGGTAAAATTCACAAATATATAAAGTGATCCAAATTTCTTTATATACGCGGAGATGCTTTAAACTAGGTTTGATTTTTAGAATTTTATAATTACATGAATTATATTTAGATGAATACTACTTTCATTATATCGGTTGTTTAAAAAAAAGAGCAAATGTGCCAAAATGGAGGTTGAGTTGGTTTGGTAATGGGTCAAGTCGACTTATTTTAAATTTTTCTAATTGATTGAAAGTTCTATTCCAAGTTTAGGATTTATACCCTGCTGGGTTGAAATACTATTCTTAATGACCAGTATTTTACCAATTTTTAAAATATGACAATTCTTTTATGCTTTGCTACCTTTCTTCAAACATCACTTCTTATTTTGTTCTCTTAAAATAAAAAAAAATAAAAAAACATTTTGATTACCCACCTAATTCAAGATATGGACTTTGAGATTTTTGCTTCCATCTAAACTGGTCATGATGTTAGGTTATCAAACGTGTAGCAAATCAAGATATGTATATTTGTGTGAAATGATTTGGGAGGTTTTGTGAATAGAAAATACACTTAGGTGACTATTCTTTTAATCCATCTGGCCTGTTTGCGTTACTTTTAATTTAGACATGGAGATATAACATTAACCCATCAATTATTTTTCGCCTTATACGAGTACAATTTGTTTTATGCAAGATTGTTCGGCCTTCGACTGTTTTTGTTCCGTCTAACCCGTCATTTATTTTCTTCTTATGCGAGCATAATTTGTTTCATGCAGGAATGTCTACAAACAGACCCACCCGGTGTACGATGCAGGATTGTCTTCAAACAAAAGGTTTGCACACCAGGTGTTCGATGTATGCTGGCTTGCAATCTCTTTTAAATTTGAGTTCAGTTTGGTTTTGTTGTCACTCTATATAGTTTCTTTTAAGATAAAATGGTGGTTGTGCTGTTGATGGATGTCAATGTTGTACACTATTTATCACTCTTCAAAATTTTTAAGCATTTCTAAATTTTTTTTATCTTCTTAGATAACTTTGTTTACACACTTGATGTGGAATTATTTGTTTGTAGGTACAAAATGTATGTTCAATGGTGTGCGGTGTGCCCTGTGTTATCGTTTATATCTTATTTACAAACTTGCTCTACAAATTGTTGATTTATGGGCATATGACTTGTACGGATTTTACTATTTCCAATTGAACTTCTTGGTCAATGTAACCGTGATTGACCACTTTTAATTTTAGCTATAACAATATCCATGTTTTGTCACCCATTCAATGTACTACACTATGAGGAACGGAGGTACATGATCCTGCATTTTGTAACTAACATTATCAACAACATAATAGAAATGAAATATACCGCCGCATCGCGGCGGGTCATTCCCTAGTTATATACAATACAACACGTATTTTTTTTGTTGTGTTACACGCGCGACACATGAAATAAATCTCTATGTATGCATGTTTTAAAATACTATTTTTTTTTTGTTCGTGCAACTCAGTCGGTTTTGCTTCTTACGTGTTGGGCAATATAGAAGGTAAGAAACAATCTCATATTTAATGATAAAAAGGCGACTTCACAAAGTGTCTTTGAGGAGGTGAGAGTTTTAGGCTTTTTATGGATTAAAAGCAGGTCAAAAGACCTTAATCTTAAGGAGGAGCAATGAAATCATTTCAGTTTTTTGTAATCTCCTTTCTCGTTTATTTGGTTCTAGCCCCTTGCTAGTTTGGTTGTGAATGATATTTGTCTTTAAAAAAAAAATATGCCACTAAGATAAGCCACACCCACAACACTTATAATCATAGGCTCCCAATGTCTTGTATTATTATATATATATTGAATGAATGAATGAAAACAAGCTTTGTGGGGAGATAAGAATAGACGTCACTTTCTTTGGTGAGGTCATAGTCACATGTATTGAACTACTTTTTAGTATTATCCAATTGGTCAAAAATAACATATAAAATAAAAATAAAACACAATATAAGTTTTGTCCAAAAAAACATAATTAAAGAAGCCGAAGTGGGAAGAATAGATTGGTGGAAGATTGCTTTCTCCGCCGGCCTTCCTCCTTGTAGCTTCATGGCCCCTCTCTTGATCATTTAATTCTTTTTGTCCTTTTGAGTTACATGCCCTACAATCCCAAGTACTTCCTATTGTCTATTAGGCTGGAGGGTGTGGGATGGAGCCTCTAGGGGCTTTATCAAGACACGTAAGCGCCACGTAGGATCCACGTCAGCCATAACGCCCCCTTTAATTTGCACGGTGTGGGATGGAGCCCCCTATTAATCAAAATTAAAAAAAAAAAAAAAAAAAAGATTTCATTGGTTGAAATTGACGTGGGCCCCACCTGAACACCTCTTCCTCCCCGTTACCATGATGGCGGCACCTCCATAGCGCCCCAACTTAAAGTGGTGGGTGTGGGTCGATGGCGCCGGCGGCGCTATAGGTGCTGAGGTGGCGGTGGTGGCGCCTCCCACACCCTCCGCCCTTACTATTTAGTATCATAATTTATAGAGAAAATAATCAAGTAGCCAACTATATGTTATATCTGTATATCCATACTAGTGACAACCAAATAATGGGTCAGATTTTTGGACTTGGAATGGGGAGAATCGTGATTTTTGACAGTTGCGGGATTGCGGAAGAAAATATATGAAGCGTTCAGTTCTAGTGACAACCAACAGTGGGGGTTGTGGAATAATTGGGTCCCAATGAAAGTTAATATTTTTGGGTGGAGAGCCGCGCTTAATAGGATACCGTCTAAAGCGAGCTTGGCAGTTAGAGGAGTCAATTTACCATATACGTTTTGCTCAAGATGTGGCCTAAGGGAAGAAACTGATTATCATGTTCTTTGGGATTGTTGGATTGCAAAGTCCGTTTGGTGGACAATCTTAATTTGGGCTAAAATCCCTTTTCCTAACAGGGATTTGTCTATCCAAAAATTGTTCGGGTTAGTTACAGAGATGAGAGGATCAAAGGATTGGAAAAAACTCATCGGCGGGATTCTTTTAGTCACGGCTTGGGAAATTTGGAAGGCGAGAAAAGAGAAGACGTTCAATAATCTTTACATTAACTTTAACCGGACGACGGATCTTATAAAAGAAAACGTGTTTTCTTGGATTACGAGTAGATCAAAATATGCTAATCTTAAGTGGGTCCTCAAAGAACACAGCATATGCTAGGAGCATGGTTGTCAAGATTTACCATACTCAAACAAGTACAAACACCAAGAGTGTGAAAAGCTTACACCAGGGGGATATCAATTCCTAGGCAATAAGCTTAGTGTTTTGACTGCACACATACAACAGATGTTTCCACAACCACTGATTGAAGAATATTCTGATGCTGTTGTTGTTATTGAAAAGTCCAACTGTTTGTAACTTCAAAATACGTTATTGAATTTTGGTATATTTGCTCAAAAGACTTCTTTTATGCAGGACAGTCAAGTAGCTGAAATATATCATCAAAGATTCAATATCTCATTGATTCACCATCATTCAACATCAGACATCATTTGTGAGGGATTGCTATGAAAAATGTTTGATTTCTCTGCATCATGTTCATACCAAGGATCAGCTGGCAGATGTGCTAACAAAAGCATTAGACACATCTACCTTTGAAAGCTTGATCTCTAGGATTGACATGCTTAACATGGAATAACAGGCAAAATCCTGTCTTTCTATGAATAAAAAGCATTAAAATGTTTTTAGAAAATCAAAATTTCATCCTTAAAAATAGCTAAAAATGAAAATTTTCATTAATCCTTAAAAGTCTGCCATAACCACTGATTTGGTTCAAACATCTGTTCTGTTAAAAGCTGTCCACTGCTGAAAGTCAACCTCTGTTTTCTCATTTCTTTGTTAATCACTGTTGATCAAACATTAGTGTTTTAATCCACTGATAGGCTATCCACTGATAGCTTAAAGTCAGCCACTGTTCTCATTGTAACCGTTGTGAACCACTGATATTGCTTCATCAGTGGTTGTCACATGGGTAGTACTTGGCCGTCAGATCTTTTGTAACCGCTGCCACGTCAGCATTCACTTTTTCCACTTATAAAACCCTGATCAAAACCCCAAACAGGGTTTTCACTGTCGAATCGAATTCAAAATTCCTTTCTCAAAGCAGTTATCCCCAAATTCTCTCACAAATCACTCATATTCTTCATTCGCTCTTACCACTTTCAATTCACCATGGCACTTCCTTTCAAAACCCCTCATAACTACTTGTGCATACTTGAAAAACCAAGTGACAGCACAACATTTCACTCCGTTATTGATGCACTCTCGTCTTCAAGGTACAAAGCCTTGTTGACTTGCAACCCATCCATATATCTCGATACTCTTCGTGATTTCTGGAAAAATGCACAACTGGAAGTTCAGGACAAAAAACTCTGGGCTATTACTTCTTCAGTAAAGGGAATTAAGGTTGTTGTCACACCTAAGGATATTTCTGAGGTGTTTGAATTGAATGACATTACAGGTAAAACTTCTTTCCCAAAAACCAATTATCAAACGGATTTCATTGAGAGGGGGTATGCAGAGGAAATGAAAAAGGATACTTTGCAAAAAGGCAGTTTTCCACCTGCCATGAGGTTCTTGTTCCATACCCTCCTCATGTGTGTTTCAAACAAAACCACTTCTTTTAATGAAATTCCATTAAAAATCCAATACTTGGGGTATGCTATCATGCAAAACGGAACTTTTAATTACTCCCAAGAAATTTTTAATAACATGGTCAAAAATGTTAATAATATCAAAGATAATAAAAAACCATTTTTACTGTTTCCAAGGTTTTTGAGCTTTTACTTGCAAAAGAAGATTCCAAATGATAATGCTCATGTACTTATCCAAGGAAATCCTATCCAAATCAACAGCCTATCTTTTGAAACCTTTACCAGGCTGTCAAAACCTTCAAAAACACAAACAGAGGAACCTGAGCAGACTTTAGCAGCAACCACTACTCCTCAGGATCCTGCTGTTGAGCCCACTGCTCAAGGTGATCATAGCAGCAAAACCACTGCTGTGAAACCCACACCTAAAATCACAAAAAGACCCAAAAAGAAAAATGTCAAAAAGCCACCCAAACCCACTCAAAAGGTAACTCTGGAAGATGAGATCCCAGAGATTATACCAGTGACAACACCAAAGTCACCAATAACCACTGCTGCTACTTCCTCACAGCAGATGGAAGAAAGATCTCAACCCAAGCCTCAAACTCCTCCTGCTTCCTCTCAAAAGGAACAGGTTGTAACAACTGGGACACCACATTATGATGCTCTGGAATCACTTGATTCCATCATCCACAGCTAGGGGTGTTCAAAACCGGATATCCGAACATTTCGGATAGTGGATTTCGCTATCCGAATCCGTATCCGAATTTTCGGATATCCGAATTTCGGATATCCGAAAATTCGGATACGGATTTGGATAATGAAACGGATATCCAAAATTCTTAAAGAAAAAATTCAAAATTAAAGTTCCTACTTTTCCAACACAGCAAACATCAAATTAAACATCTGATGTTAAAAAAAAATTGAAACGAACACAATCCATTGTACCAAAATAACATATAACACAATATAACATTGTTTCAAAAGAAACACATAATCTTCGAGATCCAATCCATCATTCCAACTTCCAAGCCACCAAATGAAATCTGCACAATACAATAATGCGAAATGATTCAACAATTAATTTTTGCTTAACCACATACGAGTGTAACGTGAAATAGAAATCAATAAAAGAACATGAAGTTCTTATATTAAATAGTCTAAAAACAAACATTGAGCTCTCAAGTTTTAAGAGCTGTTAATGGTAGAACTTAAAAAAAAGATGGAATCAACTTTAAAAAAGATAGAATCAACTCATCGGACATATACACTGGGAAAATCATCTATAAAGTAAACTGATGAAGCAAATCACCTATAAATTGAAAAAAAAAAATCTATAAACTACACTCTGAAACTAAACTTAAACCTTTTATGGAACAAATCTGAATGGAAAGTTAGAAACAAACCTTCGATGGTCGTTTTTCAAGATCTTCGATGTTCAGATCTTGACCATCGATGTTAGTTTTTTAAGATCTTTGATGTTCAGATAGACCTTCGATGTTCATATGTCAATTCTTCCATGTTCAGATCTTGATTCTTCGATGTTCCTTTGTTCAGATCTTAGATATTGACTGTTGAGGGAGGTGGGTTTTGGGGAGAGGCTGGAGAGCGGCTAAGGAAAAGTTTTAGGGTTATTTTACAAATCTACAATGATATATATATATTATTACACATATATTAAAAAAAGTTTCGGATATCCGAAATATACGAAAATTTTCGAAATCACTATCCGAATCCGAATCCGAAAATTCGGATTATCCGAATTTCGGATATCCGAACTTTCAGATATCCGAAATTTCGGATAATTCGGATTCGGATATTCGGATAATTCGGTTTCGGATTTGGATGATTTTGAACACCCCTATCCACAGCCCTCCTCCCGGGGCAAATTCGCTTTCTACCCCTATCCTCACTTCACAAATCCCATCACAAATAATACCCTTGTTGGATGCACTTGATTTAGCCCAGAAACAAATCAGTTCTTCTCAATCACCTGTTACTGAGAATATACCCCAACAAGTGACTGAGTCTGGTGTCTTAATCTTTGTTAACCCACCAACAACTGAGGATGTTACACTGCAGGAAGTACAAGTACTTCCTGTCAGTAGTTCAAGTGGAGTAACTACTACAAGTGTGGAACCCACTGGTTTACACTTGGACAGTAGTTTCATAAGTGAGACTCCCTTTAAGGTAATTTCTTCTTTGGGAACCAGGGTGTTTCCAGTTTTCACTGGCTCACTTAAACTGGTCACCCCTACTGAAGGAAGAAGTCCCTAGTACCAAGAAAAAGGGGCATCAATGGATGATTTTTGGGAAACTTTCCCTAAGTCAACCACTGATACAACCACTGCCAGTGGGAAATCAGATGATCCCATTAAGTTGGGTGATGGTTTAAAATACAGAGAATTGACGGAGAGGGTTGACAAACTTGATACATCTGTTGCAGAAATCAAAGATATGCTGCAACAGTTGTTACAAGCACAAAAGGCAACACCCACTGCTGCACCAGCTTAAACATCTGCTCCATCATCTGCTCCTACTCCCACTGAGCTTTGGAATCTATTTCAACCTCTGCTTCACAAACAAAGAGAATATGCTGATCAACAACATGAGGTTCAAACTCAAAAGATCAGAAATCTGATGGAAGCTAAGTTCAAGGATACACAAGTGGACATCAAGGCAATTAAGGCCCATTTATTACAAACCACTGGCACTGCCCCTCCTACAATCATCTTTTTTGACAAAGCTCCTGATGATGCCAAAAAGGGGAGAAAAAGAAGAAGGGATGGGAAGATGGTCTATACATTGAACCAGATAAAAAATCTAGTCTGGCTGCAGAAATCCCTAGGCCAGATGGTTCCAAAAAGCTAGGCTGAAAAAGGATATGGAGACAAAGGGTAAAACAAGGTTTGAGCAGGAGAAGACAATTTTAATGGAGATGGAAGAACAGGGTACTTCTGAGCCCAAGGAAGAGCAGGAAAATCCTAAGCCTAAAAGAAGACAGCCCACTAGAAAAGTGAGGCAACCCAAATCCACACCTTCCAGAATCACAAAACATACTCCCTAAACTCCCAAAAACTCCTCACATCAAACCTCCAAACCAACAGATGTTAAAACACCTGCTGTATCAACAGTTGTTGATACTTCAGTGGTTTCAACAAATGTTATTTCAACCACTGCCCTCACCATCATACCATCCACTGCTCAAACTACTGTCACTCCACAAAACTCCCCACCACTTCAAACAGCACCTGCCACTGTGCAGAAGACAACAGTTGACACATCAACTGTTGTAATGACAACAGTGGTTGAAACACCTGTTGTTTCAACAACTATTAGTCAGTCACCCATTACCACAAATATCTCCTCACAAGCCATTGTTCTCTCAGTTCCAACAGTTCAAACAAAAACACCTTCTCCCAAAAAGGTGTATACAAGAAAAAGAAAATTTCAGGTGCATGATGATGACATACCAGCACCTGATCCTATTTCATCTACTCCTTACAATGTCACTAAACCTCAACCTTTCATTCCTCCAAAGTTGTTCAACCCAATCAAAGATCCAATAGAACTCCAAGGATATGACCCTGCTGATGTTGTACCAGTAGCTGCCAGTTATCCACTAGAACTGCATGCTGTAAAGAATGAAATGAGGCAGTTCTACACAGCGGATAATCCTTCAAAAAGGAAATTCCATTATCTGATTGGTTATAGAGATCCAGCTAACATGGATGAATATCTAAAACTCAAAGTCAGACAAGCAGATTTAAGAGCTAAACTTAAATGCAAAGGGAAAAGAAATAATGAAACCTCAAGTTATATGCAGTTTTTGCTCACCAAGGTTAAACAATTAGAAGACTATGCAAGAGACCTGAGCAAAGAAATGTCCAACCTGCCTCTAGAAGCTGGTTTGCAGGTAGACCTGAAAGAAGACCTCATCAAACTGATAATGAGTGAAAAAATCTACCCTGCCACAGCTGAACAGTTCCAAGACTGGCCTCTGGTTGCTCTCAAAACAGAACTAAATAGAATTGTAAGAATAAAAAGAGATCCAGTCATGAAAAGTTCAACACCAAATTGGAGCAAATACAAAAAGAAAATTGATGATCTTACTTTGGAGTATAAAAGAAAGAAGCAGGAGTTGGTTGATGCAAAGGTTGGAACTGCCAAAGCCATATCAAAATGGACAAGGCAGTACATTGATGAGGCTTATGAAAGGCTGAGAAAAAGGAGAGAAACATATCCTAATCTTCCAAAGAAACCTGACTACAAAAACACTGATAAGTCAAAGCAACAAGTCCACACTTCTGAACCACTGTTCACATCATCAGATACCTCTGTCATTGTGATAAACCAAAGAAAGAGGCAAAAGCTAACTGATGCAGAAGAAAAGGAAAAGGAAGCTGAATATTTTAAAGAGGCTATCAAGCAAATGGCTCTAGAAAGTGATGACTCAGCACAGCTTCAAAAGATAGTCAAAAATGTTCTGAACAGGCCTCCATCTCCAAACTCATTTAAAATAAAATATCTCCCAAGAAACCCATTGGATTCAAAGATACTAAAGTGGATGTCTGATCAAAAGACCCACGTATTGACTCTGCTCAAATCCAATGGTGAAGTGAAGCACATATCAAGGGAACAAGCACTAGGTCTGGGTGTTGAAGATCTACAAGATCTCCTTGAGCTTACACTGTGCAGGAATGAGAATGATGAAGATTCCATGAACTTTGAATTACAATTCAAAGGGCAAGTAAGGGAATTATTGATGAGACAATAAAGATCTGAAATAATGAAGTGTTTTGGCATCATCTGTTCCAGGGGGAGATTGTTGGGATTGAACCCTACAGAGGAACATATGATAAAAGCCAAAACTGGTTCAGTACAACAAAGATCCATCATAAGCAGTGTTTACACTGGACTCTCCCCTTGTCAGTGGTTATCTAGCAACTGACAGACTTCAAAGCACTGCTCAATAGAACAACTGTTACTAAAGTACTGGTGAAGATTAAAGACTGAAGCTCAATCTACTGATGGAATCCAAGCTCTGTTGAAGAATCAAAGCACTGCCCATTCAAGGTCTGATCACCCTTTGAAGAAAGCACTGATGTTCAACATCAGTGGTTAGACTACAACAGTGGAATGTAGAATCAGCGTTTATGTATCAGTGTTTAGAATATAATTAGTGTCTGTATGGTCAGTAGTTGTAGATCAGTGGTTAGAGTTTGTTAGTTTGTTAGATGTCACTTTCATGGTGACGTCAGCTTAGATTCTCAGTGGTTTGATCTGTACTATAAATAGAACAGTTTGTACTGTTCTATTTAAGGAGTTTTCTCCTTCAACTCAGACATCTTGTATGATCAACCATCGAGCTCATGCTGAGGGGGAGTTTAGTATGTAAGCATGTATGGAATCTTTTGATTGTAATCTTTCGACTAATGAGAAGCATGTGTTTACGAAAAACTAGTTTCCCTTTGATTGTGTTTACAAAGTTTGTTTCTATTTCCGTTGCATCTAATCTCATTTTACTTTCATTCATTTGTTCAATTATGACAAACAAACACAATCATGACAGCCTCAGATCCTAACACAGAAACACGCTCCACAGCCACAGTCTTTAGCCTTGTCTCCACTCTACAGCCACCGTCGCCACCGTGGCACAACCCTCGTCGGACGCCGGAGTGTCGCAACCCCCGACATAAAAATTATTCGGTAAATAAAGGAATATATAACGTTCACTGACGACAAACGAGCATATCGCCATCACGAGGAGCTACTACGACACTTGGGCGATTTTCGACACGAAAATATATATATTAAACGACTACGATGACACGTCTAAAAATAATGCATTTTTAGGCACTTAACGAATATATATATTTACGATAACAAAATCCGGAAAGTTAGAATGTATAAAAATTTTGCTAAGTGATTTATATAAGTATATGCACATACTTAAAATCCACACTTAGTAAATAATACAAGAATGCAAGAACATAAATATTATGGACTCATATAATTATTTTGGGCTAGGCCCACCTAAATACATGGGCAAGGCCCAACAACATAAATACATGGGAAAGACCCAATAACATAAATACATGGGCAAGCCCCAATAACATAAAAGACTCGGGCAAGGCCCAATAACATAAAGAATGGGCAAGGCCCAATAACATAAAGACATGTGCAAGGCTCAATAACATAAAGACATAGGCAAGACACAATAACATAAAAGACATTGGCAAGGCCCAATAACATAATGACATGGGCTAGGCCCAATGACACGCGTGCAAGGCACGAGGACATGTGAAGGGCGAGGCCCGTTTATACACGATTTAGTAAACACCAAATGTATATATATTCAATTGTGAAATATACATATATATAAATAACGATCGAACAAACATGTGACAACTGTAAAAAATTCAGGTATCCGTACAATTATTAAACCATGATTAGTGCTTAATGACTGTGCTGAATTGCAATTAACTACTTACTGATTATTGCCATATACATACATGTGCATCACATATTGGTTAATGTCATATCATTATTGCATGAGAACTTTATTTACTCAAATGATGCACGAAACATAGTTAGCACAGTTATCAGATAAATCAGAAATATGCTGACGGAATTCAGTACATAGACAGACAGCGTGTAGAGACACAGAATGAGCCAGAAACCAAGTATTACACTAGTATAGTGTGTAGGAAAGTAAGGATCACAAAACTGCCTTTTTAGAGATAGTTTAAGTGCCGAAAAGTGCCTAAAACTCACCTAAAGTGCCGAATTCAGCAAAATTCAGCATTTAAACAATCTAATATTATGCAGAAATATGGTTAAATGGTCCTGAATGCTTTCCTAAGTGTCAGGAATCAAAAGTGTCACAGAAGGTAACATAAAGCACACTAAACTACATAGTTTAGCACCTTAACGAACCGGTAACCAACCGAACAACCGGACACTACCCGAAACACCTAATTTTCACTAGAAGCAGTGTTTTAATATTACCAAGCTAGTTATGGTCCCCGAACATCATAACACATCATAAAATATCTAGTAACTAATGTAACTAACTAATACTTACAATTTTACCATGATCTAACCAACTTAGTTACAAACCTATGTCTAGACCCCCCCCCCCCATATATACGGCCCCAACAAGGGACCCACACTTTGATTTGTTTAAATATTATAATGGATTGTGTTTATACTTTCCTAAACATAGAAACCAAGGGTTAGAAGGTGAATATGGATACAAGTATAACATGCAAGACATAACCTTCATTCTTACACACACTCAAAACACACACAACTTCTCCTCCTCCCCTTGGTGCTCTCGGCCGAAACTCAACACCCACACACCCACCATCATTCATCCATTCTCATACAATCCAAGCTCATACAAAGGTGTTAGAAGACATACAAAGGAGCTAGGAACTTACGGAAGATCAAGGACCTCTTTCATTTGCTTTTATCCATCTCATAACTTCTCGTGATCATCCCTAGCCTTGTGCTAGTGTTAAGAACCTTGATCTTGCTATTTTACTTCCATTTTAAGTGGTTAAAAGAAGGTTCATAATGTTAATCATAAAGAACACTAAGAATCACAAGAAGTAAACTTGAACATAAACATGATTAATGAAGAAACTAAGTTGTTTATGTGTTGATTTGCTTGATGATTGTTGTTTATTAATGTATATGATGTAGATCATCATGTGATCTTGCTAGATCATGATTAAAAATATAATCTAGCAAGATGAGAGAATAGAAATGTTGTAGGATGATAGATCATCCACACATGAAGCATGAACTTGAAAGAACATAATGTTTTCTTGTGAAATAATAATCAAAGTAAGTTGTTAATCATGTAGATCTAAAATTTCATAGATGATTTCTCAAGAAACCAAGTTAAAAATATAAGTTTTATTAAATCTTGGTTCTTACATAAACAAACCTTATTTTTAGTGTTTAAATAAGTGTAGAAATATGTGGTTAACAAGAAAAATCAAAGAAGAAACATTTTTGAAAAATATAAATACAAGTTGTAAAGATCCATATTCTTTAAAAATGAAGTTTTTAAAGAATCAATCACACTTTAAAAGGTAATAAGGCTTACTAAGAACACTAGTAAGTCTCTACAAATTTTTACAAATATTCAAGTTCATGAAGTATTAGATTATGCTTGATTTTGGCAAGAATGGTAAGTGTAGATTGGTTATTGTTGATTATTGGATGATTGTGTTGATTTTTACCAAAGAAAATGATATGCTTGAAAGCATGGAAACCTCTATTTTTAGGGGAAACTATTGCAATTTTTTTCTAAAAATTAAACACTTAGAAAAATATTTATAAACAAATATTTTCAAGTGTATTTTAAACCATGAATTTTTCACATAAACTTTGCCGTAATTTTTGTTACAAAAATATAAATATTGGAGGTTGGTTTTCATAAATAAAAGTGACTAAATATGTATTTAGGAAAATATATATTTAGAAGTCACCATGTATGTGATTATTTGTATATTATTTGTATTAGTTATATTATTTAGGACTTGAAATAATATAACTCACTAAAATACCAAAAATTACAATCCAAAATATTACTAAAATTCCAAGAATTAAATACACAAATTATATCCAAAATATTAGTGAAACCAAACTGAGGAATATAACTTACAAGAATATTCCGGAAATTTATTCACAAGTATATTTTTGGTAAATAATATTTTGGACACAAAGTGAATAAAAATATGAGTTTTACAATTACTACAAGGATATATCATATTTTTGACAAGAGAAAAATATATTATTTTTGGCAAGTATAAATATATGTTCTTCTTGAAGTTTTTAGAAGATATATCATTTTTGAAAGAAAAATATATTTTCTCAACAAACATGAAATACAATATTTTCTTGGGGTTAAAGATATATTTTCTCACATAAATATGAAATATATCATTTTTTAGAGAAAAGTAAGTATATATATATATTTTCCAAGTTAGACTTGAAAATATATAGTATTTTTGGAACCTATGAGAAATTACAAATATTTTTGCCAAAGAAAAATTATAAATAATTTTCTAAGTGATATTTATTGAAATATATATATATTGGAAATATATATCGGTGAACTTTTATTAAGGATAATATTTCGGAAAAATTAATACGAAATTAAGTATAAGAATACTTAATGAATACAATAAAGATACGTATTCTCGTGCGTATGAATACACACCGGAATACGACCCCAATACATGGCAAAAATATACAAATACAAGAACACGAATACACCCATCCTTGGGAAGGAAATACATGTATAATTACTTGAAGAGTATTAAGTTAAAATATATTGTTTTAACAATTATTCCAAAATTTAATAAATATAATTTAAGTTAAAATATTTAATATTTTAACAAATAATTATAACATGGAATAATATTGAAGATACAAAGAACGTAACTCGAAGACACTAACTAATACTAAGTCAAGGCACGACCCGTTCATCTAATAAGCATTAGTACGTTGTAGGTAGTCGTGCATATCCGAAGAAGCTTTGAGTTACGGTATTTATGAAGAACGCAAGACTGTGAGTTCATGTCCCCCTTTTTGTTTAACTGTTTTCGTTTTATAACTTCGGGGGTGGAATACGTGTTACAAATGATTACGATTACGAATGAAATGAACTGTTAGATCATGTGAATGGGTAGGCGTTAGCTTGAGACCATTAATCCTTATAAGGACCGAGGGGCATGAGTGATATATCTATTTGGGTGTTGCGAGCCCCACCCATGGGTCCGCGAGTTGACCGCATGTGGTGACTATGTCGTTCCAGCTGGGAGGCCCGGTACGAAATACGCAAAGGATTGAGCCTTCCTACACCGTTGCACACTTGTTGATGGCCTTGCAAACCATTAAGTGATCTGTTCATTTTCACATACAAACATACATACTTATTTTCAATGATTACAAAGGTTTATTCATACTCACAAACAAATACATGAACTCGCTCAACTTTTGTTGACGTTTTCAAACTACATGTATTTCAGGGAATTAAAAAGTGGACCTGGAGGGCGTTCGGAAGTTTCAAGGTGTTGTTAAGAATAAGATATGTCATCCATAGTTTTAGGGTTTGGTTAGGGTGTCCTATCCTGGACAAGACACCCCTTCCAAATCTTGGTTTTATTTAGAGTCTTTTGATGAGTCCTTGTGAACTCTTAAACAATTATTATGGTGTAATTCGAATTTGGAGTCTATGTGTCAAGACAATGTTGTTATGTTTTTACAACTTATTTAATGGATGATCATCGTTAGTTTTATCATATAGATGTTGTTATGATTGAATGCAATGATATTAAGCAAGTCACACATAATCACGCTTCCGCAAAAGTCAGGGTGTGACAAAACAAACTACCAACACTATAACAACACAAGGTTGTTCTAAATATGACAAGTAAATACATAACAAGAATTCAAGATGAACAACTTGTACGAGGTCCAATAAGACCTAATTGTCTAATAATGTTAGTATACATGTAGGTTACACACGTGTACGGACACTCGAGTTTCAATAGTACGACTTACGGAACGAAACCTGTGAGTTCATATCCCTCCTTTCAAATATTTCAAAGTTTTGTTTTTAAAACAATTGAAGGGAAATACATGTCATAACAAATGGTATGTTAGCTATGGGGTTAGATGATAACACGATCAATGTGCGTAAGTAGGATGATGACAATAGTAGACATTAATCACTTAGTGACCAAGGTGCAAAAGATATAGATCTATTGAATTTGAGGCGCGCTCCACTCCTGGTTGGTATACCATTAGGAGTGCTTTTGTGATCCCAATGATGTCAAAGTTGTCTCGGTTTGGTTACTTACTTATGGCACATATGTTAGGGTGCTAACTGTTGTCTCGGTTTGGTTACTTACTTATGGCACATATGTCAGGGTGCTAGCTACACACTGATAGATCCTTAAACTCCATGAATGCTAATAACATACTGAGATTTCATTATTGGATTACAAACATGACATTTCATACGAAAACAATAACTACATGAACTCGCAAACTTTTGTTGACTTTTTAAAATCACATGTATTTCAGGACACAAGACTTGAGCCGGTGATAGACCACGGGAAAGGGGAATGACATGACAACGAATGCCTTTTGGAGGATTCGTCTTTTATATCCCAACCTCATATGGGTATATATGGGACAAAACCTCAACATGCTTTTATGACGAAAACAATCTTTAATTCGAAGGGTAATGTAACTTAATAACTATATGTTGGATAACATTGGGAACTTGTAAACTTTTGTTGCAAATCAATACATATGTCATCGTTGTTGACTTATATTTGTTTACACGATTGGATGCAATGATTACCTTTCATAAGTCACACGCAATACGATTCCGCTACTAGCAGGGTGTGACACGTTGACGCACAACGAACGCTACGTCGTGGTCAAACCGCTTACTGGACATGAGCGTTTCAGGAATACCAACAACACGTTGGAAACGCGCGTCACAAGTTGAACGCGTGTCAAAATAAGTGGCGGGAGCTAAAACTGCACCTGGATCGGTTTAAAGCATGATTCGATCGTGTGCCTGCGGGCAACCTAAGCTACGACGGTCGAGTGGAGATCACCAAAATCGAGTATAGGCACGACGTGAACCCGGAATTTCGTTGGGTTCCCTATTTTAATATTTATTGTACTTTGTATTTTTTAGAATTTATTATGAAGTTTTTTCTATTTTTTTAGGATTTATTAAGTTGTTTTTTTTTTTTATTTTTTAGGATTTTTTAAGTTGTTTTTTTTAAAATTTTTTAGGATTTATTAAGTTGTTTTTTTTATTTATTAGGATTTTATGTAACTTTTTTTAAACTAAATTAGTGGTTTGTTTTATTTTATAAATGTCAAAATATAAAAAAAATATTTTCACATGTCAACTCACGCCAGCTAGCCCATGCCGCTACCACACCCCACTTTTTTTGGGGTGGCGTGGTGAAGCCCATCTCCACCACATGTCAACCCAAGCCCTCAACCTAAGCCCCAAACCCCCAACCCAACCCCAAACCAATCAGTCTTATAAATAAATTTGTAATCATAATTTAGCCCAGTCTTAACTCTCCAACCATCGAAGCCCATCTTTTTCACCTCCACATTTTACCAGAGAACCAACCATCTTATTCACCTTCTTCACCGTTTTAAGAAAACGCATTGCAATCGCCAGTTTTGAAATCTACGAACCCTAAACCCACCCAACGGTAAGCAGTTCTCTGTTCAATTTCAATGTCTATGTATTTGAGCTTTTAGATAACTGCTCTATTTCTATAATCAACTGAAGTCTGTCTAATTAAACTCTTGTTTAGCTCGAATTCATGTGTTTTCATCAAACTATGCAGATTTTGAGTTTGTTCTAAAACCTAATTTCACTTATTACTAACACTCTTTGTTTGGATGCAGTATATTATTAACAATGGAGATTGACGAAAAAGAAAACCCTAACCCTAATTCCACCACTCCACCACCGGCTCAAATTGCACCAATTGAACCACCAATTCCACTAATTCCGCCCCCAATCGCTCCAATTCCCCGTCCACTCGCCCCCATTCCGTCAGTCCGTCCACCAAATGGCGAAACCGCAAAGAAAACCACCGAAGACGCCGGTTCAGATGAAGACGGTGGCGATTCAGCCCCGGAGTACGAGGTTTCAGAAGAGAGCAGGTTGTTCAGAGAGAAAAAGGAGAAAGCGAAACAGGATTTCTTAATGAAGCAACGCGCTGCGGCATTGGCGGTTCCGACGAACGACAAGGCGGTGAGGTCTCGGCTGAGGCGGTTAGGGGAACCGGTGACATTGTTCGGTGAGAGGGAGATGGAGAGAAGAGATAGGTTGAGGATGATTATGGCGAAGTTGGATTCGGAAGGGCGGTTGGATACGCTGATGAAGGTTTTGGAGGAAGAAGAAGCGGCGGTGAATGTTGAGGATGGAGGGGGGGAAGATGAAGGGGAAGTGGTTGAGTATCCGTTTTATACTGAAGGGTCGACTGCATTGTTGAAAGCACGGTATGAGATTGCGAAGGAGTCGGTGGTGAAGGCTGCGGTGAGGTTGGGAAGGGCTAGGAGGAAGAGGGATGATCCGGATGAAGATGTGGATGCGGAGATTAATTGGGCGTTGGATGGTGCGAAGAGCTTTGCGTTGGATTGTAGTGAGATTGGGGATGTGAGACCGCTTGCAGGGTGCTCGTTTTCGTGTGATGGCAAGTTTCTTGTTACATGGTATGTGTCTTTTACTTATCAAACATATGCATGTATTAGATACAATTGTTTTACGTGTTTGTGGTTATTTTATAGATCCCACATTAGTTTATAAACTTAATTAAGACTTATGTTATTTGTATTATTTGTAAATTAGGATGATTAGTATTTTATTATGTGCATTAAACGACACAACGGTTGAAACAATGGCCGTTGATGGCGCTAGTTAACTCTCATGACGGTTGATCCCGCCAAAACTTAAACCGTTTCTATGTCGATGCATATAAGGTGATCTTCCTGCAACTTTGGAGATTACCAAGATATTGTTATTCAATATACAAATTCCTATTTGATCTCAATCGTAGTGTGTTACTTGTGTTTTCATGTTTGTTCTTGATATCCAATAATCTTAGGATCTAAATTTAGTCTAAGTGGTGTGATTATATCTTAGCTTGAGTTTGGAAATTGCCTTGTGAGTTAGCGCGAGTGGTGTGACTATATCTACGGTTAATCATGGTTTTTATATATCTTGTAGGTGTGCCCTTTTAGCATTACCTTCACCACAATAGTTCTTACCATCCTGGTAGGAAATTAAGACGAGTTGTATCCGATTTCTGCCCTTGAAGCCAGTTTAAGGAATGAAACCAATATTTTGTTATGCTCTTCTTTTGAAAACATAATTTGAGGTTCTGAGTACATGAAGCATTTTTTAACTTGTGATTAATATCATATTATCATTTCCCTTTTACCTCTATTTCTTGATTTTGTTCATGGACTCCAGCTTAATCAAACGCCTGTGGCTAAATCAACTTATCATTTAATTGATGTTAATCAAATGTCCTTAGCTTATGCTGTTTATGCTTACATTTAATTGATGTTAATCAAATGTCCTTAGCTTATGCTGTTTATGCTTACATTAATTGAATATGAATCTTCAGCTGAAAATCTCATATGGATCATACAACTGCATTTCATTTGTGTTTTTTTGTTGACTCTTGTTCAGTTCTTTAACTGGAGTTGCTAAAATATGGAGCATGCCAGGAGTAAACAATGTGTCCTCACTAAAGGGGCACGCCGAACGAGCAACCGATGTTAAATTTTCTCCAACAAATGACCAAATCGCCACTGCTTCTGCTGACCGGACTGCAAAATTATGGAACACAGAAGGAACTCTGCTAAATACATACACGGGTCATTTGGACCGTCTAGCTCGTGTGGCGTTCCATCCATCAGGGAAATATTTAGGTACAACTAGCTTTGATAAGACCTGGAGATTATGGGATACAGAGACTGGTGACGAGTTACTTCTTCAAGAAGGTCATAGCCGAAGTGTGTATGGTTTGGCTTTTCACCCTGATGGCTCGCTAGTCGCGTCATGCGGGCTTGATGCACTTGCTCGTGTGTGGGACTTACGGTCAGGGAGAAGCATTCTTGCCTTAGAAGGTCATGTGAAGCCGGTGAGACCTGTTGTTTCTTTATTTTGTTATTCGGGCTTGACACACCAACACTTTCTTTTGCCTCTTTTCGACTTTGTTTAGTTTATAGTAATTTGTTTAGTTTATAGTAATTGGACTCATTATGATTTCAATTTTTGTTTAAATATTATTAAAATTAGCCTGTGTGACCCTTTACCCAAAAAAAAAAATTAGCCTGTGTGACCCTTTGGCCTAGGGGTGTGCATGGTTCAGTTTGGTTTTAGGCTAAAACCGAAATGTTCGGTTTTTGGTTTTGAAAACCTTTCGGTTTTAGCAATGGTTCGGCTCGGTTTTTCGGTTTTTGGAACAAATTACGTAAGATTCAAAATAAAAAGTATAATCCAAGATTTAAGAATCTTTCTTAAATGTTAAATTTAAGTTAATATATTTAACCTTTTTAAGACATTTTCTTTTATAATACCCTGAAAATCAACTCATTTTTTTGTTAAATTTTGTTATTTCTTGTAGGCAGTGGATAAATTGTTTCAAAGATAAATAAACATGTTAATGTTCTTATTATAAATACTTCACATTTAAGAATATATTTAATAATTTCTAAATCAATATACGACAAACATTAAAAAAATGTTTTTTAGGTTATTTAGTTTGGTTCATTTTTTTCGGTTTTTTGTGCGGTTCTGTTTTTTTCGGTTTTCTGCTCACCCCTACTTTGGCCCGTTCTCTTACTTTTTAAATTTTTCTTGAATAAGTTGAACTTCACTTTTTTTTCTTTTATCGTTTTTCGAAGTTAACTGAATATTTGTTCTAAATTACCTTTTCAGGTTCTGGGTATCAGTTTCTCGCCAAATGGGTATCATTTAGCAACAGGAGGTGAAGATAATACTTGTAGAATTTGGGATTTGAGGAAGAAGAGATCACTCTACACAATTCCTGCACATGCAAATCTTATTTCTGATATTAAGTTTGAGCCTCAAGAGGGATACTTTTTGGTAACCGCTTCTTATGATATGACTGCTAAGGTAACCCCACAAAAAAAGCTATAAATCTTCTAGTTGTTGAATCTTTTTGACAATATTAAGGTACTCGTAGTTGTTTTATTGTATTTATATTTTATTTATGTCTCAGATCTGGTCATCCAGAGATTTTAAACCTGTCAAAGTCCTTTCCGGTCATGAAGCTAAAGTTACATCTGTTGATGTAGCTGCAGGTAAAACGTTTGCTGATTTTTTTTTCTTTTTCTTATATTTGCTCAGAATATGGCAATTTTGAGTCATTTTATTTTGAACGGGTTAATCCTTGTTTTCTTGTAAGAGCTTAAACGGGTACTTGGGTAGACTGTGTTGAAACGATCTAATGCATAAAATCTTCTAAAATCATTATATTTGGTGAATAATATAATTTTTGTAATCATGTTAAACACTATTTGTTCGTGGAAAAATCTGAAAATTTTGTGTAACCTCTGTTTTGGGTCAGCCCGACCCGATCCATAACAAACTTTACAACCTGAGCAGTCGACCCGGCTGTTTTGCGACCTTAAGAACTGAGTGTGTTGTTTTTATCGGTTTTGCAGATGGGCAAAGTATTGCGACTGTTTCTCATGACAGGACAATTAAACTATGGTCTAGCAAAAATGCTGAAAAGGATAAGGCAATGGATGTTGACTGAATTTCTTCTGGCAAATTGTATACGAGGTAAAGTCTGTGACGTTTTCGCCTGCAAAAGGGGTGTTTGGATCTTTGATCTTTGGTGATGTGATTTTATAAAGTTATGTAGGAGACATGCAACATTTTCTTAATTGCAAACAAATTTTGTAGCCCTGATTGCAACTCTATTCGAATGTAGCAAATATGTGGTATTCAGTGTACATTTCCAAAAATAGCTAGTCATTGATTAGAAGAAAAGTTAAGAGCTTGTTATTGTTCATGGTTTTGCTTTTTGTTTAATCTTGTTGATGATACAGTTTTTTGATTTACCAACTTATTGTTATGGTTTTGCTTAAACACAACCAAAAATGTGCTTATGCCTTGAACACAATTTGGTAGTGTAATTCTCACACTTCTAATTAGAAGAATTTATGTATTTGCTTTCAACTTGTTTAACATCATCAACCCATTAATTGCGTCTTGTTTAACGTTTAAACGCAAATGTTTGTAACACACCATTACACAATGATATGTAACCATACGACACGATATGACGCAAACACTTTTGTTAAATACATTTAAGTTACTATAATTATCATCAACGCATCTGGCAAGTCAATATGTATCATCTAAAACTAATTATAAACAGAAGTCAAAGTCAAACCAAGTAAGAAGACATTAGATTCCAACTAATCTTCATGTGGGTAGGCATTGGTGCCACAATTCTAAGAACATCAGGCTTGGAACTTGTTGCTTTGTTGACCTTAAGATGTTTGGCAACATTAGGAACTACAAGCTCCCTACAATGTAGATGCAACAAAGGTACTTTTGACAGCACGCTTCCTTTCTGAACATCCAATCCGTCGGGCCTTCTCATCTTGTACGGTTCACCGGTTACTGGATCGTAATCAGCCCTTGGCATTTGCTTCCATCGGCTGTGAACAAACCAACCGTACTTGTAGTCCCCCACGATCGGTGTACCAAGAGCTTCAGCACAGTGTACCCGAATCTAGGGGCAAAACGTAAAAATATGTCATTGATGATTCGTGTTTGATATTTTACTAATCTACAGCCTGTTTCATCACCTCGTTATTTGATTTTTATTACTCAATATCACATGATAATTTCGAAACGAGTAAAATGCCATTTCGTCCTTGAGGTTTGGCGACTTTCGTCCAAAGGTTTGTTTTTCCGCACCTGGATCCAAAAGATTTGAAATCTTGCCATTTTCATCTAGCTTGTTAACTCCATCCATGTTTATCCGTTAAGTCAGAGATATTTCCGTCTTTTTTGCTAACTTAAAGGGCAATTCGGTCTTTTTCAGGGGTATTCAGTCTTTCACATAAAGTGAAAAAGACTTAATTGCCCTTTAAGTTAGCAAAAAAGACGAAAATACCCCTGATTTAACAGAGAAAAATGGATGGAGTTAACAAGCCGGATGAAAATGGCAAGATTTCAAACCTTTTGGATCCGGATGCGGAAAAACAAACCTTTGGACGAAAGTTGCAAAACTGGCCAAACCTTAGGGATGAAAATGGCATTGTACTCTTTCGAAACGCACATCGAACCACACCTTAAACAAGAGATTAATAAACCGAAATCATGACCATATAAAGAGTGGCAACATGGTTCATACCTGATGCTTATGATTAGTAAGTGGGCGCAACTCAATCCAAGAACAACCACTAATTGTAGGACCGAGCACTCGATATTCAGTAACAGCCTCTTGAGAAGCTTCTAAACCGTAGCCATAAGCCAACATCACCCTCTCAGCTTTACCGCCATTGAGCACAACCTGTATAAACCGCCTCGCGCTTCAGGCACGCTTTTCAAAACCAAGATAAAGATGCATGAGAGAGACAATAACCTTTGTGAGAGGGGCACGAATTAAGCCCTCGTTTTCTTTTGGAGTACCTATGACGAGTGCCCAGTACCGTTGATAACATGCATCATTCCCTGCCTAAAGTTGTGATTACGGATAGCATTAGCATGATGAACTGATAAGTTATATGACAACAATTATCATACATGTGGGTCAATGTATACCTTAAATGAAGATTTTGTTCTGTTGATGTTACTAAACAACCAATGGAGATGAGATATGCTCTCTTTTGATCTGCCCATTAGTGTAATCCCACTGCTTTCTCTGTCAAGACGATGGACCTAAACCGCGGTCACATATTGAGAATAAGAACTAAGAATATGAGAAATTTGGGTAATGGGTCAAAATGGGTTCGAGTCAAAAGTTAAAACATGTCATTTTTAAGTACAGGTTGACCCACCAACATATTTGTCCTTTTCTTTTAGAAATCATATATAAATTATAAATATGTACTAAATAACGTGTTTACAAAAATTAAATTACATAATATAACAATCTAATTCTTTAATAATGTAATATACACCTTAGGCAACTATAGACCCGTTTCCTTTACAGATTATATTTTTTTACTTTACACAGTGCAAACAACAGGGACCATCTATGTACTTTTGGAAAGCTAGGGACCAAATCCAAAATTTTGGTAAACCACAGGGACCATCCGTGTACTTTACTTAAAATATAAATAATTTACAACATACGTTTACAAAATTTAAAACTTAAAAATTAAAATAACAATCTAATTCTTTAATAATGAAATAATACACTTATACACCTTAGGCAACTATAGACCCGTTTCCTTTACAACTTTTTTTTCACTTAACACATTTGGCCCAAAATCCTTTAATTAGAAAGAGCAATATTATAGCAGTAAGCGATTAAAGAAAGATTACCAGTTTAGGGCCCTCGTCATAATCATAACATAATGCTGCAGCTGCCAGTCCATCCATGCTGTTATGAACAGGCAGATTCCCCTAAAACATCGATAAATATTAATAATTTAAGAAAAATAGCAGTAAAAACAACCTAAAATGGAGGAAAAAAAATGTTTGACCTAAGAAACCAACCTTGACTGGCACCTTTGGTGGCTTGTTCAGAACGAGTAGAGCAGGGTCCTAAAGTTTCAGAATAAAATGATCAATAAATTATACGTCCAACATAATAAACTACAAACAACTGCAACAGACATCAGAAAATCGAAAAACCTAATATTATATGCAGATAACATGACAGGTGTTAAGGGATAAAGATGTACCTTATAAATGACAAGCCTTTGCAAATATTTGATTTCGTCTGCATTTGGACATAGGGTTGCACTTGGTATGGTATCAAATCTCTTGGAGATTCTAGATTCAGCAACCGATACAGGAACATAAATTCTAGAGCCCGTCTTCATGATCTCATTGTGTTTAATCTGTATGTAATTACGTATTATAAATCAAACCAAATTAAATTAACAAGAACATACTACATAGACTTAATAGCATACACCAAAGGTGTATGTTAAAGAGCAGATTTTGACATAATTGCAAGTATACCATGCACTGCTGACAAAATTGTGCAGTAACCTAATTTTATGTGAAAATCACGAAAATGACCATTGACCAAGCCAATTCGCGAAAATGAACATCTGAGGCGTCTAGGTTAGACGCTACAGTACCATGGGTTTCCATGTAGCGTCTAAGCCTAGATGGTTCCTATTTTTCTCTTTCCACCACGATTTTAAATGGGCATAACTTTTTCATACGATAGTATTTTTTTTTTTAAATTACACCAAATTAAAGAATAAAGATAGTAAAATTCTCTCTAATTTGGTGCAAACTTTTAAAAAAAAAAATATTAACGTATGAAATGTTATGCCCGTTTAAAAATCGTGGTAGGAAAGAAAAAAAGGAAGCGTCTAGGCTTAGACGCTACACGGAAACCCATGGTACTGTAGCGTCTAACCTAGACACATCAGATGTTCATTTTCGCGAATTGGCTTGGTGAATAGTGATTTTCCCTAATTTTATACCCTCATGTTCATTGGCATACTAAATGAGATCTACCTTTTTCGCAACTTTCACCTGTCCTTGCTTCTCTGAGTCATGACACTCCATTTTCACCTGAACAAATATATATTTTTTAATCAATTTGAGGACTCGGTACATAGATCAAATGGAAAATGTACTCACGAGGCCCTTGTTAAAGTGTGATTGGATCACAGAACCGGCTACATCGGCAAAGTAGTACTTCATCCAGCTAATGGCGGTGATATGGGAATCAGGTGAAACATTCTTTCCGGGTAGAGGGTGAGGTGGGAATGGCGGCAAGGATAAGAGCTGACGTGGCTTGGGGCCCGCTTTAGGGTGGCCCAAATGAGTTATGTTGTTGGAAACTCGAATAACAGTTTCACCACAAGCAGGTGGTGGTGGAGACACTCTTGAAAAGTGTCTTATTGTAAAAGGCGTGCGCTGATGACGGGTGATTTTGAGCCACATTGTTGCACATGCTTACTGAATATAGAAGTAAAAGATGTGACGTTAGCAATATTGATAAGAAATGCATATAATTTTAGAAAGTAATCTACATAAGAACCAGCAGGATGGTATTAATGCAGATACAGCATCATCTCTGTTACTCAGATAAAAACTGTCTTGTAGGATGAAAAATGATGCTTTTTGCAAACCCGGAAAACATATGCATTCGGATATATATTTTGAAGATCAAAAGTTGTGTCATTTGTTGTAAAATCCAAACCTTAAAACACGAAGAGCATACTAAAATCGATCTCTCTTATTTTCCCACTGGTGGTCAACTTTATATGAGATTTCAAGTGCTGCCTGCAAGTGTCGCAATACTGTTTTAAATCAATGAGACTAAAACTCTGAAAGGAAGTAAACTAAATTATTAATATCAGTGATCTTCACCTCAACTATTAAAGGAAATTCATATCTAGGTTGTTCTTTTTATTTCTTTATGTTTGTTCAAGTAAGTGTAATGTACAACGACACTGTAGGATCGTACCTCATTTGTTCTTAACCAGTAGTGCTGTAGACCTTAGATTCAAACAAAGCAGCAAAATCTGCCAAAAATACCACAAGGATTTTTAAAGGGAATCAGTCACTAGTGGGTTCATACTTCATGGTCTGTATAAGTAACATTTGTAACTAACAAGTATCAAATAATTTTTGCCAATAGTATATGCAAAAAGCATCCAAATTTGTGACTTGAGTTGATGCACAAAAACTTTAAGTAAACCGTAAAATTCAACTAAAGTAGATGCGTTTGCATCCAAATTGTAGTCTGTAGAGTCCTAATTTATCATTAAAAAAACCGGACAGCTAGTATGGAGTTTTATCGCCATCCATGATGATGTTTAACCTTATACACAAAATGGGTTCGAATCCAACTTCCACTAGCAAGATTGCATTGTAGAAATCCAAACAGGGAGTTACTAATGCAAATAATGGTGCTGGGCCTTTTTTACACGGATAAGCAAAGGTTGGCATTTCATCAAACAGTTGGTGTGCACGCCTAAGTTGAAACAGTAAGTGTGTATTGAAACCATACGATTTCAACACGAAAAACAATGTGAGCTGAATCCCCAGCATTCATGATTTCCTAAATTAAAGATATTTCTGTGGCGGTCGGTTACCTGTTGAATACAGATGGAAGATTCTAATAATCTCTGATGAGGAGTTTGATCAATGCCTGATTAAATTAAGTTAATACGATGGGTCTCCAAATGTGCCAATTTAGAACCAACCACAGTGGCTGTGACGACGACGGTGGTGGTTGCGTGTATACTCAGGGATTGAAAAAGAGAGAAATTGTGTTTGTGTCTTGTGTTTGGCAAGCGGTATAATTTTTCCTTATATTATAGGGGGTGTTTGGGTAGCTTATCTATAATCTATAGGGTAAATTACACTTTTCGTCCTTTATGTTTGTAGCGGGTTGCAATGGATGACCTTTAACTTCAATAATTACAGCCACAGTCTTTTATTTGAAAAACCAGTTACACTTTACATCCTTTATCCATAACCTGGTTAAAATTTTCAGTTAGATATGGCATGTGCAAGGCACATGAGGGTATTTCAGTAATTTTACGTTACCCTTTTTATTTAAAAGAATACAAAATTACAGTCATATCCTTTTTTTACTGTTCTTCTTCTCCACTTGCCCTCACCACCGACCCACCACCTCAAAACTCCGACAAACCACCGTAATCACTACGCATCGAAAAGTTCAGGGGGTCGGGCGCCCCCGGACATACCTTATCCTGCGCCCCTGAGCACCACCACTTTCGCCAGTAATCACTGGCTTAAGATTTGGCCCTAAATCAACCTTCCAACTTTCTCTCTCTAGCACCATCCACCATTACCATAGCACCACCCTTTCAACTACAAGTGAGTAAAATCTCTTTGTTAATTGTTAGCAAACTAAATTCATAAAAACACAGTAAGTCCTAACAGTAATAATGCAAGAAGCAAAATTGATCAGGAGCACTTATGTGTCCTAACTAAAATTAGTAAAATCCAACAACAAAGAAGCAAAACTCATGAATTTAACCAAAACCAAAGTCCCATAGAGACTTACTTGGGTTAGCCGGAAACCGTTTAAAAGTTAATCTCCGTCGTCGACCAACCTAATGCCAGATCTAAACCAAGCCGCCGACGGAGATGCGGTTGTTTCAGTTTATGAATCACACCAGTCACCGCCTTCAATCGACCGACCTACGGCCAGATCTAAACCAAGCCGCCGCCGGAGATGCGGTTGTTTCAGTTTATGAACAACACCAGCCACCTCCGGAGATGCGGTTGTTTCAGCTTATAAACAACACCATCCACCTCCTTCAATCGCCGCTAGAGATGCCGTTGGTCGCTGGGTTACTGCCTGAGTTCGCCGGAGTAGGTTGAATATGATGTGGTTGGGGTTTGATTGAAAAAGAAAGAGTGAGGGTTTGAATGTTAGATTGAAAAAGAAAGAGTGAGAGAGAAGAGTAAGACAGGTTTGTTATATTCATGTTTATTTAGTTTTAAAATCTTCTATTAAATAACTAAAATTACAAAAGTACCATCATGTGCCTTGCACATGCCATATTTAACTGAAAATTTTAACCAGGTTGGGGTCAAAGGACGTAAGGTGTAATGGGTTTTACAAATAAAGGATTGTGTCTGTAATTATTGAAGTTAAAGGTCATCCATTGCAACCCGCTACAAACATGAAGGACGAAAAGTGTAATTTGTCCATATCTATATCTATAATCTATAATACTATATAAAGCATCTTCTATGTCTACAAATGTAATTTCCATTATATTTTTTAAGATGACATACCAAAAGCTAGAACAAATTTCTATATTTTTACAATTTTCTTCCTTTTCTACCCTTATACCTTATAGAAACCATAACCGATGATTGAAGACGTTTGAGCGAAATTGAAGACGTCCCTTCGTTTCCACTCTCATCCCCTCTTTACTCAGGCCTGGACCATACAAATCCCCGTTACAACCTGGAACCCTAGCAAAGTTCAATTCACGCCCTCTCCAATCTCATTTTTTCTCTCGATCTGGAACCCTAGCCTCCTCTATCCCTCTCCATTTGGATGACGAATAACTGGAGATGTAGAACACCGATTTAATGAAACCCTAACCGATTTCTAGGTTTGTTCCTACTCATCAGGCTAACATGGGAGATAGAAAGGCAACCCAATTGCTCGCAGAAGCAGGTTACCTTTTAAATTTGTTTCTGATGATCGATATCTGTCTTTATAGGGCTTGATTTTGTGGTCAAAATGATTACTGATTGAATTAGTGTCCGATGATCGATAGTCAGGGTTTAATTTCGAAGTTAATGCATTGTAGTTTTTGCAGAGATTTGATGATATATTAAATTTAGGGTTTCAGCTAGAGGCAGCAGTAAATTGTGAATCATATCACAACAATACCCAATGAAAAACAAATATGTACATTTGCTTAAAACTCAGCGGGTTAGCCTTAATCTGATCGGTTGTGATATATCACAACAATACCCAATGTAAAACAAATCTGTAAATTGATATGATCACTTCTTTTTTTCAATTATATCTTTTCAGATCGAATATATAAGCCTCGAGTCAGGCTAAGTGATATGATCACTTCATTTCAGGTACCTATTAAAGTCATTCGTGGCCAGCTTGTAGATGAAGTTCATCAGCAATTCAACCTGTGGATCTACCAGGTCAGGATCTTGATTTCGAAGTTAATGCATTGTAGTTTTTGCAGAGATTTGATGATATATTAAATTTAGGGTTTCATCTAAAGGCAACAATAAATTGTGAATCATATCACAACAATACCCAATGTAAAATAAATCTGTACATTTGCTTAAAGCTCAGCGGGTTAGGCTTAATCTGATCTAATTTGCACTTCTGGTGATTTATGTATTATTTTTTTATTAATTATTATTTGTCAAAAGCTCAAAACAACTGATTATTTCATTTGTTTGTCGTCTTGATAGGTGCTGCCTCTCCATTAGTCTTGGATGGGGTTGATTTCAAGCTGATTTCAGTCAAAATGGCAATGAACTAAAGGTATGCAACATAGAACCCCCCCCCCCCCCCCCCACACACCACCACAAACACAAACGTCTGTCTTGAATTCATAAAATTAATGGCTAAAGTTATGTTTCTGTTGTGTTTAATTTAGTTTAAGCTTCATCTATTTTGTGTTCACTGCGTGGTTGTTGTCATTGTGAACCGCGTTTGACTGTTTGGTACCCAAAATAATAACTTTTTTTATCGGCTCGTCCTTACCCGAACCAAAATAATCTTTATTTAAGTCGGCCCTTCCTTACCCGAACCAAAATAATATTTTTTTAAAGTCCCCATTCTGACTCAAACCCGTCCTGGCCCGACCCAAACCAATCTAATAATTTTTAAATAGGCTATTCTCTACTGAACTCAGCTGACCCGAACCCACCCTGACCTGTTACCGCGTCCAAACATAAGGAGTGAGACAGTTTGACTTAAACATAATAAGTGAGACATTTTGACTTAAAACATAATAATGTTTGCCACTAAATGTGTGCATGTGGTCGAGTTTGGTCTACGGGTTAAACACGAAAATCTCGTTTTCAGAAAAAGACCAAACCAACAAGCCCGCGAACCTCTATGCGGCGACGAAAAAGGCTGGCGAGGAAATCGCGCATACTTATTGTGACACCCGGCTTTTCAGGCCGAACCGTACACTTGTAACACGTGTTGTGAATAGGTAACAGGGCTGTATTTGACTGGTTATGATGTTTGTTTGTGAAATTTAATGAGTTGGTAAATTTAAACCTTGGTAAAAATTATGTTGGCAATGATAAGATAAACGCTTATCGCGTAACAGATAAAATGCGAAACGAACGTCGGTGACCACCTGATCAGTGTTAAAATCCTAAAAATAGTCTGTTATGATTAGAATGATGATTTTAGTTAGGTCTGTGAGGAAAAATAACTTAAAACGGTAAGAAACTCTATTTTTCGAGTTTAAACGCGTACCGCGCGATGCAGCGCGTGTACCGACAAAATACTGTCAACACAGCCTGTCAAGGCAACTGATAATTATTTTAGTAATAAATTGATAAGTTTATTATTATAGAATAATAAAAATAAATAAAAACGCTTAAATTCCTATTTTTGCGATTTTAAGTGCGTATCGCGCAGCACGGCGCACATACTGCTAAATACCGACAACATAGCCAGTCCAGGCAAACAAAATACTGTCCAATAATATTTTGGTAAGTTTATTTTTATAGAGTATTAAAAATAATTTAAAACGCGCTAAAACGGGTTAAAACACTAGATAAAATACCCGGTATCCAGTAAAATATCAGTTTTTGGTCTAGATTGCATATATCTATTATCTATTTCTATTATCTATTATATATAATAAACAAAAAAATTGGGATACTTGGCACAATATTAGGGTTTCCTAGATGTGGTTTTGGCGGGAAACTGAATGGGTATTCTTTTCACATATAATGAAGCCCCGTTTTGTATCCGGGTCCGCTAATTCGGATCCGTATATATATATCTTATAAAAAATTTAATATTTCCAATCTTCATTTGTGTCATCGCCAACAACCATTGTTAACCATATCTTCTCTGTGTTATTGTGTTGTCCGCCTCCACTCCTTCTTATCAACGGCGATATACAAGTCAAAATCCGATGTAATACAGGGTAAACTTTAAATATTCGATTTCTAATCTTTCTTATTTATCCTCTGTTTTCATTTGATTCTTAAGATTTTTGGGTTTTTTGAAATTAGGGTTTCTTATATTCTGTTGACGACTCCTACTCATTCTCTGTGTTCAATGATTTTATCATCGTTGATATACAACTGAAGATCCGATTTAATACAAGTAATTCTCTAAATCTTTGATGTTTGAAGGGGTAATTGAATCGTATTATATCTAGAGAAACCCTTTAACTTTTATGTTACTCGCACATGGAACTCCATGTCTTCAACCACATCAATCCATTCTAGGGTTTTATCAACTAGATCTGTGATGATTTAGTGACCTTCGCTGTAAAGTAATGAACTTCACATGAAATGCAAGATTAAATTGAGGGTGAGGTTTTATATTGAGATATATGGATCTCACATTAAGATCTAAGAATCTTAAAACAGTGAGGTTTATGAACTCTAGAATGTAGGATATACGTTGTTTTATGTTTTTAAAACGGTGTTAAGAGTAATTGCGACACATATTGGATTCCCATAATAACGATTTGGTAGCTATATGTTTATATATAAAACAACTAGATGGGCTTATTATTTATTTTAAAAAGTTTAGGGATGAAGGATTTGAAAATGCTATGATTGAGGCTAAATAACTTGCTTTAAAGATGGGCATTGAACCTAGTTTTCGTGAAAAACGTGTTATTCGTAGAAATAGAAGATTTGATGGAAATGTTGATAATGAGACTTTGAAAACTCCTATTGATTGTTTTAGAACAGATTACTTTTTATACATAGTAGATCAAGCTAGTGTTTCACTCGAAAGTAGATTTGCTCAATTTAAAGAGTTCGAACAAACTTTTGGTTTTTTGTTTAGTATAAAAAAGTTAAAATCTTTAAATCAAAAAAATTTAAAAGAGAAGTGCATTTATCTGGAGAAGTTTTGGAACTATGATAATCATACTGATATTGATTGTTTAGATTTATTTGAAGAACTAAAAATGCTAAGAGAAATTATACATGTAGAATCTGACACACTTACTAATATATTAACTTATATTAAAAACTTTAATTCTTTTCCAAATGCATATATCGCCTATAAAATTGTGTTAACCATTCCTGTAACCGTTGCTACTGCAGAACGTAGCTTTTCCAAATTAAAACTAATAAAAAATTACTTAAGATCTACAATGTCACAAGAAAGATTAAACGGTCTAGCTATTATGTCAATCGAAAAAGATTTTTTAGAAGAACTTGATTACGATAATTTCATCAAACAATTTGCTTCGGTTAACCATTTCCGTAACCGTTGCTACTGCAGAACGTAGCTTTTCCAAATTAAAACTAATAAAAAATTACTTAAGATCTACAATGTCACAAGAAAGATTAAACGGTTTAGCTATTATGTCAATCGAAAAAGATTTTTTAGAAGAACTTGATTACGATAATTTCATCAAACAATTTGCCTCAGTTAAAGTTAGAAAAGTAGATTTTATTTAAACATATACTATAATTATAGAAAACATATGACTTTAAAAAAAAATTAACTACGCCAATTATAAACTTTTTAGTTTATAATTGTCGGTCCCAAGCCCGGATAAAGGAGGAGGGTTTTGTTACTAAATATGTTGAAAATGATAATTTTGCAAAAGGGCCACCACTTCGTAGTTCGATTAGGGCCTCCGAAAACGTAGGAACGGCTCTGAACACAGGACTTGATAATATACAAAACCAACTATAAAACAACACAAAACGACTCGAAATATAATACAAACTATACACAGAAACATATGTAATTTACATTACATCATTTAGTAAAGTTGGTTATTTCGTCCTGGTGATGATTCATGTGCTAGTGCTTGCAAAACCAAAGTCACTCCTTGAGAAATGTCCATATATCCATCACCACTTCCATTTGTACACTCGTCATTCTGCTATCATTGAAGAAGAAACTGTATATACTAAAAAACAACAATTAATATATGTTTGATTCGAGCACGAACAATGCCAAATGTAGCTTTAAGAAGTCTTCCAAGGATGTTGTAGATAGATCTCTCTCAAACTTAACCTGTCCAGCAAAATACTTACACATACCAAAACCATATATCCTCACCATAGAGATTGAAGAGGTATGGTGTCACACCCCGATTTCCACGTGTCACCGGTGGGCCCGGTGGGGGAGTATCGTGACGTGGTTGGCAACATAATAGTCAAACAACACAATGTTTAATATGCACAGCGGAAGCAAATTTAAAAATATAATACAACCGAATTTAATATTGTAATATCAAAGTCACAATATCCGGAAGTTTATCCACAGTCGGATCAAAAACTAAAAATGAAATTTATAGTTCAACAGACTTCAGGCATCTTAAGCTTGCGAGACTTCTAATGACGCTAAGGAGAAATCCCAACCAATTTCGCTTAGTACCTGCATTTAATCTTTTTGGGAAAATACGTCAGTTTACACTGGTAAATACATTCAACTGACTCATTTTGGAAAATGATTGAAAATTGGTTTGGATGCACATGGCATAAACATTTTATTTAACTTGGGAGAATTATTTAATATTATAATCTTGTGAACGAATTACATGTTCCTTGTGCGTTCAGTAGCCCGGATCTTGTCCGGGTTAAAGATCAATAGACACACCACAATGTTCTTTTGTGCACTGACGGGTGTACGCCTACACCCCAAGCTTAAGTCGTGGCCATTACTTCGAATGATGCCATGGATATCCGGGACATGGTCACTAACCCCCCAAAGGCTTTAAGTAACAAGACTGTTTAAACGAGCCGATCAAATTTATTCAATTACCCACTCAACGGTGGAGAATTTGATGCCCGATCAAGCGGTATGCTATATACCGTAACCCAAGCCCGTATAGGGAAAATAAGTTGAAAGTATTTACCTGAGCAAAGTATATTTCACAATTAGCAAAATGCACGTAGCTTTTACTGGTCCTCCTAATATGGAACGAAGGTTTTATAATAACCTATTAGAATCCTAACGGGTCTTTAATTATGCTTAAGCTTAGACCGGCTAGTTTCAAAGATACGGTACGTACGCACGATTAAGCGAAGACCGGATAGAATGTGATTTAGACCCGACAAGTTTGAAGACTTGTTTAATATGGGTTTATTATTCACATTATGGATTTTGAGATAAAACCGTTAAGTTTTGACCCGTTTCGGCTAATTTATGTAAACTTGTTACATAAACCGAACCGTACGCGTAATAAGCGTGACAGGTATTCCTGTTGACTTTTTATAAACTAGTTTGACCCGACTTTTGACCTGATTAGAGTGGTAATCAGGGGGAACCCTTTTGAGGTTTTATTACCCACATAAATACCAACTTATAACTACTTTTGATTCGAGAATTGACTGAGCTATTAATCATTAATCTCGAAGTCAAACCGTAATTACGACGGTTTGACTTTTAGCTAAATAACTAAGCTAAACTCAATTAAAGAAGGATTAGAACACTTACTGAAGTCCTAAGCTTGATTAGAGGACACTTGAGAGGAAGTTTGAGCTCCAGAAGTGATCCACAATGCAGATGAAGGTGTGTTTGCAAGGTTGCAATACATGGCCCTTATATAGTTGATTTAAGCACCACAATTGATTGACAAACAAGTCTACAACAGACCATACCCTTCCAACAAGTGTCCTATAAGTTTAGGGGCCAAGGGGGATGTGAAAAATCGTTTAAAGTCGATTACAAGAGCACCTAGCAGGCCCCTATCCAAGAAAAACAGATTCTGCCCAGATATGGCCATCGCGTAGCGCGACGGCATGCATCTTCGGGCTCGCGCTACGCGAGCACATGTGTTTCAGCCAAACAACTTTCCCTTAATTGCAGTTTTGGTCCTTGGCTCTTCAAATTTCGTAGAGACCTTATTTTCTTGCATTTTGAGCCCTCGTAATTTACGTATGAGGGCTTTAAGATATATACCCACTTTGTTTAGTCCTCGGTTAACTTTATTGTTACCCGAAAAGGCCTAATTTTCAATGTTGACGCTTTAACCCCTCGCACACGAATTTGATCACAACTTGCTCATATGTTAACGAAACTTTATGAAATTTATGTCGTGCATTCTAGTGAGCATAGTTAACAGTTACAAAGCTTCAGGTTTGTCAAAAGGTCACTCAGAGGTATAACTTTAAACATGTTGACACATTTAACCCCTGTAGTTTGTAATCTCTCACTTTTAGCTTCGTATGATCCATGATTTATCCGTTTGATGTTATAAACATCATGTGGGGTTATTATGAAGTATATTTATTCACTGTTGACATTTAGAATACGTATATCCACATACTTTCCATGATTGTCAACTTTAGTCCTTCTATGATATTCTTTCACACGTTTAAACATATGACACGTGTCAACACATTATAGGACGTGAATTTTCGAGGTGTTACATCCTCACCCCCTTAAAATAAATCTCGACCCAAGATTTACTGAAACAAGTGAGGGTATTTTTCTTTCATCGTGGATTCAACCTCCCACGTGTATTCGGGACCTCTACGGGCATCCCATTTGACCTTTACAATAGGTACATGTTTCCTTCGAAGCTTCTTTACCTGTCGATCTTCAATCGACAAAGGTTTTTCCACAAACTTTAAGCTCTCATCTATATGCACATCTGTATGCGGTATAACCAGTGATTCATCAGCGAAGCACTTATTCAGATTGCAGATGTGGAACACATTGTGAATTCCACTGAGCTCTTCCGGTAAGTTTAACTTATAGGCAACTGACCCGATACATTCGATAACCTCGAAAGGTCCTATGTATCTTGGGCTTAGCTTGCCTTTCTTACCAAACCGCATCACTCCCTTCCAGGGTGACACTCTAAGTAGGACTTTGTCACCTACTTCGAAGTGAAAATCCTTATGCTTAGGATCAGCGTAACTCTTCTGCCTATCCCGGGCAGCTTTGAGACGGTCTCGAATCTGGACAATCTCGTCCGTTGTTTCGAACACTATCTCTGGTCCTGATAACTGGACATCTCCAACTTCCGCCCAACAAACGGGCGATCTACGCTTTCTACCGTATAATGCCTCGAAAGGCGCAGCCTTAATGCTGGTATGGTAGCTATTGTTGTAGGAGAATTCGATTAATGGTAGGTTCTTATCCCAACTACCACCCAAATCGATCGCACATGCACGTAGCATGTCTTCCAACGTTTGGATAGTACGCTCACTCTGACCGTCAGTCTGAGGATGATAAGCCGTACTAAAATTCAAACGTGTGCCCAAAGATTGTTGGAAACTCTTCCAAAAATGCGACGTGTACCTAGTATCTCTATCAGAGATAATAGCCACAGGTATGCCATGTAAGGCTACAATCTTATCAACGTATAACTGGGCTAACATGTCGGAGCTATAAGTCTCCTTGATGGGTAAGAAATGTGCTGACTTAGTCAGTCTATCAACTATAACCCATATTGTATCATTACCTTTCCTTGTCCTTGGCAACTTGGTGATAAAATCCATCGTCACCATTTCCCACTTTCAAGTAGGAAGTTCAGGCTGTTGTAGCAAACCTGACGGTTTTTGATGCTCGGCTTTGACTTGCGCACATGTCAAGCATTTAGCTACATGAGTGGCTACAGACTTTTTCAAGCCTATCCACCAATAATTTGCCTTTAGATCCTGGTACATCTTATCAGCTCCAGGATGGACGGAGTATTTGGAACTATGGGCTTCCTGGAGGATGACATCTCGAAGACCTCCATAAATTGGAACCCATATTCGTCCATTTAATCGTAAAATTCCGTCCTTGCTAAGAGTTAACTGCTCCTCAGTTACTCCTAGCTTTTCATTAGGATAGTTAGCTTCCAACACGTTAACTGCTCCTCAGTTACTCCTAGCTTTTCATTAGGATAGTTAGCTTCCAACACAGCTTCCTTCTGTGCAGCTAACAACCTTTCAATCAAATTATTCTTTATCACCATGCGCTTGGCATTTATTCGGATGGGTTTCACCCTCTCCTTTCTACTCAAGGCGTCAGCGACTACATTCGCTTTGCCGGGATGATACTTGATTTCACAATCATAATCATTCAAGGTCTCCATCCAACGGCGTTGCCTCATGTTTAATTCCTTCTGATTAAACAGATGCTGGAGGCTCTTGTGATCAGAATAGATCACACACTTGATTCCATAAAGATAATGCCTCCACAGTTTTAGTGCGAATACAACGGCACCCAACTCCAAGTCATGGGTGGTGTAATTCTTTTCATGCACTTTTAACTGTCGTGAAGCATAGGCAATAACCTTGCCTTTCTGCATAAGCACACACCCCATGCCGGTGTGTGAAGCATCGCAGTAAACTACGAATTCTTCAGTGCCTTCAGGTAATGTCAGCACGGGAGCGTTGCTCAACTTCTGTTTCAAAATATCAAAGGATTCTTGCTGCTTAGGGCCCCAAACAAACTTAACCGTCTTCTTAGTTAAGGAAGTTAAGGGTGCAGCAATCCTTGAAATTTTTTTGATGAAACGCCTGTAATATCCTGCCAATCCCAGGAAGCTACGAATCTCTGTAGGCGTCTTTGGTTCTTGCCAGTTCATAACTGCTTCAACCTTAGCGGGATCCACTTAGATACCACGCTCACTAACCACGTGTCCAAGGAATTGGACTTCTCGAAGCCAAAATTCACACTTGGAGAATTTGGCATAGAGCTTCTCCTGATGCAGGAGCTTGAGAATACAGCGAAGGTGTTTCTCATGGTCAGCTTGATTCTTCGAATAGATAAGAATGTCGTCGATGAAAACGATGACGAATTTTTCTAAGTACGGTTTGCAAACGCGATTCATGAGATCCATGAACGCGGCAGGTGCATTAGTGAGCCCAAAAGGCATCACTAGGAACTCGTAATGACCATAACGAGTCCTAAATGCTGTTTTATTCACGTCTTCATCTCTAACCTTCAGTTGGTGGTAGCCTGACCTCAAGTCAATCTTTGAGAAATAACTTGCTCCTTGTAGTTGATCAAACAAATCGTCGATCCTGGGTAAAGGATATCTATTCTTGATCGTGACCTTATTAAGCTCACGATAATCGATGCACAGACGCATCGATCCGTCCTTCTTCTTTACAAACAGGACTGGCGCTCCCCAAGGAGACGAACTAGGTTTTATGAAACCCTTGGCTAGTAATTCGTCTAGCTGTGTCCTCAATTCTTTCATCTCCGTTGGAGCCAACCTATAGGGTGCTCTGGCAACTGGTGCTGCTCCGGGGATGATATCAATCCTAAATTCCACTTGCCTATCTGGTGGCAAACCAGGTAGTTCTTCTGGAAAAACTTCTGGGAATTCAGAGATGACAGGGATGTCTTCTATCTTCGGTTTGGGCTCATCAATAATCACTTGTGCCATGTAGATGACATAACCCTTCTTTAAACATTTGGAAGCCTTAAGCATAGTCACTTGCTCAGGCAATCCATACTGGGTATCTCCCCGAATGGTAAGTGATTCACCAGACGGAGTCTTTATCACCACTTGCTTTCTGTTGCATACAATCTGGGCCTGGTTATGAGATAACCAGTCCATACCCAGAACTATGTCAAAACCGGCCAACTTAAAGGGGAGTAGAGACAGAGGAAAAGAATGGTTCTTAATGGATATAACACACCCATCTAACATAGTTGAGACGGTTTCTAGTGTACCATATGCTAACTCCACCTCATAATTCACGTTTAAGGTTTTGACAGGTAATTTCAGCAATTTGCAAAATTTATGATCTACAAACGACTTATCAGCGCCTGAATCGAAAAGTACTCTAGCAAAGACGTCATTTACAAGGAAAGTACCTGTAATAACGTTGTCGTCTAGAATCGCTTCCTTTGCGTCCATTCTGAAGACTCTAGCATTAGTCTTCTTGGCCTCTTCAGGCTTCTTGGTGTACTTAGGGCAGTTGGTTTTAAAGTGGCCCTTTTCATTACAACGGTAGCACGTTGCGTCCTTCATCTTCTTGCAATCCAAGGTTTTATGATCCGTGGACTTGCATATACCACAAGCATAGGTTTTTGATTGAGTCTGTGAGTTCGACTCAAGTCTGCACTTTCCAAAGTGCTGCTTCTTGCAAATTTTGCATTTGGGCTTCTCACCAGAATTATGCCCATCTCTCCTTGACTCCGATCCTTTCTTGTGGTCACCGTTCCCACGGTGCTTCTTGTTCGACTTTCGTGAACCATCATCTTCACGCTTTCTCTTCTCAGCCTCCTTATTCCTCAGCGATCTCTGCCTGATCGCATCCAGAGTGAGGGATAAGGAAATGTCAGCTACTGATCTAAAAGTAGCTGGCCGAGAAGCTTTCACGCTTGCCTTGATCTCGGGGGCTAAACCACCGATAAAACGAGCTATTCGCTTTGGTTCCGGGGTTACTAAATATGGAACTAACCGAGACATAGTGTTGAAGCTCGTTAGGTAAGCTAGACAGTCGAGGTTTGTCATCACCAATGATAGAAAATCAGATTCTATCTTCTCCACCTCATGCTGAGGGCAGTAATTTTCCCTGATAAGGGCAACAAATTGATCCCACGACATGTTGTACAATGGGATTTTTCCGGTGGCTTGAATCAGAGATCTCCACCATGCTAAAGCTTCACCCTTAAAAGACTGCGACACAAACTTGACCACGTCTCTCTCAGCGCATCCGCTGATGTCTACAACCGTATCCATCTCATCTAGCCATGTCATACAGTCAATGGCTCCTTTCTCCCCATTAAAATCCCGGGGCTTGCACGAAACAAAGTACTTATAAGAGCAACCCTTCTCACGGGGTCCATGGTTCAGTACAACCTGCTGAGATGGAGCACTGTGGTTCGAGGAGCGTCGATCATCATCTTTCTTCGGGTCGTCCTTCTTGGACGGTGGCTTTGAAGGCTGTGTAGATAGGGTCCTACTACGAGTCCCACTATACTCTTCGTACTGCCTTTCCAAAGCCTGTGTAACAGCGCCGTCTATGGTCGCTTTCAATTCCGCACCCGTTAAATTAATTCATGCGTTCTGGTTATTCTCCACTGGATGACTATTACCCTCGTCCGAGTTAGCCATACTAATTGAACTGTTGCAGAAAACAAGGACAATAGTTTATTTGGGAGTTTATTATGGAATTGTCTTTTATGGCAATTCATTAACCATGGTAACAGAGACCATATTTGGTTAATTTATAAATCATATTTATTTAGGATTTCTATTATAATTTATCCTAATTATAAAACATTAGCAGTTTTATTTGTGGCACAAAAGGCCTAGTCACGTGGACACTTTTAATTTAATCTATGATTTCAGAGAATCAAAACATTAAGGTATACTGGCACAATAGGCCTAGTCACAAGGACAATTATAAATTATATGCTAGGATTTCAGAGAATCGAAGCATTTGAGGTTTGAACCTAGTTCTTTACCTTTGTTTGACAGGGAGTCATAGCTACCACTGTCTTTTGGCTCATATGGAAATGAGCAGGGCCCGTAGGCACTATATTACCACGTATGGTAAAAATATGATCATCTTAATTGATGATCTAAACCCATGATTCAGAGATCATAAAATTTGGGTTAGGAATCTTTAGAAAGATCCTTTTATATATAAAATGACGTGTGTGATTTAACGAACCACTTCTGCCAGGAGTGTTAACATGTATACAGATGTTAACAGGGATTTGAATCTTTTGAACAGATCTTACCATCTTGGCCCGGTCATAAAATGACCCGAAGGCTAGGTTTCACTCTTTAAGATTCTTAATTAATAATTACATAGGCAGATTATTTCAAAAGGAATGATTTTAAATTTATTTATTTCATTTATAATCTATATATGCACATAATGGCAAAACATGAAATTTATAAAACAAACATTCCATTAATTCATTATAATATTACATGCTGCCCTAAACGGGTCTTTTCACAAACAATTACCCACGCAGGGGTCAATCAACATATTTGTCCACGCAGGGACTTTAAACAACATAATAGTCCACGCAGGGACCTTAAACAAACAAACTAGTCCACGCAGGGACTTTAAGCAAACATCATACCCTCGTAGGGGTTAATGGAAGGTAGACCCACACAGGGGTCAAAACAAACATACATACATACCCACGCAGGGGCTTAAACAAATACAGCAAATACAGGCCCACGCAGGGGCTCAACAATAATTGGAAGGATTTAGTGGTCCTTCTTGTTCTTCCCCTTGATCAAGCTTGCCAATCCTTGGAAGAAGCTCTGTCTCTCCCTACGGTCACGGTGGAAGCCTCGCTCCACTTCATCCAACCTTTGTAGGATTTCCTCCCTTTCTGGGGGAGAAAACCGTGGCGGCTGCGATTGCGTCCGAATAATAGGCCTAGGAGGTATCTGGTACCCCTGTGTTGGGTACCCTACTCCCCATGGATCCCCATAGGGTCCTTGGGTGTTGTAGTTCGCCGCTACCATGTACGGGTCGGCCTCCGCGTAGCCATAGTTGTGGTGAGTCGGTGGTTCAAACGGGTTGTATGCCATGGAACCCGTATATGCCGGAATTGGGTTGTCAAAACCCATTGGTGGTGCCTGTGGTACAGCTGGGTTGGAGGGTCCACCCATTTGTGGGTCCTCCTGATGTGGCGGATAGTGGCTGCCACTGGATTGACGTGGGGAACTGAAATGGAAATCCCCTGCTCGTGACGACATGCACGCACCTGTTCTCCTTCGCCTTGGCGGTTGCGGAGGTGCCGGTTGCACTGGCGGCGGTGGAGGCGGTGGCGTGACTGCCACGAATCTGGAATCCACAGAGGGATCCTGTTGCTGCTGCGGCTGCTGCTGCTGAGGAGGCGACGAATGGTGAGGAGGTGTATAGTACCATTCGTGCCGGGTGAACAAAGCTTGGAAGCTATCTGGATCAACATAGGGTGATCCATGAAAAGACGATTCGTCGGAGATCTCGATCGGGTGGTTTGGAGTGCCACTTGCAGGTTCGACGGGATCAGTATCCTCGTCCATGTCGTCCGCATGATCTCCAGAGAAATGGTCATCTGGCCCCAGTGGGTTAAAACCCACGGGTTCTTATATGTAGCCTACCGGATTAAACCGGCCCCGAAAAGCAGGTGTGGGGTCCCCGTAAGAATGATGCGATAAAGATCGCTGTAATGGTATATATGAAGGTTGAGGGTTGTTCGGCTCGTAGTCCGGTTGTGGTCCATACGGGTTAGGAGGTGTTGAGCTGTGTGAGACCGACCGTCTAGCCGGCTCAAAAAGGTTTCTCCGGTTCTGCCGGGGATCGTCACTTTCTGTCGTAGATGGAGCTCGAGCATTCGAAGGTCCAGCTTCATTATCGTTGGGGGCGGTGACTGGCCCCTTGCCTCGTCCTCTCCTTCGGAAGAACTTTTGTCGGCATTTTCAAATCCTGTCATTATGATATGAGATAACAAACAAAATATATGCAAAATAAAGGACAACACAAACAAAGTGGAATTTGTCCTATGTTATATGTCTAGACTCGAAAGTTTAGAATTGTGCAATTGTGTAACTGAGATTAAACACAAAATGCTAGTGTTTAATGTGACAACCCTAAAAATCCTATGTATTCCGTACAATTTATTATTAATAATTAATGTGCTTGACGACTGTGGGAAATTACTTAACTGCTTTCTGATACTGTGTTATACTTACATGTACTTGTTAATATACTAATAGTGTACAGAAAGGTCACTAAATAGTCCGTTATAATTTCCTAAGTGTTAGAAATTAAAAGTGTTGTAAAAATATATATAAAAGACACCTTACGGATTAATTAAGCACTTAAACGGAACATTGTCAAACCGAACAACCGGACTTTACCCGGAACGTGAAAATATTACCAAACGCATTATTTTTACTTCTCTGAGCTAGTTAGGGTCCCCGAACACCCTAACACACGTTATATTATATTACACACCAAAAGACACTAACTATATTATTGGATCCTAACTAGAAGGTAACAAGTTCCATTACAACCCAACCCCATGCCCAACCCCCCCTAATGGACGGTTTCATGATGATGGGGACATCCCCACCATTCTTTCTAATACTTTATTCAAATGTTGTTGGATTAGGGAACATATTATATGAAGGATAAAGATGGACTTGAGTTATAAATAAACATAAAGGTCATAACCTTTCACTCACAAACAACCACCACTTGCAAACTTCATTTTTCTCCTCTTCTTGCTTGTAATCGGCCAAACACCAACCACCATACACCCACCATTTTGTTTCTTGTTCAACCATTTCCTACATACACAAAGGTGCAAGGTGACACACAAGAAGGCTCGGTGCACTCGGAAGCTTAAGGACCGCTCTAGATTTCTTTTATCCACCTAGTTTTCGTCTAGATTCTTCCCTAGCCTTGAGCTAGTTGTAAGTGCTTCTAATCACCTTCTTGATCTTGTCTAATGTGGTTAATAAGAGATTCGTCGGATAAAAATCATAAACACTTAAGAACCTAACATAAAGTCTTGGACAAAAGATGAATAAGTTGGATAAAGAAAAGTTATGTGTGTAAATCATGTAGATCTTGTGTGGTTATTATTATTGGTTGATTTTCTGATGTTTTACTGATTAATATTAATGTGTCATGTTGTTGTGGTCACTAAACTTGTTAACGGGATCGATCGAACATGATTTAGATGGTTAAACACTGAAATCAGAATCTGTCCAACTTTTACAGCCCACTTCTGTTGGCTGTAAACAGGTCTTAAACTTAACGAAAAACCAATATTTTGAATCTAAAATATGTTATTATGAAATACGGTTCTAATGGCACCGGAATCGTAATTTTTGGACTCCGTTTACTATTTTTAAAGTATTAATTTGTAACAGCAACTTAAGCTGAATTTTGACAGCAATAAATGGGTGTCGTATTTTCAGTCGTAACCTGAGTTTTGTGATGAATCGGACCATGAAAATTTTACTGTAGATGATAACTGAAGTATTTGTAATTACCCCACTGGAATTTCGCAAATCGGACTTACGATGAATTTGTAATAAATTGTTTCGTGGACTGTGGTCAGAAATACATAAATCTGAGTTCAGCCCCGAATATGAATTTTTATAAAATATTGGTGATAAACCGGACCCCAATATTTTTACACAATAAAATATGGAATGTTTAGGATGTTCTATAAAAATTTGGGAATTTTTGGAATAATCTAACTATTTTATTTAAATGTCCGAAAACAGCCGGTTTTGAGTATTAATGCTGAAACGACATAAGTAGTGATTTGCGTGTCTAAATGTCGAGTATGCTATCTGTGAATGATTTGACATGTTATATATGTTATGTGCATTATCGTATGTTTGATTTTGAGTGGGGAATGGACGGGAAACTTAGATGGGCATAAACCGTTACAGTGATGCATGTTGTGTGATAGATACGTGTAGGAACTTTGTGTTCTATTTGAAAGCCACTAAATGACTAACTGGTAAATCATACTAGGACGTGATTGACCGACCTTGACTGTTAGCTATATTGAGAATCTAACCGAGCAAACCGAGGTGAGTTCACACCCTTACTAAGGCATGGGATTCCCGGTGGTTGGGAATGGGATTGAATAACTACTCGTACTATCACTCTGTTTATATTACCAACACTACTAGACTACCTACTACTGTCCTCGGATGAGAAGGGCACGTACGTAAAACCTACGTACACTCACACTCACTACTGTCCTCAGATGAGAAGGGCACGTACGTAAAACCTACGTACACTCACACTCACTACTGTCCTCGGATGAGAAGGGCACGTACGTAAAACCTACGTACACTCATACTTAACACCGTCCTCGGATTGGGAAGGACTCTTATGGATACGCCTAGTCTAGTAACATACATAATGGGAAGCCCCCACTAAATATCGTAAAGGTTTGGGAATCAAGAATAATGGGTAATACTTGGTTATGAAACGAACTTCCGATTCCTGATACGAACTCATTAACTAAACAACCAAACGTGAACTCACTCAACTTTGTTGTTGACTAGTTGTTACATGCCTTACAGGTCGCTAAATGCTTGGAGCTTGCACGGGGAAGGAGTCGTTGTGGAACATGGGTTGTTATATCCCATACTTAATAATTGAACTTTATAAACCTATGGAACTTATGTTTGAGACTTTAAACTTATGAACTGTGAACTTATGTTTTGAACTCACGTTTATGCTTCCGCTGTTTAAACCAAACAAGGTTAACTAGCTTTGGTCACCAATCGTATTATGTTTGGTTTTATTTACTTAATTGAATTGTTCAATATGATTGGTGGCTCGATCCTGGTCATGTCACGCCTCCAAGCGGTGATACTCCGCATGGTGGATTTTGGGGGTGTGACAGATTGGTATCAGAGCCATTGGTTATAGAGAACTTGGTTTTAATAAGGGAAAAGTTTTCATTAAAACCAGACTATAACCTGTACAGTGCTCAACGATCCACAACGACGCTTCGCTCCACGTGCAAGGCTCGACACCATAAGTGGTATGATTATGTTATATTGTCGGTTAGATAGTTCTCACTGTGCATTAGATAACGTGATAATTGCTATTTGAACCTTGTGTGCTTACTCTCTAATGTCGTCCCACACACTTACACACTTTCGCGACACTTTCCTCACTTACGTTGCTTCATTATGAAGATCATGAGCGGACGCGAAGGACGTATCAACCTCACTCAAGCCCAGTTGACGGCTTTGATCAACGAACGAGTTACGGAGGCACTCGCAGCTAACCCTGCAGGAGGTATAACCTGCCATACCAACTCACCTTAGGACATTTAGATCCTACCTTCGCAAACCAACCCTCGTGCTTAATCTTGTCTTTTATTCTCGCGCAACAGGTCAACATGCTCAACCTCCTGTGTGCACGTTCAAGACGTTCATGGACTGTCGACCTACCACTTTCAGTGGCACCGAAGGAGCAGTGGGCCTTCTTCACTGGTTTGAAAAGCTTGAGACAGTTTTCGAGATGTGCGAATGCCCCGAAGACCGTAGGGTGAAATATGCTACCGGAACACTTGAAGGAGCTGCGTTAACCTGGTGGAAGGCACAAGTTCAACTACTAGGACTGGCAGTTGCTAATGCCACATCCTGGAATGGTTTCAAAGAGCTGATCAAGGAGGAGTATTGTAGTCGGGATGACATCCATAAGCTAGAGGTGGAATTTTACAATCTGAAGATGACAGGATCTGAGATTGAGGCGTATACCAAGAGGTCGAATGAACTGGCCATCCTGTGCCCAACTATGGTGGACCCTCCCATCAAACGTATTGAGCTTTACCTCAAGGGCCTTGCACCAGCGATTCAAAGTCATGTGACTTCAGCCAACTTGGGTACCATCCAGCAAGTCGTCAAATTGGCTCATCGTCTCACCGACCAGGCAGTGGAACAAAACAGACTACCCAAGCGTATTGGTGCTGCTACTTCTGATGCACCTACCGACAACAAACGAAAATGGGATGGGAATTCCGGCAAAGGCTCTACCTCTGTTCAGTCTCAGTCTCAGCAACGAAGGACTGAGGACCATAGGAGCCCTGGTCAGCACTTTTCTGGTAGTCAAGGGCAGGGTGGATATCGAGGAAACCACCCAAAGTGCAACAAATGCAACAGACACCACAGTGGTCAGTGCAACAAGGGACACTGTCAGAGGTGTCTCAAGATGGGTCATGAAGCCAAGGATTGCAGGAGCCCACGGCCTACGAATCAGAATCGTCAGCAGCAACAGCAAGCACCGCAGAATCAGCAACAGCAACAGGGCAACAAGGGATGCTTTCAGTGTGGTGCTGAAGATCACTTCAAGAGACACTGCCCGTAGTTAAATCAGAATCAGAATCACAACCAAGGAAACGGGAACAATAATGGGGGCAACAATGGAGGAAACAATGATGGCAACGGTGCCAGGGGTCGTGTGTTCGTGATTGGTCAAGGAGAAGCAAGGAACGATCCCAACGTTGTGATGGGTAAGTTTCTTCTTGACGACTTCTTCGTTACTGTTTTATTCGATTCGGGTGCCGATACCAGTTATGTGTCCGTAAAAGTTAGCCAAATTCTTAAGCGCACCCCAACACTCCTGAACACCAAACACACGATAGAACTAGCTAACGGTAAAAGTCTTGAAGCCACACACATAGTTAAAGGTTGTAACCTCGTCTTAGCTGGTCAGACTTTCCCTATCGATCTTGTTCCTATCACACTTGGTAGTTTCGACGTCGTTATTGGGATGGATTGGTTATCTCATCATCAAGCGGAGATTGTTTGCAAGGAGAAAATCATCCGCATTCCTCGTTCTGATAAAGAACCCCTCGTGATTCGTGGCGACAAGAGTGGTGCTGTCGAAGGCATCATCTCTTTCCTTAAGGCCCAGAAGTGTTTGCGAAAGGGCCACACTGCCATTTTAGCACTCGTTACTGACACATCCACGGAAGAGAAGAGAATTGAAGACATCCCTATTGTGCGCGAATTTCCCGAGGTATTTCCTGAGGAATTACCTGGTCTTCCTCCTCATCGCCAAGTTGAGTTTCAAATCGAGCTAGCTCCTGGAGCAGCGCCAGTAGCTCGAGCACCATATCGTCTAGCCCCATCAGAACTCGAAGAACTGTCCACACAACTACAAGAACTCTTGGAAAAGGGTTTTATACGTCCGAGCTCTTCACCCTGGGGAGCTCCAGTCTTGTTCGTGAAGAAGAAAGACGGTACCTTCAGGATGTGTATTGACTATCGCGAACTTAACAAGGTGACTGTGAAGAATCGTTATCCTCTTCCACGTATTGACGACTTGTTTGACCAGTTGCAAGGGTCGAGCTATTACTCCAAGATTGATTTGAGATCGGGATACCATCAGCTGAGAGTCCGAGATGAGGACGTCTCCAAAACAGCATTCAGAACTCGTTACGGCCATTACGAGTTTCTGGTTATGCCATTCGGGCTGACAAATGCACCAGCAGTCTTCATGGATCTCATGAACCGAGTGTGCAAGCCTTACCTGGATAAGTTCGTTATTGTGTTCATCGATGATATCCTGATCTATTCTAAGAGTCAGGAGGAACACGAGCAGCATCTACGACTTATGCTGGAACTTCTTCGAAAAGAACGGTTGTATGCCAAGTTTTCGAAATGTGATTTCTGGCTTCGCGAAGTCCACTTTCTAGGCCACGTGGTAAACAAGGATGGAATTCATGTGGATCCATCTAAGGTTGAATCGATCAAGAACTGGCCCGCACCCCGCACACCAACGGAAATCCGCCAATTCTTGGGTTTGGCCGGATATTACAGAAGGTTTATAAAAGATTTCTCCAAGATTGCGCAACCTCTCACCTCACTGACTCAGAAGGGTGTCATCTATCGTTGGGGTGATGCACAGGAGTCCGCATTTCAACATCTAAAGGATAGACTTTGTAGCGCGCCTATCCTCTCATTGCCAGAAGGCACCGATGATTTCGTGGTTTATTGCGACGCTTCCATCCAAGGACTTGGTTGCGTATTGATGCAACGTGACAAGGTCATTGCCTACGCATCGCGCCAACTTAAAGTTCACGAAAGAAACTACACTACTCATGATCTGGAGCTGGGAGCAGTTGTATTCGCACTTAAGATATGGAGACATTACCTGTACGGTACAAAGTGCACCATTTACACCGACCACAGGAGTCTCGAGCATATCTTCAAGCAAAAAGAGTTAAACATGCGACAACGCCGATGGGTCGAACTCTTGAATGATTATGAATGCGCTATCAAGTATCATCCGGGCAAAGCCAATGTTGTGGCTGACGCCCTCAGTAGAAAGGATACTTTACCTAAGCGTGTACGAGCATTACAGCTTACCATCCAGTCTAACCTTCCTGCTCAGATCCGAGATGCCCAGGCCGAAGCATTGAAAGCAGAGAACATCAGGGCTGAGTCCCTACGAGGATCGAGGCAGCGGCTAGAACAAAAGGGAGACGGTGCCTACTATGTTAACGGACGCATCTGGGTTCCATTTTATGGCAACTTACGCGAGCTTGTGATGGACGAAGCGCACAAGTCTCGTTATTCGGTACACCCTGGTTCGGATAAAATGTACCACGATCTCAAGACTACGTATTGGTGGCCTGGCATGAAAGCCCACATAGCAACCTACGTCAGTAAATGCTTGACTTGTGCGAGAGTCAAGTCTGAATATCAGAAACCATCAGGCCTACTTCAACAACCGGAGATCCCGAAATGGAAATGGGAGCAAATCTCCATGGATTTTGTTACTGGCCTGCCCAGATCTCAACGCGGAAACGATACCATTTGGGTGATCGTAGATCGACTAACCAAGTCTGCACATTTTCTGGCTATCAAAGAAACGGACAAGTTCTCTACTCTTGCAGACATTTACCTAAAGGAAGTGGTATCAAGGCACGGAGTGCCAATCTCTATTATATCTGATCGTGACGCACGTTTTACTTCTGAACTGTGGCAAGCAATGCACAAGTCCTTTGGCTCACGTTTAGATATGAGCACCGCTTATCACCCGCAGACGGATGGGCAATCTGAACGCACCATCCAAACCCTTGAAGACATGCTTAGGGCATGTGTAATCGATTTTGGTAACGGCTGGGAAAAGCACCTCCCGCTAGTGGAGTTCTCATATAACAACAGCTACCACACCAGCATCCAAGCCGCTCCGTTTGAGGCATTGTACGGACGCAAATGCCGATCGCCTCTCTGTTGGGCAGAAGTTGGTGACAGCCAAATCACTGGCCCAGAACATGTGGTAGATACCACCGAGAAAATTGCTCAGATACGACAGCGAATGGCGGCAGCTCGTGACCGTCAGAAACGCTATGCTGATGAGGGAAGAAAACCACTCGAGCTCCAGGTTGGGGATCGAGTGCTACTCAAAGTCTCACCTTGGAAAGGTGTAGTCCGCTTTGGCAAATGAGGCAACTCAATCCGCGTTATGTCGGACCGTTCAAAGTCATTGAGAAAATTGGCCAAGTCGCCTACAGGTTGGATCTACCTGAAGAACTCAGCGGAGTTCACAACGTATTCCACGTATCAAATCTGAAGAAGTGTCTGTCAGATGAGCCCTTCATAGTTCCTCTCAAGGAACTCACAATCGACGACCAGCTGCGGTTCGTCGAGGAACCAGTAGAGATTACTGATCGAGATGTTAAGATTCTCAAGCACACAAGAATACCTCTCGTTCGAGTTCGTTGGAATGCTCGTCGTGGCCCAGAGTATACCTGGGAACGAGAAGACCAAATGAAACTTAAGTATCCCCAACTGTTTAAGAAAAACGCAACCACTACTGAGGCTGAAGCTACCGCAGAATTTCGGGACGAAATTCCAAATCAACGGGGGGATGATGTGACACCCCAGGAAAATCTGGAAAACAACACAACTTAACTAGCTTCCTCAGTAACCACGCACTAAATTTCGGGACGAAATTCTCTTAACAGAGGGAGAATGTGACAACCCTAAAAATCCTATGTATTCCGTACAATTTATTATTAATAATTAATGTGCTTGACGACTGTGGGAAATTACTTAACTGCTTTCTGATACTGTGTTATACTTACATGTACTTGTTAATATACTAATAGTGTACAGAAAGGTCACTAAATAGTCCGTTATAATTTCCTAAGTGTTAGAAATTAAAAGTGTTGTAAAAATATATATAAAAGACACCTTACGGATTAATTAAGCACTTAAACGGAACAGTGTCAAACCGAACAACCGGACTTTACCCGGAACGTGAAAATATTACCAAACGCATTATTTTTACTTCTCTGAGCTAGTTAGGGTCCCCGAACACCCTAACACACGTTATATTATATTACACACCAAAAGACACTAACTATATTATTGGATCCTAACTAGAAGGTAACAAGTTCCATTACAACCCAACCCCATGCCCAACCCCCCCTAATGGACGGTTTCATGATGATGGGGACATCCCCACCATTCTTTCTAATACTTTATTCAAATGTTGTTGGATTAGGGAACATATTATATGAAGGATAAAGATGGACTTGAGTTATAAATAAACATAAAGGTCATAACCTTTCACTCACAAACAACCACCACTTGCAAACTTCATTTTTCTCCTCTTCTTGCTTGTAATCGGCCAAACACCAACCACCATACACCCACCATTTTGTTTCTTGTTCAACCATTTCCTACATACACAAAGGTGCAAGGTGACACACAAGAAGGCTCGGTGCACTCGGAAGCTTAAGGACCGCTCTAGATTTCTTTTATCCACCTAGTTTTCGTCTAGATTCTTCCCTAGCCTTGAGCTAGTTGTAAGTGCTTCTAATCACCTTCTTGATCTTGTCTAATGTGGTTAATAAGAGATTCGTCGGATAAAAATCATAAACACTTAAGAACCTAACATAAAGTCTTGGACAAAAGATGAATAAGTTGGATAAAGAAAAGTTATGTGTGTAAATCATGTAGATCTTGTGTGGTTATTATTATTGGTTGATTTTCTGATGTTTTACTGATTAATATTAATGTGTCATGTTGTTGTGGTCACTAAACTTGTTAACGGGATCGATCGAACATGATTTAGATGGTTAAACACTGAAATCAGAATCTGTCCAACTTTTACAGCCCACTTCTGTTGGCTGTAAACAGGTCTTAAACTTAACGAAAAACCAATATTTTGAATCTAAAATATGTTATTATGAAATACGGTTCTAATGGCACCGGAATCGTAATTTTTGGACTCCGTTTACTATTTTTAAAGTATTAATTTGTAACAGCAACTTAAGCTGAATTTTGACAGCAATAAATGGGTGTCGTATTTTCAGTCGTAACCTGAGTTTTGTGATGAATCGGACCATGAAAATTTTACTGTAGATGATAACTGAAGTATTTGTAATTACCCCACTGGAATTTCGCAAATCGGACTTACGATGAATTTGTAATAAATTGTTTCGTGGACTGTGGTCAGAAATACATAAATCTGAGTTCAGCCCCGAATATGAATTTTTATAAAATATTGGTGATAAACCGGACCCCGATATTTTTACACAATAAAATATGGAATGTTTAGGATGTTCTATAAAAATTTGGGAATTTTTGGAATAATCTAACTATTTTATTTAAATGTCCGAAAACAGCCGGTTTTGAGTATTAATGCTGAAACGACATAAGTAGTGATTTGCGTGTCTAAATGTCGAGTATGCTATCTGTGAATGATTTGACATGTTATATATGTTATGTGCATTATCGTATGTTTGATTTTGAGTGGGGAATGGACGGGAAACTTAGATGGGCATAAACCGTTACAGTGATGCATGTTGTGTGATAGATACGTGTAGGAACTTTGTGTTCTATTTGAAAGCCACTAAATGACTAACTGGTAAATCATACTAGGACGTGATTGACCGACCTTGACTGTTAGCTATATTGAGAATCTAACCGAGCAAACCGAGGTGAGTTCACACCCTTACTAAGGCATGGGATTCCCGGTGGTTGGGAATGGGATTGAATAACTACTCGTACTATCACTCTGTTTATATTACCAACACTACTAGACTACCTACTACTGTCCTCGGATGAGAAGGGCACGTACGTAAAACCTACGTACACTCACACTCACTACTGTCCTCAGATGAGAAGGGCACGTACGTAAAACCTACGTACACTCACACTCACTACTGTCCTCGGATGAGAAGGGCACGTACGTAAAACCTACGTACACTCATACTTAACACCGTCCTCGGATTGGGAAGGACTCTTATGGATACGCCTAGTCTAGTAACATACATAATGGGAAGCCCCCACTAAATATCGTAAAGGTTTGGGAATCAAGAATAATGGGTAATACTTGGTTATGAAACGAACTTCCGATTCCTGATACGAACTCATTAACTAAACAACCAAACGTGAACTCACTCAACTTTGTTGTTGACTAGTTGTTACATGCCTTACAGGTCGCTAAATGCTTGGAGCTTGCACGGGGAAGGAGTCGTTGTGGAACATGGGTTGTTATATCCCATACTTAATAATTGAACTTTATAAACCTATGGAACTTATGTTTGAGACTTTAAACTTATGAACTGTGAACTTATGTTTTGAACTCACGTTTATGCTTCCGCTGTTTAAACCAAACAAGGTTAACTAGCTTTGGTCACCAATCGTATTATGTTTGGTTTTATTTACTTAATTGAATTGTTCAATATGATTGGTGGCTCGATCCTGGTCATGTCACGCCTCCAAGCGGTGATACTCCGCATGGTGGATTTTGGGGGTGTGACAGATTGGTATCAGAGCCATTGGTTATAGAGAACTTGGTTTTAATAAGGGAAAAGTTTTCATTAAAACCAGACTATAACCTGTACAGTGCTCAACGATCCACAACGACGCTTCGCTCCACGTGCAAGGCTCGACACCATAAGTGGTATGATTATGTTATATTGTCGGTTAGATAGTTCTCACTGTGCATTAGATAACGTGATAATTGCTATTTGAACCTTGTGTGCTTACTCTCTAATGTCGTCCCACACACTTACACACTTTCGCGACACTTTCCTCACTTACGTTGCTTCATTATGAAGATCATGAGCGGACGCGAAGGACGTATCAACCTCACTCAAGCCCAGTTGACGGCTTTGATCAACGAACGAGTTACGGAGGCACTCGCAGCTAACCCTGCAGGAGGTATAACCTGCCATACCAACTCACCTTAGGACATTTAGATCCTACCTTCGCAAACCAACCCTCGTGCTTAATCTTGTCTTTTATTCTCGCGCAACAGGTCAACATGCTCAACCTCCTGTGTGCACGTTCAAGACGTTCATGGACTGTCGACCTACCACTTTCAGTGGCACCGAAGGAGCAGTGGGCCTTCTTCACTGGTTTGAAAAGCTTGAGACAGTTTTCGAGATGTGCGAATGCCCCGAAGACCGTAGGGTGAAATATGCTACCGGAACACTTGAAGGAGCTGCGTTAACCTGGTGGAAGGCACAAGTTCAACTACTAGGACTGGCAGTTGCTAATGCCACATCCTGGAATGGTTTCAAAGAGCTGATCAAGGAGGAGTATTGTAGTCGGGATGACATCCATAAGCTAGAGGTGGAATTTTACAATCTGAAGATGACAGGATCTGAGATTGAGGCGTATACCAAGAGGTCGAATGAACTGGCCATCCTGTGCCCAACTATGGTGGACCCTCCCATCAAACGTATTGAGCTTTACCTCAAGGGCCTTGCACCAGCGATTCAAAGTCATGTGACTTCAGCCAACTTGGGTACCATCCAGCAAGTCGTCAAATTGGCTCATCGTCTCACCGACCAGGCAGTGGAACAAAACAGACTACCCAAGCGTATTGGTGCTGCTACTTCTGATGCACCTACCGACAACAAACGAAAATGGGATGGGAATTCCGGCAAAGGCTCTACCTCTGTTCAGTCTCAGTCTCAGCAACGAAGGACTGAGGACCATAGGAGCCCTGGTCAGCACTTTTCTGGTAGTCAAGGGCAGGGTGGATATCGAGGAAACCACCCAAAGTGCAACAAATGCAACAGACACCACAGTGGTCAGTGCAACAAGGGACACTGTCAGAGGTGTCTCAAGATGGGTCATGAAGCCAAGGATTGCAGGAGCCCACGGCCTACGAATCAGAATCGTCAGCAGCAACAGCAAGCACCGCAGAATCAGCAACAGCAACAGGGCAACAAGGGATGCTTTCAGTGTGGTGCTGAAGATCACTTCAAGAGACACTGCCCGTAGTTAAATCAGAATCAGAATCACAACCAAGGAAACGGGAACAATAATGGGGGCAACAATGGAGGAAACAATGATGGCAACGGTGCCAGGGGTCGTGTGTTCGTGATTGGTCAAGGAGAAGCAAGGAACGATCCCAACGTTGTGATGGGTAAGTTTCTTCTTGACGACTTCTTCGTTACTGTTTTATTCGATTCGGGTGCCGATACCAGTTATGTGTCCGTAAAAGTTAGCCAAATTCTTAAGCGCACCCCAACACTCCTGAACACCAAACACACGATAGAACTAGCTAACGGTAAAAGTCTTGAAGCCACACACATAGTTAAAGGTTGTAACCTCGTCTTAGCTGGTCAGACTTTCCCTATCGATCTTGTTCCTATCACACTTGGTAGTTTCGACGTCGTTATTGGGATGGATTGGTTATCTCATCATCAAGCGGAGATTGTTTGCAAGGAGAAAATCATCCGCATTCCTCGTTCTGATAAAGAACCCCTCGTGATTCGTGGCGACAAGAGTGGTGCTGTCGAAGGCATCATCTCTTTCCTTAAGGCCCAGAAGTGTTTGCGAAAGGGCCACACTGCCATTTTAGCACTCGTTACTGACACATCCACGGAAGAGAAGAGAATTGAAGACATCCCTATTGTGCGCGAATTTCCCGAGGTATTTCCTGAGGAATTACCTGGTCTTCCTCCTCATCGCCAAGTTGAGTTTCAAATCGAGCTAGCTCCTGGAGCAGCGCCAGTAGCTCGAGCACCATATCGTCTAGCCCCATCAGAACTCGAAGAACTGTCCACACAACTACAAGAACTCTTGGAAAAGGGTTTTATACGTCCGAGCTCTTCACCCTGGGGAGCTCCAGTCTTGTTCGTGAAGAAGAAAGACGGTACCTTCAGGATGTGTATTGACTATCGCGAACTTAACAAGGTGACTGTGAAGAATCGTTATCCTCTTCCACGTATTGACGACTTGTTTGACCAGTTGCAAGGGTCGAGCTATTACTCCAAGATTGATTTGAGATCGGGATACCATCAGCTGAGAGTCCGAGATGAGGACGTCTCCAAAACAGCATTCAGAACTCGTTACGGCCATTACGAGTTTCTGGTTATGCCATTCGGGCTGACAAATGCACCAGCAGTCTTCATGGATCTCATGAACCGAGTGTGCAAGCCTTACCTGGATAAGTTCGTTATTGTGTTCATCGATGATATCCTGATCTATTCTAAGAGTCAGGAGGAACACGAGCAGCATCTACGACTTATGCTGGAACTTCTTCGAAAAGAACGGTTGTATGCCAAGTTTTCGAAATGTGATTTCTGGCTTCGCGAAGTCCACTTTCTAGGCCACGTGGTAAACAAGGATGGAATTCATGTGGATCCATCTAAGGTTGAATCGATCAAGAACTGGCCCGCACCCCGCACACCAACGGAAATCCGCCAATTCTTGGGTTTGGCCGGATATTACAGAAGGTTTATAAAAGATTTCTCCAAGATTGCGCAACCTCTCACCTCACTGACTCAGAAGGGTGTCATCTATCGTTGGGGTGATGCACAGGAGTCCGCATTTCAACATCTAAAGGATAGACTTTGTAGCGCGCCTATCCTCTCATTGCCAGAAGGCACCGATGATTTCGTGGTTTATTGCGACGCTTCCATCCAAGGACTTGGTTGCGTATTGATGCAACGTGACAAGGTCATTGCCTACGCATCGCGCCAACTTAAAGTTCACGAAAGAAACTACACTACTCATGATCTGGAGCTGGGAGCAGTTGTATTCGCACTTAAGATATGGAGACATTACCTGTACGGTACAAAGTGCACCATTTACACCGACCACAGGAGTCTCGAGCATATCTTCAAGCAAAAAGAGTTAAACATGCGACAACGCCGATGGGTCGAACTCTTGAATGATTATGAATGCGCTATCAAGTATCATCCGGGCAAAGCCAATGTTGTGGCTGACGCCCTCAGTAGAAAGGATACTTTACCTAAGCGTGTACGAGCATTACAGCTTACCATCCAGTCTAACCTTCCTGCTCAGATCCGAGATGCCCAGGCCGAAGCATTGAAAGCAGAGAACATCAGGGCTGAGTCCCTACGAGGATCGAGGCAGCGGCTAGAACAAAAGGGAGACGGTGCCTACTATGTTAACGGACGCATCTGGGTTCCATTTTATGGCAACTTACGCGAGCTTGTGATGGACGAAGCGCACAAGTCTCGTTATTCGGTACACCCTGGTTCGGATAAAATGTACCACGATCTCAAGACTACGTATTGGTGGCCTGGCATGAAAGCCCACATAGCAACCTACGTCAGTAAATGCTTGACTTGTGCGAGAGTCAAGTCTGAATATCAGAAACCATCAGGCCTACTTCAACAACCGGAGATCCCGAAATGGAAATGGGAGCAAATCTCCATGGATTTTGTTACTGGCCTGCCCAGATCTCAACGCGGAAACGATACCATTTGGGTGATCGTAGATCGACTAACCAAGTCTGCACATTTTCTGGCTATCAAAGAAACGGACAAGTTCTCTACTCTTGCAGACATTTACCTAAAGGAAGTGGTATCAAGGCACGGAGTGCCAATCTCTATTATATCTGATCGTGACGCACGTTTTACTTCTGAACTGTGGCAAGCAATGCACAAGTCCTTTGGCTCACGTTTAGATATGAGCACCGCTTATCACCCGCAGACGGATGGGCAATCTGAACGCACCATCCAAACCCTTGAAGACATGCTTAGGGCATGTGTAATCGATTTTGGTAACGGCTGGGAAAAGCACCTCCCGCTAGTGGAGTTCTCATATAACAACAGCTACCACACCAGCATCCAAGCCGCTCCGTTTGAGGCATTGTACGGACGCAAATGCCGATCGCCTCTCTGTTGGGCAGAAGTTGGTGACAGCCAAATCACTGGCCCAGAACATGTGGTAGATACCACCGAGAAAATTGCTCAGATACGACAGCGAATGGCGGCAGCTCGTGACCGTCAGAAACGCTATGCTGATGAGGGAAGAAAACCACTCGAGCTCCAGGTTGGGGATCGAGTGCTACTCAAAGTCTCACCTTGGAAAGGTGTAGTCCGCTTTGGCAAATGAGGCAACTCAATCCGCGTTATGTCGGACCGTTCAAAGTCATTGAGAAAATTGGCCAAGTCGCCTACAGGTTGGATCTACCTGAAGAACTCAGCGGAGTTCACAACGTATTCCACGTATCAAATCTGAAGAAGTGTCTGTCAGATGAGCCCTTCATAGTTCCTCTCAAGGAACTCACAATCGACGACCAGCTGCGGTTCGTCGAGGAACCAGTAGAGATTACTGATCGAGATGTTAAGATTCTCAAGCACACAAGAATACCTCTCGTTCGAGTTCGTTGGAATGCTCGTCGTGGCCCAGAGTATACCTGGGAACGAGAAGACCAAATGAAACTTAAGTATCCCCAACTGTTTAAGAAAAACGCAACCACTACTGAGGCTGAAGCTACCGCAGAATTTCGGGACGAAATTCCAAATCAACGGGGGGATGATGTGACACCCCAGGAAAATCTGGAAAACAACACAACTTAACTAGCTTCCTCAGTAACCACGCACTAAATTTCGGGACGAAATTCTCTTAACAGAGGGAGAATGTGACAACCCTAAAAATCCTATGTATTCCGTACAATTTATTATTAATAATTAATGTGCTTGACGACTGTGGGAAATTACTTAACTGCTTTCTGATACTGTGTTATACTTACATGTACTTGTTAATATACTAATAGTGTACAGAAAGGTCACTAAATAGTCCGTTATAATTTCCTAAGTGTTAGAAATTAAAAGTGTTGTAAAAATATATATAAAAGACACCTTACGGATTAATTAAGCACTTAAACGGAACAGTGTCAAACCGAACAACCGGACTTTACCCGGAACGTGAAAATATTACCAAACGCATTATTTTTACTTCTCTGAGCTAGTTAGGGTCCCCGAACACCCTAACACACGTTATATTATATTACACACCAAAAGACACTAACTATATTATTGGATCCTAACTAGAAGGTAACAAGTTCCATTACAACCCAACCCCATGCCCAACCCCCCCTAATGGACGGTTTCATGATGATGGGGACATCCCCACCATTCTTTCTAATACTTTATTCAAATGTTGTTGGATTAGGGAACATATTATATGAAGGATAAAGATGGACTTGAGTTATAAATAAACATAAAGGTCATAACCTTTCACTCACAAACAACCACCACTTGCAAACTTCATTTTTCTCCTCTTCTTGCTTGTAATCGGCCAAACACCAACCACCATACACCCACCATTTTGTTTCTTGTTCAACCATTTCCTACATACACAAAGGTGCAAGGTGACACACAAGAAGGCTCGGTGCACTCGGAAGCTTAAGGACCGCTCTAGATTTCTTTTATCCACCTAGTTTTCGTCTAGATTCTTCCCTAGCCTTGAGCTAGTTGTAAGTGCTTCTAATCACCTTCTTGATCTTGTCTAATGTGGTTAATAAGAGATTCGTCGGATAAAAATCATAAACACTTAAGAACCTAACATAAAGTCTTGGACAAAAGATGAATAAGTTGGATAAAGAAAAGTTATGTGTGTAAATCATGTAGATCTTGTGTGGTTATTATTATTGGTTGATTTTCTGATGTTTTACTGATTAATATTAATGTGTCATGTTGTTGTGGTCACTAAACTTGTTAACGGGATCGATCGAACATGATTTAGATGGTTAAACACTGAAATCAGAATCTGTCCAACTTTTACAGCCCACTTCTGTTGGCTGTAAACAGGTCTTAAACTTAACGAAAAACCAATATTTTGAATCTAAAATATGTTATTATGAAATACGGTTCTAATGGCACCGGAATCGTAATTTTTGGACTCCGTTTACTATTTTTAAAGTATTAATTTGTAACAGCAACTTAAGCTGAATTTTGACAGCAATAAATGGGTGTCGTATTTTCAGTCGTAACCTGAGTTTTGTGATGAATCGGACCATGAAAATTTTACTGTAGATGATAACTGAAGTATTTGTAATTACCCCACTGGAATTTCGCAAATCGGACTTACGATGAATTTGTAATAAATTGTTTCGTGGACTGTGGTCAGAAATACATAAATCTGAGTTCAGCCCCGAATATGAATTTTTATAAAATATTGGTGATAAACCGGACCCCGATATTTTTACACAATAAAATATGGAATGTTTAGGATGTTCTATAAAAATTTGGGAATTTTTGGAATAATCTAACTATTTTATTTAAATGTCCGAAAACAGCCGGTTTTGAGTATTAATGCTGAAACGACATAAGTAGTGATTTGCGTGTCTAAATGTCGAGTATGCTATCTGTGAATGATTTGACATGTTATATATGTTATGTGCATTATCGTATGTTTGATTTTGAGTGGGGAATGGACGGGAAACTTAGATGGGCATAAACCGTTACAGTGATGCATGTTGTGTGATAGATACGTGTAGGAACTTTGTGTTCTATTTGAAAGCCACTAAATGACTAACTGGTAAATCATACTAGGACGTGATTGACCGACCTTGACTGTTAGCTATATTGAGAATCTAACCGAGCAAACCGAGGTGAGTTCACACCCTTACTAAGGCATGGGATTCCCGGTGGTTGGGAATGGGATTGAATAACTACTCGTACTATCACTCTGTTTATATTACCAACACTACTAGACTACCTACTACTGTCCTCGGATGAGAAGGGCACGTACGTAAAACCTACGTACACTCACACTCACTACTGTCCTCAGATGAGAAGGGCACGTACGTAAAACCTACGTACACTCACACTCACTACTGTCCTCGGATGAGAAGGGCACGTACGTAAAACCTACGTACACTCATACTTAACACCGTCCTCGGATTGGGAAGGACTCTTATGGATACGCCTAGTCTAGTAACATACATAATGGGAAGCCCCCACTAAATATCGTAAAGGTTTGGGAATCAAGAATAATGGGTAATACTTGGTTATGAAACGAACTTCCGATTCCTGATACGAACTCATTAACTAAACAACCAAACGTGAACTCACTCAACTTTGTTGTTGACTAGTTGTTACATGCCTTACAGGTCGCTAAATGCTTGGAGCTTGCACGGGGAAGGAGTCGTTGTGGAACATGGGTTGTTATATCCCATACTTAATAATTGAACTTTATAAACCTATGGAACTTATGTTTGAGACTTTAAACTTATGAACTGTGAACTTATGTTTTGAACTCACGTTTATGCTTCCGCTGTTTAAACCAAACAAGGTTAACTAGCTTTGGTCACCAATCGTATTATGTTTGGTTTTATTTACTTAATTGAATTGTTCAATATGATTGGTGGCTCGATCCTGGTCATGTCACGCCTCCAAGCGGTGATACTCCGCATGGTGGATTTTGGGGGTGTGACATTTAATTCACTCAGTGTTGGCTCTGATACCAACCTGTCACACCCCGATTTCCACGTGTCACCGGTGGGCCCGGTTGGGGAGTATCGTGACGTGGTTGGCAACATAATAGTCAAACAACACAATGTTTAATATGCACAGCGTAAGCAAATTTAAAAATATGATACAACCGAATTTAATATTGTAATATCAAAGTCACAATATCCGGAAGTTTATCCACAGTCGGATCAAAAAATAAAAATGAAATTTATAGTTCAACAGACTTCAGGCATCTTAAGCTTGCGAGACTTCTAATGATGCTAAGGAGAAATCCCAACCAATTTCGCTTAGTACCTGCATTTAATCTTTTTGGGAAAATACGTCAGTTTACACTGGTAAATACATTCAACTGACTCATTTCGGAAAATGATTGAAAATTGGTTTAGATGCACATGGCATAAACATTTTATTTAACTTGGGAGAATTATTTAATATTATAATCTTGTGAATGAATTACATGTTCCTTGTGCGTTCAGTAGCCCGGATCTTGTCCGGGTTAAAGATCAATAGACACACCACAATGTTCTTTTGTGCACTGACGGGTGTACGCCTACACCCCGCGCTTAAGTCGTGGCCATTACTTCGAATGATGCCATGGATATCTGGGACATGGTCATTAACCCCCCAAAGGCTTTAAGTAACTAACAAGACTGTTTAAACGAGCCGATCAAATTTATTCAATTACCCACTCAACGGTGGAGAATTTGATGCCCGATCAAGCGGTATGCTATATACCGTAACCCAAGCCCGTATAGGGAAAATAAGTTAAAAGTATTTACCTGAGCAAAGTATATTTCACAATTAGCAAAATGCACGTAGCTTTTACTGGTCCTCCTAATCTGGAACGAAGGTTTTATAATAACCTATTAGAATCCTATGGGGTCTTTAATTAAGCTTAAGCTTAGACCGGCTAGTTTCAAAGATACGGTACGTACGCACGATTAAGCGAAGACCGGATAGAATGTGATTTAGACCCGACAAGTTTGAAGACTTGTTTAATATGGGTTTATTATTCACATTCTGGATTTTGAGATAAAACCGTTAAGTTTTGACCCGTTTCGGCTAATTTATGTAAACTTGTTACATAAATCGAACCGTACGTGTAATAAGCGTGACGGGTATTCATGAGAGCTATATACAGGTTTCCTAAGTTAATTATGCCTCAAATATGTTGTGACATCAGTAAGATGTCTTTCATTATGCCCGAAACGTGTTTAAACACAAACTAGGCGCCGTAGGGGTAGTTTGGTCATTTAAAAGTTTATAAAAGAGTTTAAGTAATGATGTGTGTAAAATGCAACATATAAATTACATCAAATGAGGCATAAAACTAACCCTTTTTAAGTACTAATGTTGGAAAAAGAGTGTTTTTGTCTTCCTTTTGTATTTTCAGGATTAAATGAGCTCAAATTCACAAAAGAAGCAAAAAGACAGCTAAATCTAACATAAATACAAGAAAAGGAACATAAGTGGACTGCCCGACCCCTCAACGGCATCTTCCCAAGCAAAATAGAGAAGGCAGAAGACTGAACACGCCCCGTGCTCAGCCAGCACGGGGCCGTGCCCAAGAAGCAGCAGAAAAGACAAACCTATAGAAGCTTCTATTGCCCACCACGGGGCCGTGTCCAGTGAACACGGGGGCGTGGCGAAAGTACAGCAGTCGCATTAATTGTATTTGCGAATTACAATTAATGAAGAGAGAGAGTGTCAGACAGGCACGGGGGCGTGTCCAGCGGATACGGGGCCGTGCCCAGCCTTCTGTTCAGCCTATAAATAGGAGTGCTTGGTTTCATTTCAACTCATCCCTTGGCACACCACCTCTCTCACACTTCATCCACCACCCACCACCATCACAACACCATCATCCACCACCATCATCCATTGTCCATCGTAGAGTGTGTGAGTCGTCTCGGGATCCAAGATTGATCGTAAGAGTTCTTGACAATCAAGGTCATGTTTGCCTAAGTCTCTTACATCACTTGGTGAAGACAAAGTGTCTAGTATAATACTTTTTATTTCTAATCTTTTGCACTTTTTATTTGGTTTTGTATTAATGACTTTAATAACTAGTTACTTATGTTGAAGGTGATCTTTCCTTATCGTTTGTCCGTGGTGTCTTGGCATTATTTTACTGTCTATATAAAATAAAAGATTTTCACCATTCATATCTCCACGGTCTATATGGAGGTATGTTCGCTACCTGGTCGGGGGTTAAGGGAACGGTTTGGTAAAGGTCTTGCCATTGTTCAGCGTTTAGAGGTCCTGCAATGGACATGGGTCAAATTTAGTAGGACCTCCTTTAATGCTTCACGGTATTGGATGGCGGGGGTCCAAACTCTTTGATCCCCTCATAAGTTAACTACTATTAATACTATAACCCGGCTACTTAGGACTGTATCCCTGCTGACTCAGACTACTTAGCCGAGGGTAACGTCACCGCCAAAAGCGGGGCCTACCATAATTTGCATTAATAACTTAATTAATTATCTTCCAATAATCCACCCTTTTAGGATTGTATCCTTGCTGACTCAAACTACTGGGGTGAGGGTAACGTCACCTTCAAAAGAGGGGCCTACTACAATAACTAAGATAATCTCTTAATTATGTGCAAAAGGGCGGAAATAATCAAAGGTTATACTAGATACGAGTCGGAACCAAGTGATTCATCTTGTCTATCTGTTTTTTCTTTTTTTTTCAGCATTTTAGTTAGTTTTTATTTTTCTTAGTTTAAAACCTTTTCTAACTTTTTATTTTGATTAGACGTTGAGGATAAATCGGTACTAAAAGCTCTTGTGTCCTTGGACGACCTCGGTATCTTACCAACGCTATACTACGCCCACGATGGGTGCACTTGCCCATATGTGTGTTTAGTGTTAGTAAAATATCGTGTTTTATAAATTTAAAACTTGGCTAAAAAGTGTTAAAGGGGCTTAAAATATACACCTAATATATATAACACTTCACACGCATCAAGTTTTTGGCGCCGCTGCCGAGGACACAAGGATTTTAAGAAAGCTTAAAATCGACGGCCTAATCAGTTTTTCAAAACCTTTTCAAAACGCGCGCACATTTTTCTGCATTTTAGTTTAGTTTGCATTACAGTAGCCTGAACACGGGGCCGTGCTCACTGAACACGCCCCCGTGCTGCATATTTTTAGTTAGATACCCAGATACAGAGTCTGAACACGGGGTCGTGCTCACTGAACACGCCCCCGTGCTCAACGTGACCAGTAACTTTAATTAAAACGCCCAGATACAGATTCTGAACACAGGGCCGTGTCCACTGAACACGGGGCCGTGTCCAGCCTCTGTTTCCGTTTTTATTTTTGTTTTCTGATCTCGAGACTTGTTTGTGGTCTACTGAGTGATTCTTATGGATTAATACTCAGGAGGTTACAACTACACCTATGAGGAGGATGATTATAGGGGTAATTATTGCACTAATTGTCGTAACACACGCTCGGTTCAAAATAATCACTCATATCAACCATCCAATTCATACACCTACTATGAGGAGCCCAGGTACGAGCCATCGACTTCATACACGTCCTATGAAGACCAAAGGTATGAACCTCCTTCCTCATACTCATATTTTGATGAACCAACGTATGAGCCTTCTTACTCATACTTTGAGGAACCAAGGTATGAGCCACCACCTTCGTATGCTTATTATAATGAACCATGGCGTGAACAACCCACCTCATATGAGTATTACGAAGAACAAAATTACGGCCCTTATCCATCATATACTTACAATGAAGAACAATGGTGTGAACCATCTACTTCATATGGGTATTATGAGGAACAAAGGATCGAACAACCGGATTCAAGCTTAGAAAATTCCGATTCTTTTTCTATAACCGAAGTGACCGATAGGATATTAGAACACATTAGAGTTATCGATCGATGTATAAAAGAAGCTCGCGCAAGGGAAGAGGAGTCCCGCGCAAGAGAAGAGTTAAAAAAAGAAGAGATAACCGAAAGTGTAAAAATGGAAGAACAAATAAGTGAAAAACCGACACATGAGTTAAACAACGAAAAAGGTGAGTCCAACAACGTTAAAATTTAAGAAGAGTCTAATTTTGAAAAAATTAATCTCTTGTCACCTTCTTTTGAAAATCATTGTTTAGTACCCACTCATGCTAAGTTTTTAAAAGAGTTAAACACTAACACTAAAATTGACGAAACGGTAAGTGTTAAGTTAACTGATGATCAAACCTCACTAATAAAAGAAGACCCATTTGAAATTAACATTACACCGGTTCCATGTTTCTTTCAAAATTCGCTTATTAGTAATGTCACAATCGATAAAGATCTTTGTGTTAACATAATGCCTAACTACATTTTCGAAAAATTAAGTATTAGTGATTTTTCTCCACTTCAAATACCCATTTTTCTATCCAATCGGAAAGTAATAAAATCAATCGGTATAGTTGAGGATGTATTGGTTCAAACAAATCAAATGGTAATCCCGACCGATTTTGTCATCCTCGATGACGCTCCTCTAGTGTTGGGACGACCATTTGTAAGAACTCACGAAGCTTTGAAAAACCGGAAGTTCAACAATCTACCTCTTCAATTAGGGGCATTTAAAAGAAGTGTCGATCTTGAGCAATCAATGAAATATCCATTCGGCAATGACGACCCCCTAATTGAAGATGAGCCAGAACCACCCGATAAGGTGGGTCTAGCCAAGGACCCTTATAAACGTGGCGCACCACGGAGGCATTCCGCGGAACTATCCGTAGTTTTAGTTTAGATTAACTGTTACGTTTTCTAGTTTAGTTTTTTTTTCAGGAATAAAACACACTCGGGATGGTGAAGGATGATAAGGGAAGCTTGAACCAACACCCCATGCACAAAAACAGAGCCGCCCGACAATTTTTCTTCATTACAGCAAGTTCAGCACGGGGCCGTGCTCACCCCAACACGCCCCGTGCCCAAGGTTCTGTAGAAAATGCCCAGTTCAGGTACCTGGACACGGGGCCGTGCTCACTTGACACGCCCCCGTGCCCAGCCTTCTGTTTACTTTTGGTACTGGCAGTCTGGACACTGGGCCGTGCTCAGCCAACACCATCCCGTGTTCAGCTACCCAGTACCATAAAATCTTGTTTTTAACCCATTTTTACACATTTAATCAGCCTAAAAACTTATTTTTGGGACACATTGAGGACAATGTGTAATTTAAGTGTGGGGGGGATGCTAAAACCTTGAATCTTGCAAGTCCTAATAACAAGCCTTACACAAAACTCTATTGGAACCGCTAATCACCCCAAATTTTTTCAAAAATTTTCAATTTTTTTTACTTGTCTAGGTTTAATTTGGGAATTTCAAAATTCTAAAAAGGTTATATTTTTACAAATTTACAACCGATAGCGTCGTGATAAAAAGAACCAACATAAGAAAATTATGAAAAGGCATGACAAGCTTAGTTAAAATTTAATTATATATACTTGATCACATAAAAAACCCATTCCCACAAAAGGGAGTTTTGAGCCTTTATTGAGCATACAAATATATACCTTTAAATTAAATGCTCATCTTTCGTTTCTTGTGTGAATATCCGCTTGGTTCTTATGACTCTAGAACTTGCCATGACTATACATTCCCGGTCCTTACCAACTTAAACCCGAGTAAGTAAATGATGGAGGCATTAGGACTAACCCTTTTTATTTCTACACCATTATTTTTCTTTTTTCTTACCACCTACCCAAAATCCCCCTAGTTAACCCCTTTGAGCCTAAACCTTTTCATTTCTTAACCCAAACCAAATACCCTTTTACCCACCAAAACATTTTTCATTTTTAACCCTTTGTTTTAGTAACAAATTCGGTTTTTCGTATGATCGTTCAAAAAAATGTGTGTTGATGATGAAGCAAAAGAAAATAAACAAACAAGTTCATCAAAAATAACTTTGTTTGAATAATAGCTTCATCAAAATAAAAGTTACAAAAATAGAAAGTCCTACGAAACCCGACACTTGTTACGCTTTTTCACCCTTTTTCTACTAACCACTAACCCAACCACCTACCTTTAACCCAAGCCTAACCCTTCACCCACAAAGTCCTCTTGATATTTACAAAGGTATAAAAGTTAAAAAGGAGGAGGATTGATTGCTTGGCAAGCTTATGGTAGGAATAAGTTCCATGCCGCTCTCGAGTGATTCACTAAAAATACACCTTCAGCCGAGTGTGAGTGATTTCTCCCGTGAGGTATGTGAACTTGTATATAAATGGAATTTTAAAAAGGCATGTTATGCCCAAATAAGTAATTTCTCCTATGAAACGTTCTAAACAAATCATAACGAATAGGATTGTAAATAGATAAAAATAAAACCCAAAAAGATCTTGGATTCCCAACACTCTATGACAAGCCAAAACCTTCTCTTCTACCCATTTCATTTGGGAGTGTAAGCCACATATTAAAGAGTTTTGCTTGAGGACAAGCAAAAGTTCAAGTGTGGGGGTATTTGATGTGTGTAAAATGCAACATATAAATTACATCAAATGAGGCATAAAACTAACCCTTTTTAAGTACTAATGTTGGAAAAAGAGTGTTTTTGTCTTCCTTTTGTATTTTCAGGATTAAATGAGCTCAAATTCACAAAAGAAGCAAAAAGACAGCTAAATCTAACATAAATACAAGAAAAGGAACATAAGTGGACTGCCCGACCCCTCAACGGCATCTTCCCAAGCAAAATAGAGAAGGCAGAAGACTGAACACGCCCCGTGCTCAGCCAGCACGGGGCCGTGCCCAAGAAGCAGCAGAAAAGACAAACCTATAGAAGCTTCTATTGCCCACCACGGGGCCGTGTCCAGTGAACACGGGGGCGTGGCGAAAGTACAGCAGTCGCATTAATTGTATTTGCGAATTACAATTAATGAAGAGAGAGAGTGTCAGACAGGCACGGGGGCGTGTCCAGCGGATACGGGGCCGTGCCCAGCCTTCTGTTCAGCCTATAAATAGGAGTGCTTGGTTTCATTTCAACTCATCCCTTGGCACACCACCTCTCTCACACTTCATCCACCACCCACCACCATCACAACACCATCATCCACCACCATCATCCATTGTCCATCGTAGAGTGTGTGAGTCGTCTCGGGATCCAAGATTGATCGTAAGAGTTCTTGATAATCAAGGTCATGTTTGCCTAAGTCTCTTACATCACTTGGTGAAGACAAAGTGTCTAGTATAATACTTTTTATTTCTAATCTTTTGCACTTTTTATTTGGTTTTGTATTAATGACTTTAATAACTAGTTACTTATGTTGAAGGTGATCTTTCCTTATCGTTTGTCCGTGGTGTCTTGGCATTATTTTACTGTCTATATAAAATAAAAGATTTTCACCATTCATATCTCCACGGTCTATATGGAGGTATGTTCGCTACCTGGTCGGGGGTTAAGGGAACGGTTTGGTAAAGGTCTTGCCATTGTTCAGCGTTTAGAGGTCCTGCAATGGACCTGGGTCAAATTTAGTAGGACCTCCTTCAATGCTTCACGGTATTGGATGGCGGGGGTCCAAACTCTTTGATCCCCTCATAAGTTAACTACTATTAATACTATAACCCGACTACTTATGACTGCATCCCTGCTGACTCAGACTACTTAGCCGAGGGTAACGTCACCGCCAAAAGCGGGGCCTACCATAATTTGCATTAATAACTTAATTAATTATCTTCCAATAATCCACCCTTTTAGGATTGTATCCTTGCTGACTCAAACTACTGGGGTGAGGGTAACGTCACCTTCAAAAGAGGGGCCTACTACAATAACTAAGATAATCTCTTAATTATGTGCAAAAGTGCGGAAATAATCAAAGGTTATACTAGATACGAGTCGGAACCAAGTGATTCATCTTGTCTATCTGTTTTTTCTTTTTTTTTCCAGCATTTTAGTTAGTTTTTATTTTTCTTAGTTTAAAACCTTTTCTAACTTTTTATTTTGATTAGACGTTGAGGATAAACCGGTACTAAAAGCTCTTGTGTCCTTGGACGACCTCGGTATCTTACCAACGCTATACTACGCCCACGATGGGTGCACTTGCCCATATGTGTGTTTAGTGTTAGTAAAATATCGTGTTTTATAAATTTAAAACTTGGCTAAAAAGTGTTAAAGGGGCTTAAAATATACACCTAATATATATAACACTTCACACGCATCAGTAACAACCTGAGTTACAGGTCTGATGTAATCAGCAAATATACTCAATTTGCTAAGTTATATCAGTAGGTTAAAGCATATATGTGAAATTTATCATTTTTAACCAAACTATGCCCCGTAGGGGTATTTTGGTAATTTCACATAAGCCGAAAAGCTCAAAACTGAAGTCTGAGTTTATCAACCTTTTCTTACTGTTAAAATATTATAATTTGCCTCATATATCAGTAGGTATCAACCCGGGTATGTCTAATATAATTTTAAAACATATACTTTGCGTTAAAAACGCTTAATAAGGCGGTTAAAGGCCATTTCCGGGTTCGATACTTAAATCTGATATTTTTATATTTCCAGAAGGCTTTAAATAATTTATTTATCATATGTGATCAGTAGCAAAAGGTTTGGAGTCGTTTAGATATGTAAAACTCATTTTATGGCCCGTAAGGGCAAAACCGACAATTACCGGATTTAGCTTACGACTACTAGTTATGCTCAGCCTAAAATTTATTAAAAATATTTAAAAATCCCAAAATAATATATTGCATCAGTGGGAAAAATATTTGATATAAAAAGTAGGCTTAACTAGGCTATACGCTAATTACGCCGTTTTATTAACAAAAGCTTTAAATTTTGCGATATTGAGCATAACTCTAAATCTACAATTCAAACTGATGTCAAACTTTGCATACAAGTTTATATATCAGTAATTAAAGTTTCTACTCTTTTACATTTCCAAAATTCACGTTTTAAGGTAATAAGGGCATAACGGTCAACATATGAGCAATTAACGGAAACATGCATATTAATTGGATAACTAGTGAACCAAGGTGTAACATCACAGAGGGTTATTCTAACATGTAACCTAGTCCAATTAAAGCTCTGAGGCATTTCTAAAACATGCCTTAACGGGTCAGAACTGGAAGTCAAAGTGAAAGTCAAACTATGTGACTTTCGGTTCCGAACCGGGTCTAAACAGGAAATTGTCGGGTTGAACATGTTTAGACATGTTCTTACACTTATTACCAAGTTATAACAATGATCCAACAGGTTGTATATGATCTATAATGTTAATTATGCATAAATGGCATTTTAAGTATCCTGTTGACTTTTTATAAACTAGTTTGACCCGACTTTTGACCTGATTAGAGTGGTAATCAGGGGGAACCCTTTTGAGGTTTTATTACCCACATAAATACCAACTTATAACTACTTTTGATTCGAGAATTGACTGAGCTATTAATCATTAATCTCGAAGTCAAACCGTAATTACGACGGTTTGACTTTTAGCTAAATAACTAAGCTAAACTCAATTAAAGAAGGATTAGAACACTTACTGAAGTCCTAAGCTTGATTAGAGGACACTTGAGAGGAAGTTTGAGCTCCAGAAGTGATCCACAATGCAGATGAAGGTGTGTTTGCAAGGTTGCAATACATGGCCCTTATATAGTGGATTTAAGCACCACAATTGATTGGCAAACAAGTCTACAACAGACCATACCCTTCCAACAAGTGTCCTATAAGTTTAGGGGTCGTTTAGGGGCCAAGGGGGATGTGAAAAATCGTTTAAAGTCGATTACAAGAGCACCTAGCAGGCCCCTATCCAAGAAAAACAGATTCTGCCCAGATATGGCCATCGCGTAGCGCGACAACATGCATCTTCGGGCTCGCGCTACGCGAGCACATGTGGTTCAGCCAAACAACTTTCCCTTAATTGCAGTTTTGGTCCTTGGCTCTTCAAATTTCGTAGAGACCTTATTTTCTTGCATTTTGAGCCCTCGTAATTTACGTATGAGGGCTTTAAGATATATACCCACTTTGTTTAGTCCTCGGTTAACTTTATTGTTACCCGAAAAGGCCTAATTTTCAATGTTGACGCTTTAACCCCTCGCACACGAATTTGATCACAACTTTGTCATATGTTAACGAAACTTTATGAAATTTATGTCGTGCATTCTAGTGAGCATAGTTAACAGTTACAAAGCTTCAGGTTTGTCAAAAAGTCACTCAGAGGTATAACTTTAAACATGTTGACACATTTAACCCCTGTAGTTTGTAATCTCTCACTTTTAGCTTCGTATGATCCATGATTTATCCGTTTGATGTTATAAACATCATGTGGGGTTATTATGAAGTATATTTATTCACTGTTGACATTTAGAATACGTATATCCACATACTTTCCATGATTGTCAACTTTAGTCCTTCTATGATATTCTTTCACACGTTTAAACATATGACACGTGTCAACACATTATAGGACGTGAATTTTCGAGGTGTTACATATGGTCCCAATTCCTTGCCAACATGGCAAGGACCACACCTCCTCTCCATCCTATGTGGCGCTGACATCAACAAGATCACCCAGAAGCTTCTAGAAGTTTCTGGAAAGCATAAAGGTGACACCAAAGATGCTCCATCCGACAAAAAGGACAACACATGTCACCAATCATCAAGCGCCAGGAAGGCCTGCGACGAATCAAGGAGCAGTCCGACAACCCCAGTACGACGTCTCCAGAATAGGCAAATGTAAGCGCGCCACGTGTACCACTACACTCACCACAGCAGAGGAGACCAAGGGGATATTCCCCTTGGTCGGACAGCTGGCGCGCAACCACAGCTAGCACTGCTGCTCCTCCCTCTTTCACCCTCCGGCTATAAATAGGACCCTTCATCATCCAGGTTGAATCATCTTGTTCTCTATACTCTCACACTCAACACACACTGTTTATTCTTCCTCAGAACAGTACTTATTCTCACGCCGGAGCCTGGTTAAGAGGGAAACCCCCATATTCCCCTCTTAACGAGACTAACGGTGTTGTTGTTTTGCAGGATCCAAGTCATTTCACGAGTAAGAAAGGAGATTGAACCCACAGAAGGAATAACCCCACAGATTAACCCCGGTGTTAACCTGTGTTTCATCATTGGCGCCATCCGCTTTTAGCAAAAGCAGTCTCATCTCTTTTCTTTTCGAAAAACACTCGTCAAAATGGCTGAACAAAACCCTTCTCACCCGGTAGATGGAGACGTTTCTTCTTTTGAACTCGTTTCAGACAATGTACACGTCCAAAGGGGTCAAAGGAACGAAATTATCCAAGAAGGGCCGATGAACAACGATTTTCCTAGTATCATTGGGAGTACATCTCGGGTGGTTACCCAAAACGCAACTGGTGCTACTTTCCAAACCCCACCTAGGATCATCACCCAAACTACAAACGGCGCCACTTTCCAACCTCCGTCAGAGGTAGTCCAACAAACACCTCCACCAGTGCAAACACAGAGCCATGGAGCTGGCCCATCAGCTCCATCGGACCAAACACAACTGAACTTCTCCGCACTAATAGGGCTACCCGAAGGAAAAACTCTGGCTTCCTGGTATGCCGAACAAGTGGCGTCTATCAACCTTGTTTACACACAGCTCAGTGCGCAACAAGCTCTGCTTCAAGCACAAACCAATCGGTCCGCATTTGTCACTCCACTGCAAAGGCCTTTGAGCGCTCCCATGCCTCAACAGACCAATGCATTCAATTTACGCCCTGAATCAGTACCTCCACCACACATTAGAAGGCCAAGCGCACACGACACGCGCGATACTTACGGTGAAACAGAAAGCAATTATGTGCAGTACTCTCACCAACCAAGAAAGCCAATACAAAGTCATTTAGGCCCGCGCAACATAAACGACGAGCTCGTAACTATGAAGACGAAGAAGACGAGACGTACAAAGAAAGTACAGTGTTCAGTAGGCTACCACCAGAGCACGAAGCATACAAACCTCGTAAGCGCGCAGGCTACAACCCAAAAGCAGAACACGATTACACCTTGAGCTATCGTCCAGACGACATGGTTGAGAATTCAAAATTCATTAGGGAGATTGCCACGACAGAGATTGATAAAACGAAATTGCCACACAACGTGGGCAAATACAACGGGCTGACAGACCCAGATGATCACCTTCAAGTTTTTAATGGTGCCGGGGCAACATGTGGATGGAATTTACCGACTTGGTGCCATCTCTTCGCTCAAACCTTTGTCGGCGCAGCGCGCGTCTGGTTTGACAGCCTGCCAGCAGGGAAAATCAAGTCATGGGTCGATTTTCGAGAGAAGTTCCTTGCACACTTCTCTCAGCAACGTAGACACACCAGAGACCCAGCTGATTGTTTAAACATATGGCGCAGAGACCACGAAAGCGTGGAAGATTTCATTACAAGATATAACAAAGAATGTTTGGAGATTGGCGATGTGGGCGAGAAGATGATGCGCGCACACTTCATGAGGGCAGTCAAGTGCGATGATCTAATCAAACGTGTGAAAGGAAGAGACGGGGGACCCAAAGACTGGGAAACCTTCATTGAAGCGGCCAAAACCATTGCGCAGTCTGACAGACAGCTGACCGGTGACGATCACCGTCAGCGCGGATACAACCATACCGACCGGCATAACAAGAAAGGCAGAATCCAACCATGGAAAGCATTCGGTCACAGAGAAAGAAGCCCAGTAAGAGAGGATGCGCGCCACACGATCAATCAGATAGCTCACCGGAAAGAGGTGAAAAGAGAAAACAGCGAGAAACAGTGGACACCACTAACAAAGACCCCTTCCGAGGTCTTGGCCACTGAAAATCACCAGTTCAAGCCACCTCTACAAATGCGAAACAAGAGGGGTCAAGATCCCAACCTTTTCTGCGAGTTCCACAAAGACACAGGGCACTTAACTGACGACTATTTCAGTTTAAAGCAAGAAATAGAAAGGTCCTTAAGAGATGGAAAACTCACTCATTTGGTAAAGGGCGGAAAGCGCGACTACCACAAAATACAAAGAAGAGACGAAGGACCAGATAACAAAAAACTCTGGAAACTTGAAACCCATATGATTTAAGGAGGTCAGCGAAGACCAAAGAAAAGCTACAACAAGCGCACACAGGATGATTCGTGGCGTGAAAGGCAGGTTGTTTTTCCGGTTGTAAGAGGAGGCCTAAGAGAAAGGCGACCCATAGTCATCTCGGGCGTGATCGGGCATTACCAAACCGATTACATTTTCATCGATCCAGGGAGCACTGCGGATATCATATATGAACAATGTTTCAACCAATTCGATCAGGAGGATAAGGCGCGCTTAGAACCAGTTGATTACCCACTCACTGGTTTCTGCAATGAAGCTGTTTTTCCCCTTGGGCAAATATCATTCCCAGTGTTACTCTCGGATGGAAGGAATTCAAGAACAGAAGAGGTTACATTCATGGTGCTACCCGCGCATTCAAGACACGACATACTCTTGGGAAGAGAGTCCCAAGGAGACTTCAGTATGATCTGCTCCGGTCCACACTCAGCGGTGGGATTCCCAACAGAGACGGGGGTAGCAATAATATATGCAAGCAAAGAAGTATTAGCAACAGATGAGCTCCGACCTGCAAAAGCAAGTAAACCAGCACCTCGCGCGGAAGCAGAAAAATGGGTGTTGAACAGCGCATACCCGGAACAGACAGTTACCTTGGGACCTGCAATGTCCGACCTAACGCGCGCGGCGCTAAAGAAACTGTTGTTCCAAAACATGGATGTGTTCGCCTGGACACCAGCAGACATGGTGGGTGTTCCACGGCACATAGCTGAACATCGATTAAACGTCTCAGAAGACGCAAAGCCGGTGGTGCATGCCAAGCGCCACTTGGGAGACATAAAGCACGACGCTATGAAAGAGCAGGTGATAGAATTGTTAAATGCAGGAATCATCAGAGAAGTCAGATACCAAACATGGGTAGCAAGCCTAGTGATGGTCCAAAAGAACAACGGTAGCTGGAGAATGTGCGTAGATTACAAGGATCTGAATAAGGCATGTCCACGCGACTGTTACGCCTTACCAGACATTGATGAAAAGATTGATTCACTAGCAACATTCCGATGGAAATGTTTCATTGATTGTTACAAGGGGTACCACCAGGTACAGATGGCTATGCAAGACGAAGACAAAACCGCGTTTCGCACACCGACAAGGCTATACTGCTACACCAAGATGCCTTTCGGTTTAAAGAATGCGGGCGCGACCTATCAGAGGCTCATGAATGAAACCTTCCACGATGCTATCGGCAAGTACATCGAAGTATATATGGACGATCTAGTCATTATGAGCAAAGAAGAGAACACAATGCTGATGAACATCCAAAAAACGTTCGACACCTTGCGCGGAGTAAGTATCAAGCTAAACCCAGCAAAATGCTCTTTCGGCATGGAAGAGGGGAAATTCCTGGGTTTCATTGTCACAAAAGATGGCTTCAAAGTGAATCCTGATAAAATACAAGCAATTGAACGCATGCCTTCGCCTTCGACGATCAAGGAGATGCAAAAATTGGCAGGACGGTTGGCAGCACTTAACCGTTTCCTGGCCAATCACGCAGCCAAATCTTTCCCGTTTATCAAAACTCTCCGAAACTGCATGAAGAAGAGCCAATTTCAGTGGACTCTGGAAGCCGAGAGTGCATTCCGCGAGATGAAAGATTGCCTCATCAAGTTGCCAACATTAACTGCACCAGTCAAGGGGGAGCCCCTGGTGCTCTACTTATCAGCCTCCGACAGAGCAGTAGGAGCAGTATTACTTGTTGATCGACAAGGCGTTCTGTTGGTGCAGTCATCTGTCGACTAAGTCTTATATCGAGTCTCGGGATCGTTGCAGAATTGTTCAAACATGATGTCATCATATATGATGATGACATCATATTGATGACATCACATATTGCAAAGTCACGTGAAATTGCATGCAAATATGAAACAGATATGTTAAATCTTATGGTTTCGCTTCAAGACAAGCTTCAAAGTCAACATGAAGATTTCGCTTGAAAGTAATTTGTGGATTTCGCTTGAAGTGTTTCCAAGCGAAATCTCAACTATATAAATAGTTATTTTGTCATTTCATTTGTAACATTTTTCTCAGAGTGATACCGAAGTGCTGCCGGTATACCTTTTGATTATAAACGCTGTTATATCAATACAAAAGAGGTTTAGAGTGATAAACAAGCTGTTTCATCGTCGGTTTCTTATTTTCCGCATCTGAAACTGATAAATCTCTTCTGAACGACTCGTTCGGGTCGCAACACGATCCTACAAGTGGTATCAGAGCTCAGGAGGAAGAGATTTCGCCAAAACAACTCGTTTTTGTCATTTTTTTCTGATTTTCTACACCTTCTTTCAAATTCGAAGAAATTTTTACGGTTAAAATCGGCCCAAATTCTCACATAATGTGCGTAAACATGTTTTAACAAACCCTTGAGAGTTTCAGATCTAGAATCGGCTTAAATCTTGTTCAATCGGACCAAAATCAGATCGTTATTTGCTGACATCATGTTGGATTTCGCTTGAAAAAAGTGAGAGTTTGAAGCGCGAAATCGAGGATTTCGCTTGAAAACAGTAGTTTGTTTGAAATACGTGAGGATTTCGCTTGAAAACAACAGTTTGTTTGAAATACGTGTGGATTTCGCTTGAAATAAGTTGACTGTGTACATCGAGTTGTGTGATACATATATCGAGATTGTCAGTTTGCATGTGAGTGATTAGTTCAAGAATTGCATGTGATCGAGATATTGAAACATTAAAAAGAGGTTGTCTTGAACTTACAAATCACATGAACTGGTGCACCGATTCATTCATTTTATCGGAAATTGTTGTTGAGTATTATTAGTTGTCAGCTATTAAGTCAAGTTACATAGTCCCGAGATTTATAGAATAGGTTTTCATGTGAACATTGATTGTTTATGTTTGATGTTTATCGAAAGAATCAAAGTTGCATGTGAGTTGTGATAAAATCAAAGAATAAGATTTCCATGAGAAGTTAGCGGTCAAATTGAAATAAGTTTCAATTAAAATTGTTGGTTTAAGTGGTTTTGAGGTTCAATGAGCATTTAGGAAGAATCGAGGATGTCAGGTCATTGATTAGTTGGAACAAGATATCACGAGTTCTTGTGTCAGTATGTACGAGATGTTCAGAATCATTTGTTATTTCATGTGATATTGGTTTGTAGGGCAAGTATCATTACGTGAATCATGTGTTGAGTGTCAGTTAGCATGTGAAGATATGTATTGATTCATGTGATATTGTCATTTCATATCTTGAAAATTGAATTGTAATTGTGTCAGTTTACATGTGCATGTGTTTGGTCATAGTAGTTTGCATGAAATAAAAAAAATTAATTGTTAGCTTTTATAAAAGGACATATTCACGAGATTGTCTGACATATTCAAGTAAAGTTTACATGTGATTAAAGATAGTGAAATACATCGGTACAATAGAATTTTTTTAATTGCCGTGTGTCAGCATCTTTCATCAATCCATGTGATTATATTCATATCATAAGGCCCAAGTTTTCAACATTATAAAGTCATCAACCCAAGTTTCTACATCATTTACAGCCCAACTGTGTTGATTAAAGTTCACAAAAGATGTTTCAGTTTGTTTGAATTCGAACTCTTTCTGGTTATGTGGTTTAGTCAGGTCGGTTGTTGATCCGGGTCATAGCAGTCCGCACAGTGTGTCAACGTTCAGTCCGCACAGTGTGTCAACCTTCAGTCCAAACAGAATTATCACCAGTTCGAGTACCAATTTTATTCTGTTAATCGATAAGTTTTTAAACTGATTGTTTGTTTATCTGTTTCAGGTATTATTGTGTTACGAGGAGAATCAGTTCGTGTGAAAGATTGTTTGAGAAATTCTTTGATTCCAAGTCATGGATACCGAGTTCTACAATGCATTTGCAACACCGTCTGGTCCATCTACTATTGCTCAGAACATGAATTTGGAAAACGAGACGGGAGCCACCCAAAAGCCCCCGAAATTGATGAGTATCGAAGAATACTATGGGTGGAAAGATAGATTCGAAAACTGGGTTCAGGCTAACCATCTTAGGTCATGGGAATGTATTTTGAAGAAATATGTTTTGCCACAGACTGATTTGAAAGTTAATAAAAAAATACATGACTTTAGTAATGAAGAACGTGATATGTATAGATCTGAAAAGATGATGATTAGTCTACTTCAACAAGCTATCAAAGAAGACATTTTCATACTGCTTCAGCATGACAAAACTTCAAAGTCAATCTGGGATGCACTTAAAGTCAAATTTGAGGGTAGCGAGAAAATGATTAAAAGCAAGAAGGCACTGTTAAAGAAAGAATTTGATCTGTTCAGCAGTCTACCAGGTGAAGACACAAAGAAGCTGATTGAAAGATATTATCACCTTGTGCGATCTATGTCAATGCTTAGTATAGAAAAGGAGGCTGAAGAGTGGGTAGACAAATTAGCTGATGCGTTACCGCAAAAAGAGTGGGGAACTTATTTGATGATTCTGAAAAACACAGGGGTTTATGATGGGTTATCAATTGGTGAGTTTATCGAAAAGATTGAGGGTCAAGATTTGGAACAGCAAAAGATCGCGAGAATGAACAGTCCAAGTGGTCAACAGGATGTAAAAATGTATTATAAAGGGAGTGTTCCAGTTCCAGAAGCTGAGAGAAGTCCGAAAATCCAGACTGCGTATAGTGTCGGGGATTCTACAGAAAAGATTGATCAAAGTTCAAACAAAAGCAGCAGTGGTTTCTCATTATATCCAAGTGTCAATCCAAAGAGTTCATCAGAAAGCTTTCAGTCCCAAAGCACAAAAACAGGAAATGGTTATGTGATTCAGTGCAACATCGCTCTAAATCTTCCAGAAGGTCAAAGTTTTTCAGAAGACACTGCTAAAGACCACATGGCTCTACTTGGTTCTGTGTTGTTATCGTATGAAGGTCTAGTTGCAGGTCGGATCGGAAATCCTATGCTCACCAAAGAGGATTACGATCAGATAGACGCCGAAGAGATGGAACTGATGGACATTAAATGGTGTCTTGCTAGTGTTTTTAGACGTGCTGAAAAATTCAAAACGATTACCGGGAGAAATGACTTTCTTGATGCTCATGTATCTACTTTAGGTTTTGATAAATCTAAAGTTACTTGTTTTCGATGCAGAGAGAAAGGTCATTTCAAGCGGGAGTGCAAGAACAGGGAAGCTAGTGGAGCCCAGAATCCGTTCGGAAAAGACGATTACTACCGAAAAGCCATTTATCAGCAAGTTGGTCAGTCACAAGACTCACAAACGGCTCATGGTAGAAAGATTGAGGATTCAAAGAGAGGATGTTTGGTAGATTTCAACTGGAGCAACTATATATCTTCTGATAGCAAAGCATGCATAGTCGATCAAGATGATGAGAGATTACCTGAAGGTTTCAGTTGGGATATGTTTGTTGATGAAAAGGGTGATTTCAAAGCTTTCATTGCAAAGATTGTTAGAGAACCAGACATGTTCGCCACATGGATGAAATCTATTGGTGAGATAGTGAAAAATGTGAAGGAACAGTCTGTTACATCTGAAGAAAGCTCAGAAAGTGCTGATGAAGATTCACTAAGTGCAGATGAGAGTGTGCAAAATGATGTTAATTCAGAAAAAGAAGTTGTATTTGATCAAACACCGTCTGATTCTGGCGTATCAGATGCTGATTCTGAAAAATTTGTACAGTTTGATCAGTCACCGGTTGATAATAGCAGTGATGATGAGGAAGAAAAATATATAAATGTTGCAAAATCTCATCTTTCTCCTGAAAGTTTTCATTTCTATTTTGCAGATCGCTTGGAGAAGCTGAAAGAGAAACGAGCTGCAAAAGAACAAAAGGATTTGAAGACTGAAAGTGATGCTGAAAAGAATGAAATTGTTCAAACTGAAGAAGTTAAAGTTGTTGCTGGAGAAAAGATGACTGAAGCTAAGAAGGTGATTGAAGAAGAAAAAGTGGTTGAAGTGGTAAAGACAATTGAGATTGAGAAGATTGTTGAAGTTGTAAAACCTTGCGAGAAGTGTTTGGAAGCTTGCAAGGATTGTGCAACAAAAGACGAGATAATTGCTGAGTATGAGAAGAAAAGGGAGCAGTTATTGTTCAATCTCAATTATGTAAAAGAATCTTATGATGTCTTGAACAAACAGTAACTGGTCTCCAAAAGACAAACTCAGAGAGAGAACAAGCACTTACGATGATGAATGCTGTAATGACGACAAAGCAGAAAGCAATCAACTTTTACATCGAAGAGAGTGCTAAATGGAAGCAAGAGTTGGAAACAGAGAAGATTGAGAATGAGAGAATTAGACGTTTATTACAAACTTATTCTAGTTCTGATTATCTCATTGATCGTATTTACCCAACTGTTGCAGGTATGGAAGCTTTTCAAGATGAGAAGCCAAAGGAAAAGAAAGATAGTGGTAAGAAACCGACTGTTAGTTATAACAAGTGTCCGCCTCCAATTTGGGAAGGGTATTCTCCTAGAAAACCAAACGAGGAGCAACTTGAAAAAGCAGTTAATATAAAGCTAAAAACGACACAACTGACGTTTTACCAGATAACATTGATGTCACGTTTACCTTGTCTGATACTGATCATGAGTCTGAGTTAATCAAAAAGGTGGTCGATCAGGTGTTGGATACTGAGGAGGAGTCTGAGTCAAAGTCTGAGTCTGGAGGGTCAAATTCGTCAGTCAACAGTCAAAAGTCGTCGGTTAAACGGTCTTATAGTAAAGAATTTTTATTATCAAAAGCAAATTTGGATGATGAAACATTTGAAGTCGCATACACTTTAAATGATTCTGACAAATTATACTCTGACAAAGAGTTTCCAATAAGAAGTGTTCGTTTTGATATGATCAAAAAGGTTTTCAAAATGACAGAAATTAATATTTCTGAAATAAAAGATTTAAATTTTACTGAAAAACCTAAAAAGTACACTTCAAGAGTTCAACAACGGTTAAACAAGAAAAAGGGTTACAGTTCTAGTTCTGGTTTTCAAAAGAAACAAAACCAAAATCCTAGCTACAAAAAGAAAGGTCTTGGATTTATTCCACCAGAAAACCATAAAAATTTGAAAAATACTAAAACAAAAACAGAATTTGTGTCAGGTGGAAGTGCAGAAGAGGAACAAAAGAAACCATTCTGGAGACAGTCAAATCAAGAGTTTCTTGCAGATAAGAAGAAGAATGGAACTGAATTGTTTTATCAAAGAGAGACTCGTACCTGTTACAAGTGCAATGAAACTGGTCACATTGCATGGAACTGTCAGAAAAATGCCAAAACAAAACAGGGAGTTTCTCAGAAATTGAAAGAGAAAGTTGTTGATGTTGAACCACCAATTGAAAATTTTAAAATTTTTGAAAACTCAACTTATGAGGTTGGTGAATGTTCTAAAAAGAATTTTTATAAAAAGAATGCAAAAGACAACCAAGTGTGGGTTGTTAAGAAAGATGATGAGAAAGTCGGTGATGAATCTGGTTCCACAAAGCCAGAAGAGCCACAGGTTGAGATGAAAATTTCAGTGAATGATGATGAGTTTCCATCACTGAAATTTGAAGAAGTTAAACAGAAAGTTGGTAAGGTTGATATCTCGAATCAGTTTTACAACGAGAAAACTAAGTTTGATGTCGAGAAAACATTTAATGGAAGTGTTAAGAAAATTTTTGGGAAAATGTTGAATGGGAAAGTTAAGGGGGTTAAAGATTTTGTGCAACTAAAAAGGTAACTTACAACCCTACTGCGCAAGAACTAAAAGCCATCAAGTCTGAAAAGACTTGGATGGAAGTCTGTTTCCCTTGAAGTCTTAGGACTATGCCAGAGATCCCAAGTTTGTAATCGTGGATCAGGAATCGGCATCATTCATGTTAAGATAGATTTTGTGAAAGTTTTTTTAAATGTGTTTAATTTTTACAGAATAAGTGTGAATTGCCGGAGCTTCCAGATTGGTAAGTGTGAAGCAGGAATCGGCATCTTGATTGGTAAAATGGTTTGTGTAGAGGTTTATTCCTACATAGGCTTATATGTTGTAAATATATTTTGCAAGAGGTACAGAGGTTGCATACATGCAAGTGGTAAATCAGGGACATTAAGTTGTACTTGATCTAATACAAGTGGTTAAAAGTAGACAATGTGATGAATCACACCTCGAACCTACAAGTGGTTAAATCAACAAAACTTATTTTCTGGAAAAATCATTTTGGTTAAAACAAACTTAAGTGTTTTGAAATCATAATGAGAAAATAGTTTTGTGAAAGGGGGAGTTCTGATTGTTTATGCCAAGTGGATGGAGAATTGAGGCAATTCGATATCAGTTGTCAAGTTCTTGTATAGTTTGTTTTCAAATTTCCTAAAATGTGTTTGCATTTTAGGGGAGTAGAAGTTTTCAGAAAATCCAAAAACATTAGAAAATTTGAAAAAGCCAAAAACATGATAAAATCAAAAATGAGTTTTTATTGCAAATAAGAGGAAATGATAGTACATCAGTGGACTGTCACAACATGCTAAAGAAATGGAAAGTTAAAAAGTGATAAACGGTCTCACAGATGATATGTCAGTAGGTTTTTGCACATTTAGTAGATTGTGACGAGATATAAACCTAAATTTCAAACTTGCTTATATTGTGGGGAACATCTCTCGGATATATGGGTAACCCCCGAAATCTCGTTTGAAAGGTCTCATAATCTGATATACTAGGTCTTTATACTCAATGATGTCTGGGGTATTATTCCGGGACTTCTGCTGAACGGTGGTTCTGACCTAGTCTTTGAATAATACTTTCCGCAAATGCTTGAAACATAGCATAAACCCTCAGCATGCAGATGAAACAATAAAATTGATAGTCGCTGCTGTTGTAGCTAAAAGATCCTCTAAAGGGGACATACCGAAAAGTCGAAGCTGATATCTCTCTGCGTATACGGAAGTATCGACCTGAGATCCCTCGGCCCTCACATTACCTAATTTATATACAGATATCATTGGTGTCATAATTACCTGTAAGACTGATTATTGGGATCTGGATACGGGAGTATATTCTGAGGTGGGACACGCGATTAAGTTTAAGTGCTTAAGACATTAATATCGTATCTCGAAGCAGTTGAAGCTTGTGTGAAAATTTAAGTGGACCAGTATACTGACAATCTAAGTGAATCGTTTAGAACTTAAAATGAAATCAAGCTTAACGGTGTTGGTGATATGTCTTAGTAACTGATATGATCCTCTTGCACGAGCTCACAAAAATAGTGTCTGTAAATATTTCTTTACTGCATTTCATTCAATTCAAAAATCTAAAAAGATTTTAGTGTGTTTTAGCTTAAATTTTGAAAAATTCAAAAAGATTTTCGACAACTGGTGTTGAGGAGCTAATTTTCAAAATTCCGAGTGCTAGACATGACGAACAGGTTTGGGAAAGTATTTGTTTGAAGTTCTTTGAAATGAAAATGATATTTCTGCAATTGGTTCATCAGATACTATAAATGTTGAATCATTTTAAAATATGCTTTACAAGTGGTTATCAGGAAATTTATTTCTGGGTTAAGAATGTGCAGGTGTAGCCAGGTTTTGATCTTGAACCTGAAGATAGAGTGCCAGGTTCCGATACCTGAGGTCGATGTGATTTCAACATGCCAGACTGCGATCCCATCATATCGAAAGGGGGAGTCTGAAGACATTCAAGTAAAGATTGTTAGTGGAAAGTTTGCTGGTGATAAAAAGAGAAAGAGAGAAGATTTGAGGATTCTTATAGCGTCAGACACTTCAAAGAGTTTGAGAAGACTGATAAAGACTGAAGATGCGAAGACTTGACACTTAAGACTCGTCAACATCTGAGGGGGAGTCTATTGGTGCAGTCATCTGTCGACTAAGTCTTATATCGAGTCTCGGGATCGTTGCAGAATTGTTCAAGCATGATGTCATCATATATGATGATGACATCATATTGATGACATCACATATTGCAAAGTCACGTGAAATTGCATGCAAATATGAAACATATATGTTAAATCTTATGGTTTCGCTTCAAGACAAGCTTCAAAGTCAACATGAAGATTTCGCTTGAAAGTAATTTGTGGATTTTGCTTGAAGTGTTTCCAAGCGAAATCTCAACTATATAAATAGTCATTTTGTCATTTCATTTGTAACATTTTTCTCAGAGTGATACCGAAGTGCTGCCGGTATACCTTTTGATTATAAACACTGTTATATCAATACAAAAGAGGTTTAGAGTGATAAACAAGCTGTTTCATCGTCGGTTTCTTATTTTCAGCATCTGAAACTGATAAATCTCTTCTGAACGACTCGTTCGGGTCACAACACGATCCTACACGTTCAAACACCAGTTTACTATGTGTCACGAACCTTGACTGACCCAGAAACCCGGTATGCAATCATGGAGAAACTAGTACTCGCACTAATCCACACATCAAGACGGCTGCGCAGGTACTTTGCCAACCACATTATCCACGTGCTAACAAACTACAATATTGGCAATATCCTCGCAAGGCCAGAGATTTTAGGGAGACTAGCAAAATGGGCGATAGAGCTTGGGGGCCATAATGTAGTTTTCAGGCCAAGATCGGCAATTAAGGGTCAAGTACTCGCAGACTTCATGACAGAGGTACCGGATGACAAGGATCGAGAATGTAAAGCAATGGAAAAAGCTGAAAAACAGTAAGCAGAGGAACCATGGTTGTTATACACAGACGGAGTGTCTAATGAAGACGGTGCAGGTGCTGGGCTTCGGCTGGTGAGCCCTGACAAACATGAATTCACCTACGCCATACGCCTGGATTTTAAGAGCACGAACAATGAAGCTGAATACGAAGCTTTCCTCGCTGGTTTAAGGTTGGCAATCAAAATGGGAGTACGACACATCGAAGCGCATGTGGACTCCATGTTAGTGGCCGGACAAATCAACGGGCAATACGAAGCTAAGGGAGACACAATGGCGCTCTACCTGAGTCAAGCAAAGACGTTGCTACAAACCTTCTATTCCTACAAGGTGCACCACATTAATAGAAGCGAGAATAAACCAGCAGACGCGCTGAGTAAACTCGCCTCTACAAGTTTCCAACACCTAGCGAAGGATGTGCGCATAGAAGTTTTAAGCAACCCTTCAGTGCCACTGAGAGAAGTAAATGTTGTTCAACTAGGAACAACGTCTTGGATGACTCCGATAATCGCGTACCTTCAATCTGGAATACTCCCGGAGAACAAAGCGGAAGCGAGGAAAATCCAGTACAAAGCAGAGCATTACCAGATGGCTGACGGAATTTTATACCGAAAATCATACCTTGGGCCACTGTTAAGATGCGTTGACCCCAAAGACGCAAACTATTTGATCAGAGAAGTACACGAAGGAATTTGTGGTATACATGCCGGACCAAGAATGGTGGTGGCAAAGGTCATGAATGCTGGGTATTATTGGCCCAGGATGCATCTAGATGCGGTAAAAGAATTAAGGAAATGCAGTGGGTGCCAAAGACACGCCCCCAAAACGATGCGCCCCAAGAATGAATTGGTGCCAGTCACAACGGCGTGGCCCTTTCAACAGAGGGGAATAGATATGGTCGGACCTTTCCCCGAAGCCCCAGGAGCTGTCAAATTCATAATAGTCGCAATCGACTATTTCACCAAATGGGTAGAGGCAAAGGCACTCGCATCGACCACAGCCACTGTCGTCAAAAGATTTATATGGGAACAAATCATATGCCGTTTCGGATTACCACTCAAGATCATCACGGACAACGGAACGAACTTTGCCGAAGACAATCTTCAACAGTGGTTTAAAGAATTACACATCGAGCACACCTTCTCCTCGGTTGCGCACCCGCAGGGGAACGGTCAAGTTGAAGCCGTCAACAAGAGTATTGTCGACGGAATCAAGGCAAGGTTGGGAGAAAAAAGAAGAGGTTGGGTAGACGAACTGCCCAGCATCTTGTGGGCCCATAGGACGATGCCCAAGACAAGCAACGGAGAAACACCGTTTAGTTAGTTTACGGGTCCGAGGCAGCAATACCAGCGGAGATAGGATTGCCGTCACCACGAATGCTCTCAATGAACCTGATCAACAACGAAGAAGAGAGGAGGATCGACCTTGACCTCCTAGAAGAAAGGAGAGAAATGGCGGCAATAAATGAAGCGAAGTACAAAACGAAGCTGGAAAAGTATTACAACTCCAAAGTCCGAGTCAGCACCTTCAACCCGGGAGAATACGTCCTCAGAGACAACGAGGCCTCAAATGCTGAAAAACCCAGAAAACTGGCTCCCAAGTGGGAAGGTCCATATGTCATCGACACAGTACTCGGAAAGGGAGCCTATAAGCTGCGCACCATTGACAACAAGGAGGTTCCACGAACTTGGAACGCCCAACAACTGAGAAAGTGTTACCTGTGAAAAAAATTATGTAATTGCAACGGCCGAGTCGCCAACACATTTATAGTAATACAAGAAGTGTTTGGCTATCTCTCTATCATGCAAATTTCTTTGTCACAACTGCATATATTACTTTGGGCATACACGAAAATATCAATGGCTCGACCATTAGGAAACGTTGTAGACCTCCAAGGCATGTCACAAACAAAGTGCACAACCGGGTCGAATACACAACTAAAGCCTAACAAACGCCAAATAAACACTTCGTGCCCACATAAACACGAAAGCATCGAACACAGGACAAATAAACATTGTAAGCACCCCCAAGGCTGAGCACAGCCGGGTCCACACAATAACCTGTAATTCGATCACTTCGTATTCACGAACCAACCTGCGTGCATAAACGACAGAATAAAACGTTGTAATAAACACAACACAACCTGTCAGCGCCACCATTCATTCGTGATACCTGAATCAAAGTAATTATACATGCACATATTATGACGCTAACAAAATTCGCAATAAAACAAAGGCAAGTATTAACATAACAAAAGTCAAGCATCCCCAATCGTTCAGAAGCACACCAGACAAGCAAAAATTAAAATTGTTCACAAACTTTTCAAATGATTACAAGGCCGTCTAAGGCCATACGCGGCACGCAGGCCGGAATCCTTCATTCCGGATGACTGGGACCAACACCAGCAGCCGCACGGCCCTCATCCCCGAGAGCCTTTTTCAACAAGGCAACACCATCAGACTTTCGAGCCAATTTTTGAGCCGCCTTCACAACAGCAAAATCTAAAGACGCAAACTCTCGTCTTTTTGCAGTATAGGCCGCACCACAATCCTCTTTCCACAACTCAAAGTGATGTTCTTTCTCATTATTAAGAGCCGCAGCTCTACCCTCGTTGTAACCATCCTTGCGCCCGCTATTATAACCAGCTTACCCCAACTCAAACATATAGTTGGCGAGTTTGTGGGAGTTCACTATGCGATCGACAATCTACAAGAAACACACAAATAAGAGAAACAGTCCACGAAAATCATAGAATAAAATAAAGGAAATTACCAGAGGCACCGCGCGCGAAAGCAACCACTTGCAATCGGCCGATGTTTCCTCAGCAAGGACTTCAGAAGCTTTGCATTCAACAGCCTTCTCTTCAAGAAGGCGTTCAGCAGCTTCACAATCAGCAACCTTCTGCTTAGCAAGGTTTTCCAAGTTGGCAATGCGAGCAACATACTCTTTTTCTTTCTTCTCAAACGCGACACGCGCCTGATCAGCTTCCTCAGCAATCTTTGTCTTCTCACCAGACAAACGTACAATAGCGTCACGTTGAGTTTTTAGCTCCGCATTAGTACGCTCGCATGCGGCCTCCCAATTTTTCTGCTTGTCAACATTGACTTGCTTCTCTTGGGCGAGTTTCCCCTCTGCATCAGATAACCTCCACATCAACCCTTTCTTCTCAGCATTAAATTTTTCTCTCTCTTCCGCAAATAACTTCTTCTCATTTTCAAACTCAAGAGTGTCCTCCCCCATCAGCTTCCACTCACGGACGATCTCCTGAAAAGTGGACCAGAAGTTAACCCCAACTTGAACATGCTCATCCAAAAGTTCTAACCGGTGGCGCCTCTTCTGAAATAACCTTTCAGCCGGGGGGAGAGACAGAGAGAAAAACTCATGACAATTGTCAAGATCATTCATCCGGGAGCCCTGGGTCAAACGCCAGCGAGGAGCATGGGGCAAATCATTACAGGCTGGGTTGTGGGTATCCCAGGACCCACCCCGAGCATACTCAAAATCAGGACTCCGAACCGCTCCAGAAGTTGCACCACCACCACCACCCGGTGGGCGTTTGGTATATATCGTTTGACGCGGAGTGGTCTCACTTGTCTCCACCTCAACTTCAATATTCTTACCACGATCACCACCACCAGCACCACCCGCATCACCACCACCAGCACCACCTGTATCTCCACCACCCTCGCCAACCTGCTCAACATTCACGACACCTTCTTTCCTCTTCTCACCAGAGGTTTCGTGAGGGGGAGACAACCCAAATGTCCTCGAAGGAGGAGAGGCAGGGGAGTAATTTTGGAAATATCAATTTTGTGTGCAGTCTTGGCTGGTTTGGCACCTGCTCCAAAACGAGCAACACATTCAGAGAAAAGAAGGGAAAGTAAGCAATAATAAAAAGGCAAACTGGAAACTGATAAAGCGAATACCAGAAGCCTCAAAAATCTTCTCCAACAAATCCCCAGTTTTCTCTGTAAAAATACCCATGTCAACCTCCGACTCAGAAGGGGCAGGAGGATCCACCTTTTGGAGTTTAATCTTTTTTGATGCGAGCATAGCAGCAGCCTGCTCATCAAGCTTTCGTTTCCTATCCTCAAAAGCCTTTTTCTGCATCATCTCTGTTAGAGTAGCGTGATCTTCAGGGTCCGACCCAGGATGCTTCTCTCCGGTCCCTAAACCGGACAACGTATCAGAAACTACAACGTAATCTAGCACAGGGAGAGTATGAGGTCACTTACGAGGAGTTTCAGTGGCAGTTTCCTTAGTTTTTTCCCCTTCCCTTCCGGTTTGTCAGCTTTCACTTTTCTCCTTGTCTACAATTGCTCAGCAGTCTCAACCGGCATCTCTACATCATCATCAACAGGCTCGTTCGCCGGCTCGTGCACTACCCCCTGCGCCGGACCTGCACGCGGGGAACGAGAAGTTAGGTCTTCAAGAGATCTGCCAGACCCATCACTCGAGAGAACAATAACTTCCTCTCGAACAAAATCAAAAGCATCATCATCATCCTCACTATCTTCACCTAAACCAATGTTGGCATAAGCAGTAAAACTCTCATTGGTCGGATGCAGGAAACGACCACGAATCTGATCTAACCAGGGTCGTTTCTCATGCTTTTGGATCGCCTCCACCATGGCGCCACCGGCTCTCGGGTCTAGTACATTCAGTAAGGTGTAACCCACTGCAAAAACACGAAGATGAGGAGCAACGACAAAAGTAATACAAAATATATACAAAGGAAAGACAAAAGGTTATGGAACATCACTCACATTTACCCCCATATCCATAAACCGGAACGCCCAACGGATGCTTAGGAATCCACGTCATGCTCATACCGACACCCACCAACGCCATCTCCTCAAGCTGAAGGATCGGAGTGGCTTTACGAGTCAACTTTGTATACCAGTCTTGTTCGGAAAAATTTGCAACCACATCAACCTTAGGGATCCCTTCACTCCCTGCCCGGTAATGCATATCCACCGGGATGACCCCTCGGCGAATATAGAAAAATTTTGATTTCCAGTCATGAAGACTCTTCAAAGGCACAGAACAAACTAGAGCAACGCCGGTCCGAGCATTAAACGAATAAAAACCACTTGTATATGAAACGGTATAAAAGACGTTGAACATCTCAAACGTTGGATCCAAACGGTTAGCCATACAAACAAACTCAAAGTGAGTAATACGGGGAAGCCCGATAGCATTGATCTGAGAAATATGAAGCCCGTAGTTCCTCAACACATCAGCAGTAAATCTAGTAATCGAAAGCCTGAAGTTGCCTTCCCGAAAAAATGCAGCATACAGAGTCATATGACCGGGAGGAGCGTCCATGGCGGTGGAACCAGGGGTAGGGAACTGAGCACCCCACTCGGGAAGGAAACCCATCTCCCTCACCAAGTTATGAAACTCCTCCTCTCTCCACCCTATTATCGCCTGATCTGGGCCTGAAGGAGTTTTACCTTTGTTCTTTTTCTTCCTCGAAGCAGGATTTGCTCCAGACATATTCGAAAGCTAATATGAGTGAACTCTAGAAGAAGGGTGAAGAAGATGAAGAAATGGGAGAGAAATCAGGAATTCAAATTTTGAAAAGTGAAGGTTTAGAGGAAACCACCTTGAATTTATACCCATCGCATTTAATGCGATGGGTAGTAAACCGTCAGAGGTGCAGCAAGATGTCCAATAAGGGAAGGACACGTCAGAGGAGAGAGAAGACGCCATCACCTTTTTTCGAGAACGTGTGAAACAGACACCTGCTACCGGGACATAAAATAACTGACATGACTGAAAAGGCGCCTGTTCACCTGACACCAGACAGTCACATCAGTCACTCCTTCCCAAGACAAACAAAGCTTCCTCCTGAAGACAACAGCAAGGGCCATTGCGCTGTGCGCCATGCGTCCATCTGGCTCAACTTTACAAAGCAGGCAAAAACCATGCGCGTACGCGTACGCCATGCGTTCATTTGGCTTAACTTTTCAAAGTAGTCAAAACCCATGCGCATGCGCCATGCGTCCATTTGGCTTAACTTTTCAAAGTAGTCAAAACCCATGCGCGTGCGCCATGCGTCCATTTGGCTCAACTTTACAAAGCAGTCAAACCCCATGCGCGTGCGCCATACGTCCATTTGGCTTAACTTTACAAAGCAGTCAAAACCCATGCGCTATGCGCCATGCGTCCATTTGGCTCAACTTTTACAAAGTGCCAAAACCCATGCGCCATGCGTCCATTTGGCTCAACTTTTTCAAAGCTGCCAAAACCCATGCGCCATGCGTCAATTTGGCTCAACTTTACAAGTTGCCAAATACCATGCGCCATGCGCCCATCAGGTGAAAATTTCTTAGGTCTCCCATAACAACCGCACGCCGTACAAACCACTACCTTCATAAGTCCAGAATCCCTCCTAGACGATCAACTCAACTAGAAGGCACACTGGACTGGGGGGGACTTGAAGAGGTATGGTCCCAATTCCTTGCCAACATGGCAAGGACCACACCACCTCCCCATCCTATGTGGCGCTGACATCAACAAGATCATCTAGAAGCTTCTAGAAGTTTCTGGAAAGCATAAAGGTGACACCAAAGATGCTCCATCCGACAAAAAGGACAACACGTGTCACCAATCATCAAGCGCCAGGAAGGCCTGCGACGAATCAAGGAGCAGTCCGACAACTCCAGTACGACGTCTCCAGAATAGTCAAATGTAAGCGCGCCACGTGTACCACTATACTCACCACAACAGAGGAGACCAAGAGGATATTCCCCTTGGTCGGACAGCTGGCGCGCAACCACAGCTGGCACTGCTGCTCCTCCCTCTTTCACCCTCCGGCTATAAATAGGACCCTTCATCATCCAGGTTGAATCATCTTGTTCTCTATACTCTCACACTCAACACACACTGTTTATTCTTCCTCAGAACAGTACTTATTCTCACGCCGGAGCCTGGTTAAGAGGGAAACCCCCATATTCCCCTCTTAACGAGACTAACGGTGTTGCTGTTTTGCAGGATCCAAGTCATTTCACGAGTAAGAAAGGAGATTGAACCCACAGAAGGAATAACCCCACAGATTAACCCCGGTGTTAACCTGTGTTTCATCAGAGATAGAGTTATATTTGTGTTCATCCTCCGACGTGAGAATCAACATGAAACTATGGTAATTAAATGATAAATTAAATATAAAACTTAAAAATGATTTCAACCTTTCAATCCACCAACCCGTCAAATCGACACGATTAACACCCCTACAATATAATTCACAACTGATGTAATCGACATAAACCGAAACCGTAAAACAAAAGCATGGTTGTAGAAATCACTAGTCGCTAGTCGGCCGACGGGGTGGGGAGCAACGATTAATCGGGCTTAGTCACAATTAACTGTAATCAATCGGCAATTAGTTAAGATTAATCGGCCACACCTAGTCGGGATTTTTACGACGACGAGAAAAAGTCTTGTGGCCATATTGCGTATCTAAAAACTTATGTGGTCAAACAAAAACTTAAAAAACCAAAAATATAAACCACACGGCCGCTAGCTACCATCGTAAACTCAATCAAACCACAAAGGTTTCAGTTCCTCTGCCGCCGTGTAACACCAATGGGCAAATCAAGCAACAAAACGCCGGTAAAATCCTCATTATTCGAGAAGCTTCTACGCCGCCGTGTACAGGAAACCTATGGCAGCTCAACTCCACCCATCGACGACCTCATCGACAGCCTTCGCGCCAAATACCCCGAATACGGCCGCCACAAGCCCCAACTCTTCACCAGAATGGTCAAACAAACCCTAGATTATAACAACACCAACAAAGATAAACGAAAATCAACCAGAAATGATGTCGAATATGACGATTACATGACGTCACCGTCGCCACGGAGTCCGGTGAGCAAGAAAGTGAAGAAAGTTGATAGTAGAGAAGAGAGGTTACAGTTGTTGGAAACAGAACACGTTGCGAGAAGACGAGTTGAGTCAGCTGACTCGGACGAGTCAGACTCGTCCGAGTCATCGTCCTCGGAAGAGGATAAAAGTGCGGTTTCGACGTCTGATGAGGATGAGGTTTACAGTTTAAAGTTTGAGCCGGAGTTTGATTTAACGAAATCGATGCTTCGAAACAAATATAACACATCGAAAAGCAATGGGAAAACGAAGAAGAATGTGGAGTTAGAGGTGGTTACTAATAGCAGCAGTAAAGAGAACAAAAAGGTTGATATGGTGAAGGAAGGTAGGACTAGTAAGTTAGGGGGAAAAGGTAGGGGTCGGAAATCGAATGATTCGGGTGGTTCGGGTATGGATGATGATGGGAATGGGAAAGATGATGGGCCTAGGTTTAAGGATCTTGGTGGGATGGATGGTGTGTTGGATGAGTTGAAGATGGAGGTGATTGTTCCTTTGTATCATCCGGAGCTGCCGAGGAGGCTTGGAGTGAGGCCGATGAGCGGGATTTTGTTGCACGGGCCGCCTGGGTGTGGGAAGACTAAACTGGCTCATGCCATTGCTAATGAGACTGGAGTTCCGTTTTATAAGATTTCGGCTACTGAATTGGTGTCAGGGATTTCAGGTAATTTGCGTTTTCTTGACTGGAATTAATAATATACATTTGATATTTTGACATATATTGAGCTTTTGTAGAATTGGATCATTGTATTGTAAATTGGGATTTTAGTTTATGGTAGCAGTGTTTGAAGTCTATAGTTAGGGATAGCAAACTAGTCTGATAGCAAACATGAAACCGCAACATTCCAGACCAGACGGGTATTTGGGTATGAGATTGGTTTAAACTTTTATTATGGAATTCATATGGGTATGGTATTAGGTGATACCATAGTTATTAAAGGCGCTAGGCGCACTCAAGGCACATAGGCCTCGCCTGGGGCCTAGGCGCCAAGCACAAAAAAGCGAAGGCCTGGAAAAAAGCGCACAATGAAAAAAAGTAAAAAAAATATACTATGTGTTATAAAAATAATAATATTTTTAAAATAAAATTAACAAAAGCTATTATATAGCATTTCATATCATCTATTTAGTACCAAACGTTCTTAAATATATGTCTATTGGTGTAGAAAAGTAGTTTTCTTAAGACAAAAGTAGAAATCTGGCTGGAATTTTGCCGTAATTTAGAGGAAACTCTCCGGAATCTAGGATCTGCGCCGGAATCTACACTTGAACCATCTCCTGGAGAATTAATGCGTAATTGCCTTCTTGGTTTAAAAAAGCGCGAAGCGCTCCGAAGCGTTTTGGTTCCAAAAGCTTTAAGCGAAGCTTCAAGCGCGAAGCGAGAGCTTCACGTATACGAAGCGCTCAAAATTAAAAAAAATATATATATATATATTGTACACATCAATATGACCTATTCTACTTGTTAATCAATAACAAACACAAAAACATGATTAAAAAACACACTTAACACATAAAAAACATAGTTAAAACATAAATTAAAGTCGAAACACACTTAGGGTAAAGAAACAGGCCTCATTTAACCCTATTTAAAGACTGCTGGGCTTAAAAAATGGCCCAAATGTGACACTAAACAGGCCCCATTTAACCCTATTTAAAACTGTTGGGCTTAAAAAATGGCCCAAATATTAAAAAATGGCCCAAATGGTGATCTGATTGGCTGGAGCGTCGCTTCACAACTTCATCGCTTCGCCGCTTAAAGCTCGCTTCACATCGCTTCACGTAATGTAACGCTTCAGACCCAAAAAAGCGTTTTTTCCCGCGCTTCATCGCTTCACGCTCGCTTGAAGCGCGCTTTTTTAAACACAGATTGCCTTGGCTTAAAGCGCAATTGTCTTGCCTCGCCTGAAAAATGGGTCTAGGCACAAGAAGCAGTGGCTTAACAACTATGGGCGATACCTGACCCAATTACCCAAAACATACATACATACTCCTTTGTTGTGTAATAGAGTAATCTGCTAATCCGTTAATTTTTAGTTTTTATATTTCTATATTTCTTAGTTAATAAAATTATATATTATATAAAAAATTAAAATAGTAAGAAATGTATTTGGAAATTCCAACTGACAATTTTTATGGAACTGATACGGGTATTTGGGCATGAGATTGGTTTAAATTTATTTTATGGAATTGATACGGTTATGGTATTAGGCGATGCCCGGTCCGATTACTCTGAACAAACATACTCGTTAACCCAAACCATATACGTAATCATTTGCCTACTATTTTTAATTTCCTTTGTTATGTAATATAGTAATCTACAAATCTACTAATTTTCAGTTTTTATGTTTTAATTTTTTTAGTCGATAATATTATATATAGCTCAAATAGTAAGAAATGTATTTCGAAATTCCAACAGTTAAGTAACAGATAAGATATTGGTATGGAATTAGGTATGAGATATGGTTATTAGGTAACTAGAGATTTAGAATAGTCTATATTATATAGCTCTTTTGCTTCAATAGCTTTAAGTCTTTAACTGACATACTATATTGACATATCAGGTGCATCAGAAGAGAATATACGAGATCTGTTTTCAAAAGCATACAGAACCGCACCATCTATAGTTTTCATAGACGAGATTGATGCAATCGCTTCAAAACGAGAAAACCTGCAAAGGGAGATGGAAAGACGTATCGTCACACAATTAATGACTTGTATGGATGAATCTCACAGGGTCGCTAAACCCGACGACACTTCAAAAAACACAGAAACACCAAACGACAAACCAGGCTATGTTCTAGTGATCGGTGCTACTAACAGACCTGATGCTGTTGACCCAGCGTTAAGAAGGCCGGGACGTTTTGACCGTGAGATATCTTTAGGTGTTCCAGACGAAAATGCTAGAATCAAGATTCTTACTGTGCTTACACGAAGTTTAAAACTCGAAGGCGCTTTTGATCTGGTTAAAATTTCTAGGGCAACTCCAGGTTTTGTTGGAGCTGATCTGGCGGCTTTGGTGAACAAAGCTGGTAATCTTGCGATGAAGAGAATTATCGATGGAAGAAAGTTGGAACTTTCTACGGAAAGTACCGACGCTGAACAAAATGAAGACTGGTGGAGGAAGGGATGGACTCCTGAAGAGATGGACAAATTAAGCATCACGATGTCGGATTTTGAGGTATTAAGAGACAGTTGTTGATTACTTATCAAATTTGTTTAGTTGTTTCTGTTGACTGCTGACTTTAGGGGTGCTAAACGGGTCGTGTTCGCGGGCTTCAATCCGACCCGAATCCGAAAATCTCGTCATACATATAAACCCAAACACGACCCGAAAATCCGCGGGTTGACCCGAATATGATCCGTTTAACCCGATTATTTTTATTTCACCCCGTAAATTATTATATTAAAATTGAAATTTACTAACAAAAACATAAATGTATATAATACCTCTGTTGTTTAAAGCGATCGCCTGGTCCGCCTAGGCGACCTGGGCGACCAAGGCTACCAAAGACCGCTTTTGTCTCCTGGATAAAAAAAGCAACGTCATTTTAAACAAAAAAACCCTATCTTTTAAAACCAACCAAGATTTTACTTGCAGCTAATTTTAAATATTTTAGAATCATATCTCATCAAATCTGTATATATTTTTAAAAGATATTTTGAATTTCAAAAAGTTAAGAGATATATTATCTTTATATAATATTCATTCATGTTCTGTATATAACAAATTGGTCGTATCCACAACATTGCGGGCAAAAAAATACTACAGGTATGTGGATGACGAATTCTGATGATTTTTAAAGTTGAAGAACATTTGGTTTTGAATTTTATTTACTTTTTGAAGTCCAAACTTTATTGTTTTCAAGTCTTAACAGTTTTGGTTTTGGGATATTTTGGTGATTCATAATAATGTTGGTTTTATTTTAAGTTTTATGATATTTGAAAACTTTTGGAATTTGACGATTTGGCTTTTTCGGTTCATATGCGCTTTTTTTCCTCAGGCCCTCGCTTTTTTTGCGCTTATCGCCTAGGCGAGAAGCGATCCCTATGCGCCTAGAGTGCGCCTAGTGCATTTGATAACTATGTATGGGGCTGTTTGGCTAAGCTTATATTTTTTACTTATTTACTTATTTGTTTATTTGAAAAGCAAATAAGTCATAATGGAATGACTTATTTACTTATTCATCTCACATAATAAGCTAACCCAAACACCTTTTAACTTTTCAAAAAGTAAATAAGTAAATAAGTCACTAAAATAAGCTTAGCCAAACAGCCCCATAATACAATTACATTTAATTTATTACATACACACCCAATTTAATTTATGGCATAAAACATATTGTAAAAATATACTATGGTATAAAGTACACACTCAATTTAATTTATGACAAAACATATTGTAAAAAAAAATAATATAATATAAGTGAGTTAAACCGGTCAACCCGCCAGCCCGACCGGGTTGACCCAAACCCAATCCGTTTAGCTAAACGGGTTCACGGGATCAACACTTCAACCTAAAACTGACCCGAACCCGTTTAGACTAAACCAAAACCCGTGAATTTCGTGTTAGGTTCGTGTCGGGTTTTCGGGTCGTGTCAGAAATTCACACCCTTATCTGATTTTTTTTATATTAAATTATATACAGGTAGCCGCCAAAATGGTTCAACCGTCTTCTAGAAGAGAAGGATTTTCAAGCATTCCAAATGTTAAATGGGGAGACGTTGGAGGTCTTGATTTATTGAGAAGGGAGTTTGATCGTTACATAGTTAGACGTATAAAGTATCCTAACGAGTATGAGGTAAGTTTAATATATAATGGTATTGCTGATATCATTAAAATGGATTTTTTATACATGTTTTTTCATGTTTTTTTAGGAATATGGTGTTGATTTGGAGACCGGGTTTTTGCTGTATGGACCTCCTGGTTGTGGAAAAACATTGATTGCCAAAGCTGTTGCTAATGAAGCAGGAGCAAATTTTATACACATCAAGGTCTATCATTGTTTCTACTCTTTTTTGACATTTTAATTAGCGGTGTAAACGAACACGGGCCGATCTTGAGCTCGTTTCGAGCTCTATATCTAAGCATGAGCTTGGCTCGTAGGTAAATTTTCAAGTTTGGCTCGGGCTCTGCTTGTTTACTATTTATTATATATAATTATTTTTGTAGATATTTATAATCTGCTTGTTTGGCTCAATTTGATGAGTAGCTCACGATTGTCTTTACTCATTTACAATTTTACACCACTAAATATTTTTATACATGTTATGTTCTATACCCTAAAGTTTATAATTTTATTTACTGTGAAGGGTCCGGAGCTTCTAAACAAATATGTTGGTGAGAGTGAGTTGGCGGTGCGGACTATATTTAGTCGTGCAAGGACATGTTCTCCATGCATATTATTCTTTGATGAGGTTTTTGTTCGCTCTAGAATTTATTTTGATTTCATTACTGTAAATTCAGTTATATGCGTTATGCATATGCTTAGTCTAGAGGCAATTTTATGTAAACCGGAAACTTGCATTTATCGTAGTTACCTGACCAAAAAAATATAATATACTCTCGTTTACCTATTTTAATTACTAAACTAATGATAGAAGTTGTAATGATTGATTTAAAGCTCGATACTAATATATATTTTGGATTACTATTTTAGGTAGATGCTCTGACAACCAAGCGTGGAAGGGAAGGGGGTTGGGTTGTTGAGCGGCTTTTGAATCAAGTAAGCAATCTTTCCAAATCATATTCTTATTTTCAAAAAGTTTTTATACTCATAATCCTTTTGTATCCAACATATGAAAATTCTTTATATTTTTGAAGTTACTGATAGAGCTAGACGGGGCTGATCAACGCAAGGGCGTTTACATAATCGGAGCTACCAACAGGTACACGTAACACATCATTTTTCTGTAATAATCACTAATACATGATGGATAATTTGTAGTTATTGATCTTGTTGGCCTTATTATTTTAGACCAGAGGTGATGGACCAAGCAGTGTTACGACCCGGAAGGTTTGGGAAACTTATGTATGTCCCTCTACCAAATCAAGACGAGCGTGGGTTGATCTTAAAAGCTCTTTCTAGAAACAAGCCATTAGATGATGATGTGGACTTGATCGCTGTTGCACGGAGCGAGGCTTGTGCAAATTTAAGTGGAGCTGATCTTTCTGCATTGGTTCGTGATTTTTTTTTTCAATCCAACTATCCAAACGATTCATTTCATTTGTTTGACTTTTGTACATATTTCAGATGAATGAAGCTGCCATGGCTGCTGTTGAAGAAAAAATTAGTAGAATTGAAGCGGCTTCTAATGAAGGGACATCATCAGAAAGCTATGTAGGCGGCATGCCACACACTATTAAAGCTGTTCATTTTCAGCAAGCATTGGAAAAAATCTCGCCTTCCGTTTCTGATAAGGTATAAACTAGCTCTATATCATGTTACGTCGTCTTAAACAATTTATGGATGTTCATAAAGCGTTCAAACTGACCGAACCACCCAAGCTGAAACCAATTGTTTTTATTCAACCGGTTTGAGATTTATGCGGTTTCGTTTTGGATGTTTGGTAGTTACGTTTGGAACTTGGTGCGCGGTTGTTTAGTCTTTTTTTAATGCCTAATTATGCATATGAACCATCTCTCGTACAAAAGAAAAAAACAAGTTTAAACTGCTGAAGCCGAACTATTAAAACTGGCCGGTTGGTTTGCTATTTTCAAAGTTGTAATTAGTGGTTGACCCGCAGTTTTGTCAAAACCAGACAGTGAACACCCCTGTCATCATCAGTCTATATAATCAGTCATTGTTCAGAGCATAATTGATGATATATAGATCGGTATATCTATAATGACGTGTATATTTTTGCAATGAAAGTTGTGCTTTGCTCTGGATTTTTAGTTAGACCCTGGTATTAATATTCGTGTGTGTTGTATGTATTCTTGCAGCAAAAACAATATTACCAACTACTGTCAGAGAGCTTTAAAGCATCATGAATGTGGAGTATGGTTTTGCTGCATGTTGGTTATTTATTGAAGGTACTGCTGACATACGCGCTTATAGTTTAGACACTTGTCTCGTTTTAAAACAAGCTACACCTCCCTTGACGATGTCAAAGGGTGGTATTCATTTTTGTTTCGTAAGATTGATAGAATAGAAATTTTGGTAATCTGCTGTTTTTAGTGAAACTTCGAGTTTGGGCATCAATTTTAGAAGGTTTTTTTTTTTTGGTATGAAGGTTTGCTTGTCCAAGTCTAAGCTCGGTTTACCTAATTAAAAGAGCCTGAGCTATATATGGAGTTTGAGCTCTAATTCGTATAATTTAACTTGTTATTTTTTATAAACTTGAGCTCTAACTCGTTTTTTTGGTACGCCATGTATCGCGTAGCTTTTTCCCATCACTGAGCACTTATTCTCGCCAACCTTCTATATAAATTCCTAATCATGTTTGCTTGTAAATCTCGAGTAGGGATTTTGTTATGAATTCTCCGAAGGAGACTAGATCAGGAATGTACACATCGAAATGAGGCGTAATAAACTACACCTATGCAATTGCAATCATATTGTAAAGAATTCTCACCAAAAGGAAGTCGAAATTCCTTTTGCTGGGAAAATTCATCTGTTGCTGCCAAACGCCTTGAGGACCGAGTCTGTGAATAAATTGAAAGATGATTTTTGATGTTCATGGGGAGTTGTTTAGATCCCAAAAAACAAGCAATGATTAGGATGTTCAACCTTGGCATGAGTCGTTTATGTACACTAACACATACTCAGTGGCGAAGCTTGAGATTTCCGACCGAGGGGTCGAAAACGTATATACCTAAAAAAAATTATAAAACCGGAGGGTCGAAAACGTATGTCTAAAAAATTCTATACGAAAACTACATACCGGGGCACTACTGAGCGAAAAGTTTGGGTCCCCCACCACCACCACACACACACTATGCTGCGCACCTGCACATACTAGAAAACTATCTTGTCATCTCGGACTTGCCATGAATCTGCTGTTTGGTGTGGTTTTGGTCCTCAACAATCAAACTCGAGAAATAAAACAAAAACACAATAAATAAGTTGATTAAGAACGCTCATTAGCTCACTTATGACCATTTCGTATCCAATTAGGTATATCAGTTGATCGTTTTATGTAGTTCTAGATTTGCCTTTTTGTGAATAGTTATATTATAAAAGCTATGTTATTATATTATACATATTACGATGAATAGTGAATCATAAGGGTGTACCTATTCACACACCAATTTGCCTATTGGTACACCAAAAATGTGTTTTTTGTCCTATATGCACACCCTGCAGTGTCGAACTATGGCTAAAGCGCGGCGTTTTGGTCCGGTTAACCAGACAAAGACTAACGGGTGTCTGACGGGTTTGTTGACCGGAGGTGTCAGTCTTTTGTCTGGTTAACGCGGCCAAAGCTCGGCGTTTTGGTCCGGTCAACAGACCCGTCAGACACCCGTCAGTCTTTGTCTGGTTGACCGGACCAAAACGCCGTGCTTTGGCCACAGCTCGACACTGCAGGGTGTGCATATAAGACAAAAAACACCTTTTTGGGTGTGACTATCTACACACCAAGATAGTTTGGGCCTATTTATTTGTTATTTTTAGTGATAAATTATACATTATACATATTAATTGAAACTTACCATGAATAATAAATCATAATTTTTAAGTATTTATTTGTTATTTTTAGTGATAAATAGTAGCCAATAAGATTTAAGTATTTTTTTATTAGTAAATTTTTATTGATTATTTAATTTGAGTATTTAGTGTTAACATTTTATAAAATCCGCATCTATTTTATTTATTTTCTTAACATTTCAATTATTTGCTCGTGCGTTGTGATGGTACGTTATCGCGCGCATTAGATCGATGCAGTTCGGTTCGTTACAGTACCGTTACGATACATGCACTTGGTATAGAAATCAACATATTTTTTACATGACCGGAAACGATAAAAACGAACACCGGTGCTAGAACCACTATTGTTCGTACGGCACCGACTGGTTGTCCCAGTACTGGTAACGTTATTCATTTATCATCATAGATAGAGTTGTATAAATGAATTTTTTTTAAACCGAAAACCATAAAAATGAATGCAGGTACCGGTACCGATGTTCGGTATGGTATGGTAGCACTAAGATGTCAGTTTATCAAAAGAAAAAAACAATATAAACAAACTTGTACCAATAAAAATGTTGTTCGGTATGGTATGGTAGTGATGCGGTGTCAATTTATCAAAAAGAAAACAATAACAAAGTAATACCGGTACCAATACGAATGTTGTTTAGCCGGTTTCGGTTTAGTTTGATATGATAGCGTGCGACACAATCTTAAGTGTTGAAAAAAATAAACATAGAACACAAACCAACTGAATCAGTTTTAACTGAACATCGGTACCGGTACCGGTACCTTAATGAAACAAACATATACCGACGTAATTCCTGCCTCGAAACGCGAGGGAATCTCACTAGTTTTTATTATTTAAGAGGTTTTATAAGTTTAACCGCCACATAAGGGGGAATGAAAAAAAAAACAAATAAATGAATATCACTTTCTTAATTATATTTTCTTACATGAACACAATCACCCTTTCCTATTATAGTAACATGACAAAATTGCACAAATCAACCTTTATATTATATCTAAACTGCACTTCATATCATTCACTATGAAATCGGTCAAACACAACATTTATGTTCATGTTTTGCTACAAAGTATAACCTTTAACATAAACGGCGTTTGTTTTCTTGGTTAAATGCCCTCACATGCAATGCATGTGAGGGTATCAATGTCATTTCAGTTAATCTTCTAAGATATATTAAAAGAAAAAAATATTATCACATACCCCCCTCTCTCTCATCTCTTTGCCTCTCTCTAAGAAGTCAATTCAAACCCACATTTGTCTGCCCCATTAATAATGATATTATGCGCAACAAGATCAGAATTAAGATTGCTATCACCCACCAAGTTAAACAACAAGACCGTGAAACGCCCAAACTTCTTAATCCGGAAAAGTTATATTATCATACAATTAATTAACAAAATTCAGGCATGACCCGTTCGCATTTCGAACAATTCCCTGTTTACAATATTCAAACCATTTATCCTACGACACATTCCATAAAACATAATGAAAACCAACATTTTAAAACCTTTCAAACACCCATTCAAGACATCAAGTTTAAAACATTTACAACTAAAATGTTAACAAAAGATAAACAAACATCAAGTTTAGAGTTTGTAAACACCAAACATGGCCTAATTTAACAAAAAAATTAACCATTGATGATACTTCAAAAGTTGCGGAAGCGTCATAAGGGCGTTCATGGTGTGTTCGATCCGAGCGAGACAATAGCACTTAAGCTTGAGTTTTACCTAAAAACCAATGCAACAAAGGAACTTGTCAATAAGTTTACATATTATAAGGTTAATTTCTACCAACAATAACATTCAACTTTCTTATGTCCATTCTTTTACTTACTTCATCATCAATATGTAAACCCCAACGAATGGGTTAACATATAATAAGACTTTCCTTCTTTTCTTTCTTTTAAGCGGTCGACCCGTTTAGATACGGTTCGGCAAGCTAACATCCTTTTACATCCTTATTCTATACAAATAATCCCATTCATAACGAACCATCATCATAACCAAATCATGAACATTCCCATTCAATCCCAATTAACCCGTTCAATACGAATCAACATAAATCCTTATTCTTGACTACACGTTCAATTTGGAACATACCTTCTATATTTCAACTCATGGTTTAAAAAAAACGGCTGAGGCGTCCGTATTGAGGCGCGCCTCGAGCCGGAACGGAGGAAAAACGTATATGAGGCGGCGCCTCAGGGTCAGATATTATACGTAAGCCTCAGTGGGGTGAGGCGCACGATTAGTGTCGAGGCGGAACTATTATGTCGAGGCGTACGTTTATGTTTTAGGCAGGATAGATAGGGTTTTTTTAGGCGGCAAACTTATTGGCGGCAAGAATAAAGTAGATGGAGACGATTATGAAAGAATCGGGATGAAATACAGAGGTAGATGGAGACGTATCTAGCTTGTAGTGATGTGTGACCAAGAAAAATTAGGGTTTCAGGATGGAGAAAATGACGGAGGCGTAACTCTTTTTAGGGTTACTGAAAAATGACAGCCCCTTTATTCATTCCATTTACAAGCACGTACATTAAGACCCTTAAACATTAACTTTTATCATATTTAACCCAAACTATTCTCACAAGTTTATTTACATTAGGAAAGTTATTTACTTTATGAAGATGATGTTTGTTATGCTATTTGAGTTTAATTAGAAACTATTTGTGTTTTTTTATGTTAACTATTTCATGAAATTTGAATCTTTTTTATGTTTTTAACTACTGAATCTAATGAAATTTGATGAGAAAAGTCTTTTTTTTGATGTTAAATATTTATTATTTTATGATATATATAATTTTAATATTTATTTATTAATACCGCCTCAGCCTTACGCCTCGTTCCGCCTCAATACTTACGCTTCGTGAGGCGAAGGGAAAACGCCTCGATACTCGTTTCCGTTTTTTAAAACCTTGTTTCAACTAGAAACTAATGGATTATAAGACTAGCAATAATCATGGATTTGTATCAATAATTATACAACTACTAACATTACATAATCTTGTAAGTAAACGAACTTACCTCGTTCTTGAGCCTTTTGTTGCGAACCGGAATTAGCTCTTTCTTCTTTCACTCCTACACATAATTCATTCTTATTTAGGTTACTTCATTCATTATAAAATAATCACATTCACGCATCAATCACCTTCCATATCATATTTTTCAATGCATCAAATACTATATTTTCCTTATGCAATTCAACACTTTCCAATCCATTCAAAATCACATAGTTTTTCATTGAGGCATTTCAACGAACACATGGTGTGCATACAACATTTTAAGCCTTATGCACATGTATCCATTGCACGATTTCACTAGCAATATACACAACTCTTCTAATCAACTAGATCCACATATCATATTCATTCTATATCATAATAATTCATCAATTATCCTAATACATATACATTCATCAATCAAAATTACTAAATTTATTTTACTTCAAGACCATCATACTACTAGAACAAATGGGTTTCCCTTCAATCATTCAATATGAACAAATTTAAGCATATAACATCTTCTAATGAAAATTCTAATGCATACACAAGCTTAATTTCATACTAATTCACATATTGATCAAAACCCATTTTCACTAACTATCATCAAATCACAAAATCTGACTTACCCTATGTAGGAAACTCTTAGATGGTTGAGAATTTGATCACATGCATTCAAATTAGGTCCAGAAACACATCCAATTGTTTGTGATTTGATGAGCTGCGTCGCACACCCACACTCCACCCACATTCAATCTTTTAATTTCTTATTAATTTTGCAAATTTACACATTCAGTCCCTTGAGATCATTCATGTCATCATTCTAGTATATTTTCTTAACTTTTTAAACTTCCTTGTTTATTATAACTTAATAAATTTTATTTAAAACTTTTAAACATTCAAATAGTGTTTTATAAAATTTTGGGGTGTTACAAACCGCCTCTTCTACTAGATTGTTGTTGCAAAGACCCTCGAAGAAGAAAGTGCATTCGTCTGGAATTAAGCCTTGTGCATGCATCTCGGATCAATGTCATCGATGAACTTGGTGAACTCATACCAGTTGTTTTTAACTCGAAGAAGAAAGTTGTTAGCATTCCAAGGTAAAAACTTTGTGGGTTCTTTCTTTTGGATTTTATTGTCGTCTTCTTCAATAACTGTTGGTGTTTTTGTTTCACCATCATTAGCATTAGCTGGTGTTGGTGAAGAAGAAGAAGATGAAGAAGAGAGAGTGGGTTTCTTGAAAGAACCATCTTTCTGTGGTTGTAAAAATCGCTTCATCCTTTGATTCTATTGATCAGTGATCACACACACATTCTCTCTCTCTCTCTCTCCGCATTTACTCAAATAAACCTTCAATGCCAAAAAAAAGTTGAAAAAAAGTATTGAAATTGAAAGAAATAGATACATGCATTATGCACAAATTACAACCACTAACATCCCAGAACTGAGTAAAACATACATGTCAAATAGCATTCACATACACAAGTTAATTAAGAAGTGGTGCACATACTCTACACATTGTTGCTGCTTTAATCATATTAGATTTAGCTGCATCAGGCAACAGGCCAGCCTGAAAAGCTTTATTAAAACAGAACTTCGCTTCTTCCCATCACCTCTCAGCAACAAATACAAGCTCTAGATTGTTATACACATGGGCATAACCGGGCTGCAGATCCAATGATTTAGTAAACATGTCCTTTGCACACACATACTGTTCGGGCTTTGCCAATGATAAGGCTCGTTTATATATTTCTTCAGCTTGTAAAGATGACATGTCAGATAGTTAGAGGGAGATACCTAGGTTTGGCCAAGCATATGAACATTCGCTATCACGAGCAACTGTTGCCTTGAATTTTTAGCGAGAGAAAGAGATGAGAGATAGGGGACAAGTGATAATATTTAGAGAGAGAAAGAGATGAAAGAGAATAATATTTCTTTCTTTTAACATATATATTAAAATATTAACTAAAATGTCATTAATACCCATTGCATGTGAGAGCAGTTAACCATGAAAACAAATGCCGTTTGTGTAAAGGTTATACTTTGTAGCAAAACATGAACATAAAGGTTGGGTTTGGCCGATTTCACAGTGAAAGGTATGAAGTGCAGTTTAGGTATAACATAAAGGTTAATTTGTGAAATTTAGTCTAGTAACATATAACTAGGGTTGTAAGTGAATTGAGCTGTTTTGGAGTTGCTTGAGCTTCAATCAGGCTAATCCTAAATTAACTCAAGCCCAAGCATCATATATACTTGTATAAATAAAATAGTGTATAATACATGTAGTATAAATTTGAAATAAATAACTATATTATAAACACTGTTATGGGTCATTTTCTGAACATATATCCTGACTAATATTCTGGATTTGATTGTTTATTTGTGATTAGTATACCGGATCAGGATATTGGTAACATCTCGGTACGATATTCTGGTAGTAACTGATTTAACCACGTGCAGATTAGAAGGTGCAAGTCTCTAGCGTTCAAGTGGACTTCTTCCCCTCAAGACTCGGGCAAATCAGTTGGCTTATAGACGTTGGACCCGGAAGACTAGGACTGCAACGTTCATGTGGGGAATATCCGCTGAATCCCGAAATAATAGGATATTTAGTTAGTTTCTTTTTACTATAAATAGATTGATCAGATCAGATTAAGGCACACATTCTTACGCACACCTTTTCTCTCTGGCAGCAAACAATCACAACACACATACACTTGTACTCGAATTACATTGTAACACCTAGTTGATCCGCATCATATCCTGCACTGTATCCTGATATTTGAAGTAATAGAAGAACAAGGCAGCTACGATTGTCAGCTCCCGAGGTTTTGTGCCGGCGATCTAGATTGATCAAGGGCTTTCCTCGTACATCCTGTGTCACCCTTTACATTTTCGCTCATTGTTTGATCAAAGATACAGCTCTATATCCTGAGCCATATCCTGAAACTGTTTTTGCAAATAACTTAACTAGCATATTTTCAACACACATTTCTAGCACACTACCTCACTAAACTAATTTGATCACTTAATTGCTTCGGTAATTTTTGACCAAAACAATTTGGCTCCCACCGTGGGGCAAGTGGTGCTATTTCTACTAAAAGCTTTTGCAAAATCATTACTTGGTTTTCTATTTTCAAAACTTTTTGCTACACTATTTTCAATGGCCTCGAGATCAAACATGAGCTCTGCCACCGTGTCTGCCACAACTTCTGCAACAATTGGTTTGGTGCTTCCACCACCTCCTCCGAGAATGCAAGTCTCTTCACAGGGAACTGAAAGTCATGTGGCTCGGGATGTTATCCCCGCTCGCAATGTCCAGGGATCTGGTCCTGTTTTGGCGTCTAACGAAGAAATTCTAAATTTGTTTGGTAGTGTACAGGAACAGATGAGGCAGCAGCAGGAAACTAATCAGATGCTGATGAGAGAGATACAACTCTTGAAATCCGGCCTAAGTAGGCCTGCTGAAGATACTGTCACTCCCTTGCAACCTAGGGCTTTGAACTTCAGTTCTGCAGTTTACACTGAGGATAACCGGGGGAATATTGTGCCTAGCCATTCCCATAATCATACTCCTGAGATACCCTCTTCAGTAAGAGTATCAACTGTGAGAAGCTCAGGATATGGCCAGATTCCCCAAACTGGTAATGTATCTAATAATAATAATACTCTTGCTACTAATGGTGTTGGATCTTTGCAGGATGCAGGTATGACATCGGCATTTTCCAGGGAGCTCCAAAAAATGAAAGACATGATATCCAGTGTGCCTGGGGTGGTCCAGCCAATTCAAGAAGTGTCCCAGGACAGCCACAGGATATCACGGTTTACATATCCTATTTGTGATGCTGAAATCCCAAAAAGATTTCAAACCCCCAACATGAAACTCTATGACGGAACTACAGATCCTGAGGAGCATATTGCCCAGTATAGGGAAAGGATGGAAATCAACCCTATCCCTCCAGATCTCAAAGAAGCATGCATGTGCAAGGGTTTTGGTTCTACCTTAACAAGATCAGCCTTAAAATGGCTCTTGAACGTTCCTCCTCACTCAATTACTTCGTTTGTTCATTTAGTCAATTTATTTAATAGTCAATTTTCTTGTAGCCGGAGTTTTGAGAAACTAACCAGCGATCTTTACAGGATAACTCAAGGACCCCAGGAATCCTTGAGGGATTATGTGAACAAGTTTAGTCGAGAATCCTTGGATATCCCATATCTTGATGTTGCAACAGCTGTGCAGGCTTTTAAGATGGGATTACAAAAAGATTCTCAGTTTTATCAGGATCTTGTAATGAATCCCTGCAGGAATCTGGACGAAGCTCGTAACAGGGCTTTGAGGTACATTCGCCTGGAGGATGAAAAAAAGATGCAGGAGAGGATGGATTCGTCCACAACCTATGAGTCAACCAACATGAAATCAGAATCCTCGTATAAACCATATCGCTCTAAACCGCATGGGAGAAATGATGGCAAAAAAGTGAATGCTGTTGAAGATGAGGATCCTGAGGAGTATCCTGAGTTGTCTGAATATTGTTTCTCTGTTAACATACCTGAACTGATGTATGCTATGCAGGGTTTAGGAGACAAAGCAAGATGGCCCCGAAAGAATCAACAAAAGGCTGATTGGAAGGACAAGTCCAAATGGTGTGCTTTCCATGAGGACTTCGGACATGTTACTGAGGATTGCATCGCTTTGAGAAAAGAAATAAGCTATCTCTTGAGTAAGGGATATCTGAAAGACCTCTTGGGAAGTGTTAGGGGAGGATTTTCTAACAATTAGTGATCCTTATTCATTATCCTAACTAGTGATCCTTACTTCTGTGACAGGTGGTGATCCTCAGAAGGGCTTTAGGATCAGGATCATGGATCACTTCAAGGATCCTCATACTGACGATTGTTTACTTATGTTTTATAACATCTCGCAGGTATAACAAGCTTGACCAAGTCTTAGCGGCATTCTTGGAGAATATTCCCGAAGTATTCTGCACGTGCTAGATCAAAACTAGACGTTATGGAGAACGTGGAGGCTTGGCCCGAAAGTCGGAGAGTTTGTTAACTAGATATTTTTCTTATTTTAAAGGGGTAACGAGCTAGTTAGTGACACTTAGTCATTTTGGCAGTTACACACACTCGCAAATACGCTCATACAAGCTCTCGTTCAAACATTTAGCGATTTCGTACACTTTTTACACACTTCACCGTAGTGATCCTTGTACCTAGCTCGTTACTATCCGAAGTTGTAAACGTTTATTCATTTATTTGAGCTTGGTGATCGGTAGTTTCCATCACCCGGGGTTTTTTGTGCCGGAGATCAACTCTTGATCAAGGGCTTTTTCCCCGTATAAATCCTTGTGTTGTTTGTGCATTCTACATTGAAGTGATCCTCATTGTTGTTACACATTTTAAGCATCATTCCCCTAAACAAAGAGTTTGGTTGCAATATCATCATCAGATTTTCTGACCAAAACAGTTTGGCGCCCACCGTGGGGCAATTGGTGCTTCGTACCTAAGAAAATACGCATTTCTGTGCTTAATTAGGCTCACTACAACCAAGCAGATGGCTTCCTCATCGAAGAATGCTTCAAACTTGATGCCCTCATTCACTTCCTCACAAGGCGTTCCTCCTTTGCCTCCACCACCTTCTGGATCCCAGAAGAATACAGAGAATGCTGCGAAGAAACCGACTCCCATTTTCTCAAAACCACCTACTTCTTCTGTTTCAACTAATCCTACTACTAATGATCTCTATACCTTGATTTTGCAGATGAGGAATCATGCACAAGAGCAGGATAAGACCAACGAAAGGATCCTCCGGGAGATTGATGAAATTAAGAAACAGAAGAAAACGGCGGAGGATCATTCTCCACTGATGCCCAGATCTTTGAATTTTGACACTCCGGTGGTTACTTCTCAGCCGTCAGTGGTTCCAAACATTCAATATGCGGGTGGACCAAAAGGAGTGCACTACGGAACAACAACTATGACTCAGGCACTAGGTTCATATTTCCAGCCAGCAGGATCCTATCCCCAGCATATGGGATCCCTCACGAGTACAGGAGGATATTCAGGAATGCAGCAGGTTCAAGGATCTTCCTTCGTTCCAGGATCATCCCAGGTTCAAGGATCCTCCTTCGTTCCAGGATCATCCCAGGTTCAAGGATCCTCCTTCGTTCCAGGATCATCCCAGGTTCAAGGATCCTCCTTCGTTCCAGGATCATCCCAGATTCAAGGATCCTCCTTCGTTCCAGGATCATCCCAGATTCAAGGATCCTCCTTCGTTCCAGGATCATCCCAAGTTCAAGGATCCTCCTTCGTTCCCGGATCGTCCCAAGTTCAAGGATCCTCCTTCGTTCCAGGATCATCCCAAGTTCAAGGATCCTTCTTCGTCCCAGGTTCATCCCAGTTTCAGGGATCCTTCCAAATGCCAGGATCCTTGAGGAGTTTGCAAACAGGAAGTTCAGATGTCCATCAAGGAGATTTTATTCCAATGCAGACCAATGCCTCTGCTGGCCCCTCGATCATTCCAGAATCTCAACAATATGGATTAACCTCCATATTTCCTAACTTGAATCCAATGGGAGGTAACACTTTTAATAATTCTCATACTACTAACCATGGTCTTATGCAGGATCCAGGTATCAATCAGGCCATGGCCAGAGAATTGCAAAAGCTAAAGGATATGATCTCGAGTGTTCCGGGAGTAGTCAAACCTATTCCAGAGATTGCAGATGGGAGCCACAAGATATCTCGCTTTGCACCGCCAATCTGTGATGCTGAGATACCCAAGAGGTTCCATGTGCCGACAATGAAACTGTATGATGGTTCGACGGATCCTGAAGAACACATAGCACAATATAGGGAGAGGATGGAGATCAATCCAATCCCAGAAAAGTTAAAGGAAGCATGCCTATGCAAAGGATTCGGATCCACTCTTACTGGATCAGCTCTCAAATGGCTGCTAAGTCTTCCTCCCTATTCTATTACCTCATTTGCAAACCTAGTTAACTTGTTTAATACTCAGTTTTCCTGTAGTAGAAAATTTGAACGACTAACTAGTGATTTATATAGGATAACCCAGGGTCATAATGAATCATTAAGGGATTACATTACCAAATTTAGTAAAGAATCCTTAGACATTCCCAACTTAGATATAGCCACGGCTGTTGAAGCCTTCAAAATGGGATTACTTAGGGATTCCTTATTTTATGATGATCTTGTTATGACACCGTGCAGGAACCTAGATGAGGTAAGAACCCGGGCCCTCAGGTTCATCCGGCTAGAGGATGATAAGAGGATTCAGGAGAGGATAACAGGATCCTCAAAGCAGGATAAGCAAGGATCCTCATTCAGAAACAACAAGTTCAGATCCTACAACAAATCTGATAATCAGAACGTGCATTCTATTGATCAAGAAGAGGATTATCCTCCAATTTCTGAATATTGCTTTAGTGTTGACAACAATGAACTAATCCTTGCCATGCAGAACCTAGGTGATAAAGCTAGATGGCCAAGAAAGAATGACAGGCCAGCTGCAACTAAGGATAAATCAAAGTGGTGTGCATATCATGAAGATTTTGGGCACCTCACAGAAGAATGCATCGCATTAAGAAAGGAGATTGGATACTTGTTGAGCAAAGGGCATCTAAAAGAGTTGTTGGGTAGGAAAAAGTCAAGGACTCAGGATCCTGAAAGGATCCCTGAGAAGGCTCCAGCCCCTCCAGCAGATGCACAAGTGATAAACTTTATTTCTGGGGGATCCGACATTTGTGGCACATCCTTCTCAGCAGCTAAGAGGCATGCGAAGGAAACTAAAATGGATAACGGAGAAAGGCCAGTTCGAACATCGAGTGTCTCCGAAGGAAAAGTCATAACCTTTGATGAAGAGGATCGTATTGATATCCAGGATCCTCATCACGATGGTTTAGTTATTACTCTTTTTATATCTAACTATTTTGTCCGCAGGATCCTAATAGACGGAGGAAGTTCAGTGAACATTATCCAGCTCGATGTTCTAAAGAAGATGGGTATCCCTGAATCAGAGATCATACCAAGATCCTCCGTGCTCGTGGGATTTAGTGGCGAGACCAAGAACACCCTGGGGGACATTAAACTCCCAATATATATTGAAGGCTTACACTCTTATCAAAAGTTTTGTGTTATTGACTGTTTATCTTGTTGTAATGTTATCCTTGGCAGGCCCTGGATACACGATATGAAAGCAGTCCCATCTACTTACCATCAATGTGTGAAGCTCCCTAGTCCTTGGGGAATAGTAAAGATTGATAGCGATCAGCAGGAAGCTAAGGATTGCTACACTTCATCGATGAAACCAGCTTCGAAGTCAAGGGAGCAATAGCAATCAAGGTATCCTCCAAGGAGTGTCTTGGAGGCCAGAGAGCAGGATGTGGTAGAAATCCTCATGGATCCTGAAGATCCTGAATCCAAAATCTATATCGGGTCAGGAATCCTTGGCGAAATGAAAGAAGACCTCATATCCTTCCTCAAAAGGAGAAAGACTACCTTTGCATGGAAACACGAAGACATGACTGGTATATCCAAGGATGTTATCACTCATAAGCTCGGCATCGACAGATCCTTCAAACCAATCCATCAAAGGAGAAGGAAGTTTGCACCAGAAAGGAATGCCATTATCCAGGAAGAGGTAGAGAAATTGCTCCGGGCAGGTATGATTAGAGAGGTCAAGTATCCAAGATGGTTGGCCAATGTGGTTGTTGTTCAAAAGAAAAACGGAAAGTGGAGGGTATGTGTCGATTTTACCGATTTAAATAAGGCATGTCCCAAGGATCCTTTCCCTTTACCCCACATTGACTCCATGGTGGATGCAACTGCGGGTCATGAACTGTTAACTTTTATGGATGCTTCATCTGGATTCCAACAAATCCAAATGGAACCATCCGACCAAGAGGATACGGCCTTCATGACTCCAACTGGTATATATTGCTATATTGCTATGCCGTTCGGATTGAGAAATGCAGGTGCAACGTACCAAAGGTTGGTGAATATGATGTTCAAGGATCAGATTGGACAAACTATGGAGGTTTACATAGATGATATGGTGGTAAAATCCATAAGAGCTGAGGATCACCTAAAGGATTTGGAGGAAGCATTTGATATCCTTGACAAATATAATATGAAGCTTAATCCTTCAAAATGTCATTTTGGTGTTAAAGCAGGTAAATTCTTAGGATACATGGTGACTAAGAGAGGCATTGAAGCTAGCCCGGAACAAATCAAAGCAATAGTGAACATCAAATCTCCGGCCAATGCTAAGGATGTTCAAAGGCTAACAGGCAGGATAGCAGCCTTGAACAGATTCATATCCAAGTCCTCCGAGAAGTGTAAAGAATTCTATGATATCCTAAGGAAGAACAAGAAATTTGAGTGGACTGAGAAGCATGAAAATGCTTTAAAAGCCCTCAAAGATTACCTATCCTCGGCCCCGGCTTTGATGAAACCAGAAAAAGGTGATGTGTTATCCTTGTATCTTGCAGTATCCTCAAAAGCAGTAAGTGCGGTCCTTGTTAAGGATCATCAAGGTACACAACATCCTGTCTATTATGTAAGTAAAAGTTTACTTGATGCCGAATCCAGGTACTCACACCTTGAAAAACTTATTCTTGCATTAATAATGGCATCTACTAAGTTAAGACATTATTTTGAAACTCATGTTATCATTGTTAAAACTAATTTTCCAATTAAGAATATCCTCAGGAAACCAGAGATGTCCGGAAGGATGGCTAAGTGGGCAGTAAAGCTGAGTGCCTATGATATAAGATATGAGCCTAGGACAGCTATCAAATCCCAAGCATTAGCTGACTTTGTGGCTGATTTCAGTAGTGATCTACAAGAAGAAGCTGAGCTAGAGGTCCAGCAGCTAGAAAAGACCAAGGATCCTTGGATACTCCACACTGATGGATCCTCAAATGTCAAAGGCACAGGGCTTGGAATACTACTAAAATCGCCACAGGGGGACATAATACCCCATTCTATAGCTTGTGAGTTCCAAACCACTAATAATGAGGCTGAATATGAAGCCTTAATTGCTGGTTTGCAAATTGCAAAGCATATGGGGATCAGGTATCTTGAGGTACACGTAGATTCTTTGTTAATTACAAATCGCTTTAATGGATCATATGCTGTTAAAGGTGAAAAGCTAACCAAATATTTGGAGAAAGTCAAAAGTTTGGCACTCTCTTTTGTCTCTTTTAGTTTGTCACAGGTACCAAGGGAAGAAAATACAGAAGCTGATGCATTGGCTAACTTAGGATCATCTTTGAAGATCCCAGAGGATATCAAGATCCCTATTATCCATATCCTGACCCCAGCTATTGAGGATCATGTGGCTATGGAGATAGGGAATAATTCTGCAATGATCCCTAGTGAGAATACTCAATCCTATTCAGGATCCGGATCATGGATCTCACCAATTATGAGATACTTACAACATGGAGAGATTCCTACAGGAGAAAACCCTAGGGCTTTCAAATCTAAGGTATCTCAATTCACAATTATGAATAATATGTTGTATAGGCGATCTCTTGCAGGACCATACTTGAGATGCATTGAGGATCCTGAAGTTCAAGAAGTTTTAAAAGACTTCCATGAAGGAGATTGTGGAAATCACACTGGGGGCAGGGCTTTATTCTCAAGGATCCTGAGGACAGGATACTACTGGCCAACCATGAAGAAAGATGCTGTGGAGTATGCCAGAAGATGTGATCCTTGCCAGAGACACAGCAATATCCTTCATCAACCAGCCGAACTATTGCATCCTATATCCTCCTCCTGGCCATTTATGAGATGGGGTATGGATATAGTTGGCAAGCTCCCTAAGGCACCTGGTGGAAAAGTATTCATGCTAGCTATGACTGATTACTTCTCCAAGTGGATAGAGGCTGAAGCTTTTGCCCAAGTTAGAGAAAAGGAAGTTATATCCTTCATTAAAAGAAATATTATAACTAGATTTGGAATTCCCTCTGAGATTATATGTGATAATGGTTCCCAATTTATTGGGGGCAGAACCACTAACTTTTGTGACAGCTGGGGGATTAGGATGATAACATCAACACCAGTCCACCCACAAGCTAATGGTCAAGCAGAATCATCCAACAAGATCATCATCAACAACTTGAAGAAGAAGCTTGGATCCAAGAAAGGAAAATGGGCAGAAGAGCTACCCTATGTGCTCTGGGCTGACAGGACAACCCCTAAGAATGCTACTGGTCAAACACCATTCTCTTTGGTGTTTGGGGCAGAATCAGTGATCCCAACAGAAATGGTGGTTCCTACTGCTAGAACAAGTACCCGTGATCCTGAGGAAAATGATGAAAACTTGGCTCAAGACCTGGATACTATTGAAGAAATCAGGGATATGGCTAGGATCAGGATGGCCAGTTATCAACAAAGAATGGCTGGTGCTTACAATAAAAATGTCAGGATCAGGAGGTTTCAAGTTGGAGATATGGTGTTAAGGAAAGCATTTCAGAATACCACCAATCCTGCTGATGGAAAATTGGCTCCAAAATGGGAAGGCCCTTATTTGATTGAAGCTGAAGCGGGAAAGGGGGCATATAGATTGCTAACCATGGAAGGTGAATTGCTACCAAGAGCTTGGAATGCTGTCCACTTGAAGAAATATTTCATGTAAGCAGGATCCTTATGGTATAGGTGATCCTCATCGAAGAGATATCCTTAAAGGATCCTCAAAGTATCGGTGATCCTTACTCAGGTAATATCCTAATCTTGAACTATTTCATTTCTTAATTTTTTCATCTAAGGATAAGGATCATGTATCCTTTATCCATCTCTCACGTGAGTTCAAGTTTTGAAAGCTCAGGTATCTTCAGCACAACATTGGTTATCCACAGAAGCAATCTGTCCTTTGGGTTTAACCCCAGTTATTTGGGCTTGTCCCCAGATTCCGCCTGTAGCGCACGATGATCCTGGTATAGTTCAAGGCTTTGGGACCAGTACTCATTATAGGGGCTGATAATTCCATTGTTCTGGCTATGCTTAGGATCCTACGTATAATGGTAGACGTACCATACATCCGTTCATAAGGTTTCTAACGTTTTCACGTTAGCTAAGGTTTCTAACGTTTTCACGTTAGCTAAGGTTTTGGCATCTTCATGTCACTAAGTTTGGATAGTCGCCAGTTAGGGCCATACTCCAGTTTACATACGATCCTTGGGCTTGTCCCCAGTTATCCTTGGGCTTGTCCCCAATTATCCTTGGGCTTGTCCCCAGTTATCCTTGGGCTTGTCCCCAGTTATCCTTGGGCTTGTCCCCAGTTGCTAACTCTTTTCTTATATCGGCTTAGTCCCAAGTTATGCTCTATTTCAGGTCCTTGAAGATAGGCAGCTAGGGATCCTTGATCCTTATTTCACTCTAAGGTTTATCTTATAGTTATCCTTATTATGGTTAGGATTCTAACTAGGATCCTCAGGTATGATCCTTAACTTTTTTGGTTTTATTAATTATTCATTTGAATAACCCCTATACTTGACAACTGAACTTGTGTTTCTTAAACTATATCATTTTTAAAACTTATCGGTTATGAGATATGTGATCCTTGTTCATATCTTAAACTTTTAGGATATCTTTTCTAATTTTTCAAGGCTTGATAAGTATAAACAAATTGAACATTATAACAGTTGGAAAATAACATACTAAAAAGGATAACAACACAAGATAAGCGACAAAAGGTTAAGTTTTTATTTATTAACATAAGACTAACCCTTTAAAGGTTGTCAAAATTACCTACCCGAGCTTCTACCAGCAAAACGTGGCCCGTCCGCTGGGGTAGGTAAAGGGTGTCCATGATAATGAGTTCAAAAGTAGTGCAGGAATATAAAGGCAGCAGGATCACAATGGCTTCATCCCCCAAACAGAGGATCCCTCCACCAATTGCAATCCTGCCTATTGTCCGAAGGATCATACATGATCCTTAATCCTAAAAACCTATTGTTCAAAGTACAACCCATGAAATTGTCTTAAACATCACAACCACAAAAAAACAACCACCAAACTAAAAAAATTGGGCTCCGGCCTTAGCACATATATCCATCATCGCCCAATTGTGCAGCCTACATCTTTGCTGCATCCTCTTCTCCTCCAGCTGCGGTATCCTTCACCTGATCCTTCCCACTGCCACTTGCTTCAATCGCCAAGACTTCAGTAGACTCCTCTTCCTCATCCTCATCCTCAAGCTCAGCCAACCTTTCCTTCCAACCCTCAATATCCCAGCTGTTCTTATCAAAGCTAGGATCTTGAGCTTCTTGGGCCATCTTCAACTTAGTCTGATACATTGTGATGGCAGCAGAGAGCTTGGCATTTTCGATGAGGTCATGCTTTTCATAACCAAAGTTAACCAGCACCTTGGCCATTGCCTGCTTGGTATCCTGGAGTTCCTTCCGAGCATCAGCAAGTGCAAGATCTTTGAGCACGGCAACCTGTTGAAGATCAGCTATTTTCTTGTCCAGCTCCTCAATATTGCCCACATAATCCTCGATCTCAGCAAATTTCTGCAGAAAGAAGATAAGGCAGTTCAAGGTCAAGTGATCCTCATAAGAGCTGGATACCTAGGCAAAGTTAAGGATCCTTACTTCATTGAAGTACTCAAGGAATTGGTGGCGGATCAGTGGCAGCCCTTGAAGATCCTCAGCATCAGAAATTTTCCTCTTCTTGACACCCTTTCCTTTAGTGGGTGCCTTTGGAATGGAAATGCTGGGACTGTTGGTGGATCTCTTCCTTCTGGGTCGTACGAGATCAAGGTCAGCGGTGTTGAATTGGGAAACAGGCTTGACAGATTTTCCAGCACCTACACAATCAAAATAAGATAAGTATCTTTTCTTAATTCATATTTCACTATTTGTTTAAACTTTGGACAAGGATACTTACTTGACATTGTGACAGAGCCTGAGGATACCTCCTGTGAATCTTGGGTTGTTGTCTTGAAAGTTCTTATCTCAGGGTCAAGTTTTTTTGAAGGCAAGGAGCCTCTCTTTAGCAGCAGGGGACAGTTTGAGGTGTGAGACGGTGATAGCTGCAAAATAAGAAAGCAAAAATATAAGTTATCCTTACATCAAAAGAAAGTTCCTGGTGATCCTTATCAGGATCCTCCATCCTACCATGGGTAGCCCAATTTTTAGGAAGATCCTTTCCATCCTGGATAGAATCTCTCTTGACAAAAAAGAAACGTCGCTTCCAATTAGTGTCATTCTTGGTGGCTTTGAAGATCGGGTGTTCCTCACCAGGTTTACGTTTGAACAAGTAACGATGAGAGCCAAAGGTGGTAAGATCATATAGCTCTCCCAGCTCTGCCATTCCTAGATCTATTCCCTCCTCATCAATGATCCTTTCAAGGGTATGCAAAACCCTCCAAACCATCGGCATGGCTTGGATATAAGAGATGCCGGTTAGGGAGAAGAAAGATTGGGTGAAGGCTGGAAAAGGATAAGAATAACCTATGGTGAACGGAGTGACGGGGAAAGCAACCCACTTATCGGATATATGATCGCTCAAGGCATTGGGGTCAAAAGGCCTGAATTCGGTGTTTGCCGGAAAGCAATAGCGAATCCTATCTATCTGAGCATCATTGAAGCAACAACGTTCTTTAATGGAATCTTCAATGATCCCTTGGCTTTTCGGAGGACTATTCTTCGGATGATCCTTGGCTGGTGAACTTCGAAGCAACATTTTCGTACTGACGAAGATAGAAGAACAGAGCAAGAGAAGGAAAAGGATAGAGAGAGAGAATACCTGAACGTCTTCGGAATGTGGATTATAAAGGGAGTTTCTCTGAAAATTTAAATGCATTTGATCCTATCTATATCTCTATTTATAATCATGATCTTGCAGGTTGTCACTTCCGTGACATCATCATCGCAACGGCTAGTTCAAAATTAACGGCTATATATCCGTTAGTTTGTTACGGATAAGATCAAGAAAACATAACTCGCTAATTTTACAATTTTACTCCTTATATTTTGGGGGCAATTGTTAGGGGAGGATTTTCTAACAATTAGTGATCCTTATTCATTATCCTAACTAGTGATCCTTACTTCTGTGACAGGTGGTGATCCTCAGAAGGGCTTTAGGATCAGGATCATGGATCACTTCAAGGATCCTCATACTGACGATTGTTTACTTATGTTTTATAACATCTCGCAGGTATAACAAGCTTGACCAAGTCTTAGCGGCATTCTTGGAGAATATTCCCGAAGTATTCTGCACGTGCTAGATCAAAACTAGACGTTATGGAGAACGTGGAGGCTTGGCCCGAAAGTCGGAGAGTTTGTTAACTAGATATTTTTCTTATTTTAAAGGGGTAACGAGCTAGTTAGTGACACTTAGTCATTTTGGCAGTTACACACACTCGCAAATACGCTCATACAAGCTCTCGTTCAAACATTTAGCGATTTCGTACACTTTTTACACACTTCACCGTAGTGATCCTTGTACCTAGCTCGTTACTATCCAAAGTTGTAAACGTTTATTCATTTATTTGAGCTTGGTGATCGGTAGTTTCCATCACCCGGGGTTTTTTGTGCCGGAGATCAACTCTTGATCAAGGGCTTTTTCCCCGTATAAATCCTTGTGTTGTTTGTGCATTCTACATTGAAGTGATCCTCATTGTTGTTACACATTTTAAGCATCATTCCCCTAAACAAAGAGTTTGGTTGCAATATCATCATCAGATTTTCTGACCAAAACAGGAAGAAAGAAGAATAAGGGTCAGGATCCTGAGAAGGATCCTGAACGTGCAGCATCACCTCCTGCGGATGCAAAAATAATTAACTTTATTTCGGGAGGATCAGACATCTGCGGCACATCATATTCTACGGCAAAAAGACACGCGAAGGAAGCCAAAGCAGAGAGGGGAGATAAGCCAACAAGGATGTCAACCCTCACGACTGACAAAGTCATCACGTTCGATAATGATGACATGGATACTGTCCAGGATCCCCATCATGATGCTTTAGTAATAACGTTATATGTTGCTAACCATTTTGTACGCAGGATATTAGTAGATAATGGCAGCTCAGTCAACATAATTCAGCTGGAAACATTGAAGAGGATGAATGTATCCCCGATGGATATTACTTCGAAGTCCACTGTGCTTGTTGGTTTCATTGGAGAAACTAGCGTAGGAGAGATAAAGTTGCCCGTGTATATTCAAGGGGTCAACTCAATGCAGCGCTTTTGTGTCATGGACTCTCTATCCTGCTATAATATTATATTAGGTAGGCCTTGGATCCATGATATGAAAGTTGTTTCGTCAACCTACCATCAATGTATCAAGATCCCTACTCCTTGGGGAGTTGTCAAGGTGGAAAGTGATCAACAGGAAGCAAAGGAGTGTTATTCTTCTTCAATGAAATCCTCAACAAAACCTAGTGCAGCATAGCAATTAAAGATGCGAGGCCAGGATATCATGGAGGCTTCAGAACAGGATGTAAAGAAAATTATCCTGGATCAGGATAATCCGGATATCTCGGTGCTCGTGGGAACCAATATCCCTCAGGATATTGAAGATTGGTTGACTAATTTTTTGAAATGCAGGATGTCAACTTTCGCGTGGAAGCACGAGGATATGACAGGTATTTCCAAGGATATTATAACAGATAAGCTCGGTATTGACAGGTCATGCAAGCCTGTCCAACAAAAGAGAAGGAAGTTTGCTCCGGAGCGAAATGTGATTATTCAGGAAGAAGTAGAGAGGTTATTGAAGTCCAAAATGATCAGAGAAGTCAAGTTTCCAAGATGGCTAGCAAATGTAGTGGTGGTGCAGAAAAAGAATGGGAAATGGTGAGTTTGTGTAGATTACACAGACTTGAACAAAGCTTGTCCCTAAGACCCATTTCCTCTTCCTCATATTGACTCAATGGTGGATGCTACTGCCGGCCATGTGATGTTAACCCTCATGGACGCATCCTCAGGATTCCAGCCGATCCAAATGGAACCTTCAAACCAGGAGGATACTGCCTTCATGACACCGACATGTATTTATTGCTACACTGCTGTGCCCTTTGGTTTGAAAAATGCAGGTGCAACATATCAAAGACTGGTGAACATGATGTTCAAGGATAAGCTGGGGGACACTATGGAGGTGTACATCGATGACATGGTAGTAAAATCTAAAAAGGCTGAGGATCACCTCCAGGATATTAAGGGAGCATTTGATATCCTGGATCAGTATAACATGAAGCTAAATCCTGCTAAGTGCCATTTTGGAGTGAGGGCAGGAAAGTTTCTAGGATATATGGTGACTAAAAGAGGGATAGAAGCAAGCCCAGAATAGATCAAAGCCATCTTGGATATCAAATCACCTTCTAACATGAAAGATGTTCAAAGACTGACAGGACGAGTGGCAGCATTGAATAGATTTATTTCAAGATCCTCAGAAAAATGCAAGGAATTTTATGATATCCTGAAGAAGAACAAGAAGTTTGAATGGGGAGTAAAGCATGAAGCAGCCTTGCAGGGTTTGAAGCGGTATCTTTCAACCGCACCTCTATTGATGAAGCCTGAGGATGGTGAACCATTATCCCTGTATCTTGCAGTATCGGGGAATGCAGTAAGTGCTGTCCTTGTAAAGGATCATGAAGGTCAGCAGTATCCTGTTTATTATGTTAGTAAAAGTTTATTAGATGCTGAAACTAGGTACTCTCATTTAGAAAAATTAATATTAGCCCTATTTATGGCGTCAACGAAACTTAGACATTATTTTGAAACACATAGGATTCACGTTAAAACCAACTATCCTGTAAAAAACGTGCTTAGGAAACCAAAGATGTCAGGTAGGATGGCTAAGTGGTCAGTGAAATTAAGTGCATATGATCTAGTATATGAACCTAGAAATGCCATAAAGTCTCAGGCTTTAGCTGACTGTGTGGCTGATTTCAGTAGTGATATTCAAAGTGAAGTAGACCTAGAAGTCCAACAGCTAGGAGAAAGTTTAGAATCCTGGACGTTATATACTGATGGTGCATCTAATGTAAGAGGTGTAGGTTTGGGTATACTACTAAAATCGCCACAGGGGGACATATTACCCCAGGCTATTAGGTGTGAGTTTCCTGCCACTAATAATGAAGCAGAATATGAAGCTTTAATTGCAGGATTAGAATTGGCTAAAAGCATGAATATCAAGAGTTTACAAGTATTTGTTTATTCCTTATTAATCACTAACCATTTTAATGGAACCTATGCAGTTAAAGGGGAGAAGTTAATCGAGTATCTCGAAATTCTCAAAAAATTAGCAGGATATTTTGATATTTTTACACTTGAACAGGTACCAAGAGAGGATAATGCTGAAGCTGATGCCTTGGCAAATCTAGGATCATCAGTCAGGATACCGGAAGGAACCTGAATACCGATATTACATATCCTATATCCTACGATGGATCCTCAGGATAAGGAAGTAGTAAGTGTTCAGGATCCTGGTGATGAATATCCTGAGAAGGATCCTGTGTCTTGGATGGCTCCAATCATAAGATATCTTAAAGAAGGACACATCCCAAAGGATGAAAATCCTAAGGCCTTTAGAATGAAGGTATCATGATTCACTATTATAAATAATGTTTTGTATAAGAAATCTCTTGCAGGACCATATCTGAGGTGCTTGGAGGATCCCAAAACCAATGAAGTGCTTCAGGATATATACGAAGGGGATTGTGGTAACCATACTGGGGGCAGGTCATTATTCTCAAAGGTGTTAAAAACAGGATATTATTGGCCGACGATGAGAAAAGATGCTGCAGAATATGCTCGAAGATGTGATGCTTGTCAAAGACACAGTAATATATTACTTCAGCCGGCTGAGCCACTTTATCCTATAGCTTCCCCTTGGCCATTCATGAAGTGGGGAATGGATATAGTAGGAACATTGCCAAAGGCTCCAGGAGGAAAGGTCTTCATGTTGGCAATGACTGATTATTTCTCTAAGTGGGTCGAAGCTGAAGCATTTGTTCAAGTTAGAGATCAAGAAGTGGTATCCTTCATAAAAAGGAATATCTTGACTAGGTTTGGAGTACCAGCTGAGATAATTTGTGACAATGGATCTCAGTTTATAAGTAAGAGGACTACTAACTTTTGCAAGAGTTGGGGAATCAAAATGATCACATCCACACCGGTACATCCTCAAGCAAATGGACAAGCAGAATCCTCAAACAAGATAATTGTCAACAACCTGAAAAAGAGACTAGGAGCTAAAAAGGAAGATGGGCAGAAGAACTACCCTTTGTTTTATGGGCTGATAGAACGACGGTAAAAAGTGCGACTGGTCAAACCCCATTTTCCTTAGTACTTGGAGCAGAAGCGGTAATCCCAACGGAAATGGTGATACCAACTGCAAGATCCAACCTCCGGGATCCTGAGCAGAATCCTAAAGTGCTTTGCCAGGAATTGGATACGGTTGATGAGACAAGAAACGCAGCAAGGCTAAGGATGGCAGCATATCAACAGAGGATATCTAAAGCATATAACAAGAATATAAGGAATAGAAGATTCCAGGTTGGAGATTGGGTATTGAGAAAGGCTTTTCAGAATACTACTAATCCTGCTGATGGAAAGTTGGCTCCGAAATGGGAAGGACCCTATGAGATTGAATCAGAATCCGGAAAAGGAGCATACCGACTCAGGAATATAGATGGGGATATGCTACCAAGATCCTGGAATGCTATACATCTAAAGCTCTATTTCAAGTGAGTTTGGAATTTAAATTCTAACTCAGGATGGTATGAATTCTATCTCTTTTAATATGTTTTAATATTATTTATTGTTATGAACCCATTACTGACTTAAGCATCGGAGGGGTGTTAGCCAGGCTAACACCCACCTTAGCTTACAATTGTTTTGCAGTATATGTTTCGGGATATAGCTCCAGGATACACATTCAGGATACTTCGAAAGATTAGAGGATTGGCACCCTCTCTCACGTTTAAGGGATCCTGATCCCTTCACAGGTTTAAAGGTATTCACCTTTCCCTCGAATTGGGTTTAAACACCCCGCCTGGAGCGCAAGTTATCCAGGAATAGTTCAAGATAGCGGGACCAGTCCATGTAAAAGTGGCTGACAATTTCGTTATTGTTGGCTATATCCTGGATCCTAAAGGTATATGAGGATTGATCACCCTCTCTCACGAAAGGGTATTTTCATACTCTCTAAGGTTTGAAGGTTATCACCTTTCTAAGTCTTGGAGTTTATACACTCCCGCCTGTAGCACATGAAAATATGGGTTTATCCCCAGGATACTTATGGGATTTTCCCCAGGAAACTAAGAATTTATCTCCAGTATATTTTTGGGTTTTACCCCTGTAACACAAGAACTGTCCAAATAGTTGGAATTGAAATTCAAAAATTTTCTAAGTGTTCAAAGACTTCATGCACATGGGACATTCCTTCTGAGGCGATTGTGTAGAGCTCAAAATATCAAAGTTGTGCCTAGTGTACTAAGTATCTCGGACTGGGGACATCTTAGTGGAAGAAGTTGCAAAAGGATTGAGTTCGATACTGGGGTTACACTCTATTCTTGGTATGATCTTTCCTTTGTGAACCTTACTTAAGTCATGTGAACTTTTGAAACTATGTTTGGAAAAGGTTTAAATATCCTGATTAAGGATATATTCTTGAAATGTGCTTTCGGAATATATTACAGGATATTTAGTTGGAATATTTGGGATATAATACCTGGATTTAAAATCAAAATTGTGTTCGTGACAAACATCTATTATCGAAACAAGGTTTATAAATTCTAACTACCTTTTTCCTTCGAAAACTTTATATGAATTCTTTTGAGTTATAAAAACCATGTTTGCATCAGGAAATAATTACACTGATTTTGGAAAACTGAAATTTAAACTGAGCAATGCATAACAAAAAAATTAAAAGGCAACAACAAATAAGTTAAAAGAAGGTGGTATAATCTAAAATAAGCGATACTAGTTGATAACCAAAGGTTTCATCCTAAAACCTAGGACCCATCCACCTTTGGTTATCAAATCGTTTTAACGCAAGAAATAAAATTGTTCAAACAGACATAACCATCAAATTTAAAAGAAATAAGTTTTAGGGGGCAACGCCTTCTTCGATCATCGCGTCTTCACCAACATTCGCTTCAGGATTAGCTTGAACCTCTTTCTCAGCCTTGTCGCCAGCACCCGTTAGTTTCTCCATGACCTTTGAAGACCCTACAGCCGCAGATTTGATGGGATGCTCCACGGGATTACCTCCAAGAGTTTTTAGCTTGGTCTCCCAGGCGTCGACATTCCAAGAAGGGTATTCAAAGCCCAGGGCTTTGGCTTCGTAAGCCATTTTTAGCCGAGCCTGCAAGAGGGAGATGACGACGGAGCCTTTGAGGCCTTCCCGGTAAGTGGCCATATCCTGCTCATGTTGGGTGTGTGCAGCGTCCAGGTGGGCTTGGGCTTCATGAGTGGCTTTTTTGAGAGCGGCTTGATGCTCCTGAGTCATGGTCTTGAACTTGTCTTTGTAGTGTCGAGTTTTGGTACCAGCTATCATACCTTGGTCGGAAATGGTGACCTCGGATTTTTTCAACTTGGACTCGAGCATCTTGTTGAGCCCACAGGATTCTTGATACAAATGAACCAAACGTTCAAGGCCCTACACCCAAAAACACAGGTATTATGATAACCAGGATATTGGTTTTACATATATGTACAGGATATGGAATAGGAATTTATACCTGGTTAAGAAAGCAAGTCATGAACCCGCTTGCCTCAATGAACCCGTGATTCTCATAGGGGAACGTATCGGTGATGGTAGGTGAATCAGTCTCTTTCCTTTTGCGAGAACTTGAACTCCGGGGCTTCGTGGCTGGTGAAGGCTTAGGTATGATAATGGCTTTGGAACTGCTGGGCTTGGATGAGGCCGTAGCCTTGGGACTGGGCTCCTTCTTGACATGGACGTGGTCGGAGTAACTATCCAGCTCCTCAAGGTCGAAAACTTCTGGGATCTTGGCTGGTGCTGCATAAGGGGGAAATTCTAAATCCTTACTCTTTCATTATATTGCGTTAATCGGTTATTTACGAAATGATTCTTACCAGACATTTCAGATGATGAATATTGACTGGAACTTGGGATGTGAGTGGAAAAACTCCTGTCACCTTCTGGTAACTGATAAATTGCTTCAATTCTTTTTTCGGATTCTGCAGTAGGAGGGGCTACTTCCTTAAAGTTCACTGCATAAAGGCCAAAAAAGAGAATATTAGCACAGGATAAAGGCCTGGAAAAATCTGGGGATATTCTTAAACCCTTAAACCCTACCGGTGGTTAACCACTCCACCGGAAGGCGAGCACCCTCATGGATGGAGTCTCGCTTGACAAAGAAGAATTTACGTTGCCATCCATCCTCGTTCTTGGTGGCTTTAAGTATAAGGGGTTTGCTGGAAGTTGAAAAAAGCAAGAACCAACTGGAACCGTGTGATCGGAGGCGGTAAGCAATCGGGATATCATCGATGCAGAGGTCAAGACAATGAAGATTTTTGATTTGGTTGAGTACAATCAGTACTATCCAAACCATGGGCATGGTTTGGGCAAAGGAAATACCAGTGGTTCGGAAGAATTGCATCATGAATTCAGGAAATGGATACCGAAGACCTAGCGGGAAAGGGTATGCCAGAAAACAGACCCAATCGGTAGAAGAAGCATCTGATCGAATTGATCGATCAAATGGTCTAAAAACCGTGCCATCGGGGAAAGCGCCGGAGGCTCTCAACGCTGCAATGTCTGCTTTATAAAAAAGCATAGATCTCCTTCTCGGGATTTTTGAGAAGGTTTTGCTGGACGAAGGCCCCCGACGATTCACCGGTTTGGGAGAAGGTTCTAGTGGCCATTGGAGGAAGAGTAAAGAGATTAACAGGAAATGAGGAAGGGATGAGTATTTACCTGGAGACTCTGTTGATGATATTTGATTTTCAAACAAAAAGACAGAAGATATAGGGGTGTAATGGATATCCATCGAGTGAAAACCACGTAGGGGGTTGCATAGTGCTATCTTGACCGTCGTTCCAATTTAATAACCTCGATTCGAGGGATAAAGTTTTAAAATATATCCGTTGGATTGTTATACCAACAGATATATTTTGGGGACAATTGTTATGGGTCATTTTCTGAACATATATCCTGACTAATATTCTGGCTTTGATTGTTTATTTGTGATCAGGATACCGGATCAGGATATTGGTAACATCCCGGTACGATATACTGGTAGTAACTGATTTAACCACGTGCAGATTAGAAGGTGCAAGTCTCCAGCGTTCAAGTGGACTTCTTCCCCTCAAGACTCGGGCAAATCAGTTGGCTTATAGACGTTGGAACCGGAATACTAGGACTGCAACGTTCATGTGGGGAATATCCGCTGAATCCCGGAATAATAGGATATTTAGTTAGTTTCTTTTTACTATAAATAGATTGATCGAATTAGATTAAGGCACACATTCTTATGCACACCTTTTCTCTCTGGCAGCAAACAATCACAACACACATACACTTGTACTCGAATTACATTGTAACACCTAGTTGATCCGCATCATATCCTGAACTGTATCCTGATATTTGAAGTAATAAAAGAACAAGGCAGCTGCGATTGTCAGCTCCCGAGGTTTTGTGCCGGCGATCTAGATTGATCAAGGGCTTTCCTCATACATCATGTGTCACGCTTTACATTTTCACTCATTGTTTGATCAAAGATACATGTGACAACCTGAACTGTCAAGGTTAGTTACGTTTTAATCTTATGATCTTAACTCCGTTAAACTTTAGTAACTCCGTTATATATTATGTATTGGGCCACAATAACCACCCACGATTATGTTTGGGCCTGTTGGAGCACATTTGGGCCTGTTAGAGTCAACTGAACATCAGAGTTGGGTCGGATGTTGTCGGTGCAACCTTTGCAAATTTTTATGATCTCTTGTTATATATTTGGACCAGTTTTGCGAGCCCAAGACAGACCAGGCCAAACCGGTTATTGTTGTGTCGCTCAAACCAAACCCATTACCAAATTCTTATTGTTATTTAGGATCATGTATTACCTGTGCCTACATATATCTCCAAACAAAACCCTACTTCTATACGTTACGTACAGCAGGAGACCCCCCCTCTTCGAAGCCGTCTGATTCGGATCAACTGTTTGATTAATCGAGCCTCTCTTGGTTAGTAGATTTATTTTATGTAATCCTTAATTGTGCAATCTTGTTATGATGGTATGGTTGGATTGTTTGCATCAACTGTCAGATCTGAAAGCATGATTAATGTGAGCGGTTATGATGTTTATGTATGATCCGAGAATGAGTATTGTTGTGATTAGACCTCAAACATGATTATAGGGCCTACTTGTAAACTATTTATGTGTTGTTGTTAATAATTGTGAATCATGGTTTTGCATGTACGATTAGGTTATGAGGGTAAGTATAGTAATATTATGTAATGTTTAAGGTTCATTATATAATGAATGTACTAATAACCGAATGGCATGAGGATGACTAGTAGGGTTATATAGGTTGCAATCACATTCAGTATGATATAAATCATTGGTAATCGGATAATGGGTAGTAAATAACACAAGGATTCATTGGGTTTTACTTTATGAACTGGGCCGAACACCTTGCCAGACCACATGCATACAGTTGGGTTATAATATATTCATGTTGGACACTCTTGTTAGATAATTATGAATCTTACTGAAAGTAATTTACATATTATGTGAGCATTTGATGAAATGTTAACTGGGCCACACTAGAAGTAAATAAATAATGATGAATCTGTGAAGGGGCGCATGACAGGTTCGAGGTAACCGGGCAGTCCGCTGAAGCGGGCTGAGCCAGTAGTCAGCTAACTTCTGTATAAATGGATAATGGGCTGCATAATGCTATTGGGCCATATACTTAATGTTGATGCAATATTGGGTCACACACACACACACTGTTAATCCATACTATATTGCAAACCATATAAACACTACATTGGGCCGCACCTTAATACCGGACCACAACCACACCCACTTGCATTATTGAACTTAAATCTGTTGGACCGATTTGTGTGGGCCAGAAGCAGATTCAGTAAACATTTGGGTTGTGGGCCGGGACGGGTTGGGCCGGGGATTCGCACGTCGAGTCCGCGGGCCACGAGTGGTACATGAACTCATATATTTGTAGGATCGAAATGAGACGCTAATTGAAACGTGGAATGGGAAGTTAACTCTATATGTGTAGCATCTAGTAAGGGAACATAATTTAAATGATGTATCTTATCTGTGATGAAAGAATACTATGTGCGTATATGTGATCCAAGAGTCTAGTACACATAAAGGTTATGATGTATGCTATGGTTAAGTGTGTTACATGAACAGCTATTACGTGTTGCATGATATTGTGTGTATATGTTTCATGAGTGCAACCTGAGACGAAATACGTGGTTATATGTGAATACTTAACTAATTGTTACTGGTAAACCATGATAGGACGTATTGATCAATTGTAAATCGACTGTAAAACAAGTAACGTAACCTACCGAGCACTCTAAGGTGAGTTCACTACTTTGAGCATGCGTCCCGGTGGTTGGGACAGTCAGTGGGTATCCCGGGGAGGGATAAATCTTTTGGGTAAAACTGGGATGTTGGATAATATTCTCACTCTCTATCTTTTAAGTCCCATCTTTTGCTATCGTGGGTGGTAGCGGGGTATTAGTTGGTAGCGCTACTTAGGTTTGGCACACCCTCACCCCGTTCTTGAGAGAGGGCGGGTGTGAACTAATGACCCAATCGGGCCCAGTGCTTTGATAGGAGCACTGGGGAACGGGCAAAACATACATCAGGAGCTGTCTTGTTCAGTTTCGAGATATTATCAACATTACTTTCGGAATTAAATTCAATGGATTAACTAAACACTTGGTAACTAACGTTTTTGTAAAAATATGAACTCAACAGTGTTGTCTGATACACTTGTTGCATGCTCGCAGGTCGTTTGATGTCTTAGATTTGGAACTTGCTGTCTGGAGTAGCTAAAGTGGTCATGGGTCGACTAGAGGGATTCAAGTGATTGATTTCTTGATACTATACATTGGTTTTGAAACTGTTTAACCTTGGTTTACTATTTGCTTCCGCTGAACATGTTGGGTTTTAATTAAACTTATTGTTGAAACTTTTATTTAATAATTGATGATTTCATTTGGAAACTTGTATGGGTTCAATGTAATTAGTGGCTCGTTATTGGTATGTCACACGCCTAGTAGGGACTTTCCTTAGATGGTATTTTGGGGGTGTGACAGTTTGGTATCAGAGCCACTGGTTATAGTGAACTTGGTTTTAAAACGTTTTTATAAAACCAGACTATAACCGAACAGATCCGAAATCGACCATGACATTCGGCTCCAGATTGCAAGGTTCGTCTCTCGTATACTCATTGTACTGCGTAACTAGTGAACACATACATATGATATTGCATGTGATTGCACGTTTAGCACAACAGTATGAATTCATGTATTACTTGCATGTGTTATGTGACTGATAGGGTGGTATTTCCCTAAACATTCATGGCTTACGTTTCGTGATGCTCTTTGTTTGCTACTTGAGTTTGAGGAACCATTTGACATGAGTTATGAGGAGCTGAGATGAGCATGCAAATCACAATATTATTGTGGGTGCACACACAATAATAATGTGGGGTGCATGCGAGTCCCAGTGAGGCTTAACAAGTGAAAAAGGGGTTCTGCTCTGTTATTTGATTGATGTGAAATACAACAGTCTATAGGATTCGTACCAGTGATTGTCTCCTAGTTAAACGTGATCTTTTCACTCCTCTTTGAATCCTTTCGAATCTCGATGCTATCAAGTATTACCTGAACACCCATCTGAACGCCTAGCGAACTGTGTAGAATGTTAGGTGCTTGTACGGACATCCCTGAGTTGGATGTTGCAACAACAATGATTGGTCTATACCTTTCTCACTTTCCTTCGTTTGCTGGAACTCTATGTATTGACGTCTTAGACTCTGAAGTGTGATCACTTCTGCAACAATCTCGCAGCATACCGCGTATTACTCAATCGACTTGCTAGATCGATGAACAAAAGGGTAAGCGTAGTATTTTACCGACCTCAGTATTTGGACAACCCTGATTACCGGCAACAAACACCAGCAAATTGACTTCAATTGAATTCTTAACTCTAGTCAGCGACTCGTGGGAGTCAACTCTTACGAATCAATCGGGACATAAGCGATGACAACAGATTATAGTGTGAAATGTGTGGCTACCAGCACAGTGAGTAGCGCATGGCGCTGAATGTGAAAAGATGGACTTTAATGGTGAAAGATTGTAGGGCTCCGTTTCAAGAAACGGCATTGGAAGCAATAGTCATGGCAACAACAAGATACTCATACTCGTAACCAACAGTATGGAAATGGAGGTGCCAACAACATGGATTGGCCGTTGTTAAACTAAGACGACAACAACCAAGGAAATGACGGCAGTACTGGAAATTCTCGCAACAGTAACAAAACTGGTAGTGATGCTCGTGGGGGAGCATTTAGGATTGACGTAGGCGACGCCAGGCATAATAGCAACAGTAACAAAACTGGAAGTGTCTACGGAGGGATTACTCCGCTGTGTTAGCAACCGTTACTGATGATAGGGCTGAGGGAAAAGAGGATCGAGGATCCACCAATTGTTTGTGATCCCTCTCGGTTTGTTACCCGAGGGACTTTCGGGCTTACTTCCACAACTGTTAGGTAGAATCTCAGTTTAATCTCACGCCAGAAGCAGCCTTGATCACTCGTACTTCATACCGTCTTGCACCAGGAGGGTTGCAAGAACTGTCTAGTCAACTTCAGGAACTACCGGGTGGGAGTTTTAGCGATCTAGCTCCTTGTTCTGGGGAGCCCAAGCTCTATTGTGGAAATGAAGGAAAAGTCCTTTTGTACGTGTACAGACTACCCCAAGGTGGCAATCATAGACCGTCACCTTCTATCTCGCATCGAAAACCTGCTTGACCCGCTGCAATGATCAAGCTTCTATTCGGAAACCTACTTAAGATCAGACTGTCACTTGATGGAAGTCCAAGGGGAGGATGTTCCTAAGACAGCAGATTGAATGCAATACGGCCATTTCCAGGAGACACAGGAAGAATTATTCTATGACCATTTGGGATAAACAACACACCAGCAGCTTTATGGGTCACATGAATCGACCGTGGTTACTGAGGACGTCGTGAATCATTTCCAGGAGAAAGGAGCTGTGTTGGTGCACACATCTGTCGTCGTCGTCTTATATCGAGTCTCGGGTTCATTGCGGTTCGGAACAAGGATTATGTCATCATTATTAATGATGACATCATAAGGATGACATCATCATATGCAACATCTCACGAAATACAAGGCACATATGAAGACAAAACAGAATGATTCATTTGAAGATGTAACAGTGAGCTTGTCCGTTTGAGAGGGTTTGTTTGAACTTGTAACCGTTTGAAGGATAGGTCCGTTTGAAAGTGTAACCGTTTGAAGGGTGCCATGACACCTTCAAACGGAAGGGTCATTCCCTATAAATACCCTTCATGTCTTGTTCATTTGTAACTTTCCGGCTTGTGCAACGAAGTGCTGCCGAAGTGTTGTCAGGTTGTAAAACATTACGAAATCAATCATACAACAGTTTAAAGAGTAAATCTAGCTGAATTGAACTCTACACGTCTGTTTCCGCCTTTCATTTAGAGATAAACTCTTCTGATCGACTCGTTCGGGTCTGAAAACGATCCTACAAGTGGTATCAGAGCTCAGGAGGAAGAGTTCATACCAATTCAGCCACTAATTCTGTTTTTCTACACTTTCTTTCAAAATTTAACAATTTTTCACGGTTAAAATCGGCTAAAACTTTCACAATGTATGCGTAATTGTGTTTTAACGAACCCTTGAGAATATCAGACCTAAACTCAAAGTAAAACTGGTACAAATGGCTTGAAAACTAGTGTCCGTTTGAACGAAGCAGCAACATTCCGTTTGAAACTGGACTGACCGTTTGAAAATACATGGTATTCCGTTTGAAATCGACCGTTCCGTTTGAATTGACCGTTTGAAACTGTCTATTCCGTTTGAAATTGACCCATTCCGTTTGAAGCTAACCATCCCGTTTGAAAGTGGTTCAGTTGTTCATGTGATACTTGTCTTGATCTGATCAGTTGTGTCAGGCCCATGTGATCTTGAATTTCAACAAAACCAATCACATTTCATGCACAATTAATAGTGCCGACCATTTACATTGAGTGAATGCATGTGATTTTGTGGGAAGTCAGATTGCATGTGATGTTACATGTGAATATCTTGGTCATTGTCGGTCAATTTTAATTGAATATTAGATCAAAATAAATCAGTACAACCCATGTGCTGAATATAGTGGCCCAATCAAATTTGCATTAGAAATTGAATCAGATCTTGTGAGATTATACTTTCTCTCGGCCCAAGTAATCAAGTTAAATTGTTAAACATATCCATTTATTGTCGGCCCAATCAAGTTTAAATCGTAATTGAAATTGTCAGGCTCATGTGATGTTGTCAGTGGTTCTAATTAGCAGCCCAATGGATTTGTATTGGTAAATGTTATCGGCCCATTTAGTAGTTTTAGAAGTATCCGACCATTTGCAAAGTGTTTGAATTGAATCTACAGGTCATGTGGTTTGTCATTGAAATCAGTTCGCATAAAATCAAATTCACTTAGTACGAAGTCCGAATTTTCTATCCGCACAGTTTGGAGTTCAAAGTTTTCAAAGGTTCATAAGGTCGTTTGAATTTGATCCGGGTCATAGCAGTCCGCACAGTGTGTCAACCTTCAATTCGCACAGTGTGTCAATCTTTTGTCCGCACAGAATATTCATCAGTTCGAGTACTAGTCTTATTCTGTAAATTGATAAGTCTTTAAACTGATTGTATTTTGTTTGTGTGTTGTCAGGTGATTCACGAGGAGAACCAGTTCGCATCAAATCAGTTCGCTTCAAAAAGAGATCTTGCTTGAAAGTATATTCTTGTGATTTCGCTTGAAAGAGATGACTATTGCTAATGCCTACGATCTAAAATGGGCAGAAAAAATCAGAAAGGTCAGGGAAGCTGAAGAAGAAAAATGGAGAAATTGAAGAAGAAGAAGAAGAAAGGTTAAAAGCTGAAGCCGAGAAAAAGAAAAGAAATGAGTTTTTTCAATCAAACAGAACAGTCAAAGAAGTTCCGGAATTTGAAATCAAAGTTGATACTAAAGCAGTCAAAGTTCCTGAAAAATGCTTAAATTGTGACTCTTTGATCAAACAAAACAATGAACTGCTACACAACATTAAAAGGTTGAAAGAATCATATGATACTTTGAACAGGGAGATCAACAAGTACACTGAGTCGAACAGTTAACAAGCTGTAGCATTGAACACACTCAAAGGAGCTTACATGAGACAGCTTGATGATGTCAATTTCTACACAAATAAGTGTGCTGAGTTAGTATTGAAATTGGCAACACAAAAAATTGAAACTGAATGTGTCAACAATTTATTGAAAAGTTACTCATGTTCTACTTTTGTTGTTGATAGGATTTATCCAATTGTGGAAAGATTGAAGACTTTTGAAGAAGAGAAGACTTCGGAAGAAAAGAATTCCGAGACAAAAGAAGAGGATGAAGTAGAAATTTCTGGTAAGAAACCAAGTGTTGTCTACAATAGATGTCCGCCCCCGGTCGAAAATGGATATTTGTCTCGAAATCCAAATTCCGAAAGAGTCAAAAGGGCAATTAACTTACAGTGGGAGTCAGGGTCGTCGGATAATTTGCCAGAAAATATTGATGTTACTTTTACATCATCTGATACTGATCATGAGTCCGAGTTGATAAAAAGTGTGGTCGATCAGGTGTTAGACAAAGATGACATAGAGGAGTCAAAACCGGAGTCCAAATCCGAGTCAAAGTTTGGGTCTGACAAGTCAAAGTCAACAATCAAAAAGGACAAACGGGTTTATGATAAGGAATTTTTGCTATCAAAATCTAATTTGAATGACGAACCGGTCAAAGTAGCATATACTTTGAAAGATTCTGATAAATTATATTCTGATGAGATTTTTCCAATAAGAGGTGTTAAAACTGAAATGATTAAAAAGGTTTTCAAACTAACAGAAATCAACATTTCTGAAATAAAAGATATTAATCTTTCTGAAAATCCAAAACCTTACACTTCAAGAGTGCAACAAAGATTAAACAAGAAAAAGGGTTACAGTTTTGGTTCTGGTATTCATAAAAAACCAAACCATAACTGTAATTTCAAAAAGAAAGGATTAGGATTTAATCAACAGAAAAATCATAAAAATGAAAAAGTTTATAAACCAAAAACTGTGTTTGTTTCAGGAAAATCTTTAGAAGATGAGAAAAAGCAAGCGTTCAGAAAGCAGACAAACCAAAAATTCCTTGCAAAGAAGCAAGATGAGATGAAGAAAAGTGTTATTCAGAAGAAGCCTACAGAGACGAGAACCTGTTTTCAGTGCAAAACTGCTGGTCATATTGCTAGAAATTGTCCGAAAACATTCAAACCAAAACAGGAAGTCTCTGGTAAAATGAAAGAAAAAGTTGCTGAGAAAACTTAACTTACAACCAGAAAATTTACAGGCTTTGAAAATTGAACCTTTGAGATTGGTGAATGTTCAAAGAATGTGGTTAAAAGAAAAGAAAATCTGAAAAATCAAAAATGGGTTGTTAAGGGTTCAGGGAACAGTTCTGGTGATGAATCTGATTCCACAAAATCAGAGGAGCCAAAAGTTGTTAAAGAAAAGGTTGAGAAATCAGTTCCAAAAGTGGATGATGTGAATTTTCCACCTTTGCGAGCTGAAAATTTTAAGAAGAAAGTTGGAAAAGTTGAAATTTCAAACCAATTTTGTTAGATAATTGTGAATCTTATTGAAAGTAATTAAGATATTATGTGAGCATTTGATGAAATGTTAACTGGGCCACACTAGAAGTTAATAAATCTTGATGAATCTGTGAAGGGCCGCATGACAGGTTCGGGGTAACCAAGCGGGCTGAGCCAGTAGTCAGCTAACTTCTGTATAAATGGATAATGGGCTGCATAATGCTATTGGGCCGTATACTTAATGTTGATGCAATATTGGGTCACACACACTGTTAATCCATACTATATTGCAAACCATATAAACACTACATTGGGCCGCACCTTAATACCGGACCACAACCACACCCACTTGCATTATTGAACTCAAATCTGTTGGACCGGTTTGTGTGGGCCAGAAGCAGATTCAGTAAACATTTGGGTTGTGGGCCGGGAAGGGTTGGGCCGGGGATTCACACGTCAAGTCCGCGGGCCACGAGCGGTACATGAACTCATATATTTGTAGGATCGAAATGAGACGCTAATTGAAACGTGGAATGGGAAGTTAACTCTATATGTGTAGCATCTAGTAAGGGAAGATAATTTAAATGAGGTATCTTATCTGTGATGAAAGAATACTATGTGCGTATATGTGATCCAAGAGTCTAGTACACATAAAGGTTATGATGTATGCTATGGTTAAGTGTGTTACATGAACAGCTATTAGGTGTTGCATGATATTGTGTGTATATGTTTCATGAGTGCAACCTGAGACGAAATACGTGGTTATATGTGAATACTTAACTAATTGTTACTGGTAAACCATGATAGGACGTATTGATCAATTGTAAATCGACTGTAAAACAAGTAACGTAACCTACCGAGCACTCTAAGGTGAGTTCACTACTTTGAGCATGCGTCCCGGTGGTTGGGACAGTCAGTGGGTATCCCGGGGAGGGATAAATCTTTTGGGTAAAACTGGGATGTTGGATAATATTCTCACTCTCTATCTTTTAAGTCCCATCTTTTGCTATCGTGGGTGGTAGCGGGGTATTAGTTGGTAGCGCTACTTAGGTTTGGCACCCTAACCCCGTTCCTGAGAGAGGGCGGGTGTGAACTAATGACCTAATCGGGCCCAGTGCTTTGATAGGAGCACTGGGGAACGGGAAAAACATACATCAGGAACGTCTTGTTCAGTATCGAGATATTCTCAACATTACTTTCAGAATTAAATTCAATGGATTAACTAAACACTTGGTAACCAACGTTTTTGTAAAACTATGAACTCACCAGCGTTCTCTGATACACTTGTTGCATGCTCGCAGGTCGTTTGATGTCTTAGATTTGGAACTTGCTGTCTGGAGTAGCTGGAGTGGTCATGGGTCGACTAGAGGGATTCAAGTGATTGATTTCTTGATACTATACATTGGTTTTGAAACTGTTTAACCTTGGTTTACTATTTGCTTCCGCTGAACATGTTGGGTTTTAATTAAACTTATTGTTGAAACTTTTATTTAATAATTGATGATTTCATTTGGAAACTTGTATGGGTTCAATGTAATTAGTGGCTCGTTATTGGTATGTGACACGCCTAGTAGGGACTTTCCTTAGGTGGTATTTTGGGGGTGTGACAATACAACTCTATATCCTGAGCCATATCCTGAAACTGTTTTTGCAAATAACTTAACTAGCATATTTTCAACACACATTTCTAGCACACTACCTCACTAAACTAATTTGAACACTTAATTGCTTCGGTATTTTTTTTACTAAAACATACATTAATATATATAGTGTTCGGATCACGTACAAGACACTGAATGTGAAACGCCCAAAGTTCTAAATCCGAAAATACAATAATTCATACTATTATCTAAGAAAATTTGGGCATGACCCGTTCGTAATATAAACAATTCCCTATTTAATAACATTCAACAATTAACCTACAACGCATTAAAAAAGGCATAGTAAATTTCATAACACTTTAGAAACTTTTAAAACGACCATTACAACTAGTATTTGACAAAAGATCTACAGCTTCAAGTTTAGAGTTTATAACTACCAACATAGCCTAATTAAACCAAAATATTAACCCATTGATGATACATCAAAAATTGCGGAAGCGCATAAAGGCGATCAAGGTGTGTTCGATTCCGAGCGAGGCATTAGCAACTAAGCTTGACTTTTACCTAAAACCAATACAACAAACATCATTAGCATAATCTTCATATCTCAATTAACACATCAATGAACTTGGTGAACTAATCATCACTGTTTTTAATATTTTTGCCATGTATGACTAATTCATTATTGTAATCGGCATTCTTGTTTATGTAACCAAGTTCGTTACATCATTCTTACTTTTGCATCTCATTCTATCACTACCCGTTTACACGGAACAACGAGAAAACTTTAACTCATTAATTCTCTTTCTAACCCGAACCGACCCGTTCATCACGGACCGATACGGAGCTCTACTTTTGCGTTCTCATTTCAATACTACGTCTTCCATTATGCATCTAACATTTAAAGGAACAAGCTACTAATATATTGAATAAACTTGTAAGTAGCGAACTTACCTCGTTCTTGAGATTGTTGTTGCGAACCGGAGTTTCCTCCTTCTTCCATGATTCCTACACATAATTCCATTCTTTACTTAGATCATCTCATTTATTTACATAGCTTTCACATTCATATGAAATTCGCATTCCACATAAACTTTTTCACAATTATCATATCCATATTTTCACACATAAAGTAACGCATCCTAATTCACTCAAAGTTACATGAATCATCTATTCAAGCATTTAATAGAACACTTGGTGTGCGTATAACAATCTTTGCACTAAGTACAAGTGTTTTATGCATAATTTCTCTAGTAGTCTTCACAACTCTTTATCAATCAAAATCACATAACTCACTCATTCTAAAATCATTGTAGTTCATCAATTTTACTAGTACTCATACATTCATCCATCACAATATTCAATTTATGGAACTACAAGATCACCAAACTACTAGATTAAGTGGGTTTTACTTCAAACCTTCAATACAAATAAATTTAAGCATAAAACATCTTCTAATGATGATTCTAATCCATACATCAATTCAATTTCTTAAATTCCACGAGTTGATTAAACCCTAGTTTCATGAATATGCATCAAAACACAACATTCAACTTACCTTATGTTCAATATGCTTAGATTAGCAAGGAATTAACTTCAGGCATTCGTTTTCTGGATCAACAACACCTTAAATCCCTGAATTTCTTGAGGTGTTATGAAGGAGAAGGGTTTCCTCTCCTTCCTGCTTCTTGGTCGCGACCCACACACATCCACTAACTGGTTTTTAAATTTTTATTATGTTATGAATCATATTTACAAGTTTAACCCCTCAAGGTTATTTAAGTTATCATTCTTATATATTTCCTTTTGTAGTTTCAGGACTAAATGAGCGTAAATGAACAAAAGGAACAAATATGCAGCAAAATCTAACATAAATACAAGGAAAGGAATAAACGTGGCATGCCCGACCCCTAGACAGCATCTTCCCAAGCAAAAACAAAGAAACAGAAGGCTGACCACGACCCCATGCCCATTGGACACGGGGGCGTGGCCAGGTGTCTGCAGAAAGGACAAAGCTATAGAAGCTTCTATTCCCGACACGAGGGCGTGCCCAGCTCGACACGGGCCGTGGTCAACGCTAATATTCGTAGAATCCAAGAAAATCTTGATAGTATAGATACGCTTCTGCACACGGGGCCGTGCCCAGCGGACACGGTGGCGTGTGGCGCTAATGCAGACAAATTGCAATTAATGAACAAAGAGAAAGAGGATGGACACGGGGCCGTGTCCGGGCTTCTGTACAAGCTATAAATAGAGGTGCTTGGTTTACTTCAAAAGCATCCCTTGGCAAACCGCCTCACTCCTACTTCACCCACACTCCACCACCACTACAACCCACATCCACCACCATCATCCATCATAGAGTGTGTGTAGTAGTCTCAGGATCCAAGATTGATAGTAAGAGTTCTTGACAATCAAAGGCCATGTTTGCCTAAGTCTCTTACATTACTTGGTGAAGACAAGCAATTAGTGTAATACTTTTGATTTTTAAGGTTCTTGCCTTGTTCAGTGTATAGATCCTGCAAGGACCTGGGTCAAGCTTACTAGGACCTCCTTCAATACCCACTAGTATTAGATGGAGGGGGTGCGAATGGCTTGATCCCCTCATATATAAACTACTATTAATACATTAACCCGGCTATTTGGGATTGTATCCCTGCTGACTCAAACCACTTAACCGAGGGTAACGTCACCTTCAAAAGAGAGGCCTACCACATTACACTTTAATAACTTAATTAATTATCTTTCAATATTCCAACCCTTTAGGATTGTATCCTTGCCGACTCAAACTACTGGGTTGAGGGTAACGTCACCTTCAAAATAGGGGCCTACTACTAAAACTAAGATAATCTCTTAAAAAGTGCAAAGGTGCGGAAATCATCAAAGGTTACACTAAAGGCGAGTCGGATCCAAGTGATTAATCTTGTCTATATGTTTTTATTTTATTTTTATTTTCAGCATTTTTAGTTTTTATTTTCATGTTTAAAAGTTTTTCTAAAATTTTGATTTGATTAGACGTTGAGGATAAACCGGTACTAAAAGCTTTTGTGTCCTTGGACGACCTCGGTATCTTACCAACACTATACGACGCTCACGATGGGTGCACTTGCCCATATGTGTGTTTAGTGTTAGTAAAATATCGTGTTTTATAAATTTAAAACTTGACTAAAGTGTAAAAAGGGCTTAAAATATAACTAAAAATATATAACACACTGCACACATCAATGGCCACCAGTCTTTCAACGTAATTCAGTTTCTCATCCAATTCGATGTCATCAAGGGGCACGTAAGCCGTATCATCCGCAAGACATTTTCTTAATTGTGACACGTGGAATGTATTATAAATTCCATCTAAGGCCGGAGGCAACTCTAACTGATAAGCCACTTTTTTAGCGCGAGCTATAATTTTGAACGGCCCAATGTACCGAGGGCCCAACTTCCCTCGTTTACGGAACCGTATGATGCCCTTCCACGGCGAGACCTTTAAAAATACCCGATCACCTTGCTGAAATTCAATGGGACGCCTTCTTTTGTCCGCGTAATATTTTTGTCGGTCTTGCGCTTCTTTCAAACGAGCCCGCACTAGATCAATCTTTTCATTTGTTATCGCCACAACATCTTTAAGAGCGAGTTCTCGCTGTCCGATTTCTCCCCAGCACACAGGGGTTCTACACTTTCTACTGTACAACATTTCATATGGCGCCATTTGAATACTACTTTGATAACTGTTATTATACGCGAACTCTACCAATGGCAAATGGTCGTCCCAGTTTCCCCAAAAATCTATGACGCAAGCCCTCAACATGTCTACTAATGTTTGTATAGTTCTTTCTGGCTGCCCATCCGTTTGTGGATGGTACGCGGTACTCAATCGCAATTTTTTACCCACACTCTCATGAAATCTATGCCAAAACCAAGATGTGAATCTTGTGTCATGATCCGACACAATAGACACGGGTACTCCGTGACGAGCTATTATTTCATTCGTATAAATTTCAGCCAACTTTTCGGCAGAAATAGTTTCTCATATAGGCAAAAAGTGAGCACTTTTCGTGAGTCGGTCAACAATAACCCAGATAGCATCGTGGCCTCGTTTTGTTTTATTTTGGGGAGTTTTGTAACGAGATCCATGGTTATGTCTTCCCATTTCCAAACCGGCACTTCTAAGGGTTGCAATTTTCCATACGGTTTCTGGTGTTCCGCTTTCACTTGTGAACATGTCAAACACTTGCCGACGTACTTAACTATGTCGCGTTTCATTCCGGGCCACCAATATCCCCTCTTTAGGTCTTGATACATTTTCGTTGCTCCCGGGTGCACCGAATAATGAGATCTGTGAGCCTCCTTAAGTAACAAAGATTTTACTTCACATAACAAAGGTATCCAGATTCGGCCATACCTGGTCATGATGTCGTCAGCATTCATTTTTAATTCATCAATAATTCCCTTTGTTCTTTCCTTCATCGAATCATTAGCATTTAGGGACTTTGTTTGGGCCTCCTTTATCAACTCCAGAAGTTCAGGGGTGACTGTCATTCTCATAGATTTAACTTGTATTGGCGGGGGGTATTTCTTCCGGCTTAATGCATCTGCTACAATATTGGCCTTCCCCGGGTGATAAAGGATTTCGCATTCATAATCCTTAATTAGTTCCAACCACTGATGCGTGTCGAGTGTGATATATTTTTAGTTATATTCTAAGCCTTTTTTAACACTTTAGTCAAGTTTTAAATTTATAAAACACGATATTCTACTAACACTAAACACACATATGGGCAAGTGTACCCATCGTGAGCGTAGTATGGTGTTGGTAAGATACCGAGGTCGTCCAAGGACACAAGAGCTTTTAGTACCGATTTATCCTCAACGTCTAATCAAATCAAAATTTTAGAAAAGGTTTTAAACATGAAAATCAAAAACTAAAAAATGCTGAAAATAAAAATAAAATAAAACAGATATACAAGATGAATCACTTGGATCTGACTCGCCTTTAGCGTAATCTTTGATGATTTCCGCACTTTTGTACTTTTTAAGAGATTATCTTAGTTATAGTAGTAGGCCCCTCTTTTGAAGGTGACGCTACCCTCAACCCAGTAGTTTGATCAGTAAGGATACAATCCTAAAGGGTCGGAATATTGAAAGATAATTAATTAAGTTATTAATGCGTAATGTGGTAGGCCCCTCTTTTGAAGGTGACCATACCCTCGGCTAAGTGGTTTAAGTCAACAGGGATACAATCCCAAGTAGCCGGGTTAATGTATTAATAGTAGTTTACATATGAGGGGATCAAGCCATTCGCACCCCTGCCATCCAACACCAGTGGGTATTGAAGGAAGTCCTACTAAGCTTTACCCAGGTCCTTGCAGGATCTATACACTGGACAAGGCAAGAACCTTACCAAACCATTCCCTTAACCCCCGACCAGGTAGCCAACATATCTCTATATAGATCGTAGAGATATGAATGGTGAAAATCTTTTATTTTATATAGACAGTAAAATAACGCCAAGACACCACGGACAAATGATAAGGAAGTTTCACCTTCAACATAAGAAACTAGTTATTATAGTCATTAATACAAAACCAAATAAAAAGTGCAAAAAGATTAAAAATCAAAAGTATTACACTAAATGCTTGTCTTCACCAAGTGATGTAAGAGACTTAGGCAAACATGGCCTTTGATTGTCAAGAACTCTTACTATCAATCTTGGATCCCGAGAATACTACACACACTCTAAGATGGATGATGGATGATGGTGGTGGATGTGGGTTGTAGTGGTGGTGGAGCGTGGAGCGTGGGTGAAGTGGGAGAGAGGTGGTTTGCCAAGGGATGCCTTTGAAGTGAACCAAGCACCTCTATTTATAGCATGCACAGACGCCCGGATACGGCCCCGTGTCCGTTGGGCACGACCCCGTGTCCATCCTCTTTCTCTTTTTTCATTAATTGCAATTTGTCTGCATTAGCTCCACACACCCCCGTGTCCGCTGGACATGGCCCCGTGTGCAGAAGTGTATATGTACTATCAAGATTTGCTTGGATTCTGCGAATCTTAGCGTTGACCATGGCCCGTGTTGAGCTGGGCCCACCCCCGTGCTGGGAATAGAAGATTCTATGACTTTGTCTTTTCTGTAGGTGCCTGGCCACGCCCCCGTGTCCTCTGGGCACGCGGCCATGGTCAGCCTTCTGTTCTCTTGTTTTTGCTTTGTAAGATGCTGTCGAGGGGTCGGACATGCCACGTTTATTCCTTTTCTTGTATTTATGTTAGATTTTCCTGCATATTTGCTCCTTTTGTTCATTTACGCTCATTTAGTCCTGAAAATACAAAAGGAAGACAAAAGCACACTTTTTCCAACATTAGTACTAAAAAATGGTTAGTTTTATGCCTCAATTGATGTAATTTATATGTTGCATTTTACACACATCAAATACCCCCATACTTGAATCTTTGCTTGTCCTCAAGCAAAACTCTTTATAATGTGGCTTACACTACCAAATGGAATGGGTTGAAGAGAAGTTTTGGGCTTGTCTTGAGTGTCGGGAATCCAAGACTATTATTAGGTTTTATTTTTATGCCATTTACAGTCCTATTCGTTATGATTTATTTAGAAAGTTCTATAAGAGAAATTACTTATTAGGGCATAACATGCCTCTTTAAAATTCCATTTATATACAAGTTCACATACCTCATGGGACATCACTCAACACTCGGCCGAATATGTATTTTTGTGAAACACTCGAGACCGGCACGGAACTTATTTCTACCATATGCTTGCCAAGCAATCAATCCTCCTCCTTTTTAACTATAAACTTTTGTAAATATCAAGAGGACTTGGGGAAGGGTTAGGCTTGGGTTAAAGGTAGGTGGTTTTGGGTTAGTGGTTAGTAAAAAGGGCTAAAAGCGTAAAAAGCGTCGATCGTCGTAAAACTTTTTGTTTTTGTGACTTTTATTCAAACGAAGCCTTTTCAAACAAAGTTTCTTTGAGGAACTTGTTTGTTTATTGCTAGACTTCATTTTTTTATAAGCAATGTCACATGAAAACCGAGCTTTTTACTAAAATAAAGGGTTTAAAAATAAAAAAAGGGTTTTGGTGGGTAAAGGGTGTTTGTTTTGTGGGTTTAGAAACGAAAAGGTTTAGGGTCAAAGGGGTTAACTAGGGGGATTTTGAGTAGGTTAAAAGAAAAATAATGGTGTTGAAAAGAAAAGGGGTTAGTTCTAAAGCCTGCATCATTTACTTACTTGGGTTTAAGTTGGTAAGGACCCGGAATGTATCGTCATGGCAAGTTCTAGAGTCGTAAGAAACCAAGCGGCTATTCACACAAGAAACAAAAAATGAGCATTTAATTTAAAGATGTATGCTTGTACGCTCAATAAAGGCTCAAAACTCACTTTTTGTGGGAATGGGTTTATAATGTGATCAAGTATATATAATCAAATTTTAACTAGATTTGTCATGCCGTTTCATAATTTTCTTATGTTGGTTCTTTTTATCACGACGCTATCGGTTGTAAACTTGTAAAAAAATAACCTTTTTAGAACTTGTTACTCCCAAACTAAACCAAGACAAGTAAAAAAAATGAAAAGTTTTTGAAAAATTTCGGGGTGATTAGCGGTTCCAATAGAGTTTTGTGTAAGGCTTGTTATTAGGACTTGCAAAATTCAAGGTTTTAACATCCCCCCCCCCCACACTTAAATTACACATTGTCCTCAACGTGTCCCAAAAATAAGTTTTTAGGTTGATTGAATGTGTAAAAAGGTGTTTAAAACAAAATTTTATGTTACTGGGCATCTGGACACGACCCCGTGGTCAGACTGCCAGTATCGAAAACTTACAAAAGGTGGACACGGGGGCGTGCTGGGTGAACACGACCCTGTGTTGGGCATAAATTAAACAAACAACAGGTACTAGGCGGTGGACACGGGGGCGTGCTGGCTGGGCACGGCACTGTGTTGACAACCTGCAATATTCGAAAACAGGTTTTTGCTTTCGGTTCTGGTTTCCAGGCTTATGTAGCACTAATACTTAGTGCATCCAAGCCTCCTAGGTACCTATTTTACTTAGAAATACCACACCACACAAAATAACAAACATCCTACCTTACCAAAAGTTCAACATCCACAACATAAACTAAAAAAAAAAGAAAAATGCAGGAAATTAAAAGAGTTACAGAAAGTAAATTGTTCAACAATGGCTCACAGGCCATGAAATTGTTTTGTAAGATAAGGGGGTTAACCTGTTAAGACCTTCAACCGTGTTACATCACCTCCCACCGCCTTCAGCTCAATCCATATCGTCGTCCTCGTCATCTCCTCCTTGGCCTGCCATGTACTCCCGGATGTTGTCGATGTCATCCTGAATTTCAGAGATGTTCCTTTCTATAACTCTGACTCGGGTGTACGTGTTTCTTGCCATATTGTAGGTGTTTCGGGTGCACATGAGGTTTTCCTACAAGAGATCATGTAAACTTTGAAAATTAGGAAAACCACCTCCTTGAGAGGAGGACTGGCCCAGATCACCATGATGCTGATACTGGAATTGGGGAGGAGGACGGAATTGTGGGGCGTGAAGGACGAGAGCCTCTTGAGGGTTCCACACATGTCCCGGAACCGTTTGAAATCTGATTGTTCCGTCATCCGCTTCATTGATAATCCCCATTGAGCGGCATATGACGAGGTCCACCTTACCCGACCATGGGCCCCTATGGAATGACCTTGGCATTCATTGCACGAAATGCTTGAAGAGGCGGTAGATCCACCCTCCATAGAAGATTGGGGTCGGGGGATTGGCTAGCTGGTTCAAGTGCATGTTGCGAAGGAGTAAGTGTGGAACATCAAGGTGTACACGGTTGTGAATGCAGTAGAGGATAGTTAGATCACGTAACCCGACAACAGCAACACTGTCATGTCTTTGGCAGAGGGAGTAGCTAAGGACCCTATGAATGTAGCGGTAGAGAGGGTCCCGCAACTGTGTGCTCTTGGTCTGGCTTGGGTTATAATGTCCTTCCCCAATAAGAGCCCATGCTGCCTGGCGTTGGTCTTGTGGGAGTTCACGGAGACCACCCGTGTTCTCCTCATCTCCAGCATCCTCTTCAGCATATAACCCAATGATTGCCCCAAATTGCGCAATCGATATTGAGAGCATATTCCCGGCACATCGAAATTCCACCCCCTCATTGTCAAATGGCTCCGCTTTTTCCTTGAAGGCAAACGTGCTATAAAACTCCATGTTGTACTCGTGCACGGAGTGGAGCGTAGTGCAAAGAGCTGCTCTTAGTGGACCAGTAACAAGATTGTTGAAGCGGTCGAGCTGTCCTACTGCTTCTAAGGTGTCTATGCAAACTTGTCGAGGGTTTTCTTCTGGTCTTGTTTTAAGAATTTCGAACCGAGCTTGAGCAGCCCACTCATTCTGGTTGAATATAGTAAACTTCTTGGCCATCTGAAAGAAAACACCAAACAATTAGCACGAAATAGTAAATTTTCGAAGAAAACTGAAAACAACCAGCTGAACACGGCCCTGTGTTCACTGGACACACCCCATGTTCGCTGGAAGTTAGCTTGATACACCCCCGTGCTCGCTGAGCACGACCTCGTGCTCAGGCGTCTGTTTCCCAAAAATTTGATTTTTCATCCCGGTTTCGAAAACTTGAAAATTTTTCTTCCAGTAGGGGCGGTTTTCCCCGAAAATGAAACCCCAAGTGCCGTTTTTCCCAAAAAAAACTGTTTACCCCTTCAATTTCATCTTTTTCGTGTTAAAAAAACAAGGGTTCGAGGTTTTTGGTTGAAATTGGGCAAATCTACAAACAATTCAAGTTGATTTACTTCCTATAACGTGCATCTATACTATTACTAACAAATCTAAGCAAAAATTTGAGGTTTGATTCGGCTCAAGTTGAAGAACCCTAGGTTTTCCCACAAATTTTTGATGTTAAACTACATGCAAGTGATTAAACTAACTATGATGATAGAATCATACCTTGACGTTGTTAGAAGTCGGAGGAATGTGAAAATCTGCAGAAATTTCCGGTGGAACCAGAGAGTTCTTGGGGAAACGGGGCGTGTTGAAATGAAGAAATGAAGGAAAAAGGGGTTTTATCCCCGTCAGTTGCGCGAACACGGCCCCGTGGGCGGGGAATATATATATATATATATATATATATATATATTAAGTGCACGTGTGAGTGCTCTGTTTCCCGAAACTTGGTTTTAGAAATCTTACCGATTTAGAAGCTTTCCCGACGTCTGTTACTTACAAGATATGATGTTGATGCTTAAATCTTCGTTTATTCGTTGGCCGCTTGTAGCGAGATTTCCTCCTCTTCATCCCCAATAAATCCTTGATAGAGATTTAGCCATTGGCCATTGACTTTGAATGGTATTCCATTTCGAGATTTAATTTTAATTGCACCGTGTGGAAAAAATGTGGGTGATGGAAAAAGGTCCCGACCACCTAGATTTTAATTTACCAGGAAATAATCGAAGTCGTGAATTAAACAATAGAACTTGATCTTCTACTCGAAATTCATTTGGTTTAATGTGTTTATCATGCAGATTTTTCATTCTATCCTTATAAATTTCGGAGTTGGCGTATGCGTGATTCCTTAATTCGTCTAATTAATTTAATTGAAAAAATCGATTTTTACCGACCATTTCAAAGACTAAGTTTACGTTTTTAATTGCCCAGTAGGCTTTGTGTGCTATCTCTACCGGCAAATGATAATTTTTTCCATAGACAAGCTTATATGGGGTTGTACCTATTGTTGTTTTATATGCAATTCGAAAAGCCCATAAAGCATCGTCTAATTTATCAGCCCATTCCTTTTTATTTAATCCTACGGTTTTTTCAAGTATTCTTTTTAAACATCGATTAGTCACTTCGGCTTGTCCGTTTGTTTGAGGGTGATATGTTGTTGAGACCCGGTGATAGACCCCATACATTGTTAAAAAAAAAAAAATTCAAGTTGATGGTTACAAAAATGGGTACCTCTATCACTTATTAATGCTTTTGGAGTTCCAAAACGAGAAAATAAGCATTTTAGAAATCTTACCACAACTCTTCCATCATTTGTTGGAAGCGCTTCGGCCTCGGCCCATTTAGACAAGTAATCCACTGCCACAAGTATATATTTGTTTCCTTTTGACGGTGTGAAGGGTCCCATAAAGTCGAGTCCCCACACATCAAAAATTTCACAAACAAGAATGCCATTTTGTGGCATTTCATTTTTCGAAGAAATATTACCTGATCTTTGGCAAGCGTCACTTGTCTTAATAAGACTTTGGGCGTCTTTGTAAATGGTTGGCCAATAGAATCCTGAATCAAATACCTTTCGTGCGGTACTAGCGGCACCATGATGCCCTCCGTATGGACCTTCATGACAATGGCGGAGAATTCTTCTTGCCTCACTACCATGTACGCATCGACAGATAAGTTGGTTGGCACACATTTTGAAAAGATAAGGATCTTCCCAAAAATAAAGCTTTACATCGGCAAAGATTTTTTTTCTTTGATGATGTGGCCATCCTTTTGCGACTATACCGCTAGCTAAGTAGTTAGCATAGTCGGCGTACCATGGCTCTTCTCGATATTCCACCATTTCTAGGGACTCAGTTGGGAATTTTTCATTGATTAGCTCGTCCCTAGTTGCCTCAAAAGCTGGATCTTCCAAGCGGGAAACATGATTCACAAAGGTGTTTTCTGCTCCTCTTTTGTCTTTTATTTCAATGTCAAATTCTTGGAGGAGTAGAATCCATCTAATTAAATGTGATTTAGCATCCTGTTTCTTAAAGAGATATCGAATGACTGCATGGTCTGTATAAACTATCGTTTTAGAAAGAATAAGATAAGAACGAAATTTATCAAAAGCAAATACTACAGCTAGTAATTCTTTTTCTGTTGTTGTGTAATTTTCTTGTGCATCATTAAGTGTTTTACTAGTGTAATATATTGGGTGAAAATGTTTTTCTTTTCTTTGTCCCAAGACGGCTCCAACTGCAAAGTCACTTGTATCACACATGATTTTGAAAGGTAATTTCCAATCAGGCGCTATCATGATAGGTGCATTGACTAACAATTCTTTTAGTGTTAGAAATGCTTGGTTGCAATCATTGTCAAAGATGAAAGGGGCATCTTTTTCAAGTAATTTTGTTAGAGGTCTTGAGATTTTTTAAAAGTCTTTGATAAACCGTCTATAAAATCTGGCATGCCCAAGGAAACTTCTGATAGCTTTAACGGAGGATGGAGGTGGTAATCGAGAAATAGTGTCTATTTTTGCTCAATCAACCTCCATTCTTTCGCTTGAGATTTTGTGACTGAGTACTATTCCCTCCGTTACCATGAAATGGCATTTTTCCCAGTTAAGGGCAAGGTTAGTTTCCTCACATCGGGATAGCATTCGTTCAAGGTTATCGAGGCATTGGTCGTATGAATCTCCAAAGATAGAAAAGTCATCCATGAAGACTTCCATTGTTTTTTCTATCATATCATGGAAGATGGCCACCATGCAACGTTAAAAGGTTGTGGGGGCATTACATAGACCAAAAGGCATATGTCGATAAGCACAAGTTCCGTAGGGACATGTGAATGTTGTCTTTTCTTGGTCTTCGGGTGCTATCGGTATTTGAAAGTAACCTGAAAAACCATCTAAGAAACAATAAAATTTGTGACCGGATAATCTTTCTAACATTTGATCAATAAAAGGTAAAGGAAAGTGATCTTTCCTTGTTGCCTCATTTAATCGATGATAATCTATACATACTCTCCATCCTTTGACGGTTCTTGTTGGTATTAATTCATTTTTCTCGTTAGTTACTACCGTCATACCTCCTTTCTTAGGAACTACTTAGACGGGACTTACCCAAGGACTATCGGAGATTGGGTAAATGAGTCCGGAGTCAAGTAATTTGATGACTTCATTTTTTACCACTTCTTGGACGTTTGGATTTACTCTACGTTGTGGTTGTATTACCGATTTATAGTCATCATTCATTAAAATTTTGTTCGTGCACATGGAAGGACTTATTCCCTTAATATCTACAAGCTTCCAAGCGATCGCGTTTTTGTGTTTTTTTTCAAAAGTGTGATTAGTTTATCTTTTTCTACACTAGTTAATGCTGATGAAATAATTACAGGTGATTTACCATCTTTGTCGAGAAAAGCATATTCCAAACCTTTTGGAAGTTCTTTGAGCTTAAGTGGTGGGTCTTTAGGAGACTCCTTATTTGGTTGCTCATTTTGATCAAGAACCAAAAAGGTTTGTTCAATGGCGACCTCTTCTTCAACAAAGTGGTCAATTTCTTCTCTTGTATCGGGTGGTTCATCTTCATCTTCAATTAGGGGGTCATTATTGTCGAATGGATATTTCATTGAATGCTCAAGATCGACACTTTTTTAATGCTCCTAGTTGAATGGGTAGATTGTTATATTTCCGATTTTTCAAAGCTTCGTGGGTCTTTACAAAAGGTCGTCCCAACACTAGTGGAGCGTCATCAAGGATGACGAAGTCGGTTGGGATTACCAATTGATTGGTTTGGAGTAACACATCTTCAACTATCTTTATTGATTTTATTGTTTTCCGATTAGATAGAAAAATGGGTATTTGAAGTGGAGAAAAATCACTAATACTTAATTTTTTGAAAATGTAGTTTGGCATTATATTAACACAAAGATCTTTATCAATTGTAATATTACTAATAAAAGAATATTGAAAAAAACATGGAACCGGTGTAATGTTAATTTCAAATGGATCTTCTTTTATTAGCATGGTTTGATCATTTGTTAACTTAATGCTTACCGTTTCATCAATTTTAGTGTTAGTGTTTAACTCTTTTAAAAACTTAGCATGAGTGGGTACTAAACAATGATTTTCGAAAGAAGGTGACAAGAGATTAATTTCTTTAAAATTAGACTCTTCTTGGATTTTAACGTTGTCGGACTCACCTTTTTTGTTGTTTAACTCATGTGTCGTCTTTTCACTTACTTGTTCTTCCATTTTTACCTCTTCAACTATCTTTTCTTTATTACAAGTTAATTCTTCCCTTGCGCGGGCTTCTTTTATATAGCGCTCGATAGTTTTAAGGTGTTCTATTATCTTTTCGGCCACGGGTGAGATAGTTGGTGGTTCGTCAAAGTGAGTTGAATAAGTATCATCAAAGCTTGAATTCGGAAGTTCAATCCTTGGTTCCTCATAGTACTCATATGAGGTAGATGGTTCATACCATTGTTCCTCATTGTAAGTATATGATGGATAAGGGTCGTAACTTGGTTCTTCGTAATACTCATATGAGTTGGGTTGTTCACGCCATGGTTCCTCATAGTAAGTATATGAAGATTGAGGCTCATATCTTGGTTTTTCAAAGTATGAGTATGAGGGAGAAGGTTCATACCTTGATTCTTCATAGGGTGTGTATGAAGTTGATGGCTCGTACCTGGGCTCCTCATAATAGGTGTATAAAGGGGATGGCTCAAAGAGGTCACAATATTGTACCGAATGAGGGTTACCACAAATGGTGCAATAGTCTTCCCTGCAATCATCCTCCTCATAGTGGTAGTTGTAATCTCCTAAGTATTGATCCATAAGAATCACTCAGCAGACCACAACAGAGCCTCGGGACTAGAAAACAAAAATAAAAACAGAAACAGAGGCTGGACACGGCCCCGTGTGCAGTGAGCACGGCCCCGTGTTCAGATTCTGTATCTGGGCGTTTTAATAAAAGTGACTGGTTTTGTGCAGCATGGGGGCGTGTTCAGTGAACACGACCCCGTGTTCAGACTCTGTATCTGGGAGTTTTTGAAAACAATGTGCAGCACGGGGGCGTGTTCAGTGAGCACGACCCCGTGTTCAGTCTACTGTAATGCAAAAACTAACTAAAATGCAGAAAACGTGCGCGCGATTAAAAAAGGTTTTGAAAAACTGATTAGGCCATCGATTTTAAGCTTTCTTAAAATCCTTGTGTCCCCAGCAACGGTGCCAAAAACTTGATGCGTGTCGAGTGTGATATATTTTTAGTTATATTTTAAGCCCCTTTTCACACTTAAGTCAAGTTTTAAATTTATAAAACACAATATTCTACTAACACTAACACACATATGGGCAAGTACACCCATCGTGAGCGTAGTATAGCGTTGGTAAGATACCGAGATCGTCTAAGGACACAAGAGCTTTTAGTACCGGTTTATCCTCAACGTCTAATCAAATCAAAATTTTAGAAAAGGTTTTAAACATGAAAATAAAAAACTAAAAAATGCTGAAAATAAAAATAAAATAAAACAGATAGACAAGATGAATCACTTAGATCCGACTCGCCTTTAGCGTAACCTTTGATGATTTCCGCACTTTTGCACTTTTTAAGAGATTATCTTAGTTATAGTAGTAGGCTCATCTTTTGAAGGTGACGTTACCCTCAACCCAGTAGTTTGAGTCAGCAAGGATACAATCCTAAAGAGTCTGAATATTGAAAGATAATTAATTAAGTTATTAATGCGTAATGTGGTAGGCCCCTCTTTTGAAGGTAACGTTACCGTCGGCTAAGTGGTTTGAGTCAGCAGGGATACAATCCCAAGTAGCCGGGTTAATGTATTAATAGTAGTTTACATATGAGGGGATCAAGCCATTCGCACCCCTGTCATCCAATACCAGTGGGTATTGAAGGAGGTCCTAATAAGTTTGACCCAGGTCCTTGCAGGATCTATACACTGGACAAGGCAAGAACCTTACCAAACCATTCTCTTAACCCCCGACCAGGTAGCCAACATATCTCTATATAGATCGTAGAGATATGAATGGTGAAAATCCTTTATTTTATATAGACAGTAAAATAACGCCAAGACACCACGGACAAATGATAAGGAAGTTTCACCTTCAACATAAGAAACTAGTTATTAAAGTCATTAATACAAAACCAAATAAAAAGTGCGAAAAGATTAAAAATCAAAAGTATTACACTAAAAGCTTTTCTTCACCAAGTGATGTAAGAGACTTAGGCAAACATGGCCTTTGATTATCAAGAACTCTTACTATCAATCGTGGATCCCAAGACTACTACACACACTCTAGGATGGATGATGGATGATGGTGGTGGATGTGGGTTATAGTGGTGGTGGAGTGTGGGTGTAGTGGGAGAGAGGTGGTTTGCCAAGGGATGCCTTTGAAGTGAACCAAGCACCTCTATTTATAGTCTGCACAGACGCCCGGACACGGCCCCGTGTCCATTGGGCACGGCCCCGTGTCCATCCTCTTTCTCTTTCTTCATTAATTGCAATTTGTCTGCATTAGCTCCACACGCCCCCGTGTCCGCTGGGCATGGCCCCGTGTGCAGAAGCGTATCTATACTATCAACATTTGCTTGGATTCTGTGAATCTTAGCGTTGACCACGACCCGTGTTGAGCTGGGCACACCCCCGTGCTGGGAATAGAAGCTTCTATGACTTTGTCTTTTCTGCACGTGCCTAGCCACGCCCCCGTGTCCGCTGGGCACGGGGCCGTGGTCAGCCTTCTGTTCTCTTGTTTTTGCTTGGGAAGATGCTGTCGAGGGGTCGGGCATGCCATGTTTATTCCTTTTCTTGTATTTATGTTAGATTTTGATGCATATTTGCTCCTTTTGTTCATTTACGCTCATTTAGTCCTGAAAATACAAAAGGAAGACAAAAGCACACTTTTTCCAACATTAGTACTAAAAAAGGTTAGTTTTATGCCTCAATTGATGTAATTTATATGTTGCATTTTACACACATTAACCACCTTCGCTGTCTCATATTCAAATCATTTTGTTCAAAGAAATACTTGAGACTTTTGTGGTCTGAATATATCGTGCATTTTGTTCCGTACAGATAATGTCGCCACAGTTTCAACGCGAATACTACTGCAGCTAATTCTAGGTCGTGTGTTGGGTAGTTGCTTTCGTGTGGTTTAAGCTGTCTTGAGGCATAGGCTATCACCTTACCCCGTTGCATTAAAACAGCTCCCAACCCCTGATATGAAGCATCGGTGTATACCACCAAGTCTTTTGATCCCTCGGGTAAGGTTAATACTGGTGCGTTAGACAGTCTACTCTTTAACGCTTGGAATGCTTTCTCTTGCTCAGCTCCCCATTCAAATTTCTCATTCTTCCTTGTCAGTTTGGTCAAAGGTAACGCCATTCTGGAAAAATCCTATATAAACCTTCGATAATACCCAACCAACCCATAAAACTTCTTACTTCACTCGGGTTCTTTGGAGGAACCCAGTTCATAACGGCCTCCACTTTAGTTGGGTCCACCAAGACACCGTCCTTATTGATGACATGGCCGAGAAATTGCACTTCTCTAAGCCAGAAGGCATACTTTGAAAACTTTGCGTAAAGCTTTTCCCTTCGAAGAGTTTCTAATACTCCACGTAAATGATTTGCATGTTCGGCTATACTACATGAGTAAACTAGGATATCGTCTATAAATACTATTACAGACTTATCCAACATGGGCCGACATACTCTATTCATAAGATCCATGAATGCGGCCGACGTATTAGTTAGCCCGAATGACATTACTAAAAACTCGTAATGTCCATATCGGGTTCTAAACGCGGTTTTCGCAACATCTTCCTCTCGTACCCGTAGTTGATGATATCCCGAGCGCAGATCAATTTTCGAAAACCAACTCGCTCCTTGTAATTGATCAAAAAGATCATCTATTCGAGGTAGGGGATATCTATTTTTCACTGTCAACTTGTTCAGCTCTCGATAGTCAATGCACATACGCATCGAACCATCTTTCTTTTACAAACAGTATCGGGGCTCCCCAAGGTGACACACTCGGGCGTATGAAGCCCTTATCGAGCAATTCTTGTATCTGTGTCATTAGCTCTCGCATTTCAGCGGGAGCTAATCTATAGGGAGCTTTGGCCACTGGGTTGGCGCTTGGGTTTAGTTCAATTCGGAATTCCACCTCTCGCTCGGGTGGTAATCTCGGTAGTTCATCCGGAAATACATCTGGATACTTGTTCACAACTTCAATTTCTCCAATTTCAGGCACCTTTTGTCTTGTATCTTCCACGTAGGCCAAAAACATCTTTCCCTCATTCCTTGCATACTTAACCGCCTCGATAATCGTGCACAATTTTGTCTCTAGTTTTCTTTCCCCACAAATACTTACCCGAGCCCCATTAGGTGATAATACCTGAATGACTTTCGCCCCGCATCGTATTTCCGCATGATAACGGGACAACCAATCCATTCCCACTACTACTTTAAATTCCCCCAGAGCCATAGGAATAAGATCTATTTCGAAGTCTTCATTTTCTATGGTAATCTTACAGTTTTTACAAATTTCACAGAACACATAACTTTTACTATCCGCTACCTCTACTTCCAAGGGTATAGACATTCGTTCTTTTCTAAAGGAGGGATGACACATAAGTTCATTCGACACAAAAGATCTACTAGCACTGGAATCGAATAACACATTCACGGGTATTAGGTTGACTAAGAAAATACCTGACACCACATTTGGTAGAACCTTAGCCTCCTCCGTCGTAAGTTGAAACATCCTTCCCCGAGCCTTCTGATTTCCATCATTTTGCCCCTTTTGTTTAAGCTTTGGACATTCGGCTTTGACGTGACCAGGAGTAAAGCAATAGAAACACGTCCTCACGGGACTAGGGCACTTATAGTAAGGATGCCCCTCCTAACCACAATTGTAGCATCCCTTCTTTCCCATTAGACATTCTCCGGTATGAAGCTTTCCACAAGTTTTGCATGGAGGAATACTGCTTTTGGATCCTCCTTTGTTTCTAATGTCATGCTGCTTAGGTTTCTTGGATGGACTCATAGTTGTGGGCTTTTCAGCCGCTCTTTTCTCCCCCTTTCTACTTGTCGCTTCAGCTCTATCTCTCTATCCCGAGCCAAGTTAATAAGTTTATTCAAGGTTTCACACTTCGAGGGGGTGATGAATTCCCTATACTCAGCCTTCAACATGCCGTGATACCGATTTATCTTCATTCTTTCAGACTTGACAAAGTCTTCACAAAACTTTAACTTATCAAAGAAGGTGTTGGTGATTTCATCAATAGATTCATCTTGTTGGTGAAGACGTAAGAATTCATCTTGTATTCTATCGATCGCCGACTGCGGGCAATGATACTTTAGGAATGACTCCTTGAATTCTTGCCAAGTTAGTGTTTGGAGTCTTTCTTCCCCTAATTCCTTACATTGTGTATCCCACCAATCCTTGGCTTGTTGCTGAAGCTGACCCGTAGCAAACATTACTTGGTTTTCTTTCTCACATTGGCTACGTATAAACACGGCTTCGATATTTTCTATCCACCTTTGACACTTTATCGGATCAACCTCCACATTGTATGAAGAGGGATTGCACGCCATAAAATCCTTGTATGTACACCTTCGTTCCTTGCTTTTACTTCTAGACCCTTCAATTATTTCCTTTAGCTCCTCAATCTTACTAGTCTTCATAGCATCTACTACCCCTAAGACACGACTTTCGACTTCTTGAGCTAACCGGGGAAGGTTAGCATGTATAACCTTTTCTGACGTTTCCATCATCTTATTATCAAATGCTTCTTGTCGTGCTACTTCAACATCATTTGCATTCCCTGTGTCCGTCATCTACATAAAACATTCATTCTATTCATTATAGTTCCTTTCATACACCTCTTCTCAACACATATAAGCTCGTTTCATCATACTACATTCCATTTGCAATTCATACCTCGTACATTTTCGTCATCGACGATCATGTTGTATCGTTTAGATCATACTCTTTGATTTTAACAATTCATTCTTTCTTCCTTAGTATATGATTTCTTTATCTTTCTTAATATAAAAATTTCCTTAACATTGATTATGGGACCTTAGAAATTTGTTAAAACATGTCCCGAATTCAAAACAAACGATTTAAAATTTTTTGCCAGCATTTGTAGTCCTCGTGGGCCGCGAAGGATAGCCCTTCAAGCTGTCGCGGGACGCGACTGTGATCCCAATTAGGTGTCGCACAGTGCGACGCCCTCTTTTTCACAGAATGTTCAGTTCTGTGTTGCTGCATTTGCCCAGCTCTAACCTTTTTCTAAAATACAAACTTTAAAACCTCATAACTATAGTTCTACTAGTCCGTTTCACCCGATTCTTTTTCCTACGTGTCCGTAATTTAGATACGGACCCGTTTAACATCATCACTTGTCTTAAAACTCGGTTCATAAACAAAATCCCATAATCCCTTTTTATTACTAGCTAAGATTATAATCATATTTACGATTTACTTACTTGCATAGCGCTTCGGAACGAACACACTCTTGCATGAGCTTTCGGTTTGAGTTCAAGCACTAGTACTTGAATCCCTCAAACCTAGGCTCTGATACCAACTTGAAATGCCCAAAGTTCTAAATCCGAAAATACAATAATTCATACTGTTATCTAATAAAATTCAGGCATGACCCGTTCGTAATATAAACAATTCCCTGTTTAATAACATTCAACAATTAACCTACAACGCATTTAAAAAAAAGGCATAGTAAATTTCATAACACTTTAGAAACTTTCAAAACGACCATTACAACTAGCATTTGACAAAAGATTTACAACTTCAAGTTTAGAGTTTATAACTACCAACATAGCCTAATTAAACCAAAATATTGACCCATTGATGATACATCAAAAATTGCGGAAGTGCTTAAAGGCGATCAAGGTGTGTTCGATTCCGAGCGAGGCATTAGCAACTAAGCTTGACTTTTACCTAAAACCAATACAACAAACATCATTAGCATAATATTCATATCTCAATTAACACATCAATGAACTTGGTGAACTAATCATCACCATTTTTAATTTTTTTGCCACGTATGACTAATTCATTCTTGTAATCGTCATTCTTGTTTATGTAACCAAGTTCGTTACATCATTCTTACTTTTGCATCTCATTCTATCACGACACGTTTACACGAAACATTGAGAAAACTTTAACTCATTAATTCTCGTTCTAACCCGAATCGACCCGTTCATCACGGATCGATACGGAGCTCTACTTTTGCGTTCTCATTTCAATACTACGTCTTCCATTATGCATCTAACATTTAAAGGAACAAGCTATTAATATATTGAATAAACTTGTAAGTAGCGAACTCACCTCGTTCTTGAGATTGTTGTTGCGAACCAGAGCTTCCTCCTTCTTCCTTGATTCCTACACATAATTCCATTCTTTACTTAGATCACCTCATTTATTTACATAGCTTTCACATTCATATGAAATTCGCATTCCACATACACTTTTTTCACAATTATCATATCCATATTTTCACACATAAAGTAACGCATCCTAATTCACTCAAAGTTACATGAATCATCCATTCAAGCATTTAATCGAACACTTGGTGTGCGTATAACAATCTTAGCACTAAGTACAAGTGTTTTATGCATAATTTCTCTAGTAGTCTTCACAACTCTTTATCAATCAAAATCACATAACTCACTCATTCTAAAATCATAGTAGTTCATCAATTTTAGTAGTACTCATACATTCATCTATCACAATATTCAATTTATGGAACTACAAGATCACCAAACTACTAGATTAAGTGGGTTTTACTTCAAACCTTCAATACAAACGAATTTAAGCATAAAACATCTTCTGATGATGATTCTAATCCATACATCAATTCAATTTCTTAAATTTCACGAGTTTATTAAACCCTAGTTTCATGAATGTGCATCAAAACACAACATTCAACTTACTTTATGTTCAATATGCTTAGATTAGCAAGGAATTAACTTCATGCATTCGTTTTCTGGATCAACAACACCTTAAATCCCTGAATTTCTTGAGGTATTATGAAGGAGAAGGGTTTCCTCTCCTTCATGCTTTCACATAGCTTTCACATTCATATGAAATTCGCATTCATATGAAATTCGCATTCCACATACACTAGCTTTCACATTCATATGAAATTCGCATTCCACATACACTTTTTTCACAATTATCATATCCATATTTTCACACATAAAGTAACGCATCCTAATTCACTCAAAGTTACATGAATCATCCATTCAAGCATTTAATCGAACACTTGGTGTGCGTATAACAATCTTAGCACTAAGTACAAGTGTTTTATGCATAATTTCTCTAGTAGTCTTCACAACTCTTTATCAATCAAAATCACATAACTCACTCATTCTAAAATCATAGTAGTTCATCAATTTTAGTAGTACTCATACATTCATCTATCACAATATTCAATTTATGGAACTACAAGATCACCAAACTACTAGATTAAGTGGGTTTTACTTCAAACCTTCAATACAAACGAATTTAAGCATAAAACATCTTCTGATGATGATTCTAATCCATACATCAATTCAATTTCTTAAATTTCACGAGTTTATTAAACCCTAGTTTCATGAATGTGCATCAAAACACAACATTCAACTTACTTTATGTTCAATATGCTTAGATTAGCAAGGAATTAACTTCATGCATTCGTTTTCTGGATCAACAACACCTTAAATCCCTGAATTTCTTGAGGTATTATGAAGGAGAAGGGTTTCCTCTCCTTCATGCTTCTTGGTCGCGACCCACACACACCCACTAACTGGGTTTTTAAATTTTTATTATGTTATTAATCATATTTACAAGTTTAACCCCTCAAGGTTATTTAAGTTATCATTCTTATATATTTCCTAACTTTTAACTTTCATTATTTATTTATAACTAACTAATCATTTAAAACATATAAACATTCAATTAATCTTTATTAGAATTTGGGGTGTTACAAAATGTGTGCGAAGGATACATGACAACCTGAGCCATTGATCTCCCAACATCACTTAAATAACTTCTCCCCTTAAAAAAACGTTAATATTTTTAAAAAATAATTACACTGTATTAACAAGCATTTCATTCTCTTTAATTCGAGCAACTTATTGCTATAATTTTCTTAAAAAACTTTACAAGATTTTGAGTACCCACCACATGACTATGTAATTACGTTATTTTGAATACCATATACATTACTACGTGATTTCATTATAGTATGTGAAACCACACTAAGTGATTATGTAATTACATAAAAATAGTTGACTATGTATTCTTACGTGACTACGTGATTTTGAATAACTATTTCGTGATTACGTGATTTCATTATAGTATTCATGTGAAACTCCACTGAGTGATTACGTAAAAAATAAAACATGTAATACATAATATTTCATATGGAATACCTAATATTTCATGTATAATCACGTAATAAGCAACGTTTTCACAACCGGACCGGTTAGACCGCGAATCGGCACCACCAGCGGTCCGATCTTGCTATTTGAACCGTTTTGTAATTGAGCCGGCCGGTTTGCGCGGTTAGCCGGTTGGCCGTCGGCCGGTGACCGGCGGTCCGACCAGATCTTGGTGTTTTTATTAGTTGGAGGTGCCTGAGAAAGAGAGTAGGAGTGAGAGAAAGAGATATAAGAGGAGTTGCAGTTGCATAGTTTCAGTCACTGCCGGTAATGGTGATCGAAGAAGGAGCCGGAGGTTGGAGATATAGCCGAAATGTAGGAAGTCGGAAGTCTCTCATTTGCGTGAACAGAAAAACTGAACTTCAACCTTTTTACTAGGAGAAAGTAAAGCATATTGGAAATAGCAAAATAAAAATCCAATTGAAATTTTGGTTCACGTCCACTAAGAGCATTGGAAACAACAAAATGAACAAAATAAATCAAAAGTTAGATTGTTTTTATTTAATTTAATTTATTTATTGCTCATCTGATTTTTATCTAAACTAGTGGGTTACAGTCGCGCTTCGCGGCGGGGCGACCCGATTTTTGATTCGATATAGCAGTCGAAAGAGAAAACTTACAAAATAAAGTCGTCGTAAATACAAAAATATGTCGACACGTGTTTTACATTGACCGGAAAACTCGATTACAAAAGTACTTAGAAAATTAAAGAGTTGTCAGTGTCAATGCTAAAAGTTGAGAAAATACAAAAAAAATTATGTCGAAATATAAGTCAACTTAAGTTTATCTCGACATGTAAATAAAAATAAAGACGTAAAAGTCGATTAAAAAGTATTTAGAAAGTTAAGAGGTTGTAAGAGTCAATTCTGAAAATTAAAGGTTAAAAGTAAAAAAAAAAAAAAAAAGCAAAATGACAAAAAAAAAGAAAAAAAATAGTTAAAGGGTTGTCAGTGTGAATACTGAAAGTTCTCTGGAAACGTAAATCAACTTAAGTTTATATCGACACGTAAATAAAAATAAAGACGTAAAACTCGGTTAAAAAGTATTTAGAAAGTTAAGGGGTCGTAAGAGTTAATACTAAAAGTTAAAGGTTAAAAGTAAAAAAAATAAAAGACAAAAAGACAAAGTCAAAGATAAAAAAAAATATATATTGTAGCACTATTCATCCATATGTTTCAAATTAATACATATATATATATATATATATATATGAATATGATGGGTTATTTTGTTGAAATTTAGTATTAAAGATTATTAATGTTTAAACTTGTATACATACTATTATATACTTATATTATTTCTGATGTCGCCCGGTTATTAAATCCGGTTCAACCGGTCCGACCGGTTCGACCAATGAACCAGTAAGGCGTCCGGTTCACTATCCGGTCCGGTTCTGAAAACATTGGTAATAAGTATAAATGTAATACAAAACATTAAACAATCAACCTATATTAATCACGTAATGCCCTGTATTACATATTTAATCACGTAACAAAGCATAAACAATCAGGTTCTTATTATTGAATGCGTAATCACGTAATAAGCATAATTATAATAACATTAGTTATAATAAATCATATTGAATGTGTAATCACGTAATGGATTTATATTGAATGTGTAATCATGTAATGGGTATTCAAATATCATGCCGTCATGTACTGAGTATTCAAAATCACGTAATGGGTATTGGGTATTCAAAATCACGTAATCACGTAATGGGTATTCAAAATCCTGTAATTTTTTTAAAGAAAACTATAGCAATAGGTTGCTCGAATTAACGAGAATGAAATGCTCGTTAATATGGTGTAATTTAAAAAAATATATACCAACGTATGAAAAAGTTATAGTTGTTTGAAAATAAAGGGGAAACTAGTTTACTAGAAAAAGGACTAAATTACCCTTCTTGCCAATGAAACTTGTCATTGTTTCCTTCTCGTGTATACCGGTTGAAGTGTTTTCTAGTCTTGTACGAGATCTGGACCCTCTCTCTATATATTTATATAATCATACATATAATATATACTTGTTTTAGGATTAAATACAAACAACTTTCACTGTATCCTTCAACTAGAGTAATTATTATTACAAACAACTTTCAACATGCAGATAGTACAAATCTAGAGTAATTATCCTTGAACTAAAGTAATTATTATTAAAATAAAGTACAATTTCAGTCCCTATGGTTTACACCTAATTACATGTTCAGTCTTCATTTGAAAAGAACGAACACTCCGGTCCCTATGGTTGTCGATTGCTCGCAATTAAGTCCCTCCCACTGACAGCCATTAGTTGACCGTCAAATAACTTAACTATAGGGAGGGCAGAATGGTTATTTCCCTTAAATCTGAAACTTGACCAACCTTTTAACCACTAACTTACATGATAAGCCACAATCCAATCCTTCATCCCCAAAACCTCTCTCGCTTAACAACCCTACCGGCAACACCTCCTTATGGCGGCACACAGCTCCGATCATCATCAAGATGAGACAATACGCTATTATTCTAATCACATATGACATACCATGTTATTGGTACGACATTGTCTTAATTTTGTATTTGAAAATTCATTTCGTGATTAGATTCATGTATTGTTGTATAGTAGCTGAAATGTGGTTTGTTTTTTCTTGGATTTCTAGTGGGAATCAGGGTCCAGGTCACAAGGTAAAACATTAAGATCTAGTACCGGGTTCTGATGAGGACCGGTAGGGGGTTTCGGGTTGAGCTCTACTTTGCCCGTCGCCTATAACGACTTCAGGCTCTTTCCTGTACATATATGATGCATAGCTAATAACTTAACTATAACTGTTGTTTTTGGTTTTTTTTTGTGGTAATTTTGGGGTTTTTGTCTTTGATTATTAGTGTTAGTGACAATAGTTTAACTGGGTTACTTGGGTTGATCAAGTTTTGGGTTTTAGTCGTTGATGATCAGGGGTAACCCAAGTGGTTTATATGTATGAATGTTATATGACTTATGATATTTATGAATGATGATGAATGGCATATTTAAGAATGATGTTTGATCAGGGGTAATCCCCTAGAAAACCTGTTTGTGCATTTAAGTCAATACATGTATTTGAGGATAATGTTTGAGCTTGAATTGTAGGTTTTGGTTTAGAAATATGTCTATTTAGATAACATGTTTGTGTTGGATGAACTATTATTTGACAGTTTATGGTTTTAGTCATTTGAATGAACATGTATTAGTTTTAGTCATCTGAATGAACATGTTTAGTTTTAGATAACCTATTTGTTCATTTAAGTGAATACATGTATTTGAATGAACTAGTATTTGACAATAGATACATGTATTGGTTTTACTCATTTGAATACATGTTGAGTTTTGATGTTGAAACATGTTTGACTAAACAAAGGTCTTTTGATTTTCAAACATGAGGCAACGAAACAGAGGCCAAACAAAGGTTAACAGAGGTCAAAACCATGTTAAGTATGTTGATAAACAACGGTCAAAACAACTTTGGTGTTCTATAAGTCACACCCATTTGAAGTTCTATAAGTAAAACCCATGTGAAGTTCAAAAAGCCATAGATGTTTCAAATATGGTTACTTGTGTTGTGAAGGTGAAACCCAATTCAAATTCTAAAACTCAAATCAGTTTAAACTTTTAAAGGTCAAACAGGTTGAAGGGCAAAAGGTCAAACCAACCCAACTCTAAATAGTCACATCCAGTTCAATATATAAACTACATTCCAATTCCAATTACATGTGTTCTCTTGTTGTTGTTGTTGTTAACAACTTAGAACTGGCTTTGACTTTCTAGAGTTGGGTTGGGTTTGAGTTTTTGCCCTTCGACCTGTTTGACCTTTACAAGTTTAAGTTGTTAACAACAACAATAATAAGAGAACACATGTAATTGGAATTGGAATGCAATTTATATATTGAACTGGATACCTTGATATTGCTAATTAATTAATTAATGGCTAAAGGTGGTTTATTACTAGATTAGGAAAGACTTTTGAATACGGAGGGAAATTATGAAATATACCAGCAGGGACTGAAATTGTAAGTAAAGTTATTGGGGTTATTTTAGTATTTTCAATGAATTACAAACGGTCAGTTAGTGGGAGGGACTTGATTGCGAGCAATCAACAATCACATGGACCAAAGTATTCGCTATTTTCAAATAAGGATTGAACATGTGATTAGGTGTAAACCTCAAGGACTCAAATTGTACTTTACTTTTATTATTTATAATAAATAACTTCCAATGTGCGAATAATGGCTTAGATCCTATTGGTTGGCTCTCAACTCCAACACACACATAACATACTCCATCGACAAACACTACCCGCTCCACCAAACTGATACCATTAACCGAAAGCCTTGCGTCGGTGCCGCAAAAGCTGAACTAACCTACTCGAATACCAATTAGTCAATCACCATTGAGAACATTAGTAGATTGTAGACAATGTTGTTTTCGATACTTGTATTAGGTATCGCCTAATATCATACATCTTGGGGTGAGATAAGGTTTAGGGACCATTAAGTCCTGGTTCGATTCCCACAAGGGGTTTTTTTCTAGATTTACTGGGTTTCATCCTGAATTGGTGTATATTCATTATTGCCTAGTGGAGATGGATATGATCGGGTGATTCCGCTGATGGGCACGATGATACTCCAGTGGTCGGCAGCCATCCAAATTTCCCGTTAAAAAAAATAAAAAATCCCCACCCATAAATCATAATATTATTTTTATCAAGAGTAAATTGCCAAAATCGTCCCTTAGGTTTAGGCCTGTTTCATCCAAAATGTTTTTTTTTTGTGCCAAACAACCCTTCACCTTTGGCATTTTTCTGCCATTTTCATCCAAACCACTAACTTAGTTTACTTTTTATGTTAAGTTGAAGGATATTTGGATGAAACCGGCAAATATAAAACCTCAGAGACGATTTTGGCAATTTACTCAAACTCTTTTTAATTTCTTTTATTTAATTAATTTTGTCACATATACATAAAACAGAATATACATGCTGTTTTTATAAAAAAAATAATAGTTTTGTCACATAATTATATAAATTTTCATCAAAACCACAAACTAAGTTTATTTTTTCTGTTAAGGTGAAGGATGTTTTAAATTTTATAAATTATCCAGTTTTTTATATAGATTGGTTTTATAAAGAGAAAACGATATATAAAATAAATATCAATGGTGTGCAACATATAACAATCGTATTTAATCAAGTGTAGATATAGAAATTTTTTTGTAAAACGTTACATATTTTTAAATGTGTTGAGCACATAAGAAATATGTTGGCAGAATAAAATATTTATCTAATTAAGATTATGAGGGTTACTAACTAATATTTATTCCGAATGGTTTGAGGAAAGAAACTTTTGGTTCATGGCATTATACGTACTATTTGGTGGGTAATTTTAAGGTTTGGTAATGATATGTTATTTGATAGGGGGGCAATGACTTCTGTTTTTTGTTAGGAGCAAATTTAAAATAGTAAAAAATGGCTGGATGAAAATTTATAAAAATTATGTGATAAAACTATTAATTTTTTTATAAGAACTGCATATATATATTCTGTTTTATATATATGTGACAAAATTAATTAAATAAAAGAAATTAATTTTTTTTAAGTAAATTGCCAAAATCGTCCCTAAGGTTTTATATTTGTCAGTTTCATCTAAATATCCTTCAACTTAACAGAAAAAGTAAACTAAGTTAATGGTTTGAATGAAAATAAGTAAGGTAAAGGACTGAAACTAGCAAACAAATTTAAACCTCATGGACGATTTACTCTTTTATCAATATAGCCCAGGTCCCGGTTTTTTTCCGTTTCCCTAATCGTATACTTCCGCCTCTTTTATGATTTTTCAGCCTTAACTCAAAACAATCCCTAATTTTGAAGAGCTTCTTCAACAATGGCGGATTACCAGTCGCCGCCAGCAGAAACCAGCAGCACAACTTCAATGAAGAGGAAGAAGAAGCGAAAGCTTCCTGACTCGGAGATAAAGCATGAGGAAAAGCCTTCCAAATCATCTCGTAACCTTCACTTTAATGATTCTGTAAACAAACCACTCCACACAATGGAACTTCTAGAAGATTCATCTCCTTGGATTAATTTGCAGCTACTTTTGTCACTTCAGAATAAGAACATAGATGCTCAAAAGTAACCCTCTCTATTTCATAATTTTCACACTTTTTTGCTCAAGTTACAAAGCTTTTTAATGATTGTTTATAAACCCTAAATGCTTTATTTTTTTGCAGGAAAGTGGAACTGGCATATGATTATGTGAAGTTGAGGCTTAATCAAGTAGAGGATGAGTCAACTCAGTCTTCTGAGGTTGTTAGCTTTGAAAGGGTAATTATTTTTCTCAACAATTGGGTCCAGTCAACATTAATATCTTCAGAGAAAAAGATTAAGGTGGATCAGTTAGGTGTAAGTGGGCCTTGTTTGGATTATAGATGCTGGAAAGTTTTCAAGTTTTGTCTAGAAGAAGGCACAAAACTACGCCTTTCGATGAGTTTTTATCGGGATATTTTAAAAGTTATTAATTGCATTGCCAAGAATACGGAAGTAAAGGATTTTAATGATGATGAGTTGGCGTTGTATGATACGGTTCTTGATTGCGTTTCGTCAGTTTTCGTATCACATGGGGGTGTTTCGAATGAGAATTTGGATTTGTGGATTTCGCTTGTTGGTACGGTTGTTGAGCTGGTTTTGAAAGTTATTACCGAAAAGTGTGAAGATACCAGGTCGAGCGTAATCATCTTGAATTTGACATGTTTAGTTCTTGAGCCGTTCGCCAAGTTCTTGAGGCTTCATCCTAGTAAGAAAAGCGGTTTTCATGATTTTGTAGATAGACTTTTGGAACCTTTGTTGTACTTGCTGCATGTGACACACGAATCTGTTATTAACGCTAGTTATGTTTGGGTTCGTAAATTGTTGAAGCTAAACGAAGAAGTTTTGTGTCAAGGGTTATTTCACTCGTCACATATTGACGGTTTTCTGAGCTTACAGAGCTTAACAAAGTATAAACTTTCTGACGATGGAAAGCAGAAAGATTCAAAAACGGTAATTAAAAGTTATCACCGACACTTGTTCGATAAATTAGGAAGAATACTTGCGGAGAAGAAAGCTTTTGCATTGTTTGGTGTAGGAGAGCTTTTTCGCTTGTACGTTCGTTGTATCAAAAGGCAAGAGAGTGTAGATGTCACTGAAGGTCGTTCAGAGCAAAGTCAACGTGTATCGGCTTTAAGTTCGGAGATTCGGAAGTCGCTATTCGATTTCTTTGTTCAAGTTACGGAACCCTTTTTAGGCGATATTGATACGTACCTTAAAGACGGAATGGAGTTAGGCTCTGTGTTAGAAGACGTTAACTGCACGCTAAAGTCCGTTAATTCGGTTCTTATCGGTTTAATCGAAGAGGAAGTATACGTAAGGGTGGATGACACATCTGAAGGGGCCTGTGGTAATTTCTTGAAACTGATTTGTGATAAAATAACGCTGCTCGCTTCTAAATTAGGTCAAATAGTGCCGTTGACTTTTGATGTTAATAACGGGAAACGTAAGGAGGTGGTGGAGATGGCAGCCAAAGAACTTGTTTTATGCGTAAACAATTTACTGAAAATTGATTATGACGTTCTTGGGAGTGATCTGGAAAGTTTATGGCTTTTGATTTTTACGTATGGGACCCTTGGACACGCTTTGACCGATATGCAGGATACATCGTCGGTTATTTCGGAAATCATTCGTCTCGGATGCCATGTGGTTAACCTTTACAGTGACCTTCGTCAGGTTAGTAAAATATTCTTTGATTTGAGACTAATACTTTATTTGAGATTTGGAATCAATGTGAACATAGATATCCTTATGTGAATCTTGTTTTGATAAAAAGATGTGTAATTTTATGTCGTTATTTGATCTTTTATTTGCATGTTCAAATCGGCGAAATATTCATCTTTCTATTATAAGTATTCTAGTTAGAGGTGGCTAGTTTGATCAGTTTGTGGGTAAATGGGTCGGTTCAGGTTCTACTATTTCTCAAAGGTCAAAATGTAAATAATAAACAATTAAACTAGCTAAATTGTAAACGGGAACAGGTCGAAAGTCTTTAAAGAGTATAGAAAGCGCATAAACGTCAATCCTTAAAAAGAAATAGATTATCATCTCTTTAGTATACTTTTTGTTTATATTTAACGCAAATTGTTTAAAGCTCAATAAAAGAAAATAAAGTGTTTACGGGTTGGTCCGACCTAAAAGGTTGTCTGTTTTGACACTATCTTGTTACCCAACACGTTCATTTTTTACCTCTAATTCGAATCAATGCTAACAAGTTCATATTCGATAGGTGGGTACTTCTGTTTTTGCACTCTGTAAAGCAATCAGGCGTTCGGTATCATCCGCAAGAGACATCGAAGTTGATCATCCAGAATCTTGTAGATCATCTTTATATCATGAATCATGGACAAATTCCGTGAGACTGATATTATGCTCGCCAGAGTTACGGCTTTCTATTCATAATGCTGTAAAATCCATACCCGAAGGGCAAGTAAGTTTGTGTATTCAAGAATTAACTACCGATCTCTCTTCATCCCTTGAATGGATGAAGGGTAATCTAGGAAATTCATGTCAAGGTTTTAAAGCAGAGGTTCTTGGTAGTGGTTTATCGGAAGTCTATGCGTTAATTTTGGATTCGTTAATGGTCACTTCCGGTAACAGTAGTCTTGTTGGAGTTTCTTTAAGCGATTTAATGACGGTTATTCGACCTATTCTGAGTGTTTTGATTTCACAACAAGAGGAAGGAGTTCACAAGTTTCTGTCGGAGGTTTCTGGATGCAAAGCTGAAACGGCTTCCACTCATTGGATTTTTGTTTTCTTTTTTCGTCTTTATTTGTCTTCCCGAAGCTTATACCGCCAGGCTGTCAGTCTCGCACCACCTACTACGTCTAAAAAGATGTCGGAAGTGATGCGAGATACCTTCACAGCGTATTCCGGAAACGAATGGTTAGAAAAAACCGAAAAGGATGACGGCTATTTTTCTTGGATTTCCGAATCTCCGGTTTCGCTTCTTTTTGTTATAGAAGCAATTTCCGATGTTTATGATAAAGAAAATGTGGCGGATATGGATATTTCTCCTTTAACGTATGTTATGAATGCTATGGTTATTCAAAGGCTTGTTGACTTAAACCGGCTGGTCAACTCGTACGAGTTTGTGATCAAGAGAAACGAAAACGAAGATGGTATTAACGATAAACAAAATAAACGGTTGCAAAAACGCCTTTCGAAGTTAACAGAAGAGGCAACGGGACTTGTAAACGTTATGACGGGACACTTTTCTTTATTGAAAAAGTGCGAACTTGATTATCCAAACGATATTGTGGTTGCTGCCATAGATAAGAAGTCATTGCCTTGTGCATTTTGGTTCATTGTCTGCCGAAATATCGATATTTGGAGTATGCATGCGGCTAAGAAGAAATTGAAGATGTTTCTCTCGATTCTTTTTCAAAGTTCGCTTCCATATGCAAGCAATAGTTTCAAGAAATTTGGAGAGTGTAACAATGCTGTTAAAGCTTTGAACTTGAAGACAGTCACGGGTCGGGAGATATCGTTCGAGCTTCTCAGCAATACAATGTTATATGAGGAAAAAGTAAGATGGTATTGTAAACCCTCAGCTTTTTAACACACACACACATATATATAGGATTAGGTTCAAGAGTGAACACTAGTGTATTTGCGAACTGAGCGAACTAATCCTGGTCATACACGTGTGTAAATCAATGGCCAGGATTTGATGATGAAATACACTAGTGTATTTTACGATTTAATGATGAAATCACAACCATACACTGATACACGTGTGTAAATCAATGGCCAGGATTTGTTCAGTCAGTTCGCAAATACACTAGTGTTCACTCTAGAACCCCACCCTATATATAAAATACAAATGGGTCATAACATACTAAACGTGAGAAGTGATGGAATTTTTTGTTTTGAGAAATTTTTTTATCCATCTACTTAAGCATGATGTTTAGTTGAAAAATGTAAAAAAATATATTTCGGGTATTTACTCTAGTAGAGTAATTATGTGCAATTACGCTAGAGTGATTACATAATTACTCAACCGCTATAAATACACATTTTTTTTTTAGATTCTGGGATACACAATTTTTTTTTAGATTTTGGGACCAAAATACGTGCTTGACAAGATGAGAAAAAAAATTTCAAAAAAAAAAAAAAATCCCCTTTACTTCTCACGTTTAGTATGTTAAGCTCATTTGTACAATAACCTTACCCTATATATATAGTGAAAGTGTAAAATACAATATTCCTTAATGTACGATACATAGGATATGAAATTACGCATGTTATAAAACTCAAAACCCTAATCACGCATGTTGAAAAATCATAACCATGCGTGATTATGGTTTTTCAACATGCGTGATTTATGCTTTTTCAACATTCGTGATTAGGGTTTTCAGTTTTATAACATGCGTAATTTCGTATTGTACCATCGTATGTTAAGGAATATTGTACGTTAACCTTCCCCTATATATATATAAAATATGTTGCTACATTATAATAGAGGTAGCAATATGGGTAGGCAGGTTAGGTAAGGGGTCAAATGTTTCATGGTTAAAACGAGTTGTTTTAGTCCATCTCTTTAACTTTTAGAAAAGTTAATGTGTTATCTGTACATAAAATTATAATCCAAAACACTGGATAAAACGATTTGGAAGGTTGTATCATGATAAATAGACAGTGGGGACTTTTATCCCGTTTGACCCTTTTCGCTTTTAGCTTGCGTTCAGTTTGACCATGATCTGTTAGTGACAAAACAAAACACAAATCTACTCATCCACAATTAAATGGATCATATATGTCAATAGGGGTAATAGCGATCAGTGCGTCGTAGCGTTGCGAGGTTTTGGCGCTATTCCCTGGTTAGCGACTAAATAGTGTGAAAATAGTGAATTTTTGTTTTTTATTTAAATTTCGTTCATTTGTTTAGAAGATAGCCATCTTTACTATTTTAGGGTATTTTTAGCACTTTTATTCCTGAAATAGCGTATTTTAACTATTTATACATGATAATAGCACTTTTTTTTTAATTTCTGCCCCTTTATCGCTAAACATGAAATAGCGGGCGTTATTTCGTTGCTATCGCTACGTAGCATATTTAAAGGTAGCGTGACACTATCGTCCGCTATTCTCTATTGACAACTAAGAAATGGATTAAAGTCTCCAAGCTCTGGTTACTTTTTTATTTCCTCATCAGTCTCAGTATTTGAATAATAACCGAATCTCATATTTTCACATGGTTTTTCTAATTAGTTTGTTTGGAAGCATATGGCATCAAGTTTTTGTAAGTTCCTGAAGGAGTTGGTGTCACCATTATTTTGTAACGGAGTCGATATTGAATTGCAAGCACATCCTAACTGGCCAGACGTGTTGAGTTCTCTCAAAAACCGGTCAGTTGTTTCAAATAATATCAAGAAAGTTGGCAGTGAGCAAGAAGTTGATCCATCGGTTGAGAAGATATATACAGTCTGCGAAACTTCATTCGATTTTCTCTCTTGGATGCCAAAACAATGTATAAGTTCCAAATCATTCTCTCTATATGCAACGTGTATATTAAACCTTGAAAGGTAACTCCTCTTTCTTACAATATGTGAAAAGACACTTTTACCCTTCTAACTTGTATTCAAGTCACATATCTAACATGCTCTTTTTTTGTTCAAGGTTTATAGTTGGCGCTTTATTAGGTGATAATGATGATCGTTCATCGCGTAACCATTATAAGCTCTTACGGCTCTTTCTTTGCTGCCGAAGAACACTAAAAAACTTAATGGTTACGTATTGTGAAAATAATATCGAATCCAGTCAAAACTCACTTGGGGCCATACACTTTGACGGCGAGTTTCCTGCTTTATGGCTTTTAGAGTCGTTACACTCGGTGCAACATGTGTTTTCAAAAGACGAAAACACCCATGTGAACGATCTGATGTTTTCGCTCATGGATTACACATCATATGTGTTTTTGACACTCACCAAGGGTAGTTTTGTCCATGCAAGTCATCATCTTATATCCTCTAGGAAACCGTTCCAACAGAAAACCGAACCCACATTTGATCAAGAAGATGGTGTTGACGCAAGCAACTTTGTGATACATGTAGCCGAGGCGTTAAAAGATCACGCACAAACCATGCTTACTGATAAAAGCGCAAAAACTTCTAGAAGCCGTCTTCTGAAGCTTTCTTCTATTATCGCTTGCTTTCAGGGATTTTTGTGGGGCCTCTCATCTACTCTATGCCACATGGACGCACGTAATATTAATTTAAAAGCCATATTTTTAAGAAGAGAGTTTAAGCCCATTGACAAACTGAAACTCTGCATCGATACATTCACAACTTTTGTACAGAAGTTTTTGTGTGAGTTGGTTCTGCAAGACGATAAGCTACTTGAAGCTTCTAGAAGGTTCCATATAGAAGACGTGAATATGGACTCTGTGCATATAAGCAACGTCCTTGTTAACAAACTTTTAGCCGGAGAAAACCTTGAAGAAGCGTATTTCTTCCGACAGCTATTTATCGCATATTCCGTCGTTCTCAAGTTGAATTTACAAACGAAAACCTCATTGTCAACAAATTTGGTTAATATATTTATAGGAATGGCAGAATTTTTGTTATCGGAGTACTCAAACAAGCCAGAAACACCGCCAGAGTTTACGTTCGTGTTCTTAGATGGGATTGGGAAGTTTCTAGAAGAACTGGCGAATCATCTTAGTTCAACGAATCCTACTTTGTCCACAAACATTTACGAAAAATTGGTTGATCTGCACTTGAAGGCTCTCGGGAAATGTATTTCGTTACAACAAAAACGAGCTACTTTGGAATCTCATGAGACTGAAAGTACAAAGACGGTGAATGATCCTGAATTTGCGTACTCTAGTTTAGATGATTTCAAAAGCAGGTTAAGGTTGTCGTTTAAGGTTTATGTCAGCAAACCATCGGAGTTGTACGTATCTTCCGCAGTGCAGTCTATTAAAAAATCCCTGATTGGGCTGCAGGAAGGCTGCATGGCGAACTATCAAATACGTACCAGAAGTTCAGGTGGTGGGAACGTTACTTCAGTTGTTGCAGCTGGAATTGATTGTTTAGATGTCGTTCTTGAAGCCATTACTGGTAAAATGTTATTAGTTGCTTAAAATAGATGTGGCAAAATGGGTGGGTCAATTTTTTTTGGTATGGGTTAGGTAACTTTTAAAAAATTATTATATATGTAATTTGTTGACTACATCGCTACAGTAATTTTGACTTTTGTTTTTTTTAACCTCACCCCTCTCAACTTTTAACATTGACAGTACACCCCTCAACTTTTTAATAATTTTGTAAAATGTCATTTTTGACCCCCTTGAGTTTTACAGGCTTATTTTTTACGTGCGTGTCGGTATGAATTCAGCTTGGTTTACGTTTCGACGTAATTTTTTATTTTTTCAAAAATGAGTCGTGTCAAATATAATACGTATTTCATTGAACGGTATAAATTCGAGTTGCTTTACGTTTCATGAGTCATGTCAAATATGATACTTTTTAGTGCTTATTTATATTGACGTTTTCAGCTGGTCTACGTTTGGCGTTTATGTACGTGTCGGTATAAATGCAAGTTGTTTACGTTTCGACGTAATGACATTTTGACCCCTTAGAGTTCTATGTGTTTTTATGTACGTTTCGGTATAAATTCAAGTTGGTTTACGTTTTGACGTAATTTATATCGAAAATGAGTCATGTCCAATACAATATGTTTTGTGCTTATTTTTATGGACGTTTTCAATTGGTATACGTTTGATCGATAAGCAATTACAAAAAAAATTCAGTATGATTACGTTAAAAAACCGACCCCTCAACGCAGGGAAATCAATTCTAGTTAACTTTAAAAAATAAGATTTAGTGTGTCAATTTATTATTAGAAAAAAATATGTTCTACTTTTTTTTTTTTTTTGGAAAAATGATTTAGGAGGTTATATGTTTTAAAAATACACTTTGGATGCCTTTCGACCCTTTTAACGTATTTGACCTGTTTCCTTCAGCCTTTAAGAGAATAAAACAAAACTTAAATTGACCCTTTATATAAATGGGCAGATTTTCCCAGAACCCGGATGGCTTGTCGTGTTTAAACGGGTTTCATTTTCTGTTTATCTTGACCTGTGTATATTAATGAGAATTAAATTAAATGATAATATATTCTAGTTCTAACGTTAACTGATGATTACTGTTCTTTTAATAGGGCGAAAGGGCCTGAGCACGGTCAAAACAGATATCTTGGGTTCCGTGTGTTGCCTCTTCAACATAATATATCATTTACAAAGCCCACAAATCTTCTACAAACACCCCGTTTCTACTACGCATAACCGTGTGGATCCTGATCCAGGATCTGTTGTGCTTATGTGTATTGAAGTACTTACAAAAGTGTCGGGAAAACATGCGCTTTATCAAATGGATGCATGCCATGTGGCACAAGCACTTAGTATTCCATCTACACTTTTCCAAAATATTTTCCAGCTCACAACCTCTAAAGATACGAGTGACGACAAGCTTCTAGATCGACAGTATTCGATTGAATTATATGCGGCGTGTTGCAGGATGCTGTACACTTTTCTCAGGCATCACAAAAGGTTACAAAATATCATCTTGTCAAATACAACTACAAAGCTTATATTATTTGAATAAATATATCTAACCTTTTGATTAAAATGGTTTAGGAGGTTCTTTTAATAATTTAATCTAAATTTTAATGCGTACCGGTTGACTCATTAGGGACAAAACATTGCTCGAATAGACCCATATATAAAGTAAATGGGCTAGAATTGCTTATGAGCATGTGTAGCCAATTGAATCGTATTAATTAAGGTTGCAACTTGCAGGGAAAGTGTTCAGCACATTGCACTACTTCAAGCTTCTGTTTCTGTTCTTCTTCATTGTTTGGAAATGGTAAACAAAGCGGAAACCGTACAAGAAAGCTATTTGGTATGGGGTCTACAAGAGGGAGTAAAATGTGGTGCGTTCCTCAGAAGAATATATGAAGAGGTTTGTTAAATACGTAATATGTTAATATTTAGCGACTCCTTGTAAATCAAAATATTCTTTTCAAGATTATAATTTCTATTGCAGATACGACAACAGAAAGATGTTATTGGGCAGGATTGTCGCCTGTTTTTATCAAGTTACATAGTGGTGTATTCAGGATATGGTCCTCTGAAAGCTGGCATCAGGAGGTTAGTTTTGTAATTTTAGCCGCAAACTATCTAATTTACAGCGTTACCGACAGTGATTACATAATTGACCCATTCACTTCTGAACAGGTCAACTGAGGTTATGTTCCTCACTGGTCAAAGGTGTAACATTGAACAAAAAATTAGCCTACAAAACCTCTTAAAACGTTTTATTCAGAAGTTAATTATTATTCAACTAATATTCATATAATATTATTTGTCACCCATACCTTGTTTGTGCTCGATTTTTGGGATTTGCTTATGCGCACTCTTAATTGTATAATCGTGTTGACAATACCTTGATGAAAACTTGTTACAGGGAGATAGATGAAGCTTTGAGACCAGGTGTTTATGCTTTAATAGATGCTTGCTCACCTGATGATCTACAATACCTTCATACTGTTTTAGGAGGTAATAATTAATAATCATCATCTACAATATTCGTGCATAATTAAGGGAGAATTATGAGTTCTTAAATATAATAACCGTACATCTGTCATCTGTTTGTCTTTCAGAGGGTCCTTGCAGAAATACTTTAGCAAATCTTCAACACGATTACAAAATAAATTTCCAGTATGAAGGAAAGGTGTAACCAAATGGTATCTTTTTACACCCGTGCTACGTTTATTAATCTCAAAATTCAACCCGGTTTGTGGCTTATTGTATTTTGGCAAGACGACGTTTTCTCCCCCCACCAATAGAACTCGTTAACCCGTGAAGACATGGGATGCTGAGTGTTCTGATGCAAATCTACAAGTTTTTTCTGGTTTCTACAGAACAATTTGTATCAGAATTTTGAATTTTGTAGGGATATTTATGAACATCTAAATTCATTTTTGATTTGGTTTGTTTCACTTAGGTCAATGACCCGTGTTTAGTGTTTTGCCAATAGATTATTTTGGTTTTTTAATACTAGAATATTGTTACTTTTGACCCAAATTAGAAAATGTTCCATAAGTTCAACCCAGTTTGTGGATAGGGAGGTTGGGTTTGGATGAGATCGTTACTAACGCTGCGAATGCGCATGAATGTGAGGGCTGCCCAGATTTGGTTCTGGCCAGTAAACTTAAGAATATAAACATTGCGGTAACGGCTTGGTGATAGTCCGAAAGGGATAAGGGTGATGTCTTAAAAAAAGAATTGGCACAAAAAGTAGATACGCTTGATCGGATTTTGGAAGAAAGACTTCTTAATGAACTGGAGAAGGCTTCCTGGGTTGAAACTAAAAAACTCTTGGAACAAATTAACTCGACTGTGGCTAATGACCTTAAACAAAAATCATGGATCAAATGGGCCATCAAAGGGGATGAAAATACCGCTTTTTTTCATGGGGTCATTAATCAAAACATATTAAGCAAACGAATAAATGGGATTTTGGTCAATGGGGAGTGGGTCGTAGATCCGGATAAAATTAAACTAGAGGTGAGAAAGTTTTTCGCCTTCAAGTTTAGAGAACCGCGGTTCCATAGACCGAATTTTGTGTGTCTGGGTATTAGACAATTGTCGAACACTGAAGCGGATGGTTTAGTGGTTCCGTTTTCACTACAAGAAATTAAAGAGGCGGTGTGGGATTGTGGGAGTGACCGTGCCCCGGGTCCGGAAGGTTTCAACTTCGGTTTTATCAAACACTTTTGGGATTTATTGAAGAATGATATCCTCGGTATCATGTCAAAATTCTATTTTGACGGGGAGATTAGTCGGGGATGCGGGTCGTCTTTCTTGGTATTAATCCCAAAAGGTAAGGATCCCATTACTTTCAATGATTATCGGCCGATATGTCTAATCGGTTGTATTTCAAAAATTATTTCTAAAGTTCTTGCAAATCACATCAAAAAGGTGATTGGGTCAGTAGTCTCGGAGTGCCAATCCGGGTTCCTAGATAATAGGAACATCTTAGATGGGCCACTTATTTTAAATGAAATAATTTCATGGGTCAAAAAAGTGAAATCCGAAGCTTTCATTTTCCAAATCGATATTGAAAAAACCTATGACACTATTAACTGAGATTTTATCGACTCGGTTTTACAACAAATGGGCTTCCCGGGATTATGGAGGAGATGGGTGAGGGGTATTTTAAACTCATCTAGAGCTTCGGTTCTCATTAATGGGTCCCCTACTCTTGAGTTTCAATGCTATAGGGGTGTGAGTCAAGGCGATCCCCTTATCACCTTTTTATTTTCATAATTGCAATGGAGGCCCTAACATGTTTCCTTAATAAAGCAGCGGATGTCGGTTTAATTAGGAGCATTCTGTAATGCTTCGCTTCTTAGTACTTTCTTTATTTAGAAAGTATGTTTGTAATTCTATTTTTAGAAACTCGTAATTTCTTTGTATTTGTCTTTTCCTTTTCAAACATTGTAATCCGAGACTTTAATCATAATAAAACTCGATTATTTATACATTCTTATACATACTTGTTATACGTTGCAAACATTGATACATGCTCAAATACGCAAACTCATACTTGAAATACTTGAAACATTAGTTTATACATGCATTATACTTATACACTACACTTGGATGCTTGATGTACTTAAAACCGGCTAAAATACGCAAAAATGATCAACCTTAACCCTTCATACGACTGAACCACCCCTTCGTGCGAAGAGACCAGCTTTACTCGTGCGAAGAGACCAACTTCACTCGTGCGAACTAGCTCAGTTTCCCCAATCTCATTCGCACCAAACTCACCCCCGTTTATAAATACGAACCCACTTCCTCACTTCACACCTTCCAGCCACTCTAAACTCTCTCAAACGCTCTGAACGCACATATTTCGGATAAGGCATTCCAGAAGCTGCTAAGTGAGTCTAAACTCACTTTCCTAATCATTTCTTCTAATTTCTCCTACTTTTCCTACTTTTCTTCAAATCTTCATAACTTGGAAAACCTATTGGAAGGATTTCACGGACTTGCTTAGGCAGTCTAAAGGTGAAACCTCACCACTTATGAGGCCTAAATGAAGACTTTAATTTCCTGTTTTTATTAAAAGTTCTTATACAATACTTTTCTGTTCTGAAACTTGGCAAAATCTTGAATCCACCGAGCTCACAGCTAAGTCTATAGTTGTGGGTTAGTGTTGAGGTTGATTTCAGCCAAGAAACGAGCCTATTCAAACAAAATAGAACCCACTCGTACGAACAGAACCCATTTGCACGAAGCAGTCAGTTCGCACGACTAAGTTCCTTCGCGCGAATGGACTTCCTGTTACGTTTCTGTTCATGCAAAACTTCAAGTGTTGAAACCATCCAGGATTCCCCATCCTCTATATGGACGAACCTGTGATTTGGTAGAAGTGTGGACCGTGGGAGCCTTGGCTTTCCAAATTAGTCCCACTACCTCACTTGGTACCTTGCAAACGAACGCCCACGCAGTCTCCTAGACTCAGAATAAGTTAACCCTGCCTCGCCTCCAACACTTGCTAAGTTGGGAATGACGCGCCTGGGTTGTCCTTATTCGGCTGTTTGTATATGTGTATTTATTTATTTATGTTATTCATGATCAACCGGGTTGTTGACTATGTCGATGAACTTTGAGCTTTGGTGAATCATACAACGAGCCATGCTTGACATCCATGAACTCCCTGACTTACTGGACTGTTAATATAATATAATATATAAGACATAACCGAAATCAAAACGTTAATTGATTAATGGTTAAGTGTCTCGAACAGGCCCCTTCGCACGAACAGGCCCTTTTGCACGACAGGAAAAATTCCACTCGCACGAACTGACTCTGTTCGCATGAACAGACACCTATTCGCACGAATGAAACTTCCATTCGCACGAACAGTGTCGTGAGCTTCGGTTATCCTTCTATCTCAGTTCTAAGTTCCTCGTCTGTTGATTCTAATGGGCAAATCAGGACCCATGAAATCACAGAAACTTAGTGTCACAACGGGTGCTTAGACGAGATATACTTTACTGTTTATAATCATACTTTCTGTACTTTAATTCCAATCCGAACCCTTCATTCACACTCCAAGCAACTCACGCACCTTCGTTTACCCCTTGTAGGGTAACCTCGGTGTTCCAACTCTTCTCATCGCCAAATCGCGGACTAACAAAGGAAGCTTTGCAAAACCGTGAGTATACTCGACCCCTTTTTACTTTTTACACTTTTTGGGTGCAACACATTCGTGCTATTAAACTCACACATACACACATACTTCATGCTTAAACACAAATAAAATAATCATTCATACATGCTTAATACGTTATGCTTGAATTCATACGTGATGGAACATTCTTATGTGGTATACTTGTCATTAACTTCGTATAAACCTCCCTTAACACGTATATCGCTACAGGAGTAACGCACCGCCCGTATTCTTGAGGTCATGTTAAGTTAAAATAGAACGGTCCTATCGTTGCTACGATAGGATTACGCTAGCGGTAATCTTTAGGTCGACATTTATAGTTGCATGCCAGCCATATGTTAATTTTAGATAACAAGTTTTGCCATGTTGATTGTTTAATCATTTTATACTTATGCTAGTGTTAAACTTGTATACTCGCCAATACATTTTTGTATTGAACTATACTTTGAAATGTGTTGCAGGAATTTGAGGACGATGATGATTATGGAATCTAGTAGGATTGACTAGAAACCCACTTTAATTCTAGTGTTCTTGTATTTTGTTTCTTGTATCTTGTTGTATTTGCTTCATGTACTTGTTGTTGTACTTTGATTTCCAATGTTGTACTTGACAATTTATCAATGAAATGAAATTCGCTTTATCTAACTATTGTCGCAAAATAGTGTTATGAAGTCTTTAGCAATCTTGTTTTCGTCTCACTCCGATGTTTCCGCCATCGGTTGGGGTGTGACACATTCGGTTACCGAATGATGGCCCTTCTATAGCTCATTTGATGTACGCGGACGACGTTGTCTTTACGAGGGAATGAGGGGAAAATAACATTTGAATCATTGTCCGCCTAATGAGATGTTTCTATCTCATTTCGGGGCTGAAATTAAGCCACAAAAATTCAAGTCTTTTTAGTATTGGGGGTGGGGGATAGTGTGGTGGAAAGGGTGGCGAATATCATCAATTGCAAGGTCGGGAACTTCCCTTGCAAATACTTGAGCTTACTAGTGGGAGCAAACATGAACCGAATACGACATTGGAAAGGTGTTGTAGATTGTTTCAAGGCGAGATTATCAAAATGGAAAGCAAAAACATTATCCATTCGGGGGGGGGGGGGGGAAGTCACTTTGTTAAAATCCGTTCTTGATAGCCTTCCACTATATTTCTTCTCACTCTACAAAGCTCCTAAAGGTGTCATTGACTCATTAGAAGCTTTAAGAAGACGATTTTTTTGGGGAGGGGATAATGAAGAAAAGGCAAAGACGAGTTGGGTGTGTTGGGAAAGAGTAATAGGGCCAGTCGAAAAGGGCGGGTTGGGGTTGGGTTCGCTTCAGGATATGAAGGTAAGCCTTTTATTGAAATGGTGGTGGAAATATAAATGTGAATCAAATTCTTTGTGGCGAAAAGCAATCACAACTTTACATGCTCAAGAGAATTTGTGGTCTTACTTACCGATAAAAGATGGTTTGATGGGGGGTTTGGAGTAGAATTCACAAGTTAGGGAAGGTTTTAACGGACCAAAACGTGTATGCTTATAATATGATAAAGGCGAAGCTGGGAAATGGTGAAACAGTGCGTTTTTGGGTAGATTATTGGCCGGAGGACGGTCCTCTCTTGGAAAGATTTCCATCACTTTTCAGTTTGGAATCTAATAAAAACACTACAGTGGCTATGCGATGTATGGGTTGAGTGGAAGCGAAATTTGGGCACTTCAGCTGAATGGGAATAGTGGGGCAGGCTGCAAAATCTGGTACAAAACACTGTGGTGCGCGCATAACATGGTAGATGGAAGTGGACTCTCACTTCAGACGGGTTGTTCATAGTTGCATCATGTCGCGATATGTTACAAAAGTATGCGGTACCTTTTTACCCCTACACTTGGGTTAAGTGGGTCCCAAAAAAATTAACATTTTTGCATGGAGAACTGAACAAGATCGATTGGCAACATTAAAGGGGCTGCAAAAATGCAGCCTGCTAAGGGGTTCGACAATATGTCGTTTATGTGGTGAAGCTGAAGAAGATGCCGAGCATTTGTTTGTATCTTGTTATATTGCAGCGTTGATGTGGAATAAGGTGAGCGTGTGGTGCAATATTCCCCAGCTCTTTGCGTTCAGTATCCGTGACCTCTTCCAAGTGTATAAAGGAGTCGCAGCGTCCGAACACAATAAGCGTATAATTCAGGTGATAATTTTAGTTTCTTGCTGGGCAATTTGGAAGGCACGAAACAAACTAATTTTCGATGGAAAACGAGTAGCAATCGATAGAATTTTTAGCGAAATGAAAACCTTGGCATTTATGTGGATCAAACATAGATCAAAAAACAATAGTATACAATGGGATAGCTGGGTGAAATTTAGTATTACCTGAACTTGAACTATATGTTTCTGTTTTTTGTTTTTTACTTTGGGTGTAAGCTGGGAGTTGAAGTTTTGGTCTAAGCTCTCTGCTGGCACCTTTACTTTGTAACTATATGGTGATGTTGGAATAACGCTTGTTGTTTGCCGACAAAAAAAGAAAATGTTCAAGAAGACCTAAATTATATGTATCTTTATAATTAGCAAAACTTACTATATAAATGTACTAGTAAATATTTTTCATAAACCTTTACAAGAAAGTGATTTTTTAGAGGTTTGTTTCATTTTGTTTTGGTTTGATACTTTGATGTATGCTTTTCAACATGTTTTCAGTAATCGGATTAAGGTACTATTTTCTAACACATCACCAATTTATGACATGACTATTTTTTAATCTTTTTTCATTATTGTTAGTATTTTTATAAAAAAAAACTAGAGGCTTTTTTACAAAGATTTTTAACATTATATGCAATACTACGAATATTTATAAAAAAAAAACTAGAGGCTTTTTTATAACGATTTTTTACATCATATGCAATACTACGAATACAAAACTTCTCGGATGAATGTTAAAAAAATGCATCTTACTCGCTCCTTAACATTTGATCAATCGGTTTCTTCAGTGACATTCATCTCTTAGGCGTAGAGATCACTGTTACGGCTAAGTTGTAAGATATGTTCTTGTCTCGTATCACTAGTATTGACAGTCACTACGCGACTCTAGTTACCAATGTTCTAAAGTTTACTTTAAGAGGATGATGTTAATTATGGCGAGTGTTGATTTTATAGAAAAAACGATAAAACAAAAATATGTTGGATACCTGACGATCGATTCACAACACGTCCATGTTCGACTTAGAGGTATGAATTCAATAAATTTTGTACTATTAAACGTATCCATTGTGTTTTGTTTATACACATTCCCAAAACTTATTTCCACATAAAACTTCTATTATAAGTATCTTAAGTGTTGAATATCTTGAATATCTTAGAAAATTAGTGAATGGATATTTAGTTAATTTATAATTGAGTGAAATTATAATTACTAATTAAACTCCTTCATATAGTGAAACTCTTCAGTAAAGTTTTATGTCCCTTGATTAGCTTTTATTAGAGTTTTTATGTCTCTAACTAAATCACTAATTAAGTGAAACTTTTATTAGAGTTTTATGTCTCTAATAAAATCACCAATTAAGAGAAACTCTTCACTACCCACAACTCCTGTAAAAAATGGTAGGCTATGTGACTTATTGGAATCATGAGACATATTTAGAGACATTTTTGTTAAGTTTGCGTCAGAGGATCATATCAGCTTTTGACCAATCACTAGCACCGTTGATCTGCATACACTTTAAGTTTTAAACAATTCACTTAAATTGTCAGTATACTGATCCAATTAAATTTTTACACAAACTTCAATTGATTCAAGATACGAGATTAGTGTTTTAAGAATTTAACTTAATCGCGTGTCCCACCTCAGAATATATTCCCGTATCAATATTCCCAGGATTCAGTCTTACAGGTGAATATACCTAAGGTAGTGTTTGGTATGCAGGAATGAGAGGTGGAATGAAATGGATGATTACGAGGGAATGAAGAAAAATGTGTTTGGTTGGTTAATGATGATTACGAGGGAATGGAGAAAAATGTGTTTGGTTGGTTAATGGAATTGAATCACCCATTCCAAAAGGCATTCCATTCCCTCAAAATCATTCCATCCACACCATATGTTTTTTTTTCATTCCATCCCCTCTTGCACCATTCATCAACAACACCAAAACCCACCACCTTCGCCACAACTCATCACCACCACCCACCACCGACGCCATCGCCGCCACCCGCCACCACCTCACCCCGACAGCCACCGTCGCCGCCGCCGCCACCCACCCGCCCGCCACCGTTATCACCAACAGCCGCGACCAACCACCAACGCCACTCGCCGCCACCCCCGCCCACCATCGTCGATGCCATCCCCAACCGCCGCCACCGCCACCCACCGCACCTCCGCCACCACCCACCACCAACGGCCGCCTTGCCGCCACCACCACTCGTCGTCGTCGCCGCACCGCCACTCGCCGTGACCACCACCACCCATCGCCGCCGCCGCCCACCACCGCCACTACCACCACCCATCACCGCCGCCGCCCACCACCGCCACCTATAACCACCTACAATGAGTACCACCGACCACCACCACCACTCACCGCTGATTTTATTACTTCTTATTTTCTTGCTTATCTAACAATACACAATAATAATTTATTCCATTCACACATGGTAACCAAACAAGACATGGAATGGTAATGGTCCATTGCATTCCCTCATCCATTCCATTACCTCGTCCATTCCATTCCTTCGTCCATTCCATTACCCCATACCAAACAGACCCTAAATGATATCTGTCTCTGGGTTAGTGCGAGGTCTTGAGAGCTCAGGTTCGAACTTCCGTTCAGACAAAGAGATGAAGGCTCGACTTAAGGTGTGTTCCATGTAGGAATCTTCTTAATTGCACTTGATATATATCTTTCGATATTTTCTCAATCATTATGCAGTGAGGGATTAAGCGCAAAAGCATTATACAAGGTCTAGGCCATTGCTGACGTAAAATCAGAAGACCAAGTATAATACCCCAGATATCAATAAATATAAAGACCTAATATCTCAGAATCAGGCAATCTCTCAAACGAAATTTCGGAGTACTAAGTCCATATATCCTAGAGATGGTCCCCACAAATTAAGAAAGTTATTGATTTATGTTTATATCTCGAAATCAATTTACTAAGTGTGTAAAAACCTACTGGCATATCATCAGTGAGACCGTTTATTACTTGTTATCTTTCCATTTTTTTAGCATGTTGTGACTGTCTTACTGATGTACTATCATTTTCTCTTTTTACACAAAACTCTTTTTGTCGTTTTTCATGTTTTTGACATTTTCGAATTTTCAAATGTTTTTGAATTTTTCAAATTTTTTAAAACTATATGCTCCCCCTAAAATTCTAAAACATTTGACAAACCGATGTGGATAACTTCATCTCGCCACCCGTTTCTGCTTCACATTCACTGTTTAACATTTTTCACACATACCCCCATGATTTCCAAACATTGGTATTTTAACATTTTGAACCAATTTTTCAAAACTTGTTTTATCGTGTTTTGTTTGTTCAATCGTGCGGGTTTTGGCGTATTCCTTTAACATTTTTTTTAACCAAACACATCTTGTTTTCAATCATAGGAGTCTTCCACGTGTGCCAGGCTGCTCCATTGTCCATGTTGAACTTGGATTGACTTCTAGAACACCTGCACATGCAATCAACTCAATTATTTGAATAAAGCAACCCAGGCCTATTTGACCTTCGGTATTTTTACACAATACGATTCATTCAACTTCGGAAAATCTTTTTCGTTTTTCAGAAAAAACTTTTTCATTCTTAACTTCAACCTTCTTGGCTGAATCGACTTTCCTTTTCTCATTTACAGAAGTACTTTGTTTCTTTACCACCCAAATTTATCCTTTTGAAACATTCTTTTCATAAAATCTTGAATTATTTTGAATATTTATTTTTGACAAATCAACCATTTGTTTCCAAATTTGTTTTGGCTCAAACTTGGGTGACTTCTATTTCACAAACTCAGATTTCTTTTTCTCTTTTTCAACATCAACATGCTTCAGATTTTGTGGACATTTACGACCAATGTGTCCAACTTGTTGACATTTAAAACATGTTTTCTTCGAAACATCTTTGGCCTGTTGTTGTTGTTTTTTCTGAACACAAAATTCTTCATTAGTCTGTCGACTAAATCAGACTTCTTTCTCTTTTTCAGAACTTGTTCCGTGAACAAAGTTCGTATTTTTCTGAAAATTTGTCTTTTCAAACCTTTTCTTTTGATTTTGTTTCTTTTTATAACCCAAACCAGCCTTTGTGTTTTTCTTTTTGTGACCTGGTTGTTATAAAAAGCTTTCTTGCCCTTACCAACAAATTTCTCAATTTTAGTTTTCTCAATTTCCACCAATTTAAAAACTTTTTCAATCTTTTCCGCAATCACATTTTGAATCGAAACCTCAACATCTGAGAGTAATATGTCAGATCCAACCATATAATATGCCAACATTATTGGATCATCATTCGTGTTTGTCTCAGATTTTGAATTCTTCAGATAATTTTTATGAAAGCTTTCTTCATCTTCAATCTGTGATTCGGAACTTTTATTCTTGGAGGAATTGTTTTGATTTTCTTCTTTCAAAACATTTTCAACAACCTTACTTACCACCTCTGATTCACCCACATCAGATTTGATGTATATCACATCAATGTTTTCAGGCAATTGATCAACCATATTTATTGCCTTTGACACCTTTTCATCAATAAAGAAAGTATAATTTTTCTCCAATGGAGGTGGAACTTAATGATATTCTGATCCAGTCCCCTTTTTATTCTTTTCAGAATCATTATCATCTGGTGTAATATTGAAAACATGTTCGAGAATATATGAAGAAACATGATAACTTTGTAGTTTATTATTTTTCTTTTCCTTTTCAGGCAATTCTCGTTTTAACTCAACAACTTCATCAATATACTCATTTAATACCAATTGTTTACCTTTATACTTGGCTTCAAGAAATTTTGTCGCTTCAGAATATTTTAAAACTTTTCCTTCAAGACATTTTATTTGACTTTTCAAGTTTTCATATGCTTCTTTTATTTTATGATGTGAGTATTTCATCCCATCATATTCTTTTTGCAACTCTCGAATGATATTATCTTTTTGAAAACATTCATTGCAGTTTACTGAACACTTTTGCTTTAAAATGTCATTTTCTTTTTCAAAACCATTGCATTTCAGTGTCAACTCATGTTCTTTTTGTTTCATAATTCTTTTTCAAACTTTTCTTTACAATATTCTTTGAATAAATTCTCGATTTTAGTAAATTCAATGTTTCTGGATTTTAAATTTTTATCCTTCTCAGTACAGGCACTGCATGGTTCCATGCATTTCCTGCACTGCTCTTCATTTTTATTTTCAAAATTTTCACCATTTTCATCATTTTTATCCATTGATTTAACCTGGTTTGACGACTCGGTAGATTCAGTTTGAGTTTCTACCTCTGTTTATTTTGCCATCATAGTGTTGTCATCCATTTTCTTTTGATTCTTAGCTACCCTCTCTTGGTTCTCATCAATGGTTTTCTCCACATTCTTCTTCATTGATTCTTTATCCTTTTTCTTCTTTGCGTAATATTCTGCTGCAGTAGGAATAGTAGCAACCAGTGCATCAAAATCTACTGTCTTGGGATCTGTTGCAGGATTCCCTTCAACGTCTAAGAAACATTTCCTCTGCTCATCCCATCTTTTGGCCTGCTTTGCCCCTTTAAAGATTTCATACATTGCATCTAATCTCCTACGCGCAATGCGTTCTTCTCGACTCCATCTCACCTCAGCAACTAACGTAACTTTCTCTTTTGAAATGTATTTGTTCCAATTGAAACCTTCATCCTCCTGAGTAACCACCAACGCTTGCTTTTTCTCTTTTGAAAAACCTTCATCGATTTGTGATCGATTGATCTTTGGCGGTTGTTCTCTGTTGCGATGATAAATTGCTTTCTGATAGTAATCATTAGGGAAATGATTCATGCTTTCATCCACATCCTGATTTGAACGTTCTCTCTTGAAGTGTCCTTTTTGTTTGCATTTGAAGTAGGTAACTTTGGATTTGTCAAATCCAAGTTTTGTTGTAGGACCTCCAAGACACTGTCTAGCAGTAATCTCCATGAATCTCTGAGATCTTCTGATCACACTCGCCATGCACCATCTGATATCAATCAACTCTAACTCCTCCGGATAAATTTGATCGTAGTCTTCTTTGGTCATGTTCGGGTTTCCGATCTTCCCCGCAACAAGACTTTCACACGTATCTAAAACTGATGCTATGAATAACATTTGTTGTTTTGCTGCATCAGCACTCATGCTCTGTGCATTGTTTAAATTTACAGCAATGTTGCATTGTATCACATTTGAATCAAAATTGTTTTGATTCTGATGATTGTTTGAATAACCAATGCCACTACTCGATGAACCACTATATGATGAACTGCCTTTTGTTGATCCACTCGAGTTTTCTACATTGAATGCAGTCCCAATTTTTGGTGATTGGTTGTTAGATAATAAGCTCCCGCAATAATACAGATTCACGTTCTACTGATAATTTGAGTTGTTCATTTTGTTTTACTTTCGGAGTTCCAACTCATGACCTTCCAATTTTTCAATCAGCTATTCTAAATTTATCTCATTAAAGTTTGCACTGTTTTTAAGAATCATGATATATGTTTGCCAATCATCTTCATAGGGTAACGCCTCAATGAGTTTGTCTATGATTTCCTCTTTGTCCTTTTTGCTATCAAAGCTTTCCAGCTCAAATTTCAGATGACAGAAACACTCTATAAGCTGTCGGACATTTTCACCTTTCAGACAATCGAACAAATCAACCTCTTTCTTTAACAGTGACTTTTTGTTCTTTACTATCTCTTCTCCGCCTTCGTATTTGTTTTGCAACGCCTTCCACATAGATTTTGAAGATTTATCATGTTGAAGAAGAGAAAGTATATCATCTCTAACTGATTGTTGTAACAGCTTAATCATTTTTTGTTCGTTAGAGAAATCTTTTTTATCGTCTTCATCATATTCTTCAATTGGTATTACTTCTCCCTTATCATTTGTTGGAATTTCATATCCAATGTTAACATTTTCCAACTTTCAAAAGCATAAGCTTTAATCCAACTCTCAAATCTATCTTTCCACCTATTAAAATCTTCCATGTTCATCAGTTTGGGTGGTTTTTGATAGGTTCCGTAAGCATTATCAATATTTAGACTTTCAGATATGACATTCAAAACAGTCTTTGGCGTGGATATTGTTGAAGTTGTGAAAGCATCATAGAATTAATTGTAGAATTCCGGCTCCATGATTATCAACTTTGAAATATTCGAGAAGTACCTGCAAAAGTCAACACACAATTAAAACAAACTTGAGACAATAAAACACGTCCGCGCGAATCAAGAATGCCACGTTCGTGCGAATGGAATAGGTCAGATTCGTGCGAACTGGAATTTTCAGATTCGTGCAAATTATATTTATCTGGTCTGTGCGAATCAGTTGGATCAGATTCGTGCGAATGCAATTTGACAACTTTAAACGAATGCGCAACTCTAAGTTACGTTTTTCATGGTTTTTTCAAGAATTTTTAGTGAATTAGTTCGAATTTTGATCTGATTCTTTCAAGGATTGATTAAAGCGTGATTTCACATAATATATCCAAAAATCAGTCAATTTTGTCCATGATTTCGACGTTAGTTTTGCGTTTTAAGTTTGAAGAAGATGTGTAGAAGAAGAATGAGTAGAAAAATGATGAAATCAGATCCAAACCGGCTTAAATCTGCTTGAATCTTGTGTCTTCAGTCCATGAAACCGGTCTCCAAGCTCTGATACCACTTGTGGGGACCGTTTCGGTGCTCTGAATGCTCAGACCGGCTTGAATTGACTTCGTATCTCATGCAGAATCCGAGTACAAAGGTGACTTGCACAAGAACAAGCTAATTAAACTGGTTTCTATTGATTGTATGAAAGTACAAAACCATGAAACCAAATGGATAGAGTTTCTCCTCTCTAGTCCACCAAAAGATGCAAATGACAAGACCTAGACATCTATTTATAGGCCAACCCATCCGCTTTAACCATCTAACACGAATGCACACTAAGCGCAGATAGCATAGGCGCAGACCGGCCATTCGTGCGGATTGGCCATCCGTGCGGATGTGCTTTTACATTATGTAACACCCCAATCGCGTAATAGAACAACACGTGGCGGAAATATCGGGGAGTCACGTTACAAATTGCTCACAACTACTGGTACTAAATTGTTTCAATATTATTAACATCGTTTTACAAACAAGGAATACATGTAATTGTCTTTTGATTTAGAAGTCTAAGGCCTGAATGTAGTCCTATGCGTTGCATGCTTGATTAGTCGAAAACCTAAAACATATGTGAAAAACAGTCAGCGTAAAAATGCCAGCGAATACATAGGTTTTGTTGGCCAAATAAATGGCAAAAGTTTGATATTGCAATACTTTGACAACTACGAGAGTTGTCAATTGAAAATAAATCTTGAAGCCAAAGAATGGCAAAAGTTTAGTATTGCAATACATGTTCTTGATTGTGAAAACTTGTGGCAAACAATTTGTATATGGCAATATGATTATTACTAAGTCATTTTTATGCCATTTGAAATTGTACATCGTAATCTCGTTTAAATCATCGTAAAACTCGTTAATGTGTTATTAGAAATTCAATCAAGGATTAATAATAACTGTTTTGAAATAAATCAAAACTTGTGTGAGTATTATATAAATCAAGTCAATGATTCATAATAATACTTAAGATATCATTCTAAGAATCTAACATATAAAGATATGGGAGATGCTACAAGGATTTGGATAATCGAACATTGAATCAATCGTACACAAAATCCTAAATCCTAATAGTGATTCGGGATAATGCCACGAAGGGTAATACAATAAGCACATTTATATATAGGAAGTACCAGCGGCGTATCCACCATGTGTTTATTGTATTACTCTAGTTTCGTTATCTAAATCACCAACAATCTACACATAAACCACAACCATCGAGTCGTAAAGTACTTCTTAAAAATCTCACTATGAAGATAGGAAGATCTAAGACTGTACTTCAAATATCCTATAAGAATCTAACTATGAAAAAAGGTAGATCCTTTAAGGATTTAGATAGACATCGTATTTGCATAATCGGAATAGTACACATAAAAGCACTTAGTAAACACATATATGCCATACATTTGGAAAACAAATCGGTTATACATATGAATCACCCCAAAACATTTCAAAACGGTAAAAGAGGGGAACTATGCACTCGCATGGGATTGTGTATAGTTCTTGTTCAAAAGATATAACAAAGCTCAAAAGACCAAGAGTTCAAGTGTTGAAGCGGTTCCTTGTGTAACGGATACTATGTTAGTGAATCGACACTTAAATCGGAAGATCGGGTAGAATGAGGTCTCGTAAACCAAATGAGTATTGGAACTCATGTGATATGGTTTAACAAAGCCTACATTCTAGAATGGAACCTAACGTAAGTGCTTATGACCCATTACGACTCGTTAAGGTAGTCTACGCTACTTTAACGCGTCGTTCGCGTAAAAGCGCGTTCGGACCGCCTAACTAGCCCTATGACAAGTATTATATGCCTTAACATGTCTAGTAATGTTGCATAATCAGTTTAGATGTCAAAATTTAGGTTACATATGCTTAAAATAAAATTATGCGTAAAAAGGGCATTTTGGTCATTTTCCTAAGGCATATAAACTACCTATCATATAACTAACTAAACGAAGTGACCATAAGGTATAACCTCGGAATGTTATTCCCTATACAACTATGGTCACAAAACATGTTTGGTCGGATTCTAACGATCGACCAAACGGGCCGGGTTCGAAAGTCTAAGCGGTTGTCAAGACCGCTTGACTTACGACCCTAAACAAGCACTAGACTAAAAGTGAGGAGTTAAACATGTTAAAACATAATTAACTAAGTTAGAAAACAGGTTTGATATCAAAACAAAGTGTTTTGATACCTTAAAATAGCTTCGTTGCAAAATACGCATAAATACGCATTTTGACCGAAACTTTAACTCGTCACTTCGACTAATTGACGTGGTAATCAGTAGGTATAGTCACAAGAGACTATAACCATCGTGATTACGCTCACGTTGCAAAGTCCAAACGAACTTTGTGTTGACCAAATCATGGTCAAAGCAGAAAGTCAAACACTGTTTGACTTTCATGCTTGAAAAGCATAAATAAGCATGAAAGAAGCTTACAAATGGTCCAAGCAAGGAAAAATTGATCTAAAATACTCAGGTATGAAGCCTTAGCTTCAACTTAGAGCAGATTTGATCAATTTGTGTGAGGAATGAGAATGAACACGGTGGGTATTTATAGGAAGTCTTAAGTTAACAAGATCTTTACAAGTGTTTTTGAGCAAATCAAGGCATTATCTCAACCATACACTTGTGGCACATGGTTTAGAATACAATGGGAGTTCAAAAACTATCAAATGGTATGCCCAAACCATGGTAAAATCGCCTGAAAACAGCTGCTGTGACCAGATTCAGAGTTTCTGATCTACAGCTGGGTCGCGCCCCTCGAAGACAGGGATACTGGGCTTCGCGGTCCGCCAGGCATGTTTCAGAAACTGTCAGTTTTGGCCCCTGCAAGCTTAAAACTTTGATTTTGATGCATTTTTGACGTGTTTAAGCCCCGTTAACCCCATTTCAAGGCTCTACAATGAAGTTAAAGCATAGGGAACATGAAATGTGCGTGAAAACATCTCGGATGTCGGTTCGTTTGGTCGTACGGTCGCGTTATTCGGTTAATTACGACGGAAACTCGAACGGACGCCAAAACGATCCAAATTACGCGACGAATGGTATTTTTGCATTCCAATCACTAAAATAAAATATTTTAATGATTACAAAAATTTTTGGATGTCCAGATATGTTCAGAACGTAAAATATGCGCGTAAATGCAAACTTATGCACTTTTTGACGCTTTTAGTCCCTATTGATCAAATAAGCGTATTTTCGCATAACGAACCCCTCAAAGCCTATTTCTAAGCTATGTAAAGGATATTTAGGGTATGTTTAGCTCATGATCAAGTTCCAGAATGTTCGTTGCTATACGAATCAGTATACTTTCGCAGTTTGACACAAATAGTCCCTGCGATCGAATAAACTTGTTTTCGACACACCAAACCATCCAAAACTTATTTCTAAGTTATGTAAAAGTTATTTAAGGTATGTTAAGACTATGTCACTGTTCTGGAGTGTTTGTCGTGTTAAACTGATTACGTTTACGCATCAGTTTGCGTATAACTTTCCAGAAAGTGATTTAAAGTTTGAAATCGAACAAGAATCAAAATGTGAAATTGTCAAACACAAATGAGAAATTTTTGAGACTAAAACACATTGTTTCTTTGATAAATGATATTGTTCTACATCGTGCGGTGTTTACGGAGCACAAGTGTCACGCATTACAAACTTTGTCTTGTTCATCCTATTAACTACGACATTATACATTTGACACTAAAGAACATGATTGACGGAAGCGATAGACATATTGCATTCACACCCTTCTTTTCGGATGTCTTCATACTTCTGCTCATCTTCCTCATCAGTCTGCTTTTGCCTTTTTACTTGTCTTAAGGAATTTGTGGATAAAGCAGATGCTGAGAGAAGCTTTTTGGGAGTATGGGTCTGTTGAGGGATGGCAGCTGTTGTAGGATAGACTGGCTTTTAAGGAACTGTGGGATCTTTAGCTCTGAGCTGTTCCAGCCTTTTTGTAGGTCTCAACTATCTTGGATTCAGACCATCTGGCAATGGATCTAGGTGAACCATAACTAGCAGCCACAAGCTATGCTCTCATTCTTTTAAGCTTCAATGCCTTATCTGGATTCACTTGTTTTCCTTTCTTCCAATCAGGTGGAGTAGGCTTCATTGAAGGATCATTGAGTATTTCGGTGATTCTTTCAACTTCTTCCTTGAGAGCATCACATGACCAGTCTTTAAATTGAGATGTGGTTGCTTTGTATGGTTTGTGAGCTATGATATGTTCAATGTAGTTATCCCTTAGTTCCTTGTCAAGCTCAACATTGATTGGCTTCTCAGACATGGATTTGCTCAAGTCCTTAGCAAAGTCTTCAAGTTTTCTGACTTTACTAAGCTCATGTGACAAGATACCCTGATACTTCTTGTCATCCATCCCTTTGTTGTTCTCTTTTGTTATATACTCAACATATTTTTCCTTTAACTTTAGATAATCATCTAGGTTTCTAGGCTTTCTAAAGCAAAAAAGATATGGGAAGGATCTTTGTGATGCATCCTCTGTTGTGAAGAATGATTCAATTTCACCTTTGACAGTGTGCACCTCCAGAGGATACCGAGTTGCCAAGGGAATGATTGATGGTTGTGTAGCAACTGGAAGGGATGAAGTGGGTTTTTTTTGAGTGGAAGTGATGAGGATGGTATGGTTTGAATGGGGACAGATGATAAGGGGACTAGTGATTCAATCTCCTCATCATCTTCTAACACAATATGAGTTTTTCTCTTGCGTGTGAACTTGATTTTTGGTGATGGAGGATGTTTTGGTGCTGAAGGTGGATGTGTAGGAAATATTTATGGTGTTGGAGGTGGTTGTGTTGTTGGTGGTGTGGTGAAAATGATTATAGCAGAGGTTTGGCTAATAGTTGCTGAAACAACTGGTGTCTCAGCGGTTGTTTGGCTAACATCTGCTGATACATTTGTTGTATCAACATCTGTTGGGTGGATTGGTGATGGTGGTGGTGAAGCTTTCTTTTGCTTCTTTTGTGGTGGTTGTTGTGGTGAGGATTTTTGTGGTGATGGTTTGGCTTTAGGTTCAGCAGTGGTTTTGCAGTGGTTTTGGGTTGAACAGAGGATACAGTCTTTGTAGCTTCAGCAGATGTTTTAGGAGGGCTAGAATTGGATGTCTAACTTTTCTTGAAGACGTTCTTCTTTTTGAAGTACCAATGTCCTCCTTTTTCATCTGTTCAGCCTTTTCTTGATCTATCAAACTGGAAGCTTTATTTTCTATTGTATCTTGCTTCTTCTGCTTTTCCAAAGCCATTTCTTCAGCTTTCTTGTTAAGGGTCTCATCAATCCCTTTTTCTTTTCCAGCCTCTGAAGCTTTTGCAGAAGTTTTTGGTTATGAAGACTGTGGCTTTTGTTGCACCTTTGGTTTAGGTTTTGCTCTTGAATCAGGCCGCAACTTTGTCAATGAATCTTTCTCCCCCTTTTTCGCATCATCATCATCATGAAGGATTGTTACAAGGGCAGAGCCAGTAAATTTGACCAAATGTTCTCTAATGGCCTTAATATCTGCTTGGGTGACCATGTACCTAGCATCAACCATATTCCTTATGAGTTCCATATGAGTGTTGTGGTTGATTTCAGCCAAATTCCTATGAGCTTGGATGATGGGTTGCTCAGAATTCAACAGCTCATTGGCAAATTGCTGAGTGCTAGGTTGACTTTTAGAAAGCTCCATCATCTGCTTCATCATCTCTTTCATTTCAGCAACAGTTGTTTCCATTGAAGTCATTCTATCAGTCAATTCTTTATATCTTAATTCATCACCTAATTTAATAGGATCATCTGAATTCCTACCTATGGTAGTTGTATTTGTTTTGACAATAGGAGAAGACTCCAAATCATCATAAACAAATGCCCATTTTTCTTGGTTCTGGGGACTTCCCACTGGAGCAGAGGTTACAGTTGTGTGACAACTGTCAAAATTCAGGTATCTGTACAATTAATTAAACCCTGATTAGTGCTTAATGACTGTGCTGAATTACAATTAACTGCTTTCTGATTATTTTCATATACATACATGGGCATCACATATTGCAAATGATATGCCATTATTGCATGAAAGCTTATTTGACTCAAATGATGCACGAAACACAGTTAGCACAGTTATCAGAAAAATCAGGAAAAATGCTGACAGAACTCAGCACATAGACAGATAGTGTATTGAGACACAGAATGAGCCAGAAACTAAGTACTACACTAGTATAGTGTGTAGGAAAGTGAGGATCACAAAACTGCCTTTCTAGTGATAGTTTAAGTGCCGGAAAGTGCCTAAAACTCACCCAAAGTGCTGAATTCAGCAAAATTCAGCATTTTAACACCCTAATATTATGCAAAAATATGGTTAAATGGTCCGGAATGCTTTCCTAAGTGTCGGGAATCAAAAGTGTCACAAAAGGATACATAAAGCACACTAAACTGCAAGTTTAGCACCTTAACAAATTAGTAACCATCCGAACAACCGGACACTACCCGAAACATCAAATTTACACTAGAAGCACTGTTTTAACATTACCAAGCTAGTTATGTGTGACAACTGGCACAAAACCGGTAATTCCCGTACTATTTTAATATTATTTATTGTCTGCAATTATGTGCTTAAATGTCAACATTATCTGATTTCTTACCATACATATGAATTCATGCATGTTTTATACTTCAAATATTGCTTTGTGCACTACTATAAGCATTGCGTCAGAGAAACTAGTAAGCTCACCGGTAAGACACGCTGTGTCAGCATTCTGCAGAAAACAGTCAGACAATAGAATTAGGGCCTAGGAGTAGGTCCCACACCTAGTATATATTAAAACCCAAGTATGGAAATAAGGGTTAACTTACAAACTCCCCAGAAGCTAAATTGTGCACTAAAAAGCACCCGAAACACACTTTAAATGCAGAATTTTACACAAATCAGCCATAATTCAACAATAATCAGCTTTTTAACATTGAAATATCATGCAGAATTCATGTTTTATTATCCAGAATACCTTCCTAAGTGTCAAGAATTAAAAATGTCACAAAAGGGTACATAAAGAACACTAAACGACATAATTTAGCGCTTTAACGAACCGGTATCTAACCGAACAACCGGACACTACCCGAAACATTAAAATTATACTAGAAGCATTGTTTTAATATTTCTGAGCTAGTTATGATCTCCGAACACCCTAACACACTATATAACATATAATATGCATGAACACTAAACGCCACCCTTAGATTTCAATCAATATGATTAACCTACCATAAAAAGCTTACACTTTACCCCCCCCCCCTTGGTTGTGGACGGTCACAAGGGTGTGGCCCCACCCTTGATCTCATTTGATTCCCCATGATCTTAAATGATTCACTTAATCTTATTTGATTGTTTAGAAGATCTTGCTTTGTACTATGGGGACATGTTATACAATGGTTAAACATAAAGCATGGTTATAAGTTATACCTAAAGAGATCATATGCTCATAACTTCACACATTCAACACACACTAATCTCTCTCCCTCTCCTCCCTTGCTCACGGCCAAGAGCCACCACCACATCACCACCATTTTCATCCAACTTCCATCCATTCCAAGGTGCACACAAGGTGTTAGAAGCTAAGTTAAGAGGTGTGGAGCTTGTGGATCTTGAAGGACCACCTTCATTTGCTATTATCCATCACATTTGCTATCTTCAACTTCTTGAGTTCTTCCCTAGCCATTAGAGCTAGTAGTAAGCCTCTTGATCTTGTTTTTACTTCTAGTAATAATGGTTAAAGTGTTATGTAAATGGTTAAACTCAAAGATCACAAAGAAATAAGAAGATGAACATTAACATAAAGCTAAATAACATGAAATCTATACTGATTTAGTGTATGTATGGAACTTGTTTGTGGATTTCTTGTGTCTATGATATTGATCATCATAATAACCTTGCTAGATGATGATTAAACACATGGTCTAGCAAGTATGAGGATGGATCTTGAAGAAAGCATAATGATCATCCTTTATGTTCCACATGAACTTGAAAATAAAAATGTTTTAGAGTATGATGATGGTTGGTATATGTTAAAAGTCTTGTAAATAGATGATTACAAAAATAATTTTCCCAAGAAACCAAGTTTATTTTCAAGATTTACAAAGTCATGATTTCTAAGTAAACTAATCATATTTTTAGTGTTTAAACAAGACTAGAAACATGCTTGTAACAAGTAAAATACAAAAGAAATAATTTTAGAAAAATCATCTTACAAGTTGTAAATGACTAAATCTTTCAAGAAGGTGATTTAGAAACAAATAAATATGTTTTAAAAGGGTAACTAAACCTACTAATTAACATGGTAAGTTACTACAAGTTTTTACAAAAACTTCAAGTTCATAATGTAGTGTAATTTACATGATCTTGGCTTATGGTAAGTCTTGATTGTGTTATTGATGATGATGATGATTTTAAAAGAAAATGATATGCTTTGAAAGCATGGAAACCTCCATTTTTAAGGGGAAACTATGGCAAAATTTTTGTAAAAATTAAACACTTAGAAAAATATTTTTATACAAGTGTTTATAAGTAAATTTTGAACATGGTTTTCATATAAAAGTTTGCCATAATTTTTATTTCATAAATTACAAACAATGGAGGTTGATTTTTGATAAAAGTGACTAAGTATATATATTTAGTTGTCACCATATGTGTGTTACTTGTATATTATGTGTAGTAGTTATATTATTTTAGAAACTCGAAAATAATATAACACACTAATATACCAAAATTTGGAATACAAAATATAACATATTTTGGGCAAATAGAAAATGTATCATTTTGATGGAGAAAGTATATATTTTTATACAAGTTAAAAATATACTATTTTGGGTGAAAACTAGAAAAATATATTATTTCTGAGATTTATATGAAGATATACTTATTTATACCGGAATACACCACAAATTGTTGGCAAATTACGCAAGTACGAATATACACAAATACAAGCATTCCTATGCTTGGGATTATGTACTTCAGAATTATACCATACATCAAGGGTGTAACTCAAAATATACAAAAGATTCCAAAATAAGTCTTAATAAACAACTAAGACTAACAGTCGTTACACGACCTAAGCGTCTCATAAGACATAGTACGTGTGTAGGTAGTGATACGACGCTCTAAACAAACCCGGTGAAGTTACGACACAGGAAACGCAAAATTGTGAGTTCATGTCCCCACTTTTAAACTTTTACTTGTTTTCTAACTTGGGGAAAATACATGTACAATGGTATGTAGAACACAAAACTAAGGAATGACACATAGATCACGTGACGAATAGGGTACCATAAGCACCATTAGTCAACGTATACATTTAGACCGCGGAACAGAAGGGTTAGATCTAATGGGTTTCAGGCAACCCCACTCTTGGCCTACTTCTACCAATGAGTGCTTTTGTGTCTCAGTCAATCTCGACAAAAATGCCTAGGTTTGGTGGCTTCCTATGTCGTGACATATGTTAATGTCCTCTCGAAACATTAGCGATATTGTATTCCTTACATTTACATTCACAGTGCAGATACGTTTTACAAATTGCATACCATATTTTCATTCAAGTATATAAACATTCTATTAAAAAACTGCATGAATTCACACCAACATTTTGTTGACGTTTTTCCAAAAACTTACATGTATTTCAGGTAACTAAGGTGGATGTACGCGCGGTCTCACTCCTGCTCTTGGATGTTGTTTGTGTTTTTAGGTTACTATGTGTCAAGACTCCTATGCCGTTTTGCTGGGTTTGGTTGTTATGTCCCATTCTATGTGGTGATATAAGAACCACAACCTTGATGTCTATCTTTTAATTAAGGGTGTAATCTTTTAAACAATATGTTGTCTTGTGATGTAAACTCTAAACTTAACTTATGTTTCTAGATATGTAATATTAATGGCATTTGGAGTTATTTTACGAGCATGTAGCATGTTTACCATTCGTATGCAATGAGAACCTTTCAGGATCACACATCGTGCTTCCGCCTTAGAAAGGGGTGTAACAGATTGGCATCAGAGCTGCGATTGTAGTGAACCAGGATTTCTTCACGAGTCTAGTCTACAATGTTTAGGATCCTCTCACGAAAACAATTTTCAAAAGTTTCCATTGCATAAAACTTTCCGCGACATCCACTACCTGAACTTGTTTTTCAAAGAGTCAAGTAAGGACACTATGAGACCTAGGGTGCACAGGGGTAGCACTTAACTTCAACTAGGAACTATTTGCTTGTTTGTGTATAACTATGTGTATACGTATATATCAAGAAAAATCTATTAATATGTATATATATATATATATATGTTAGGCCCTAAAGTGTGAGACTGACGCATCAAATTAACACAACGGGTTATGGTTACGAACTGGGCCTTACTGGGTTAGTTTATATTAGGTTGTGGACCTTTATAGGTCACTTGGGCCAAGCTTTAGGCCATGTGGGCCAAGCAGGCCCAAGGGGAGCCCATGTAGGGAAGCGGGCTTGAGTTAGTATATAAACAAGTTATTAACTTGTTTTAGGGTTTGATCTTCTGGGAACTTCTTAGAGCCTCAGTTACAGAATTCTAGAGATATAGAGAGTGGGAGGCGATTGGTGGTGAAGATACTTGTACTAGACGGTTTTGCTTATTCAAGTAATAGAATCGTGTGCAAGTGTTGAAAAGTGATTCGGTGTGTTTTTCGTATTCGGTTTGTTCTTGTTTGTTTTTCATCTTATTTCTTGAATCACCTATTGATTGGATTCCGCACACTCAATAGGTTGTTTGATATCATTGAAAGATCCGTTTTACGGGACTTACAAGTGGCATCAGAGCCATTAGAACCTGTTTCTAGGCTCGGTTTGATATCAAATTTTCAAGATTTTGATTTTTCGTTCATCGTGTTCTTCGCGGTATTCAAAGTGTTCATCGGGTTAGTTTGAAATAATCATCATATTTTGCTCTTTCGATCTTATTAAAAGGTGTTAAAGGATTAAAGTTTTTGTTAAATTGATTTGGAAATATATTCTATTTTTGATAAGATATAAAATTTTTTAATAAGTTTCCAAAATTTTCGGAACTGCATTTTTTTTAAAAGGTCAAAAGGGATTTCCAAATTCCAAAAGTTTGAATTTCGAGTTTCAAAATTTGGAAACACATCATTTGAAAACATCTCTTCGTGGTCTCGACTCGTCTTCCTGGCAATCATCCTTCATAAGTCTCGAGTCCTACATTCTGGTCTCGACTCCTCACCTCTCCAGTCTCGACTCACATCAACCTTTCCAACTCAGAGTTCTCGAGTCGCAACCTCCATTATCATTACTGGTCTCGACTCATCTTCATCGCCGTCTCGACTCATCTTCATCGCCGGTCTCGACTCATCATCATCATCATCACAGTCTCGACTCATCATCCTCACACGGTCTCGAGTTGCAAGCTTCACCGTCTCGAGTCGCAATCACGGTCTCGACTTCACATTTTTCAAACGGTCTCGACTCTTCACGGTTTCAAAGTCTCGAGTCGCAACCTCGGTTCCGAGTCGCAACCGAGATCTCGAGTCATCACTTTCTGTTCTCGAGTCGCCATCAGCAAAGGTTTCGAGTCCGACGTTTTCGAGTCACAGCCATCAATCCCTTACCGTACACCTGATCACCTGCAACTATCTTCTTCACCGTAACCACCATCGTCATCACGTGTTCTCCGTTCAACATCTCCGTTCACCCTTTGCATCTCCGATCACCTTCTCCGTTTGTCTCCACCTGCAACTTTCTGCTACACATCACAACCATTAACAACCACTGCAGTCACGATCATCGTCTACACCATACTTCTGATCACCATTCACTATCTCCGTTAACATCATCATCATCGTTCATCATCTCATCGTCATCGATCATCATCATCCCTGGCGACGGTGTTGTTAGAAAAGAGTTGACGGCTGAACATTTGGTAGGGTTCGGTGTGTTGTTTGAACGAAGAAGACGACAGACGTTATATATTTGTCTTTTAGGTTTTTATTATAATAATAATTATCATTTTGTAATCATTACATAATCATAATAATTAATTATAATATATTAATATATTAATAATAATAATAAGTAATAACTATTATAATATTGATTAGATTTTTCTAATCATAAAAAAAAGGGGGTTTGTTTGTTTGTGATATCGGTTTGAAAGTTTTTCGAGGTGCAGTTCAGAAATCGGGTTCAATCGCGTGCAAAGGGTTTGCGAGTACACGGGTTCTTGTTTGATTTGTGTTTTGAGGAGAAGAACAAAAGTATCAACCACCCACTGAAATTATGGCATTCGTGTTTCACAAACCAGTGGCTCAAGAAATTACCAGAGAAGAGATACTTTCTGTCTTTTGCACTCCTGAGTGTCGAGAAAGGGTTGAGGCATATAGAATACACAATGCTGAGCTAATACAAGATTATCAAGACATAAAAAATAAAAATTTTACTTTATCAAAGAATGAAAAGCTTTATAAAGATAAAATTGAAGCTCAGCAAAAAGACATCATCAAACTCAAAGATGATGTAAGTGTAAAAACAGCCCATTTCTTAGAAGCTCAGGAGAAAGTATGCATTTTGACTAAAGAACTGGAAGATATCAGAGATAGATATCAAATAAATGAGCTTAATATTAAGAAATTTGATTCTTCCAACAAATTAGTCAAAAACTTGTGTGATCAACAGCTCGCATACAAGGAAAATAAAGGGCGTGGTTTGGGTTTTAATCAGGCTCCTCCTCCTTATAATGACAATTATACTTATTTACCTATGACTGAGGAGGAGATGATAAATGAAAGTCGAATGACTTATGGTCCCAAAAACTATAAGTCATCATTTAATGGCAAACTAGTTGGGAAATAGAAGTCTGATCCAATAAATTTTGTTTCTAAAGGCTCTATTGATCCTAACACTTCGTCTTCATGTGCAGAGAAAGTATCTGAAGTAAAATGTGAAGATGTTCTTGGGAGTGAACCAGTTGTTCATACTAATATTTCTGAAAATTATTTTGAACAAACTGAATCTGATATTGCTTTTGGTCGGTCTTTATATGCGTCATTTTCTGCTTATGTTTCGTCTTGTGAGCCTGATGTTTTGGGCAAAACTGATAATGTTTGTGTTGAATCTTTGAACAATAATTCTGGTGATGAATGTTTGTCAGTTAATACTTGTGATTGTGATGTTTCTAATTCTTCAGTTGATGATAGCGTTACAGGTGAGGTCCCTCAGGATACATTCAGTGAAACCACTGAAACTTCTTCCCAAGAAAATCAAGAATGTCCTGATTCTTCTTCTGAATCGGCCTCAGTGGACGTCCCTAATGTTGAATCTAGTGGGACCACATTGGAAACTGTGACTGAAAGCAGACCTCAAGTAGAGTCACATGATACATGTGTTGACGAAACACGTGTTGATGAAACTTCATCTTCTTCATCTTCTGAAATTAAAACTGAACCTGATTTTGTAAAAGAAGAAAAAAGGAGTTGAAATAAATGAACAGTCACAGACAAATGTTTCTGAAATTAAAGTTAAAACAGAAACTAAATCGTCTGTTCAAAATGATCATGATAAAATTGTAAAAGACGAAAAACATCACCCGTCTGAATCTCATGCTTGTGCTAGTTCTGATCAACAGGTACATAAGAACTCAGAAAAGGCACATGGAACACATGCAAAGCAATCAAAGCAAGCTTGTTCATCTAAACCAATCAGATCAGCTACTGCTGCTAGCTCTTCGAATCTCCATACATTGAAGCGACAAACATGTTTCAACTGTGGAATTCCTGGACACATTGCTAGAAATTGTGTTCATCGTCAAAAAGTGCAACAAAAAGTCAACACTCACTCTTGTTCTGGTGTTTGTGAGCCGGTTCACAACACACAAAAGGAGCCAAAACGAGCAGATCAAAATCGAGGATATAAGAAGTCTGCTCATCAAGGACAAGGCAGCAATAATCCTCATAAGGCTCGTGACAAGGTGAATGAAAGATCCAATCAGGGAGAAAAGACGAAGAATGGTGCTCCTAGCAACAAGAGTTCTGCAAACAGCAAATATAAGCACCCAAATTCGTCTTCGTCTGAAAGTCATGTGCAGGCGCATCCAACACGAAGAGGACCGGTGTGTCCTTCAGGGTCTGCAAGAGCAAATCCAGCTGATCAGAATGCTTTCTACATGAAGAGACAAACATGCTTCAATTGCGGCATTGCTGGTCACATAGCTCAGAACTGCACACATCGTCCTTACGTACCATATTATATGCAAAATCGGAGGGTTACACCTAAGGATAACTACCATTCCAAGCCGATGAAGGTATCATCACCTAAGGCAATGAAGAATGTGAATCCCAAGGTTAAACCTTCTGATGGGGATTGGAACGCTGCTAAAAACAAACGCAAGGCTGTTCAAGAACAAAAACGTTTTTCTAAAACTAACAAGCCTGAATCAGCTAAAGTTGCTCAACCGAAGGCAACAAACACGTTTGTTAAACCAAAACAGATTTGGAAACCCAAATCCAAAGCAGCAAAGTCTCCAATCCTTGAAATTAAAGGGGACTTATGTTTAAAGGAAGTGTCTTATTTTGATGCTTCAGGAAATCCCAGGACCACGATGGCCTGGGTACCCATGTCTTACTAATCTCCTTACCTTTCAGGAACAACCAAGGAGGAGCTGTTGACAATCTCTGGAATGTTGATAGCGGTTGTTCCAGAGATAAAAATGGGTAACATTTCACTGTTGCAAAAAGTTCAATTTTTTTTTACAGATGATATGTTTCCTTTGGAGGAGATTAGAGAAGTAAGAAATGATCAGCAAAAGGTACCGTTTAAATTCAGTACTTTGATTTGCATATTGATTAGTCTTCAATCTGATGACAGAACGGTTAAGCAAAAATATTTTTTTTCTTAGTTCATTACTTTGTATATGTAGTGTCCTTTCTCTAGTAAATGGTAAATTTGCGCAAAAATACAAGATTTATGCACAAATTTAGGGGGGGGGGGGGAGAGGAACATATAGATAGATATAGAGTTTAAGGGGGAGAAAACTCAGAAAAAGAAAAACACAAAAATAGTTTGTTGTATATATATGCATTGTTTTAGGGGGAGAAAACTCAGAAAAAGAAAAACACAAAAAGAGTTTGATGTATATATATGCATTGTTTTAGGGGGAGAAAATGAGAAAAATACAAAAACATTAGAAAATGAAAAAGCCAAAAAGAAAGATTGCATGATATGGGAAGTGAAATAAATGTTCGTGTTAAAGGGTTTGACTAACACATGTAAGGTGCCATAGCTGAAAAGACTAGGATCTACTGCGATATGTCGATAGGCTTGACGCTCAAAATGATAAAAGATACTAAGTGATATAAACATAACGAACTATGTACCATGGGGGTAACATACCAACGGCGTATGATTTTATGGTCTTAAATCTTGCGTTGATAGATAGCCAACATCTGAGGTTTCGGGTCTTTATATTGTTGAATCATCCGGGGATATCTTGGCTGTCCTTCTGTTCAGAACTAAAATTGTACATGAACCCAGGAAAGAAAGTCACTTGGAATTAGCTCATTTCTATTTGAATGTCTGTATGTTGTCCCGATACACACAATTTTGATCTGATTCTGAATTCTTCTCTGAAAAAGTCGTGTACCTCCTCTGCTGCATCCAGATATATGCTGACCTGGAGGTGCTAGGCAACGACAGCTTCTGCTGCATCCAGATACATGCTGACCTAGCTGTACGTTGTCGCGCTGTAGATCAATTAAACACCCGAAAGAGGTCCTCAAGTGCCCAAAAGAAACCCGAGAAACCTATATCAAATTGAGAAAAACTCATTTGATCTGTATATTATACCATCTCTGCTTAAGATCTATTCTGTTCTCTTCTCAATCTATTCCCAGTTAAGATTTCAGAAATCTGGTTTGGACTTGTGAAATATGTAGTAGGGAAGATACTTGCATGATAGAGTGTGCTGTTTATATTTCCAGGATTTGATTAGTATTTATTTGGGTGTTCGTTGTTAAGAAATCAAAACATGATAAAACAGATTATATGCAGACCTAGACACAGTCAGGATATCTTAAAGGATGACATCAGTATACTCACCTGCTACGATGAATTGTTGTGCTTACCTTGATCGCGGGGGTATGCCTTGGAATGGGACACACGGGTATAATAGTATAATACTACCTAAAGCATATCACGAAGTTGAAAAATTGAAAGTTGAGCGTTAAAGTTTAAGTGGACAAATATATTGGCAATCGCATAGACCAGTTTGATTAGGCTCGTACTGAAAAGTGTTCCTTAGTCTGCTTGAGAACGAATTTTGATCCCATTGCAATTGTAATTGTATATTATGGTAGTTTTTTTTATTTTGAGTTTTATTTTTATTTTTTTTTAGTTCTTAAATTCAAAAATTAAAAAAAAAAAAAATTGAAAAAATCCAAAAATCCAAAAGTAGAGTGTTTATTTGTTTTTCTTAAAATAAAAAAATGTAACCGTTCTTGAAGATTTGACTGATCATCAAAAGTTGAAAGAATTTAAATTGTGAAATTTGATGTACCTAGTGTTCATAAGGTACTCTCCCTGTTGCATAAGAAATGTTTGCTTATGAGTTTGTGAGCATGTGCAGAGCTTGATTTCAATCAAGAACAGGAGTTGATGAAGACTGAGATGCTGTTCATTGCTGAAGAAGCCTGAAGCAGCACAATAACAAGATGTACCTGAGTCAGAAGAACCGGATACGAAACGCCGTCTGACAGTGAAAGTACATTTGAAGAAGTACCATGAATCTGCTTGAAAGACAAAGATTGAAGAAGAAAAGAGCTGCTGAGAATCCTCCTCTCACATTCTTTTTAACAAGATTTTCAAGCAAATGCTGATCGTGATCCTGATATGAAGCTAACCACAAGAGCTGAAGAAAAGAGACCCAGTGCTGAGAGTTCAGAAGTCAAGAACTTCCACAACATCTGCAGCATTGAGACAACCATAGACTTCGTTGAAGACGTTGCTGATTTCATGTTATGAAGACAATTTGATGGCATCAGTCTAGGGGGAGATTGTTAGGCCCTAAAGTGTGAGACTGACGCATCAAATTAACACAACGGGTTATGGTTACGAACTGGGCCTTACTGGGTTAGTTTATATTAGGTTGTGGACCTTTATAGGTCACTTGGGCCAAGCTTTAGGCCATGTGGGCCAAGCAGGCCCAAGGGGAGCCCATGTAGGGAAGCGGGCTTGAGTTAGTATATAAACAAGTTATTAACTTGTTTTAGGGTTTGATCTTCTGGGAACTTCTTAGAGCCTCAGTTACAGAATTCTAGAGATATAGAGAGTGGGAGGCGATTGGTGGTGAAGATACTTGTACTAGACGGTTTTGCTTATTCAAGTAATAGAATCGTGTGCAAGTGTTGAAAAGTGATTCGGTGTGTTTTTCGTATTCGGTTTGTTCTTGTTTGTTTTTCATCTTATTTCTTGAATCATCTATTGATTGGATTCCGCACACTCAATAGGTTGTTTGATATCATTGAAAGATCCGTTTTACGGGACTTACAATATATATATATATATATAAACTTATGGCATAACATTTCCCTACAAGCTATCATGCCTCCCTCCATAAGTAAGGAGATATATGGCGAACACGACCCGACGGCTATAACTTCTGATGATGATGAAGATCCCAGTTGAGTTTTGGAGGATGACAATGTGAAGAAAGATATTCGACCTTTATATGTATTAAACATGTACTAATGGGTGATGTAACCCTTATACACTTTGTTTTTCTTCATAAACAAAAATGTAACAAGTTGTCCTAATATGTATAAAACACGATGAATATCTTAAGACGCATCAGTATTTTTATCTATTTATGCATGCTTGTTGATGTATAAATTGACTTATGTGTTTGGCGGATTGTTTGATGTTGCTTATGTGTATACATGTTTATAAATGTATATCCTACTATCTTGTATCAAACAAATGTCTAACCCTATTGTGTTGTGTTCTGGCAGAACATGGCACCCAGGAGAATTGTGAACACTCGTGATTCTGATCAACCCCCTCCTCCGCTACTACCAAGGACTGCTGAGGAACTGAACTCCTTGCTGGAAGAAAGAATCTCCGCAGCTATCGCCCAATACGAGGCGCACCGCACCGAACACAGTGGAGGACCAAGCGGTACTAGACGTAATGGACATGGAGACTCATCTGGAGGAAACACAACTCAAGGTAACCTTAAGCTGATTTGCTAAAATGAAATTTGTGAACGGTCCTTGTTTCATTATTTCATTGATTGCTCACATGTGAATTGGTTGGATCAATTTCAGGCTGCACTTTCAAGCAGTTTCTCGACTGCAAGCCGCTAAACTACAACGACACTGGAGGTGTAGTGGCTTTTGTGCGCTGGGCGGAGAAGACTGATTCCACTATCCGAATGAGCAAATGTACCGCGGACCAACAAGTCACTTTTGTTACTGGGCTGTTTGTTGATGAAGCGTTGACTTGGTGGAACTTGCAAGTCCAAACTCTGGGTGATGATGCCGCGTATGGCATGACTTGGGATGAGCTGAAGGAAAGAATGAGGGAAAAATACTGTTCTCGTGCTGAACTCTAGAGGTTGGAGACTGAGTTTTGGAACCTGACCATGGAAGGTGCGGACAATGTTGGGTATACTCGAAGGTTCCACGATCTGTCAAGAGTGATCCCCTATCTGGTGACTCCGGAATTTAAGCGCATTGAGCGCTACATCTGGGGATTGGCACCAGAATTTCGTAGCTTGGTGACTGTAGCAAAACCCACAACAATCACGCAGGCTGTAACTCTGGCTGTCAGCCTTACTGAAGATGCGGTCCGTATGAAGAAATTAACACTGAACCCCACTGAGAAAACCGAGACACATGCTGAGTCATCCGGTGACAAGAAAAGGAAACATTCAAATCTGAATCAAGCGACCCGTAGCAACAACAAGGGTTCAGACAACAAGAAGCGTGATACCAACCCGCCTAAGGTGGCGAAAAACTTCGTAGCTGCAAATGATACTGGAGCTAAGAAATACCAGGGCACTCTGCCCAAGTGTAACCGCTGTAACTTTCACCACGTAGGAAACTGTCGCGTTGGGAGATGCGAGAAATGCGGGAAATCAGGCCACCGTACTGAGGATTGTTGGGGAAAAGGTATTGGAGGCCGCAATGGTAATGGTAATAGGAACGGGAATGGAAACCGAAACGGTGCTGGTAATGGAAATGGAAATGGTAACGGTAACCGGAATGGTAACGGAAATGGGCAGAACCAAGGATGTTTTGGTTGTGGTAGCAAGGAGCATTTCAAGAAAGATTGCCCGAGAGAAAACAACGCTCAAGCTCGAGCATTTGTGATTGGAGCAAGGAACGCACGCGAGGACCCTAATGTTGTCACCGGTACGTTTCTCGTTAACAACAACTTTGCATCCATACTATTTGATACTGGTGCCGATTATAGTTTCGTATCTGTGGAATTTAAACATATGCTTGGAATAGAATCTAGTAGATTAGATATTCCTTATTCCATAGAATTAGCCGATGGTAAACTTGTTGAATCAGGCGAAGTTGTTAGAGGTTGTACGTTAGAACTTGGTGAGCAGAGATTTAGTATCGACCTCTTACCTGTTCAATTGGGTAGCTTCGATGTGCTGGTCGGAATGGACTGGCTGTCCAAGAATAAAGCTGAAGTTGTTTGTCACGAGAAAATCATTCGCATCCCTCTTGCAAATGATGAAACTCTCATTGTGCATGGAGAGAAACGAGACACGCCTCTGCGAATCATCAATTGTATGAAGGCACATAAATGCTTGCGAAAAGGATGTGTTGCATTCTTGGTGCACGTTGTAGATAAGAGGACTGAGGAGCCGAAACTCGAAGACATTCCTATGGTAAAAGGAATTCCCTGATGTTTTTCCCGAAGATTTTCCAGGCTTACCTCCGCAAAGACAAGTCGAATTCCATATAGACTTGGTTCCAGGAGCCGCTCCTGTAGCCAAGGCACCCTATCAGCTTGCACCATCCGAAATGCAAGAATTATCTATATAACTCCAGGAGTTGTTGGATAAAGGATTCATAAGGCCAAGCTTCTCGCCTTGGGGAGCTCCAGTGTTGTTCGTAAAGAAGAAGGATGGAACCTTGCGGATGTGTATCGACTACGGAGAGTTGAACAAGCTCACTGTTAAGAATCGGTATCCACTACCGAGGATTGACGACTTATTCGATCAGTTGCAAGGATCGAGCTACTATTCCAAGATCGACCTTCGATCGGGATACCATCAGTTAAGGATCCAAGAGGAAAGCATATCGAAGACAACATTCAGAACGCGTTATGGGCATTACGAGTTCCTTGTAATGCCATTTGTACTGACGAATGTGCCAGCGGTATTTATGGATCTGATGAACCGCGTTTGCAATCCATATCTCGATAAATTCGTGATTGTATTTATCGATGATATCCTGATTTATTCACGAACGAGAGAAGAGCATGAGCAACACCTCAGGACCATCTTGGAATTACTGAAGAAAGAGAAACTATATGCAAAGTTCTCAAAGTGCGAATTCTGGATTCGCGAAGTACAGTTTCTTGGCCATGTCATGAACAAAAATGATATTCATGTAGATCTAGCGAAGATTGAAGCAATAAAGAATTGGGAAGCCCCTAGAACTCCAACTGAAGTTCGACAATTTCTGGGATTAGCAGGCTATTACCGCAGATTTATCAAAAATTTCTCCAAGATAGCTCAACCGTTGACTTCCCTTACACAGAAAGACAAGAAGTACGACTGGGGTGATAAACAGGAAGAAGCTTTCCAACTTCTCAAAAACAAGCTATGCGATGCACCGATACTATCCTTACCCGAAGGCACTGAAGACTTCGTGGTATACTGCGACGCTTCGAGTCAAGGTTTGGGTTGCGTGCTCATGCAACGCCAAAAAGTCATCGCTTACGCTTCGAGGCAGTTGAAGGTGCATGAAAGGAATTACACCACGCACGACCTGGAACTAGGCGCGGTGGTATTCGCCTTGAAGATCTGGCGACATTACTTATATGGTACTCGATGCACAATCTTCACAGATCACAAAAGCCTGCAGCACATAGTTGATCAGAAGGAACTAAACATGCGGCAGTGACGATGGGTCGAGCTGCTAAATGATTATGATTGTGAGATTAAATACCATCCTGGAAAAGCAAACGTAGTAGCAGACGCGTTAAGTCGAAAGGAAAGGGTTAAGACCCTAAGAGTCCGAGCATTGGAAATGACTATTCGGACGAACCTCACTGCACGCATTCATGACGCACAACAAGAAGCCCTTAAGATGGAAAATCGTAGAGCTGAATATCTCCGAGGCATGCTGAAGAATTTGGTGCCAAAAAAAGAGGGAACCTTATACTTTAAGGGACGTATTTGGGTTCCGCTCTATGGCGGTATTCGAGAAGTCATCCTTGATGAAGCACACAAGTCAAGATACTCGATCCACCCAGGATCGGACAAAATGTATCAAGACTTGAAAGATTATTATTGGTGGCCGAGACTCAAGAGCGACGTTGCTATTTATGTTGGAAAGTGCCTAACCTGTGCTAAGGTTAAGGCTGAATATCAGAAACCGTCCGATTTACTGCAACAACCAGAGATTCCCATGTGGAAGTGGGAGCAGATATCAATGGACTTCATAACCAAATTACCCAGGACCCCGAGAGGGCATGGTATGATATAGGTGATAGTCGATCGGTTAACAAAGTCTGCACATTTCCTACCGATCCGAGAGAAGGATAGCACTGGAAAACTTACCGAACTGTATCTTAAGGAAATTGTGGCACGTCATGGAGTGCCTGTTTCGATTATTTCAGATAGAGATGGACGTTTCGTATTAAGGATCTGGCAATCCTTCCAAGAGGCCTTTGGATCTCAGTTAGATCTAAGCACGGCCTTCCATCCGCAAATAGGCGGCCAGAGCGAGCGAACCATATAAACGCTAGAAGATATGCTTCACGCATGCGTTATGGATCTAGGCGGCAACTGGGATACTCATCTACCTTTAGTTGAGTTTTCCTACAATAACAACTACCATACGAGCATAAAAGCCGCACCGTTCGAAGCTCTATATGGCCGCAAGTGCCGCTCACCGCTATGCTGGGCAGACGCTGGAGACAAACGTATGGTTGGTCCCGAACTTGTTCAAGAAACAACCGATAAGATCAGTCAGATCCGAGAGCACATTAAGGCGGCTCGAGATCGACAAAAGAGCTACGCTGATCGAAGACGAAAGCCCTTAGAATTCGAGGTGGGAGACAAAGTTCTGCTGAAAGTCTCACCTTGGAAAGGTGTGGCAAGGTTCGGAAAACGTGGAAAGCAGAATCCATGGTACATTGGGCCATTCAAGATCTTGGAAAAGATTGGTACCGTGGCGTACAAATTGGAATTACCGGAAGAACTTAATGGTGTACATAATACGTTCCATGTGTCAAACCTCAAAAAGAGTCCAACTCAAGAAAAAGTAATCATCCCTGCGGATGAAGTACATATCGACGACACCCTCCACTTTACTGAAGAACCCGTCGAGGTTACAGACTGGAAAGTCAACAAGACCAGGAGGAGCAGCGTTAAACTTGTCAAAGTACGTTGGAACTCTAAGCACGGACCCGAGTACACGTGGGAACGCGAAGACCAGTTCAAAGCCAAGTACCCCCACCTGTTCAAGAAAGCTCCTGCGGGAGATAACTCAGCCTGAATTTTGGGACGAAATTCTTTTAACGGGGGGAGACTGTGACAACTGGCACAAAATCGGTAATTTCCGTACTATTTTAATATTATTTATTGTCTGCAATTATGTGCTTAAATGTCAACATTATCTGATTTCTTACCATACATATGAATTCATGCATGTTTTATACTTCAAATATTGCTTTGTGCACTACTATAAGCATTGCGTCAGAGAAACTAGTAAACTCACCGGTAAGACACGCTGTGTCTGCATTATGTAGAAAACAGTCAGACAATAGAATTAGGGCCTAGGAGTAGGTCCCACACCTAGTATACATTAAAACCCAAGTATGGAAACAAGGGTTAACTTACAAACTCCCCGGAAGCTAAATTGTGCACTAAAAAGCACCCGAAACACACTTTAAATGCAGAATTTTACACAAATCAGCCATAATTCAGCAATAATCAGCTTTTTAACATTGAAATATCATGCAGAATTCATGTTTTATTATCCAGAATACCTTCCTAAGTGTCGAGAATTAAAAGTGTCACAAAAGGGTACATAAAGAACACTAAACGACATAATTTAGCGCTTTAACGAACCGGTATCTAACCGAACAACCGGACACAACCCGAAACATTAAAATTATACTAGAAGCATTGTTTTAATATTTCTGAGCTAGTTATGATCCCCGAACACCCTAACACACTATATAACATATAATATGCATGAACACTAAACGCCACCCTTAGATTTCAATCAATATAATTAACCTACCATAAAAACCTAACACTTTACCCCCCCCCCCCCCCCCCTTGGTTGTGGACAGTCACAAGGGTGTGGCCCCACCCTTGATCTCATTTGATTCCCCATGATCTTAAATGATTCACTTAATCTTATTTAATTGTTTAGAAGATCTTGCTTTGTACTATGGGGACATGTTATACAATGGTTAAACACAAAGCATGGTTATAAGTAATACCTAAAGAGATCATATGCTCATAACTTCACACATTCAACACCCACTAATCTCTCTCCCTCTCCTCCCTTGCTCACGGCCAAGAGCCACCACCACATCACCACCATTTTCATCCAACTTCCATCCATTCCAAGGTGCACACAAGGTGTTAGAAGCTAAGTTAAGAGGTGTGGAGCTTGTGGATCTTGAAGGACCACCTTCATTTGCTATTATCCATCACATTTGCTATCTTCAACTTCTTGAGTTCTTCCCTAGCCATTAGAGCTAGTAGTAAGCCTCTTGATCTTGTTTTTACTTCTAGTCATAATGGTTAAAGTGTTATGTAAATGGTTAAACTCAAAGTTCACAAAGAAATAAGAAGATGAACATTTACATAAAGCTAAATAACATGAAATCTATGATGATTTAGTGTATGTATGGAACTTGTTTGTGGATTTCTTGTGTCTATGATGTTGATCATCATAATAACCTTGCTAGATGATGATTAAACACATGGTCTAGCAAGTATGAGGATGGATCTTGAAGAAAGCATAATGATCATCCTTTATGTACCACATGAACTTGAAAATAAAAATGTTTTAGAGTATGATGATGGTTGATATATGTTAAAAGTCTTGTAAATAGATGATTACAAAAATAATTTTCCCAAGAAACCAAGTTTATTTTCAAGATTTACAAAGTCATGATTTCTAAGCAAACTAATCATATTTTTAGTGTTTAAACAAGACTAGAAACATGCTTGTAACAAGTAAAATACAAAAGAAATAATTTTAGAAAAATCATCTTACAAGTTGTAAATGACTAAATCTTTCAAGAAGGTGATTTAGAAACAAATAAATATGTTTTAAAAAGGTAACTAAACCTACTAATTAACATGGTAAGTTACTACAAGTTTTTACAAAAACTTCAAGTTCATAATGTAGTGTAATTTACATGATCTTGGCTTATGGTAAGTCTTGATTGTGTTATTGACGATTGATGATGATTTTAAAAGAAAATGATATGCTTTGAAAGCATGGAAACCTCCATTTTTAAGGGGAAACTATGGCAAAATTTTTGTAGAAATTAAACACTTAGAAAAATATTTTTATACAAGTGTTTACAAGTAAATTTTGAACATGGTTTTCATATAAAAGTTTGCCATAATTTTTATTTCAAAAATTACAAACAATGGAGGTTGATTTTTGATAAAAGTGACTAAGTATATATATTTAGTTGTCACCATATGTGTGTTACTTGTATATTATGTGTAGTAGTTATATTATTTTAGAAACTCAAAAATAATATAACACACTAATATACCAAAATTTGGAATACAAAATATAACATATTTTGGGCAAATAGAAAATGTATCATTTTGATGGAGAAAGTATATATTTTTATACAAGTTAAAAATATACTATTTTGGGTGAAAACTAGAAAAATATATTATTTCTGAGATTTATATGAAGATATACTTATTTATACCGGAATACACCACAAATTGTTGCCAAATTACGCAAGTACGAATATACACAAATACAAGCATTCCTATGCTTGGGATTATGTACTTCAGAATTATACAATACATAAAGGGTGTAACTCAAAATATACAAAAGATTCCAAAATAAGTCTTAATAAACAACTAAGACTAACAGTCGTTACACGACCTAAGCGTCTCATAAGACATAGTACGTGTGTAGGTAGTGATACGACGCTCTAAACAAACCCGGTGAAGTTACGACGCAGGAAACGCAAAACTGTGAGTTCATGTCCCCACTTTTAAACTTTGACTTGTTTTCTAACTTGGGGAAAATACATGTACAATGGTATGTAGCACACAAAACTAAGGAATGACACATAGATCACATGACAAATAGGGTACCATAAGCACCATTAGTCAACGTATACATTTATACCGCAGAACAGAAGGGTTAGATCTAATGGGTTTCAGGCAACCCCACTCTTGGCCTACTTCTACCAATGAGTGCTTTTGTGTCTCAGTTAATCTCGACAAAAATGCCTAGGTTTGGTGGCTTCCTATGTCGTGACATATGTTAATGTCCTCTCGAAACATTAGCGATCTTGTATTCCTTACATTTACATTCACAGTGCAGATACGTTTTACAAATTGCATACCATATTTTCATTCAAGTATATAAACATTCTATTCAACAACTGCATGAATTCACACCAACATTATGTTGACGTTTTTCCAAAAACTTACATGTATTTCAGGTAACTAAGGTGGATGTACGCGCGGTCTCACTCCTGTTCTTGGATGTTGTTTGTGTTTTTAAGTTACTATGTGTCAAGACTCCTATGCCGTTTTGCTGGGTTTGGTTGTTATGTCCCATTCTATGTGGTGATATAAGAACCACAACCTTGATGTCTATCTTTTAATTAAGGGTGTAATCTTTTAAACAATATGTTGTCTTGTGATGTAAACTCTAAACTTAACTTATGTTTCTAGATATGTAATATTAATGGCATTTGGAGTTATTTTACGAGCATGTAGCATGTTTACCATTCGTATGCAATGAGAACCTTTCAGGATCACACCTCGTGCTTCCGCCTTAGAAAGGGGTGTGACATTATGGTCCCCGAACATCATAACACATCATAAATATCTAGTAACTAGAATAACTAACTAGATACTTGGTTTTTAACCTTAAACTAACTAATTTAGTTTTACCCTAATCTACTACCCCCCCACCTATTTACGGCCCCAACAAGGGCCCCACACCAAGATTTGTTTAAATAAAATATTGGATCATGTTTTGCTTTCAGTAACATAATATACAAGAGTTAAAAATGTTGGAATGGTTATAAGAAGGACCCTTAAGATCATGAGCTCATTTCTCACACACTTGAAACACACACCATTCTCTCCTCTCTTCTCCTTGCTCTCGGCCGAACCAAGCACCACCATCATCATCATCTTTCAATCAAGTTACAACCATTCCAAGTATATACAAAGGTGTTAGAGATCATACAAAGGAGCTAGGAGCTTACGGAAGTTCAAGAACCTCTCTTATTTGCTTTTACCCACTTGATTTCTTCACTTGATCATCCCTAGCCTTGTGCCAGTGGTAAGAATTTTGATCTTGTAGTTTACTTCTATTTTAAGTGGTTAAAAGAAGAATCATAATGTTAATCATGAAGAACACTAAGAATCACAATATGTAAACTTGAACATAAGCATGGTTTATGAAGAAACTAAGTTGTTATTGTGTTGTTTTGCTTGTTGATTGTTATTTGTTCATGTATATGATATAGATCATCAGGTGATCTTGCTAGATCATGATTAAAAACATAATCTAGCAAGATTAGAAAATAGAAATGTTGTAGGATGATAGATCATCCACACATGAAGCATGAACTTGAATGAACAAGTGGTTTTCTTGAAAAATAACGATCAAAGTTAGTTGTTAATCATATAGATCTAAAGATTTATGGATGGTTTTATAAAGAAACCAAGTTAAAAATATAAGTTTTACTAAACCTTGGTTCTTACATAAACAAATCTTATTTTTAGTGGTTAAACAAGTGTAGAAACACTTGTGTAACAAGAGGAATTCATAAAGAAATATTTTTAGAAAACATGATCATAAGTTGTAAACATCTATATTCTTTAAAAATGAAGTTTTTAAAGAATCAATCACACTTTAGAAGGTAACAATGCTTACTAAGAACACTAGTAAGTTACTACAAATTTTTACAAATATTCAAGTTCATGAAGCATTAGATTATACTTGTTTTTGGCAAAATTGGTAAGTAAAGGTTGTTTATTGTTGATTGTGAACTGATTGTGATGATTTTTACAAAAGAAAATGATATGCTTGAAAGCATGGAAACCTCCATTTTTAGGGGAAACCATGGCAAAATTTTCTAAAAATCTAAACACTTGGAAAAATATTTATAAACATGCACTTACAAGTGTATTTTCAACAATAAATTATTACATAAACCTTGCCATGATTTTTGCTACAAAATTATAATTATTGGAGGTTGGTTTTTATAAATAAAAGTGACTAAATATGTATTTAGAAAATATATATTTAGAAGACACCATGTGTGTGATTATTTGTATATTTTATGTATTAGTTATATTATTTTAGGACATGAAATAATATAACACATCAAAATACCAAGGATTACAATCCAAAATATTACCAAAATCCCAAGAATATGAATATACAAGTTGTACACAAAATATTGGTGAAAACCGAACTACGGAATAAGACTTACAAAATATTCCGAAAATTATATTCACAAGTATATTTTGGTAAATAATATTTTGGACACCAAGGAAATGAAAATATGATTTTTACATTGACTACAAAAATATATCATATTTTCGACAAGGGAAAAATATATTATTGGCAAGTATAAATATATACTTTTCTTGAAATTCTTAGAAGATATATTATTTTTGAAAGAAATATATATATTTTCTAAACAAACATGAAATACAATATTTTTGGGAAAAAAGATATATTTTCTCAAATAAATATGAAATATATCATTTTTGGAGAAAGATAAGTTTATATATATATTTTCCAAGATAGACATGAAAATATATTACTTTTGAAACTTATGAGAAAATACAAATATTTTTGCCAAAAGAAAAATTATAAATAAATTTTCTAAGTAATATTTATTACAATATATATTTTGGAAATATATATTGGTGGACTTTTATTAAAGATAATATTCCAGAAAAATTAATACGAAATTAAGTACAAGAATACTTAATGAATACAATAAAAATACGTATTCTCATACGTATAAATACACACAGGAATACGACCACGATACATGGCAAAAATATACAAATACAAGAATACGAATACATATACGCCCATCCTTGGGAAGGATATATAAGAATAAATACTTGGGAAGTATTAAGTTAAAATGTATTGTTTTAATAATTATTCCAAAATTTAATAAATATAATTTAAGTTAAAATATTAATTATTTTAACAAATAATTATATAACTTGGAATAATATCGAAGACATAAAAGAAACGTAACTCAAAGACATTAATACTAAGTCAAGGCACGACACGCCCGTCTAATAGATCATAGTACGTTGTAGGTAGTCGTGTTTACCCGAAGGAGGTTGAGTTACGGTGGTTGAAGACGCAAGACTGTGAGTTCATGACCCCCGTTTCTTTAAACTGTTTTGTTTTATAACTTCGGGGGTGAAGTACATGTTACAAAATGATTACAAACAATTACAAATGGTATGGTTAGCTATGGAAAGTACAGTAGATCATGTGAATGGGTAGGCGCACTCCTAAGACCATTAATCCTCGTGTTAGGACCGAGGGACATGAGTGATAGATCTATTTGGGTGTAGCGAGCCCACACCCATGTGGACCGGGGATTGGCCTATGAGGTGACTATGTCTTACAGCCGGAGGCCCGGTATAAATCTGCTAGGTTTGAGCCTTCCTACGTCGTTGCACGCATGTTAATGGCCTTGCAAACCATTAATCGATATGTTTCCTTGTTTTGCTTTCATACCGGGATTTACAAAACATAAATACATACAATGATCTCAAAGGTTTATTCATACACACAAACAAACATATGAACTCGCTCAACTTTTGTTGATGTTTTTAAAACTACATGTATTTCAGGGAATTAAAAGTGGATCTGGCGGGCGTTGGATGTTTCAAGTTGCGTTAAGAATAAAGAATGTCATCCGTTGTCCTAGGGTTTGGTTAGGGTGTCTTATTCCTGGACGAGACACATCTTCCGAAGCCTGATTTTATTTAAGTTCTTTTGATGAGTCCTTAGTGAACTCTAAACAATTCGTATGGCTTGTAAAATTTGAAGTCTATGTTTAAACAATGATGTTTGTGATGTTTTTAAACTTAATTAATGGATGACCATCTATGAATTTTATCATATAGTTGTCGTTATGATTGAATGCAATGATATTAAGAAAGTCACACCATAATCACGCTTCTGCAAAAGTCAGGGTGTGACAAGTTGTAGCCTCAACAGTGGCTGCCCTAAAGGGAGTCTTAATGATGTAACCATTGTCCAACAGATAACCAATGGGTTCAACAGTTTTAGTGGCTGCTCCACTTGAACTACCACCAAGAGTTTCATGAAACTCAAGGGGTGTACTCTTAGTAATGGGTAAGTGAGAGGGACTTTTTTGAGTCTGAATTTCAATTGTCTCAAACAGAGGTATTATTGTTGGTGGAATTTGGGGAGAGGGTTGTGGAGTTGAAAGCGACATTGCCCTGGGAGAGGGGCTTTGAAACATACTCTCAATTGAGAAGTCTGCTTCTTGTTGTGGTGTCCCTATGCTTACAACATGATCCTTTTGTGTGGATTCATGAGGAGTTTGTTTGGGTGGAGATCCTACCAACTGCTGTGAGGAAGTAACAACAGTGGTTTTAAGTGACATTTGTGTTGTCACAAGGTTAACTTCTGGGATCTCATCTTCGAGAAGACCCTTTTTATGTTTTTGTGTTTTGGTGGGCTTTTTGGAAATGGAAGGTTTCTTTTTGGGTTTGGCTGGTGTGGATTTCACAACACCGGTTGTGGTGTCATGATCACTAGGAGCAGTGGGTTCAACATCAGAGGTTTGAGCAGCAGATGTGGACTCATCTAAAATAGGCTCATCCCCCTTTGTTTGTGTTTTGGAAACCATTGACTCTTTATCCATAAGGTGAGTTAAAGTTTCACTAGTAAGACTATTTATTTGCAAAGCTACACCTTGTTGAAAATCTTTTTGTGGAACTTGTTTTTGTAGATAATAGCTTAATAGTCTTGGGTACGTTAGAAAAGAATTATTAGCCCCCTTTTGAACATTCTTCACATTTGTGACTAAATCAAAAAATAGTGCTTGGGAAAAATTGAAATCAGATTTTGTTAAAATAGCATAACCCAAGTACTGAATTTTAAGTGGTATCTCATTAAAAGCAGTGGTCTTAGTAGAAAGACAAATGAGTAAGGTATGGAAAAAGATTTTCATTTCAGCAGGGAATTTTGGTTTAAAAATGGTGACCCCTATTAATTGACCATCATACCCTCTCTCAATGAACTCTGCATGAAGTTCTTGTTTTTCAAAGGAGGTCTTACCTGCCTGATCATTCAATCCAAATGTTGTTGATATAGAGGATGGGGAAATTTGCAAGTGTTTCTCCGACTTTGGAAGTGATAGCATAGGGCACTTTCTGTAGTGACTGTATTTCAGCATTGGCCCAAAAATCTCGGAGTGTTTCTTGATGGATTGGAGCATTGGTAGTAAGAATTGCTTTGTGTTTTGTTGACGTGAGAACGTCAATTATTGAGTGAAAAGAAGTATTTTTGTTTGTTTTCTAAAAGATGGGAAGATAGTTGTGGGGATTTTTGATTGACAGAGCCATGATCAGAGAAAAATTAGAGGAGGGTTTTGAAGAAGAAGAAGATACTGGAAACCGCTTTTGTGAATTTTGAATTCGAGACGGCAGTAAAGCTCTGTTTGGGGATGAAACAGGGTTTTATAGGGTGAAAAAGTGAATGCTGACGTGGCAGTAGTTACAAAGATCTGATGGCTAACATCTGTCCACGTGGTAACCTCTGTTGTGATAATGGATGACAGTTGTTTGGAAACCACTGTTGGGCAACAACAGTGGTTGGGAACAGTGGAATGAACAGTGGCTGATTTTAGTCAATCAGTGGATAAACATCAATGGTTGAGACCAACAGCTGTTTGATCAACAGTGGTCATAAGCAGTGGTAAAGAGAAAACAGAGGATACCTTTTAGCAGTGGATGATTTTTTAGCCAATCAGAGGTTTGAAAAACAGTGGTTATGGACAAACTTTTAAGGATTCTTGAAATTTTTTTATCAATCAAAGCTGTTGGATTTTGGATTTTCTGAAAACACTTTAATGCTTTTTATTTATGGAAAACAAAGTTTTGCCTTTTAATCCATGTTTTGCATGCCAATCCTAAAGATCAAGCTTTCAAAGGTATATGTGTCTAAAGCTTTTTTCAACACATCTGCTAGCTGATCCTTAGTTGGAAAATGATGTAGAGAAATCAAACCTTTTTCATAGCTATCCCACACAAAGTGATGTCTGATGTCAATGTGTTTGGTGGTTGAATGGGAGGCTAGATTTTTAATGATGTTTTCAGCTGCTTGACTGTCTAACATGAGAGGAGTCTTTAGAGCAGTTACACCAAAATCCAACAGTTGATTTTGAAGAACAAAAGTTGGGCTTTACAGCTTGCATCTGTAATGTATTCAGCTTCAATGTGCAAACAACTGCTTGGTTTTTGCTCTTCCAAGATACTAAGCAATTGCCTAGAAATTGGCACCCTCTTGATGTGGACTTCCTTGTGGTGTTACACCCAGCAAAATCACTATCTGAAAAACCTGAAAGCTTGATATTCCCATTAGCAAGATACCAGATACAAAGTGTGGGAACACCTTTTATGTATCTGAATATTCTTTTTACAACAATGAGATTAGACTTCCTAGGTGCTGACTGGGATCTTGCACAAACACAAGTTGCAAATATGATGTCTGGCCTAGATGCAGTTAGGTACAATAAAGACCCAATCATGCTTCTATGTTCTATATAATGTTTGATCAACCAAGTCATCTTTTTCATCTACAGTGACCAGCTTTGTGGTTGCCATGGGTGTACTACATGGTTTACACTCATTCATCTTAAATTTTGTTAAAAGTTCTTTTACATATTTACTTTGATGAATGAATGTTCCATTTTGCAATTGCTTAACTTGGAGACCAAGAAAGAAGTTCACCCATAACACTCATTTCAAACTCAGCTATCATGAGTTTTCTGAACTCTTCACACATGGAGGTACATGTGGATCCAAAGATGATGTCATCAACATAAATTTGGACAATCATCACATCCCTTCCTTTCCATTTTAAAAACAGTGTTTTGTCAATTTTACCCCTTGTAAACCCTATGGAAATGAGAAAGGTGGAAAGAGTTTCATACAAGGCTCTAGGTGCTTGCTTCAAGCCATACAAAGCTTTGTTGAGCTTGTAGACATGATCAGGATAAATGGCATCTTCAAAACCAGTAGGTTGAAAAACATATACCTATTCCTGAATTTTTCCATACAGGAATGTACATTTTATATCCATCTGGTACACCTTCATGTTGTGGTTGACAGCAAAAGCTAAGAAGAATCTGATGGCCTCAAGTCTTGCTACTGGAGCAAAGGTTTCATCATAATCTATGCCCTCTTCTTATCTAAAGCCTTGAACCACTAACCTGGCTTTGTTTTTAACCACAATGCCCCTTTCATCAGTTTTGTTTTTGAAGACCCACTTTGTGCCAATTGGACATACATCCTTTAGCAGTGGTACAAGCTCCCATACTTGTTGTCTTTTACACTGTTGGAGCTTCTCTTGCATAGCTTCTACCCAACTGTTGTCTTTTAGTGCCTCTTGGCACTTGACTGGTTAGATGAGTGATAGAAAGCCAGCAAAAAGACAGATGTTTTGGGATTGACTTCTTGTGAGAACCCCTTCACTGATGTTGCCAATAACTTGGTTTGGTGGATGAGATTTAAGGAAGATTAGATCCCCCTTGTATGGAACAATGGCATTGAGAGGTGAAGGCTGCAGATGTGAATCATCTGAGCTAACATCTGTTGGCAAATTTAAAGAGTCAACATCTGTTGGAGATGGAGGTGGAGGAATAGGAGGAATGGGTGTGGCACAGTGTTGACTTTTATCCACAGATGATGGACTTTTGTCAACAGAGGTTGGACTTGATGAAGTGGCAGAGGTTTGATCAACGACTGTTGATGCAGCAGTGGCAGAGTTTTGGTAGTTGTTTTGAACATCTACTTCTCTGGTGGTGGAAGTGACTTTGTATTCTGGAATCACAATGTCAATTCCATGATCTTGAGGAAAAGATTGTGGTGTACCTACAGGGTTAGTCTTGACAGACAAATCTCCGAATGTAAATTTATCAAGGTCAAACAGTTCAGCAGGATTTTCTAGGATTTTTAATGAAGAAAGTTCATTGAACTTTACATTCAAGGTCTCTTCCACACACCTAGTCCTTGTGTTAAACACTTTATAGGCCTTGGCAGTGGTTGAGTATCCCAGAAAATAACCACAATTCACTTTGGCTGCAAATTTTGAAATTGAATCTTTTAGATTTAAAATAAAGCATGGGCAGCCAAAGATTTTGAAGTATGAGATCAGTGGTTTGATCTTGAACAAAGTTTCATAGGTAGTCTTTTGATGTCTGGGTTTGATTAAAACTCTGTTCCGCACATAGCAAGCAGTGTTTACAACCTCTACCCAAAAGGTTAAGGGTAAACCTGAATATGCAAGCATTGTTCTGGCAGCTTCAATCAATGTTCTGTTTTTCCTTTCAACAACCCCATTTTGTTCTGGTGTTCTTGGGATGTTGTACTGCCTTACAATCCCTTTTGACACACAGAACTCATCCAACTCCTTGTTTCTAAACTTTGTTCCATTGTCACTCCTAAAGATTTTTACTGGTAGATCAAATTTCTTTTCAACTTGTTTCATAAAGTCCCGCAAAATACCTGCAGTCTCATCTTTGGAGTGAAAAAAGTAAGTCCATGTAAACCTTGAAAAATCATCAACAATAACAAGACAATATCTTTTCTTTTTCAAACTCATGATTTTTACAGGGCCAAACAAGTCCATGTGTAACAGTTGTAAGCACTGGCTTGTTTTGGACTCTTCAATGAACTTGTATGAAGTTTTATGTTGTTTGCCTTTTAAACAGGAAACACAATGCTCATCACAAGTAAAAAGTTTTGGTGGAAGGCCTCTTACAAGGCCTTTTTCTGAGAGTGTGGTGATAGTTTTAAGATTTGTGTGCCCAAGTCTCATGTGACATAGTTTTGTTTCTTTGGTAGAGGCAGCTGAGAACAGACAGACATCGGTCATTGGATTATCCTTCAACATATCAACCACATACACATTGCCACTCCTGTGAGCAACAAGTTGTGTTTTGCTCCCGGCTATGATTTCCTCAATCTTTTTAACCACTTCTGGCCCAACAATCTTACAAGTTTCCTTAGTGAAGAATGGCCCATAGCCCTTGTCACTCATTTGAGACACACTAAGAAGATTAAATTTAAGATTGTCAATAAGATTGATATTTTCAAACTTGAGTTTCCCAGCCTGAACAGTCCTTGACCCCGACACCTTCCCCTTTGAGTTGTTACTAAAAGATATATCACCCCTCCATGTTTTTTTAAATCTTTGAGTAGGGCTCTACATCCTGTCATGTTCCTGGAGCCCCCACTATCTACATACCATAAACTATCTAAGCATGCAGAAGCTCCTTGCACAACAAGTAACAAATTAGTTTAGGTGAATCTCCCAAGCCAAGATGGCTTTGGATGGGGTCACATACATGTCAGCCTCAAGTCCAGGAGAATGGTCAGTGGTTTGGGCAGATTTTTGTAACATCTGCTGGGGACCATTTCCTGTCAGATGAAGGTAACCATAAGGATGCCTATTCATTTTTGGTTTAGATGGATTTTTGTAGGCTTCATAACCATAAGGGACCTTTTGGTACAATAGTTGACCATATCTCCTTGGGAATTAATTTGCAGATGGTGCATCTGTTACTTGAACCTCTCTGGAAACAGAGGTTGCATTCAGCTATTTTGTAACAGATGTTTGACAGAGACAAAGGTCTGTTGATTTTTGGTTGTTGATTTTTGTGGACTCTCCAGTGTTTTTGCTTTATACTCTTTTCTTTTAATTTCAAAAGTTTTGAGATAAACACACTCTTGAGTTTGATGGTTCTTTTTCCCACAAATTGTACAATGGGGAGCAGGCACAATCACACTTGTTTTGTTAATGTCATATGCTTTTAGAAGAAAACAGTTTTTGATGACATGATTCTTCTTTTCACAAAAATCACAAAACAGGTTTTTGACTTTCTCTTTCTTGTTCCCTTTTCAGCCTCCTTTTCAACAGAGTTTATAACCTCTGCTGGAAGGTCTTTCAAGGGAATGATTTTAACCTTGGGTGCTTTGACACCTTCAATTGTTGAGAAGTCCAGTGGCTTAAAATTTTTAAGAATGTCACACTCATCAGACCAGGTGGGTTTGAATTGATACTTTTCAATTTCCTAAAAAGTTGAGGATCCCTCTGATTTTTCTAAAACAATTTTCTTACTCAGTGACTTTTATTTCTTGACCAGCTAAATTTGTGGGAATGATTTCCACTAAGCCAGATTCATTTACAGAAGTGTTTTCAGAAACTTCGTCATTTTTTCTAAACCCAATGCCAAATTTCACATTGCTTTTGATCTGCTTCTCAAGTATCAACTCATAACCTTTACAAAATTCTACCCATTTCTCACAAGTGATTTGGGTAGACTCAAGCTCCTTTTTGCAACTCAGGTATTTTTCTACTATTGTTTGGAGTTGATCTTTCGTTATGCTTGATTCATGTTTTAGACTGCTGATTTCATTTTCTTTTTCAAACAATTTGGATTTTAATTCTTTAAAAGTTTTCTCAATTTCTATGGTTTTCATTCACCTCTTTGATGTTAGCAAAAGCAATAATGCATTTATTTGAACACAAGTCTTTGAGAACTTGAGGTGATACCTTAGCAGCAGCCATCATGGCACAATCACATCTTCCATCACATACACTGGAATCCCATGGGTCAGCCAGAGGTTCCAACAGAGGTTCCAATGGATGTTCAGCAACCTTTTCTTCTAACAGCTGTTCATTAACATTTTTTTTCTGAAACAGATGTTTCAGCATTCTCTCTCACCAACTTAGATTTAGACTCTACTTCCTCTGATTCAAGCCCTTCTTGTACTATTTCTAGTGCCATAAAACAAAATTCATCAGGTTTTTTTATCAGAATTAGCAACGAGAGCAAAGTTTTCATCAGTTAAATCCTCAGGTAAGCTACTCCAATCAACAAAGCCTTGTGTAAAGAAGCTTTGTTAACTGGCCTCTGCCTGATCAGATTTTTGTTCAACTTGAGGTGCAGGTTGCACTTGGACCTGGGGTGCTGGGGCTTGAACATATTGAATTTGAGGAACAATGGTTTGGACATACTGAATAGGAGCAGTGTTTACATGGTGTGCAAAGTGAGTAGTACATGTGAGGTGCAGGGGTATATTGGGAATAATGAACAGTGTTTTGGGTATTTTGAGGTCTTAGACTAGGGTGTATAACTATAGGACTGCTGGTTTGGCTCGTACATTCCCTACCAAAGTAACCAAGCCTATTACACTTATAACACTTTATTTTTTATTTATCCAACCCAACTTTTAAGTTCCCATGCTACCCTGGCAACTTCCTACCAGTTCTCTTGTAAAACTTGCTTGTTCTCACACTCAACAAGACAAGTTGATGTAAAATGTCCATCTCTTCTAGATCTGTGGGGTCAAAATGTTGAAGGTCATTTAATTCAAAGGACAAGTTGTCAGAAACCTGGTTTTCCCCATTTGTTGTGAAGCTATAGTTGGGTGAGTAAGAATCAGAGTTAAATGCTCCACCAGATGTTATATCAATGAAATGATCATAACTCTGATCCTAACTACTACCAGATGTTTCTTCCTGACCAAAAAGTATTGTGATACCAAAAGAGTAGTCATCAGCTACCTTTCCTAACTTCTGTATCTTCTTTTTCTGGTTAAGCTCTCTCTCATAAGTGAGGAGCCTACCATGAAGCTGAGTCAAACTCATCTCCTTAAAACCCACATAATTTCTAGCAACAAAGGCTATAATGTCCCATTTTTCTAGTAGTGATATAAGAAATCTACTATTCAAAGTTGAATTAGAATACTCTACGTTTACCAGTTTTAACTCACTAATCAGACAACTAAACCTTTCAAACTGTTGGGTTAATGACTCTCCTTTAACATGACAAAATGTTTCATATTGTTAGTTCAAAACCTCTTTTTTGTTCTCAATGACCTCTTCTGTACCACATAACTGCTCTTTTAGTGCATCCCATAACTCCTTAGCACTATTACAGTGTAACAGGCCAGCATAGATGTCATTGGGTAGTGTTGTAGCAACTATACTAAATGCTTTAGCATCTAACTCAATTTTCTGAAAATCCTGCTCGGAGTAATTTTCAGGTTTCTCAGGCACTTGGACCTTGGGATCTTCTGCACTCTGCACCATCGGAACATGTGGTCCGAAGATAACCGATTTCCAGCATCCGATGTTTTGCTGTGCAAGTACATGTCCCATCCTACGTTTCCAGATATTATACTCAAATCTGAAAAGCATAGGTGGTTTGTACAGGGTGCTTGTGTTATGAGGATCTTGTGTGTTTTGAGACATTTTGGTTGTTTTACAAAGTTTTTGTTTAAACTACTTTGAATGTGATTAAACTTTTAACTCTGTTTCTCAACTTCCTACGAACAAACGATATCAATGAAATAAGTTGATCTTTTATATCAAATTGATTGTTAAATCGAATTTGATTGACCTATGCTCTGATATGAATTGTTAGGATCTGAGTTTGAATTGGTTGTGAGAGTTTAAGATGAATGATGTAAGAAGATAACAAATATGGAAATAAGGCAGCAGAATGAAGATAAACTTTTAAATCACAAACAATGAGAGATTTGTTTTCATCATGAATACTTTTAACTGAATGATTGCAATTACAACGATTCACATATACATGAATTACAAACTCCCTCTCAGTCTAAGATCACTCTGATTTGCTCGTACAAAATGTCAAGGTGAAGTGATAAATAGAATAGTACATGCACTGTTCTATTTATAGTACAATGCAGACCTCTGAGGAATCTAAGCTGACGTCACTTAGACAATGACATCTAATAACTTCTAACAACCTCTAACACAAGCTAATACTAAAACACTATTACATTAAAAACTCTATTATACAACATCTGATGAGCCTTATCCTCTGTTGAGCCTCAACAGACCTTCTTCATCAGACTTTGTCTTCTTCAATCAAAGGATGATCAAACCTTTGCTTTTAGCAGACTTTAGTCTTCATCAGTGGTTTACTTTGGCAGACCTTGTGAACAACAGGCTTTGTTCTTCAACAGACTTTAGCTATAGCAGACTTTTAGTTGTAGCAGATGTTGATGCCTTTGCCATTGGGAGGGGTATGCTCTTCAAAGGCTTTTATTGATGATCAGATGATTGTAGATCATGTAAGGACTCTCAAAAATGTCCTAAACTGAACCACAAGTAAAAAACTGGACCCCTGAAACCATACTGCGCATTAAAAACCAAGAAAACAAGAAATATGGTTTTCAGGCGGGCCGCGTAAGAGTAAGCATGGTCTTACGCGGGCCGCGTCAAACATAGGTTGACCGGATAAGTGTTCCGGATCCACGTGGTGACCAGATGGCAAGCCTACTCATGACCAATCCGACCTACGCATAGACTAGGCGGCCATGCGGGCCGCGTAAGGTTTGGCTTATGGTTTACGCGGGCCGCGTGAACCTTCAATTTCAGCTATAAATAGAGCTGATCATGCGCAGTCTTCTGGTGTCGACGAAAACATTCAAATTCAAATTCTCACTGCACAATTTCGAAATTACTTTCAATATTAGCGAGGCTCTGCTCCGATACCGGGTATTAACTCGATCACTGCTACGATTCAATGTCCGATCGATTAAAACTATCCAATGGATGTTTAAGTGCTGCCCACATTAGGGTTTATGCTTTGTCATTCGTCGTGAATTCAATGGATGTTTAAGTATCGCACTTTGTCATTCGTTGTGAGGGTTTAATCTCATGAGTTATCGTAAATGTTGTATTAGTTACTGACCTAGTTCGTGTGCATGTTATTTAATTTAGGTCAAAAGGCTAATCAGTAGGCTAAACTCTGCCCATATAAATCTACAATGTGAGTCATTCTCTTTTTATCAACTGTTTTACAATACCTCAAATTATTTTCAAATGTTATAATTACAGGGAGTAAGTCGTGGTAATCTTAATCAATGGCTAGTGGGGTATTGTGCACATTACTAATTTCTCACGGGGTTAGGCTAATAAGCCCTAACAGTGATAATCATCACTACTTGGGTGACAGGACCCAATAGTGGTATGACCATCGTCACCATTGTGACAAGGCGCCATATAACAATAAGATAGAATCCATTGTAATCGCTCTTATGCTGTAATTTATAACTGTGTCATTTTCTCAAATTGAGTGACTCGCCAGCATTTCCCCGCTGATAAAATATTTTTAAAACATGTTTCAGGCGACCTGCTGTAAATCAAGGAAACGTGCTAAGGAGCACTATCAAGCTTGAAGAGGTGGCTCAGTTAAAAATGAATAAACATGTTTTAATAAATTAGGGAATTTCCTAGTTAAATTCCTCTATTGTAAATTACGGGGTTTATCTCCAATTTATGAAATAAAATAATTGGGCATTTGAGTTTTAAAAGATCCTGTTGAAAATCTTCCGCTGTCGCATCATTGATACCACAGGTTCCTGTTCCGCGGCTTCTGATCGGGTCAAACCGGGGCTGGGGCCGTGACAGATCATTTGGGCTTTCTATCATCTGTTCTTTTGGTGGAGTCCAGATGAGCCAACATGTATCAACATGGAAGGAATGAACCAAGTGTTGGAGGCTGGACGGGGTTAACTTATTCTAGGTCTCGGAAACTGTTTGGGTGTTCGTTTGCAAGTTCAAGTGAGGTGGTGGAACTAGATTGGAAGCCAAGGCTCCCACGGTTCACACTCTGTTATCCCAAAATCGTTCATATTGAAAATGGGGACCTGAGTAACGTTCAACGCTTAGAAAAATGCCGGAACAAAGTGAAAACAGTGCCCTTCGTGCGAGTGGCTAATCTAGTCGCGCGAAGGGCGTGTCCCTTCGTGCGAATGGCTTGCCATTCATGCGAATGGTGCTATTTTGAGATGAAAACAGTTCGGTTTTGTCTGAACAGTTCACCTTCTTGGCTGGAATCAACCTCAACACTAACCCACAGCTATAGACTTAGCTTGTGAGCTCGGTGGGTTCATGATTCTACCAAGTTCGATATCATAAAGTTGTTTTAAGGTTTGAAAAAAAGAGCTTCAATCCTCAACTTGGTTGTTAATTCTTTTCAACTTATCGACAGACTGCCAAGGTGAGTCGCGAATCCAAGTGCAAAGACATGAAGAAATGTATGAAAGAAAGGTAGAAGAAATGTAAAGGAACAAGATAAAAAGTAAAGTTTAGAGAGTTAAACTCACTTAGAATGATTCTGGAATTGCTTAGCTAATAATGCTCGAATCCAGAAAGTTAGAGGGAATTTCGGAGTGTGGAAGGTGAGAAATGAGGGTGAGGGTTCATATTTATAGGCTGAGATGGGCTTAGGAACGAATGGGCTTGGGCGAATGGGCCTCTTGGAGCGGCTGATAACCTGGGGGGAAAGGCACCTTCATGCGATTGGGACGCCTTTCGCACGAATGGTCCAGTTGCTCGAAGGTCCAAGTCGTTTTCGCGTATTTCAGCCGGTTTTAAGAATTTTAAGCGTGTAAGTGCAATGCATAAGTGTAGTATGAATAAATGTATGACTAAACCGAATTTGCATGTATAACAAGTATGTATTTGCGTATAAATGTATCAAGTTTGCATGTATAACGAGTATTGTAATGAATGTATAACAAGTACGCATGAATTATGTATAACACAACATATAAAAGATCAAGTTTTATTTTGATTCAAGTCTCGGGTTACAATGCTTGGAAATGAAAGACGAATACAAAGGATTACAAGCTTCCAAAAATAGAATTACAGACAAAAATTCTAAATTAGGAAAGTTTCCAAAAAGCAAGGCGTTACAATACAAGCTTAACTAATCATGTTAAATAACTTAATAGGTCGTCTAACATGTTAAAGACCAGTTTATTAAAATGACGTAGATTTATAATTTTATATATAATTTAATATACCATAATAAAATCCCCACCCTAACCACCTATTGAAGTTAGTTAAAGAGATTTTGGATTGTACTTTGTAATTTTATCTTATTGTGTTAGTTATGTCTTAATATTTATTACCTTGTTAAGTGAGTCGTATCAGTAATCTAGTTAAACATAAGGGTTCATATTCGTTGTGTAACTGTAATTACTTTTTTTTTGTTCTAACATCTTTTCAGTATTAACTTACTTATGTGCATTTTACATATAAGATTTTTATAAGGAAAAATGGTTTGAAACAATGGTCTCTACTTATGGGACTTCGGCTTTGGCCTAGGTCTCCCTGGTCCTCATAACACATACTAAACCTCAAATTTATCCTAGATACCATTGATATTTCGTGATAACAACCAGGACTATCGTTTTAATTGTTTTTAAGTTGCTTGAATGATTACTTTTTGATTGAATCAAACATTGAATGTCGATTGGTGTAAGGCCTCAAACCCCGGAAGCCTCACAGTTGGATCATTGCATCTAACATAGTTCTTAAACTAACAATAGTCATTAAATAGAAGTGGAAAATACATCAATACTTCATTTCTTCAAGTTTAAACAAAACAATCAAATAAACATAGTGGGTCATCTAGGGTTGATAGTTAGTCAATATGAATGGTATCGGAGCCTTCAGTCCATTCCATGGACTTCTTATCAAAACATTGACCTGCAACCTGAACAACATGCTAAAAAGTTAGCTGCGTTGAGTGAGTCCTAATTTTAGTAAAAACAAGGAGTTGACGGTTAATATAAAAAAACGTTTAGTAATTTTCATCAATACACATTTTAACATCAAACATGTACATCCACTTTAATCTTAAGTAAACATCAAAGTGTGAAGCGATCTTCACCATCAATTGTCAGATACTATGTCAGACATACTGTTGGATGTGAGAGAGTGTAGTATGTGTGTTTTTTATTAAATAGTTTGAACAAATATAGAAATTCAAGCTAAACCGTTAATACAAACACATCATCATCAACACAACTAGATTTGGGAATGATTTCATTCAATCATATGTTTACAATACAATCAAAGGTACAAAAGTGTACTCCCCCTCGCCAGGTGATCTCTCTCTCTTTCACTAAGTTCTTATGCCTTTGGCTCTTAGTGTTCACTATATATAGGAGGAGAGCACTACTGGTGACGTCACCATGAAAGCAACCCTGAACAACCTAATTAAAGGTATAACTGCCAACAATTAACAAAACTGCTGGATAATTACAAAAGATAATATTACATTGAAACTGTTGTAAACAAAGAGAAAGTATTTGGATTCAACTGTTGGAAAGATTCCAACACTTTTGGAATCCAGTGTTTCTAGTCTTGTTTGACTTGTTGACTTGGTCTTCTGATCCTCAACCATGACTTATGTTGACTTGACTGTTGACTAGTTGACTAATACTTTGACAATACAACACTTGTACTTCTTTTATTTGAGGCAGCAGCTCCGTTCTAGCACTTTTAGTGGTTGTTTGAGAAGCTTTCAAGGGGGGAAACTTTTGGACCAATGTTTGAACTTTTGGACCCTTGTGTTTTGGCTTTTGTCATTAGCAGATCTTATATAACCCAAAAATCCCCCTCTAGATCTACTGATGCCAAAATCACACTTATTTAAGCATGTCTTTTATTTTTTTATTTGATGAAGTCTTTTAGTCTTTCCCTGATTATGCCTTTAATACCAACTTCAAGATTCAGAGCTTGATCATCATCATCAGCATCCTTTTCCATTTCAAGATCAAGAATGACCTTGATGTCTTCTAGGCTCAGACTTTGGACTCCATACCCATCCATCTGGGTTCTAGAGCCATATTCTCTAAAGATCTCCACATCATTTGAGTCCTCATTGCTTTCTATCTCACAATCTATGCAGTTATAGCGGTGCAAAATCCAATAACGGTCAAGGTCCGCTATATGATATATAGGTTATAGTGGTGGTATAGCGGTAGTTTTTATATCATGCATAGTTTATATAATTATATATGTATATAAATATATGTTTGAAAAATATTGATAATAATATCAAAATTCATAGTAACATCATGCAAATATTAGTAGTAATATCAAAATCCAAAACATGAACTGAGGAAGTCCAACGATTTAGAGATTTAGGTTTAATTTTGTTAAACGATGAACTAATGAAGAATCAGTGTCCAGTGAATGAAGACTTTTGTCCACGATTTAGGTTTAATTTTGGGTTTGGGCCTTTACTTTTGGGTTTATATCAATCAAAATGTTGATTAATGTGGCTTTATCTTACTTTTGGGCTGAAATATAAAAACCGATAAAGGTAGTGCTATGACTGCTATATGGGTTTCAAAATAGCGGTCCCATAGCGGGATTTAGCACCGCTAATGGCGGAACCGCTGTAACAACCCTCGGTAAAACCAACACCCTCATAATGTGTCTAACACTCTAGTATACTATAGAATGTCTCAAAATGTTTTATATTACACCCCGTATGTTAAAACCGAGCCCGATATATGTTATAACATATAAAATAAATGAAAAACATGAAATAGTAAGTTGAGGCGGGCCGCGTAGACCCACCCCAACCATTTACGCGGGCGGTATCAGGGTGGAAACCTGATATCATTGATTTCTTTAGTTCATACGGGTCGCGTAAGACCCCGTTTAAGTTAACGCAGGCCGCGAGAGACCTGCAACGCGGAAACATCCTGAGCTGACACGTGTCGACATCGTGGCGGGTCTACTTGGTGAGCCGGACAAGCTATACGTTGACCATATGTTGACGCGGGCCGCGTGAGAGTCGAATTCAGCAACTATATAAGCAGGCCATCGGGTTTCTCTTTTCGTCGCTCACATCTTTCTTTCTAAACGAATTTCTGAAATTATAAGCATTATAGTCGGGTATTATACCCCTAATTAGCGAGGTTCTGCTCCGTTGTAAGTATTATAACCCTAGTTTCGTAATAGTTACGTTGCCCGATTGATTTAGGGTTCCGTAACAACTGTCGTGGTTCTGCCCGACGTAGTTGTTGGAATGCCGTCTCGGGGAGGGTATCATTAATATTTTCAAAGGGTTATGATACTAACCAATGTACATTTGTATAAATTATAGATTATATCCAGGAAACCCTTACAAGAAGTCTAAGATAGCAATGTGAGTTTATCCTCTTTTTGTTAATCTTTTTGGTAATGTTTTACCAAACCTTAAATGTTTTACTATGATATTAAGCGGTGATTGAGTCTTTGTAGTTCTTCAATTACTGCCGGTATGTTGGGGTTTTGTATACAAAATGTACTACACTGTGAGTAGTAAGTCGAGGATGATAATACGTTACCATTGGACAATGAGTTAGCCAATGGGTAATATGACCCACAAGTCAGGGTTGACAGTACTAATGGAGTAATTTTGTAGACATAAACAATGTGATCGCTCTCAATACTGTTCACTGTGACTTTTATTTAAACTTGATTAAACTGGGATTCACTCACCAGTATTTCCGACTGACAAATGTTTTTAAAACACATTTCAGGTAACCCAATGTGACAGCCAATTAGTAAAAAGCCAGCTGGAGAGCACTGAAGGCTTGGGAAAATGTGGCTATAAAAGTTACCAAATAAATGATGTTTTAAAATTTAATAAAATAGGGTTTATCCCTATAAATGTATTGTACTAAGAAACTTGGGTTTTACCCATGTGATTATTAATATTAAATGAGGTGGTTTTACTCTGATAAACATTTCCTAACCACGGTCCTGATGTAAATTCCGCTGCAAGATTTAAACACCTGATACCACCAAACTCTGAGCTCGTGTCCGCCCGTTCCCAGGAAACAGGGATCGGGGGTTGCGACAGAAGGTGGTATCAGAGCCTAGCCACTGGTCTAAGCCAAAGAAGTGTTCTGCTGACACTTAAATTCTAAAATTTTGTGTTAGGAAATAAATTACAGAAATAAATGCATAACTGTAATTATTGGTTATGTGTTATTTGACTATTTGTTAGTTTACAGTATGAGTGATCAAGGACCCTTAGACATGAGTCGTCAGTTGTCTGATTCACCTAAGAGTGAAGGTACCTCATCACAGCCTGCCCTTTCTGGGTATTCTGCTGATCAGGAAGAAGGAGTGTTTACTTTTAGAGCTCAGTCAGAAGAGCCATTCCCTCATAAGAAACGAGGATGGTTCAGTAAGGAAGCCTTTGCTCGTAGGAAAAGAATGCGAAAGTTGCAACATCAAAGAGTTTTAGCAGCCGCTAAGCGGAAGACTGATGCCAATACACAGGATATGCTTAATAGAAGCCTAGCTAATTTTCATATCTTAGCTACAACTGCTGCTGACCCGAGTCTGGAACAACTAGTAGCCCCACAACCACAAAACCCAGATCAACCTATGGAGATAGAAAACCCGGAAAACCAAGTAGAAATGCATGATTTCAACCCAGAAGAAATCCCTAGGGTACCTGCGCCAAACCCCCTAGACCTAAATTACGACCCCTGGTGGGATGATAATAGGGACTTTGTGCAACGTTACCCGATACATGAAAACACACAGAACATAGAAGCCTATCCCGGTATGGACCCTTTAGATCCCTATTACCATAATGATTATATTAGGGAGATCTTAGAGGATCCTTACCAATTTCAGGAACTTTCACCCCCATATCAGGAACCTGCACCCCAGATTCCAAACCCAGTCCGAGAACCTGCACCCCCAATGAGTGCAGAAAACGTGCAAGAACTTAGGACTTTTGGGGAGGAAATTTTAGAAAGCAGTGAGAGAATGCGTCAGGTGGGAGAGCGTCTCGTATGGAAATACGATGAGCGCAATATGGATTTTTGGATAAATCTATATCCGTGAATGTGAGAATGGAGGAAACAGTAGTAATAATAATAAAAAAAAATATAATAAAATAAAAAATAAAATTATGTGTGTACGGAAGCATATTACTATTAGTGTAATTTTCTTTCTGTTGGTATTGTAATCTTTATTTCAGTACTAGTGTGTAATAGACGCATAGTATATGAAAATAGAGTATAAGTCGCAATGATCGACGTTTTTGGCTAGATTGCGTGTCATGTGAATTATGATATTATCTATTATCTTGTGATATTAATATGGGGTAAATGTTTAAAAATTCAGATGGCCGATGAAGGAAATCAGGGAAATCTGAATAACGATAATCAGAGTAACATTAACGTGGTTAATGAGAATCCGAGCATCAATAACAATGGAAATCAAGTGAATAATAGTGCTATCCAACACATAGTGGCACAAGGAATTATAGATGCAATGCCATTTATTCTTCAAACTGTTAAGGATGCTGATAATAAAAGTAAGCACAACAGTAAGCAACCAAGCGAACCAGAAAACAGCGTGAACAATGGACCTGTACTTCAATTGCCTATTCCTAAAATAAGAAGAACCATGCCTTATGGTTGTTCTGATAAAGAATTCTGGTTTTGTAAACCAATATAATTCTCGGGCAATGAAGAACCCATTGCAGCTCTACGCTGGATAGAAAAGACTGAAGCTGTTTTGAGAATAAGTAAATGTGCGGAAGAGGACAAGATAATGTTTGCTTCCAATCTATTTAAGAATGAAGCCTTAGAATGGTGGAACACTATCCTTCAGTCTAGAGGAAGTGATAGGGTTTATAGTATGGATTGGGAAGAATTTAGGAATATGGTAGAAAGGAAATTCTGCCCTCCTAATAAAAAGGAACAAATAGCAAACAAATTCCTAAATCTTAGGATGACTGGTGTGGATAGTAAGGGGTACACGAAGTTATTCTTTGAATATGCTAGAATAGTACCAACTCTTGCTTCACCAGAACCGGTGTTAATCTCCCGTTATATCTGGGGATTAATTGGAGAGATTAGACATGTAGTCAAGGCAGCTAGACCTCAAACTATAGAAGAAGCTGTAGAACTAGCAAATACCTTGACAGATGAATTAGTCCGTACTAGAGAAGAAGACCAGAGGAGAAACCTAACCCAAAGGCTTACTCAAGAATTTCGTTCTGGAAATTTTAATCGTAGGAATATGGGTTCTACCTCTGCACCATACTGCAAGGTCTGCAAGAAAAAGCATTCGGGAAAATGCTTCACTCTCTGCAATTATTGCAAGATGCCAGGACATAAGGAAGAAAATTGCAAAAGGAAATCCAGTAATGGATTATGCTACAACTGTGGAGAAAAAAGTCATATCAGGCCAAACTGTCCGAAATTAGCTCCAGCTACAAACAACAAGAATACCAAAAATGCTAGAGCATTTGTTCTGACTGCAGAGGAAGCCAAGGTAATCCCAGATGTCATAGCTGGTACGTTTTTAGTTAATGATGTCTTTGCTAAAGTATTATTTGACTCTGGTGCAAACCAAAGTTTTATTAATACATCATTTTGCAAAATTCTAAATCAGTCATTAACTAAACTACCACTAGAATGCCTAGTAGAGACAGCCAATGGAGAAACTGTTAGAATTTCTGAAATCTTGCAGGGAGCAAGCATAGAATTTTTAAATCAAAAGTTTATTGCAAATCTTTATCCCATGAATCTGGCAGGATTCGATGTTGTTTTAGGAATGGATTGGTTAATAGCCAATAAAGCCAGTATTTTATGTGATCAAAAGTCAATACAAGTAAATTCACCGAATGGTAAAACGATCACAATTAAAGGAGATAAACTCTCTAGATCCACAAAATTCATCTCTGTGATGGAAACTGCAAGTTCTATAAGAAAAGGTTCTATAGTGTATTTGATTTCTATAATCACTAACACTAAAGAAAAAGAACTAAAAGATATTCCAGTAGTATCTCAGTTTTTAGATGTCTTTCCAGAAGAATTGCCAGGATTACCTCCAGATAGAGAAGTTGAATTCAGAATCCATTTAATACCAGGAACATCACCGATTGCCAAAGCACCTTATCGTTTGGCACCTGCAGAAATGCAAGAATTGAAGAAACAATTAGATGAATTGTTGGAGAAAGGATTCATACAGCCAAGTTCGTCGCCATGGGGAGCGCCGATATTGTTTGTTAAAAAGAAGGACGGATCAATGCGTATGTGCATTGACTACCGTGAATTAAACAAAGTCACGATTAAGAATCGGTACCCATTACCGAGAATCGATGATCTGTTTGATCAACTGCAAGGAGCTCGATTTTTCTCTAAAATCGATTTAAGGTCAGGATATCATCAATTAAAGGTACAGGAAGAGGACATTCCTAAAACCGCTTTTAGAACAAGGTATGGCCATTATGAATTTACTGTCATGCCATTTGGTTTAACCGATGCCCCAACTGCATTTATGGACATGATGAACCGAATATGTAAGCCATATTTGGATAAATTCATAATTGTTTTCATAGATGATATTCTAATTTATTCTAAGAATAAAGAGGATCATGCAAAGCATTTGCACGCACTTTTAAGTTTGTTAAGAAAGGAAAAGCTTTATGCTAAATTTTCTAAGTGCGAATTTTGGTTAGAACAGGTACAATTCCTTGGACATTTAGTTAATCATGAAGGGATTCATGTAGATCCAACAAAAATTGAGGCAATTACCAAATGGAAAATCCCTGAGTCACCAACTGAGGTTAGAAGTTTCTTAGGATTGGCCGGTTATTATAGAAGATTTATTCAAGATTTTTCTAGAATAGCCATTCCCTTAACTAAGCTAACCTGTAAATCTGTTAAGTTTGAATGGGGAGTAAAACAAGAAGAAGCCTTTAGAATCCTTAAGCAAAGATTAACCCATACACCCATACTAGCATTACCAGAAGGAGCTGAAGACTTTGTAGTCTATTGTGATGCTTCCAAATTAGGCTATGGATGTGTATTGATGCAACGACAAAAGGTTATAGCTTATGCATCTAGACAACTTAAGAATCATGAAGAGAATTATTCAACCCATGATTTAGAGTTAGGAGCGATAATTTTTGCTCTTAAGATTTGGAGACATTACCTTTATGGTAGTAAGTTTATCATATTCACTGATCATAAGAGTTTAAGGTATATCTTCAAACAAAAGGAATTGAATATGAGACAAAGACGCTGGATGGAGATGCTTAGTGATTATGATTGTGATATCCAGTATCATGAAGGAAAAGCAAATGTAGTGGCAGATGCTTTAAGCCGAAAATATCATGAAAAGCCAAAAATGGTACGTTCTCTTAAATTAAATCTGCAAGTAGATTTAAATGATCAGATAAGAGAAGCACAAGAATCAGTAATCAAGGATGATTCTGAAAAACTAAAAGGTATGCTAAAAGAATTGGAACAAGGAATAGATGAAATTTGGAGATTCCATAAAAAGAGAATGTGGATACCTAAATTAGGAAATCTACGTCATCGTATATTAGAAGAAGCCCATAAGTCTAAGTATACGATGCATCCAGGAAGTGATAAAATGTACCAGGATTTAAGGAAAAATTTCTGGTGGATAGGAATGAAAAAGGACATAGCAGCCTATGTTTCTAAATGTTTAACCTGTTCACAAGTTAAGGCTGAACACCAGAAACCCTCAGGTTTATTGCAACAATTAGAAATGCCAGTGTAGAAATGGGAATTGATAACAATGGATTTTGTTACTAAATTACCCAAAACAAAGAAAGGAAATGATACAATCTGGGTGATTGTAGATAGGCTAACCAAGTCAGCTCATTTCCTACCAATGAGAGAAACTTTCAGTATGGAACAATTAGCTAAACTATATGGAAATGAAATTGTTTCTTTACATGGCATTCCTTTATCAATTGTTTCTGATAGGGATAGTCGATTTACCTCTCATTTTTGGTCAAGTTTCCAAAAGGCAATGGGAACCAAGTTAAAATTAAGCACCGCTTATCATCCTCAAACGGATGGACAAAGCGAAAGGACAATTCAGACAATGGAGGACATGCTTAGAGCTTGTGTAATTGATTTTGGAGGTAATTGGGATGATCACTTACCTTTAATAGAATTTTCTTATAATAATAGTTATCACACAAGTATCAATGCTGCACCATTCGAAGCACTTTATGGACGAAAGTGCCGAACCTCAGTCTGTTGGGCAGAAATTGGGGAAAAGCAACTATCTGGTCCTGAGATAGTACAAGAAACAACTGACAAAATTATTCAAGTCAAGGAACGACTGAAAGCAGCACGTGATAGACAGGAAAGTTATGCTGATAACAGGGGAAAACCATTAGAGTTTCAAGTAGGAGATAAAGTATTATTGAAAGTCTCTCCTTGGAAAGGAATAGTAAGATTCATCAAACGGGGAAAGCTAAGTCCCAGGTATGTTGGACCTTTTGAGATTATTAGAAGAATAGGACTTGTAGCCTATCAGCTACAACTGCCAGAGGAAATGGCAGGAATACATGATGTGTTTCATGTATCTAATCTCAAAAAGTGTTTAGCTGATGAATCACTGATAGTACCTCTTAAGGATATAGAGGTAAATGAACAACTCAAGTTTGTAGAAAGACCTCTACAGATTGAAGATAGGAAAATCAAGAATCTCAAACATAAGAGACTAGTTCTGGTCAAAGTAAAGTGGGACTCCAAAAGAGGACCTGAATACACATGGGAGCTTGAATCTGAAATAAAAAGAAAATATCCGCATTATTCCAGTAGATCTCGAGGACGAGCTCTAAAACAAGGTGGGGAGAATGTAACAACCCTCGGTAAAACCAACACCCTCATAATGTGTCTAACACTCTAGTATACTATAGAATGTCTCAAAATGTTTTATATTACACCCCGTATGTTAAAACCGAGCCCGATATATGTTATAACATATAAAATAAATGAAAAACATGAAATAGTAAGTTGAGGCGGGCCGCGTAGACCCACCCCAACCATTTACGCGGGCGGTATCAGGGTGGAAACCTGATATCGTTGATTTCTTTAGTTCATACGGGCCGCGTAAGACCCCGTTTAAGTTAACGCGGGCCGCGAGAGACCTGCAACGCGGAAACATCCTGAGCTGACACGTGTCGACATCGTGGCGGGTCTACTTGGTGAGCCGGACAAGCTATACGTTGACCATATGTTGACGCGGGCCGCGTAGCCCTATGGCTACGCTTACGCGGGCCACGTGAGAGTCGAATTCAGCAACTATATAAGCAGGCCATCGGGTTTCACTTTCCGTCGCTCACATCTTTCTTTCTAAACGAATTTATGAAATTATAAGCATTATATTCGGGTATTATACCCCTAATTAGCGAGGTTCTGCTCCGTTGTAAGTATTATAACCCTAGTTTCGTAATAGTTACATTGCCCGATTGATTTAGGGTTCCGTAACAACTGTCGTGGTTCTACCCGACGTAGTTGTTGGAATGTCGTCTCGGGGAGGGTATCATTAATATTTTCAAAGGGTTATGATACTAACCAATGTACATTTGTATAAATTATAGATTATATCCAGGAAACCCTTACAAGAAGTCTAAGATAGCAATGTGAGTTTATCCTCTTTTTGTTAATCTTTTTGGTAATGTTTTACCAAACCTTAAATGTTTTACTATGAAATTAAGCGGTGATTGAGTCTTTGTAGTTCTTCAATTACTGCCGGTATGTTGGGGTTTTGTATACAAAATGTACTACACTGTGAGTAGTAAGTCGAGGATGACAATACGTTACCATTGGACAATGAGTTAGCCAATGGGTAATATGACCCACAAGTCAGGGTTGACAGTACTAATGGAGTAATTTTGTAGACATAAACAATGTGATCGCTCTCAATACTGTTCACTGTGACTTTTATTTAAACTTGATTAAACTGGGATTCACTCACCAGTATTTCCGACTGACAAATGTTTTTAAAACACGTTTCAGGTAACCCAATGTGACAGCCAATTAGTAAAAAGCCAGCTGGAGAGCACTGAAGGCTTGGGAAAATGTGGCTATAAAAGTTACCAAATAAACGATGTTTTAAAATTCAATAAAATAGGGTTTATCCCTATAAATGTATTGTACTAAGAAACTTGGGTTTTACCCATGTGATTATTAATATTAAATGAGGTGGTTTTACTCTGATAAACATTTCCTAACTATGGCCCTGATGTAAATTCCGCTGCAAGATTTAAACACCTGATACCACCAAACTCAGAGCTCGCGTCCGCCCGTTCTCGGGAAACAGGGAACGGGGGTTGCGACAACCGCTATAAGAGACCGCTATTTGAATTGCTATGGGTTCGTATGTCCGCTAAGCGCTATAGCACCGCTATAGCACACTATTGACTGCATAGCTTACAATCCTTGGGTTAGGGAGGATTTGAGGCAAGTCTAGGATCTCAGTGGGAGCCACTGATTAAAGTGGTAGATCTTGTGGATCTTCTTCAAGTGCTATAATGTAAGTGCCAACTCTTTGATCTTCAATTGTTGACGTGTGCAAGCGTGTATGGATATTTGATGTATTTTTAAGTACTTTTTACTCTTTGTTTTTAATCAAGCTTCATATTTATAAAACACGATATAAACTATCACTCTCTACAATACGTTAGGGCAAGTGCACCCATCGTTGGCGTAGTGTAGTGATGGTAAGATACCAAGGCCGTCCAAGGATACAAGAGCTTTTAATACCGGTTAAGCGTCAACGTCTAATCGACCCAAATTTTGAGAAAAAGGTTTTTAAATATGTAAAATAAAGAAAGAAATTAAAATAAATGAAAGAAACAAATAACAAGAAAGAATCACTTGGTTCTAACTCATCTTTTATGTATCCTTTGATGATTTCTGCACTTTAGGTTTTTTAAGAATTTATCTTAGTTATAGTGGCATGTCCCTCTTTTGGAGGCAACGCAAGGCCGGTTTAAAGTTTTAATAGTAGTTTGTTTATAAGGGATTACAAGTCGTTCTTACTTCCGCCGATTTGATGCTATCTGCCTCAAGGGAAGTCCTAATAAACTTGAATTAGGTCCTTGCAGGATCTATATACTGAACAAGGCAAGAACTTTACCCAAACCACCCTTCTAACCCCCTTCCAGACAGTTAACGTGCTTTATATAGACCGTAAAGACACGAATGAGTGAATAAAAAAAAACATGAAGAATGATAGAGTAAAAATTCACCTTCAATATAAAAAAATAGTTATTAAAGTCATTAATACATACCCAATTAAAAAGTGACCAAAGCTTGGAGATCAAACGTAATACATAAAAGATTTCGTCTTCACCAAGTGATGTAAGAGATTAGCCAAGCATGGCCATAGTTTGACGAAAGCTCTTATTATCAATCTTGGATCCCGAGACTACTCTAACTCTAACTAAAGTGGTGGAAGATGATGGTGTTGTGGTGGTGGAAGTAAGAGAAATGGTTTGCTAAGGGATGATTTGCAAGTGAGCCAAGTACCTCTATTTATAGTTGGAAACAGGAGACTCACATGGCCACATTCCTGGTGAGCACGTCCCCATGCCCTTCACCTTCTCTGTCTTCATTTAATGATCTTGTCATCTCTTCTGTATACACGACCTCGTGTGTCAACGAAACTGCCCCGTGGCCCTTATACTTGTTGTACGAACCAAGACATGCAAATATGAGAGTTGACCACGGCCCGTTCTTAGGTGACACGGCCCCGTGTCCCTTGTTGTTTTCTATTTGTCATTGTCTTTAAGGAATCTTGACTAGGGAACGACCCCGTGTTGGGCTTCTGGATTGTTGCTTTTATTCTTGGGGTGAAGCTTTGGAGGGTCAGTATTTTATTCTCGGGGTGAAGCTTTAGAGGGTCGGTATAATGTGTCAACTTCCTTTCTTCGTCTTTATGTTGGTTTTTATTGTTAATTTGTTCCTTTTGTTCATTTGAGCTTATTTTATCCTGAAAATCAAAAGTAAACAAAGAAACGCACTTTTTCCAACATTAGTACTGAAAAGGGTTGTTTTTGTACCGTATTTGATACAATTTATATGTTGCATTTTGTGCATATCAAATACCCCTATACTTGAATCTTTGCTTGTCCTCAAGCAAAACTCTTTTAATGTTTGCTTACACTCCCTATACTTGAATCTTTGTTTGTTCTCATTTTTATTTTATTTACAATCTTATTCGACATGATTTATTGGGAACCTTTTAAGAAAAATAAATATTTATAAGCATAACATATATATGAAATTTCATTAAGCTATATATACATTCATATACCTCGCAAGTGGTCACACAACACGCGCCCAAAATGTAGAAGTGAAATGCTCGGTCCCGGTACGGAACTTACTCCTACCATAAGCTTGACAAGAAATCAAACCTCCTATTTGACTTAATCCTTGTAAATATCAAGAAGACTTTGAATGGGTAGGTTTTTGGTTAAAGGTAGGGTAGTTTTATTTAAAGGAGGCTAAAAGCATAAAAAGTCAGTTTTCTTTTGAAAATTGTATTTGTATGACTTTATGAACTAACTAAGTGCTTTTAAGCAATAGATTTGCTTATTTATTTCAAGCAGTTTAAGGAATAGATTTTTTGTAGAGTTAGTCACATGTTTTTGTGTTTTCCAAAAGAACCGATTTTTACTAAAATAAAAGGGTGTAAAGATAAAATATAGTTTTTGGGGTGATGGTGTGTTGTGGGTTTTAAATTGAAAAGGTTTAGGCTCAAAGGGGTTTACTAGGGGGGATTTTTTTATTTTTGTGGGGAGATAAAAATAGAAAATAAGGTTGGAATGGAAAAGAGGTTTAAAATCCTAATGCCTCAATCATATACTTACTTGGATTAGTCGGTAAGGACTGGGAATGTATTGTCTTGTCTTGTCAAGTTCTAGATTTGTAGAAACTGTACGGGCTATTCACACAAGAAATGAAGAATGAGCATTTAGTATAGATATGATAGTGGATGCTTGTCAAAGGCTCAAAACTCACAAGTTTGTGGGAAAAAGGTAAAAAAAAAAGTGTGAAAATATATATACAATCAAATTTTAAAACTTTGTCATGCCCTTTTTATAATTTTTTCTTGTATGGTTCCTTTTTTATCACGACGCTATCGATTGTAAATATTTATAAAAACTTGAATTTTTTTAGAACTTGATTTCTTAACTTAAACTATAAACAAGACAAAACAAAATAAAAAGAAAGTTTTTAAAAAGATCTGGGGTGTTTTAGCGGTTCCAAGTAGAGTTCTGTGTAAGACTCGTTTTTAGGACAAACAATTTTTCAAGTTATTTAAGTCCCCCCACACTTAAATTACACATTCTCCTCAATGTGTCCAAAATGGGTTAGAATGATTAACTGTGTAAAACGTGTAATAAAAACAACAAAATTTTCATAAAACAGACACTGGGCAAGAGGGCGTGTCTCTGAGACACGGCCCAGTGTAAATGTGCCAGTATAAAAAAACTTATAGAAGCTGGGCATGTGGGTGTGTCGAAGACACGATCCCGTTTGGCAAGTCCAAAAAGAAAAAAGTTACATCGACAAGGAGGCACGGGGGCGTGTCAAAGGGACACGACCCTGTGTAAAGCTTCTGTTTCTTTTTTAAAACAACTGTTAAGGTGTCGGGCCTCCTATTTCGGGTCTGGGAAGCTGTATGCTTGGTGAATTCAAGCATCCCAAGGTACCTGTATACTCATTCATACCACAACAACACAATATAACAAGAAAAAACAAAATCCTATGTTACGAAAGTTTAACCGTTATCATCCATCATCACAACCACATAAAAATGTACGGAAAAGTAAATTGTTGAACGGGTCGTAGCCCGCACATAACCATCACCATCATCAGAGAAAGATAGAGAAAATATTTAACCTTTATGTCGCCACCACGCCACCTCCATCGCCAAAGCTCTCTAATTCGACCCCCTATCCTCACCTTCCTCCTCGTTCTCCCGATACACCATGTGCTCCCGCATATATAAGGTCTCGGCTCGCATGCTGTTAACGCTTCTCTCCATGCCTCCGACGCGGGTGTTGGTGCTCTGAACAAGGCTGAAGGCGTTCCGACTCACCTGAAGCGTTTCCTGCATAGTGTTCTATAAATTATGCATGTTAAGGAAATTGCTTCCTCCTTGAGAGGAGGATCTGGGGGCAAACCCATAAGAGGAACGTGGAGGACAGTTAGGGTCATCCTCAGTGGCGAGGACTTGGTCTAGGTTGTTTGAGTTCCAAATTCTGCCCTTGTTATCCTTGAAGCGTATAAGACCATTATTGCAGTCAACAATGAGGCCGAGGCTTCTGCAGAGGCTGACATTGACCCGGGTTACGCCAACACCCTTGGTAAAGCTGCTTGGGGTGCATGTGGCGTAGGCCTTGTAGACCTGGACAATCCAACCTCCAAAGAATATGGGTGTGGGATATGTAGCCTTTGCGTTGGTGGCCATATTCATGAGGAACATGTAGGCAACATTCAGCGGTTGTCAGTTCAGGATGCAGTATAAGCAGGTTAGCTCTCGAAGGTTCACGACAACCCAACTATCTTTTCTCTGGCACAAGGTACCGCTCAGGACCCGATGTATGTAGTGGATGAGTGGGTCCCTAATTTTGGTGCTCTTTGTGGAGCTTAGGTTGTAAATCCCTTCCCCAATCTTGCCCAAAAAGTATCTCATGTGTTGTCGAGCATGTCTATGATGCTGTCGGTGAAGACTGATTCCCCAATTTCCTCTTCGTTGTAGATTCTCACATCCACACTACACTGTGCCACAAAGACTCCAAACCAAGTACCCCTACATTGAAAAGTCACTGCTTCGTTGTCAAACATATCGTCGATGTCCTTTTTGAGGTTAAAAATACTTAAGAATTCGAGATTGAATTCATAAATAGACTGCAACGGTGCCTCTAAAAAGACACGCAACAGTCCCGTCACCAAACTGTCGTACCTCTGTCCCTGCCCTACACTTTACAGAGTGTCGTAGCACACTTGCTGAGGCGGTTCCTCGAGCCTAGCCTTTAGGATTTCCATGCGTTCTGCACAATGAGAGTGCTCGGTATTGAACCTTAACCATTTATGTGGTACCATTGTCTGCAGAGAACAAGCATTAATCAGTTAGGTGCGATAAATTGTGCGAAAAACTGAAAACAGAAGGTTGGCACGGCTCTGTGTCCAAGGGACACGACCCCATGCTGCAGAAGTTCAGGGGCATGACCCCGTTCCAGCGGAGGCACGACCCCGTGCTCGGTCACTGTTTTAGACAAAAACTGACTTTTTCGAGCCGATTTTGAAAAGTCCAAAATTTTTGGTCTCCCATGTCTGGTATACCTCAAAAATGAAACCTCAAGTATCAATTTTTACTTACCAACCCGTTTCCCTTTCCAATTTTGAGTATTTCCGTCAAGAACAAGGGTTTTGCAAAAACTGGTTGAAAGTTTAGATTTTTTTCCGTAATGGTTGGATGATTTACTTGTTCAAACACCAATGCTAACTACAAACAACAAGATCTAGGAAATTTTTTTGAAACGACACGGGTCTAGTTTAAGAACCCTAGATTTTCCCCAAATCTTGATGTTATTAAACATGCAAAACACGAATCTAACTAATCTAAGTGTTAGTAACATACCTTGTAAGTAGATCGTAGAAGAAGATTTTCAAAAAGTGATAGGAGCCACGAGGAACCAGAAGTTGCAGAGAAATGGATCGTGTGTGTTATGAGAAAGAAACTGTGAAGAAAAGGGTTTTAACCCGTCTGCAGATAGGCACAGCCCCGTGTCTCAGAGACACGGCCCTGTGTCTTTATTATTTTGAAAATATATATTTTTTATTAAATATGTGTGTGTCGTTTCTCTGGCCACTTGGTTCCCTGTGCTTAACTTACCTGATTTGTAGACTTTTTGGTTGTCGTTTTCCAAAGCGTACCTACAAGATGGATTATTGAAATAAAACAAATATATATACATAAGTTGTTACCATGTCCCCGTCACTTATCTATTTCTTCCAATGACATTTCCATTTCTTTATCCTCGAGAAATCCTTCATAGAATTTAAGCCTTTGTCCATTGACTTTGAATGGTTCTTCGTTTGGAGGCTTAATATCTATTCTACCATGGGGGTAAACTTTTGTGATGGTAAAAGGTCCAGACCATCTAGATTTGAGTTTTCCAGGAAAAAGACGTAATCTTGAGTTAAAGAGTAATACTTGATCCCCTTCTCTAAATTCTTTAGGTTCACTTACATATTTATCATGTATTCGTTTTGAGCGTTCCTTATTAATTTTAGAGTTGGAATATGCTTGTATTCTTAACTCGTCTAATTCATTTAACTGGTATAAGCGATCTTTTCTGAAGTCTCTTGGTCTAATTTTACGTTTTTAATGCCCAATATGCTTTGTGTTCAACTTCTACTGGGAGATGACAGTTTTTTCCATAGACTAGCTTATATGGTGTTGTACCTATTGGTGTTTTGTATGCTGTTCGAAATGCCTATAAAGTGTTATCTATTTTATCTGACCATTCTTTTTGATTTTGACCCACAGTTTTTTCTAGGATTCTTTTTAGAACCCGATTAGTTACTTCAGCTTAACCATTGGTTTGATGATGATAGGCAGTCGAGAGACGATGATAAACCCCATATCGTGTTAGAGTTTTCTCCATTTTTAGATTGCAAAAATGGGTGCCTCTATAACTGATGAGGGCTTTTGGAGTTCCAAAACGTGAGAATAGCCTTTTGAGGAATTTTACTACCACTCTCCCATCATTGGTGGGGAGAGCTTCAGCTTCGGCCCATTTAGAAACATAGTCGACTGCCACTAAAATGTATTTGTTTCTTCTCGAAGGTGGGAATGGTCCCATAAAGTCCAAACCCCAAACATCGAAGATTTCACAAATAAGAATGTTGTTTTGTGGCATTTCATTTCTTCGTGATATGTTACCTGCTCGTTGGCATGCATCACATATTTTGATCTATACATAAGCATCCTTATCTATTGTTGGCCAGTAAAATCCTACATTGTACACCTTCCGTGCGGTGTTGGCTATTCCGTGGTGTCCACCACATGGTCCTTCATGACAATGGTGAAGAATTTGTTTTGCTTCACGACCATGGACGCATCGTCGAATGAGTTGATCGGCACATATTCTGAAAAGATATGGATCTTCCCAAAAATAGTGTTTAACATCATCTGTAATGGGCCTATAATGGAATTGGTATGGGTATACTATTTAGTAAAAAATTTAAAATGTATATATATGAGATTTAAAAAAAAACACGTGCCCCTCGAAATAACGGGTCCCGTGCGGTGGTCCTCACCGCACACCCTATCACCCCCCCCCCCTGACCGTCAACATAGAGTTGGAAAATTTTCGTCAACCATGATCCGAAACAAAAATCTACAAAGCTAAAATATTGATTATCCTCACATTTCATATCTTTTTTTATCTACAGTTTTAACATGTGAAAATTACCAATGGGGTGGTGTTCCATTGGCAAGGCAAAGCCTTTAAAAACACCTAGGTTGTGAAAGGAAGATCTTGGGTTCAAGTCCCATAGACGACAGGGGATTAAAAAAATTAGCCGTTAAAAAAAAATCATAAACGACAGGGGATTAAAAAAATTAGCCATTAAAAAAAAACATGTTGAGAAAATTATAAACAGAACACGAACAAAAGGAAACTGCATACAAAACTTACGTAATCTTCATAAAAGGTAACCTTTTAACATGCATTGGCGAGTGCTCTTTTTAGTAAAATTGTCCACGAAATCGAAGTGCAGTTTGACTTGACCGTTAGACAAAAAGCCGTTTTTGAGTGTCTCCGAGCACCACATGCACAAGATTTTCTTCTTGCTATACCTATAGATGGGTTAGGCCAGCATATGTCGCCGTTGGAGTACCATACTATCCTTAAGTATCGCCTCATGATTCCTTTATTCCCAGTTGATGAGGTATGCCCTGTTTGTCATAAGGCGTGTTTGGATTCTTTTGGTGAGCATGCAGTTCATTGTAGAGAGCTCCCGGGGTTCAAATACCGACATGATTTGGTTAGGGATGTCCTTTTTGATATATTCAGGTGCGCTGGTGTTTCTGCTAAGAAAGAGGCACCCGTTAATTTCTTAACAGACCCGCTGGAAGGGAGATCTACCCTTCGACCAGCCGACATTCTGGTCTTTGGATGGGTAGGAGGAAAACACGCATGTGTGGATCTAACAGGGGTTTCCCCGCTTGTGGGCTTAGGGGGTAGTGCTTTCACAGTGGGTCAGGCTGCTTTAAAGGCTGCTTCGGGTAAAGTGATCAAGCATGAGAAAGCGTGCCTTGACAACCAGCACGTGTTTATCCCATTTGCTTTTGATACTTTTGGTTTTCTGGCGCCAGAGGCTGTGGACCTACTTAGTCGAGTTCAAAGGGTCATGCATAGTAATGTTATGACCCCGAGATCTATGGACGTAGTTTTTAAAAGGCTTAGTTTTGCTATTCAAAAAGGGGTAGCGGCGCAGCTTGTTGCCCGTTTACCAAAATCACTCTTATTCAGGCATGCCTTTTATTCTTTTATTTGATGAAGTCTTTTAGTCTTTCCCTGATCATGCCTTTAATACCAACTTCAAGATTCAGAGCTTGATCATCATCAGCATCCTTTTCCATTTTAAGATCAAGAATGACCTTGATGTCTTCTGGGCTCAGACTTTGGACTCCATACCCATCCACCTGGGTTCTAGAGCCATATTCTTTAAAGAACTCCACATCATTTGAGTCCTCAATTCTTTCTATCTCACAATCTATGTAGTTATAGCGGTGCAAAATCCAATAATGGTCAAGTTCCGCTATATGATATATAGGTTATAGCGGTGGCATAGCCGTAGGTACAAGTGAAAGTGGTTTTTTCTTGGTCTTCTAGGGCAATGGGATTTGAAAGTACCCCGAGAATCCGTCGAGAAAACAATAAAATTTATGACCGGACAATCGCTGAAGGGTAAAGGAAAATGGTCTTTTCGTGTGGGTTCATTGAGTTTTCTGTAGTCGATACAAACTCTCCATCCGGTGACGGTTCTTGCCGGTATAAGCTCATTTTTTTCGTTGGTTACAACCGTCATTCCACCTTTTTTCGGCACGACTTGGACAGGACTTACCCATGGACTATCGGAGATAGGATAGATAAGACCGACGTCTAAGGGTTTTATTACTTCTTGAACATTGGGATTAACGCGTCTTTATAGCTAGATTACCGCTTTGTAGTTATCTTCAATTAAAATTTTATGTGTACACATAGAAGGACTTATTCCTTTTATATTCATTAATTTCCACGTAATCGCCGTTTTATGTCTTTTAAGTAGATTTTATAATTTTTCTTTTTTCGTGAGAATTGAGATATGAAGAAATGATGACGGGAAGTTTACCTTTATTATCTAAGAAAGCATATTCTAAGCCTTTTGGAAGCTCTTTGAGTTCGAAAGAAGGTGGATCTTCGATAGATGGCTTAGTTTTTGGTTCGTCATCGCGGTTGATGGACGAAATGCTTTGGTTGGTAGCTACTTCCTTTCATCGAATTGATCATTTGGTTCTTCCGTATCGGCTGGCTCAATTCATCTTCCAACAAGGGGTTGTCATTGCCGATTGGATACTTCATTGCGTTATTTAAGTTAAAAGTTCGTTTGTCGGCCCCAAGTTTTGTGGGATGATCTTGATTTTTGTGTTTAATCAAAACTTGATGGGTTTTTAGAAAAGGTTGTCCCAACACGAGCGGGGCATCATCTAAGATGACAAAGTCGGTTGGCATAATCATTTGATTTGTTTGAATGAGAACGTCCTCAATCACTCCCGTCGCATTTTTATTTTTTCGATTAGCCAAAAAGATCGGAATATTAATTGGAAGAAAATCACCAATACATATTCTTTCAAAAATGTAGCTTGCCATTATATTAACAAAAAGATCTTTGTCAATTTAAATGGTACTAATATAGATGTTTTGAATAAAACATGTTACCGGCTTTATGTTTGATTCATTTTGATCATCTTGTATTAGCGAAGTTTGAACTGTAGTTAGTTTAATACTTGCTATTTCTTTAAGGTTAGGACTAGTGTTTAACTCTTTTAAGAACTTAGCATGAGATGGAACCAAACTATGATTTTCAAAAGAAGGTTATAAGATGTGTATTTCTTGGAGGTCCTTTTGTTCCTCTTCGAAATATACCTTTGAGAGTTTACCTTCTGAATGGCTTGGTTCGGGTTTTTCATGTGTCTTCTTCGAGTGGTTCTTCCTTTGTTGGCTCTTGAGGTTTTACCTCTTCTACTATTTCCTCTTTTATACAAATGGCTTCTTCTCGTGCCCGAGATTGTTTGATCAAGAACTCTAAGTTCTTGAGAGTTTGTATGAGGCTTTCGGCTTAGGTAATAGTCCATTGTTTGGATAGTACTCAGAATATTACGGCTTCCGGAAAAAAAAATTGTGAATACAGAAGGTTTACACGGCCCCGTGCCTCAGGCTGTGTTTGATTCGGTACTGGGCGTTTTTGACACGACCCCGTGTCGAATGAAACATGGCCCGTGTGAGCCTTCTGCAGAAAAATTTCCGAGGTAATTCCCATGGTCGTGGACGTGGTCGCGGTCGTGGTCGAAATCAAAGAACCCCCAATTACCACACTCCACAAAATACCAATTCCAACCAGTACACTAAAAGGAATGAAGCTGGTAGGTCCGAAAACAATGGCACTTCTTGTTTCAGATGTGGAAGTACAAACCATTGGTCAAAGTCTTGTCGTACACCTTCACATTTATGTGAACTTTACCAAGCCTCTCTCAAAAGAAAAGAAAAGAAAAGAAAAGAAAAGGAGGTGAACCATGTCACACCCCCAAAATACCATCTGCGGAAAACCCGCTAGTTGTGTGACGTACCAGGATCCAGCCACCAGTCACATTGAACTAAGAGTAAATCAACATCAAGTTTATGTTTATTAAATTAAGCAATCATAAATGTCAAACAAGAGTTATCAGATTCAGCAGAAGCAAATGACAAATATTGTTTAAGGTATTCCAAAACCAAATGCAATAGTGTTAAATAGCATTAAGACAATCCTCAGCAACTTGACCATGACCACTCTAGCCATCCAGATAGCAAGTTCCTCATCCAATGCACCTAACGACCTGCGAGCATGCAACAAGTGTATCAGACAACGCTGGTGAGTTCATAGTTTTACGAAAACGTTGGTTACCAAGTGCTTAGTTTAATCCATTGAATTTAATGTTGATAATATCACGAATACAAGACGGCTCCAGATTATTTTGCCCTTTCTCCAATGCTCCTATCAAAGCATTGGTCATGACTAGGTCATTAGTTCACACCCGTCCTCTCAGGTACGAGGTGAGGGTGCCAAACCTAAGTAGCGCTACCAACTAATACCCTGTTACCTCTCAGGTAACAAACAACAAGGAGGGACTTTAATGGTGATAGGATGAGAATATTATCCAACATTCTAGATTTACCCAAAAAATGTATTCCTCTCAGGAATACCCATGATTTACCCAAAACCTATCCCTCTCAGGGATACCCACTGACTGTCCCAACCACCGGGACGAATGCTCAAGAGGAATGAACTCACCTTTGCTTTGCTCGGTATGTTTTATTACCCTTCACCGTGGTTACCAGTAACAATCAGTTTCAAGATTTATCATTTAAGTCACGTATTTCAGAGATTGCATTTACCACAAGTATCACAGTACAATACATAACACATACTCAGTTCACATCCCATGCATGACATACATATATCTCACAACAGTTACTGGGCTACTTAACCAGGCCCAAACCCAAACAGTTTACCCTCGGCGAAGGACCTCCTCCGACGAAATACCACATGTTTCGTCATAACCCACTCCGACGAAACCACCTACCTTTCGTCATATAGGATTTGATGAAAGATTACATCTTTTGTCAGGCTACATGTGCGATGGAATACCACAGTATTTCGTCGAAGTCAGTTACAGAACCCAGATTTCATCGCAACAGTTACACATCTTCAAAACAATGGATTCAACAACAGTTTCATTATAATGTTCATAGTAAATCTTAATCACTGTTTATCATCACAACTATCAACCCTCAATATTAATCATTGATGTGTATTAACATGGACTCAAACATGATACAGACATTGATCAAGACCCATTGCAGATTCATAATCACAAGTTTCCACTGCTTACCCTAAACCATGACGTGTATCATATACAATCACGATTTCGATATAATTAGTAATCTTCTCATGTAATCAGATTATCACTATTAAGTTAAACATAATTATTGACAAACCCTAATCGCACAGAATCATAACAAAGCAAACGCAGAATCATAACACACCATTAACGAGAGGACACTAACCGTATGTCGAAGGATTCAGATTAATCGAGACAGAGGGTTTCGTGATCTAATGATTGCCGTCGCACAAGGTTTCTGGAGAAGGAGCCTTAGGGTTTGTTTTTACGGCAATAGATTACAATATAAGAAATTATACGAAACACAGTTGGACCGCGAATGAGTTTGGGCCGAGGCCCGTTTCCGACAAAACACCATTCTCGACGAAAGACACATCTTTCGTCGAGGTTACCTGTGGCGAAACTCCAACTTTCTTCGGGATGGACTTGTGACGAATAATCTTGATTAACACAACACTTAAAAACCAAACATATTCATACATAAAAGCAACCAAACATTACAAATAGACATTGATTATTCACATGATTGTACATAATAAAAATAGGTTTACAAAACCACAATTCGCATAGGAAAGACTTGGGATCACGGGTTATCACATCATCCCCAACTTGAAAGAAATTTTGTCCTGAAATTTGACAAGTAATCCAAGACGGCGAGATGTTAAATCAGGATGACTGTGGATTTCCCGCGGGTGCCACATCATCCCCAACTTGAAAGGGAATTTCGCCCCGAAATTCACCAGTTGCATCAGGTTTAGGTTGATCAGTTGGGAATAAGTGAGGGTACTTGAGTTTCATCTGATCCTTGCGTTCCCACATGAACTCCGGTCCACGCCTCAAGTTCCAACGAACTCTCACAATTGGAATCTGACTATGCTTACGGACCTTAACCTCCCGGTCCATGATTTCGATTGGTTCCTCGACAAACTGCAACTTGTCATCGATCCTAAGTTCTTGAAGTGGCACCACAAGTGTTTCATCAGATAAACACTTCTTTAATTGCGATACATGGAAAACATTGTGAATGTTACCCAACTCAGTAGGTAATTCGAGCTTGTAAGCCACTTTACCAATTCATTCCAAAATTTTGAAAGGCCCAACATAACGAAGGTTAAGCTTACCGCGCTTCCCAAATCGCACCACACCCTTCCAGGGTGAAACTTTCAGCATAACACGATCGCCTACAACGAATTCCAAGGGTTTCCAACGCTTGTCAGCGTAGCTTTTCTGACGGTCGCGTGCTGCCGCCATACGATTCCTGATCTGGACAATCTTTTCAGAAGTCTCAAGGACAAGTTCCGGACCTGTGACCTAGCTGTCACCCACCTCAGCCCAACAAAGAGGAGAACGACATTTCCAGCCGTACAATGCTTCAAACGGAGCTGCCTGGATGCTAGTGTGGTAACTGTTGTTGTAGGAGAACTCGATCAGCGACAAGTGTTTCTCCCAACCCTTACCAAAATCGATGACACATGCTCTCAGCATGTCTTCAAGCGTTTGGATGGTTCGTTCGCTTTGGCTATCCGTCTGTGGGTGATAAGCAGTGCTCATGTCGAGACATGAGCCGAATGATTTATGCATAGACTGCCACAAATAAGAGATGAAACGCGGGTCACGATCAGAGATAATAGAGGTTGGCACCCCGTGCCTTGAAACCACCTCCTTCAGATAAACAGCAGCAAGTTGAGAGAACTTATCAGTTTCTTTGATCGCAAGGAAGTGCGCAGATTTCGTGAGACGATCGACGATCACCCAAATGGTATCGTTCCCATTTTGAGTTCTTGGTAAACAAGTGACGAAATCCATAGCAATCTGCTCCCATTTCCACATGGGTATTTTTGGTTGTTGCAGCAACCCAGACGGTTTCTTGTACTCTACCTTAACTTTCGCACAAGTCAAACACTTACTCACATATGTCGCGATGTGAGCTTTCATCTTCGGCCACCAATACAAGACTTTAAGATCCTGATACATCTTATCCGAACCTGGGTGAACAGAGTATCGAGACTTGTGCGCTTCGTCCATCACAAGCTCTGTAAGGTTACCGAATAAGGGGATCCATATCCGTTCCATGCAGTAGAGAATACCATCAGATCTCTTTATAAGTCGTTTTTCCATGCCCCGCAAATATTCAGCTTCATAGTTTTCTTCCTTCAATGCTTCTGTCTGAGCCGAACGGATCTGATCAGGAAGATTTGAGTGAATAGTGAGCTGCAAGGCTCGCACACGCTTAAGTTTTGTCTCCTTTCGACTAAGGGCATCAGCTACAACGTTAGCTTTACCTGGGTGATACTTGATGGCACAATCGTAGTCGTTCAATAGTTCTACCCAGCAACGCTGTCGCATATCCAATTCCTTCTGGTCGAAGATATGCTGAAGGCTTCTGTGATCGGTGTAGATGGTGCATTTGGTACCATACAGATAGTGCCTCCAGATCTTCAACGCGAAAACCACGGCCCCCAACTCCAAGTCGTGGCTCGTGTAATTCTTCTCATGAACCTTCAGTTGTCGAGAAGCATAAGCTATCACATTGTTGCGTTGCATCAGCACGCAACCCAGACCCTGAATAGAAGCATCACAGTAAACCACAAAATCCTCGGTGCCTTCAGGTAGAGACAAGATTTCTGACAGCATCAACCTTAGCAGGGTCCACGTGTATCCCTGATTCATTAACAATATGGCCAAGGAAGTGTACCTCTCGAATCTAGAAGTCACACTTGGAAAACTTCATGTAGAGTTGCTCCTTCCTCAGGAGCTCCAAAATAAGACGTAAGTGCCGCTCGTGATCCTCCTTGCTCTTTGAGTAGATCAAGATGTCATCAATAAACACAATAACGAAGTCGTCAAGATACGGCTTGCACACACGATTCATGAGGTCCATGAAGACTGCTGGTGCGTTTGTCAACCCGAATGGCATAACCAAAAACTCATAATGTCCATATCGTGTTCGAAAAGCTGTCTTTGGTACATCCTCCTCTCGGACTCTCATCTGATGATAGCTCGATCTTAAATCGATCTTCGAGTAGAAACTTGACCCTTGCAACTGGTCAAACAGGTTGTCGATACGCGGTAATGGATAACGGTTCTTGACTGTCACCTTATTGAGTTCTCTATAATCAATACACATACGAAAGGACCCGTATTTCTTCTTCACAAACAAAACCAGGGCTCCCCAAGGCGAAGAACTAGGTCGGATAAAACCTCTATCCAACAGTTCTTGGAGTTGGTTTGACAGCTCTTGCAACTCTCCTGGTGCAAGACGGTAAGGAGCACGAGCAATCGGAGCTGCTCCTGGCATAAGGTCAATCTAAAATTCCACCTGACGATGTGGAGGTAAACCAGGTAATTCTTCAGGAAACACGTCAAACAACTGGAAGGTCCTCGATCTTCCTTTCTTCAGGTTGCGAAACAGTAACAAGAGCTAGAATAGTAGGGTAGCCCTTTCGTAGACACTTCTGGGCTTTCATAGCTGAGATGATGCCGACCATGGCACCACTACAATGACCCTGAACCGACAAAGATTCCCCACTGGGAAGAGGGATACGCACTATTTTCTCTTTACAGAGAATTTCCGCTTGATGCTTGGACAACCAGTCCATGCCAATGACCACATCAAAACTTCCAAGGGTAACGGGGAGTAGGTCAACGTCGAACACTTGACCCATGAGATCAAGTTTACAACCAAACAGAACATGAGAAGCTTCAATCGATTTACCATCAGCTAATTCTACTACATGCTTATTTACAAGAGGTGTGGGAGTCAACCCTAACTGACGACTGAACCCCAACGAAACATAACTCCAATCGGCACCAGAGTCGAATAAAACAGAAGCAAAAAGATCGTTCACAGAAAACATATCGGTCACAACATTACCATCATTGCGAGCTTCCCCCGCGCCAATAGTAAATACTCTTCCACGTGCCCCGTTCCCACCATTGTTCCCATTGTTGTTATTCCCAATATTGTTGTTGTTGCCAGCATTCTGATTAAGCTGAGGGCAATCCCGCTTAAAATGACCCTCATCACCACACTGAAAGCACCCCTTTCGATTTCCCTGATTCTGTTGAGGTTGCTGCCTCTCTTGTTGCTGTGGCTGCTGCGGCTGCTTTGGAAGCCAGACCCTACAATCTTTAGCCATATGACCCACCTTGTTGCACCTGTGACATACCCGGGTGTACGGACCGCTTGGTGGAACATACACTTATTACACTTTGGTAGCTTTCCCGCGTAGGAACCCTGATTTGAATTGTTGCTCTGATTCTGATTCACATAAGACGACTGGCTAAAACTGCGGTTGATACTGTTGTCCGCCCTTTTCTGAGATTGACTGGCACTGGTTTCTTTGTCAGCATCGTTCCATTTTCGCTTGTTATCACTAACAGGTGTGGTAGCTGTAGCAGTAGGGGTAGTAGCAGATACACGAGGCGGTAGCGACCCACGCTCGACCTCTTGGTCGGTAATCTTGTGTGCTAAACGGATGATCTGAGGTAGATTGTTAAGGTTTGCAGCAGTGACATAACCCTTTACGGCTGGTGCTAGGCCCTTGAGATACAACTAAATTCGTCGAGGTGGAGGTCGAGACAGGTTAGGGCACAAAATTGCTAGTTCATGAGATCGTTTTGTGTAAGCCTCGATCTCGGACCCTTCCATCTTCAAATCGTAGTACTCGTTCTCGAGCTTTTGAATCTCGTCACGAGGACAATACTCTTCCCGCATCAACTCCTTAAAATCATCCCAAGTAGTGGCATTAGCCATCTCGATGCCCAACATTTGCACCTGGGCATTCCACCAAGTTAAGGCACCATCCTCCAAAGTGACTGTAGCATACTTCACACGGTCCCCCTCGGGACAGTTACGCATAGCGAACACCGACTCAGCCTTCTCAAACCAGCATAGTAACCCCACAACCCCTTCAGTCCCACTGAATGTCTGTGGCTTACAATCCATAAACGTCTTGAAAGTGTAAGCAGGCGGATGGTTTGGATTCGGATTAGCTTGCTGACCTAAAGGCGAAAATAAACACAGCACACGGGTAAGAGTTGTGTGCGTGACACAAGAATAAAGGGTAATTGGCACATATCGTACCAGCTTGATAGGCTGCTAATGCCTCAGCCACACGGGTGTTAATCAGATTTGTCAACTCAGCCTGAGTCATCGCAATGTGTCCACGTCCATGACCTCGTCCACTCATGATTCTATATAAGGAGAGGGAACAAGTTTAAGAATCGAGATAAGGTAGGAGTCAAATCTCACGTTGACCTCTACAAACTACAAAATTTACACCAAACAATAGGGCAGAACCCTTCTCACACTCGTTAAGCCTCACTGGGACTCACATGCACCTCACGTTATTATTATGTGTGCACCCATAATAATAAGGCAATTTGCATGCTTATCTCAGTGACTCTTAACCTGCGCTAAAAGTTTCCCCCCACATTCAAACAGCAAAACGAAAGGCAATACAGGATTAATAATCACAAGGGTCGAAGGGTAGTGCCACACTATCTAGCTCCACTAAGACATGCAGTACAAGTAATCACATCAAGGTATCAAATATGTTGTTTCATGCAAGTCGTGTGTGTGTAGCTACTAAGCAAGTAATGCATAAAGTAAACAGAAGACGAACCTTGCAATCTGGAGCTGAGTGTCATGGTCGATTCTCGAAGTTGTTCGGTTATAGTCTGGTTTTATAAAAACGTTTTAAAACCTAGTTCACTATAACCAGTGGCTCTGATACCAAACTGTCACACCCCCAGAATACCATCCGCGGAAAACCCGCCAGGTGTGTGACGTACCAGGATCCAGCCACCAATCACATTGAACTAAGAGTAAATCAACATCAAGTTTATGTTTATTAAATTAAGCAATCATAAATGTCAAACAAGAGTTATCAGATTCAGCGGAAGCAAATGACAAATATTGTTTAAGGTATTCCAAAACCAAATGCAATAGTGTTAAATAGCATTAAGACAATCCCCAGCAACTTGACCATGACCACTCCAGCCATCCAGATAGCAAGTTCCTCATCCAATGCACCTAACGACCTACGAGCATGAAACAAGTGTATCAGACAACACTGGTGAGTTCATAGTTTTACGAAAACGTTGGTTACCAAGTGCTTAGTTTAATCCATTGAATTTAATGTTGATAATATCACGAATACAAGAAGGCTCCAGATTATTTTGCCCTTTCTCCAATGCTCCTATCAAAGCATTGGTCATGACTAGGTCATTAGTTCACACCTGTCCTCTCAGGTACGGGGTGAGGGTGCCAAACCTAAGTAGCGCTACCAACTAATACCCTGTTACCTCTCAGGTAACAAACAACAAGGAGGGACTTTAATGGTGATAGGATGAGAATATTATCCAACATTCCAGATTTACCCAAAAAATGTATTCCTCTCAGGAATACCCATGATTTACCCAAAACCTATCCCTCTCCGGGATACCCACTGACTGTCCCAACCACCGGGACGCATGCTCAAGAGGAATGAACTCACCTTTGCTTTGCTTGGTATGTTTTATTACCCTTCAGTTAGTCAACCAACCCTACCGTGGTTACCAGTAACAATCAGTTTCAAGATTTATCATTTAAGTCACGTATTTCAGAGATTGCATTTACCACAAGTATCACAGTACAATACATAACACATACTCAGTTCACATCCCATGCATGACATACATATATCTCACAACAGTTACTGGGCTACTTAACCAGGCCCAAACCCAAACAGTTTACCCTAGGCCAAGGACCTCCTCCGACGAAATATCACATGTTTCGTCATAACCCACTCCGACGAAACCACCTACCTTTCGTCATATAGGATTTGACGAAAGATTACATCTTTCGTCAGGCTACATGTGCGACGAAATACCACAGTATTTCGTCGAAGTCAGTTACAGAACCCAGATTTCATCGCAACAGTTACACATCTTCAAAACAAGGGATTCAACAACAGTTTCATTATAATGTTCATAGCAAATCTTAATCACTGTTTATCATCACAACTATCAACCCTCAATATTAATCATTGATGTGTATTAACATGGATTCAAACATGATACAGACATTGATCAAGACCCATTGCAGATTCATAATCACAAGTTTCCACTGCTTACCCTAAACCATCACGTGTATCATATACAATCACGATTTTGATATAATCATTAATCTTCTCATGTAATCAGATTATCACTACTAAGTTAAACATAATTATTGACAAACCCTAATCACACAGAATCATAACAAAGCAAACACAGAATCATAACACACCATTAATGAGAGGACACTAACCGTATGTCGAAGGATTCAGATTAATCGAGACAGAGGGTTTCGTGATCTAATGATTGCCGTCGCACAAGGTTTCTGTAGAAGGAGCCTTAGGGTTTGTTTTTACGACAATAGATTACAATATAAGAAATTATACGAAACACAGTTGGACCGCGAATGAGTTTGGGCCGAGGCCCCTTTCCGGCGAAACACCATTCTCGACGAAAGACACATCTTTCGTCGAGGTTACATGTGGCGAAACTCCAACTTTCGTCGGGATGGACTTGTGATGAATAATCTTGATTAACACAACACTTAAAAACCAAACATACTTATACATAAAAGCAAGCAAACATTACACATAGACATTGATTATTTAGATGATTGTACATAATAAAAACAGGTTTGCAAAACCACAATTCGCATAGGAAAGACTTGGGATCATGGGTTGTCACAAACCATGTGGATAACTTTAACGATATCAACGTCGAACTGAATGTCGCCGACTATACCAATGACAGGTACTCTGAAACAAATGTTGCTAAACCATAATAACTATATGCAACAATTATGTAATTTCCTTTTATTGTAACTATCTTTATTATGTTTCATTAGTCTTTATTTTCATGTAACGTTTTCAACTAATAAATAAACTTCTTATTAAAAAATAATTCATAATGCCTTCGTTATACACTTATTATTTTCAAGATTAAAATGAATACCATTGGAGCACAAGAGCAGACAAATGATGCAGATATATGTATGGCGGATAGTGGAGCCACACACACTATACTTAAATCTAAGAAATATTTTTATGAATTGAAACCAACTAAAGGAACCGTTGATACAATATCAGGTCCTACAAACTTAATAGAATGAGTGGGAAAAGCTAATTTAATATTACCAAATGGTACAAAGCTCTTAATAGAGAATGCTTTATTTTCCCCAAAATCAACGAGAAACTTGTTGAGTTTCAAAAACATATATCATAACGGATATGATACTCAGTCAAGGACTTGTGATAATAAAAAAATATTTGCACATCATGAGTAAAGATCATATATTGGAAAAACTGTCAATGCTTCACTCTGGTTTGCATTATACACACATTAATGTGCCTCAAGCACATATGGCAATAAAAGAAAGTTTTTGTGATCCTGAGACATTTAACTTATGGCATGACAGACTAGGTCATCCAGGATCTACAATGATGAAAAGAATTATTGAAAACACACATGGACATCCATTTAAATATCAAAAGATCCCCCAATCAGATAAAATGCCTCTATGTACCTCTTGTTCACTTGGAAAACTAATTACAAGGCCTTCGTCCTCAAAAGTTGATAAGGAATCACCAATGTTTCTTGAAAGAATTCAAGGTGATATATGTGGACCAATCCATCCACCATGTGGACCGTTTAGATATTTCATGGTCTTGATAGACGCATCTAGCAGGTGGTCTCATGTCTCTTTATTATCAACTCGTAATGTTGCCTTTGCAAAATTTCTTGCACAAATTATCAAACTAGGAGCACATTTCCCTGATTACACTGTTAAAAGGGTGAGACTTGATAATGCTGGTGAATTTACATCACATGCTTTTAATGATTATTGCATGTCTGTGGGAATTGTTGTCGAACACCCTGTTGCCCATGTACACACACAAAATGGCTTAGCTGAATCATTGATCAAACGTTTACAGCTAATCGCTAGACCATTAATAATGAGAACAAAACTTCCTGTGTCAGTTTGGGGTCAAGCAATTTTACATGCTGGATCACTGATTCGTGTGAGACCAAGTGCAAATCATAAGCACTCCCCACTACAACTTGTTTCTGGCCATGAGCCAGACATTTCCCACCTTAAAATTTTTGGGTGTAGTGTATGTTCCTATTGCACCACCACAACGCACAAAAATGGGTCCTCAAAGAAGGTTGGGAATATATGTTGGATATGAAACAGCCTCCATCATACGATATCTTGAACCTTTAACAGGTGACGTATTTAAAGCACGTTTTGATGACTGTCGTTTTAACGAGGCAATGTTCCCAGCATTAGGGGGAGAAAATAAAAAACGAGAACATGATGTCACATGGTGTGTGCCTTCGTTGTCTCATCTTGATCCAAGAACAAAACAATGTGAGACAGATGTTCAAAAGATAATACACTTGCAAGACATTGCAAATCAACTGCCTGATGCTTTTACTGATACAAACATAGTTACTAAATCTCATATACCAGCTGCTAATGCTCCAGCTCGAGTTGAGATCCCAAGTAAGGCAATAGATAATAAGATAGCTCATAAATCTCAAAAACGTTTAAAATGTGGAAGGCCAATCGGTTCAAAGGATAAGAATCCTCGAAAAAGAAAAGCAGTTGTAAAGGAAATTGACCACAAAGAGAATGATCTTGATAAAACAGTAAATACCGAAACCTCTCATGAGGAAGATGTTGATGATACTAACAAAGAGATATCAATCAACTATGGTTATACACATATCATATGGAACCGATATGAAATGGAAAATATTGATGAGATATTTTCTTATTCTATAGAAAGTGACATCATGGGTGGAGATGATGATCCTGAACCAAAATCTGTCAATGATTGTCAAAATAGACATGACTGGGATAAATGGAAAGCCGCTATGCAAGCTGAATTGGATTCACTCAAAAAACGAAAGGTTTTTGGGTCTATTGTTGTTACACCTAAGGTTGTAAAGCCTGTAGGGTATAAATGGGTTTTTGTACGAAAATGAAATGAGAAAAATGAGGTTACAAGATATAAAGCGAGACTTGTAGCTCAAGATTTTTCACAAAGGCCAGGGATTGACTATGAAGAAACATATTCTCTCGTTATGGATGCAATAACCTTTAGATACTTAATCAGCTTAGCAGTTTCTAAAAAGTTAGAAATGCGTCTTATGGATGTCGTTACAGCTTACTTGTATGGATCACTTGATAGTGACATCTATATGAAAGTTCCTGAAGGATTTAAACTCCCTGAAGCATTAAGTTCAAAACCCAAAGAAATGTATTCGATCAAATTACAAAGATCTTTATATGGGTTGAAAAAATCTGGAAGAATGTGGTACAATCGTTTGAGCGAGTATTTGACAAGTAAAGGTTATACAAATAATCTTATCTGTCCATGTGTCTTTATTAAGAAGACAACATCAGGATATGTGATCATAGATGTATATGTTGATGACCTAAATATAATTGGGACGCAAAAAGAAATTCATGAAGCAATTATTCTTTTAAAGAAAGAATTTGAAATGAAAGACCTTGAAAAAACCAAATACTGTCTTGGTTTACAAATTGAACATATGAGCAATGGAATACTTGTGCATCAAACGAATTATACTGAAAAGTTGTTGAAACGTTTCAATATGGACAAGGCAAATTCTTTAAGCACTCCAATGGTCGTTAGATCATTTAATGTCGAAAATGATCCATTTCGTCCTTGTACGAGACCTGACATTTCTTTTGCAGTGAACTTGTTGGCAAGATTTAGTTCAGCTCCGACTAAAAGACACTGGAATGGGATTAAACATATTTTTCGATATCTTCGAGGTACTGTTGATTTAGGCTTGTTTTATCCCAATGATTCAAAAGAAGGGTTAGTTGGTTATGCAGATGCAGGTTATTTATCTGATCCTCATAATGCAAAATCTCAAACTGGATATGTATTTATGAACGGAGGAACTGCGATTTCATGGCGTTCTCAGAAACAAACACTTGTCGCAACATCCTCAAATCATGCTGAAGTCATTGCACTACATGAAGCTTCAAGAGAATGTGTATGGCTAAGATCTATGTCACAACACATAGTGACTTCTTGTGGGCTAGAGAAAGATCGAAGTCCAACTCTTATCCATGAAGATAATGCCGCTTGTGTCTCTCAAATGAAAGAAGGGTATATCAAAAGTGACAGAACAAAACATATACCACCAAGATTCTTTGCATATACTCGGGACCTTATTAAAGACAATAAGGTCGAGATGAGATATGTCCAATCCAGCAACAATTCAACCGATCTTTTCACAAAAGCACTACCTACAGCAACTTTCAGGAAACATGTTCATGACATAGGCATGCGTTATGTACGGAGAATGTGATTCCTTACAAATTGCAAACTTGAGGGGGAGCTATAGACTGCACTCTTTTTTCCTTAGCTAAGGTTTTTTCCCACTGAGTTTTTCTTTAGCAAGGTTTTTAATGAGTCAGTACTTAAAGACCCTGAAGTTTGCAAAGTGTCATCCAAGGGGGAGTGTTATGAATATTATAACAAGTTTACCATGAAGATCAAGATTTACCTCTAGATTTACCAAGCAAGTGGATGAACTCTTTGTCAAACTTATGGATAGCTTTGTCTACTAAATAGTTAATCTTGTCTGCCAAATAGTTAACCTTGTCTACCAAATAGTTAATCTTTTTGTAGTATAAATACTAGCTCAAGGTAGAAGAGAAAATGCACCTCATAAGTTATACAATTCTCTATTTCTCTCTCTTATTACATTTCTAAAGTTCTTAAAGTTTTAGCACTAATCTTGTGTTAATTCTTGTTATATTATAACATCAGGTAATTTTTTTACTGTTTTATATTTTTATATAATATAATATAATTTCCCAGGAAAATTATAAATATAAAACCAAATATCTATGAATTAATAGATTATTCTATTACCTAATGATAAAGGCAAATAAAATAAAAAGAAAATGTTACGGGTATGATACGGGTAATCGGGTATGCATCTTTTTATATAATACCCACAAAAAACTTTTAAAACAAATCCCCCGTACATGAACACCTGTCTCAAATTCTTCAAGTTTTGGGTTAATTTATCGGGTTTTGATTCATTTCATCTCCCAAGGGTGTCTCTGAGAATTCATGTACCCTGTTTGAGCTCGAAAAAATGTGTCCTTCCGTAATGTTTTATTATTATTATTTTTTAGAATAATATGAATATTAGGCTCACTAAACCTAATGCTAATGGGTTAGCTGGTATGGGTATACTATTTAGTAAAAAAAATTAAAATGTATATATGAGATTTAAAAAAAAAACGTGCCCCTCAAAATCACGGGTTCTGTGCGCTTGTCCTTCCCGCACACCCTCATCACCGCCCCTGACCTTTAACATAGAGTTTTAATGCCGATAACATGTTATGAAAATTATAAACAGAACACGAACAAAAGGAAACTGCATACAAAACTTACATAATTCATTTTGTAATCTTCATAAAAGGTAACCTTTTAATTTGATTCTTATTTATCGAATATATATTAAATTATAAAAGGTAACCTTTTAATTTGATTCTTATTTGTCGAATTTATATTAATTATTTTGTAAATATCTATTCCACAGTTACGTATATCGGCTAGTCCATCTTCATAAACACACATGCTAGAAACCAATGTTTTAAAAACCGGTTTAAACTGGTCGGTAGTATCGGTTGAATCGTCCGGTAGAACCGGTTAAACCGCCCGATACACCCAGTTAAACCGTTTCTGAGCCAAATCCAATACGGTATAAAAATCAGATTTTAAAACATTGCTAGAAACGGCTATGGGCAAAGCCGCAATGCGGCGTTTGTGGGTATACCCCAAAAATGAAAAGTCCAAAATTTTTGGTCTCCCATGTCTGGTATACCCCAAAAAATGAAACCTCAAGTATCAATTTTTACTTACCAACCCGTTTCCCTTTCCAATTTTGAGTATTTCCGTCAAGAACAAGGGTTTTGCAAAAACTGGTTGAAAGTTTAGATTTTTTTCCGTAATGGTTGGATGATTTACTTGTTAAAACACCAATGCTAACTACAAACAACAAGATCTAGGAAATTTTTTTGAAACGACACGGGTCTAGTTTAAGAACCCTAGATTTTCCCCAAATCTTGATGTTATTAAACATGCAAAACACGAATCTAACTAATCTAAGTGTTAGTAACATACCTTGTAAGTAGATCGTAGAAGAAGATTTTCAAAAGGTGATAGGAGCCACGAGGAACCAGAAGTTGCAGAGAAATGGATCGTGTGTGTTATGAGAAAGAAACTGTGAAGAAAAGGGTTTTAACCCGTCTACAGATAGGCACAGCCCCATGTCTCAGAGACACGGCCCTGTGTCTTTTATTATTTTGAAAATATATATTTTTTATTAAATATGTGTGTGTCGTTTCTCTGGCCACTTGGTTCCCTGTGCTTAACTTACCTGATTTGTAGACTTTTTGGTTGTCGTTTTCCAAAGCGTACCTACAAGATGGATTATTGAAATAAAACAAATATATATATACATAAGTTGTTACCATGTCCCCGTCACTTATCTATTTCTTCCAATGACATTTCCGTTTCTTTATCCTCGAGAAATCCTTCATAGAATTTAAGCCTTTGTCCATTGACTTTGAATGGTTCTTCGTTTGGAGGCTTAATATCTATTCTACCATGGGGGTAAACTTTTGTGATGGTAAAAGGTTCAGACCATCTAGATTTGAGTTTTCCAGGAAAAAGACGTAACCTTGAGTTAAAGAGTAATACTTGATCTCCTTCTCTAAATTCTTTAGGTTCACTTACATATTTATCATGTATTCGTTTTGAGCGTTCTTTATTAATTTTAGAGTTGGAATATACTTGTATTCTTAACTCGTCTAATTTATTTAACTGGTATAAGCGATCTTTTCTGAAGTCTCTTGGTCTAATTTTACGTTTTTAATGCCCAATAAGCTTTGTGTTCAACTTCTACTGGGAGATGACAGTTTTTTCCATAGACTAGCTTATATGGTGTTGTACCTATTGGTGTTTTGTATGCTGTTCGAAATGCCTATAAAGTGTCATCTATTTTATCTGACCATTCTTTTCGATTTTGACCCACAGTTTTTTCTAGGATTCTTTTTAGAACCCGATTAGTTACTTCAGCTTAACCATTGGTTTGATGATGATAGGCAGTCGAGAGACGATGATAAACCCCATATCGTGTTAGAGTTTTCTCCATTTTTAGATTGCAAAAATGGGTGCATCTATAACTGATGAGGGCTTTTGGAGTTCCAAAACGTGAGAATAGCCTTTTGAGGAATTTTACTACCACTCTCCCATCATTGGTGGGGAGAGCTTCAGCTTCGGCCCATTTAGAAACATAGTCGACTGCCACTAAAATGTATTTGTTTCTTCTCGAAGGTGGGAATGGTCCCATAAAGTCCAAACCCCAAACATCGAAGATTTCACAAATAAGAATCCTGTTTTGTGGCATTTCATTTCTTCGTGATATGTTACCTGCTCGTTGGCATGCATCACATATTTTGATCTATACATAAGCATCCTTATCTATTGTTGGCCAGTAAAATCCTACATTGTACACCTTCCGTGCGGTGTTGGCTATTCCGTGGTGTCCACCACATGGTCCTTCATGACAATGGTGAAGAATTTGTTTTGCTTCACGACCATGGACGCATCGTCGAATGAGTTGATCGGCACATATTCTGAAAAGATATGGATCTTCCCAAAAATAGTGTTTAACATCATCTGTAATGGGCCTATAATGGAATTGGTATGGGTATACTATTTAGTAAAAAAATTAAAATGTATATATATGAGATTTAAAAAAAAACACGTGCCCCTCGAAATAACGGGTCCCGTGCGGTGGTCCTCACCGCACACCCTATCACCCCCCCCCCCCCCGACCGTCAACATAGAGTTGGAAAATTTTCGTCAACCATGATCCGTAACAAAAATCTACAAAGCTAAAATATTGATTATCCTCACATTTCATATCTTTTTTTTATCTACAGTTTTAACATGTGAAAATTACCAATGGGGTGGTGTTCCATTGGCAAGGCAAAGCCTTTAAAAACACCTAAGTTGTGAAAGGAAGATCTTGGGTTCAAGTCCCATAGACGACAGGGGATTAAAAAAATTAGCCGTTCAAAAAAAAAAAAAAAAACATGTGAAAATTATAAACAGAACACGAACAAAAGGAAAATGCATACAAAACTTACGTAATCTTCATAAAAGGTAACCTTTTAATTTGATTCTTATTTATCGAATTTATATTAATTATAAAAGGTAACCTTTTAATTTCATTCTTATTTGTCGAATTTATATTAATTATTTTGTAAATATCTATTTCACAGTTACGTATATTGGCTCGTCCATCTTCATAAACACACATGCTAGAAACCAATGTTTAAAAACCGATTCAAACCGGCCGGTAGTATCGGTTGAATCGTCCGGTAGAACCGGTTAAACAACCCAGTACACCTAGTTGAACCGCCCGATACACCCAGTTAAACTGTTTCTGAGTCAAATCCAATACGGTATAAAACCCAGATTTTAAAACATTTGCTAGAAACGGCTATGGGCAAAGCCGCAATGCGACGTTTGTGGGTCCACATTGCGGATTGCTAAGCATCAACTTGAATATTTTAAACAAAATACTAACAATATTATTAAGATTAATATAACCCCCAAATTTTAATCAAATCAAATAAGACAAAATTTGATCCCTATATCCATAATTGATGTGTCTAATGGGATCTTCAACGATATAAGGGGTAAAATAGTAAAACACGACCTGAGCCATGATTTAATTAAATCATCCAAGTGCATAATTCGAAAAGTAAAGACTTAAAATGCTAAAACTTTATTTAATTTCCATCTCTACCCTCCATGACCGATCCATCATTTTGAAACTTTTATTATTCTTCCCAAACAATTGTCTTTGGGCCTTGGATGAGGTAAGTACATCATTGGGCATGCTGGATTGACCCTTTCAAGCCTGCAATACAAATAAATATACACTTATTTAGTCCATAATATATTTATATTTTATATCAATTATTGGTTGACTTTAACGTCAATAAAGCAATTTTCAACGTCACAACAAAAAAGCATATTAGTTGACATTTTTATTGGAAATAAAAAAATAATTGTTTTCAAAAGCCGGTCATAACTGTTTTCAAACCTTTGTAAATTAAATCCAAATTGTATGAAAGTTAATTTAAAAAATAAATAAATAAATAAATAAATAAATCCAAATTGTTGCATAACCAAAACCAAATAAGTTATAATTGATTTAATTTAAATGTAAACTTATTTAACCTGTATGATATAAAATCTTGAAATGGAAAATAAAAAATAGAAAAAAAAAATTAGACAAATATATCGAAACATATAAGAAAATAAAATCTAACAGAAAGGTAAGACACTAAAATAGACAAACAAATAACAATAGTATCATGATCATTGTATAAGTTTCTTAAAATTTGTTTTGACAAATAAATGTATAAAAATATTAAGACTAATATTTATAAAGAATTACTGGTCTGATCCGGTTTTTTCACAACCGGATTTTTAACTAAACCCTAAACCAAAATGATAGCTTTGAAATTTTCTAAGCCGGCCAACCATCATTTAAAAAAAAGTCAACTGTGAAACCAAATTGATAACCAGTTTAAATAGTTTGAAAAAAGATCAAATACAAAGTATCTTATCGTACAAAACATACGAATAGTGTGAAAAAAAGTAAAAAAAAAAATACGGTGACATTTTCATAATTATTTTACTCGTAGGTAAGGCTGACAAATCGTGTCTTAATAGGTTTAACAGGTTTCTGACGGCGCGCACAACATAAGTTTCAAACATGATTATGACTCGTTTAACTACTTTTTACCTCATGTTTATAAAACAGTTTTATGTTTTATGTACAAAGATGAATAAATGATAGATCCTAACATTGTAATTTTAATTATTTTAAAAATTAAAAAAGTCAAAGGGTGTATTTTTAAGTCAAACAAGTCTAATCGTGTCTTAACAGGTACCCAATTGCCAGCCCTACTCGTAGGATAATTATCAAAATTACTCTACAAATAATCTTGTAGGGTAATTTTGTAAAATGATCTTGTAGGGTAATTTCGTAGAGTATCATAATTACTCTACAAACGATCTTATAGGGTAATTTTGATTTTGTAGGGTAAATACGATTAAAATAATTACGAAAATGTCACTGCATTTTTCACTTTTCTATGCCAATCATACGTTTTGTACGATAAGATACTTTGTACGGGATCTTTACTCTAAATAGTTTTACTAGTTTAAACATGTATATAATAGAATTTGAAATATAAATTGTAGGACCCAAAAAGTGAAGATAGAATCTAACTTGGTTAATATGAATACTTACTTATAGTTGAGAAGAAAGTGGTGAAGGAAGATGGCAATCTCTAGCTTGGCAAGATCATTTCCAGGACAAAGTCTAGTGCCGGCTCCAAATGGAAGGAAAGTTCCAGGTTTTGGTACAAGATTCTAGTAACATGTTTAAATTAATCAGTCAAATAAGTTATAAAATAAGTCAATGTTAGAAAATACTTACATCCCATCTTGAAGGATTAAATTCTTTGGGTTGGGGATAAATGTCAGGGTTGTGGTGAACACTCCTAAACCAAACCAACACGTTCCATCCTTTGGGAATAAGATAACCTAAAACCAACAAATTTAGTTAATTATAAGATGTATTTTAGATACATAACATAACAATGAAGATGATGATTGAACCTTTAATATCAACATCCTTTTTGGCCTCTCGAAATGTCATCAACGAAAACGTCACTAAGCGAAGGGTTTCATCGATCACTTTTGAAAGATACTCCATCTGCCGAAACTCTTTTAGGGTCAAACCCTTTTGGCCCGGAGGCATATCCTTTGCGATACGCTCTTGTTCTTCCTGCAATGGATATGTGAAAACGTGTACTCAGATTCGAATTCGATAAACATATTATAACTAATACTGTGTCTAAAAGCCCAAGAAACCATAAAATGGTGTTCTAAGCCATGCATATTGTTAGCCACTAAAAAGTAACATATTATAATATGATTCTTAAGAATATTCTAAATTTCATTACCTTGGCAATTTTAAAATATTCAGGGTGTGATTGTAGAAAGATGGTTGCCCACATCGTTACATGGCCCGAAGATTCATGGCCCGCGTTTAGGTACATGACTAGAGTATCGATGATTTCCTCGTCGTCTAGTTTCTTTCCATTCTCGTCTTCAGTTTCTACAAGAGCATCGAGCATGTCCCTTTTGGACATCCCTTGGTTTTCTTCTCGCTTCTTCCTACGCTCGCTTACCGATGCTTGCAAAATGGTCACTAGCTTCTTTCGTGCCTATAATTTGTAGTCGTTATTAAAAACATGTTTAAAAGTTTCAAGGCATAAGGGAGTACTAGATTAATAAATGACGACAAAACAAACCTTGAGGGCTGAATGGTACACAAATCCGGGAATGTTGATGGCCATGGCTCGAACACCATAATTAAGTTTCGTATACTCTTTCTCCAACGCCTCCAACACGTCTTCACTCTCCGAACTTAAGAAAATGTACATGATTATCTGAAATGTTAGTTTTCGAAGTTGAGTTAGGACCTCAATTTGGCCCATTTGTGACCATTTTTCCAACGCGGAAACCACTTTACTCTCAATATATTGCATGTATATAGACAGGGCTTCGTGACCGTTGACTGGTGCTGCAGTCAACTTACGAAGCCTTTTGTGATCTTCATAAGAAATTGAAACAAAAGATTTTCTCCCAATGAGTTCACGTGTGGCGGTTGGCCACCCTGGCTTGAATGCATCATCCTCAAACAGTACTCTTCGACATGCTTCGGGAACCATGACTATGATACTAGGTTTCCCGAACATAAATGATTTGTACATACCACCCGATCCAAACCTACATTGTTTAAAATATATAACTAATCATTACTCGAAAATAATATGCGTGTGTACATATGTACGTACATACATACACCCATATATATATATATATATTTAGAGTTCTGAAATGAACTCAACCCTATATATATATATTATATAATAAAAATACGGCTATCAAACATCAGCAACTTTAGATAACAAAAATAAAAATAGTATAATACACAATAAGTACAGAAAAATGATTTGGTTTACCAAAAATGACAATGATAGTGACAAAAGTTGCCTGCTCTAGCAAACGGTCCAATGGTTCATTTTCTTTTATATATATAAGATTCAATTTTTATTTTGTTTTACTATATCCATTACAAATAACTATATTGAAGGGGAAGTTAATTTTATTTTGTTTTACTATATCCATTACAAATAACTTTATTGAAGGGGAAGAAGTTAAATTGATTAAAAACTATATATAGTTTGGGGCATTTTTAAATAAATCTTAAATACTTGAAAACTATGCCTACTTAAATAATTATAACAGATTTATTAAAAAAATGCCCCCAAACAAATATTCTATTACAAATGACCCTCTACGTTTGCCACTTCATCGAGTTCCCACATTGGATTTGCAGAACAAAAGATGGAGTTTTGTCAAGTAGGCCCTCCCAATTATTATCTTTTTTTTTTTTTTTTAAGGTGACTTTCTATGTACTGGACCAGTGGTCACCGGGTTTATGTCAAAGACATTCCCCCGTCAGCCCCGCATCTACGGACGCGATGTTCGATTGGGCCCCGGCCTGCCGCGTGAGCTGACTTCCGCCCGGAAATCATACTGCCCCCACACGAGAGACTCGCTGGGGTAACAGCTGGGTAAAACCGGGTTGCCCTCAAGACCGTTCCATGCCTCGGTAGGAGACGATCCATCATCGGGACATCCCAAACCCCTAACCGTAAATGCCGGGATTCGAACCGGGGTAGCCATTGGCAAACCCCCGGCCTCCACCCAACTGAGCTAAATCCCCGGCCTCCTCCCAATTATTATCTAATCTCAGTATATTTTATTTTTATTAGTTTTTATTATTTAAATATATTTTTAATTCACTAATACCTTAGTTCAAGTAAAAAAATTATAATATTATATATAATCATATTCTGAGATAAAAAGAAGATATTTTCTTTTAATTATTTTCTACTCTTTTTTTCCTTTTTGTCTTTATACATAATTTGTTTCTGTACATTTTTTCATGTTCTACCTGATTGTCTTTATACATAATTTGTTTCTGCACTTTTTTTTTCATGTTCTACTTGATGCATGTCTAATACTTCCACACGAAGAATTTATTTCCATTTTTAAATATATATATGTTACGTGCACAAATTGATTTTGATTTTTAGGGTAAGAACGTAAAACTTTTTACAAGCTAGTGGAACAAATTTCTCTATTATTCTTTTTTCTTTTACTTTAATATAACGATTTATGGAAAATAAGGAATATTGCATCTAATAAATTACCAATCAGACTCCTTATGACCATATAACTTTTTTATATGTGTATGTTTTCTTTTTCTAGTGTATAACTTTTTTTAATTATAATTTTAGTATATAGATTAAAAAAAAACATGAATACATTATTATCACACACTTAGTCATATCCGATATAACATATTATAAATAACACATGTCAATTTACGATAAAATTTATACTGAAATTTGAACAAATGAAATACATTTCCACGACGTATTTAAATGTATATAAATATATTATGTTAAAAATTATAGAATTAATAAAATCAGACTAAAATAACAACAAGAAAAAGAAACAACTTGAACGACTATAACCGAATTAGTAATTTGCAAGATGTAAATAAGTTAAAATTGAAGTTTAAATAAATAATAATAAATAACATTATTTTGGATGGAAGTGGCGCTGTCTTTTCACTAAACTAGAAAGATGAAAATGACTGACCAACTCTTCCAAAAAAACAAAAACCTTTTCATCATCGTTTTCATGGACAAAATAATTTCAAAATTATAATAGATAAAACAATATTGCATGTAAAATTAGTTTATATAGTTTTTTTTTAATCTCCAGAAATTAAAAGAAAGATATATTAGTGGTAAGAAAATACCGAACTTCCATGATATAAATTAATAATGCATATAACAACTTTTTTCAAAATTATATCTCATGTATGTATTCCCACTCTAGTTATCGAACCCAAAAAGATGAGACAATTGTTGGTGGTCTAGAACCATATTTCTAACGAGATAAGAATATGTTCCACTAATAAAATACTAATTTCACAAAATTATCATTTCAGAAAAAAAAAAAAAAAAGCAAATACCATATATATCTTCATGTGTGAAAATGCAGAATATAGATGCAAAGTTAGCAAAAAATCATAACTTTGTTTTCCATCTTATATCTATGAATCATCGACGACCCTTTAAGCTATAACGTTTCTGAAAGCTATAACGTTTTCAGAAACGTTATGAAAAAATACAAGTTCATAAATAACGAAAAGTGTAGTTTTATTAAAAAAAGGTGAAACCTGTCAACAAAGCTAGAAATGAAGGAATCAGGATTGCTAGACTTGAAAGCTCGAAGGAACGTCCACATGTTTCCGATGAGCGGCCAGCCCATATCGCCGGGTGGCAATCGCGCTCTCTTCGACTCCTCCAAATCTCTCTCGTTAATCCATGTATTCAAACACTTCAATCCCCATTTCAAAATCAACATCACTCCCAACAAAATCCCCACAACAAAACCTGTCCCACCAACTTCATCTAATCCCATTTTCACTTCAACAAGTGTCTCTTTCTCTAGAGATATAGATATCGATAAGATGATGTATAGATATATCACTTTGATAGCTTATGATCGTTATGTAACTAGGCAAGTATATTTAGAGAGAGAAAGAGTGGTTTGTAGATGTGTAGAACAGAGAGAGAGGGGGAGACTGATTGAATGGTTATGGGTCTTTTGGGTCCTATATATATAGTTTGGTGTGTATACATATATGATATATGATATATGCATATAAGATATGATATGATAGCTATTTCACCTCATAAATGGCTTTATAAAAAAAACAATTGAAAACACATTTATTCTTAATATTGTATTGAATAAAAACCGTAATATTAATATTTTTACTAAAGACGATTTTTTGAATTTAATTTGACACCTAATAAGATGCTCAAATAAATTATTTAATGCGTGGAATTATATTTTCACTTTAAGTTATTACCTTTTTTTTTGTATCAGATATGTTTAACGATTTATTCTATTAATAATGCCAATTAAATATATTTCTAGAAGAGATTTAAATATGAGTTTTTTGAAATTTATTTTGACACCTAGAATGTATTAAATTAATTATTTAACGCTTGGAATTAAATTTTGACTTTAAGTTATTACCTTTTTTTCGTATCAAGCATATTTAATGATTTATTCTATTATTAATGTTAGTTAATTATTTTTATAAAAGAGATTCAAATATGTGTTTTCTGAAATTTAATTTGATACCTAAGGGTGTCCGGGGCGTACTCGATGAATGGGGTCGGGGACGAGATGCCGCGCGGGGAGGAGGTGCCGCCACCATCTTTCACCGCATGGAGGGGATGGATTTCGGCGAGAGGTTACCGTATGAAGGGAGAGAGGGAGAGGGTGGCCCACCAGATTTTCAACCAATCAAGTTATTTTTCTTTTTTTTTTCTTTTTGATTTTTTCAACTTAATTAAAAAAAATAAAAAAACAAGTCCCCCAAGAGAGGAGTGCCGCCATCAAATTGAGGGTGTGGGGGGGAGTTAAGTGGGGAGTTGACGTGGCACGTGCTGATTGGCTGTGGGTAAGAGAGGTCACTCCCCACTTAGAGCATTCTCATCCAGGCAATCAAAGTCATCTTTAACTTCAAAATATAAAAAAACTAACTAAAAACCCACTCCAACCAGTCCATTATATCCATACTCTAACCTTATATATTAAAAAAAAACTACAAGAACTTTTTATACATAAAAAGCTACTGTACTCTCTTCATTTCCAACAAACAACTCTTCCTGTCTTCTCCCGCCGGACCCTCTCCTTCTACACATCACCAGCAACAAAATCAACAAATTCCCACTTCGCAGGTTCGGATTTGTAAACGTGGAGGGTTCCGATTTGTAAACATAGGCTTCTATTTGAAACTAGGGTTCCGATTTGAAAAGGATTTTGCTATCATCAACCGATTCATCCTTCACATCTCCATCCCTCTGCTATATGTAAGCTTTTTTTGCGCAATCTTTTTTGGATTTTAAGTTTTGAGTCTTAATTAATAGTGTATTTGTTTATATGATTGTTGATTATTGATTACGGATGCGTTATGTTCAAGATTTGTGGACTGGCTTATGTAATTTAATCATGTGTGTGTGGATATAGTGAGTTTTGAGTTATTTTTTTGATGATTTAGTTGAACTATTGTTATTAATTAGTGTTTTATGTTGGGTTTGTTTATATAATTACGGTATACAGATGCATTATGTTAGAAATTTTTGTAAATTGAGTTATGTGATTGAATCATGTGTGTAGATGCATAGATTTTGGAGTTATTGTAGTTCGTTTTTGTGTGATGCCAGAACTGATTGCGGCCACTGCTTGAGGTAGTACATAATGATTGCCAATAAGTGAAGGTGGTGTGCCAAAGCACCGGCTTGATTTCGATCACAGTGCTGATTGTGTGCACCAGAAGTAGCAGGGTGGTTGCGAGAGCTGGGAGAAAGAAGCGTTGATTGTAAACAATTGCTTTCGATTTCCATAAATTGTTAGCAATTATAGCCTTTAATTAATTCACTTCAATATTCATAAAGCAACTCGGTTTTTGGAATTCCATGGTCTCCCTTCAGTAACACAAAGGAGAAGCAAGCTTTGAAATGCATTTCCCAACTTTCAAATAGCCCACTATAATCCACTTAGAATAGGCTAGTGGTGTTACTAAATTAGGAATAGGCTAGTGGTGTTACTGAATTTGGTCAAGTTTACTAGTTTAGGATAGTAGGAATAGTCCAATTCCTTTTCGCTTTTTCAATTCTTGGTTAGGTGAACAAGAGTTGGATGATTTGGTGAATCGGGGCATGGATATGGAGGCGGGTACGGGGCCGGCCGACCTTAGGATGGGGAATAAATTGAAAGCTACCAAAAATTCGAGTCACACCTTCCTGCTTCGACATTCGAAATTCGAGTCACACCTTAGGATGGGGAATAAATTGAAAGCTACCAAAAAGTGAAGTGGGGATGAAGGTGAAGGATCAAGGGTACTTATAATCTAAACTTGAGTATTATCCAAAGGTCTTAATGTCTCAAGAGTACAATACACATCTCATCATATCTTTAAGAAGATTTCGAAAGGATTTAGGAAGATTTTGAAAAATCTAGAGGTGGGCCACCTCTTGGTGTCGTAAACAAGGAAAGGGGGGTGGGGGGGGGGGGTTAATTGTAAGTTGAATGATAAAAGGGGTAATTAGTGGGGGGTTAAAGGTAAAAGTCTAGTGTTTTATATGTAGGATGCTTTATGTAGTATGTTAAAGTGTTCGGGAGCCATAACTAGCTCCGAAAAAGTAAAACAATGCTTCTAGCAATATTTTAGTGTTCCGGGTAATGTCCGGTTGTTCGGTTAGATACCGGTTCGTTAAAGTGTTAAGTTATACCGTAAAGTGTCTTTTATGTAACTTTTTACGACACTTTTAATTCCCGACACTTAGGAAAGCATACAGGACCATTTTGCCATATTTTCATGTTACTAGCATGTTAAAATGTTGATTTTTGATGATTAATGCAGAATTCTGCACTTTGAGTGGGTTTTAGGCACTTTCCGGCACTTAAACTATCACCTAGTGACGCAGTTTTATGGTCCTTACTTCCTTACACTCCATACTAGTGTAGTACCTTGTCTCTGGCCCTTTCGGGGTCTCAAAACATTGTCTGTCTATGTACTGACATTGTCAGCATGTTTCTGAGTTATCCGCTAACTGTGCTAACTGTGCTTTGTGCATCATGTATGTCACTAAAGTTTGTATGTGATAAATGGTGTGACAGTATGAAATGTGATGCACATGTATGTATGATACAGAAATCATAAAGCAGTTCATATTATCAGTTGTAATTAAGCACAATCATTATGCATAATTCAATATTAATTAATTGTACGGATACCTGTAATTATGAGGGTCGTCACATTCTCCCCTTGTTAAGAAAATTTCATCCCGAAATTTTAGTTCTGCTACTAGATGCAGGGGTCTTGGGGAATAAATGTGGGTATTTTGCCTTCATACGATCTTCACGCTCCCAAGTGAACTCTGGGCCGTGACGTGCATTCCAACGAACCTTGACGAGTTTGACACTACTCCGTCGCATCTTGTTAACCTTCCAATCAGTAACCTCAACAGGTTCTTCAGTAAAGTGGAGTGTGTCGTCAACATGAACTTCGTCGGCATGAATGACAACTGTTTCTTGAGTTGGACTCTTTTTCAGATTTGATACATGAAATGTATCATGAACGCCATTTAGTTCTGCGGGTAGATCCAACTTGTAAGCTACCAGACCAATCCTTTCCAGGATTTTGAATGGTCCAATGTATCTTGGGTTCAACTTCCCACGCTTCCTGAAGCGTGCTACACCCTTCCAGGGTGAAACCTTTAACAAAACCATATCTCCCACCTCAAACTCCAGAGGTTTCCTTCTTCGGTCCGCATAACTCTTTTGACGATCGCGAGCCGCTTTGATGCGCTCTCGGATCTGTGTGATCTTATCAGTCGTTTCTTGAACCAATTCCGGACCAACAAGCTGTCTATCACCCGCGTCTGCCCAGCATAACGGTGATCGACACTTGCGTCCATATAGAGCTTCAAACGGTGCGGCTTGTATGCTTGCATGATAACTGTTGTTGTATGAGAATTCAACCAATGGTAGGTGAGTGTCCCAACTTCCACCTAAATCCATTACGCAAGCTCGTAACATGTCTTCCAACGTTTGAATTGTTCGTTCGCTCTGGCCATTAGTCTGCAGATGGAATGCAGTACTCAGATTCAACTGAGAACCAAAAGCTTCTTGGAAGGATTGCCAAATCCTTGACACGAATCTTCCATCTCTATCAGAGTTAATCGAGAGAGGCACTCCATGCCATGCAACAATCTCTCTGAGGTATAGTTCTGCAAGCTTGCTCGTGTTGTCTTTCTCCTTGATTGGTAAAAAGTGTGCAGATTTCGTTAAACGGTCTACAATTACCCAAATCGTATCATGACCTTTGGGTGTCCTTGGCAATTTCGTTATAAAGTCCATTGAAATCTGCTCCCATTTCCACATGGGTATTTCAGGTTGCTGCAAAAGACCTGAAGGCTTCTGATATTCGGCCTTTACCTTGGCACAAGTCAAACATTTACCAACATATGTGGCAACATCGCCTTTTAATCTTGGCCACCAATAAAAATCCTTTAAATCTTGGTACATTTTGTCCGATCCTGGATGGATCGAGTACCGTGACTTGTGAGCTTCATAAAAAATAACGTCTCTCAAACCACCAAAGAGGGAAACCCAAATTCTTCCCAAGAAACATAATGTTCCATCCTCCTTTGGTACCAATTGCTTCTCCATCCCACGGAGATATTCATTCTCAAGATTCTCCCTTTTAAGAGCTTCCCTCTGCGCAGCACGAATGCGCAATGAGAGGTCTGTATGTACAATCATTTGCAAAGCTCGAACCCTTATGGGCTTGATTCTTTCCTTCCGACTCAGGGCATCGACGACCACATTCGCCTTTCCTGGGTGATACTTGATCTCGCAATTGTAATCGTTCAACAACTCCACCCAACGTCTCTGTCTCATGTTAAGCTCTTTCTGGTCAAATATATGCTGTAAGCTCTTGTGGTCAGTATAGATAGTGCATCGCGTGCCATATAAGTAATGTCGCCAGATTTTCAAAGCAAACACCACCGTGCCTAATTCCAAATCATGCGTGGTGTAATTTTTCTCATGGACCTTTAATTGGCGAGAAGCATATGCTATAACCTTCTGACGTTGCATTAATACACACCCCAAACCTTGACGCGAGGCGTCGCAATATACCACGAAGTCGTCAGTGCCTCCGGGTAGAGATAGGATTGGTGCGTCACAAAGCTTGTTCTTTAACAACTGAAAGGCTTCTTCTTGCTTGTCTCCCCATTCATACTTCTTATCTTTTTGTGTGAGGGAGGTCAACGGTTGAGCGATTTTCGAAAAATCCTCAATAAACCTGCGATAATATCCTGCCAACCCTAGGAACTGTCAAATCTCGGTTGGCGTCTTCGGAGTCTCCCAGTTCTTGATTGCCTCGATCTTTGTGGGATCCACATGAATTCCATTTCCGTTAACTACATGACCAAGAAACTGGACTTCGCGTAACCAGAACTCGCACTTCGAGAACTTAGCGTACAACTTTTCTTTCTTAAGCAGCTCTAGAATAGCCCTTAGATGTTGCTCATGTTCTTCCTTTGACTTTGAGTAGATCAAAATATCATCAATAAACACGATCACAAACTTATCGAGGTAGGGCTTGCAAACTCTGTTCATCAAATCCATAAACACGGCTGGCGCGTTTGTCAACCCAAATGGCATAACCAGGAACTCGTAATGTCCATAGCGAGTTCTGAAAGCAGTTTTTGGAATGCTTTCCTCTTGAATTCTCAACTGGTGATAACCTGATCGAAGGTCGATCTTGGTGTAAAAACTCGAACCTTGTAATTGATCAAATAGGTCATCAATCCTTGGCAAAGGATATCTATTCTTGATAGTCAACTTGTTTAGCTCGCGGTAGTCGATACACATACGGAAACTACCATCTTTCTTCTTAACGAACAAAACTGGAGCTCCCCAAGGCGAGAAGCTTGGTCTGATAAATCCCTTGTCTAACAACTCCTGAAGTTGCGTTGACAACTCCTGCATTTCCGAAGGCGCAAGTCTATAAGGTGCCTTAGCTACATGCGCGGCGCCTGGAACTAAGTTAATGTGAAATTCGACTTGTAGCTGCGGCGGCAATCCTGGCAAGTCTTCGGGAAAGACCTCAGGATATTCCTTCACGACCGTAATGTCTTCTATCTTCGGTTCAGTGGCTTCTTTATCCACGATGTGTGCCAAGAAGGCAACACATCCTTTCTGCAAACGTTTCCGAGCTTTCAAACAACTGATGATCCTTAAGGGTGTATCGCGCTTCTCTCCATGTACCACAATCGTTTCTCCATCCGTCATTGGAATGCGAATGATCTTCTCATGACATACAATCTCGGCTCTGTTGCTGGACAACGAATCCATCCCCACTACCATATCGAAGCTTCCCAACTCGACTGGTAGCAGATCCAATGTAAACTCGTGCTCTCCCAGCTCTATCACGCAACCTCAGATTACTTCATTCGCCTCTACTAGCTTCCCGTTAGCTAGTTTTATCGAATATGGAATGTCTAACTTACTGGCTACCAACCCAAGTATTTTCTTAAACTCTAGCGATACAAAACTATAATCGGCGCCAGTATCAAATAGTACAGATGCAAAGCGTTGGTTAACAGGGAACGTACCAGTAACTACATTTGGATCTTGGCGTGCTTCCCTCGCACCGATGTTAAAGACTCTTCCATGTGCTTGATTGAGCTTTGGGCACTCTCGCTTGAAATGCCCCATGTCTCCACAATTGAAAGAACCTGGTCCTTGACCATTACCATTCCCATTACCGCCTTGAGCATTGTTTTGGTTGCGATTCCCACCTCCAGCTTGATTCCCAAAATTTCCTCGATTACCATTTCCGCCATTCCCTCCTTGTGGGCGGTTTCCATTCCCATTACCTCCACGGTTGTTGTTACCAAAACCCCTTTGACCACCACGGCCAGTACCAACCCAGCATGTTTCTTTCAAGTGACCAACTTTTCCACAAGATTCACATTTTCCAGATCGGCATCGTCCTTCGTGATGTAACTGACACGCGTTACACTTGGGCAAGGTGCCCATATACCCCTTTCCTTTGGCCTTGGCCGATGCGCTTGTCTCATCCTTCTTGTTCGAACTACTGTTACCTTTCTTAAAGTTAGAGAACTTCCTTGTGTTCTCTCCCGAGGACTCAACGTGAGTTTCTTTCTTTTTCTGGTTGGAATTCAAAAACTTGTTTAATCTGATAGCTTCTTCAGTCAGTGACACGCTCAGATCGATGGCTTCAGTAATTGTTGCAGGCTTTGACGTTGTCACCATGCTCATAATCTGAGGTGCCAACCCCCAGATGAAACGCTCAACACGCTTGAACTCTAGACTAACCATGTAGGGTACCACATGAGATAGATCATGAAATCTCTGCACATACTCCGCGATTTTGGGGCCATCCATCTTGAGGTTCCAAAACTCTGTCTCTAACTTTTGGATTTCGGCCCTGGAGAAATACTTCTTACGCATGAGCTCCTTCAGCTCGTTCCAAGTCAAAGCGTATGCTGCTGCCTCTCCCAGAGTTTGGACTTGGAGATTCCACCATGAAAGTGCTCCATCTATGAACAAACCGGAGATGTAGGTAACTTGCTGATCTGGTGCGCATTTGCTCATTCTTAACACCGAATCGGTCTTCTCTGTCCATCGAACAAAAGCCACAGCACCCCCGGTGCCGTCAAAATTCAGCGGTTTACAGTCTAAAAACTGCTTAAAGGTACAGCCTGTACATGTAACGTCATTCACAGAGAGCATTAGCGAACGCACATGGAATATTCAGTTGTAACGTAATCTATCTCAAGAGACTTAAACATTACCATGTGGTGGGTTGTTCCTCGAGGTACCCGTGCTAGTTTCGGCGCGTGAGGCCTCGTAATCTGCTATTGCTCGGGAGATCCTTTCTTGTAATTCGGCCTTAGTAGTGGGTAAACGATTTTCCCTTCGTGGAGGCATCTTCTATAAGAAGATTGTATAGGTCAGGTCTTATGCATATAAGTATGTAGTACGCGTATGTAATACATTTATCAACATAAGTATACCCATAACATCCCATGTCATAACACAACAAGTAATCCAACAAAACATGTAATGAGAATGTTGCGATTGAGCTATCATATATCAAGGCCACAAGTACAGTTTACAAGTTTCACAATAGTATCATACATCAAAAGGGACTAAGGGTCACATCACCCTCGTCCGAATCGTCTAACAAACTACATTAGTCAAAAGTCAATAAGTCAAAAGTCACACGGTGGTCTTCAAAAAGCTGTGCAATCTGGCTCAATAGCTGCACTCTCATCAAAAGTAATGCTACCTACATCAAACCAAAAACCTCTAAGCTGATGGGGGAGGAGGAGGAGGTGGAGGAATGAAAAGCAAACGGCGCATACGCGCTAACTCCTCCTCGAGAGCATGAACAAGCTGCAACAAACAGCTAATCTGCTGCTCCATGGTAAGAAATCGGATGTCGAAATCCGGGTAAGGAAGCAGTGGAGCAGGTGGAGCAGCAAACTGTGACGGACCAGTACCAGGTGGAGGACGCGGGATCCTCTCTAGCTCGGTGACTCTACGACTCAACATATCCTGCTGGAGCTGCAAGGATAAAAGCAGATCATCCCTCGAATATCCAATATGGAAGGGATGGTATGGATCAGATATAGGCATGACGTTGGGCGGAAACCACATAAATGGCTCGCCCGTGGGTGCAAAAGAAGATGCAGCGTGTGTAAACTGTGGCATGAAATGATCGGCTGCTGACACAAAAGGTACGTGACTGGCCTGCTGACTCGACGGTCCTTCCCTGGGACGAGGAGGAGGAATATCCTGAAGAAATGTGATGGGTAAATCTGTGCGGTGAACATCTGACACATAAGGGTGAAACTGAGTGACATCAACGGGTGCATGTACAGGTGCAGTAGGGGGAGTAACTGGTCTGACAAAAGGAGGGTAGTCGTCCTCAATCCACCCATTGCGGGTGTGAGCATATCTGGGGTCTACATGGGTAGCAAATGGTGCATGATCAATAAGTGCAGGGATCGGGTCAGGCAGAGGTGGTGCAACAACCGGTACATCAACAGGGATAGGGTCGTGCACAGGTGGAAGGTCGTGAGCAAGAATAGGCTCAGGTGCAATCTCTGGCTCTAGGTCAGCTGGAGCAAGCTCATGATCAGCGGGTACGTCAAGGAGCTGATCATCAGGAAAAATAGGTGCATCAATGGGCTGCTCAGCAGGAATAAAATCAATCTCCTGCTCAGGATCGAAATCAGGATCAACAGGTGCCACAAAAGGCTGCTCATCAGGGACAAACTCAATCTCATGGTCTGGATCAAAATCGTGTGGAAAGATAGGATCTATCTCGTCATCAAACTCAAAATCCTGATCATCGTCGTGTGGACCAACAGGCGCGGCAGACATAGCCGTGTCAGAGTCTGAATTTGTGGGATATCGCTGTAATCCCAATGCATGTAAGGTACTGGAAGACACTGACTCAAAAGAATCGGGACCAGACGGGTCAGATAAAACCTCCACAACAGGAACCTCGACAAGTGGAATAACAATGGCATCGACAACTGGAATCTCATCAAGAGGAATAGCAACATCATCATCAACCGGAGCCCCGCCATCCTGGGCATCCTTAGGGGGACCCTCGATGAAAAGATCGACTTCATCGTCAGACATCGCGTCAAGAGGCAGATCCCCAACAGGAAATGCAGCGAGAGGAAAAGGAGCAGGGATCTGAACAAGAGGTAGATCCCCATAAAGAAAACCATCAGCTATAGGTATGTCATCTCCAAAATCTGGTAAGGCGAAAGGCTGAAAATCGTCAGTATTATCTGAAAGCATCTCTAGATCACTCTCCGAGTCAGAGATAGGAATCTCGGGTGCAGGGATGATCTCATCATCCGAAGTAATAGCTATGGGATCAATGGTGTCGGATACTCCGCTCTCTGAAGAGGACATGGTGTCTGTAACAGATCAATCGCAAGTATGCACATATATCAACAATTATCAAGTAAGCATGTAAGTAGTAACAGTGTAAGCATGTATGCATCCTAGCCTTCCCAAGACTATCCCACCCAGCCTCTCAGACTGAACTACTTAGTCTCTCAGACCAAACCTCCCAGTTTCCCAAACTGAACTGCCCAGCCTCTCAGGCTAAAACCTCCCAGTCTCTCAGACTGCCCCAACTAGTCTCTCAGACTACCCAGTCTCTCAGACCAACTCCCCAATATTTCAGACTGCACTACCCAGCTAGTCTGTCAGACTAACTCCCCAGTCTCTCAGACTGACTCCCCAGTCTCTTATACTGCATTACCCAGCTAGTCTCTCAGACTAACTCCCCAGTCTCTCAGACTGAAATTAGAAATGAATTCCTTAAAATGTATTTTGTGTCTTTTATTTGTAAAAACATTTGTTTCATGGATCTGGACGCTTTGCGTATGCAATATAAAAATGTTTTCGTGAGAGCCCTAATGATCGTAGTCTAGACTCGAGAAGAATCCTTGTTCGCTACGATCGAAGCTCTGATACCAAGCTGTCACACCCTGACTTTTGCGGAAGCGTGGTTATTGGTGTGACTTCTTAATACCATAGCATTCAATCATAACAATGCTAAATGATAAAACCAAAAGATATTCATCCATTAATTAAGTTTAGAAAATACCATAACATACTTGTCTTGAAAACATCGTCACCAAATTAAGTTACAAACCATGACATGTTTAACTGAGTTCATAAAGACTCCACAAAAGACCTTGAATAAAACCAGAGTTTAGAAACGTGTATCCCGTCCAGGAATAGAATACACCCCCTAAACTCGACAACCACGGATGACATCTTTTATTTAACACGCAGCTTGAAGACACATGCATACACTTGTCAGATCCACTAGTTCCCTGAAATACATGCAGTTTGAAAAACATCAACAAAAGCTGAGCGAGTTCATGTGTACGTGAGTATGTATAAACCTTTGTAAACAGTGAATGTATGTATGTCCCGGTATGATAGCAAACAAGGAAAAGATCACCAATGGTTTGCAAAGCCACTGATATGTGTGACGGTGTAGGAAGACTCAAACCTAGCAAAGTTGCACCGGGCTTCCGGCTGGAAGACATAGTCACCACTATGGGCCACCCTGGCCTCATGGGTGTGGGCTCGCTACACCCAAATAGATCTATCACTCATGCCCCTCGGTCCTTAAACGAGGATTAATGATCCCAAGTATCCGCCTACCCAATCACATGATCTATGGTTATTTCCTAGGCTAACCATACCAATAGTATTATAAGTAATCCTTTTTAACATGTATTTCACCCCCGAAGTAAGTAAACAAAACAGTTTAAAGAAAAAGGGGGACATGAACTCACTGTATTGCGTCCTCAGCTCGTAACTCAAACTCTGTCAGCAACCACGACTACCTACAGTGTACTAACGTCTATTAGACGAACATGCCATGCCTTGGCTTAGAGTTTAACGTTTTTGAGTTGCGTTTCTTATGTTATTCCAAGTTATAATTACTTGTTAAAATAATAATTATTTTAACTTTAAGCTATATTTAGTTTTGGAATAATTGATTAAACAGTATTTGTATTAATACTTCTCAAGTATTTTATATTCGTACTTCCTTCCCAAGGATGGGGGTATTTTATACATGTATTTTCGTATTCTTGCCAAGTATTGGCGTCGTATTCCGGCGTGTTAATCCAAATGAATTTATATTTTTAAGTCTCACTTAGAAATATATATTTAAACCTTATTTCTATATCAAAACAATACATCCCAAGAAAATATATATTTTTCCCAAAAATACTATATTTTCTTAATAAACCCAAGTAAATATATTTTTACTTTCCAAAAATTAATACATTTCTTCCTTGTCCAAAAATATGATATAATTTGGTAAAAATCATACTTTCATTTCTTTCGTAGCCCAAAATAATATTCACCAAGGATATATTTATAACAGTATTATTTTGGATTGTAAATCCTTGTATCTTGTTAAGTTATATTATTTTAACCCTTAAAACAATATAACTATTACACGAAATATTCACATAATTACACACAATGTCTTTAATGTAAATATATATTTATCCATTTTTATTTGTAAAAACCAACCTCCAATACTTGTATTTTTGTAACAAAATTTATGGCAAGGTTTATATGGAAAATCATAGTTTAAAACATACTTGTAAACACTTGTTTAGAAAATATTTTCTAAGTGTTTGAATTTTTAGAAATTTTTGCCATAGTTTCCTTTGTAAATGGAGGCGTCCATGCTTTTAAGCATATCATTTTCTTTTCAAAATTCATCACACAATGATCAACAATCAAACCCTAAACATTTTATACTTACCACGTGTAAAAACAATACACTTTACATAGTAACATGAACTTGATCTTTCATAAAAACGCGTAGTAACTTGGTAAAGTGTTTAGTGGGTTTAGTTACCCTCCAAAATATATTTACTACTTGGTAAACTTCATTCTTGGAGATTTTAGATGTTTACAACTTGTAAACATATTTTACAAAAATGCTTATTTACAACATCTTCTTGTTTCAAAAGTATTTCCACACTTATTTTGTCACTAAAAATAGTGTAGGTTTAATAAAAATTATGATCTTTCAAAAATCATCTTTTAAACTTGGTTTTCTTGGAAAATCATTCACAAGTCTTGAATCTATAAGTTTACCAGGTCACTTTGATCATTGTTTTATAAGAAATCATTTTTCATTTATCAAGTTCATGTGTTCACTAGAAGATGATCATCATAGGTTATTACATAATCATCCTCCCTATTGCTAGATTATGTGTTTAAACACCATCTAGCAAGCTTCATGTGATGATCAACATCATCATCTCAAGAAATCAACAAGCAAACATCATACATGCACTAAACAACATCATTTCAACAAGATTTCCTCATATTTCATCTTATGTTTCAAGATTCAAGTTCAATTCTTTTAGTGTTCTTGTAATTTCAACATAATATACCTTTTATCCACTAAAAATATGAAGTAACAAGAGTTACAAGAAGCTTACTACTAGCTTCAAGCTAGGTAAGAACAATGGTGAAAATCGAGTGGATAAAAGCTTGCTATAGAGGTCCTTTAAGATCCGAGACCACCAACCCTTCTAATATGGCTCGTTACACCTTGTGTGAAGCTTGGATTGCATGGAATTGAAATGAAAATGGTGGTGATGTGAGGAGAGGGGTCGGCCGAGAGCTTTTATGAGGGAGAGAGTAAAAGTGAAGTGGGGATGAAGGTGAAGGATCAAGGGTACTTATAATCTAAACTTGAGTATTATCCAAAGGTCTTAATGTCTCAATAGTACAATACACATCTCATCATATCTTTAAGAAGATTTTGGAAGGATTTAGGAAGATTTTGAAAAATATTGAGGTGGGCCACCTCTTGGTGCCGTAAACAAGGAAAGGGGGTGGGGGTGGGGGTGGGGGGGGGGGGTTAATTGTAAGTTGAATGATAAAAGGGGTAATCAGTGGGGGGTTAAAGGTAAAAGTCTAGTGTTTTATATGTAGGATGCTTTATGTAATATGTTAAAGTGTTCGGGAGCCATAACTAGCTCCGAAAAAGTAAAACAATGCTTCTAGCAATATTTTAGTGTTCCGGGTAATGTCCGGTTGTTCGGTTAGATACCGGTTCGTTAAAGTGTTAAGTTATACCGTAAAGTGTCTTTTATGTAACTTTTTACGACACTTTTAATTCCCGACATTTAGGAAAGCATACAAGACCATTTTGCCATATTTTTGCATTTTACTAACATGTTAAAATGCTGATTTTTGATGATTAATGCAGAATTCTACACTTTGAGTGGGTTTTAGGCACTTTCCGGCACTTAAACTATCACCTAGTGACGTAGTTTTATGGTCCTTACTTCCCTACACTCCATACTAGTGTAGTACCTTGTCTCTGGCCCTTACGGGGTCTCAAAACATTGTCTGTCTATGTCCTGACATTGTCAGCATGTTTCTGAGTTATCCGCTAACTGTGCTTTGTGCATCATGTATGTCACTAAAGTTTGTATGTGATAAATGGTGTGACAATATGAAATGTGATGCACATGTATGTATGATACATAAATCATAAAGCAGTTCATATTATCAGTTGTAATTAAGCACAGTCATTAAGCATAATTCAATATTAATTAATTGTACGGATACCTGTAATTATGAGGGTCGTCACATAAGCTAACTGAATTTTTTAACTATGGTTATTTTTTGGACTGAAATGACACGTTTCAAAAATTGTTAGGGAGAAAAACGATGCAATTTTAAAATTTAGGCTGAAATAGCAAAAGTGAACAAACCACAGGAACGTAAATGACACTTAACTCTAAAAGGAATGACTCTATATACAGATAATGACTATTATAATGAAATTAACCCAAACTTTAGCGTTTTGGCGTTTTCTGTATTAGTGCCGATTTTTACCTTCATGTACTGATACCGAACAGGACCGTCCCGATATTTTCAATATCAATACTGGTTCGATACCGGTTGACACCAAGTTTATCCCAACACTTGATATTAAAAAAAAGATTAAAGTTAAAAAGTAAAGAAAATAACTATTATTAGAATATTAAAATAATAAAAATATTAAAAAACTATATATGATTATAATATTAAAATCACTATTCATTTCACTTCATTTAGCAGGAATAATAATAATATAATAGTTTAGCTAAAAAGAAGTTGGTTAAATAGGTTGAGGAGGAAGGGACACTTAGTGACGGCGTATCCGTTGATTAGCCGTCGGAAAATCAATTATAAAGTTAAGCCCACTAAAGCTTTTTAGTTTTTTTAATAGTGATAAATACGACGGGCTAACCGTTGGTATTCCGTGGGTAATTTTGTCTATAAGTAGCATTGATGTTATACCAGGGGCGGAACCACAATGTTAGGAGCCGTAGCACGGGCTACGGCTCAACCCCGTATTCTTAGTGTTTTTTTTTCCGGTTTTATACAAAGGATACCTCTAAAAAATACGAGGATACTCCTAACCAAAAAAATAGGATACTTGATATTACTAAAATCTCATTTTTTATAAGCCCAAACATTTTACAACTCGAAAACTTGTATAATAATTAAGCCCGAATGATAAAATAAGCCCGAATTAACAATAATAGAATTGAAAGAAGGCCCTAAACAAAATTGATAAAGTTATCCTAAGACCCAAAATAATATTATAATTGAAGTTAGCCCTAAATAAGTGATCTTGCTCGTTTTATGATGCAAGGCAGATCACCTATGTTAACAAAATTGAAGTTATAATTGAAGTTAGCCCTAAATAGAATTGAAAGAAGGCCCTAAACAAAATTGATAACAGTTATACAAAGAATGGCAACCCAACCTTAACCAACCTAAATAGTGATGGTCGTTCTTTTCGTTGGATGCCAATAACTACGATTGTTTTCCTTTGTCCCTTGGCCAAACCCCTTATCTTAAACCCTCCACATTTTTTTGGCGATATCTAAGTTTGGGGAATTTGTGGTCTCAAAATTAAAATGTTGCAATGGTTCTCTCGGATCCCCATTGATGCAAGGCAGATCACCTATGTTAACAAGTTGTGGTGATACATCATATAAGTTTCTTGTGTGTGTGTGTGTGTGTGTTTTTTACACAAAGCCCTACAAATGTGGTCTTGCATCATTCATATTTGTATGTGGCCTACTTGTTGATACATGGCAAGTCTCCTTTGAAAACGAAAATGAATTTCTTTGTAGGTCATTGTTACTAATACACATTAGTATTTCTTGTCTACAGTAAGTCAAAAACCCTTTATTTAAGATATATTTACAATGGTGTCATTTTGTAAGTTCCATATTTTCATCACACAGCAATAGTGGAACGGTTGAATGGATAGTATGGTTTTTGTCATTATTTGTTTTTGTTTTATAGTATGGTTTATATACTTTTTTTTTTTTTTTTTGAAGGTGACTTTCTATGTACTGGACCAGTGGTCACCGGGTTTATGTCAAAGACATTCCCCCGTCAGCCCCGCATCTGCGGACGCGATGTTCGATTGGGCCCCGGCCTGCCGTGTGAGCTGACTTCCGCCTGGAAACCATACTGCCCCCACACGGGAGACTCGCTGGGGTAACAGCTGGGTAAAACCGGGTTGCCCTCAAGACCGTTCCATGCCTCGGTAGGAGACGATCCATCATCGGGACATCCCAACCCCCTAACCGTAAATGCCATACTTAGTCCTGTAGGTTTGTATAACTTCATTTTTTAATATGAAAGTTTTGTTTATTTTTTTGAGTCTTTGAATTAAAGCTTTTGCTATAAATATGAGTTTGTCTACATTTTATATCAGTACATGGTATAAGTTCGCATTTGTCTTTGCTTGCATTTTACGTCATGTGACGATATAAATTAACGTTTTTGTTTTACGAGTTTTCTCGGTTTTGGTTGTCGTTTGCTTACTACTTAGTATGGTTTTACGACCCCTGCACCCGCAACGCCGACGCGGGAGTTAAACACTAGTTTCTATATAATAACAAAACCAAATGTGAATAGTAGTTGTAATATGTTATTGGCATGGTTGTAAAAATCCCGACTAGTCTCCGATTAGTCGCCGATTAATCACTAATCGGAGGTTCACCGATTAATGGCCGATTAATAGCTAGGTAGTCAATAGCGGTCTTATTCTGGCCAAATTTTGGCTAGATGCCAGCTAAATTTTGGTCAAACCATATAAATTCCTTCCAATTACTTAAAAAATGGGTTAGTGAGGGGTTAAAACATGTCTACTTTAAAAAACTACATATAAAAATGTGTGTGTATATATGTAACTAAAAATTACATATAAAATTCTCAATCCGATTAATCCCGATTAGTCCCTATTAATCCCGATTAATCGCTAGTCGGTACTCTACCGCCCGACTAGCGCCTAGCGATTCTTACAACACTGGTTATTGGTTAGCCATTTAATAATTAACACTCATATTTGGACTTTGGTGTTTTACTATTTCGTGTAGGCACCAAGTCACGAACGAAAAAAAAAAAAAACCCTTTTAACTCTTTTAGTTTTTTTTAAACGAATTTTAATTTATATTTAGATTTTAACTCTTAATTCTAATACAATAAATATGACCCTCGAACTCTAATAATTCTTTTTTTTATAAATAATTTATATTTATACTCCTGAACTTTAATAGATTTATCATACGGAAGTTTAATAATAATTATTTTTCTATTAGCGATTTACGTTTCGACCCCGAACTATTACATAGTTATCATGCGGCTCTTGAATTCTAATTAAGTTAATTACTTTTTTTTTAACAAATATTTGTTTTTATCTTTTTGAAAAGTTCAATTTTTTTTTATTTTACTCATTATTTATTTAAATTATTATAATCAAAACTAACTTTTATATATTTTTACCGTCACTTAGATTAAAAAATTAACTCTTTAATATACCAGGCAACAAAATTAATCATTAATTTATTTAACTTATTATAGCTAAAGTTAAATTTTAACTCTAAACATTGATTGGCTATTTTTATTGTCTTTTAAAATAAAGTCTGCAAGTTATTATATAAGACAATTTGCGTTGAGGCTTGAGAACACTGAAACAATTGTCCAAAATTTGAATCTAATTAAATTTTAACTCTAAACATTGATTGCCTATTTTATTGTCTTTTAAAATAAAGTCTGCAAGTTATTATATAATACAATTTGCGTTGAGGCTTGTAAACTGGAAAACAATTGCCCAAACTTTGAATCTAATTTACATAGTGTCATTCGTTTATTCCTTTTTGGCAAACCATGTATTGATACCATGTCAAAATGAATATTTTATATTACTTTATACATAAAAACTATCTATTAAAAATCTTTATGCTCTTTAATATAATTTTATCATACACTGATTTTTGAAAGCTACTTTTTATGATCTTTTAAAAAATTCAATCAATATAAAACACCCGTAGACATTCTTTGGGCCTTTTCTTTTTAGATTTCCTCATTTAGTTGCTATACAGAGTGTTGATACCGTTGCAATACGGTTACGAAACAAACCAATACTAACAAAATTCTCGCCGCGAAGCGCGAGAGTATTTTACTAGTTTATTAGATTTGTAAATTAGGTATGTAATATAAATAACTTGTAATAATCGAAAATGTAATATGTTTTTTTTAAAGGTGTGAATTATTCGCGAATATCAGGAGGTCTAGCATACGTTGTCTTAACCGGGTCCGCGCTAGAGAGCCCTCACGCACAATAGATCCCCAATTTAAACCCCTCAATGAGAAACCCCTATCACCCAGACTCGAACTTGAGACCTGAAGAGGAAAACTCACACGGGCCCACCATAGGTGGAACTTAAGTACACGTGCCCACCACTAGAGCACTAGTGATGGTTCGAAAATGTAATATGTAATGTAATTTATTTGTAAAATGTGGAAATTTACTGTTGCTAATGACTTGTTAAACTGCTTCTTGATTCGTGCTACCATAACTTACCTAATAACACATGTCAATGCTTATTAAGATCCAAAAGTGTAAGTTAATTAAACGTATGTATAGTATGCCCAAAACGACTTGTCATAACAACATCTGTGTTGATGTAGCCTTAGGCAGCTAAGTAACACAAATGAAAGCAATCAAGGCCTAACATTGTACAATATTCACACCGGGTTCAGTAGAGACAAAATAACTTGTTGTAACCTGGTATGGGTTTATGTAACCTAAAGTAACATATTAAGGTCAATTATAGTGTAAAAACTCAAACATATAGCCAACCTTTAGTGATTTGTTAGAGATTACTGGCGTATTACCGAAAAACATAAGAGTTGTGGCTAATCTCTCATTGGTCATCGGCATAATACAGTAATTTTTTACTTATGAATACGTTCGTCGGTAGTATTAGTAGTAATAATAATAACCTATTTTTTAAATCGAATACGACTTCAAACTTATTCAAAGACTATTAAATAATACATACGATATCATGAATGTAGATTGATATAATAAGATGGGATGAAATTATTCATACTATTATCAAGACGTTTTTTTAAGTATAGAAGAATGGTCTTTGTCTAAGACGAGGTGGGAAATTTCTTTGATTTTTGGGTTCATAAAAATTTCTTTTAAAATCTTGCACGAAAAGGAATATTTTCAAGATTTTCTGCAGAAGTGGAAGTGATACGTGTTGGATATCAGATATCTGACTCACGATTATTTAACGTTACTGACAAGGTAGGAACCAAAGAGTTACACATTTGGCAACAAACCTAGAATGATATTTATAAGATAAGTAATATAAGTATTTATTTATTGATAAATAAAACAAGGAGGTGATAGATATTATTTCATTTTAAAGCATTATGAGTTTCGATAGATCAAGATGATAATCGATATTGTTATCCACTTAAGCTTTCACACATTTTTAGACAACGTTTTGTGATATGGGAATTAAGTGTATTATTATCTAACATATCTATGTTCCCCATCACGGTGATATACTTCCGTATCGAGGTATGCTAAGAATTACATCATACAGGTGAGTATACTACTTGTATATGTTATCTGGCTAATGCGAGACTTCAAGAGCTCAGGTTAGTACTATCTGTAACGCTCCGCATTTTGTACTTTCATTATTTAGAAAGATGTAATCGTATTTCTATTATTGGAAACTTGTATTCGTATTCAATTCCAACTTTGTAATCCGAGATTCTGATCATAATGAAACTCCATACTTTATACATAAGTGTTTTCATACAATCAATCATAAATTACGTGTTTTCTTGCAATCTAATACTTGTTATACGTTCGAAACATCATCCGCGCATTCACGATACTTAATTTATGAGTACTTAAGCTTTCCATACTTGAAAACATATTATATAGTGAAGTTTCTGCATAAAATGATAAACTATGGAAGTTCAGGGGCTAATATCTAAAAAAATCAAACTTGTTGGCCAAAGGAGGTGCCACGTCACGCGACCCCCCCTAGCTTGGTGTGACGCCAAGCCCTCGAATCCGCAGCGAGTTGTTCCTTGCATGCTGGTTGGTTACTTTCTTCCACATTTCTTCTTCCCCAATCACCATACAACCTTCTTAAACACAAAACCCTACCTCACCATTATATAAACAAGCCTCCATCACCTCATTTGCACTTTTCCAAACCATCAAACACTCTCACAACACACTATAATCAGCTGAAATCATAAGAAAAGGCAGAATTATTCTAAGTTCAAAAGTGAGCACCTACCTCACATTTCTTCAACTTTCTTCATCTTTTCTTCTACTTGAAAGCTTGGAACACCTCTAGGATTGTTTCCACAAGTTTACCATGGTAAACTAAGGTGGAACATCACCATTTTAGGTCCAAACTTTTTGTTTTGAAGTTATATGTTGCAAACTTTCTCATAACATAACTTTCTTGTATGAATCTTATGCCTATCTTGTTCCTAAACCTATCTATGGTTATCGGGCTTGAATAAGGTTGATTCTTATGAGTTTAGAGGTGCAAACACCCTCTAAACTTTCTGTTTTGACAAGGTTTAGACAACCTTCAAGTGTTGAGACCATCCAAGTCCACCATAGTTCATATGTGAGACTTGTGTTTTGGTAAATGTGTGAACCATGGAAGCCTTGGCTTTCCAAACTTGTTCCACATCCTCACTTGGTGTTTTACTATGTTCATCCAAGTAGCTTCCAAGACTCAAAGTAACACAACCCCGCCGCACCTCCAACATTTACCATGATGAATATGGAACACCCGGGTTGATCTTAATTGTCTACTTGGCAAACTAATTAGTTATGTTCATATTATTCATGACTAACCGGGTCATCAACTAAGTTGATGACTTTGTGTTTTAGTGAATTCATATTATGAGGTTTAATGGATGTTAATCATCCTACCCCCATGCTTGACTTACATGATTTCTATAATTATACATGATGGACTAAATAAATAGGGTGGGGTTCCGCTACAAAGTCTATTTTTCCTACAAAGTGTACAAAGTCTTAAAATACCACAATTTAAGCCATAAAACACACTCAAAACCCACAAATAACATAGTGAAGATCACTAAAACACAATATCCAAACCCTAACATTTCTTAAAAACTTCAAACACACCATCGTACAACTATGAATATAAAACACAGTATGATAATAAACATAAAACACACTAATGTTAGTCATTCAATAATCAAAGCCTTATCATTCAAAACACAACACAAAACCCACAAATATGGTGTTTTAGTAACCTCCACTATGTTATTTGTGGGTTTTGAGTGTGTTTTATGTTTGACATTATGATGTTTTATGGCTTTGTACACTTTGTAGGAAAAATGGACTTTGTAGCCAACTCCCACCCAAATAAATAAATTATAATATATATAATATATAGTTACTAACCGAGTTCTAAACCTTAACCGGTTTATGGTTAAAAGTCAAGAATATAGGTTATTTTATCTCGGTTCTAAATTCCTCGTTTATGATTCTAATGGGCAAGTTATGACACATGAAATCACATAAAAACTTAGTGTCAAAACGAGTGTTTAGTCAAGATATATTTTTGCATACATATACTTTTTATACGTAATTTCGAATCCGAACTTTCCACGATATCTGAATACTCACACACCTTCGTTTCCCCAATGTAGGGTAACTTCGATATTTTAACTCCCAACAACTCGTCAAACTCTCAGTTAATCAGAAAGCTAGCAAAACCGTGAGTGTACATGACCCTTTTACTTTTTCGTCACTTTTGGGTGCAATATTTATTTCTTATTAAAAACGTACATATACACTACAAACATGCTTACAAACAAACAATCCGATATACATGCTTAATACGGGATACTATAATTCATTCATGCTAGATACTTACTTTTGTTATACTTGTCATTAACTTCGTACAAGCCACTCTTAACATGTATAGCGTTATAGGATTAACACACCGCCTGTATTCTTGAGGTCATGTTAAGTTAAAAAAACGGAATTGTCGTTGCTACGACAAGATTATGCTAGCGGGAAACTTTGGGTTGACAATTATAAATGCATGCTAGTATTGTTATGTTAGTCTTAGTTTACGGTTATGCCATGTGGATTGTTTAAAATGTTTATACTTATGCTAGAACACAAATTTGTATGCTCGCAAATACTTTATGTGTTGACATGTATTTCAATATGTATTGCAGGAAATTGATGATGATGATGAACGAAATCTAGTAGGATGACTAGAAACCCATTTTTAATTTCGTACTTATGTTGTAGCTTGTTTCCTTGATTAAGTTGTAATTTTCTTTCAAACTATGTACTTCCGGATTTAGCAATGAAATGAAACCTTGATTATTAAATACTTGTCGCAATTAGTCGTTATGAAGTCTCTTGCAATCTTGTTTTCATCTCACTCCGATGTTTCCGCCATCGGTTGGGGTGTGACAGATTGGTATTAGAGCCATAACTATAGGGAATTAGGAAAAATTACCATGATTTGACCTAGTCATAGTCTAAGTACCCCTACTTGACCATTCTTGATTTCTCATGATTAAAATACTTGAATTCTTCCTATTTTGTTTCTTATATATTTTTTTGTCTTAAAAATATACATGCCTTTCCTAAGGTAAACATAATACATACATGAAGACGCGAAGACACTCATACTTCACAAACGAGGCGATCTCACCAAAAATAGGCGTGAAACCCACAATTTTTGGTGAAGTCCCTCAATCCGCTTTATTCAATTTTTCATGAAATTATACCATCAAGTTAGGAGTGATATCCACATCTTGATGGAAAATTTCCCATTCTAAATCTAGTGGACCCTTACCAATGAGATGGAAATGTGTTTCCTTAACTCGTTCGGCAAGTACTAACCACGTTTCGAGTACGATGCTATCAAGTTAGGGGTGAAACCCGCATCTTGATAACTAGTTCCACTCCTCGATTTTCAATCCCGCCAAAGTCTCGAATTTTCGATTGAATAGGGACATGTAGTAACCGGAAGGTTAAATACCGTTAACCGCTCCTCAGTGAGAGTATTCTACCTATTAGGTCAAAGCATGTTTCCCTAACTCAAAAGAATTTTCGACCACTTTGGAATAGTCTTAGTTTCGTTCCGAGACACTCCAAGTTTTACATTGAATCTCTTTTATGCTATATCAATTTTAATGTGTTCTACATTTGATACGTTTATCATTTCAAAGTCAAAAGCACGAATCGCACGTCACTCGCAATCTAAAATGATACTAATATTCGAGAACAAACTAAATTTACTTTCCTTTCCTTTTGTCTTTACTCATGGTTATACAATATGAATACGTGTTATACTTGTAAGAATAATGTGAACTTACATGCTATGTGAATTCCTATTATGCTCATACATGCAAACAAACGTTATTTTATAAACATATTATGATCAAGTCTCATCCTTTTCCTTTATTTCAATCTTTTAGATGTCTTCCAACCGTAAATCGAACTCAAAGAAGAACTCCAAATGCGACTCCGATTCGATGTCCAAAAAAAGAAATGATGAAGTTCATGGCCAAGCAAATGGCCAAGGTCATCCCTGATATTGTTAGCAAGATCCAACCCACCAACAACGTCGACTCCCCTCATGCCTCAGTTAACTCCAAAGTCAACCCACCCAAATCAACCTTTACATTCAAGCAATTCAACTCTTGTAGCCTAATGCTATTTACGGGCGAAGAAGGAGTGACGAAAATTATCCAATGGTTCAATGCCACTAAGGTCACTTTTCGTCACAGTATGTCTCGAATACTTTCGCACCACCAACGCCACCGGCGCCTTTCGATCAAGAGCGCTTGATTGGTGGACCGTCGAGCGTAACGCACGCGAGGATGATGCAGCTTATACATTGACTTGGACTAAGCTCAAGAATCTCATGAAGGATGATTTTTGTCCTCCCCACGAGCTCCAACAACTCGAGAACGAGTTTTGGATCATCAAGCAAGTAGGGAGCGACAACACCAGCCTCACCGCTAGGTTTAAACAACTTAGCGCATTGTGCCCTGGCCAAGTTGACTCTACCGACAAGGCCATTGCCAAATACATCCAGCCCTTCCTCCCTCCATTTCAAACTTTGTTGAGCCCGCTTAACCCAAAACCCTTGAAGACACATTCCGTCTCGCTGCCAAGTTCAACCACAATCGGATCTTGGATGGAACATACGAAACAAAGGGTTCAACCAAGACCGTGCATCAAGCCACCACCGAATCGACCGCCGAACCCACACCATCAAAACCACCCATCAAAACCAACACCAATGGTAAGAGGCGGAAGGCTCCGAACCGAAATTATGCGACGATTACTCCGCAAAACCCTCCTCAACCGCAACCACAACAACTAGCCCTAACCCAAAACCCCGAACCGGCTAAACGAGTCTACACTAGGACTCATCCCAAGTGTATTACTTGCACTTATCATCACCCAGCCCATACACCGTGCCACCTTTGCACCTCGTGCAATAGGTTTGGGCACTTCAACACCCAATGCCGAAATGGCCTAAGGCCACAAGGCAACCAAACCCAACCACCCGCTCCAACTCAAAACCACAACCAGCTGCTGGTGAACAACAATCGCACCTGTTGCAAGTGTGGCAACCTGAACCATCTCAACAACGCCTGCCCTCAATGCAACAATCAGGTGCAACAGCAAGCTCCTCATTGAAGAGTTTTTGTCATCACCGCCGCTCAGGCGCAAAACAACAACGACGTCATCAACAATACGTTTCTAGTAAACGATGTTTATGCTTCTTGTCTTTTTTATACTGGTGCAGATAAAAGTTTTGTATCCGTTGAATTTGAAAAATTGCTTAATTGCAGATGCTTTAAGTTGCTAAAATCTTTTTCCGTCGAAGTCGCTAACGGTAAATCTATAACCTTCGACTCTATCCTTCATAATTGTACACTTAACCTCAACGAGCACCAGTTCTCGATTGACCTCATACCCATGCAATTGGGTAGTTTCGACATCATAGTAGGCATGGACCAGCTTCGAAGAGTCTGTGCCGAAGTTATTTATTCCAAGAAATTTATTCGTCTTCCTCTTCCATCCGGTGATTCGTTACACGTCTACAGTGATAAACCCTCAAAGGGTCTGAAGCTCATGTCGTGTACTCAAGTGAATAAATACTTGCGCAAAGAGTACTTTGCCTTTCTTGCCCACTTGGTGGAAAAGAAGGATAAAGGAAAAGGCATGAGTGATATTCCTGTCGTTTGCGATTTTCCCGACGTCTTTCCTGAAGACCTACCTGTTGTAAAATCTCCTTACCGTCTCGCACCCTTGGAAATCCAAGAGCTATTGAGCCAACTTCAAGAATTACTTGATAAAGGATTTATACTCCCTAGTACTTCTCCTTGGGGTGCTCCGGTCCTCTTCGTCAAAAAGAAGGATGGATCATTCCGCATGTGCATCGACTACCGTGAACTGAACAAGCTTACCATCAAGAATCGTTATCCTCTTCCTCATATCGACGACCTCTTTGATCAACTCCAAGGCGCAACGCGTTTTTCCAAAATCGACCTTCATTTTGGCTACCATCAATTTCGAGTCCTTGAAGAGGACATTCCTAAAACCGCATTTCGTACTAGATACGAACACTTCGATTTCGTGGTCATGCCTTTTGGTTTGACCAACGCAACCGCGATCTTCATGGATTTGATGAACTGGGTGTGTACGCTTTACTTGACCATTTTGTGATCATGTTCATAGACGATATTCTTATCTATTCCAAATCCCAAGACGAAGATGAGCGATACTTGCGTCTAATCCTCGAATTCCTTCGAACCGAATATCTATATGCCAAATTCTCCAAGTGTGAATTTTTGTTAAAGGAAGTTCAATTTCTCGGTCACGTTTTGAACGAGAAAGGTATTCACGTTGATCCAGCTAAAGTCGAAGCCGTCAAGAACTGGATTGCACCGAAATTTCCGTTCGAAATTCATTCATTCCTTGAATTGGCGTGTTATTACTGTGGGTTCATCTCCAACTTTTCGAAAATCACGGTTCCCCTCACTTCGTTGACTTAAATGGATAAACCTTTTGTTTGGGGTTCGGAACAAGATAAGTCTTTTTGAATGCTCACGGACTTGCTTTGCAATGCTCCTATCCTAGCTCTTCCCGATGGTAGCGACGATTTCGTTATGTATTGCGATGCATCTAACCAAGGTCTCGGTTGTGTTCTCATGAAAGAAGACATGGTTGTCGCTTACACTTCGAGACAACTCAAAATACATGAGAAGAACTACACTACCCACGACCTTGAACTTGGGCGGTCATTTTTGCGTTAAAGATATAGCGACACTACCTTTACGGTACTAAGTGTGTGGTCTTCATCGACCATAAGCGCCTTCAGCACATCTTTAACCATAAAGAGCTCAACATGCGTCAACATCGATGGGTAGAGTTGCTCAACGACTATGATTGCGAGATTCGCTATCATCCTGGTAAAGCGAATATCGTGGCCAACACTCTTAGTCGCAAAAATCATACAAAGAGTACCGGTTGTTACCAAATCTTAAGCAACCTTCGAGACTGTATTCGTGAGGCACAATACTCATCCGTTAATGAGGACAACTTATACAAAGAGATGAAGTGTGGTGCCGAAAGCCAACTTGTGTCCAAACCCGATGGAATCCTTTACTATCCTAATCGCGTTTGGGTGCCAAACCGTGATGACATTCGTGAACTCTTAATGAAGGAGGCACACAAATCTTGATACTCTATTCATCCTAGTGCCGACAAGATGTACCAAGACCTTCGTATGTCTTATTGGTGGCCTGGTATGAAGAAAGATATCGCCACCTATGTTTCAAAATGTCTCACGTGTTCCAAAGTCAAAGCCGAACATCAACGACCCTCTAGCTTACTCGAACAACCAGAAATTCCATCTGGAAATGGGAGAGTATTGTGACACCTGTGTCTCTACGACCATCAAACAAATACAAAACCAATGAAATATTGTTTTTCATACTTGAGATTTGTATAAATATGTGTATCATTTGCACATATCAATTCTTGTTCGATTTCGAGTTTTAAATCGCTTTCTAGAAGGTTATACGCAAACTGATGCGTAAACGTAATCAGTTCAATGCGACAAACACTTCAGAAAAATGACATAGGCTTAAAATACCTTAAATAACCCTTACATAACTTAGAAATAAGTTTTGGATGGTTTGATGTGTCGAAAACAAGTTTATTCGATCGCAGGGACTATTTGTGACAAACTGTGAAACTATGCCGATTTGTATAGTAACAGACATTCTGGAACTTGATCATAAGTTAAACATACCCTAAATATCCTTTACATAGCTTAGAAATAGGCTTTGAGGTGTTCGGTATGCGAAAATAAACTTATTTGATCAACAGGGACTTAAAGCGTCAAAAAGTGCATAAGTTTGCATATATTACGTTCTGAACATATCCGGACATCCAAATTTTTTTTGTAATCATTAAAATATTTTATTTTAGTGGTTGGAATGCAAAAATACCACTCGTCGTGCAATTTGGATCGTTTTCGCGTCCGTTCGAGTTTTCGTCGTAATTAACCAAACAACGCAACCGTACGACCAAACGAACCGACATCCGAGATGTTTTTTTAAGCATATTTCATGTTCCCTATGCTTTAACATCATTTTGGAGCCTTGAAATGGGGTTAACGGGGCTTAAACGTGGCGAAAATCAAGTTTTGAGCATGCAGGGACCTGTTTCGCCAATTCTGGAAACTTAGAACTGAGCTCCACCACGCCACGCGCCACGCCCAGGGGTACCTGGTGCGCCACGCTACAGGGACCAAAACTCAGCACTTTATTTTCAACAACCAGCTTCAATTCCAGGGTTATTTATGCAATTTTCTCAATACCTGGAGCTGGTTTTGGGTCCCCATTGTATTTTAAAACCATGTCTACAAATGGAGGGCCAAGATTGATCCTTAAACACATGGAATGATCTCATTCATCCTAACTTACTATAATTAGCAATGGGTTTCTCACTTGGTTCTTCACACTTGATCTCAAATCTGCTCTAAGTTGGAGTATTCATACTTCATACCTGAGTAATTTGAATCAAATCTTCATTGCTTGGACCTTTTGTAAGCTTCTTTCATGCTTTTTATGCTTTTCAAGCATGAAAGTCAAACAGTGTTTGACTTTCTGCTTTGACCATGAATTGGTCCACACAAAGTTCGTTTGAACTTTGCAACGTGAGCGTAATCACGATGGTTATAGCCCCTTGTGACTATACTTACTGATTACCACGTAGATTAGTCGAAGTGACGAGTCAAAGTTTCGGTCAAAATGCCGTTTATGCGCATTTTGAGATGAAACTATCTTCGGATATCAAAACACTTTGTTTTGATATCAAAACCTGTTTTCTAACTTAGTTAATCATGTTTTAACATGTTTAACTCGTCACTTTTAGTCTAGTGCTTGTATAGGGTCGTAAGTCAAGCGGTCTTGTCAACCGCTTAGACTTTCGAACTCGACCTGTTTGGTCGATCGTTAGGATCCGACCAAGCATGTTTAGTAACCATAGTTATATAGGGAATAACCTTCCGAGGTTATACCTTATGGTCACTTAGTTTAATTAGTTGTATGATAGGTAGTTTATATGCCTTAGGTAAATGACCAAAATGCCCTTTTCATGCATAATTGGATTTTAAGCATATGCAACTTAACTTTTGTCACCTAAACTAATTATGCAACATATTTAAACATGTTAGGGCATATAATACTTATCATAGGTGTTTTGGTCAAAAATTACCGAAGCAATTAAGTGATCAAATTAGTTAAGTGAGGTAGTGTGCTAAAAAGTGTGTTGAAAATATGTTGGTTAAGTTGTTTAGAAAAACAGTTATCAGGATACGGCTCAGGATATTGAGCTGTATCTCCGATCAAACAATGAGCAAAAAGTAAAGGGGACGACACAAGATGTACGAGGAAAGCCCTTGATCAATTCAGATCACCGGCACAAAACCTCGGGAGCTGACAATCGCAGCTGCCTTGTTCTTCTTATTGCTTTAAACTTCAGGATACAGTGCAGGATATCGACCAGATCGCTAAGTGTTACAATGCTTTTGTGCGAAAGTGAAAATTTCTAGAGAACAAGTGTAAGAGTGTAGTGAGTGTCACTGTGATGTCCTATTCGATCTGATGTACCACCTATTTATAGTAACGAAATACAAAAAAATATTCCTATAAATATGGGATGCTCCAAATATTCCATTGTTAATGTTGTAGACCGAGTAATGCGGCTTCAATGTCTTTATTTGAACGACTTGGACCGAGTCTTCCGCGGAATAAGTCTTTGTGAACGTTGCCAGCTTCTAACCCGCGTACCTGCACATAATCCGTTAGTGATCCTGAGGATACCATTCAGGATGTTACCAATATCCTGAATTAGCATCCCGGATGTGAACAGATATCATATAACCAAGATATAACCTAAGATATTTCTCAGGATATGAGCTCAGAAATTAGCCTACAACAATTGTCCCCAAAAATGTTACCGTTTAGTATCCTGCCACTAACGGTTACATTTTTCATGAAGATCGAGGCAATTAAGAGATAACACCCATGATGTGACCGTTTGCAACTACTCAGCCTATATTTACTCATTGCACCCTATATCTTCTCATCCTCATCTCTTTTTTAATCACTTCCGATAAGAAAAAGGTAACATTCTCTCTATAATCTTCATCTTCATCTTCCTTTTCCGGTCAAAAAATCAGGTGATCAAATGCCGAGACAGACAAGATCCAGTTCTGGTGATTCAGCTCCCACATTTATCCAGCAGAATCTTCTCCAAGAACCGGAGAAAGAGATATGCTCTTTTGATAGTGCCCACTTGTCGGCTCTCAAATCCTCCGGTATCTTTCCGGAAGGAACGGTATTCCGGCCATTCGACCGGGAAATCCGGTCGGATATGGTCTCCAATGAGTGGCTTTGCTTTAGTGCCTTTCCCTTCACCTTAGGGTTACAGTTCCCCTTTCCAGACTTCATCACCGAATTCTTCAAGATTACAAAAATCTCTTTTAGCCAAACAATGCCGATGCTTTGGCGCGTTTTGTCCGTTCTTGACCAGATCAAGAAAAACCATATCCCTGATCTTTCTGTTCATGATCTCCCCCTAGCTTACCGGCTTAGATGCCACGGATCATGTAGATTTCTGTTTTATTCCACCTCCGGTGACCCGCTGATACTTCGTGCCACCAGGAACGAGGATAATTGGCAATCTAAGTTCTTCTTTGTAAAAAGAGACTCAATCCCTGGTGGAACGGAATATCCGGTGAAATGGTTGAAAAAGGGTAGGATTTAGGGTTTAAGGATGATCCTGCCTCTTATCCTGTTCCATATCCTGAACTGATCAACTTTCTTTTTCTGTTGTGTATGCAGCTGATTTCAGGAAGATTGCACCTCCCCTTGCTGATTCACAAAAAAGGATTGACGCCATCAGACTCCTTCCAGAGGCTGAGAGAAGTTTCAACCCGTCTCCACCATCTCCAAGTCCTCTTTCCAGTGCAAACATGTCTGGTAAGGATCCTGCAAAATATCCTGTACATACATGTTTTTATTTGATATACTTAGGAGAAATTTTACTCCCTGTATGCAGACTCCAGCAAGGTTCCAATCTACCTAGACCTTGATGAACTTGACAGCTACCCTACTCCAGTCACGGTCAAGAAAGAGACCCCTGCTACTACCAGCTCCAAGCCACTCCCGGCTCCTAAGGCTAATCCAAGAACTCGAGCTTCTACCGCGAAGAAGAGGAAGAACTCCGAAGTTTGTGCTCCAGGTCCAGAAGGGTTCTCCTACGATGAACTCAGCTTTTCTGACTCCTTAGAGCCAATGACATCCTTCCTCAACAAGGTAATATCCTGCTACATATCCTGCACATATATCCTGATAGGATACCCTGACAGGATATCCTGGTTAATATATTCTGACTCATACCTGAATTTGATGTGCAGGGCCTCCAGCATTTGCTCCACCTGTACAACGATGCCTGTGGTACTGTTGCACTCCATGAAGCCAGGATTAAACAGCTTGAAAGTACCGTTGCCGACCAAGGTGCCATTGCTGAAGCAAAGAGCCGGCACTACGAGGGCATGCTGAAAAAGGTCACCCAAGATGCTGAGCTCAAACTTGCCACCGTCCAAATGGACCACGAATAGGCCATGGTTTCTTTCCGGGAAGGAATCAAAGCCTCTGCTATCGTCTCCCTGCTTCAAGCTCGCATCAAGATGGCCTATGAGGCCAAGGAGACAGGCCTTGTGTATCCATCCTGGCCGGTTGAATCCTGGGTGGCCAAGCTGAAGGAGCTTGGAGGCAAAGCTGTGCCAGTTCCTGCTGAAGCCGGAGAATCCTCTAAGTCAGCAGAGGTGGTGGACAAGGCTGGAGATAAGAAGGATGCTGGAGCGGATGCTGGGACAGATGCTGGTGAGGATGCTGAAGCTGAGAAGGCAGAGAAGGTTGGAGAAGATGCCGCTGTGTGAGGGCATTCAGGTGGGCAATGATGGATATATGTGCAAAGGCCGGAGCCCACCTTTTTAAATTTGATCGTTGGCTTGTAATCTCAAACAATTTACTTTTCCTACATTCTACTTTTCTTCACTTAAACAATGTGATGGCCATTGGTGGAGGGATCCTGAGTTTCAGGACGAAGCCCTTGGCCATCATCGTTAGTATGTTTTGCTTTTGAACAATATAACAGTTGGAGGTGGATGGGTCTCAGTTTGAGACAAAACCTTCAACTGTTAAGTACATATGGTAAGGAAATATTTGTGCTCTTTGTGGATGGACCTTGGTTTAAGGTGAAACTAAGAGCACATCTTTTGATATGTTAATATAACTTTCCTTTAGCTTTATTCTTGTTATTATACCTTTATTACATTAATTTTACTTATAAAAATAGTTTTGTTTGATCATATTTGGGAACCCATTGTAAGTGTATCCTGAAAGATATCCTGCTCAGGATACTGAAATACAATCTATAAATTATACAAATGAAAAGGAGAGATCATACCAGAGATTCTTAAAGAATCAATTCCAATCTTCCACCATAAGTATGTCCCCAGTGCACACTTACAAACTTGGATCCATCCTTTGAATAGTATAATGTATGTCCCCTGTGTTCGACACAGAAATGCAAATGTATTCACACTTTGGCTTGAATAAATTCCGAACACCCTGAGGCAAAACCCTTGATATCCTAAAATAAATCCTTAGCATACTGGGGATAAACCCTTAATATCCTGGGGATAAACCCTGATATCATGGGGATAAACCCTGAGTTTCATGCGCTACAGGCGAGAGTGTATAAACTCCAAATCTTAGAAAGGTGAAAACCTTTAAACCTTAGAGAGTATGAAAATACCCTTTCGTGAGAGAGGGTGATCAATCCTCATATACCTTCAGGATCCAGGATATAGCCAACAGTAACGAAATTGTCAGCCACTTTTACATGAACTGGTCCCGCTACCTTGAACTATACCTAGATAACTTGCGCTCCAGGCGAGGTGTTTAAACCCAATTCGAAAGAAAGGTGAATACCTTTAAACCTTTGAAGGGATCAGGATCCCTTAAACGTGAGAGAGGGGGCCAATCCTCTAATCTTTTGAGTTATCCTGAGTGCATATCCTGGAGCTATATCCTGAAACATATGCTGCATAACAACTATAAACTAAGGTGGGTGTTAGCTTGGCTAACACCCCTCCGATGCTTAAGTCAGTATTGGGTTCAAGATAATAAACAAATATATTTAAAAGAGATAGAATACATACCATTCTAAGATAGAAATTAAATTCTATCCTTACTTGAAATAGAGCTTTAAGTGTATTGCATTCCAGGATCTTGGTAGCATATCCCCTTCCATATTCTTGAGTCGATATGCTCCTTTCCCTGCTTCCGACTCAACTTCATATGGTCCTTCCCATTTTGGAGCTAGCTTGCCATCGGCAGGATTAGTGGTATTTTGAAAAGCTTTTCTTAGCACCCAATCACCAACTCGAAATCTTCTAGTCCTTATGTTCTTGTTATATGCTCTTGATATTCTTTGTTGATATGCTGCCATCCTTAGTCTTGCCGCATCTCTTTTTTCATCTATAGTGTCCAAATCTTGACATAAAGCTTCAGGATTATGTTCAGGATCCTGTAGGATAGATCTTGCAGTAGGTATCGCCATTTCCATTGGAATCACTGCTTCTGCTCCAAATACCAAGGAAAATGGGGTTTGGCTGGTTGCATTCTTTACCGTTGTTCTATCAGCCCACAAAACAAAGGGTAATTCTTCTGCCCATCTTCCTTTTTTGGCTCCAAGTCTCTTCTTCAAGTTATTGACAATTATCTTGTTTGAGGATTCAGCTTGTCCATTTGCTTGAGGATGTACCGGAGTAGACGTGATCATTTTGATTCCCCAACTCTTGCAAAAGTCAGTAGTCCTCTTGCTTATAAACTGGGACCCATTATCACAAATGATTTCAGCTGGTACCCCAAACCTGGTCAGGATATTCCTCTTTATGAAGGATACTACTTCTTGGTCTCTAACTTGAACAAATGCTTCAGCTTCAACCCACTTAGAGAAATAATCCGTCATTACTAGCATAAAGACTTTTCCTCCCGAAGCTTTTGGTAACTTGCCTACTATATCCATCCCCCATTTCATGAATGGCCAAGGGGAAGCTACAGGATATAGTGGTTCAGCTGGCTGATGCAGTATATTGCTATGCCTTTGACATGCATCGCACCTTCGAGCATATTCTGCAGCATCTTTCCTCATCGTTGGCCAATAATATCCTGTCCTTAATACTTTCGAGAACAATGACCTGCCCCCAGTGTGGTTACCACAATCCCCTTCATGTATATCCTGAAGTACTTCTTTGGCTTCAGGATCCTCCAAGCACCTCAAATACGGTCCTGTAAGATTTCTTATATAAAACATTATTTATAATAGTGAATCGTGATACCTTCATCCTAAATGCCTTAGGATTTTCGTCTCCGGGGATGTGTCCTTCCTTGAGATATCTCATGATTGGAGCCGTCCAGGATTTAGGATCCTCTTCAGGATACTCTGCTCCAGGATCCTGAATACCCGCTACTTCTTTATCCTGAGGATTCGTTGCAGGATACAAGATATGTAATATTGGTATTTGGGTCCCTTCTGGTATCCTGATCGATGATCCCAGATTTGCTAAGGCATCTGCTTCAGCATTATCCTCCCTTGGTACCTGTTCAAGTGTAAAAACATCGAAATATCCTGCTAATTTTTTGAGAATATCGAGGTATTCGATTAATTTCTCACCCTTAACTTCATGATCCTTTACCAGGACAACACTTACAGCATTCCCTGATACTGCGAGGTATAGGGATAGTGGTTCACCATTCTCAGGCTTCATCAGTAGAGGTGCGGTTGAAAGATACTGCTTCAAATCCTGTAGGGCTGCTTCATGCTTCTCACCCCATTCGAACTTTTTGTTCTTCTTCAGGATATCATAAAACTCCTTGCATCTCTTTGAGGATCTTGAAATAAATCTGTTTAATGCTGCAACTCGCCCTGTTAACCGTTGAACATCCTTCATATTCAAAGGTGATTTGATATCCAAGATGGCTTTAATCTGCTCTGGGCTCGCCTCTATTCATCTCTTGGTCACCAAATATCCTAGAAACTTTCCTACCCCCACTTCGAAATGACATTTAGCAGGATTTAGTTTCATGTTATACTGATCCAGGATATCAAATGCTCCCTTAATATCCTGGAGGTGATCCTCAGCTTTTCTTGATTTTACCACCATATCGTCGATGTATACCTCCATGGTGTCCCCCAGCTTGTCTTTGAACATCATGTTTACCAATCTCTGGTATGTTGCACCTGCATTTTTCAAACCGAAAGGCATAGCAGTATAACAATAAATACCTGTTGGTGTCATGAAGGCAGTATCCTCCTGGTCAGAAGGCTCCATTTGAATCTGCTAAAATCCTGAGGATGCATCCATGAAGGTCAGCATTTCATGCCCGGCACTAGCATCCACCATTGCATCAATGTGAGGAAGAGGAAATGGATCTTTAGGACAAGCCTTGTTCAAGTCTGTGTAGTCTACACAGACTCTCCATTTCCCAATTTTCTTCTGTACCACGACTACGTTTGCTAGCCATCTTAGAAACTTGACTTCTCTGATCATCCTGGACTTCAATAATCTTTCCACTTCCTCTTGGATAATCGTATTCCGCTCAGGAGCAAATTTCCTTCTTTTTTGTTGAACAGGCTTGAATGATCTGTCATTTCCAAGCTTGTGAGTGATAATGTCTTTGGATATACCTGTCATATCCTCATGCTTCCATGCAAACGTTGACATCCTGCATTTCAAAAGGTTAGTTAACTGCTCTTCAATATCCTGAGGGATATTGGTTCCTACGAGCACCGAGATATCAGGATTATCCTGATCTAGGATAATTTTCTTCACATCCTGCTCCGAATCCTCCACGATATCCTGGGCCCGCATCTTTAATTGCTATGCTGTACTAGGCTTAGTTGAGGATTTCATCGAGGATGAGTACCATTCTTTCGCCTCCTGCTGATCACTATCCACCTTGACAACTCCCCAAGGGGTAGGGATCTTGATGCATTGGTGATATGTTGATGGCACAGCCTTCATATCGTGAATCCATGGTCTTCCCAGTATGATGTTATAGCAGGATAGAGAATCCATCACACAGAAACGTTGTATCGAGTTGACCCCTTCAACATATACTGGTAACTTTATCTCTCCCACTGTGTTCCTAGCCTCTCCACTGAACCCAACAAGCACGGTAGACTTCGACGTGATATCCATCGGAGATACATTCATTCTCTTCAGAGTCTCTAGTTGGATTATGTTGATGGAGCTGCCATTATCAACCAATATCCTGCGTACAAAATGGTTAGCCACATATAATGTTATTACCAGAGCATCATGATGAGGATCCTGGACAGTATCCCTGTCATCACCATCAAATGTGATCACTTTGTCAGTTGTGAGGGTAGTCATCCTGACAGGTTTGTCTCCCCTTTCAGCCTTAGCTTCTTTAACATGTCTCTTGGCCGCCGAATATGAAGTCCCACAAATGTCGGATCCTCCCGAAATAAAGTTGATTATCATGGCATCTGCGGGAGGTGATGCTGCTCGCTCAGGATCCTTCTCAGTATCCTGACCCTTATTCTTCTTTCTTCCTAAGAGATCCTTCAGATATCCCTTGCTTAGAAGATAGCTTATTTCTTTTCTTAGAGCAATGCAATCTTTAGTTACATGTCCGAAATCTTCGTGGAAGGCACACCATTTTGACTTATCCTTCCAATCGGCATTTTGTTGATTCTTTCGAGGCCACCTTGCCTTGTCTCCTAAACCCTGCATGGCATACATCAGTTCAGGAATGTTAACAAAAAAGCAATATTCAGATAATTCAGGATATTCTTCAGGATCCTCGTCTTCGATAGCATTCACTTTCTTGTTCTCATTTCTACCATATGGATTAGAGCGATATGGCTTAAATGAGGATTCTGACTTCCTGTTAGTTGACTCATAGGTGTTGGATGAGTTCATCCTTTCTTGCATCTTTCTGTCATCCTCCAGCCGAATATATCTTAGGGCCCTGTTTCGAGCTTCATCCAAGTTCCTGCATGGGTTCATTACAAGGTCTTGGTAAAATTGAGAATCTTTTTGCAACCCCATCTTGAAAGCTTGCACAGCTGTTGCAACATCAAGATGCGGAATGTCTAAGGATTCCCGGCTGAACTTGTTTACATAATCCCTTAGGGATTCTTGAGGCCCCTGTGTTATCCTGTAGAGGTTACTTGTTAGTTTTTCAAAGCTTCTACTACAAGAAAACTGACTATTAAATAAATTCACTAGGTGAGCAAATGATGTAATCGAATGAGGAGGAACATTCAAGAGCCATTTCAAGGCTGATCCTATTAAGGTAGACCCAAAACCCTTGCACAAACATGCTTCCTTGAGCTCCGGAGGGATAGGATTAATCTCCATTCTTTCCCTATACTGGGCAATATGCTCTTCAGGATCTGTAGTTCCATCATAAAGCTTCATGTTGGGGGTTTGAAATCTCTTTGGGATCTCAGCATTACAGATAGGATATGCAAAGCGAGATATCCTGTGGCTGTCTTGGGACACTTCCGGGATTGGCTGGACCACTCCAGGTACACTGGATATCATGTCCTTCAACTTCTGAAGCTCCCTAGTAAATGCTGATGTTACACCTATATCCTGCAAAGATCCACTATTGTTAGCAGCATGAATATTATTATTATTTAACACGTTACCCGTCTGAGGATTCTACCCATATCCTGAAGCATATCCTGAGCTCCTCATGGTTGACATCCTGACCGAGGAGGGTATTTCAGGAGTATGATTCTGAGGAAGGCTGGGCACAATATTTCCCCTATTATCCTCAGTATACACAGCCGAACTGAAGTTCAAAGTTCTGGGTTGTAATGGAGTGACGATATCCTCAGCAGATCTGCTCGAGCCAGACTTCAGGAGTTGTATTTCCCTCAACAGCATTTGGTTAGTCTCCTGTTGTTGCCTCATTTGTTCCTGCACACTTCCAAACAAGGTGAGAATTTCATCATTAGAAGCTAAAATGGGAGCAGATCCCTGAATACTCCGAGTAGGGATAATATCCTGAGGTTGTGAAGAAGATTGCATCCTTGGAGGAGGTGGTGGAAGCACCGGACCAGTAGTAGCAGAAGTTGTAGCAGACACAGTGGAGGAGCTCATGTTTGATCTTGAGGCCATTGTAAACAATGTGGCAAAAAGTTTTGAAAACAGAAAACCGATTAACAATTTCACAAAGATTTTGAGTAAAGAGAGCACCACTTGCCCCACGGTGGGCGCCAAATTGTTTTGGTCAAAAATTACCGAAGCAATTAAGTGATCAAATTAGTTAAGTGAGGTAGTGTGCTAAAAAGTGTGTTGAAAATATGTTGGTTAAGTTGTTTAGAAAAACAGTTTTCAGGATACGGCTCAGGATATTGAGCTGTATCTCCGATCAAACAATGAGCAAAAAGTAAAGGGGACGACACAAGATGTATGAGGAAAGCCCTTGATCAATTCAGATCGCCGGCACAAAACCTCTGGAGCTGACAATCGCAGCTGCCTTGTTCTTCTTATTGCTTTAAACTTCAGGATACAGTGCAGGATATCGACCAGATCGCTAAGTGTTACAATGCTTTTGTGCGAAAGTGAAAATTGCTAGAGAACAAGTGTAAGAGTGTAGTGAGTGTCACTGTGATGTCCTATTCGATCTGATGTACCACCTATTTATAGTAACGAAATACAAACAAATATTCCTATAAATATGGGATGCTCCGAATATTCCATTGTTAACGTTGTAGACCGAGTAATGCGGCTTCAACGTCTTTATTTGAACGACTTGGACCGAGTCTTCCGCGGAATAAGTCTTTGTGAACGTTGCCAGCTTCTAACCTGCGTACCTGCACATAATCCATTAGTGATCCTGAGGATACCATTCAGGATGTTACCAATATCCTGAATTAGCATCCCGGATGTGAACAGATATCATATAACCAAGATATAACCTAAGATATTTCTCAGGATATGAGCTCAGAAATTAGCCCACAACAATAGGACTAGTTAGGCGTCTCGAACGCGCATTCGCGCGAACGACGCGTTAAAGTAGTGTAAGCTACCTTAATGGGTCGTAACGGGCCGTAAGCACTTAGGATAGGTTCCGATTTAGAATGAAGGTTTTGTTAAACCAAATCACATGAGTTCCAATACACATTTGGTTTACGATACCTCATTCTACCCAATCTTCCGATTTAGGTGCCGATTGTTTAACTAGCGATCCGATTACTAGGTACGACTTGATTCCTTGATTTCCGAGCTTTCTTAGGACACTTAATCGAGGATACTTACAATCTCAGGTAAGTACATAGTCCCCTCTTTTACGTTTTCATATGTTTTGGGGTGATACATATGTGCCGATACGCTATTTTTCATGATTTCGACTATATGATTACACATGCATATTTCGACGAATTGAACTTTTATCCATGGTTTAAACACTGATTTCCAAAGTTTGTTAGAACTATTTGTTCATTTATATAGTTATTTATACATTCATTAACAATGATCAAGCCGATTGGTAGTACGATATAGCGCTATAGGACTAGACACCCCATTCCTGTTGTATAGAATGTCAGAAACCAAATTTTAACCAAATAGAATTTGCCTTTGTGGTATTTCTATAGTCTCTAAAGTGTAGTTTGATGCACTAAGGTTTGAATGTATTGCTAAATCGCGATTTATGGTATATTTCGATATACTACCAACGTGACACTGTTTGCTAAAGCATAATTTGATAGGCTATTGTTTACCAAAATATAGTTTGATATATTACCAAACCACGATTTTAGGTATGTTCCGACATACTACCAACGTGATATTATTTACTAAGGTATAGTTGATATACTACAGACATTGTTATTTCGTAAACCAAAGTATGTGTAAATATACTACCAAAGCATAGTCGATATGCTATTTTCAAACCAAAGCATAATTGATATGTTGTTTACAAGAACCGAAGTATGATATACTATCAATGCTTGCATTCTTAAACCAAAGTATACTTGTGATGTACTACCAAATCTATTATTTCCGAAACTAAAGTATATTCTAATGTACTATCTATTTAACTATTTCATAACTGAAGTATATTTAGATATACTACTCGTTCGCTTATCTCAAAACTAAAGTATATTTTTATATATACTATAAACATTTTACCAAAACGACGCATTTTAGAAACAAAATTTTTACAAGGGTTCATGGTTGAAAACATAAACCCTTTTCTTGTGTTATCCAAAGCCATGAATCAAAATACACAAATCCTATGTTACTCATAGGAATTTTTATGCTGACGTACCTATTTTCACATATGTTTTAGGTGCTGCTATGTGACGATTATTGATGCATGCTACACATAGGATGGACTCGTGCCTTAGCGACTTTAAAACTTGAGAGACAATTACTTGTATTTATCTGATTTGTAATAAAACAACGAGTTCAATAATTCAATAAAACGAAATTATTTAATCCATGGTTGTGAAACAATGATTCTGTTACGACACTCCCCGACGTTTCCGCCACGATTTGTTGTTTTACGTGGTCGGGGTGTGACAAGTATAGCTATAGATTTCATCACCAAACTCCCTCGGACTTCTTCCAGTTATGATAGCATTTTGGTCATCATCGATCGTTTGACCAAATCCACTGACTTCCTCCCCATTCGTGAAGACTACAAAGTTGCGAAATTGGCTCGTATCTACATGAATGAAGTCATTTGTCGTCATGATATCCCCATTGACATCATTTCTGACTGTGATGGTCGTTTCACCTCGCGTCTTTGGCAAACTTTTCAAACCGCCCTTAGTACTTGATGTGTGCAAAATGTAACATATAAATTACATCAAATGAGGCATAAAACTAACCCTTTTTAGTACTAATGTTGGAAAAAAATTGTTTTTGTCTTCCTTTTGAATTTACAGGACCAAATGAGCTTAAACGAACAAAAGGAACAAATATATAGCCAAAACCAACATAAATACAAAGAAAAGGAATAAACGTGACATGCCCGACCCATCGGCAGCATCGCAAAAACAAGACAATAGAAGACTGACCATGGGGCCGTGCCCAGCCGAGCACAGGGGCGTGGTCAGGGTCCTGCAGAAAAGACAAACTTGTAGAAGTTTCTACGCCCACCACGGGGGTGTGCCCAGCTCAGCATGGGGCATGTTCAACGCAAAGATACGCAGAATCTTGCAAAATCTTGATAGTACAGATACGATGCTAACCATGGGGCCGTGCCCACTGGACACGGGGCTGTGTAGGACCCTCTGCTGACACTTGCATTTAATGAAGGAAGAGAAAAGGCTGGCCACGGGGGCATGCCCGCTGGACACGGGGCCATGGCCAGAGCTCTGTGCAGGCTATAAATAGGGGTGCTTGGCTCACTTCAAAGCATCCCATGGCAAACCACTACTCTCCCACTTTGCCACCACTCCACCACCACTACAACACCATCACCCACCACCATCATCCATCATCCATCTTTAGAGTGTGTAGTAGTCTCGGGATCTAAGATTGATTGTAAGGGTTCTTGCCAATCAAAGGCCATGTTTGGTTAAGCTGCTTACATCACTTGGTGAAGACAAGTCTTTTATGTATTACTTTTGATTTTTAATCTTTCAACACTTTTTATTTGGTATTGTATTAATGACTTTAATAACTAGTTTCTTATGTTGAAGGTGAATTATTCCTATCATTTTTCCGTGGTGTCTTGGCGTTACTTTACTGTCTATATAAAGTAAAAGATTGCATCATTCATGTTTTTACGGTCTATATAAAAGCATGTTGATTACCTGGTCGGGGGTTAGGGGAATGGTTTGGTAAGGTTCTTGCCTTGTTCAGTGTATAGATCCTGCAAGGACCTGGTTCAAGCTTACTAGGACCTCCTTCAATACCCACTGGTATTGTATGGCAGGGGTGCGAATAGCTTGAACCCCTTATACGTAAACTACTATTAATACATTAAACCGGCTTCTTGGGATTGTATCCTTGCTGACTCAAACCACTTAGCTGAGGGTACCATCACCTTCAAAAGAGGGGCCTACCACTTTTCGCATTAATAACTTAATTAATTATCTTTCAATATTCTGACCATTTGGGATTGTATCCCTGCTGACTCAAACCACTGGTTGAGGGTAACGTCACCTTCAAAAGAGGGTACTACTATAACTAAGAAAATCTCTTAAAAAGTCCAAAAATCATCAAAGGATATATTAAAGGCAAGTCGGATCCAAGTGATTCATCTTGTCTATCTGTTTTCATTTTATTTATTTCTGCATTTTTAGTTTTTATTTTCATGTTTCAAATCTTTTCTCAAAAAATTTAGATTGATTAGACGTTGAGGATAAACCGCTACTAAAAGCTCTTGTGTCCTTGGACGACCTCGGTATCTTACCAACGCTATACTGCGCTCACGATGGGTGCACTTGCCCAAGTGTGTGTTTAGTGTTAGTAGAATATCGTGTTTTATAAATTTAAAACTTAATTAATGCGTAAAAATAGGCTCAAAATATCAATAAAAACATATCACATCGAACGCACACCAAGTTTTTGGCACCGTTGCCGGGGACACAAGGATTTTAAGAAAGTTTAAAATCAACGGCCTAATTATTTTTACTTATTTTTCTATTTTTTTAGGATTTTTCTTAATTTTTCAGTTTCTGCAGACTTCAGCACGAGCCGTGCTCAGCCAGACACGGGGCCGTGTACATCTTTGCTACTGGCAATCCTGTTTTAAGTCAGACAGTAGCTGACCACGGGGCCGTGTCCGCTGAACACGCCCCCGTGTCCAATTTTCAGTTGCTGAAAACAGAACCGTAAGATCCCGACGGTTGGTAATTTCTGACAAAAATATGAGTGATATTGATTATTTTTACTTTCTCTCCTCTTACTGTGAGTGGTGTCAAATATGTGGTGGATTCCATAAAGATTTAGAATGTTACTTTCTAAATTTCACTCCCCACCGTTTAGACCCATCATTTTCCTGTAACCTTAAGATGGGCGAAAGTAAAAACGATCACTATCTCTCGCCCGAATGCCCTCAACCACCTCTTTCAGATGACATAACTTCCGAAGAATTATGTCAGCTCGAAGAAATAATTCTCCAAAAATTGAAAGAATTAGAGCTTGAGATGAAAACAAGTTATTCATCACAAGACAACAATCAAGGAGAATTATTGGGGTCAAATTCGGATTCTACCAACATCGACGATACCGAAAGCACCTCAAACTCTTGTGAGAACATGGGCGATAGTCGTCCTTGTGTCGATTGTGCCGTGAAGGACTCTCTATCGGTTCCCACCGATGCGCTCATAGACCTGAGCGATTCGACATATACCTTCTTTAACAAGAGCCCGGATAAGGGGAATAAAGGTCGGTTTCGCCTACCGGTATTTAGTTTAGGTTTTACCCTTTCCGATAACTCTTGCGTTCTTGTTTAAATCAAGAGCAATTAAGGTACCTTAGGCACCTCGGTGTTGTTCCCTCCAGTAAGGAACCGCCCGATCCGAATAAAGTCCTTAAAACAAAGACGAAACTTCATAATACACTCTAGCCATGGGGCCGTGTCCAGGTCAACACGCCCCGTGCCAACCTCAAAATTGACCACGGGGTCGTGTCCAGGCCAACATGCCCTGTGTTCAGAATACGGACAAAATGTGTCAGAGTCTTGTTTGACCACGGGGCCGTGTCCAGCCGACACGGGGCCGTGGTCAGCGTGCTACCGTTTTCTATAAAGTCAGCATGATTCCTGCACATTTGGACCCATTCCAAAGACCAAGATTTGCTGGGATCTTCACACATACCTTAAAAGGTATATTCCAAAGAAGGTTTCTCACCAACCATCTTGTTTTTGCCACTTTTGGCTCTTACCTTCTTCTCTAAAACTCCTCAACCTCCATTAAAGCTTGAAACTTCCATGGCTTCAAGCTTTATTGTGATATTTGCAAGGGTTTTAACCAAGGAATCTTATTAAAAATAAGTTTTACAACACTGTTTTAAGTTATTTATGCTCAGAAATGTTTCAAAATTTAGAAAAATAATTTAAAACAATGAGATTCCTTGATCCAAAAATCTGCAGAATAATGACCACGGGGCTGTGCTCAGCGGGCACGGGGCCGTGGCCGGAGCTACTGTCACACCCCTTTCTAAGGCGGAAACACGAGGTGTGATCCTGAAAGGTTCTCTTTGCATACGTATAGTAAACATACTACATGAATGTAAAATAACTCCACAATGCCATTGATAATCAATATCCAAAACAAAAGTAAAGTTTTAAGTTTACATCCTAAATAAGATAATTGTTTGAAAAGTTTACAACTTCGTTCCAAAAACAAATATCAAGGTTTTGATCATTATATCACCACGGGAGGTGGGATATAACAACCAAATCCTGCAAAAGTGGGATTGGAGCCTTGACACAAAATAACTAAAAACATAAACAACATCCTTGAGCAAAGAGGGACCGCGCGCACATCCACTTAGTTTCCTGAAATACATGTAAGTTTTGGAAAATCGTCAACATAAGTTGGTGTGAATTCATGCAGTTTTGTGTAAAACATTTAAGTATTTGTTGTAGGAAACATGGTATGTAATTGTACTTGAAAAAGTAATTCTGTAAATGTAAGGAAATCATGATCGCAAATGGTTCGCGAGGCCACTAACATATGTAACGACATAGGAAGCATCCAAACCATAGGCATTTTACTTGTCGATTCACGACTAGAGACACAAAAGCACTCTTGGTAAAAATGTGGCAAAGAGTGTGGCTGCCTGAAACCCATTAGATCTAATCTTTTGTTCCGCGGTCTAGGACTTACGTTGATTAATGGTGCTTATGATACCCTATTCATGACATGATCTATAGTATCATTCCTTAGTTTTGTTTCTACATACCACAGTACATGTATTTTCCCCAGGTTTAGGAAAACAAGAAAATGTTTAAAAGCGGGGACATGAACTCACAGTTTTACGTAACTCGCGTCGTTAATTTCACCGGCTATTTTTGTAATCTTCGTGACCTATAATTATTCTATGTACGTTAGTCACTAGACTTGTTGTGACAACTGGCTCCAAACCGGTAATTTCCGTACACTTTAATTATTATTTAGTGACTGAAATTACATGCTTAAATGTCAACATTATCTGATTTTATATACAATACAAGTGAATTCATGCACGTTTTATACTACAAAGTATTGCTTTATGCATAAACGAGAGCGTTGCGTCAGAAATACTAGTAAACTCACCGGTAAGACACAATATGCCAACAACTCTGCAGAAAGCAGTCAGGCAATAAAATTAGGGCCAAGGTGTAGGTCCGACAACAAGAATACATTAAAACCCAAGAGTACGTTCAAGGGTTTATATATAGACCTTACGGAAGCTAAATTACGCACTAAAAAGCACCCGAAACGCACTTTAAGTGAAGAATTTTAGTAAATTCAGCTCAAATCAGCTCTTAAACATATAAATATCATGCAGGAATTTCGTTTTATCATCCAGAATACTTCCCTAAGTGTCGGGAATCGAAAGTATTACAAAAGGGTACTTAAAAGACACTAAAAGGTGCAATTTAGCACTTTAACGAACCGGTGTATAACCGAACAACCGGATACTACCCGGAACACCAAAATAATGCTAGAAGCATTGTTTTTATTTTTCTAAGCTAGTTATGATCCCCAAACATCATAACACACAATATAACAACTAGTAATCATATAACCTAACTAATACTTGAATTATAACTAACTAGAACATGTAACTTCCAATTGAAATCAAACTAACACCCCCCCCCCCCCCATTGTTGGACGGTTGGGAAACAAGGATCCCACATGGGATTTCTTTGTTATATTTTATGGGATTTTGTCTAGGAATATGCCTACATAGATGCCATATGCTATCTAATGTTGGAAGACTTGTTATAAAGACCTTTAGATCACCATTCTCTTTCATCACAACACATAAACAACTTCATCTTCCTTTCTTCTTCCCTTGGCTACGGCTCCAACCATACACACACATACATCCATTTCAAGCTCCATATCAAGCAATCTAAGGTGACTCCAAGGTGTAAGAAGCTAAGTTAGGGAGTGTGGAAGCAATGGAACTTGAAGGACCTTCTTCGTTTGCTATTAACCACCACTTTTCTCTTCTTGAACATCCCTAGCCTTGAGCTAGTGGTAAGAACTTGAATCTCTTCATTCTTCATCTTATTTAGGTGGTTAAAGAATTATACATGATGTTAATCTTGAATAACACTAAGAATCACAAGAAAAGAACTTGAACATAAGCTTTAAATATGAAGAGATCATGTTGTTTAGTGTTGATATACTTGTTGATGGATGATATTTTGACAAAATGATGTTGTTTAGTAGAAATATGGTGATTGTTTGTTGTTTATTTGAAATATTGATGATGATGATTGCATGAAGCTTGCTAGATTGTGAATAAACACATGATCTAGCAAGTTAGGAGATGGTTAAGTAACAACATGAAATAATCATCTTCTTGTTAAGTCATGAACTTGAATAAATATGATGTTTCTTGTAAAATAATGAACAAGTAAGTTTAAAGTCTTGTAAATCTAAATATTTCAAGTATGATTTACCAAGAAACCAAGTTAAAAATACAAGATTCACTAAATCTTGGTTCTTACATAAATAAACATCATTTTTAGTGGTTAACAAAGTAAAGAAACACATGTGTAACAAGAAAAATACATGAAGAAGCATTTTTAGAAAACATGAACATAAGTTGTAAAGGATAATATTCTTTAAAAATGGAGTTTTTAAAGAAGCAATTACACTTTAAAGGGTAACAAGACTTACTAAATACCCTAGTAAGTTACTACACATTTTTATAAATTTTCAAGTTCATGAAATAGAGAAATTTATGTATATTGTTGATGATTGTTGTTGAAATTGATTGAGGATGATTTTATAAGAAAATAAACATATGTTTTGAAAACATGGGAAACCTCCATTTTTAGGGGAAACTCTGTCAAAATTTTTATAAATTTTGACACTTAGAAAAATATAAGTTTTTGAGAAATTTATCCCCTAAAAATGTATCTAAAATCATTTACCAAGATTTCCCTAATTTTTGTGATAAGAAATGATGATTTCTTCAAGAATAAAAATGGATATTAAGTATGTATATTTGTGAGAAAAATTACATATTTATTTATCACCACATTTTTGTGCTAAGTGTATGTAGTATGTATTATACTTGATAGTGTATTAGGACTTGAAAATACACTAAATACTCTTGAGAAGTAAAAACACAAAAATACACATACAACATACAAGATACATAACTCGGGTGCAAAATACAAGAAACTTATATTTATTTTTGAGAAAATAATATAAGTAAGGCACATAGTTAAAAATATAAATTATTTTTAACACAAGAATACATATACAAAAGATAGTGACTTGTGCTTGTGCGGTACAAGTCTAGTGACTAACGAAAATAAAACACGTTTAGGTCACGACGCTATATAAGCAAAATCCGGTGAAGTTTACGACGCAAGGAACGCAAAGTTGTGAGTTCATGCTCCCCCTTTTCTTTAACTGTTTTCAGTTTTATAACTTCGGGGGTGAAATACATGATACTGAATGTTTACAGGAAAGTTCGTGTCCCCACTTTTAATCTTTTACATACTTTTAAACTTGGGGCGAACACATAAAGATTGATACTTGATATAATAAACGAGAATTGATACATGATATAATAAACGAGAATTGATACTTGATATAATAAACGAGAATTAATACTTGACATGATGAATACATAAACAAGAAGCACTCTTGGTGATCACTAGTACCAAGTATGATGCGTTTTGAGGAATGATACGAGAAATCGTGTCACGAATAGGGTACCATAAGCACCATTAATCGTGTACATACTTAGACCGCAGAACAAAAGGTTAGATCTAACGGGTGACCAGGCAGCCACACTCTCGGTGAACACTAGTACCGAGTAGTGCTTTTGTGTCTCCGTCGTGAATCGACAACTAGAAAAATGCCTATGGTTTGGTGACTTCCTATGTCGTGTCACATGTTAATGGCCTTGCAACCCATTAACTATACAAGAATACTTTATTTGGTTCATACCACAAGAATACTTTATTTGGTTCATACCACAAGAATACTTTATTTACACAAGAATACTTTATTTTCATAAGATACATATCATGTTTCGATACAAAGTATACAAACGTGTTCAATACAAAAACTGCATGAATTCACACCAACATTATGTTGACGTTTTTTTTTCCAAAACTCACATGTATTTCAGGTAACTAAGTGGATGTGCGCGCGGTCTTACTCATGCTCGTGGATGTCGTTTATGTTTGTCTTAAATAAGTTGTAAACTTTCAGACAATGTGTCGTTTCGTGATGTAAACTCTTAACTATGTTTTCCGTTATGTAATGGTAATGACATTTGAAGTTATTTTTATGAGCATGTAGTATGTTTACCTTTCGTATGCAATGAGAACCTTTCATGATCACATCTCGTGCTTCCGCCGCAGAAAGGGGTGTGACAGATTGGTATCAGAGCTGCGATTGTAGTGAACCAGGATTCCTTCTTGAGTCTAGTCTACAATCTCTAGGATCCTTTCACGAAAACGATTTTTCAAAGAGTTTTCATTGCATAAAACGTCCCGCGACATCCACTACCTGAAACTCTTTACAAAGAGTCAAGAAAAGACATTACGAGACTTAGGGTGCACATGGGTAGCACTTGTCGTTGACTAGAAATTACTCGCAATTATGTGTGATAATTAGCCTATATACACATACTAGAAGTAGAATGTCACAAGTATACGTGACTTTACCTGAAAGCAATGGCCTATCTGAAGGAAGAAATACGGGGATGAAACGAACTGTGTGGACTGTGCAAGGAGTTACGTAATTATGGATGCATACATAATTATGGAATTCAGTGCACAGAAACCACAGCAAGTCTTGTCACGTGTACATTCCATCAGTGCAAGCCCACTAAGTACTCTGCTAGAGTAATAATTGTTTGATGTCACTTATGTGGTATATACATGTGAATATATATGCTACTACTGTCTAGTACGACGATATCAAACAAATGTTTAACCCTGTTGTGTTATGTTCTGTCAGAACATGGCACCCAGGAAAGCTGTGAATGCTCGCAATGATGATCAACCTCCTCCTCCCCCACTGCCAAGAACTGCTGAAGAGCTGAACGCTCTACTGGAAGAAAGGATCTCCGCTGCTATCGCCCAATACGAGGCAAACCGTACTCAGGACAGTGGAGGACCAAGCAATGCTAGACGTAACGGGCATGGAGATTCGTCTGGAGGAAACACAGCTCAAGGTAACCTTAAGACAATGTACTAAGCATGGAGAAATTTATGAACGGTCTTTGTTTCATTATTTCTTCGATTGCTCACGTGTGAGTTGGTTGGATCAATTACAGGCTGCACTTTCAAGCAGTTCCTCGACTGCAAACCAATGAACTACGACGGTACGGGAGGTGCAGTAGCGTTTGTGCGCTGGACGGAGAAGACTGAAGCTACTATCCGCATGAGCAAGTGTATCGCGGATCAGCAAGTCACTTTTGCTACTGGGTTGTTTGTCGATGAAGCTTTGACTTGGTGGAACTTGCAAGCCCAAACCTTGGGCGATGATGCCGCTTATGGCCTAACTTGGGATGAACTGAAGGAAAGAATGAGAGAGAAGTACTGCTCTCGTGCTGAACTCCAAAGACTGGAAACGGAGTTCTGGCACTTGACCATGGAAGGTGCTGACATTAATGGTTATACTCGAAGGTTCCACGATCTGTCTAGAGTGCTTCCCTACATGGTGACTCCCGAATTTAAGCGCGTTGAACGCTACATTTGGGGACTGGCCCCAGAGTTTCGCGACATGGTAACTTCAGCCAAACCCCAAACAATCACTGAGGCTGTAACTCTGGCTGTCAGCCTTACTGAAGATTGTGTTCATATGAAGAAACTATCACTGAACCCAACAGAAAAGACCGAGACGCATGCTGAGTCGTCCGGCGATAAGAAAAGGAAACATGCAAACCTGAATCAGGCAACTCGTAACAACAAAGGTTTCAACAACAAGAAGCGTGACGCTAACCCGCCTCAGGAGGCAAAAACTCTTGCAAACATGAATGATACTTCTACCAAGAGGTACCTGGGCACTCGGCCCGTTTGCAACAATTGCAAGCGTCATCATGAAGGGGTTTGTCGCATTCCAAAATGCGACAAGTGCAGAAAACTGGGTCACCGAACAGAAGATTGTTGGGGAAAAGGAAAGAACCGGAATGGGAATGGTGCTGGTAACAGGAATGGTAACGGGAATGGAAAGAATCAAGGATGCTTCAGTTGTGGAAGCAATGATCATTTCATGAAAGACTGCCCAAAGGGAAACAACGCTCAAGCTCGAGCATTTGTGATTGGAGCAAAGAACGCACGCGAGGACCCTAATGTAGTCACCGGTACGTTTCTCATTAACAATCACTTTGCATCCATATTATTTGACACTGGCGCCGATTATAGCTTCATCTCTGTGGAATTTAAACGCATACGTGGATTAGAATCTAGTAGATTAGAAATTCCTTATTCCATAGAACTAGCCAATGGTAAACTTGTTGAATCGGGCGAAGTCGTTAGAGGCTGCTCATTAGAACTTGGTGAACGAAATTTTAGCATCGACCTCTTACCTATTTAATTGGGTAGCTTCGATGTAGTGGTCGGAATGGACTGGTTGTCCAAGCACAAAGCTGAAGTTATTTGTCACAAGAAAATCATTCGCATCCCTCTGTCGAATGATGAAACTCTCATTGTACATGGAGAAAAACGAGACGCGCCTCTACGAATCATCAGTTGCATGAAGGCACAAAAGTGCTTAAGGAAAGGATGTGTTGCTTTCCTAGCGCACGTTGTAGATAAGAAGGCTGTAGAGCCGAAACTCGAAGACATTCCTGTGGTGAAGGAATTCCCTGATGTTTTTCCCGAAGATTTGCCAGGACTACCTCCGCAACGACAACTCGAATTTCATATAGACTTGGTTCCAGGAGCTGCTCCTGTGGCCAAGGCTCCCTATCGACTTGCACCATCCGAAATGCAAGAATTATCTACACAACTCCAGGAGTTGTTGGATAAAGGATTCATAAGGCCAAGCTTCTCGCCTTGGGGAGCTCCAGTATTGTTCGTGAAGAAGAAGGATGGAACTCTGCGGATGTGTATCGACTACAGGGAACTGAACAAGCTCACGATCAAGAATCGGTATCCACTACCGAGGATTGATGACTTATTTGATCAATTGCAAGGATCAAGCTACTATTCCAAGATCGACCTTCGATCTGGATACCATCAATTAAGGATACAAGAAGAAAGCATACCAAAGACTGCATTTCGAACGCGTTATGGACACTACGAGTTCCTTGTGATGCCATTTGGGCTGACGAATGCACCAGCGGTCTTTATGGATCTGATGAACCGTGTATACAAACCATATCTCGATAAATTCGTGATTGTATTTATCGATGATATCCTGATTTACTCACGAACAAAAGAAGAGCATGAGCAACACCTCAGGACCATTTTGGAGTTACTGAAGAAAGAGAAACTTTATGCAAAGTTCTCAAAATGCGAATTCTGGATTCGCTAAGTACAATTTCTTGGTCACGTTGTGAATGAGAAGGGCATTCATGTAGACCCGTCCAAGATAGAAGCAATAAAGAATTGGGAAGCTCCCAAGACCCCAACTGAAGTTCGACAATTTTTGGGCTTAGCGGGCTATTATTGGCGATTCATCGAGAATTTCTCCAAGATAGCTCAACCGCTAACCACCCTTACGCAGAAAGACAATAAATACAACTGGGGTGACAAGCAAAAAGAAGCCTTCCAGTTACTTAAAAGTAAGCTATGCGATGCACCAATACTATCATTACCCGAAGGCACTGAAGACTTCGTGGTATATTGCAACGCCTCACGACAAGGTTTGGGTTGCGTGCTCATGCAGTGCCAAAAAGTCATCGCTTACGCTTCAAGATAATTGAAGGTTCATGAAAGAAACTATACCACTCACGACCTGGAGCTGGGCGCAGTGGTATTCGCCTTGAAGATCTGGCGACACTATCTATATGGTACTCGATGTACAATCTTCACAGATCATAAAAGTCTACAACACATATTTGATCAGAAAGAATTAAACATGCGACAACGACGATGGGTCGAGCTGCTGAATGACTATGACTGTGAGATTAAGTACCATCCTGGAAAGGCAAACGTTGTAGCAGACGCACTAAGTCGAAAAGAAAGGGTTAAGACCCTAAGGGTTCGAGCGTTAGAAATGACTGTTCGAACGAACCTCACTGCACGTATTCGTGATGCACAACAAGAAGCCCTTAAGATGGAAAACCGTAAAGCTGAATACCTACGAGGTATGTTGAATTATATGGTGCCAAATGAAGAGGGAGCCTTATACTTTAAGAAGCGTATTTGGGTTCCGCTCTATGGCGGTATTCGAGAAGTCATTCTTGATGAAACGCATAAATCGAGATACTCGATCCATCCAGGATCGGACAAAATGTATCAAGACTTGAAAGAATACTATTGGTGGCCGAGACTCAAGAGCGACGTTGCTGTTTATGTTGGAAAATTCCTAACCTGTGCTAAGGTTAAGGCTGAATATCAGAAACCGTCCAGCCTACTACAACAACCAGAGATACCCATGTGGAAGTGGGAGCAAATCTCGATGGACTTCATAACGAAATTACCCAAGACCCCTAGAGGGCACGATATGATATGGGTAATAGTTGATCGGTTAACAAAGTCTGCGCACTTCCTACCGATCCGAGAAAAAGACAGCACTGGAAAGCTTGCTGAGATATATTTAAAGGAAATTGTGGCACGTCATGGAGTACCTATCTCAATTATTTTAGACAGAGATGGACGCTTTGTCTCAAGAATCTGGCAATCATTTCAGGAAGCCTTTGGATCTCAGTTAGATCTAAGCACAGCCTTCCATCCACAAACAGATGGCCAGAGCGAACGGACTATACAAACATTAGAAGATAAGCTTCGTGCATGTGTCATGGACCTAGGCGGCAGCTGGGATACTCATCTACCTTTAGTTGAGTTTTCCTACAATAACAGTTATCATGCAAACATAAAAGCCGCACCGTTCGAAGCTCTGTATGGCCGCAAGTGCCGATCGCCCTTATGTTGGGCAGACGCTGGAGATAAACGTATGGTTGGTCCTGAACTTGTACAAGAGACAACCGACAAGATTACGCAGATCCGAGAGCGCATTAAGGCGGCTCGAGATCGACAAAAGAGCTACGCTGATCAACGACGAAAACCATTAGAATTCGAGGTGGGAGACAAAGTGTTGTTAAAAGTCTCACCATGGAAGGGCGTAATAAGATTTGGAAAGCGTGGAAAGCTGAATCCACGATACATCGGACCATTCAGAATCATAGAAAGAATTGGTACCGTGGCATACAAGTTGGAATAACCGGAAGAACTTAATGGAGTACATGATACGTTCCATGTATCCAACCTCAAGAAGAGTCCAACACAAGAAGACGTGATCATCCCTGCGGATGAAGTGCATATTGATGATGCCCTCCGATTTACGGAACAACCCATTGAGGTTACCGACTGGAAAGTCAACAAGACCAGGAGGAGCACTGTTAAACTTGTCAAAGTACGTTGGAACTCTAAACACGGACCCGAGTACACGTGGGAACATGAAGACCAGTTCAAAGAAAAGTATCCCCACCTATTCAAGAAGACTCCTGCGAGAGTCAGTTCAGCCTGAATTTTGGGACGAAATTCTTTTAACGGGGGGAGACTGTGACAACTGGCACCAAACCGGTAATTTCCGTACACTTTAATTATTATTTAATGACTGAAATTACATGCTTAAATGTCAACATTATCTGATTTTATATACAATACAAGTGAATTCATGCACGTTTTATACTACAAAGTATTGCTTTATGCATAAACAAGAGCGTTGCGTCAGAAATACTAGTAAACTCACCGGTAAGACACAATATACCAACAACTCTGCAGAAAGCAGTCAGGCAATAAAATTAGGGCCTAGGTGTAGGTCCGACAACAAGAATACATTAAAACCCAAGAGTACGTACAAGGGTTTATATATAGACCTTACGGAAGCTAAATTACGCACTAAAAAGCACTCGAAACGCACTTTAAGTGCAGAATTTTAGTAAATTCAGCTCAAATCAGCTCTTAAACATATAAATATCATGCAGGAATTTCGTTTTATCATCCAGAATACTTCCCTAAGTGTCGGGAATCGAAATTATTACAAAAGGGTACTTAAAAGACACTAAAAGGTGCAATTTAGCACTTTAACGAACCGGTATATAACCGAACAACCGGATACTACCCGGAACACCAAAATAATGCTAGAAGCATTGTTTTTATTTTTCTAAGCTAGTTATGATCCCCAACCATCATAACACACAATATAACAACTAGTAATCATATAACCTAACTAATACTTGAATTATAACTAACTAGAACATGTAACTTCCAATTGAAATCAAACTAACACCCCCCCCCCCCCATTGTTGGACGGTTGGGAAACAAGGATCCCACATGGGATTTCTTTGTTATATTTTATGGGATCTTGTCTAGGAATATGCCTACATAGATGCCATATGCTATCTAATGTTGGAAGACTTGTTATAAAGACCTTTGGATCACCATTCTCTTTCATCACAACACATAAACAACTTCATCTTCCTTTCTTCTTCCCTTGGCTATGGCTCAAACCATACACACACGTACATCCATTTCAAGCTCCATATCAAGCCATCTTAGGTGACTCCAAGGTGTAAGAAGCTAAGTTAGGGAGTGTGGAAGCAACGGAACTTGAAGGACCTTCTTCGTTTGCTATTAACCACCACTTTTCTCTTCTTGAACATCCCTAGCCTTGAGCTAGTGGTAAGAACTTGAATCTATTCATTCTTCATCTTATTTAGATGGTTAAAGAATGATACATGATGTTAATCTTGAATAACACTAAGAATCACAAGAAAAGAACTTGAACATAAGCTTTAAATATGAAGAGATCATATTGTTTAGTGTTGATATACTTGTTGATGGATGATATTTTGAGAAAATGATGTTGTTTAGTAGAAATATGGTGATTGTTTGTTGTTTATTTAAAATATTGATGATGATGATTACATGAAGCTTGCTAGATTGTGATTAAACACTTGATCTAGCAAGTTAGGAGATGGTTAAGTAACAACATGAAATAATCATCTTCTTGTTAAGTCATGAACTTGAATAAATATGATGTTTCTTGTAAAATAATGAACAAGTAAGTTTAATGTCTTGTAAATCTAAATATTTCAAGTATGATTTACCAAGAAACCAAGTTAAAAATACAAGATTCACTAAATCTTGGTTCTTACATAAATAAACATCATTTTTAGTGGTTAACAAAGTAAAGAAACACACGTGTAACAAAAAAATACATGAAGAAGCATTTTTAGAAAACATGAACATAAGTTGTAAAGGATCATATTCTTTAAAAATGGAGTTTTTAAAGAAGCAATTACACTTTAAAGGGTAACAAGACTTACTAAATACCCTAGTAAGTTACTACACATTTTTATAAATTTTCAAGTTCATGAAATAGAGAAATTTATGTATATTGTTGATGACTGTTGTTGAAATTGATTGAGGATGATTTTATAAGAAAATAAACACATGTTTTGAAAACTTGGGAAACCTCCATTTTTAGGGGAAACTATGTCAAAATTTTTATAAATTTTGACACTTAGAAAAATATATATGTCAAAATTTTATAAAAATTTTGACATAGTTTCCCGTAAAAATGGAGGTTACCCATGTTTCAAAACATGTGTTTATTTTCTTTTCATCACCAAAAACAATTTCCACAAGTAACAAACACTAATTACTTCATGTAAAACATCATGGTGAACTTGATTTTTGCTAAAAATGTGTAGTCTTTTGGATCTACACTTAACATACAATGATCTTTCCAAAAACAAGTGTTCTTGTAAATTTTAAATAAACTTTTATGAAACTTTAATTTACTAACCAAACCATCCATGAGTTTTAAAGTTTCAAAGTCTTGAAAATCATGTTCTAAAACCATTTTTATGTTCACTTAAAAGATCTTTATGTCTAAAACCATGTTTCATCATGGATCTTTCAAGATCCATACTTAACATCTTTAAATCTTTCATAAACAAGCTTCTTGATAAATCTCTAACAAACTTTCCATGGATTTTAGTTTCAAAAGTTAGTTTTACATACACTTTGTTAGTTCAAGAATACAAATTCATGCTTCAAAAATCATCTTTCAAGTTCACATACGTGTTTCACAAGTTCATCTTCAAGTTTAACCATGGATCTTTCAAGATCCATGCTTAAACTTGTTAGATCTAAGCTTCTAACAAGCTTAACATGATAGATCTAAACATACACACAAGATTCAACAACAACAACTTCATCACATACACCAAAAATCACTAAAATCACTTGTTTTCTTCATGATTATGTTAGATTCTTACATCTTCATCTTTTCAAGTTTAGTTTCTTAGATGCTGTGACTTGTACATAACATAAACATGAACTAAAATAGTGATTAGGAGGCGTACAGCTAGGTCAATTGGCTAGGGAAGTGGCAAGAACAAAGTGAAGATGAAGATTGAAGAAATCAAGTGGATAAAAGCTCCTCAAAGTGGTCCTTCAACTTCTAGCACTTGTAGTCTTCTTAGATAGCCTCCATACACCTTAGAACAAGCTTAGATTGCCTTGAAATGGATTGAAAATGGTGGATGTATGCGTGGGTGATGGTGGCCGTAAGGTATAGAGAAGAGAGAAGAAAGATGGCTTTGAAATGAAGATGATAATAAAGAATAAGATCTTGTGGGTTTTTATTATAATTCTCCAACACATGATAAACCAATGGTTCAAGTGTCCAATATCTAAGATACATTTGACAATATTTTAATCAAAAGATGGGGTGGGGCCCTTGGGGCCAGTTTTCGAATGAGAGGGGGGGGGGGGGGGGGGGTTAAGTGCACAATTTTGGAAGATAGAGGTTAAGAATGTAAACTAGAAGGTTTAACTTAGTTTTAGTGTGTTTAGGTGTTTTTATGATTTTTAAGGTGTTTTATCACCATAACTAGCTTAATATCATAAAAACAATGCTTCTAGTTAAATTTTGATGTTTTGGGTAGTGTCCGGTTATTCGTTTCGTTAATGGTTCGTCAAAGTGCTAAATTGCGCAGTTTTACTAGGTATGAAGCACCTTTTGTGACAGTTTTAATTCCCGACACTTTGTAAGTTATTCTGGACACTAAAACATCAATTCTGCATAACATTTTGGTGTTAAAATGCTGTTTTTTGCTGTTTTTCTGCTATTTAAAGTGAGTTTCGGGTGTCTTTTAGTGCAGAGTTTAGTTTCCGGAAAGTGTATATGTTAATCCTTGTATCCACACTCGGGTTTTAATGTGTTTTTGATGTTGGACCTACTCCTAGGCCCTAAATCTATTGTCTGCAGAAGTGCTGACACAGTATGTCTTACTGGTGAGTTTACTAGTCTTTCTGACGCAACGCTTAATGTAATGCACACGACAATATTTGAAGTATAAAACATGCATGAATTCATATGTAAGGCAAGTAATCACATAATGTTGACGTTTAAGCACATAATTGCAGTTAATAAATAATAAATAAATAGTTCGGAAATTACTGTTTTGGTGCCAGTTGTCACAGTCTCCCCCCGTTAAAAGAATTTCGTCCCGAAATTCAAGCTGAGTTATCTCTCGCAGGAGCTTTCTCGAATAGGTGGGGGTACTTGGCTTTAAACAGGTCTTCGCGTTCCCACGGGTACTCGGGTCCGTGTTTAGAGTTCCAACGTACCTTGACCAGTTTAATGCGACTCCTCCTTGGTTTCTGGATTTTCCAATCAATTACCTCAACAAGCTCTTCTGTGAATCGGAGTTTGTCGTCGATATGTACCTCATCCGCAGGGATGATAACTGTTTCCAATTTGTACGCTACAGTACCAATCTTTTCCAAGATCTTGAATGGTCCAATGTATCGCGGATTCAACTTTCCATGTTTTCCGAACCTTGCTACATCTTTCCAAGGTGATACCTTCAATAAAACTTTGTCTCCCACTTCGAAGTCTAAAGGCTTCCGTCTTCGATCGGCGTAGCTCTTTTGTCGATCACGAGCCGCCTTAATGCGTTCTCGGATCTGCATGATTTTGTCGGTCGTTTCTTGAACAAGTTCAGGACCAATCAACTGTTTATCTCCTGCGTCTGCCCACCATAACGGTGAGCGGCACTTGCGGCACTTGCGGCCATATAGCGCTTCGAACGGTGCGGCTTTTATGCTCGTATGGTAGCTTTTATTATAGGAAAACTCAACTAAGGGTAGATGAGTATTCCAGCTACCGCCTAAATCCATCACACATGCGCGAAGCATATCTTCCAGTGTTTGTATAGTCCGTTCGCTCTGACCGTCGGTTTGCGGATGGAAGGTCGTGCTTAGATCTAATTGAGATCCAAAGGCCTCTTGGAAGGATTGCTAGATCCTTGATACGAAACGTCCATCTCTGTCTGGAATAATTGAAATAGGCACTCCATGACGTGCCATAATTTCTTTAAGATACAGCTCAGCAAGCTTTCCAGTGCTATCTTTCTCCCGAATTGGTAGGAAATGTGCAGACTTCGTTAATCGATCCACTATTACCCATATTATATCGTGCCCTCTAGGGGTCCTGGGTAATTTCGTTATGAATTCCATCGAAATTTGCTCCCATTGCCATACGGGAATCTCAGGTTGTTGCAGTAGACCGGATGGTTTCTGATATTCGGCCTTGACCTTAGCACAGGTTAGGCACTTTCCAACATAAGCAGCAACGTCGCTCTTGAGTTTTGGCCACCAATAATACTCTTTCAAGTCCTGATACATTTTGTCTGATCCTGGGAGGACCGAGTATCTTGATTTGTGAGCTTCATCAAAGATAACCTCTCGAATACCGCCGTAGAGCGGAACCCAAATGCGTCCCATAAAGTATAAGGTTCCCTCTTCGTTTGGGACCAATTGTTTCTCCATACCTCGGAGATATTCAGCTTTAAGATTTTCCTTCTTAAGGGCTTCTTGTTGTGTGTCATGAATGCGTTGTCACACCCCGACCACGTAGAACAACAAGACATGGCGGAAACGTCGGGGAGTGTTGTAACAGAAACATTGTTTCATAACCATGGAATAAATAAATTCTGTTTTATTGAATAAATGAACTCATTGTTTTAATACAATTAAATAAGTACAACTATGATCTTCCAAGTTTTAAAGTCGTTAAGGCACGAGTCCATCCTAAGTGTAGCGTGTATCAACAATCATCCTAAGACAACACCTGAAACATGTGTAAAAATAGGTACGTCAGCATAAAAATGCCTGTGAGATACATAGGTTTTGTGAAAATAGGATTCATGACTTAAGTTTAAGAAAATGTTTAGTCATGAACCTTGTAAATTTGCTTTGTCTTGTAAATCATTTGAAAAGTGATAAATAACCCAATTGATATATATATGTATAAAAGAATAGTGCATGGTTAAGTAAATAATCATGTAACACGAGTTTGTATAAGTTAAGTTGTTTGAAAAACAATGTTTTGATAAAAGGTTTATGGTATATATAAAAATATACTTTGGTTTTAAGAAAGTTGAATAAGTAATATATTAAAATATATTTCAGTTCCAATATTGTTAACCCAAGTGTACTAACTAACGCCACGGTATGTAATGCAATGAAAACACTTATATATAAGAAGTACCAGCGGCGTATCTACCATGTTTTCATCAAATTACACCCGTCCCGTTATCTAAACACTAACCAAAACCCAATCGTTTGATAGATAGTATATTAAATATACTTTAGTTGTTTAAAATAATAGTCTTCAGTAGTATATTACAAGTATACTTTGGATTTATAAATAACATATTACACTATGTTTTGGTATCATAAATAACATATCAAAATATGCTTTGGATGTGATAAATAACATATTAAACTATGTTTTGGTTTTTTAAATAACATATCAAAATATGCTTTGGATGTGATAAATAACATATTAAACTATGTTTTGGTTTTGTAAATAACATATCAAAATATGCTTTGGATGTGATAAATAACATATTAAACTATGTTTTGGTTTTGTAAATAACATATCAAAATATGCTTTGGATGATTTACAAAATATATGTTGGTTTTGTACAATACCACACATGTGAGTATACCAGACTATACCTTTGGGAGTATATCAAAATATACCAATAAAAGTGTGACTTAAGAATTCATTCAGACCTAGTGCATCAAAATACACCTTTGAGACTATAGAGATGCCACAAAGGCAATCCCTATTTGGATGGAGAAACAAATTGGTTTCAGACATTCCATGACAACAGGAATGGGGTGTCTAATCCTATAGCGCTATATCATACTACCAACCGGTCTGGTGAACAAAATAAGTACTATTCCAAACATTTAATTTTGTAGTCTTTGAAAAATCAGTGTTTAAACCATAGATAGTCATTCAGTTTGTCAACAGATAAGTACTAACATGTATAATCAATTATACTTTTGGAAAACATGAAAATAACAGATAGGTACACATGCTTCACCCCAAAACAGTTTAAAAACAGTAAAATAGGGGACTATGTACTCACTTGAGATTGCCCAGAAGTCCTAAGATAACCACCAAGCAATGCTAGAGATCACGGAACCAAACGGCACCTAATATAGGTAACTATGTTAATTAACCGGACCTAAATCGGAGGATCGGATAGAATGAGGGCTTGTAAACCAAATGAGTATGGGAACTCATGTAATATGGTTTAACAAAGCCTACATACTAAATCGGAACCTAACCTAAGTGCTTTCGACCCATCGCGACCCATTAAGGTAGCTTATGCTACTTTAACGCGTCGTGCGCGCAAAGCGCGTTCGAGACGTCTAACTAGTCCTATGACAAGTATTATATGCCTATACATGTTTTATCATGTTGCATAATCAGTTATGTACAAAAGTTTAGGTTACATAAGCTAAATTACCAATTATACATGAAAAGGGTATTTTGGAAATTTACCTAAGGCATATACACTACTTATCATACAACTACCTAAACTAGGCGACCATAAGATATAACCTCGGAAGGTTATTCCCTATGCTACTAAACATGTTTGGTCGGATCCTAAGATCGACCAAACGGGTCGTGTTCGAAAGTCTAAGCGGGTGTTTAGTCCGCTTGACTTACGACACTAAATAAGCACTAAACTAAAAAGCGACGAGCTAAACATGCTAGAACATGTTTAGAAAAATAGGTTTTGATATCAAAACAAACGGTTTTGATATCCTAGAGTAGTTTGGTTACAAAATACGCACGAATGCGCATTTTGACCGAAACTACGGCTCGTCACTGAGCCTAGACAACGTGGTAATCAGTAGGCATAGTCACAAGGGACTATAACCATCGTGATTACGCTCACGTTGCGAAGTTCAAACGAACTTCGCATTGACCATAGACTAGTCAATGCAGAAAGTCAAACAAATTTTGACTTTCGGACTCGAAAAGCAATAAAAGAACGAAGGAACACTTACAAAGGGTCCCCGAAAGCTAATCTTGATCCAAGTAGCTCAGGTATGAAACAATGGTTTCAACTTAGAGCTTCTCAAATCAGATTCTTGTGAGGAAAAGTGAAGTTGAGGTGGGTATTTATAGTAAATGGATAACCGTTAGGATCATTTATCGAATAACGTGATCGAATCCTATCCGTACAAGTGTTGGAAGGGTGTGGTAACTCATTTTGCCCCCCACCATCAGTTATTGACATGTGGCATTGGCCTTTGGAGGGTTTAAAGGCTGTTAACAGCTGAGAAAAACGTTTTTTTGCATCTGAACCCTGCTTGCGCACCGTAACACTCAGAGTGTTGAGGTGCGCAAGGACCTTGCAGAACAGAAGTTTGAAAAATGGCAGAACAGGCCCCTGTGCGCGTATCGTCGTGTTTTGGCACTTCTAACACCCGTCAAACCCATTTTTAAGCTTTATAAGGATGTTAAAGTATAGGGAACATGAAACATGCTCAAAAATATACCGGATGTCAGTTCGTTTGGTCGTACGATCGCGATGTTCGGTTAATTACGACGGAACGCGCATAAGCGCGAAAAACGATCCAAATGGCGCGACGAATGGATTTTTCTTATGCCAAACACTAACATAAAATATTTTAGTTCTCACATAAATTTTTGGATGTCCGGATGTATTCAGAACGTAAGTTATGCACGAAAGTGCAAACTTGTGCACTTTTTGACACTTTTAGTCCCTGAATGACCCAAAAGTTTGTTTTAGCATACCGAACCCCTCAAAGCCTATTTCTAAGCTATGTAAAGGTTATTTAAGGTATGTTAAGTATATTTCACTATTCCGGAGTGTTTGTTGCATTAAACTGGTTATATTTACGCATCAGTGCGCGTATAACCTTCCAGAAAGCGATTTAAAGCTTGAAATTGAACAAGAATTGATATGCGCAAACGATACGCATATTTTTTTTACAAATCCCAAGTATGAAATAAAATATTTCCTTGGTTTGGAATTTGTTTGATGTTTGAAGTGACACAGGTGTCACAGTCTCCCCTACTTTAGGAAATTTCGTCCCGAAATTTAATTTTAGAGGAAACTTGTGAAGACAGCTGTGACGGTTTCGCTTTCAAACAAATCCATTGAACCCTTAAGTAAAAATCTGGGCCATTTAGGATTTTTTTAGCGAAATTGTCAACCATCAAAGTGAAGTCCTTGTAGTAACAAAACATGGGATTTCGAATTATGGAGAAAAGAACATTTCTCATGAAGACTTATCATAGGAAACTTGTGTGTGCTTGAAATCAGAATTAGGGAGTGTAAGATAAAATGACATCGGTCAAGGTCCAAGACTTCTCCCGTATCATTACTCTTGTCACTATAGGTCTTAACACATGACAAAACTTCTTGTGGTTTCTGTGCATTGAATTCCATAATTATGTAGGCCTCCATAATTACGTAATTCCTTGCACAGTCCGCACAGTTTATTTCATAATGTGTAGAGGAAAAATCAATTGAATAAACACGAAGCAATTTGATTAGACTACCAAAAAGGGTCTTTTTAACTAGATCAACGAACGATCTTTTTAACTAGATCAACACATGATCTCCTTAATTAGACTGACATACAATCTCCTTAAATAGACCACTTAAGGGATCTTTTCAATTATATCATCACATGATATTTCTAACCAGATTTTCAAATCAATCTGTTTAACTAGACCACCCAAGGGGTCCAATTATAGAATAGTACTTTAAAACCCAAGGGACTTGACTACAACGTAGATATCCATTAAGGATTTAAGATAGTAACTTTGGATATCCTACTATGAATCCCTCATATGAGATATGGAAGATTCTACGAGGATTTGGATGAATCACATACAAACACAAAACATATAAGAAAACACATAAGCACATAATTAGTTAACTTGATTCTTTAATTTGTTGTCTTTGAGCATGGATAATTAAAGCACATCAGGAATCCAATCCATGGATTTCATTTGGCACTTTAAACATAAGAATCTAACTATGGAGATAGAAAGTGTGACAACCCGCACTAAACCAGGTATCCGTACGACTTAATTAATGATTAATTACTGCTTAATTACTGTGCTTGTTTGAACTAGCTGATGAACTGCTACTTGATATCTGATACATGTACTTAATTGCATCATACTTTGCTTATCGTCACTACATTATTTACATACTGAACCTTAGTGACAAACATGATGCACAAAGAGCACAGTAGCACTATAACGGATAACCTATTGAGCATGCTGATAAAGCCAGCATCAGGCAAACACTGCCTCTAAGGCCTGTAAGAGCCTGAAATGTTTTGCTACACTAGTAGTGAGTGTAGGGATATAAGGGTTGTGGAACTGCGTCTCTAGGGATAAGTCACTATGACTGGATGTGCCTAAAACGTACTCTAAGTACAAAACTCAGCACTTTACAAAATAATTCAGCTTTTAGCTAACTAATAAAGTGCCAAAACATGAGAAAAATAACACTAGACACTTTCCAAAGTGTCAAGAATAAGCTGTGTCACTAAAAAGAGTAATAACGACACTTTAAGCTTTGTTAACGCTTTAACGGATTACTATCCAACCAAACAACCGGACTATACCCGGAACATGAAAATATTGTTATTTTCCTTATTTATCTTTTTCTGAGTTTTTCTGAGCCAGTTAGGGTCCCTGATTACCCTAACACCCGCTTTAAAGCACTAAACATAACTAACCAAGTTAAAGTACTTAACTAACTTGTTTAACCTAACTATATACTTAGTGTCTAGTTAAAATCGAACCAAGGACCCCCCCCCCCCCTTAACCGAAACCGTCCCCTAGGGGACACACTTGTACCATGGTGATTATTTTAATCACCTTTGCCTAATATCTAAGTGACACAAGAACCATTGGTTAAACACACTAGAAATTTATCTATAAGTTCATGTAATTGCACAACATAACACACACTTACACTTTTCACACAAACTCTCTCCTCTCTTGCTCTCCACACTCACGGCCGAACACCCCTTGGGACACCCCATCCATCTTCGATTTTGATCTTCACATTCCATCATCATACAAGTGTCGAGGGTCGTATACAAGGAGTCGTGGAGCAATCGGAAGGCGAAGGACCTCTTTATCTTACTTTTATCCACCTCTTTTGCGCATAGATTCTTCCCTAGCCTCGAGCTAGAGGTATAATGCTTAAAACTCATATTCGAACTAATCTAAAGTGGTTAAAAGGATTTTTATCGGTTAAAACTCGTTAACATACAAGTTGATGCTTTAAAGTTTACTAAAAACACTAAAAATGGTGGTTAATAGCACATAAGTTGTGTAAATGATGTAGTATTCGAAATGTATGATTATTTAGGCCTGATCTATGATGTGGTAGCTCGGATCATCGTTTAACCCGGTTTGGTAAGATCATGGATCTTAACATAAGCTTGATTTGAATAATACAAGGGTTAAAAGGTGAAACTCTACCACACGCGAATCATGAACTTGTGTAAAAGAGTTTTACTTGTGAAATTGTGTTTAAAACTAGCAGATCTACGCATCTGCAAGTGGTATTTTCAAAGAACCACGTATTAAAGAAATCATGTATTTTAAAAAAGATGGATCTTACACTAACAAGCATGATTTTATAAACCACAAGTGTGTAAACACTTGTGAAATGAAAAGATCCGACAAAATAACAGTTTTTGTAAAAGATGACGGAAAGTTGTAAAGATGGATTTTCTCTAAAAACGAGGTTTTTACGAGATCAAATTATCTTATATGAAGATCTACTAAGTTTAAGGGGATTTACACCACAGTTTTGGGAAAAACTGCAAGTTCATATAATTTTTGGCAATTTACACATGTGTTGATTAGTTGTTGTGATGAAAGTTGTTCTGATCAAATAAAGAAAATTGTTGAGTTGATTTGTTAAAGAAAATGATACGCTTGAAAGCGTGGCCACCTCCAGTTACAGAGGAAACTCTGGCGAAATTTTTCTAAAAACCTAACACTTAGAACTATTTACACTACAAGTGTTAGAATTATTTTTGACATGTTTTCGAGATATAAATTTCGCCATGACTTTATTTACTAAATATTCGGAGGTGGGGTTTTCACAAAATTTAACGTGATAAATATATATTTTCACACACTGTTTATGATTATTTTGTGAAAATACATAAATATTATTTCTAGAGTAAAAATAATATTTACAAACGTTAACGAATCCAAAATAATACGAACGCTTTCACCATGAAGATATAAGTTACACCGGTAATTATATTACCACTCGATTGTTAAAAACGTAACTTACGCACTTACGGAAATATTTATGAACGCGTATTTTAACAACGTATTATTTGAGAAAGATTACGGGAAATTGGAAATATATACATATATTAAGTGAGACTTAATGATATAATTTGAACGCACATGTATTGAATCCCCCATCCTTGGGAAGGAGATTAACTACCAAGTATATACAGAATGTAAACACGAAATAGTTGTCTAACTTTTTCCCAAAGACTTAAACTATAAAGCTAAGGCACGGCCGTCCGTCTAATAGAAATTAGCACCTGTAGGTCGTCGCACAGCTGCGTGAGCAGGAGATACTTGGTAGAGACGCTTCACTGTGAGTTCATGTCCCCCTTTTTCTCTAACTGTTTTCAGTTTTCTTAACTGCGGGGGTGAAATACATGTTACTTTGATTTCAAGTACTTTATACATGGTATGGTTAACGTAAGGAGGGTTACTACTTAGATCATGTGAGTGGGTAGGCAGAAACACCGAGGGACGTAAGCGGTAGATCTATCTGGGTGTAGCGAGCCCAACTCTAGGCCCAACAGAACGGACCTCTAAGAGGCCCAGCAGAACGGACCTTGAGTGACTTTGTACCCGACGCGAAATCTTCTAGGTTAAGTCTTCCTACTTACACTTCACACATACTAATGGCCTTGCAAACCATTGGTGATCTCTTTTTCCTTACACTGCTACATACCAGGGAACTTTTATACTTACAAGTGTTTTTACATACTCACTTACACATGAACTCGCTCAACATTATTGTTGATTTTTCAACTTACATGTATTTCAGGAAATTAAAGATCTGGCACGGTATGTTATGTTTTCCCGCTGCATAAGGGTTCCAAGGTCATCCCCGTTTAGGAAATGTGACTCTTTCCTGGACAAGTCACAAATCTTAAACTGCGTTTATTTCATGTTAATGGTTATGTTGTTAAAGACAATGTTTTATGTTACAATGTTGTAAGTCTCTAAGACAATGGTATGTTACTCTGGTTTTAAAACTTAATCAAACGGATGATCTTGCATGATTTTATTTCATATAGCTTTGTTATGGTTAAGCTATGGTATTAAGAAGTCACACCAAAATTTACCACGCTTCCGCAAAGCCAGGGTGTGACAGCTTGGTATCAGAGCTCTGATCATAGCGAACTAGGATTCTTTCTCGAGTCTAGACTATGATCACTAGGGCTCTCACGAAAACATTTTTACTGCATACCACTTAAGTCCAGATCCAAAACTTTTTACAAACAAATGTTGAGCACATTTTATTATTTATAGGCTCAGCCTGGAGGGCTGAGGCTCGATCTGGAGGATCGAGGCTCGGTCTAGGTGACCGAGGTAGTTGAGCACGTTGATTTGTTATAGGCTCAGCCTGGAGGGCTGAGGCTCGGTCTGGAGGATCGAGGCTCGGTCTAGGTGACCGAGGTAGTTAGGCACGTTAATTTATTATAGGCTCAGCCTGGAGGGCTGAGGCTCGGTCTGGAGGATCGAGGCTTGGTCTAGGTGACCAAGGTAGTTGGCTAGGAAGAGTAGGCTCAGTCATGAAGGCTGAGGCTCGGTCAAGGGGACCGAGGCTCGATCTAAGTGGTCGAGGTGGAGGATAGAGCAGTCTTAAAGACTGGGAGAAATTGGCTAGTGAAACTAGGAGAATGATTTGAATGCTTACTGAGCGACTTATGTGATTATATGATTATATGATTGATTATTATACGTATATGAGTTTGTGTTACAAACGTCATGCTTTCATCATGTACTAGAAGGATGGGCACTACGAATCCCATGGCCATAGTATCAGACGACATAGTTTCATCGAAGCACGAGGTGTACATTTCCGATACTACCGGCACAGACAATGACGACTTTCAGCCCTTTTGCACGGCCTGAAGTCGTAGCAGAGCCTACTGATGGCCATCTTGTTGGGAATTTGCCCCCTTGCCGCTTATCCTGTTGTTGATATGCCCCCTCCCGACGTGGCCTCTGACGACGATAACGATCTACTGGAGGAGGACCCATTCGAGGACATGGCCCTATTGCTGCTGGCATTAGACTACTGCATGCAGACGCTCCTGTAGGGGAAACTCATGTCCATTCCCCTATCCCAGACTCATTTGAGTTTCTGACATCCGCGTCTTCGCACATACAGGGAATGCAGCACCACTCACACGACGCCGACCCTGATATGGCATCATCAGCTGCACCGGATCCCGCCCACAGCTTTGAGTTTGATCGCGATAATGAGGACGATTCTGTTTTTCCACCTGGTTTTGATCCAGACCATGGCATTGAGTTCATACACTTAGACCAGCCCTTGGAGGATCCTGTAACCCCTGTGTTTGTTGATCCAGCTGATCTTGAGATGGAGTTTTGATCCGGAGCCAGCCGTGGCCCCTGAGCCAGGCGTTGCTCCTGACCCCGCATTGTAGCATGACCCTGTTCATGCCGATGCACCTGCTGTTGCTCCTTGATTGATCACCTGCTTGGACGAGAGAAAATTTGGGGTAACTGTGCAAGACAATTTATTATTACGGGGGCCCACGTAATAACGACTTGTAGTGCACAGAAATCCTGGTGGACTCTGCGGGTCAAGCTAATGAAAACCAATGTAGCAGGAAATAACTAAAACACGAATGACCAAGGCGATGTAGCCTCGAGTTCATTCTATTACAAGAAACAAGCCAAATTGGCAAGCCTATGTGAAGGCTCAGAAATTTATTTCCCCACTCATACATTGAGTATATTTGCGTGTGAAATTGGGTGATTACATGATGGCTTATGTTGCTATATATATACACCTCATAGACAATTGAAACGTTGTCTAACCCACTTCACACCACTTCGACAAAAGGGAATGTCACCCAGACGTGACACAAACACCAGTACGTTGCCAAGGACAGAAGCCGAGCTGCAAGAACGCATCCCACAGATAAATGCACGACATGAAGCCCTCCGCTCTAAGTACGACGATGGCATTATTGGAAATAACCCTCCAACTGGCTGCACCTATAAACAGTTCCTGAACTGCAAGCCTTTGAACTTTGACGGAACAGGAGGCGCCGTTGCATTTGTTCGTTGGTCCGAAAAGACCGACTCCATTCTAAGAATGAGTAACTGTTCGCCCCAACAGAGTGTTACCTATATCTCGGGGATATTTCTAGATGGCACACTCTCTTAATAGAACCTCCAGGTTCAGACCCTTGGCACAGACGCTGCTTATGCATCGAGCTGGGATGAGCTCAAGGAAACGATTGAGAAGAAATGTTGTTTTAGGGCTGGAATTTAGAAGCTCGAGGTGGAGTTCAGGAATTTGAAAATGGACGAACCAGAAATTCCTGAACTTGTCCAGCGATCGCACGACTTATCTAGGGTCGCCCCCTACTTAGTCAAACCAGAGTTCAAAAGGATTGAACGATTCATTGGACACTTGCACCCAGATCAGGGGTATGGTTACTACCTCGAAGCCCTCAACCATTGCAGAGGCTATCAATGTGGGTGATTTATTTATAACATGAGATGTTATGTGATTGATAACATGAGATGCTATGTGTTGATATTGTTGTATACTTACGTACACTCTACTTACTATGATCTGACCAACGCAAACCATCTTTTAGAAGATGCCGCCGAGACGTGAGACACACATGCCTACTAATGAGGCAGAACTCCAGCAAATTATCGCTGCTGCCATTGCACAATACGCCGCCTCTCAAGGAGGGACTAGTGGAAGCAACTCTGGCAACAACAATAATCCACCTCATGGTAATACCAAGTCATTTAGACCTACCATGACCTAATTGGATATCTTTAGCAATGATGCTAATGCCAATCGTATGTTATAACGTATGTGCAGGATGCACCTACAAGCAGTTCTTAGACTGCAAGCCCGTAAACTTTAATGGCACAGGAGGTGCTGTCGCCTTTGTTCGTTGGGCTGAGAAAACCGAATCTGTCCTTCGCATGAGCAAGTGCGCGCTGGATTAGCAAGTCACCTACATCTCAAGGCTGTTTCTAGATGGAGCCCTCTCTTGGTGGAATCTGCAAGTACAGACACTTGGCGAAGCTGCTGCCTACGCGCTGACCTGGACCGAACTGAAAGAACTCATGCGCAAAAAGTACTGTTCCCGCGCAGAAATCCAGCGATTGGAGACCGAGTTCAAAGGTTCCATGACTTATCGCATGTGGTACCCTACATGGTCACTCCTGAGTTCAAGAGAATTGAACGCTTCATCTGGGGACTAGCTCCTCAAATCATAAGCATGGTAACCTCATCCAAGCCTGCAACTATTACTGAGGCGATTGATTTGAGCGTAGCTCTCACTGAGGAGGCTATTCGCCTGAACAAGTTTGATGAGATCAAGACCAAGAAGGCAGAGACTCACGTCGAGTCATCAGGAGGTAACAAAAGGAAGTTCTCGAACTTCAAGCAGGGCGCCAGTGTGGTGGTTAAGAAAGGAGGGTCAGACACGCCAGCTCAGGTTACAGCTGGTAGAGGAAAGAAAGGAAAAGGGTATATGGGCACCCAACCCAAATGCAACACCTGCCAGCGCCACCATTCTGGTCATTGCGGGCCAAAAATATGCGAAGCATGTGGAAAACGTGGCCACTCGAAGGACACTTGTTGGGCTAGTGCTGGCCGGGGAGGCCAGGGAGGATTTGAGAATAGGAATAATAATCGTGGTGGTAATCTCTCACAGGGAAACTATGGAGGAAACGGGAATCGGGGCAACTTCGCGAACCAAGCTGGCAATGCAAACCAAAACAACAACCAAGCTGGAAATGGAGGTGGAAACGGGCCAAGACTTGGATGTTATAACTGCGGTGATATCGGGCATTTTAAGAAGAACTGCCCAGAGTTAAACCGAGCCCGTGGAAGAGTGTTCCAAATCGAAGCAAGGGAAGCGCGCCAGGACCCCAATGTCGTTACTGGTACGTTCCCTGTAAATCAACGCTATGCATCCGTTTTATTTGATACTGGTGCCGATTATAGCTTCGTGTCGTTAGAATTTAAGAATATGCTTGGTTTAGCCGCTAATAAGTTAGATATTCCCTACTCGATCGAATTGGCCAATGGAAAGTTAGTAGAAGCCAATGAAGTTATCAGAGGTTGTGTGATTGAATTGGGAGAACGTGAGTTCGCTCTAGATCTACTACCAGTCCAGTTGGGAAGCTTCGACGTGGTGGTAGGAATGGATTGGTTATCAGGCAACAAAGCTGAGATAGTTTGTCACGAAAAGATCGTTCGTATCCCAACCGAAGATGGCGAAACAATTGTGGTTCACGGAGAGAAGCGTGAGACGCCGTTGAGGATTATCAGCTGCTTGAAAGCAAGGAAGTGTTTGCAGAAAGGATGTGTTGCTTTCCTGGCACACATTGTGGATAAGAAGGCTGCTGAGCCAAGAATCGAAGACATCCCTGCCGTGAGGGAATATCCAGAAGTCTTCCCCGAGGACTTACCTGGACTGCCACCTCAGAGGCAAGTAGAGTTTCACATCGATCTAGTCCCAGGCGTCGCGCCTGTGGCTAAGGCACCTTACAGACTTGCTCCGTCTGAGATGCAGGAACTGTCGACACAACTTCAAGAGTTGTTAGACAAGGGTTTTATCCGACCAAGCTTCTCGCCTTGGGGAGCTCCGGTCCTGTTTGTCAAAAAGAAGGACGGTAGTTTCCGTATGTGTATTGACTACCGGGAATTGAACAAGCTGACGATCAAGAATAGATATCCTCTGCCAAGAATTGATGATCTGTTTGACCAACTGCAAGGTTCAAGCTTTTATTCAAAGATTGATCTCCGATCTGGATACCATCAGCTAAGGATACAAGAAGAGAGCGTCCCGAAGACAGCCTTCAGAACTCGTTATGGACACTACGAGTTCCTCGTTATGCCATTTGGTTTGACAAACGCACCTGCGGTATTCATGGATCTAATGAATAGAGTTTGCAAGCCGTACTTGGATAAGTTCGTGATTGTATTCATCGATGACATTTTAATTTATTCAAAGACGAGGGCTGAACACGAGCAGCATCTTAGAGCCATTCTAGAGCTGCTGAAGAAGGAACAGCTGTATGCCAAATTCTCTAAGTGCGAGTTTTGGCTACGAGAGGTGCAATTTCTTGGACACGTGGTAAATGGAGATGGAATTCACGTGGATCCATCCAAGATCGAAGCGATCAAGGATTGGGAAACGCCAAAGACGCCAACCGAGATTCGGCAATTCTTGGGTTTGGCTGGCTATTATCGAAGATTCATTGAGAATTTTTCAAAGATCGCTCAACCATTGACGCTCCTCACGCAGAAGGATAAGAAGCTTGATTGGGGAATCAAACAGGATGAAGCGTTTCAGATATTGAAGGATAAGCTTTGTAACGCGCCAATCTTAGCTCTACCAGAGGGTACTGATGATTTTGTGGTATACTGCGACGCATCGCGCCAAGGATTGGGTTGCGTGTTGATGCAACGCCAAAAGGTTATTGCTTACGCATCGCGTCAACTGAAAGTGCACGAAAAGAACTATACCACACATGATTTGGAACTTGGCGCAGTGGTATTTGCACTAAAGATCTGGAGACACTACCTTTATGGTACGAAGTGTACAATCTTTACAGATCACAAGAGCCTACTGCATATATTCAACCAGAAAGAGTTGAATATGAGGCAGAGACGATGGGTTGAATTGTTGAACGACTATGACTGCGAGATAAAGTATCATCCAGGGAAGGCGAATGTAGTCGCCGATGCCCTAAGTCGTAAAGAGAGAATCAAGCCCATAAGGGTTAGAGCTTTGGAAATGATTATCCAAACCGATCTTTCCTTGCGCATTCGTGCCGCGCAAAAGGAAGCTCTCAAAGAAGGAAACCTTGAAGAAGAATATCTCCGTGGAATGGAGAAGCTACTGGTACCAAACGAGGAAGGAACGTTATGCTTCGAGAAAAGGATTTGGGTTCCTCTGTTTATTTAAGGAAGGTTATTTTCGACGAAGCTCACAAGTCGCGGTACTCTATCCATCCAGGAGCGGATAAGATGTACCAGGATCTCAAAGATTATTATTGGTGGCCTAGGATGAAAGGCGATGTTGCTGTTTATGTGAGCAAATGTTTAACATGCGCTAAGGTTAAAGCGGAATACCAGAAGCCTTCAGGACTTCTGCAACAACCTGAGATTCCCAAGTGGAAATGGGAACAAATCTCAATGGATTTTATTACAAAATTGCCAAGAACGCCAAGAGGCCATGACACTATCTGGGTGATAGTGGATCGATTAACGAAGTCAGCACACTTCTTACCTATCAGAGAGAAGGATAATACGAGCAAATTGGCTGAAATTTACATGAGAGAGATCGTTGCACGTCATGGAGTACCTCTCTCGATCATTTCTGATAGAGACGGAAGATTTGTGTCAAGGATATGGCAATCCTTCCAAGAAGCCTTTGGCTCACAATTGAATCTGAGCACTGCGTTTCATCCGCAAACTGACGGCCAGAGCGAGCGAACGATACAGACCTTGGAAGACATGCTGAGGGCGTGTGTTATGGATTTGGGCGGTAGCTGGGACAAACATTTTCCTTTGGTCGAATTTTCATACAACAACAGCTACCACACCAGTATTGGTGTCGCGCCATTTGAAGCCCTTTACGGACGCAAGTGCCGATCACCCTTATGTTGGGCTGACGCAGGTGATAGGCAGCTTGCTGGTCCCGAAATCGTCCAAAAGACGACAGACAAAATCGCGCAGATTTTAAAACGCATCGAAGCAGCTCGCCACAGACAAAAGGCCTATGCGGATCCAAACCGGAAACATGTGGATTTCCAAGTTGGAGAGATGGTGTTATTGAAAGTCTCACCCTGGAAGGGTGTGGCACGCTTCGGAAAGCGTGGGAAGTTAAATCCGCGCTACATTGGTCCTTTCAGAATTCTGGAAAGAATAGGACTAGTAGCATACAAGTTGGACCTACCTGCTGAACTAAATGGTGTTCACGATACATTTCATGTATCCAATCTAAAGAAAAGTCCAACTCAAGTCACCGTTGCCATTCCCACCGACGAGATTCATGTTGACGACACGCTCCACTTCGTTGAAGAACCTGTTGAGGTCACGGATTGGAAAGTAAACAAGACCCGCTGGAGCAGTGTCAAGCTCGTCAAAGTTCGTTGGAATGCCAGACATGGTCCTGAATACACCTGGGAACGTGAGGACCGGATGAAAGAAAAATACCCCCACCTTTTTCCTAAGAACCCTGCGTCTACAAGCAGAACTTAAATTTCGGGACGAAATTTATTTAACGGGGGGAGAATGTGACAACCCGCACTAAAACAGGTATCCGTACGACTTAATTAATGATTAATTACTGCTTAATTATTGTGCTTGTTTGAACTAGCTGATGAACTGCTACTTGATATCTGATACATGTACTTAATTGCATCATACTTTGCTTATCGTCACTACATTATTTACATACTGAACCTTAGTGACAAACATGATGCACAAAGAGCATAGTAGCACTATAACGGATAACCTATTGAACATGCTGATAAAGCCAGCATCAGGCAAACACTGCCTCTAAGGCCTGTAAGAGCCTGAAATGTTTTGCTACACTAGTAGTGAGTGTAGGGATATAAGGGTTGTGGAACTGCGTCTCTAGGGATAAGTCACTATGACTGGATGTGCCTAAAACGTACTCTAAGTACAAAACTCAGCACTTTACAAAATAATTCAGCTTTTAGCTAACTAATAAAGTGCCAAAACATGAGAAAAATAACACTAGACACTTTCCAAAGTGTCAGGAATAAGCTGTGTCACTAAAAAGAGTAACAACGACACTTTAAGCTTTGTTAACGCTTTAACGGATTACTATCCAACCAAACAACCGGACTATACCCGGAACATGAAAATATTGTTATTTTCATTATTTATCTTTTTCTGAGTTTTTCTGAGCCAGTTAGGGTCCCTGATTACCCTAACACCCGCTTTAAAGCACTAAACATAACTAACCAAGTTAAAGTACTTAACTAACTTGTTTAACCTAACTATATATTTAGTGTCTAGTTAAAATCGAACCAAGGACCCCCCCCCCTTAACCGAAACCGTCCCCTAGGGGACACACTTGTACCATGGTGATTATTTTAATCACCTTTGCCTAATATCTAAGTGACACAAGAACCATTGGTTAAACACACTAGAAATTTATCTATAAGTTCATGTAATTGCACAACATAACACACACTTACACTTTTCACACAAACTCTCTCCTCTCTTGCTCTCCACACTCACGGCCGAACACCCCTTGGGACACCCCATCCATCTTCGATTTTGATCTTCACATTCCATCATCATACAAGTGTCGAGGGTCGTATACAAGGAGTCGTGGAGCAATCGGAAGGCGAAGGACCTCTTTATCTTACTTTTATCCACCTCTTTTGCGCATAGATTCTTCCCTAGCCTCGAGCTAGAGGTATAATGCTTAAAACTCATATTCGAACTAATCTAAAGTGGTTAAAGGATTTTTATCGGTTAAAACTCGTTAACATACAAGTTGATGCTTTAAAGTTTACTAAAAACACTAAAAATGGTGGTTAATAGCACATAAGTTGTGTAAATGATGTAGTATTCGAAATGTATGATTATTTAGGCCTGATCTATGATGTGGTAGCTCGGATCATCGTTTAACCCGGTTTGGTAAGATCATGGATCTTAACATAAGCTTGATTTGAATAATACAAGGGTTAAAAGGTGAAACTCTACCACACGCGAATCATGAACTTGTGTAAAAGAGTTTTACTTGTGAAATTGTGTTTAAAACTAGCAGATCTACGCATCTGCAAGTGGTATTTTCAAAGAACCACGTATTAAAGAAATCATGTATTTTAAAAAAGATGGATCTTACACTAACAAGCATGATTTTATAAACCACAAGTGTGTAAACACTTGTGAAATGAAAAGATCCGACAAAATAACAGTTTTTGTAAAAGATGACGGAAAGTTGTAAAGATGGATTTTCTCTAAAAACGAGGTTTTTACAAGATCAAATTATCTTATATGAAGATCTACTAAGTTTAAGGGGATTTACACCACAGTTTTGGGAAAAACTGCAAGTTCATATAATTTTTGGCAATTTACACATGTGTTGATTAGTTGTTGTGATGAAAGTTGTTCTGATCAAATAAAGAAAATTGTTGAGTTGATTTGTTAAAGAAAATGATACGCTTGAAAGCGTGGCCACCTCCAGTTACAGAGGAAACTCTGGCGAAATTTTTCTAAAAACCTAACACTTAGAACTATTTACACTACAAGTGTTAGAATTATTTTTGACATGTTTTCGAGATATAAATTTCGCCATGACTTTATTTACTAAATATTCGGAGGTGGGGTTTTCACAAAATTTAACGTGATAAATATATATTTTCACACACTGTTTATGATTATTTTGTGAAAATACATAAATATTATTTCTAGAGTAAAAATAATATTTACAAACGTTAACGAATCCAAAATAATACGAACGCTTTCACCATGAAGATATAAGTTACACCGGTAATTATATTACCACTCGATTGTTAAAAACGTAACTTACGCACTTACGGAAATATTTATGAACGCGTATTTTAACAACGTATTATTTGAGAAAGATTATGGGAAATTGGAAATATATACATATATTAAGTGAGACTTAATGATATAATTTGAACGCACATGTATTGAATCCCCCATCCTTGGGAAGGAGATTAACTACCAAGTATATACAGAATGTAAACACGAAATAGTTGTCTAACTATTTCCCAAAGACTTAAACTATAAAGCTAAGGCACGGCCGTCCGTCTAATAGAAATTAGCACCTGTAGGTCGTCGCACAGCTGCGTGAGCAGGAGATACTTGGTAGAGACGCTTCACTGTGAGTTCATGTCCCCCTTTTTCTCTAACTGTTTTCAGTTTTCTTAACTGCGGGGGTGAAATACATGTTACTTTGATTTCAAGTACTTTATACATGGTATGGTTAACGTAAGGAGGGTTACTACTTAGATCATGTGAGTGGGTAGGCAGAAACACCGAGGGACGTAAGCGGTAGATCTATCTGGGTGTAGCGAGCCCAACTCTAGGCCCAACAGAACGGACCTCTAAGAGGCCCAGCAGAACGGACCTTGAGTGACTTTGTACCCGACGCGAAATCTGCTAGGTTAAGTCTTCCTACTTACACTTCACACATACTAATGGCCTTGCAAACCATTGGTGATCTCTTTTTCCTTACACTGCTACATACCAGGGAACTTTTATACTTACAAGTGTTTTTACATACTCACTTACACATGAACTCGCTCAACATTATTGTTGATTTTTCAACTTACATGTATTTCAGGAAATTAAAGATCTGGCATGGTATGTTATGTTTTCCCGCTGCATAAGGGTTCCAAGGTCATCCCCGTTTAGGAAATGTGACTCTTTCCTGGACAAGTCACAAATCTTAAACTGCGTTTATTTCATGTTAATGGTTATGTTGTTAAAGACAATGTTTTATGTTACAATGTTGTAAGTCTCTAAGACAATGGTATGTTACTCTGGTTTTAAAACTTAATTAAACGGATGATCTTGCATGATTTTATTTCATATAGCTTTGTTATGGTTAAGCTATGGTATTAAGAAGTCACACCAAAATTTACCACGCTTCCGCAAAGCCAGGGTGTGACAGAAAGATCTTTAATAGGAATTCAGATTTATCCTTATTGAATCGTAATTTACGTATTAAGGCATACGAATAATTCAAGTAAGGGCTCCGATTTGATTGATAATCATCCATAAAGATCTAATTATGAAGATAAAAAGATCCTATATGAATTTTGGAATTTGTGTAACAAGAGGTGTTTCGACACCTTGCACTAGGCGTGCTTAAGTCGATACACAAGGTAGAAAGTTCATGAGGTTGAGGTGCTAGATCTGCCAAGCGACATATGAAGCAGAGTTTGAAAGTTGGGTACTATGTATGTTAAGTCGATCATACGAGCAGGGTTGACTTAGGTTTGGTTTAGACCACTTTGGTTTGGGTTGATTTGACCAGCATTAGGTTTCCTTGCAAGAGGTTGAGCAGCAGCAGGATTTGTAACAGCTTTGCTTTGGATTGCAAAGCGGTACCTGATAATCAAATATCCCCATCATCCACTGTGGGTACATTTGAAATAGAGTATCTGATTCGGATGATGACGGTGGCATTGATTGCTCTAAGGAGCGGTTCCCTTGTATGGCTTCATCCCCGAGACGAGTCATGGTGATAGCTAAATCAACGGCCTTCTGGTAGTACGACGCCGAATTGATGGACAATTGCAGCACCTGGTTCGGACATTGTTGTTTCGACGAAGAGGTACCATGAAGAAAATAGAAGACATGGGAGGAAACAAGGGAAAGATAGTCGAAAGAAAATGACAACGCATGAAGATTGCAACCATTTGTTTGTTACCAAAGGCAAACAAATGAGACAGTGACTAATCAAAGTAAGCGGGTCAATATAATGTATCGCGAAGACATGCTCGCCTATAAGTGGACACTCACCCTAAGAGTTCCCAGGTAAGAGTGACTGGTCCGATATTGCGGATTTGTAGGAACACTCTAGCCTTAGACAGAAGACCCAGAGTACAGGCACCCACCCTTCCAGTTTTGCACGTGTTCACATTATTTAGACTAAACTTTGACGAGATTTTGAAAACTTAAAGGGTTCAAAACCTTACAATCAATCATCCTAGAACAGATGATTAGTTTTCAAAGCAGGATTGAAATTCGTGTTCTTATTGTGGTTGTCACCTAAGAATAAGTGACGGTATTGTTTTAAAGCTAAACACAAGAAAACTTGTGTTAGGGTCCTAGGAAGGTTATAGTCTAGGTCAAAGCATTACTAATAACCTAATTCCCTTATAACCATTGGCTCTAATACCAACTTTTCTGTCACACCCCGACCACGTAGAACAACAAGACGTGGCGGAAACGTCGGGGAGTGTTGTAACAGAAACATTGTTTCATAACCATGGAATAAATAAATTCTGTTTTATTGAATAAATGAACTCATTGTTTTAATACAATTAAATAAGTACAACTATGATCTTCCAATTTTTAAAGTCGTTAAGGCACGAGTCCATCCTAAGTGTAGCGTGTATCAACAATCATCGTAAGACAGCACCTGAAACATGTGTAAAAATAGGTACGTCAGCATAAAAATGCCTGTAAGATACATAAGTTTTGTGAAAATAGGATTCATGACTTAAGTTTAAGAAAATGTTTAGTCATGAACCTTGTAAATTTGCTTTGTCTTGTAAATCATTTGAAAAGTGATAAATAACCCAATTGATATATATATATGTATAAAAGAATAGTGCATGGTTAAGTAAATAATCATGTAACACGAGTTTGTATAAGTTAAGTTGTTTGAAAAACAATGTTTTGATAAAAGGTTTATGGTATATATAAAAATATACTTTGGTTTTAAGAAAGTTGAATAAGTAATATATTAAAATATATTTCAGTTCCAATATTGTTAACCCAAGTGTACTAACTAACGCCACGGTATGTAATGCAATGAAAACACTTATATATAAGAAGTACCAGCGGCGTATCTACCATGTTTTCATCACATTACACCCGTCCCGTTATCTAAACACTAACCAAAACCCAATCGTTTGATAGATAGTATATTAAATATACTTTAGTTGTTTAAAATAATAGTCTTCAGTAGTATATTACAAGTATACTTTGGATTTATAAATAACATATTACACTATGTTTTGGTATCATAAATAACATATCAAAATATGCTTTGGATGTGATAAATAACATATTAAACTATGTTTTGGTTTTGTAAATAACATATCAAAATATGCTTTGGATGTGATAAATAACATATAAAACTATGTTTTGGTTTTGTAAATAACATATCAAAATATGCTTTGGATGAGATAAATAACATATTAAACTATGTTTTGGTTTTGTAAATAACATATCAAAATATGCTTTGGATGATTTACAAAATATATGTTGGTTTTGTACAATACCACACATGAGAGTATATCAGACTATACCTTTGGGAGTATATCAAAATATACCAATAAAAGTGTGACTTAAGAATTCATTCAGACCTAGTGCATCAAAATACACCTTTGAGACTATAGAGATGCCACAAAGGCAATCCCTATTTGGATGGAGAAACAAATTGGTTTCAGACATTCCATGACAACATGAATGGGGTGTCTAATCCTATAGCGCTATATCATACTACCAACCGGTCTGGTGAACAAAATAAGTACTATTCCAAACATTTAATTTTGTAGTCTTTGAAAAATCAGTGTTTAAACCATAGATAGTCATTCAGTTTGTCAACAGATAAGTACTAACATGTATAATCAATTATACTTTTGGAAAACATGAAAATAACAGATAGGTACACATGCTTCACCCCAAAACAGTTTAAAAATAGTAAAATAGGGGACTATGTACTCACTTGAGATTGCCCAGAAGTCTTAAGATAACCACCAAGCAATGCTAGAGATCACGGAACCAAACGGCACCTAATATAGGTAACTATGTTAATTAACCGGACCTAAATCGGAGGATCGGATAGAATGAGGGCTTGTAAACCAAATGAGTATGGGAACTCATGTAATATGGTTTAACAAAGCCTACATACTAAATCGGAACCTAACCTAAGTGCTTTCGACCCATCGCGACCCATTAAGGTAGCTTATGCTACTTTAACGCGTCGTGCGCGCAAAGCGCGTTCGAGACGTCTAACTAGTCCTATGACAAGTATTATATGCCTATCCATGTTTTATCATGTTGCATAATCAGTTATGTACAAAATTTTAGGTTACATAAGCTAAATTACCAATTATACATGAAAAGGGTATTTTGGTAATTTACCTAAGGCATATACACTACTTATCATACAACTACCTAAACTAGGCGACCATAAGATATAACCTCGGAAGGTTATTCCCTATGCTACTAAACATGTTTGGTCGGATCCTAAGATCGACCAAACGGGTCGTGTTCGAAAGTCTAAGCGGGTGTTTAGTCCGCTTGACTTACGACACTAAATAAGCACTAAACTAAAAAGCGACGAGCTAAACATGCTAGAACATGTTTAGAAAAATAGGTTTTGATATCAAAACAAACGGTTTTGATATCCTAGAGTAGTTTGGTTACAAAATACGCACGAATGCACATTTTGACCGAAACTACGGCTCGTCACTGAGCCTAGACAACGTGGTAATTAGTAGGCATAGTCACAAGGGACTATAACCATCGTGATTACGCTCACGTTGCGAAGTTCAAATGAACTTCGCATTGACCATAGACTAGTCAATGCAGAAAGTCAAACAAAGTTTGACTTTCGGACTCGAAAAGCAATAAAAGAACGAAGGAACACTTACAAAGGGTCCCCGAAAGCTAATCTTGATCCAAGTAGCTCAGGTATGAAACAATGGTTTCAACTTAGAGCTTCTCAAATCAGATTCTTGTGAGGAAAAGTGAAGTTGAGGTGGGTATTTATAGTAAATGGACAACCGTTAGGATCATTTCTCGAATAACAAGATCGAATCCTATCCGTACAAGTGTTGGAAGGTTGTGGTAACTCATTTTGCCCCCCACCATCAGTTATTGACATGTGGCATTGGCCTTTGGAGGGTTTAAAGGCTGTTAACAGCTGAGAAAAACGTTTTTCTGCATCTGACCCCTGCTTGCGCACCGTAACACTCAGAGTGTTGAGGTGCGCAAGGACCTTGCAGAACAGAAGTTTGAAAAATGGCAGAACAGGCCCCTGTGCGCGTATCGTCGTGTTTTGGCACTTCTAACACCCGTCAAACCCATTTTTAAACCTTATAAGGATGTTAAAGTATAGGGAACATGAAACATGCTCAAAAATATACCGGATGTCAGTTCGTTTGGTCGTACGATCGCGATGTTCGGTTAATTACGACGGAACGCGCATAAGCGCGAAAAACGATCCAAATGGCGCGACGAATGGATTTTTCTTATGCCAAACACTAACATAAAATATTTTAGTGCTCACATAAATTTTTGGATGTCCGGATGTATTCAGAACGTAAGTTATGCGCGAAAGTGCAAACTTGTGCACTTTTTGACACTTTTAGTCCCTGAATGACCCAAAAGTTTGTTTTAGCATACTGAACCCCTCAAAGCCTATTTCTAAGCTATGTAAAGGTTATTTAAGGTATGTTAAGTATATTTCACTATTCCGGAGTGTTTGTTGCATTAAACTGGTTATATTTACGCATCAGTGCGCGTATAACCTTCCAGAAAGCGATTTAAAGCTTGAAATTGAACAAGAATTGATATGCGCAAACGATACGCATATTTTTTACAAATCCCAAGTATGAAATACAATATTTCCTTGGTTTGGCATTTGTTTGTTGTTTGAAGTGTCACAGGTGTCACATGCGTGAAGTGAGGTTTGTCCGAATCGTCATTTCCAATGCTCAAACTCTCAAGGTCTTAACCCTTTCCTTTCGACTCAAGGCGTCCACTACCACGTTCACCTTTCCAGGATGGTACTTAATCTCACAGTCGTAATCGTACAGCAACTCAACCCATCATCGCTGATGCATATTTAACTCCTTTTGATCAAATATATGATGCAAGCTCTTGTGATCTGTGAAGATAGTATATCGAGTACCTTAAAAATAATGTCGCTAAATCTTCAAGGCAAATACCACCGTGCCTAACTCCAGGTTGTGGGTGGTATAATTCTTCTCATGTACTTTCAATTGCCGTGATGCGTAAGCGATGACTTTCTAGCGTTGCATAAGCATGCAACCCAAACCCTGACACGAAGCGTCACTGTATACCACAAAGTCTTCAGTGCCTTCGGGTAGAGATAGTATCGGTGCATCGCATAGCTTGTCTTTGAGAAGTTGGAAGGCTTCATCCTGCTTTTCTCCCAAATCATACGTCTTGTCCTTCTGTGTAAGGGAAGTTAGCGATTGAGCAATTTTGGAGAAATTCTCGATAAATCTTCGGTAATAGCCCGCTAATCCCAAAAACTGTCGAACTTCAGTCGGTGTCTTGGGGGCTTCCTAATTCTTTATCGCTTCAATCTTCGCTGGATCTACATGGATACCGCGCTCGTTCACCACGTGGCCAAGGAACTGTACCTCGCGAATCCAAAATTCGCACTTCGAGAACTTTGCATAAAGCTTCTCTTTCTTTAGTAGTTCCAGAATGGTTCTGAGATGTTGGTCGTGTTCTTCCTTTGTTCGTGAATAAATCAATATATCATCGATAAATATAATCATGAATTTATCAAGATACGGTTTGCATACACGATTCATCAGATCCATAAACAGTGCTGGCGCGTTTGTCAATCCAAACGGCATCACTAGGAACTCGTAGTGCCCATAACGAGTCCTGAACGTAGTATTTGGTATGCTCTCCTCTTGAATCCTCAACTGATGATAGCCAGACCGAAGGTCAATCTTGGAGTAATAGCTCGATCCTTGCAACTGGTCGAATAAGTCGTCAATCCTCGGTAACGGATACCGATTCTTAACAGTGAGCTTATTTAACTCTCTGTAATCAATACACATCCGCAAGGTTCCATTCTTCTTCTTTACGAACAATACTAGAGCTCCCCAAGGCGAGAAGCTCGGCCTTATGAATCCTTTATCCAACAACTCCTGGAGTTGTGTAGATAATTCTTGCATCTCGGATGGCGCAAGTCGATATGGTGCCATGGCTACAGGAGCGGCGCCTGGAACCAAGTCAATATGGAACTCGACTTGTCTTTGCGGAGGTAATCCTGGCAAGTCTTCGGGAAAAACATCAAGAAATTCCTTTACAACAGGAATGTGTTCAAGCTTCGGCTCCTCAACCATCTTATCTACTACATGCGCCAAGAATGCAACACATCCTTTTCGCAAGCATTTCTGTTCCTTCATACAGTTGATGATCAGCAAGGGCGTGTCTCTTTTCTCTCCATGGACTATGAGCGTTTCATCATTCGTAAGAGGAATGCGAATGATCTTCTCGTGACAAACAATTCGGCTTTATTCTTGGACAGCCAGTCCATTCCCACTACAACATCAAAGCTACCCAACTAAACAGGCAAAAGATCAAGACTAAATCTTCGTTCACCAAGTTCCAATGTACATCCTCTAACAACTTCGCCCGATTCAACAAGTTTACCATCGGCTAGTTCTATGGAATAAAGAATATCTAATCTACTAGATTCTATTCTAAGCATACGTTTAAATTCCACATATATGAAACTATAATCGGCACCAATGTCAAATAATATGGATGCAAAGTGATTGTTAACGAGAAACGCACCGGTGACCACATTAGGGTCCTCGCGGGTGTTCCTTGCTCCTATCACAAATGCTCAAGCTTGAGCGTTGTTTTCCCTTGGGCAATCTTTCTTGAAGTGCTCTTTGCTACACAACCAAAGCATCCTTGGTTTTGTCCGTTTCCATTTCCATTTCTGTTACCATTACCATTGCCATTTCCATTACCGTTCCCAGTACCAGCACCGTTTGGGTTTCCATTCCTATTCCTATTATCACTTCCATTTCCTTTTCCCCAACAGTCTTTGGTGCGGTGACCCAGTTTTCCCCACTAGTCACATTTTGGAATGCGACAAACTCAATCATGGTGACGCTTGCACTTGTTACATTTGGGCATGGTGCCCTGATACCCTCTAGTAGCAGTGTCATTCGCAGCTGCAAGGGTTTTTGTCTCCTTGGTTGGATTGGGGTCACACTTCTTGTTGTTGGAACCCTTGTTTTTGTTACGTGTCGCTTGATTCAGATTCGAATGTTTTCTCTTCTTATCACCAGACGATTCAGCATGAGTCTCAGTTTTCTCAGTAGGCTTCAGTGATAACTTCTTCATACGAACAACATCTTCAGTAAGGCTGACAGCCAGAGTTACAGCCTGAGTGTTTGTTGTGGGTTCTGCCGCAGTCACCAAACTGCAAAATTCTGAAGCCAATCCCCAGATGTAGCGCTCGATGCGCTTAAATTTAGCAGTCACCAAATAGGGGATCACTCTCGACAGATCATGGAATCTCTCAGTATAACCAACAATGTCCGCACCAATCATGGACAGATTCCAAAACTCAGTTTCCAGTCTTTGAAGTTCAGCACGGGAGCAATACTTTTCCCTCATTCTTTCCTTCAATTCATCCCAAGTCATACCATAAGCGGCATCATCACCCAGAGTTTGGACTTGTAAATTCCACCAAGTCAAAGCTTCATCGACGAACAATCCAGTAACAAAAGTGACTTGCTGGTCTGTGGTGCACTTGCTCATGCGGATCGCGGAATCAGTTTTCTTCGTCCAGCGCATGAAAGCCACTGCACCTCCAGTGCCCTCGTAATTCAGCGGCTTGCAGTCGAGAAACTGCTTGTAGGTGCAGCCTGGAATTTATCCAACCAATTCACACGTGAGCAATCTATGAAAAAATGAAGCAAAACCGTTCATAAGTTTCATCAAATTATAGCAAATCAACCTAAGGTTACCTTGGGTCGGGTTTCCTCCAGATGAATCTCCATGTCTATTTCGTCCGGTACCGCCTGAGCCTCCACTGTGCTCAGCACGGTTTGCCTCGTATTGGGCGATAGCTTCAGAAATCCTTTCTTCCAGTAGAGAGTTCAATTCTTTAGCAGTCCTTGGCATCGACGGAGGAGGTGGTTGGTCAGAACCTCGAGTGTTCACAACTCTCCTAGGTGCCATGTTCTTCCAAAACACAACACAAAAGGGTCAGGTACTTGTCTGATACCATCATACTAGATAGTAGTAGAACATATACGTATACATCTACACATAAGTAACATCAAGCAATCCACCTAACATATAAATCAATTCATACAGCAACAAGCATGTATAAGCAGATAAATACTGATGTGTCATAAGATATTCACCGAGTTTTTATACATATCAGGACAACATGTTACATCATTGTTTGTGAAGAAAACAAAAATGCATAAGGGTTACAACACCCAATAGTACAAGTTTAATACATATAAAATACAAAATATCTTTCTTCACAATGGCGGTCCTTGTTATCAAGTTGTACCCAAAACTCGGTCATAGTCTTCATACCAAAAATACTACTCTATCAAAGTACCTGCAATGAAAAACCTAATGGGCTGGTGGAGAGGGTGGGGTTGTAGGGAAGATTAAACTACGAAGATGAGCCACTTCATCCTCGAGCTGGTGGACTCGACAAATGAGGAAGCTAACCTGCTACTCTACAGTGAGAAACCGAGCAGCATGACCCTTAGTAGGTGCCTGAACAGGTGGTGGCGGAGATGCCGGTGGGGGTGAAGTTGGTGGTGGAGGTGTAACGGGTGGTGGATAATCTGGTGGAGGAGGTCGTCTCGCATCGGCCTCATTCTCCAACTCGTAGACCCTACGACAAAGGATCTCAAACTGAAGCTGGAGTGATAGAAGGAGATTATCTCTAGTGTATCCAGTATGATGTGAAGGATGGTATGGATCAGATAATGGCATAGAATACGGAGGGAACAATCAGGGCGACTGAACGCGTGGACTCAACTCAGGTGGGGGTATATGTGGATGACCAGAAGGCTCTCCCCCCGTGAGTGGGAGGTGTATGCGGAAAAGCTGAAGCATAACGGATACTACGTGCACCACTAGAATGGTCCACCGGAACAGGTGGACGTGAAGAGCTGTCACTGGTTACGTGAGTAGGATTGTGAGGAGGTGTATGAGTAGGTGTAGGAATGTGAACAGGAGAAGATGGTGCAACATGCATAACATCATCATCATCAGTGGGGTAAGCCCCTAGTCCAGCAGCTAGAAAGGCGAAAGAGGTCACGGACTCAAAAGAGTCGGCAACAGAATCAGGGTCATAATCAGAAGAGATTTCAATGACAGATACAACAGGTGATGCTACGTCTAGGATGGCGATGTCGAATGCCTCACCATCACCCAGGTCATCGTTAATGTGATCTACCTCAATCACAGGAACATCGATATCATCGTCCAAGTCAACAACAAAAGGCCAATCCTCAACATGGATGGCAGCGAGGGGAATAGCGTGGATCGGAATGGGCTCGACAAGATGCTCGCCATCGGGATGTCCAATGATGAGCTGATCGTGAATAGGTAAAGGAAAAGCTAGAACGTCATCAACGAAAGGAATGTCATCACCAAAGTTGGGTAAAGCAAAAGGCTGGAAATCATCAAGGTCGTCGTCATCAGACATAAGCTCGGGGTCGGTCTCTGAGTCGGAAGTGAAGATCTCAGGAGCTGGTGCAATCTCGTCATCAGAAACAATAGCCATGGGATCATGCTCCTCCGATAGACCACTACTCTTAGATGAAGACATGTGTACTTGTAACATAAGGATCATAGCATATGTACATATATTAATTATTAGTACTTAATTAATATATATAGTTACACACAAATAAGCAAGTAGTCCCTAGTTGAAGTTAAGTGCTACCCCTGCGTAACCTAAGTCTTGTAGTGGCCTTACGTGACTTTGAAAAAAAAAACAAGTTCAGGTAGTGAATGTCGCAGAAAGTTTTATGCAATGAAAAACTTTTGAAAAATTTCTTTCGTGAGAGGATCCTAAGGATTGTAGTCTAGACTTGAGAAGGAATCCTGGTTCACTACAATCGCAGCTCTGATACCAATCTGTCACACCCCTTTCTAAGGCGGAAACACGAGGTGTGATCCTGAAAGGTTCTCTTTGCATACATATAGTAAACACACTACATGAATGTAAAATAACTCCACAATGCCATTGATAATCAATATCCAAAACAAAAGTAAAGTTTTAAGTTTACATCCTAAATAAGATAATTGTTTGAAAAGTTTACAACTTCGTTCCAAAAACAAATATCAAGGTTGTGATCATTATATCACCACAGGAGGTGGGATATAACAACCAAATCCTTCAAAAGTGGCATTGAAGCCTTGACACAAAATAACTAAAAACATAAACAACATCCTTGAGCAAAGACAGACCGTGCGCACATCCACTTAGTTACCTGAAATACATGTAAGTTTTGGAAAATCGTCAACATAAGTTGGTGTGAATTCATGCAGTATTGTGTAAAACATTTAAGTATTTGTTGTAGGAAACATGGTATGTAATTGTACTTGAAAAAGTAATTCTGTGAATGTAAGGAAATCGAGATCGCTAATGGTTCGCGAGGCCACTAACATATGTAACGACATAGGAAGCATCCAAACCATAGGCATTTTACTTGTCGATTCACGACTAGAGACACAAAAGTACTCTCGGTAAAAATGTGACCAAGAGTGTGGCTGCCTGAAACCCATTAAATCTAACATTTTGTTCCGCGGTCTAGGACTTATGTTGATTAATGCTACTTATGACACCCTATTCGTGACATGATCTATAGTATTATTCCTTAGTTTTGTTTCTACATACCATAGTACATGTATTTTCCTCAGGTTTAGGAAAACAAGAAAATGTTTAAAAACGGGGACATGAACTCATAGTTTTGCGTAACTCGCGTCGTAAACTTCACCGGCTGTTTTTGTAATCGTCGTGACCTATAATTATTCTATGTACGTTAGTCACTAGACTTGTATCACACAAGTACAAGTCACCATCTTAAGTTTATGTATTTGTCTTTTGCACATTCAACTCTTGTGAGGGTCGTGCCCTTGTTTGTCGGGTCTTGCCCGTTCGTCGTGTCTTTGCACTTTGAATTTGTATTTGTATTGTTTATTTGTAAATATATATTTTACTTTTCAAAAACATATATTTATTTATGTAGAATTTGTCAAAGTAATAAGTGTTAAAAATAAACTTTATTTTTAACTTGTCCACATATGTTACTTATATTATTTTTCCAAAAATAAATATAAGTATTTTGTGAAATAATATTTTCAATATTATTTTTGTGCAAGTATACTTAGGAAAGCATACTTGTATTTCTATGTAAATACTTTTGTATTTTACATTAGTTGCCAAAAATCAATACTTTGATTTTTGTTACTTTCTGAAATTATATTTCTTTAAAATGATGTATTTTTAAGTCTTGTGTGGAATATATATATTTTGTCATGCTTGAAAATATATATTTATTTTTGTTATTCACCCTATTTTTGTATAATTTCCATTACTTGGTAATAGTTATATATTTATCCAAATACATATAGCTATGTCCAAAAATTGTCCAAAGTCCATATGTTTGTGGAATATTTTTATACAAATATATTTCCTTGTATTTGTCCATATTCTCTTCTTGAGAGGAGTTTTGTATACTTGTATACTTAAGTATCCTTATGTATTTGTATGTGTATTTTGGTATTCATACTCCTTGGGAGTATTTAGTGTATTTTTCAAGTTCCTAATACACTACTACATATAATACACATGGTATACACTTAGCACAAAATTTCGTGATCAGTAAATATATATATTTTTCCTAAAAATATACATACTTAATATTAATTTTAACTTAAAGAAATCATCATTTCTTAATTTGAAATTTCATATAAAAATTTGGAAACCTTGGTAAATATTTTTAGGTGAATTTTTAGGGAATAAGTTTCACCGAAACTTATATTTTTCAAAGTGTCAAAATTTTATAAAATTTTTGACATATTTTCCCTTAAAAATGGAGGTTTCCCATGTTTCAAAACATGTGTTTATTTTCTTTTCAACACCAAAAACAATTTCCAACAATTTTCACAAGTAACATACACTAATTATTTCATGTAAAACATCATGGTGAACTTGATTTTTGCTAAAAATGTGTAGTCTTTTGGATCTACACTTAACATACAATGATCTTTCCAAAAACAAGTGTTCTTGTAAATTTTAAACAAACTTTTATGAAACTTTAATTTACTAACCAAACCATCCGTGAGTTTTAAAGTTTTGAAGTCTTGAAAATCATGTTCTAAAACCATTTTTATGTTCACTAAAAAGATCTTTATGTCTAAAACCATGTTTCATCATGGATCTTTCAAGATCCGCACTTAACATCTTTAAATCTTTCATAAACAACCTTCTTGATGAATCTCAATCAAACTTTTCATGGATTTTAGTTTCAAAAGTTAGTTTTACATACACTTTGTTACTTCAAGAATACAAGTTCATGCTTCAAAAATCATCTTTCAAGTTAATTCTCCAACACATGATAAACCAATGGTTCAAGTGTCCAATATCTAAGATACATTTGACAATATTTTAATCAAAAGATGGGGAGGGGCCCTTGGGGCCGGTTTTCGAATGAGGGGGGGGGGGGGGTAAGTGCACAATTTTGGAAGATGGAGGTTAAGAATGTAAACTAGAAGGTTTAACTTAGTTTTAGTGTGTTTAGGTGTTTTTATGATTTTTAAGGTGTTTTATCACCATAACTAGCTTAATATCATAAAAACAATGCTTCTAGTTAAATTTTGATGTTTTGGGTAGTGTCCGGTTATTCGTTTCTTTAATGGTTCGTTAAAGTGCTAAATTGCGTAGTTTTACTAGGTATGAAGCACCTTTTGTGACAGTTTTAATTCCCAACACTTTGTAAGTTATTCTGGACACTAAAACATCAATTCTGCATAATATTTTGGTGTTAAAATGTTGTTTTTGCTGTTTTTTTTGCTGCATTTAAAGTGAGTTTCGGGTGTCTTTTAGTGCATAGTTTAGTTTCCGAAAAGTGTATATGTTAACCCTTGTATCCACACTCGGTTTTTAATGTATTTTTGATGTTGGACCTACTCCTAGGCCCTAAATCTATTGTCTGACTGCTTTCTGCGAAAGTGCTGACACAGTATGTCTTACCGGTGAGTTTACTAGTCTTTCTGACGCAACGCTTAATGTATTGCACATGATAGTATTTGAAGCATAAAACATGCATGAATTCATATGTAAGGCAAGTAATCACATAATGTTGACGTTTAAGCACATAATTGCAGTTAATAAATAATAAATAAATAGTACGGAAACTACCAATTTGGTGCCAGTTGTCACAGTTACAATTTCATTATTTTGAAAATTTTGACTTGTTTTCTTAGAATGTCGAGCCAGAACAGCGGAACATCTTCAGCTCACTCAAGAAATAGTCGCAGGGAGAGAAGGCCATCGATAGAAGCTACCCTTGTCCGATACGTGTGTGCGCTAAGGGAAGCACTTGATGAGATGACATCCGTGGAAGAGGTTCTCATTGACCGTATCAACTATTTAACAGTGGGGCTGGAGAGTAGCTTTCAAGAGATCAACCTTTTGCACCAAAGGTTGAACATTCTTGCAATGCCACCTATGGAACAAATCTTTCCACAAGAAGATTGGAATTTGTCGCAAGAAGTTGTCAATCCAACCGGATGGGATGACATTCCTCCGGAACCTCCCCTAGACGCATTACACGAGGTCCCGATAGATGTCGCACCTCCCCCACAAGAGGTTGTGGACAATGAGCCCGCCTTCCTTCTCCCTCGGGAGATAGAGGAGTGGCTCAATGATGTTTGAGGAGCACCCTCCGGGTAGAAGTTCTAAAAGCCTTATTCAACCGGAAAAATCATTTTTCGGATTTTTGTTGTTCTTGTCATGAAAACATCTAGGATAGAACGTCTTCGTGGTTTAAATTTCTTACATTCTAGGACCTACCTATCTATCTTAATTTCTAGTTTGTACTTTTTATTTTTAGGAACTATGTATTTCGCACTTTTAAATGAATGATGGTTTAAATTATCAAATGGTGTTTGGATGATGATATAATGGTTTAATAAACAAGGAAAGATGGAGGTTACCAAGGGAACATTGAAACCACACCCCATGCACGAAAACAGAGCCTCCCGACAACTTTTCCAGCTTCACAACAAGTTCAGCACGGGGCCGTGCTCAGCCCAACACGCCCCGTGCCCAGGCTCTACAGAAATTTGCCCAGTTCAGGTAACTGGCCACGGGGCCGTGCTCGCTGAACACGCCAGATGGCTAGCCTTTTGTTCCATTCTGTTACTGGCGATTTGACCACGGGGTCGTGCCCGGACCACACGGGGCCGTGGCCAGACGCCCAGTAACATAAAAATTTGTTTTTCAACACACTTTTACACATTCAATCAACCTAAAAACTTATTTTTGGGACACATTGAGGACAATGTGTAATTTAAGTGTGGGGTGGATGCTAAAACCTTGAATCTCGCAAGTCCTAATAACAAGCCTTACACAAAACGTTATTGGAAGCGCTAATCACCCCAATTTTTTTTCAAAAATTTTCATTTTTTTACTTGTCTTGGTTTAATTTGGGAATAACAAGTTCTAAAAAGGTTATATTTTTACAAATTTACAACTGATGGCGTCGTGATAAAAAGAACCAAATAAGAAAATTATGAAAAGGCATGACAAATCTAATTAAAATTTGATTATTTATACTTGATCACTTTATAAACCCATTCCCACAACAAGTGAGTTTTGAGCCTTTATTGAGCATACAAGCATATATCTTGAAACTAAATGCTCATTTTTCGTTTCCTGTGTAAATAGCCGCTTGGTTCTTACGACTCTAGAACTTGCCACGACGATGCATTCCCGGTCCTTAACAACTTGAACCCAAGTAAGTAAATGATGGAGGCATTAGGACTAACCCTTTTTCCTTTCAACACCATTATTTTCCTTTTTTTTAATATCACCTACCCAAAATCCCCCTAGTTAACCCCTTTGAGCCTAAACCTTTTCATTTCAAAACCCACAAAACAAACACCCTTTACCCACCAAAACCTTTTTCTTTTCAAACCCTTGGTTTTAGTAAAAAGCTCGGTTATCTTGTGACGTATCCTATTAAAAAAAATGAAAGTCTTGTAATAAACAAACAAGTTCCTTAAAGAAATCTTGTTTGAATGTGCTTAGTTTGAATAAAAGTCACAAAAACAAAAAAGTTTTACGACGACCAACGCTTTTTACGCTTTTCGCCAGTTTTACTAACCACTAACCAAAACCACCTACCCTTAGCCCAAGCCTAACCCTTCCCCAAAGTCCTCTTGATATTTGCGAAGGTTTATAGTTAAAAAGAAGGAGGATTGATCGCTTGGCAAGCATATGGTAGAAATAAGTTCCATGCCGGTCTCGAGTGTTTCACAAAAATACATCTTCGGCCGAGTGTTGGGTGATCTCTCGTGAGGTATGTGAACTTGTATATAAATAGAATTTTAAAGAGGCATGTTATGCCCAAGTAACTAATTTCTCTTATAAATTGTTCTAATTAAATCATGACGAATAAGATTGTAAATAAAATAAAAATAAAACCCAATAAAGATCTTGGATTCCCGACACTCAAGATAAGCCCAAAACTTCTCTTCTACCTCTTCCATTTGGGTGTGTAAGTCACATATTAAAGAGTTTTGCTTGAGGACAAGCAAAGATTCAATTGTGGGGATATTTGATGTGTGCAAAATGAAACATATAAATTACATCAAATGAGGCATCAAACTAACCCTTTTTTAGTACTAATATTGGAAAAAAGCTTGTTTTTGTCTTCCTTTTGAATTTACAGGACCTAATGAGCTTAAACGAACAAAAGGAACAAATATACTACCAAAACCAACATAAATACAAAGAAAAGGAATAAACATGACATGCCCGACCCATCGGCAGCATCCCTAAAGCAAAAACAAGACAATAGAAGACTGACCACGGGGCCGTGCCCAGCCGAGCATGGGGGCGTGGTCAGGGTCCTGCAGAAAAGACAAACCTGTAGAAGCTTCTACGCCCACCACGGGTGCGTGCCCAGCTCAGCACGGGGCGTGGTCAACACAAAGATACGCAGAATCTTGCAAAATCTTGATAGTACAGATACGATGCTGACCACGGGGCCGTGCCCACTGGACTCGGGGCCGTGTGGGACCCTCTGCTGATACTTGCATTTAATGAAGGAAGAGAAAAGGCAGGCCATGGGGGCGTGCCCGCTGGACACGGGGCCATGGCCACAACTCTTTGCAGGCTATAAATAGGGGCGCTTGGCTCACTTCAAAGGCATCCCTTGGCAAACCACTACTCTCCCACTTTGCCACCACTCCACCACCACTACAACACCTTCACCCACCACCATCATCCATCATCCATCTTTAGAGTGTGTAGTAGTCTCGGGATCCAAGATTGACTGTAAGGGTTCTTGCCAATCAAAGGCCATGTTTGGTTAAGCCTCTTACATCAGTTGGTGAAGACAAGTCTTTTATGTATTACTTTTGATTTTTAAATTTCGGCACTTTTTATTTGGTTTTGTATTAATGACTTTAATAACTAGTTTCTTATGTTGAAGGTTAATTCTTCTTATCATTTTTCCGTGGTGTCTTGGCGTTACTTTACTGTCTATATAAAATAAAAGATTGCATCATTCATGTTTTTACGGTCTATATAAAAGCATGTTGACTACATGGTCGAGGGTTAGGGGAATGGTTTGGTAAGGTTCTTGCCTTGTTTAGTGTATAGATCCTGCAAGGACCTGGTTCAAGCTTACTAGGACCTCCTTCAACACCCACTGGTATTGAATGGCGGGGGTGCGAATAGCTTGAACCCCTCATACGTAAACTACTCTTAATACATTAAACCGGCTTCTTGGGATTGTATCCTTGCTGACTCAAACCACTTAGCCGAGGGTAACGTCACCTTCAAAAGTGGGGCCTACCACTTTTCGCATTAATAACTTAATTAATTATCTTTCAATATTCCGACCCTTTGGGATTGTATCCCTGCTGACTCAAACCACTGGGTTGAGGGTAACGTCACCTTCAAAAGAGGGGCCTACTACTATAACTAAGATAATCTCTTAAAAAGTCCAAAAGTGCGAAAATCATCAAAGGATACATTAAAGGCAAGTCGGATCTAAGGGATTCATCTTGTTTATCTGTTTTTATTTTATTTATTTATGCATTTTTAGTTTTTATTTTCATGTTTCAAATCTTATCTCAAAAAATTTAGATTGATTAGACGTTGAGGATAAACCGGTACTAAAAGCTCTTGTGTCCTTGGACGACCTCAGTATCTTACCAACGCTATACTACGCTCACGATGAGTGCACTTGCCCAAGTGTGTGTTTAGTGTTAGTAGAATATCGTGTTTTATAAATTTAAAACTTGATTAATGCGTAAAAATGGGCTCAAAATATCAATAAAAACATATCACACCGAACACACACCATACTCATCTCAACTTAGTACATCTTTTCATCCCAGTCAGACGGTCAAACTAAGCGTACTATCCAAACACTCGAGGATATGATTTGTTCTTGTGTAATCGATTTTGGTGGCAACTGGGACATACACTTACCTTTGGTAGAATTCTCGTACAACAAAAATTATCACACTAGTATTCAAATGGCACTGCTCGAAGCTTTATATAGTCGAAAGTGCCGTTCACCTGTGTGTTGGCACGAGATCGATGAAGCTCAAGTCACCGGTTCTGAGCTCATACAAGAGACGATGGACAAGATCTTACAGATTCATGGTAACCTACTCAAAGCTAGAAGCCGACAAAAGAGCTACACTGACAGAATATGCAAACCGTTGGAATTTAATGTTGGCGATCACGTACTTCTCAAGGTATCCCCTTGGAAAGGAATGGTTCGATTTGGTAGCAAAGGCAAGCTCGCTCCTCGCTTCATAGGTCCTTTCAAGATTCTTGAAAGGATTGGCAAGGTAGCGTATCGACTGGATCTACCTCAAGAACTGAACAACATTCATCCGACGTTTCACGTATCCAATCTCAAGAAGTGCATAACCGAAGAAGGACATGTGAACCAAAGTCTTTCAAAAGTGGATGACATCTACGCTTAACTTCTTGAAACTATGACTTGTTTTCCAAATGCAATCCACTAATTATCTGAAATACACGTTAAGTTTTGAAAACGTTAACATAAAGTTGGTGATTTCATGTGTTTGAGTTGTATCAAATGAATCTGTAAAACATTTGATGTATTGAATTGAAAACCGGTATGTAAAGCGTCAATGAAACTTGTAAGATCATCAATGTTTTGCAAGGACATTAATATACATGACGACATAAGTAGTAATCAAGCCTAATGAATTTGACACAATGCTTTGTTAAGATGCAAAAGCACTCTAACGATCTGTATTGTTTGCCGTTTAGAGTGGAGCTCACTCACGAAAATTTACCCCAATCATTTTATGGTTTAGGAATTTATTGGCTATCTGCTCCTTTTCGTGAGGAGGACAGAATTTCCTTTCAATTATTTCCTTAAAATCATTCCATTCTATATTATAGAACATGTCACTTCCTTTTTATTGAAGAATGGAATTCCACCATTCAAATGCTTTATCCTTGAAAAGGTTAGAAGTATACATGATTTTATCGTCTTCAGCACATTTACTAATCTTTAAATCCGCTTCAGTCTTCTCTAACCAGCGTAAGGCTGAAATGGCTCCTTCATTACCCGAGAATTCGATTGGTTTACATGACAGGAGCTCTTTGTAAGAACAACCATAAGCGACGATTTTCTTTCGTTTTGGAACTGGAGCTTTGACAAGAATGGCATTATTTCCATTAACGCTGTGACTTGGCTCAGTGTGCGTACGTTTACTGCCTACAATAGTATTATCGTTTATTATCTTAGGTTTATTAATGGCTTTAATAATAAATGGCAAGACATCAATTATTCCTTGTGCTACTATATGTTCTATAGCACTTTTATCCACGTGGTTTCCGTTATCATTGTTAGCCTGAACTTCCTGATTTACTTCATTCGACATCTGAATTGTAAAAATTATCAATTATTAATATCACAGAATAATCAAAACAGACAGATATTCAAACATCTTTAATCGAAACAGTCGATCATTACGACGTGTACTCTTTTTATATAGATACTGCATCAATACAAATTACAACTATAATTCTACACGTTAGTATTTTAATATGCGTCGATACATATATATAAATAAGTGATATATATATTTTATACATTATTATTATTATCTATATATATATTTTATATCTTTTTTTATTAAACGAGTTGACGCTAACCCGTGCGTTGCAGCGGGATGTTGATTATGAATATTTTAGTATCAATATATGAGATGCTAAATTTTTTTTGTTCATGATAAATGTTCTTTCTTTTTCTAGCAAGACCTGAAGTGTAGAAGGAGCATGTTGTGCAAGGGGAGTGACAACAACTATATCATGCAAGAGAAAAAAACATTAACATGTTAATTCTGTTTAGCTTTGTGTAATTATCTAGTTAAGCCTGCCATCAAAATTAACATAACAACCAAAACAAATATCAAAAGTAGAACCATTATTAATATGAATAATAATGGTTTATCTGCGATATTGATGTAAAGTGCACTTAGTTTTATTTAAAAAAAAAAAAAAAAAAAACATGATACATTTATCCCATAAACAGGTAAAGTCCCGTATACTAATTTTCTTTTAAATTATTACAGTTATTATGACACTCTTCTATATATATATTTTTTTTATTATTATTATATTTGTCCTTCTTTATTTATATTATTATTAACTAATTAAACTAATCACCACTGCTGTTAAAAGTTTGAAGCCATGGTTTACAACATTATTCAACTTATCTCATGTTTTATGTGAATTTTATTCTAAAATCATGCAGAACCTCTCCAGACTCCTTACCAAAAGCCTCTCTTCATCTTTCTTTCTTTTGCCAGCTACTCCCTTTTTAGCCGTTTATATTTTATTATACTCAAATCAATCACCATGAATACAAATCAAACTATAAAACACGTGGTACAAACGTAGAAAGAGAAACATCGTGAGAAGTCGGTTGTGGCCACCGGTCACTGATTAACAGCGATGGTGACTTCAATTCTGTGACAACTCAAGACAATTGATGGTTCCTGAAGCGTGCAATCTTGCGCGAACTTAAGAATTGATGGGTCCTGAAGCATGAAGATATATCGAAATGGGGCCGATGTTGGTGATGTTTTGTGGTGGCCGTCACAATGATGTAGGGCGGTTTCAGGCGGTTACCATTGGAATTTGTGTTATAAGACCACAACGACCCTTTTATGGTGACGGTCAACGGAAACCGCATACGGAGTAGTTAAGACATATGGCGCCATATCAAGGATGAAGGGGATTGAATGATGATCGGAAACGTATAATATCTAAGGTGAGGGAGAATCGGCAAGAGAGGAAAGGAAGTAATTGGTGGTGGAACGATTCGTGAACCGACATAAACTACACCGGTCTTCAAATGAATCTTCAAAATCAGACCGAAGACGAATCTATGCTCCCAATTCTGATCTATACCATATCGGTCTCAGTTTCTGATGAAAGTTTCACGAATTGCAGACAAACAAAAGGAATGAGCGATCTTCTTCAATTATATATTATTTTTACGATTTCAATAGTAATTTACTTTTAATTAGTTAATTAATTAAAGGATGTAACTATTTGGGGTTGCCGTGATGAGGGGTGTGTCCTCTCTCGGTGGCGGTTAGGAATTATTATATTATATGTATCAAATTAAAATCACCCCGTTTTAATTTAGAAAGGAGCCAGTAACTATATTTCCCGTCTTTTCTAACGGGCGCGATGTTGTTGCTTGGTGTGATATATTCAAAATTAGTTTGAAGGGTTGACTTTTTAAAGAGGTGTAATCCAAACCCTTTTCTAATGAACACGACTTTTAAACAAAACAAACGTAACATTTCCATCAATAACATTTTCTAATGGATGCGACTTTTAAACAAAAAAGGTGTAACCTTTCCATCAATAACCTTTTCTAATGGACGCGACTTTTAAACAAAAGAGACGTAACCCAAGTTACTTTTTGTAGGGTTATTAATTAGAAGGAAAGTGTATATATATATATAATAGTATATTAGGGTTGTCATTTTCATAATTGCATTTCCCTCTCGTCGTACTTCCATACGAGACTTTCTCCTATAGCACGGATCCTGTTTCCTTCGCCGTAGCGACAAAGTTCTGCTACATTATCAGGATTCATTGGAGGGAATTCTGCTGGTATTGGTTCATTGTATGCAGGTACTGGTTCTCCGTATGGATAGTAAGGATTGGGCTCATTTATCATGTTCTGAAATTCCCAGTCGTTTATCCACCATTGCTCTAGTGGATCTGGTGCTGGCGCAGGTACCCTGGTTATTTCTTCTGTGTTAAATACTGGTATAGGTTGTGGGTTCATCTAGATTGGTTCAGGGTAAAGTGGTATTGGTACTAGAGGTTGTTCTGGGTAAAGAGGTAACAATTGTGGTTCCGGTTCTGCTAACATATTTAAGTTTATTTCACTTCCTGCGGGTTGGAAAAGATCACAGTTTGCTAGTCTTTTATCTAACTCCTCCCACAGTGGTTTGGTCACAGGTATTTGAGTTGGTCCCTCTATTAGTGCTATATTTGCTTCCTGGTTTTTCTTTTTCCTTCTTTTCTCTCTCTTTCCTTTGTTAAACCAACCTCTCCTTTTAGGTGGAAAGGTTTTAGTTGATTTAGCCTGGAAAACAAAGGATCCTTCTGTGTCTGCTTCGTATCCTGGTGCAGTTCCGGATGGTCCTTCGTCCATCTTTGAAACAGACATTGTAGGATCGATATACGACCTGAATGAGTCGGTCTGAGTCAAATCAAAGCTTCTAGAGAGGCGGAAACAAACTAGTAACTAAGAATCGATGTTAGAATGTGAGTAGAAACAGAGATATTCACTTTAAACTAGTTTTCCATTGATTTTAGACGATAATACACGGTGAGAAACTGACAGCACTTCGTTACAGACTTCACCAATTCGTACCAAATGAAAAACCCAACACCCCTATATATAGGGAAACCATTTCGTATGAAACCACATGAACCATTCCGCACGAAATGGCAAACTCCATTTCGTGCGAAATGGCCTAACAACCCATTTCGTACGAAATGGTTATATACACACATAACATTAACATTTTACACTTTAACCCCCTATTACAAGCTACCGACATGACCTAGACTGTTGACGTAGGCGATAGACATCATGTACCAACAAACTCCCCATTGGATATTGCCGGAGTCTTCAGTCAAGCTGTCTTCAAAACTTCTTCATAGAGACTTAAACTTTTCTTCCCTCTGCTTAGGCTTTTTCTTCAACAAACTCTTCAATCTTTCGTTCTCTTTCGCAGCTTGCAGTTTTTCTTCAGCTTGGATCTTCATCCATTTACCTCTAAGCTTTTCACGTTCTTGTCTTTCTCTCTCAGCTTTCAGAGCTTCCTCTTTCTCAATCTTTCTCCACTTAGTCGACCATGCATTCTCAGAGTTAATTCCTTTCTGAAAGCAGATAGATACAACTTTCTGAAATTGCATTGCCTGATCTTTGTCTTCTTTCATGTAGCCAATTTTTTCACAAACAAACACTCTATATCTTTCGCCGAGCAATTTACTAGCCACAATGGATCATACACGTAGATGTGTCTAACTTCATTTTCCACTCTGTATGTGATCACGGCTTCAGTAGAAATGCAGCTGTATACCCAACACAAAAACCCTTTATGGAAATCTTGCTCCATCTTTGGCAATGGAATGTTCTTTATCACTCTAGGCTTTTTTATCTGCAAGATCGTTTCTTCTGAGCCTGTCACTGGATCTATCCTCTTCACTTTCTTCAGATAGTGAGGTTTCCAGTGTTTGAAATCTTTGAAAGCTTCATACTTCATTAGGCCCCAAGTAGGCACATCATGTTCTCTGACAGGATAATTCAACTTTCTGACTTTTGGAAGTTCTTCAACGTCCCACCATGGTAAACACATGATATCCTGAATGTATGCAAAATACTGAACTCCATACTCTCTTCTGATCGCATATGCATTCACCTGTGGCAAATACCCCCAGCTGATAATGTCACCAAGAGAAACTTCTCTGTCTCTTTTGTAAAACTTCAACGGTCTCTTGAATTTTCTCTCAGTATCTTTTCTAAACCATTTCTTTCTTTCTTCGCGACGTTCATCTTTCGACGTTCCATCAAAAATTTTATTCTTTAAACATTCTTCAACTCTCCTTCTTAACTCATCTATGTTTGCTTGACTGAAGAATTCAACAAGCGTTGGAAAGTTAGAAGTATCAACATGAGCACTTTCAGATTGATCCTCATCACTCCAATCTTCAACTTCAACCCTGTCATAATTATCAGCTTCTTTAACGTACTTATATTGATAATCGGGCTGCTGATTGATATCAAACTGATTCAGTTCTTCTTCAAAATCAAACTTGAAGTTAATATCATCAATATGCGTCATCTTGATAATTTCATCCAGAGTATAAGTATGTCTGATTTCACCTTCTTCTATATCAGGTTCAAGACGTAGAATCAATTTTTCACTTTCATCAATACTCTTATCATCAACCTGCTCCCCCTCACCTTCAGCATTCTCAGGTTCTTCATTAACATCGTCCTGAAGATAATCATCAACATTTTCTTCAGTAGACGCTTCAGTAACTTTGATGCCTGTAGAACCTTGATTATTGTCATCATTCCCATCATCATCATCATGACTACTTGCAGAATAAACATCGTCTGCATCATCTTTCAAAGCATCATCATCATCTTCTTCATCTTCAACATCTTCATCATTATCACCAGATATTGAAGATATTGGTAGAACAGACGATACTGGATCTTCTGTTGGCACAGACACAACCATTTCTCTTTCTGTAACTTCAACAACTTTTTCACGTTCAACACTTTTACCTTTATCTTTCATTTGAGCTTCTAAATCAGCTTTACGTTTCGCTCTAACCTCCTCAATCTTTATCTCCTTGAACCTCTGTTCAACTGGCTTGCCAAGCAAATCTTCTATTACTTTTCTCAACATATAATCTTCATGTTCTCTTCTCGCATTATTGGCCTCTAATTCTTTGTTTTTCAGCTCAAAATACTTGTTCTGTTCATCTCTGCGAGCCTTTTCCTCTTCCAACTCTGCAATTCGAACTTTCATAATATCAATCTCAGTTTGATCAGCTTCAACTCTTTTTAACAAAGATGAGTTTTCAGCTTCAACAATCTTTACACGCTTTTCTAGCTTCTTTTCACGATCTCCCAACTTCTTATTCTCAACTAACACCTCATCCACTTTCTGTTGCAGCTTCTTCACAAGCTCATCGTTCACAAAACTAAAATCTCCAACGTCTTCAAGAGGTATGTTATCTGGAATATTCGGAAAATTTTTAAATCTAGAAGATCCAGGAGTAGTTTGAATTTGTGGTTGTGAAGATGGTGGTGTTTGTAGGACGTGTTGTGATATAATTTGAGTTTGTTGTGGTGGTGATTGTGGTGGTAATTGTGGTGGTGATGGTTGTTTAGGTGGTGATTGATGTGGTGGTGATGGAATAGGATCAGGTTGTTGTGGTGGTGGTGATTGATGTTGTGGTTTCAATGGAATCTTGAATTTCAATTTACGAGCTGCAGTAAGATCAACACGCTTTCTCGTAGTTGCTTTCTTTCGACCTCTTGACGATGGTGTTACAGTTTGAACTTCTTGAACATGTTCAGGAGATGGAATATACAGATCATCATCATCTCCACTCCTCTTTCTCTTCTTCTGTTTTTCTTTTTCAGACATTACTTTCTTCCAACGTTCAGTTTCATCAACATCCTCTTCAGAACTGGATGAACTTTTCTCTACATCGTCACCCACTTCCTCACCAGCTGTTTTTTCAGTTTCTGCAGTTTCATTAAGAGTTTTTAATAACTGTTCTGTTTCAAATGATAAACGTTCTTCATCTATGTTCACATCAAGTTCAGTTTCATCTTCATCTGGTTCATCGACCAACATTGTCTCTACCGCTTTCTTCTTTTGCTTTTTCTGCGGTTGAGACGAAGAACCTTCTCCAGCTTGAACTTTCGGAGTTCTTTTACCTCCTCTTGTCTTCTTTTCTTTTACATCTTTCAAGAACCATTCACTTCTTGTGTTTTTGAATCCTGCTAACTTTGTTATTTCATTTGCAGCACTCTTTTCTTTCATCTCTTTATCATTCCTCCACTTCATATGGTTCACCGGATCAGGATCCACATAATTCTTATCTTTGATAAACCCTAAGAATTCTGCTTTTGTCGTCGGTTCTGGATGATTTTTGTGATACCTGTAACATCTGTGCTTGTAATCATTGTGAACAGTTCAGTTATCAATAAAACAATGTTATTTGATCCCAATGTTTTTTTGATTGTGTTTTACATTTTTCATGTTTTGACTTTTATTCAATTTCAAACTCTACATCACTTTCTGGAGAGTTATACGCAAACTGGTGCGTAAACGTACTCAGTTAAATGCGACAAATACTCCGGAACATCAACATATACTTAACATACCTTAAATAACCTTTACATAACTTAGAAATAAGTTTTGAAGGCTTTGGTATGGCAAAAACAAGTTAATTCACTTACAGGGACTAAATTTGACAAACTGCGAAAGTATGATGATTCGTACTGTAACAGACATTCCGGAACATGACCATAAGTTAAACACACCTTAAATATCCTTTATATAGCTTAGAAATAGGCTTTGAGGGGTTCGGTGTGCTAAAATAAACTTTTGCGTCATTCAGGGACTAAATGTGTCAAAAAGTGCACAAGTTTGCTCTTTCGCGCATAACTTACGTTCTGAATACATCCGGACATCCAAAAATTTATGTAAGCACTAAAATATTTTATTTTAGTGTTTGGCATAAGAAAAATCCATTCGTCGCGTCATTTGGATCGTTTTTCGCGCTTATGCGCATTCCGTCGTAATTAACCGAACATCGCAACCGTACGGCTAAACGAACCGACATCCGAGATATTTTTGAGCATGTTTTAAGTTCCCAATACTTTAACTTCATTTTAGAGCTTTGAAATGGGGTTAACGGGCCTTAAACGTGTCGAAAATGGGTTGAATGCATGACAGGGACTAAAATGGTAAATCTGCCAAAGTTACATGCTTACGATGCGTAAGCATTTTTCCCCTACGATGCGCAAGGGTTCCCCAGATCAGATCAGACTGATTAGTCAGCAGATTACAGCTGTTTTAACCACAACCACACACTCACAACTGCACATTCAGCTCATTAGGACCATTTTTAAGTTACCACAACTTTGTGACAAGTGTACGCACAAGATTCGAGCACGGTTTCCATGAAACGATCTTAACGGTTACCCGAAAACTATAAATACCCCACCCCCCATTGCTTCAAACTCACTAGAATTTTGATCTTAGAAACTCTAAGTTGAAACCATTGTTTCATACCTGAGATTCTTGGATCGAGATTAGCATTCGGGGAACCTTCGTAAGTATTCTTTCGTTCTTTTCTTTCTTTTATTGCTTTTCGAGTTCGAAAGTCAAACTTTGTTTGACTTTCAGCGTTGACCAGTTTATGGTCAATGCGAAGTTCGTTTGAACTTCGCAACGTGATTGTAATCACGATGGTTATAGTCCCTTGGGACTATGCCTACTGATTACCACGTTGTCTAGGGTCGTAAGGGTAAGCGATCTGATAAATCGCTTATACCTTCGAACCTGACCCATTTGGTCGATCATTAGGATCCGACCAAATACATTAGGTGACCATAGTATTTAGGGAATAACCTTCCGAGGTTATACCTTATGGTCACATCGTTTAAGTAGTTGTATGATAGGTAGTTTATATGCCTTAGGTAAATTACCAGAATACCCTTTTCATGTATAATTGGTAATTTAGCATATGTAACCTAAACATTTGTCACATAACTGATTATGTAACATATTTAGGCATATAACACTTGTCGTAGGACTAGTTAGGCGGTCCGAACGCGTTTCACCCGCACGACGCGTTAAAGTAGCATAAGCTACCTAAACGGGTCGTAATGGGTCGTAAACAATGTTGTTAGGTTTCAATTAGTATGCAGGCTTTGTTAAACCATATTACACGAGTTCCCACACTCGTTTGGTTTACAAACCCTCATGCTATCCGATCTTCCGATTTAGGTCCGGTTTATTAACATAGTTACCTATATTAGGTGCCGTTTGATTCCGAGATCTCTAGCATTGCTTGGTGGTTATCTTAGTACTTCTGAGCAATCTCAAGTGAGTACATATACCCCTCTTTTACTGTTTTCCAAACATTTTGGGGGTGGAACACATGTGCCTACTTGTTACTTTCATGCTTTCCTGTTTTCACATCCTATACTTGCTATGTTTATTAGTACATTTATAGTACATGATTTCATTACATTTCATGCTAGGTGTGCCCATTGTGTGCATTACTTAGTACATCGTTTTACATTACATTTCATGCTAGGTGAGCCCATTGTGTGCATTACTTAGTACATCGTTTTACATTACATTTCATGCTAGGTGTGCCCATTGTGTGCATTACTTAGTACATCGTTTTACATTACATTTCATGCTAGGTGTGCCCATTGTGTGCATTACTTAGTACATCGTTTTACATTACATTTCATGCTAGGTGTGCCCATTGTGTGCATTACTTAGTACATCGTTTTACATTACATTTCACGCTACGTATGTTCATTTGATTACATACTTAGTGCATCGTTTTCACATGCTTACATTTTTGGTATGACATTTGGTTTGTTTACAATGGAACAATACATTCATTAACATTAGCTACGCCGTTCGTTAGTAGGTAGTGGTACCATAGGAATTGACAACTCCCGTTCCTGAAATCCTGGGTTTGTTTGGATTGGAAGGAATGACCGAATTCGATATACATAACTTAGATAAACCTTTAATTTGTTTAAGGGTTTATCGCCACAGTCTCAAGGCTTGGATGTATGCATTTTGACAATACCGCATAGATGTTTGTATCAGTATAGCATGCATTTGTTACACAAAACATAACTTTGATTTAAACTATGTTTTACTTCGATACCTTGTTTTTGTGCATTTTACATATGGTTTAGTTGATATATTTCACTTACCATACATGACATTTTGGTTACACATTACATTATCTACATTGAACATAAACATTTTGACATTGATGTACACATTTGGTGGTTTACATTGGACATAGACAATTTGATATGATTTACACAAATAACACTTGACAATTGATTTATACATGAACAATTTACAATGGTGATTGGTTTGGGTAAGTAATTTGAGTAACGAGGCGTGTGTAATATGATACAATCATGGTGGATACACCGCTGGTACTTCCTATATATAAGTGCTTGTGTGATATTACATGACGTAGCGTTACTTAAATCGCTTCAATGTTTGACATATTACATTTAACATAAACAATTTATTTCTCACAAGACATTGTCTTACAAAACAAGTTTATCTTACAAACTCATTTTACATGGTTACTCATTTAACCTTACATTTATTTATACATATCAACTGATCTTATCGTTTTTCAAATGATTTACAAGACAAAGCAAATTACAAGGTTCATGACTAAACATTTTCTTAAACACAAGTCATGAATTCTATTTTCACAAAACCTATGTATCTCACAGGCATTTTTATGCTGACGTACCTATTTTCACATGTGTTTTCAGGAGCTTTTCCGTAGGATGATGATCATGACACTAGGGCGGATCTGTGCCTTAGAGACATAAAATGGAGATAGACTTGTTTAATTATGTTATAAACTCTATGTTTCCTGTTTAAGACAATGTAACACTCTTGTTTAATAAATAAAATACAACTTTGTATGCCATGGTTATGAAACAATTAATTCTGTTACAACACTCCCCGACTTTTCCGCCACGTTTTGTATGTTACACGTGGTCGGGGTGTGACAGAAGAGTTGGTATCAGAGCCAATGGTTATAGGGAATTAGGTTATTAGTAATGCTTTGACCTAGACTATAACTTTTCTAGGACCCTAACACAAGTTATCTTGTGTTTAGATCTTAAAACATGCACATCACCTATCCTTAGGTGATTATCAAAACAAGAAACCAAATTTTCCGAAACGATTTTTGAAAAACAATCATCTGTTTTTGGATGATTTATTACAAGGTTTTGAACCCTCTATTGTAAGGTTTTGAACCCTCTGTTATATGGTTTTGAACCCTTCCGATTTGACTAAATTTTTGGCCTTGTGCCTTTAAATTTTCAAAATCTCGTCAACATTTTGGGTTATAAATAATGTGAACACGTGCAAACTGGAAGAGTGAATGCCTGTATTCTGGGTTTTCTGTCTAGGCAAGCACTTCGTATATATCTCATCAGACGCGAGACCAGTTGTGCTTACCTGGGAATTCTTGGGATGAATGTTCACTTATAGGCGAGCATGTCTTCGTAATACATTATTTTTGATCCATTTACTTTGATTAGTCACTGTGTATCGTTTGTTTGCTTAGTAATGCGGACGAATGACCACCATCTTTGCTTTTGTTGATTTTATTTCATCTCATTCTCTTCATCCAATCATCTCACTCGTTTCCTTTCATGTTTTCCTCTTTTAGAATGCCTCCTCGACGCGAAACCCAGATAGCGACTGCCGAACTGGCAGAAATTATTGCGCAGCAGATGGCTGCTCAATTTCCAAATCTCTTTGCTCAATGGAACCAAGCCAACAACAACAACAATGCTCCATGCAAATACAAGGATTTTAACCAGGCTAAACCACTCAAGTTTAGTGGTTCTGAAGGAGCGACTGGTCTTCTTCAATGGTTCGAGAGCATTGAGAATACTTTCCGCCACGTGCAGTGTCCGGATAATCGCAAGGTCGAGTTTTCTTCGAGCGTGTTTCAGAAGAGGGCTCTTACATGGTGGAATGGGGTAATGAGAGACCGTGGTGCAGAAGTTGCTCTAGCACAGACATGGGCTGAACTTAGAGCTCTTATGATGAGGGAATTCTGTCCTCGTCATGAACAGCGAGCGTTGGAGAAAGAGTTTGATGTTTTGAAGCAAGATAGTGGTGAGCACAGGGCGTATACTGATAGGTTTGAGGAGTTGAGTCTGCTTTGCCCGACTATGGTTACCCCACTCGACAAGGCTATCGAAAGGTATATCAATGGCCTACCTGACTCGGTACAAGACATTCTTACTGGTAGTAACCCTACCACACTCCGTCAGGCGATCGAGTTAGCAGCGACATTGACTGAGTCGCAGATTCGGAAGAACAAGTTACACGGGAAGGGTGACAAGGGCAAGAAACAGTCGGCTGACAAGGAAGATAGCAAGAAAGGTCAAAACAAGAATGGAAAGGATTCCGGTTCATCGAAAAGAGCAAGGAAGCGTAAGGCTTCCCAAAACTATGCTATCAATGCTCAAGCTAACCAGGCAGCTCCCAACCAACCCGCACAGCCTCCAGCAAAGAAACCCTATTCAGGGAATGCACCTTTGTGCAATAGATGCAACAGTCACCATCAGCCGCAACATCAGTGCCGTTTCTGTACTAACTGTGGGAAGTCAGGTCATCTTGCCGATGTTTGTCGGTTTGCTCAGTATCGTGCAGTCCAGAACCCGGCTCAACAAGTTGCTCAGCCTCCTGCTCCGCAACAGGGTCAAGCTGCACGACCACAATACCCACCTGGTGCTTGTTATAACTGTGGGGATCTGACCCACTACAGAAACCGATGCCCAAGGCTAGCCAACCAGAATCAGAATCAGGCTCCGGCTCCGGCTCGAGGCCGAGCCTTTAACATAAATGCCCAAGAGGCGCAGGCGGATGATAACGTGGTGAACGGTACGTTCTTTATTAATAATCAGCCTGCATCTGTTCTTTTCGATTCTGGTGCCGACAAGAGTCTTGTGTCATTGTCTTTTGAGTCAATGCTTCGCGTGTCTAGAACGAAACTAGGTAAACCTTTGACAGTAGAAGTTGCTAATGGTGAACCCATTGTTCTTAATTCTGTTCTTCGCAACTACCAGTTGAACCTTAACGATCATCTTTTTCCTATTGACCTCACGCCTATGCAACTTGGAAGCTTCGACGTCATCGTGGGTATGGATTGGTTATCCAAGCATCACGCAGAGGTAGTTTGTTTCGAGAAGATCGTTCGTGTGCCACTTTCGACAGGCGAGATCCTACAGGTTCGTGGTGAGAAACCTGCCGGTGGTCTCAAACTCATGTCTTGTTTTAAAGCTCGGAAGTATCTGCGAAAGAATTATGTGGCCTTCTTGGCACATGTTACAGAAGATAAAGGCAAGGGTAAGTCTATTTCAGATATTCCTGTCATTCGGGATTATTCTGAAGTTTTCCCTGAAGATTTACCTGGTCTACCTCCAACACGCCAAGTCGAGTTCCGTATTGATCTTGTACCTGGTGCAAATCCCATTGCCAGAGCTCCATATCGTCTTGCACCGTCTGAGATGCAAGAGTTGTCCAAACAGCTTCAGGAGCTCTCTGACAAAGGTTTTATCCGTCCTAGCTTTTCACCTTGGGGTGCTCCCATTCTCTTTGTCAAGAAGAAGGATGGATCTTTTAGGATGTGTATCGATTATCGTGAGCTTAACAAGCTTACCATCAAGAATCGATATCCCCTACCGCGCATAGACGACCTCTTTGATCAGTTACAGGGTGCTTCTTATTTTTCGAAGATTGATCTACGTTCAGGGTATCATCAACTTCGGGTGCATGAAGAAGACATTCCCAAGACAGCGTTCCGTACTCGTTATGGGCATTATGAGTTCACAGTCATGCCATTTGGTTTGACTAATGCTCCTGCTGTTTTCATGGATTTAATAAATAGGGTCTGCAAGCCTTATTTGGATCAGTTCGTCATTGTTTTTATTGACGACATCTTGATATACTCTAAGACGCGAGCTGACCACGAACAACATCTTCGTCTTACTCTGGAACTCCTAAAGAAAGAGCAACTTTTCGCCAAATTCTCCAAGTGTGAATTCTGGCTTAAAGAGGTTCAATTCTTAGGACATATTATCAACGAACGAGGTATTCATGTAGATCCCTCCAAGATCAGTGCGATTAAGGATTGGGATACACCTTCTACTCCTACTGAAGTTCGTTCTTTTCTTGGTCTAGCGGGTTATTATCGCCGCTTCATTGAGAACTTCTCAAAGATTGCAGTTCCTCTAACTGCTCTAACTCAGAAGAACAAACCCTTTGATTGGGGATTCAAACAAGAGGAAGCTTTTCAACACTTGAAGCAGAAGCTTTGTGATGCGCCTGTTCTATCATTGCCTGAGGGTGATGATGATTTTGTCGTGTATTGTGATGCATCGAGATTGGGCCTTGGTTGTGTTCTGATGCAAAGGAACAAAGTCATAGCATATGCATCGAGGCAGTTGAAGATACATGAGAAGAACTACACCACTCATGATCTTGAGTTAGGTGCAGTTGTTTTCGCTCTAAAGATCTGGAGACACTATTTGTACGGTACAAAATGTGTGGTTTTCACGGACCACAAAAGTCTTCAGCATATCTTCAATCAGAAAGAACTCAACATGAGGCAACGACGTTGGGTTGATCTTTTAAACGACTATGACTGTGAAATTCGCTACCATCCTGGTAAGGCGAATGTCGAAGCCGATGCATTGAGTCGTAAGGAACGTACTAAGCTTCATTGTATATGTGTTCAATCTGTTATTCAAGCTCGATCTGATATCCAAGCACGTATTTCTCGGGCTCAACAATCTTGTGTTTCACAAGGTTTAATGGATAAGGAATTTCCCTGTCACATAACACCTGCTCTGGAACTGAAGGACAATGGATCATATTACTTCATGGACCGTTTGTGGGTCCCAAGCCAGGATGATCTTCGTACCTTGCTTATGGATGAAGCCCATAAGTCTCGTTATTCTATTCATCCGGGCTCAGATAAGATGTATAAGGATCTTCGTATTCATTATTGGTGGCCTGGTATGAAGAAAGACATTGCCTTATACGTATCAAAATGCCTTACTTGTCTTAAGGTTAAGGCTGAACATCAGCGTCCTTCGGGTTTATTGGTGCAACCAGAGATCCCAGTTTGGAAATGGGAAAACATTACTATGGATCTTGTTACCAAACTTCCACGCACAAAGAAAGGTCATGATGCCATCTGGGTAGTCGTTGATCGTCTTACTAAGTCAGCACATTTCTTGCCAATTCGTGAGGATTTTCCTGCTGACAGACTTGCAAAAATCTATGTGGATGAAATTGTAGCTCGACATGGTGTTCCTTTGAACATCATTTCTGACAGGGATGCTCGTTTCACTTCTCATTTTTGGAGAACCATGCAATCTGCTATGGGGACCCAACTTAATTTGAGCACAGCTTATCATCCGCAAACGGATGGTCAATCTGAGAGAACAATCCAGACTCTGGAGGATATGCTTAGAGCTTGTGTGATCGATTTTGGTGGTAGTTGGGATTCACATCTTCAGTTGATTGAATTCTCCTACAACAACAGTTATCACACCCGCATCAAAATGGCTCCTTTCGAGGCTCTCTATGGTCGAAAATGTCGTTCACCAGTCTGCTGGAATGAGATCGGCGAGGCTCAACTTACTGGACCTGCCCTCATTTTAGAGACAACAGATAAGGTCAAGAAAGTTCGTGATAATCTTCAGACAGCTAGAAGTCGTCAGAAGAGTTACGCGGATCCAAAACGCAAACCCTTGGAATTTCAAGTCGGTGATCGAGTATTACTTAAGGTCTCACCTTGGAAAGGTGTGATCAGATTTGGAAAGAAAGGAAAACTTGCACCTAGATACGTTGGACCATTCAAGATCGTCGAAAGAATCGGCAAGGTAGCCTACAGACTTGAGTTACCTCCTGAACTTGGAAATGTTCATCCAACTTTTCACGTGTCCAATCTCAGGAAGTGTCTTGCTGATGAGAATCTCCACATACCGCTTGACGAAATTCGTGTTGGCAAAACATTGAAATTTGTTGAGAAACCTGTGGAAATCTTGGAAAGTGAAGTCAAGTGGCTTAAACGCAAGCGCATTCCTTTGATCAAAGTTCGCTAGGAAGCTAAACGTGGACCTGAGTTTACTTGGGAATGCGAAGATCAAATGAAGGCGAAATATCCGCATCTTTTTCCACGAGTTTCCTCTAAATAAGTTTCGGGACGAAATTTCCACAAGTAGGGGAGACTGTAACATCTGTGCTTGTAATCATTGTGAACAGTTCAGTTATCAATAAAACAATGTTATTTGATCCCAATGTTTGTTTGATTGTGTTTTACATTTTTCATGTTTTGACTTTTATTCAATTTCAAACTCTACATCACTTTCTGGAGAGTTATACGCAAACTGGTGCGTAAACGTACTCAGTTAAATGCGACAAATACTCCGGAACATCAACATATACTTAACATACCTTAAATAACCTTTACATAACTTAGAAATAAGTTTTGAAGGCTTTGGTATGGCAAAAACAAGTTAATTCGCTTACAGGGACTAAATTTGACAAACTGCGAAAGTATGATGATTCGTACTGTAACAGACATTCCGGAACATGACCATAAGTTAAACACACCTTAAATATCCTTTATATAGCTTAGAAATAGGCTTTGAGGGGTTCGGTGTGCTAAAATAAACTTTTGGGTCATTCAGGGACTAAATGTGTCAAAAAGTGCACAAGTTTGCTCTTTCGCGCATAACTTACGTTCTGAATACATCCGGACATCCAAAAATTTATGTAAGCACTAAAATATTTTATTTTAGTGTTTGGCATAAGAAAAATCCATTCGTCGCGTCATTTGGATCGTTTTTCGCGCTTATGCGCATTCCGTCGTAATTAACCGAACATCGCAACCGTACGGCTAAACGAACCGACATCCGAGATATTTTTGAGCATGTTTTAAGTTCCCAATACTTTAACTTCATTTTAGAGCTTTGAAATGGGGTTAACGGGCCTTAAACGTGTCGAAAATGGGCTGAATGCATGACAGGGACTAAAATGGTAAATCTGCCAAAGTTACATGCTTACGATGCGTAAGCATTTTTCCCTACGATGCGCAAGGGTTCCCCAGATCAGATCAGACTGATTAGTCAGCAGATTACAGCTGTTTTAACCACAACCACACACTCACAACTGCACATTCAGCTCATTAGGACCATTTTTAAGTTACCACAACTTTGTGACAAGTGTACGCACAAGATTCGAGCACGGTTTCCATGAAACGATCTTAACGGTTACTCGAAAACTATAAATACCCCACCCCCCATTGCTTCAAACTCACTAGAATTTTGATCTTAGAAACTCTAAGTTGAAACCATTGTTTCATACCTGAGATTCTTGGATCGAGATTAGCATTCGGGGACCCTTCGTAAGTATTCTTTCGTTCTTTTCTTTCTTTTATTGCTTTTCGAGTCCGAAAGTCAAACTTTGTTTGACTTTCAGCGTTGACCAGTTTATGGTCAATGCGAAGTTCGTTTGAACTTCGCAACGTGATTGTAATCACGATGGTTATAGTCCCTTGGGACTATGCCTACTGATTACCACGTTGTCTAGGGTCGTAAGGGTAAGCGATCTGATAAATCGCTTATACCTTCGAACCCGACCCATTTGGTCGATCATTAGGATCCGACCAAATACATTAGGTGACCATAGTATTTAGGGAATAACCTTCCGAGGTTATACCTTATGGTCACATCGTTTAAGTAGTTGTATGATAGGTAGTTTATATGCCTTAGGTAAATTACCAGAATACCCTTTTCATGTATAATTTGTAATTTAGCATATGTAACCTAAACATTTGTCACATAACTGATTATGTAACATATTTAGGCATATAACACTTGTCGTAGGACTAGTTAGGCGGTCCGAACGCGTTTCACCCGCACGACGCGTTAAAGTAGCACAAGCTACCTAAACGGGTCGTAATGGGTCGTAAACAATGTTGTTAGGTTTCAATTAGTATGTAGGCTTTGTTAAACCATATTACACGAGTTCCCACACTCGTTTGGTTTACAAACCCTCATGCTATCCGATCTTCCGATTTAGGTCCGGTTTATTAACATAGTTACCTATATTAGGTGCCGTTTGATTCCGAGATCTCTAGCATTGCTTGGTGGTTATCTTAGTACTTCTGAGCAATCTCAAGTGAGTACATATACCCCTCTTTTACTGTTTTCCAAACATTTTGGGGTGGAACACATGTGCCTACTTGTTACTTTCATGCTTTCCTATTTTCACATCCTATACTTGCTATGTTTATTAGTACATTTATAGTACATGATTTCATTACATTTCATGCTAGGTGTGCCCATTGTGTGCATTACTTAGTACATCGTTTTACATTACATTTCATGCTAGGTGTGCCCATTGTGTGCATTACTTAGTACATCGTTTTACATTACATTTCATGCTAGGTGTGCCCATTGTGTGCATTACTTAGTACATCGTTTTACATTACATTTCATGCTAGGTGTGCCCATTGTGTGTATTACTTAGTACATCGTTTTACATTACATTTCATGCTAGGTGTGCCCATTGTGTGCATTACTTAGTACATCGTTTTACATTACATTTCACGCTACGTATGTTCATTTGATTACATACTTAGTGCATCGTTTTCACATGCTTACATTTTTGGTATGACATTTGGTTTGTTTACAATGGAACAATACATTCATTAACATTAGCTACACCGTTCGTTAGTAGGTAGTGGTACCATAGGAATTGACAACTCCCGTTCCTGAAATCCTGGGTTTGTTTGGATTGGAAGGAATGACCGAATTCGATATACATAACTTAGATAAACCTTTAATTTGTTTAAGGGTTTATCGCCACAGTCTCAAGGCTTGGATGTATGCATTTTGACAATACCGCATAGATGTTTGTATCAGTATAGCATGCATTTGTTACACAAAACATAACTTTGATTTAAACTATGTTTTACTTCGATACCTTGTTTTTGTGCATTTTACATATGGTTTAGTTGATATATTTCACTTACCATACATGACATTTTGGTTACACATTACATTATCTACATTGAACATAAACATTTTGACATTGATGTACACATTTGGTGGTTTACATTGGACATAGACAATTTGATATGATTTACACAAATAACTCTTGACAATTGATTTATACATGAACAATTTACAATGGTGATTGGTTTGGGTAAGTAATTTGAGTAACGAGGCGTGTGTAATATGATACAATCATGGTGGATACGCCGCTGGTACTTCCTATATATAAGTGCTTTTGTGATATTACATGACGTAGCGTTACTTAAATCGCTTCAATGTTTGACATATTACATTTAACATAAACAATTTATTTCTCACAAGACATTGTCTTACAAAACAAGTTTATCTTACAAACTCATTTTACATGGTTACTCATTTAACCTTACATTTATTTATACATAGCAACTGATCTTATCGTTTTTCAAATGATTTACAAGACAAAGCAAATTACAAGGTTCATGACTAAACATTTTCTTAAACACAAGTCATGAATTCTATTTTCACAAAACCTATGTATCTCACAGGCATTTTTATGCTGACGTACCTATTTTCACATGTGTTTTCAGGAGCTTTTCCGTAGGATGATGATCATGACACTAGGGCGGATCTGTGCCTTAGAGACATAAAATGGAGATAGACTTGTTTAATTATGTTATAAACTCTATGTTTCCTGTTTAAGACAATGTAACACTCTTGTTTAATAAATAAAATACAACTTTGTATGCCATGGTTATGAAACAATTAATTCTGTTACAACACTCCCCGACTTTTCCGCCACGTTTTGTATGTTACACGTGGTCGGGGTGTGACAGAAGAGTTGGTATCAGAGCCAATGGTTATAGGGAATTAGGTTATTAGTAATGCTTTGACCTAGACTATAACTTTTCTAGGACCCTAACACAAGTTATCTTGTGTTTAGATCTTAAAACATGCACATCACCTATCCTTAGGTGATTATCAAAACAAGAAACCAAATTTTCCGAAACGATTTTTGAAAAACAATCATCTGTTTTTGGATGATTTATTACAAGGTTTTGAACCCTCTATTGTAAGGTTTTGAACCCTCTGTTATATGGTTTTGAACCCTTCCGATTTGACTAAATTTTTGGCCTTGTGCCTTCAAATTTTCAAAATCTCGTCAACATTTTGGGTTATAAATAATGTGAACACGTGCAAACTGGAAGAGTGAATGCCTGTATTCTGGGTTTTCTGTCTAGGCAAGCACTTCGTATATATCTCATCAGACGCGAGACCAGTTGTGCTTACCTGGGAATTCTTGGGATGAATGTTCACTTATAGGCGAGCATGTCTTCGTAATACATTATTTTTGATCCATTTACTTTGATTAGTCACTGTGTATCGTTTGTTTGCTTAGTAATGCGGACGAATGACCACCATCTTTGCTTTTGTTGATTTTATTTCATCTCATTCTCTTCATCCAATCATCTCACTCGTTTCCTTTCATGTTTTCCTCTTTTAGAATGCCTCCTCGACGCGAAACCCAGATAGCGACTGCCGAACTGGCAGAAATTATTGCGCAGCAGATGGCTGCTCAATTTCCAAATCTCTTTGCTCAATGGAACCAAGCCAACAACAACAACAATGCTCCATGCAAATACAAGGATTTTAACCAGGCTAAACCACTCAAGTTTAGTGGTTCTGAAGGAGCGACTGGTCTTCTTCAATGGTTCGAGAGCATTGAGAATACTTTCCGCCACGTGCAGTGTCCGGATAATCGCAAGGTCGAGTTTTCTTCGAGCGTGTTTCAGAAGAGGGCTCTTACATGGTGGAATGGGGTAATGAGAGACCGTGGTGCAGAAGTTGCTCTAGCACAGACATGGGCTGAACTTAGAGCTCTTATGATGAGGGAATTATGTCCTCGTCATGAACAGCGAGCGTTGGAGAAAGAGTTTGATGTTTTGAAGCAAGATAGTGGTGAGCACAGGGCGTATACTGATAGGTTTGAGGAGTTGAGTCTGCTTTGCCCGACTATGGTTACCCCACTCGACAAGGCTATCGAAAGGTATATCGACGGCCTACCTGACTCGGTACAAGACATTCTTACTGGTAGTAACCCTACCACACTCCGTCAGGCGATCGAGTTAGCAGCGACATTGACTGAGTCGCAGATTCGGAAGAACAAGTTACACGGGAAGGGTGACAAGGGCAAGAAACAGTCGGCTGACAAGGAAGATAGCAAGAAAGGTCAAAGCAAGAAACAGTCGATCGAGTTAACATAAACAATTTATTTCTCACAAGACATTGTCTTACAAAACAAGTTTATCTTACAAACTCATTTTACATGGTTACTCATTTAACCTTACATTTATTTATACATATCAACTGATCTTATCGTTTTTCAAATGATTTACAAGACAAAGCAAATTACAAGGTTCATGACTAAACATTTTCTTAAACACAAGTCATGAATTCTATTTTCACAAAACCTATGTATCTCACAGGCATTTTTATGCTGACGTACCTATTTTCACATGTATTTTCAGGAGCTTTTCCGTAGGATGATGATCATGACACTAGGGCGGATCTGTGCCTTAGAGACATAAAATGGAGATAGACTTGTTTAATTATGTTATAAACTCTATGTTTCCTGTTTAAGACAATGTAACACTCTTGTTTAATAAATAAAATACAACTTTGTATGCCATGGTTATGAAACAATTAATTCTGTTACAACACTCCCCGACTTTTCCGCCACGTTTTGTATGTTACACGTGGTCGGGGTGTGACAATACCTGTTTAATACAATCAAAGTTTCATTATCCATATGATACAAAGCCAATAAATCATTATTTTCATCTTTTTCTAGATCAGGATAGGCATGATCCAGTATCATTTGTACAAATCTAGGATAAATCCAGGTTTTGCTGCCTGATGTAATGTTCTCCTTCATGTAGTGAAAAATAATTTTTGAAAAATTGTACTTCTTGTTCAACACTAGAGCAGTAATCATGTTCATCTGGTAATCTCTCATCACATCATAACCACCCTTTCTATGACTGAGAGCATGAATTACTGAATGTATGAAAAACTTGTAAGGCTTTCAGAAACTTGATTTCAAATAATTTTCACTGTTCAGCGGACCACTATACCCCATCCTTAGCATACATCCCTTTACCATTCTCTCTGGAAACTTCGTCGGAGAATTTTCATCGTCTAGAAAATCTAACACCTCACGGACGAGTTGTTCTGTGATGATGATTTGTTTATCTTTACCATTCAAGCTAACAATCGAAGTTATTACTTTGCTTTCTTCGTCATACTTGGCATTTTTCCAGAAACGTTCAATGTGAGATCTAAAAACATTATGTTGATTCGTCAATGCCTTCTGGATAGGTAACCACTTCATGAATTCCAGAATCTCTTTGAATGCAGCCATCTTTGGAAGCTTTTCATCATAAACACAACAAATGTTGTGTAACGGATCAAACTGCACATCTGAAGCCTGAAAAATACAACAGAAATTCAAGTTAAACACTTTGAATAATTTTCAAAACAAAACACGTTTCACACGAAATGGTTTCAAACGAAATGATCATTTCATGCGATATGATGTTTCAAACGAAATGGATGGTTCAAGCGAAATGGTTAGTTCAAGCGAAATGGCTCTCAAACGAAATGGCTAGTTTCAAGCGAAATGGAGTTTCAAGCAAAATAGCCATTTCGTGCGAAATGGATTATCATTTTGTTTGAAAACAACTTTATGAACAATAAATTTTCAGATGGTTACAACATGATCTGATGATGAAATTGAAGCCCTAGGTTTGTTCTTTAACAAATTCCGAGTACATGGGTTTGTTTTTTATTCATTTTAGACCACAAACAAACCCTAGATCTAAGTTCACATGTCAGTTCATCGGAGTTTATGCAATTCTGTTCAAATCAACAACAATCAGTATCTCAAACCTGTAATTTGAAACCCTAACAATGATCTATATCAATTTCTGAACACACTGATATGTTTTTTATCTAATTTGAACCATTTAAACAACCCTAGATTTAAATCAAAGTACTGTTCATAGAAATACAACAGATCTGGTTCAATAAACCCTCAATCCTTACATTTCCCATGTTCTAAGTTGAGCCAACCAACTTAGAAACAGATTACGAACAACAAAACAACAAGAATCTGGCTTGAAATCGAAGAAATAAGTGATTTCGCTTGAAATCGCTTTGACAGGGTGTTTGGTGCGGAATGATGGAAATGACAGTTTCAAGCGGAATCAAGTCCTTTATATAGACTTGTTCATTTCGTGCGAAATGAACATTTGAGGAGGTGTGGCAGATTCAAGCGAAATGAAGTTTGAAGCGAAATGGCCATTTCGTACGAAATGGTCATTTCGTATGAAATCTCAATTTTCCAAATTTTAACTTTTTGATTATTTTTGATTTTTTACCATCACACCCAGTTAACCAAGTCCAAGTTAATGACCCTGGTCAACTGTTTAGCCTGCTAAGTCCAAGTTAATGACCTTGATTGACCAATTTATGAAGTTGCTGACTTTTTGAAACAGATATAAGTTCAAATTAATGAACTTTTAAATTTTCAAGCAACTACCAACATCTTTTCACAAACTTTTGCTTATCCAACCCACATGTTCCAACTTGTTTAGCACTATAAGACTTTGATCATCAGATCCCCAACGTCCATTGTCGAAAATAAGATGAAAATCAAATCTTTTTGGATTTTAAAATATTGCTAAACTAACAGGAAATGATTTGGAATTAAAAGAAACTGTAAACTGTACACACATATTTTTGGTGAGTGTGTTAGGGGATCATATCAGCTGCTGATAAGTTACAAATACCGTTAAGCTTTGATTTCATACTAAGCATTAAACAATTCACAGTGATTGCCGATATACTGATCCAATTTAAATTCTCACACAAATTTCAATCTGTTCAAGATACAAATTAGTTGTTTTAAGGCTTAACTTATACTCGTGTACCACCTCAGAATATACTCCCGTATCCAGATCCCAATATTCAGTCTTACAGGTGAGTAGACCTAGATGATATCTGTAAAGGGTTAAATGCGAGACCATGAGAGCTCAGGCTATTGCTTCCGCAAAATCAGAGAGATGATGGTTTGACTTTATGTGTGTTCCCTTTAGAGAATCTTTTCTTCAACAGCACATGATTAGCATTTTACAATGTTTCATCATTTTTTATGCTGAGGGGGGTGCTTTTATTTCAAGCAAGCGAAAAGTATTATACGGGGACTAGGCCATTGCTTCCGCAAAATCAGAAGTCCCAGGATAATACCCCAGATATCACTAAGCATAAAGACCTAGTATCTCAGAAAGAAGGATCTTTCAAACAAGATTTCAGGGGTTACTCATATATCCGAGAGATGTTCCCCACGTATAAGCAAGAAATGATTTAGGTTTATATCCCGAACAAACTTACTAAATGTGTAAAAACCTATCGGCATATCATCTGCAAGACTGCTTAACACTTTTTAAACTATACATTTCTTTAGCGTACTGCAACTGTCTAGCTGATGTACTATCATTTCCCCTTTTTACACAAACTCTTTTTTGACTTTTTCACTGTTTTTGGATTTTGAAATTTTATCATGTTTTTGTATTTTCTGTAAACTTTCTCCCCCTAAAATCAAAAACATATTTTTGTGTTTTTGGTTTTATCAAAAGCAGAAAATAAAACTGTACAAAAACTTGACAACAAGACGTGGATCACTTCAGATAGCCATCCTCCTCGGCTTCACACTCAACAACCCTCCCAGAAAACAAAATTTTCAACCCATTTAATTTCACAAGATAGTTAAATCTCTTTTTATCAAAAGGTTTTATGTAAAAATCAGCTCTCTGATCATCGGTGTGTATATGATCAATTCGAATCAATTTCTTCTCGTAGCAATCACGAATGAAATGATGTCGAATTTCAATATGTTTCGTTTTAGAGTGATGAACCGGATTTTTAGTTATATTTATTGCTGCCTCATAGTCCACAAAGATTGGCGTATCCAAGAACTGCAAACCATAGTCCCTCATCTGCTGCTGGATCCAGAGGATCTGAGAGCAACAGCTGGAAGCCGAAACGTATTCAGCCTCACAGGTTGAGAGAGCGACTGTGGTTTGTTTCTTGCATTGCCAAGTAACAAGTCGAGTTCCGAAGAACTGACAGCCAGCCGTTGTGGACTTTGCATTTTGCTTACAGCTCCCAAAGTCAGAATCAGCATAACCAGTAAGAGAAAAGTCACCAGATTTTGGATACCACAAGCCGGTGCTTGGGCAGCCTTTAAGATACCGTAAAATTCTCTTCACAATCGTCAAGTGTGACTGTCTCGGGCTTGACTGATATCGGGTGCAAAGGCAAGTTGGATACATGATGTCCAGGCGTGACGCAGTCAGATACATTAATGAACCAATGATCAACCGATAATGCGTCTCATCCACCTTTTCACCGCTTTCATCCGGACAAATCCCATGATTTTGAGCGAGGGGGGGTTGAGATTGGAGATGCTTCAGACATATTGAACTTGTCAAGCACATCATTCATGTATTTTGTCTGGTGTATGAAGATTCCTTCGGGCATTTGCTCAACCTGAAGCCCTAGGAAGAACTTCATCTCCCCCATCGAACTCATTTCAAACTTTTTCTTCAAAACCTTCTCAAATTCTTTGCACAATTCATCGTTCGTCGATCCAAAGATTATGTCATCAACGTAAATCTGCATGATGAGTAGATGCTCTGCAACCTCTTTTGTAAACAAAGTGCTATCGACCGTCCCTCTGATGAACACGTTGGCCAGCAGATGTTGGGAAAGCGTCTCGTACCAGGCTCTCGGGGCCTGGTGTAATCCGTAAAGCGCTTTATCGAGTAGATAGACTTTGTCTTTGTGCACTGGATCGGTGAAACCCGGTGGTTGTCCGACGTACACTTCTTCTTTGATCTTTCCATAAAGGAATGCTGATTTGACATCTAGTTGGTAGACCTTGAATCCTTTCCAAGACGCGAATGCCAGGAAGATTCTAATTGCCTCGAGTCGAGCAACAGGCGCATACACTTCTGCAAAGTCGATGCCTTCTTGCTGACTAAACCCTTGGACTACCAAACGTGCTTTATTTCTCACGATCACCCCTCTATCATCCCTCTTACACTTGAAAACCCATTTGGTCTTGATCAGCTTTTGATTTTCTGGTAGATCAACCAATCTCCATACTCCAAGCTTCTCAAACAGGTGCAGCTCTTCCTGCATTGCATTTACCCAGCTTTCCTCAGTTAATGCTTCTTTATATGTCTTTGGCTCTACCTGCGAAATAAAGCATTTCAATGAGAATTCTTCCTGTAAAGGAGCTACAGAAGAATAAAAACATGTAAGGGCTTTGTTGATTTGATCTCGCGTTTTCACTCCACTGTGAAGATCTCCAATGATTTGTTCTGAAGGATGATATGACAAAGTTCTCGGCATGACTGTGTCAGGCACGCTCACTTCCGATTGCAAGTTTGTGATATCCTGATCACCCATGTGATCCACAGCTTCTGTAGATGCAACATTTGGTTCCTCGTCAAAAATCGGATCGGATTCCGATTCTGAGTCGTCAGATTGATCAAATGCTGGAGCTGGTTCTTCTGGGGGTTCGTGTGTCGTTCCACTTGGACCAGCCTCGTGATCATTTGTACCCACGGAGGGCTGAGAAACTACCAACGGTCTTGGCACTTGTTCTTGTGACATAGATTGCTGATATTGGTATAATAATGCTAGTTCCTCCTCACTTGGCTCAGTCGGCAATTGGAATGACTCCCAGAGTTTGTCGTAGTCAAACAACACTCTTTTTCCGGGAAGTTGTGTCGGAGCAGTAAACTTCTGACAATCAACATGCTGAACTTGAATAATCTTTCCCAAGCATGGAACAAATACTCTCTTCAGTGGACTCGCATAACCTACAAAAAAACCTTCGTTAACTTTCGCACCAAATTTACCATCTGGATCAATAAATGTGCAAGGTGATCCAAATGGTTCTAAGAATTTTAGATTTGGTTTATAACGATGAAGTAATTCGAAGCAGGTTTTCTTGTACTTCTTTACTGTAAGAACACGATTTAGCGTATAACATGCTGCAGCAACTGCTTCACTCCAAAAGAATATCGGTAATTTGGAATCGGCCAGCATAGTTCTAGCTGTTTCGATCAATGTGTGATTCTTTCGTTCTGCGACACCGTTTTGTTGTGGAGTGTACGGTGCACTGAATTCATGAAGAATGCCTTTGTCATTGCAGAATTCTTCCATACGATTGTTTTTAAACTCCGTTCCGTTGTCACTTCGAATTCTTCTGATCGACAGTTTATACAGCGTCTCCATCTTTTTGAATAAAATCATCAACGAATCAAACGTTTGATCTTTTCTTTCAATACACATCACCCATGAAAATCTTGTAAAGTCGTCAGTGACCACAAGACAATACAGATCTCCACTTACGCTCTTCACATTTACCGGTCCAAAAAGATCCATGTGGAGTCTTTCTAGCGGTACCCTGATGGAATTCAATAGCTTCTTTGGGTGTGTCTTCTTTGTTTGCTTTCCCTTTTTGCATTCTACACAATCATCATTCAGATGGAAATTTTTCAGATTAACACCTTCAACAAGATCATTGTGAACTAAGAAATTCATTTTTCTCACATGAATGTGACCCATCTTATGATGCCACATTCTTGATTCTTTTTTAGTTGCTTTTGTTGAAGTTACAAAACATTTTGTCTTTCTGTCTAATGTTGTTGCAACGCTCATGTCTAGGACATACAGATCGTTTTCACGTGGAACTCGCATCAACACCATATCTTCTGGAATTTTAAAACCAGGTTTAATGATCAAACACTCATTTTTTGTAAAATGTACTGTGAACGTCTTGTCACAAATCTGCGATATGCTCAGCAGATTGTTTTCAAGTTCAATGATGTAGTTCACTTTATCAAACGTTACAACTCCATTGGTAAGAATTCCTTCACCAACAATTCTTCTTCCCTGATTTCCCGCAAATCCAACATATCCTCCATTGATTGATTTGACATCATAGAGTAGAGCTAACATCCCAGTCATATGCCTCAAGGCGCCGCTATCCATGATCCACTTGGAAATGATCGACCTCAGAAGCCCCTGTATAAAACAAAGAAATTCACTCAAACAATGATGCCCAAGATTTCTTTACATTTGGAACACTTCCAAATATAAGATCACAAGCTACGTCAACTTTTGGAATGTTGAAGACAACGTTTGGAACAACAGGTTTTGTCTTTGATTTCAGATCACCCTCCTTGATTGGTGGAAATTCTTCAATCAGTTTGTCCAATTCAAACTCAAATTTTTCATTTTTAGTTTCAACGACCTTTGGCTCAGATTTTAAAACATTTTCCATTTTCTTTTCTTCAAACGATTGTTTAGGTTTCTCCACCCATGATTGATTTGGAAAAATCTTCATTTTGGGATAAACCTTTGAAGTCTTTGGAGATTTTGAAGATTCACCAATCTCAAAGGTTGATTTTGGCTTGTCCTCAGACTTCAAAGATTCACCTCGTTTCATAATACACACAGGGGGAACCATTGGTGTTTTTCCTTTAACATCATTTGAAGTTTTGGGTTTCTGGAAAACTGGTTTTTCAATCCTTTTAACACACTGTTTGGCCATGTGACCAATTTCATTGCAGCGATAACATACTCTTTTGTCGTATTCAACAAAAGTAGATCTGTTGGTCTCATCTTTCAACTTTTGAGCTGCATTGAAATCGTCAATAGCTTTCTGACTAAAAATGTAATCCTTTTCGTCAACTGTGTTCTTTCCTGCAACAAATACATCACTCAATTTTTCCTTTGGCTTAACTTCCTTTTTAGCCATTTTCTTTTCAAAACCAACACCTTTCTTTTTGAAATTGTTACCATGTCTTTTGTTTTGACCATTGTTACCCACCTATTCTTTCTTTCCCGGGTTGTTTGGTTGTTGTTTCACAAAAGATTTTTTCGGTTTTGATAAAAACGCATTGTTGTTAACCTCTGAAATGTTGGGTTTTTCACATGTTTATCAAAGTAATTTCATCCTTATGAAATAAAAACGCAGCGGAAATAATTATTTAAAACATGTTACTTACAAGATATAAAACTCATTTATATGTAAAACCCAATCCCGGATCCATATACGAACATACATGCTATCAAAATAATCAAAACACAACCATAGGGTGTTTAGAATACTACCTTCCAAGGAGTAACGGATATGAAGAAGATGAAGCTTCTTGAACGGTTGCCTTCAAGTGTAGAAGACCTCAAGCTTGTATACCCCAAGCCTTCCAAGAAACACCTTATGTTTAGCTAGGATTTCTACACTTATGAACTCACTAGAATTCCCTCAAGAAAACCACCATATGGCTGAAATATTAGAAGGACTATATTGAGTTCTTGCACTTGATTTTCATACTTGAAAAACCCCTTCTTGATCAACCAAACATGACTCGATTTTAGAGAGTAAATTCAAGTCTTACACTTGAAAATGATCTCCAAAACTTGCACTATGTTGGCCGAAAATGAGAGCATGATCTCTAGAGTTTTTCTTGTTCTTCATCTTATTAATTTGTCATACAAATTAATATATATCAAGTGAGAGAAATGGCCTCCCAATTTGACCAATGCATGAACATCTAACACATGCAAAATGCATGCATCCCTATTGGACCAAAATGGTTTAGGGAAGACCACCCAATCAAATGCCATCTAACATGTAAGATGTGCATGTAACTTGATTGGTGGAAAATCTTTAGGGAAGAACAAAGGGGGGGGGGGCCCACTCTTTACTTTATAAAAAAAAAATTTCTTTTATAAAATTTCTAAGTCTTATGTATATTTTATAACTCTTATAAAATATAACAACATATGTTATAAGACTTATACAACTTTTATTATGTTATTTATCCCATTAAATAACAAAATAAAATATTCTCTCAAAATAAATTATCCATATAATTTATTGGTTTGTCAAGTGCAATTATTTAGAAAACCAATTTCTAAATATTATAAGTGTTAATATTTATTTGTTTGATCACATCATAAATAAATATTATAAGTGTTTGTCTAGCTTGTATTTGGGTATGACTCGACTTGGATCATAACGTACTAGCCACGTCAATTTAATATGTGTCTTGGGCATACAGAGTCCAACATGAAATGTCAATTTCCACAAGCTTATAAACCTTTTCAACATTTTCCAATTTTGCATTCTGAATCGGAAATTCAAAATCAGTATATAGTTTGTCAGTTTCGGTCATCGTGTAAGCCACAATGATCGAATCATCATTCACAACTTTATCTGATTTTGGTATGAACTTATCCAAAAAGTTTCCATCATCTTCAGAATCAGAATTGGAGTTCTCCAAATGTGTTTTAACCGTACCAAAATCTGAGTTATCACTTTCTTCATCCAACACTTGATCTACAACTGTTTTCACAAGTTGTGACTCGTTGTCAGTGTCAGATGGAGAGAATGTAACATCAATGCTTTCAGGTAACTCGTTCTCCACAGTTCTCAACTTGAGATTCAAAGCTGCTTCCACCCCATCTGGATATTTCTGTGTATAATGATTCCATATTGGGGGTGGAACATTGTTAAAGGCAGGTTTATCATCAGGTAGTTTAGGAACAATTTGATCAATCACATAGGATGAAGCAATATAACTGATCAATTTCTTATCAACTCTTTCTTTTTCAATGCGCATCAATTCAAGTTCCGTTTCCAAAGATGCGATTGTGTCCAGATGAATGTTAATCTCCATCTGCTTTTCCATAACAGTTTCTTTGAACAAATTAGTAGCTTTACCATTTTCTATACTTTCTTTTTGAATCATTTTGATTGAACGTGATAATGTGTCATAAGCTTCTTTCACATCATTAAGATCATATTTTACTTCGTCGGTATATTTTTTCAATTCTTGAAATCTTTTGTCTTTTTCAAGACAATCCATGCAGGGTTTTAAAAGATTTTCGCATGGTGTTTCAGAAATTTGATCAATTTTTTCAAAACTCTTTTCTTCTTTATCAGTTTTAATTTCTGGTTTACCAAACCCGTCAGACTCAGATTCTGATTTTTCTCCTGATTTGATATCCAGATTTTCTGATTTGAACTCGGACTGCTTTTCGACTGACTCCTTTTTGATTGACTATGTTTCGACAGACTCCGTTTCGACAGACTCCTTTTCGATTGACTCTGTTTTGACAGACTCCGTTTCGACAGACTCCGACTCTTGAGTTTTGTCTACCTCTTTCAGCTTGACCATCAGCGCCTTGTCAGCTATCTCCTTCAGAGTTTCTTCATTCATCTCTTTAGAAACATCTATGATTTCTTCAACCGGAGCTTTTTCTTCGTCATATTGTGGACAAAAGCCTGTAGTTGGCTCGCTGAAGAAACCTGCAAAAGAATCAAACATATTAGGAGGCATTTTTGATTTAAAAGAATTTGCAATAATCTCCTGTTCTGATTGATAATAATAAACTTCTGCTGCTGCCTCTTCAAGCTCTGCCAGACTCTCTTCACTCATCACTTTACCGACTTCCTCAGTTTCAACAACACATTCTGGCTCTTCAACAATCTCTGCCATCATAGCTAAACCCTCACCAGGAATATATTTATCCCAACTAAACCCTTCTGCAACTTTCTCATTATCCTGATTAACCAAAAGAGCCTTTTCAGGTTTGTTTTCAATTTGAGGTCTTTGGTTGAATGGTTGTTGACTAGTTTTGTGATAGATTGCTTGTCGGTAGTAGTCATTTGTGAATGGATTCTGATGATTGTTTACTTCCCTGTTTGGACACTCACATTTGAAATGCCCTTTTTCTTTGCATTTGAAACACGTAACTTTCGCTTTATCAAATCCAAGCTTTTGATCAGGTCCTGAGAGACTGTTTCGTCCGGTTATTTCCATGAATCTTTGTGCTCTCCTTACTAAACTTACCATACCCCACTTGATATCTATGAGTTCCAGCTCCTCTGGATCGATCTGATCGTAGTCTTCTTTTGTCATGTCAGGATTTCCAATTTTCCTGGCAACAAAACTTTCATAGGACTCGAGTACTGAAGCAAGTAGTGATATATGCTGTTTTGCTGCTGATTCTGTAAACTCTTGACCATTCTTGATGTTCACAGCTATATTACACAGAATTCCTTGACTGTGACTTTGATTATTTGAACTTGATGAACTTTGAGGAGACACTTGTTCTTGAACCTTCGGATTTGGTTCATAACTTGTGAATGTGAATAGTTGTTGTTCGGTGTGCTTTGAGAAACTCCAGATGTAGGCTCAGCACTGAATGCTGTCTAAATTTTTGGACTTAGATTAGATGTTGCTGATAAGCTTCCTTTGTAGTACAATGAAACATCTTGTTGTACACTAGAAGCTTTCATTTTTCTGATCTTTTTAAGCTCAAGTTCATGCGATTAAATTTTCTCGATAAACGTGCTAAGATTCATCCCAACATACTCCAATTTATTTTTCAAAACCAACAAATATGTTCCCCACTCATCATATGGTAAAGCATCTGCCAGCTTGTCAACCCATTCTTCATTTGTTTTTTCAATGCTTAAACGCTTCATCTCTACAACCAGATGACAATATCTCTCGATCAACTGTTTTGTTGATTCACCTTTGATTCTGGTAAAAATATCAAATTCCTTTTTCAGCAATGCCGTTTTGCTCTTTATCATCGAAACACTTCCAAGAAACTTCACTTTCAATGCATTCCAGACAGACTGCGAGTTATCCTGATGTTGTAGTAGAACTAAAATATCTTCTTTGATTGCTTGTTGCAAGATATTCATCATTTTCTTCTCGGCTTTGAAACTATCCTGTTCAAGCGGAGTTAACTGATGAAGTGCTTTCTCAATACCCACTCCATTCGTCGGAGGTTCATACCCTGACTCAATTTTCATCCAACATTCAAAATGATTTTCCTGTACCCAGGTTTTAAACCTCTCTGACCACCCTGATTATTCATCAATGTTCATTAACTTTGGCGGCTTTTGCATTGTACCAAGCTCATTTTCCATGTTCACAATACTAGCTGGAGTTTGTACTGCTGTCATTCCCCCTTCGGAAAACATGTTATAAAATTCTTGGTTATCCATTTTAAAATGAAATCGGTTTCGAAAAATTTTTCTAACTTTTTGAAAACTTTACTTTTCAAACGAAAACATTTCCACACGGAATGAACTTTCAAACGAAATGGACACACAAACGAAATGGACTTTCAAGCGAAATGAACTTTCAAACGAAATGACACTTTCAGCGAATTGAAAAATCATTTCGTGCGAAATGAGTAAAAAGTGCCTTTTCGTGCGAAATGATTAGAAAATATGATTTTTTAAACGAAATGGTCCATTTCGTGCGAAATGAACAAGTTTTTCAAGCGAAATGGTAAGCTTTCACACGAAATAGTTCATTTCGTACGGAATGAACTCAATTTTCAAACGAAATGTTGCTAGTTCACACGAAATGAAGTTTTTAGCACATTTTGATCAATTTTAGTCTGAATTTAGGTCTGAAACTTTCAAGGATTGATTAAAATGATGTTTTACACGTTATATTCAAAGATCAGTCCATTTTGTCCGTGAAATCATTCAAAAATCCAAGAATGAGTAGAAGTAGAAAGTTCTAAGCACTGATTCAGCCGATTTGACTCAACCTGAGCTCTGATACCACTTGTAGGATCGATATACGACTTGAATGAGTCGGTCTGAGTCCAATCAAAGCTACTAGAGAGGCGAAAACAAACTAGTAACTGAGAATCGGTGTTAGAATGTGAGTAGAAACAGAGATATTCACTTTAAACTAGTTTTCCATTGATTTTAGACGATAATACACAGTGAGAAACTGACAGCACTTCGTTACAGACTTCACCAATTCATACCAAATGAAAAACCCAACACCCCTATATATAGGGAAACCATTTCGTACGAAACCACATGAACCATTCCGCAAGAAATGGCAAACTCCATTTCATGCGAAATGGCCTAACAACCCATTTTGTACGAAATGGTTATATACACACATAACATTAACATTTTACACTTTAACCCCCTATTACAAGCTACCGACATGACCTAGACTGTTGACGTAGGCGATAGACATCGTGTACCAACAGACATGTGTTGAAAGGCATCAGACACATTTTGGTCACTCATACTGTGCACTTAGAAATTGTCAAAGAACATAAAATCATATACATATATATATATATATATATATTGAAATTTATTTACACAGAGATAACACATAAGTTATTATATTAATTTCCTAACATTAATGTTTAAGTTTAGGTATTAAAAGAACACCTAAATAGCTTAAACCAGTGGCTCTGATACCACCTTCTGTCACAGCCCCCGATCACACCCTGGATTGGAGCCATGAGCCAGATGACAGCTGGTATCAATCTTTATTAAATTTGCAGCGGAATATATCATCAGGATCGTAGATAGGAAATAAATTTCAGAGTTTGTAAAACACCAAACTTTTAATATTAAACAAATGGGATAAAAGTCATATTCAAATGTTTTTATGGGGATAATCCCTAATTGACAAAACATAAATTTCTTCTTTTTATTCAGGTAATCCTAGCCACTTTATTTAAGCCTTCAGTGCTCCATAGCAGACTTCCATTACCTTCACAATAAGTTACCTGAAACGCGTTTTGAAAACATTTTTATCAGCGAAAAATACTGGTGAGTTAACTCAATTTTATAAAAAGACACATTGTTATATCTTACAGTATCAAGGGTGATTACATTGTTTATATCTAACAAATACTCCAATCGGTATTTGTCACTCGACCGGATCTGTGACTATGGTCATATCACACATTGGCTAACCCGTTGTCCAATGGTGAAGCTTATCAAGTAATGTATACAAAAACCCCACATACCAGTAGTAATTGCAGAATACAAAAACTTAATCACTGTAAGTATAAATGAAAATATTTAGGGTTTTGCAAAGCATTTGGTAAAAAGAAAGAATGACTCATAATGTTGTGAGAAAAAGAAGAATGACTCACTTTGTAGACTTAGGGTTTAACTTAAAGCCTCGTAATATAATTTCTGGTATAATTCCTGGGTTCCTAATAAAAATATACAATGCACACGTGTTAGTGTAATAACCCAACTCAACTTTATCGATACATCACGAGATCAAAACCCCAACGTAGTTAACAAAGTGTAGCCTTATTCAGGCAGCACCTTGACATTCGTTGCTGGGTTTTGGATAGATCGGACAGGGTATCAAATTAGTGATCAGGGGTTAAAACACATATAACGGGGCAAAGCTTTGTGGAATTAGGGGTGCACTAAAAGAAAACAGAGAAATAAGAGCAGAGATTTCATCAAAAGTTGAGGGAAATGGTGTGCATGCTTCTGTCCCAAGCTTCCACATTTATAGGGTCACCCAGGTCTCCCCCACGCATCGCGCACGAGTCTAGGGAACCCCCGTGCCCTAGTCCTAGACTAGCCTTGTTTTCAAGTAGAATCTGGCCACTTGTTGATTTTGAGTCCCACGCATCCCGACACTCTGCCACGCATCGCGGGAGCTTTAGGGGATACCCCGCGTGCCTCCTGAGAGTCTAGTTTCAAGATTCTTTGTTTTTCGTACTGGTTCACGACGTACAAGTCCGAGGTTGCGATCAGAGGTCCTTATAAGGTGTTTTAGATGTTGTTACAAACTTCCACCAAGAGTTACATGTAACTCAAGGGGTATAGCCTCTTCAGCTGTTTGTGGGCTAGCAAGTTGATTTTTCTCAGACTCAGTCACTTGTGGAAGTTTGCTCTCTTTAATTGGTGATTGAGAGGGACTGATTTTTGTCTGAGTTGTATCAATTGCATCAAACAGAGGTATGAACGTTGGTGGAATTGGAGTGGAGGGTTGTGGAGTTGAAAGAGAAACAACCCTGGGATAGGGGCTTAGAAACAGACTTTCAATTGAAATGTCTGCCTCTTGATTTGGTGCCCCTGTGCTTACAACTTGATCCTTTTGTGAGGATTCAAGAGGAGTTTGGATGGGAGGGGATCTTTCCATCTATTGTGACGAAGTAACAACAATGGTTTCTAGTGGCTTTTGCATTGCCACATGGTTATCCTCTAGGATCTCATCTTCTAGAGGTGCCTTTTTATTTTACTTCTTTTTTGTGGGCTTTTTGGATGTGGGGGTTTCTTTTTGGATTTTTCTAGTGTGGGTTTCACAACACCGGTTGTGGTGTCATGATCACCAGGAGCAGTGTGATCAACAATAGAGGTTTGAGCAACAGATGTGTACTCATCTAAGATAGGTCCATTCCCCTATGCTTGTGTTTTAGAAACTTTTGATTCTTTATCTTGCATTCTAGTAAAAGTTTCATTGGTAAGACTTTTTATTTGTAAAGCTTCACCTTGTTGAAAATCTTTTTAGACACTTGTTTTTTTAAGGTAAAAACATAAAAGTCTGGGATACATAATAAAATCGTTATTTGAGTTCTTTTTAACAGCATTCACATCTGCCACCAAGTCCGAGAACAATGCCTGGAATAGATTATAATATGAATTTGTCAAAATGGCATATCCCAAGTATTGGGATTCTTGTGGAATCTCATTGAATGAGGTGGTCTTGGCTGAGAGACATATAAGTAGGGTATGGAAAAAATATTTCATTTTAGCAGGAAATTTAGGTTTAAAAATTTTAACTCCTGTCAATTGACCCTCATACCCTCTTTATATGAACCCTGTGTGAAGGTGCTGTTTTTCAAAAGAATTATTACCTGCCTGGTCATTCAAATAAAATACTGTGGATATGGAAGATGGAGATATCTGAACAATGGTATCTTCGATCTTTGACGTTATACCAAAGGGCTTTTTATTTTGAGATTGGATTTCAGCATCAGCCCATAATTGTCGGAGGCTATCCACGTGTATTGGTGCATCGGCAGTTAGTATGGTTTTGTATTTTGATGACGTCAAAACATCAGTTATTGAGTGGAAAGCTTGATTTTTGTTGGTTTTCTCGAAATAAGGGAGGTAGTTATGAGGAGTTTTTATTTGTAGAGGCATGATCGGAGATGGGATGTGAGAAGTTTTGAAGATGGTAGTGGGAGCCGTTGTTTATGAATTTTGAATTCAAGTTGACAGTGTAAGCTCTGTTTGGATGGAACAGGGTCTTTATAAAGTGAAATGGTGAAAGCTGATGTAGCAGCGTCAGTTTGAAAGATCTGATGGCTAACATCTGTCCACGTGGTAACCTCTGTTTGTTGGTAATGGATGACAGTCGTTAGATAACCTCTGTTGGAAAGCAACAGAGGTTTGGAATAGTAGATGTGAAAAGTGGCTGATTTTAGTCTATCAGCAGATAGACATCAAAGGTTAGGACAAACAGTGGTATTCCTAACAGAGGTTATGAACTGTGGTGAATGAGAACAGAGGTTACCTTTCAGTAGGGGATAAATTTTAGCCAAACAAAGGTTTTAGAAACAGTGGTTTGGAACCTACTTTAAGGATTTTTGAATTTTCTTTTCAATCAAGGCTCTTTTTAAGGATGGATTTTTGATTTTCTAAAAACATTTTAATGCTTTTTATTCATGGAAAACAAAATTTTGCATTTAACCCATGTTTAGCATACCAATCCTATAGATTAAGCTTTCAAAAGTGGACGTGTCTAAAGGTTTTGTCAACACATCTGCCAGCTGATCCTTAGTTGGAACATGATGTAGAGAAATCAAACCTTTTTCATAGCTATCCCTCACAAAGTGATGTTTGATGTCAATGTGCTTGGTTGTTGAATGAGAAACTGGATTTTTAATGATGTTTTCAGCTGCTTGACTATCCAACATGAGAGGAGTCTTTAAAGCAGTCACACCAAAATCCAGCAACTGATTTTGAAGCCACAGGAGTTTGGTTATACATCTTGCAGCAGCAATATATTTAGCCTCTGCTGTTGATGTTGAAACCGCTGCTTGCTTTTTGCTTTGCCAAGAAACCAAGCAATTGCCTAGAAACTGGCATCCTCCTGAAGTGAACTTCCTTGTAGTATAACAACCAGCAAAGTCACTGTTTGAGTAACCTGAAAGCTCAATATTCCCATTAGTAGGTACCGGATACCAATGTGGGAGCACATTTTATGTATCTGAATATCCTTTTCACAGCTATAAGGTTGGACTTTCTAGGTGCTGACTGGGATCTTGCACAGACACATGTTACAAACATGATGTCTAACCTTGATGCATTTAGGTACAATAATGACCCAATCATGTTTCTGTAAAGTGTTTGATCAACCAAGTCATCTTTATCATCAACAGTGACCAGTTTTGTGGTGGCCATGGGTGTACTACATGGTTTACAATCATTTATATCAAATTTTGTTAACAGTTCTTTGACATATTTACTTTGATGAATGAATGTACCATTTTGCAATTGCTTAACTTGGAGACCAAGAAAGCATTGAAGTTCACCCATGGCACTCATCTCAAACTCTACTGTCATGAGTTCCCTAAACTCTTCACACATGGAATTGCATGTGGATCCAAAAATGATGTCATCCACATAAATCTAGACAATCATCAAATCCTGTCCTCTCCATTTTAAAAACAATGTTTTATCAATTGTACCTCTTGTGAAGCCTATGGATAAGAGAAAGGTGGATAGAGTTTCATACCAGGCCCTTAGTGCTTGTTTCAAGCCATAAAAAGCTTTATTAAGCTTGTAGACATGATTTAGATGAAAGGCATCTTCAAAACCAGGTGGTTGGCATACATATACCTCTTCCTAGATCTTACCATAAAGGAATGCACATTTGATATCCATCTGATACACCTTGATGTTTTGGTTGACAGCAAAGGCTAAAAACAATCTGATGGCTTCCAATCTTGCTATAGGAGCAAATGTTTCATCATAATCAATGCCTTCTTCTTGTCTATAGCCTTGAACCACATGCCTAGCTTTGTTCTTGACAACAATGCCGCTTTCATCTGTTTTGTTCTTAAAGACCTATTTTATGCCAATTGGACATACATCCTTAGGCAATAGTACAAGTTCACATACTTGTTGTCTTGAACTGTTGGAGCTTTTCCTGCATGGCCTCTACCCAACTATTGTCTTTCAGTGACTCTTGGTACTTGACAGGTTGTGTGAGTGATAGAAAACCAACAAAAAGACAAATGTTTTGGGATTGACTTCTTGTGAGTACCCATTCATTGATGTTGCCAATAACTTGGTCTGGTGGATGATTTTTAAGGTAGATTAGATCTCCCGTGTATGGAATGATGGCATTTAGAGGTAAAGGCTGCATATGTTATCATCTGAGCTAACATGTGTTAGCAATTTTGAAGCGTCAACAGATGTTTGGAATAGAGGTGGAGGAATGAGTGAAATAGGTGTAAAAATGGGTTGACTTTTTTCCACGGAAGATGGACTTTTGTCAAGAGTGGATTGATTGGATGAGGCGGCAGAGGTTTGAGGATCAACAATTGTTGATGCAGCAGTGGTAGAGTTTTGACAGCTGTTTTGAACATCTGTTTTTCTGTTGGTGGAAGTGACTTTATATTGTGGGATCACAATGTCAAATCCATAATCTTAATGGGAAGACTGTGGTGTACCTGCATTGTTAGTCTTGACAGACACATCTTCAAATGTCAATTTATCTAAATCAAACAATTCTGTAGGATTTACTGGGATTTTTATGGAAGAAAGTTTATTGAACTTTACATTCAAAGTCTCTTCTACACACCTAGTCCTTGTGTTAAACACTTTGTAGGCTTTGGCACTAGTTGAGTATCCCAGAAAATAACCACAATTTACTTTGGCTGCAAATTTTGAAATTGAATCTTTTAAGTTTAAAATGAAACGTTGACAACCAAAGATTTTGAAATACGAAATCAGTGGTTTGATTTTGAACAGAGTTTCATAAGCAATCTTTTGATGTCTGGGGTCGATTAAAACTCTGTTTTGCACATAGCAGACAGTGTTTATGGCCTCTGCCAAAAAAACAACGGTAAACCTGAATCTACAAGCATTGTTCTGGCAGCCTCAATTAAGGTCCTATTCTTTCTTTCAACCACCCCATTTTGTTATGGTTTTCTTGGGATGTTGTACTGCCTTACAATCCCTTTTGACACACAGGAGTCATCTAACTCCTTATTTTTGAACTCTGTTCCATTGTCACTCCTGAAGATTTTTACTGGCAGATCAAATAGCTTTTCAACTTTTCTTACAAAGTCCTGCAAAATGCCTAGAGTCTCATCTTTGAAGTGCAAAAAGTAAGTCCATGTAAACCTTGAAAAATCATTAATTATGACAAGACAATACCTTTTCTTTTTAAGATTCATGACTTTAACAGGGCCAAACAAGTCCATGTGTAACAGTTGTAAACACTGACCAGTTTTGGACTCTTCAATGTATTTGAATGAACTTTATGTTGTTTACCTTTTAGACAGGAAACACAATGTTCATCACATGTGAATTGTTTTGGTGGAAGGCCTTTTACAAGACCTTGTTTTGAGAGTGTGGTGATGGTTTTGAGATTTGTGTGACCAAGTCTTCTGTCACACCCCGACCGCGTTAAAACAACAAACCGCAGCGGAAACGTCGGGGAGTGGAGCGACATAATTATTGTTTCAACAACCATGGTAATTAAAGTTTTGTATTATTAAGATTTAAGTTCACATTGTCTTAGAATTCAAACAAAACATAACATAAATACTTGTCTTTTAAGTCACTAAGGCCCAAGTCCGCCTAAGTGAAGCACAAACATAATCATGCATTAGCACCTGAAACACATGTAAAAATAGGCACGTCAGCATAAAAATGCATGTGAGATACATAGGTTTTGTTTATGCAGGATTCATGACTTGTAGTTTAAAAGAAGTGTTTAACAAAAAATGTAGTCATGAACCTTGTAAAATGTTTTCCTTTATAAAATCACATGAAAATCAAAGTGAAAATCAAATGATAATAAAAGGATAATGCATGGTTAAATGAATAACCAAGTAAAAGTGAATTTGTATAAAATATGTAATTTGTAAAACAATGTCGTGCTCTTGTATAAAATGTTTCATGTCTTGTCAAAGTGGTTTAGATAACGCAACAATGTATAATACAATAAAAGCACTTATATATAGGAAGTACCAGTGGCGTATCCACCATGCTTTTATCATATAACACATAGCCCCGTTACATAAGTCACTTATCAATATCCAACCATAATGTCTTGTTCAATGTCAAAATGTTCATGTGTAAACCATGTTCAATGTCATGTGTAAAATGTATAATGTATAACCAAATGTAATGCATAGCAAGTAGAAAGTATCTACTCAAACTATGTGATAATGTCAATGTGAAAACAAATGTCATGTATGGTGAATAACTAGTAATTACTCAACCCTATTGGAAAATGTACAAAAAAAAGTTTTTGAATAAACCAAAGTTTAAATCAAATGTTATGTTTTGCAGAAAACAATGCTTTATGATTACAAACATTTATGCAGTAATGTTTATTCGCATACATTCAAGCCTTGTGAATGTGGCGACAAAACTTTAAACACATTAAAGGTTTATCTAAGTTATGTATATCGGATTCTGTCATTCCCAACTTCCAAACAAACCTAGGAAGTCGGAAACGGGATTTGTCAAGTCCTATGGTACCATTACATACTACCGAGCGGCGTGATCAATGTTAATGAATGTATTATTGTCCCGATTAAAACATACCAAATGTCATAACCAATGTAGCATGTGAAAACCATGTACTAAGTATGCTAAGTAAACATACATAGTAGAAATGTTCATGAAATCAATGTGCTAGCATGCTAAGTAAACATACATAGCAAAAAGGTTTATGAAATCAATGTGCTAGCATGCTAAGTAAACATACATAGCAAAAATGTTTATGAAATCAATGTGCTAGCATGCTAAGTAAACATACATAGCAAAACACAATGGGAAATCATGTACTATAGGTGTACTAGGTGAAACTAGCATGTTTATGTCATAAAAGCAATGAAAAGCACGAAAGTAACAAGTATGCACATGTGTATCACCCCAAAGTATTTGAAAGCGGTAAAAGAGGGGAACTATGTACTCACTTGGGATTGCTTATTAGTCTTGAGAATAAGACCAATTTAAGCTCCAAGTATCACGGAATCAACAAGGCACCTAATATAGGTAACTATGTTAATAATCGGATCCTAAATCGGGAGATAGGATAGAATGAGGTTCTATAAATCAAATGAGTAATTGAACTCATATGGTATGATTTAATAGAGCTAACATTCTGAATTGGAGGTTTACCTAAGTGCTCTTGACCCGTTTCGACCCGTTATGGTAGTTTAAGCTACTATAACGCGTCGGTTGCGTAAAACTATGGTCGGATGGTTAACTATGTGCTATGTCAAGTCTTACATGCCCAATTATGCCTAAATATGTTACCATATAAGTTTAGATTTCAAAAATATGTTCACATAGGCAAACTACGGATTTATGCTTCAAAAGGGCATTTTGGTCATTTCCTATGGGCATACAAGCTAACTAACAAATAACTAACCAATCCTAAGTGATCATAAGGTATAACCTCAGAGGTTATTCCCTATGCAACTATGATCAATAAACATGCTTGGTCGGATCCTAATGATCGACCAAACGGGCCGGGTTCGAAAGTCTAAGCGGTTGTTTAGAGCGCTTAACTTACGACCCTAAACAAGCACTAAACTAGTAGTGACAAGTTAAACATGTCAAAACATGTTTAACTAACTTAAAAAACTGATTTGGTATCAAAACAAAGTGTTTTGATACCTAAAAGTAGTTCCGTTGCAAAATGCGTGCAAAAACGCATTTTGACCGAAACTTTGACTCGTCACTACACCTAGTTAACGTGGTAATCAGTAGGCATAATCGCTAAGGATTATAACCAACGTGATTACAATCACGTTGCAAAGTTCAAACGAACTTTGCGTTGACCATTGACTGGTCAAAGCTGAAAGTCAAACACTGTTTGACTTTCTCGCTAGAAAAGCGGTAAAAGAACGAAGGAAGCTTACAAAGGGTCCTTGCTAGGAAGAACTTGATCTTAAAATCTCAGGTATGAAGTTTAACAACTTCAACTTAGAGAAATCAGATCAAGGGTGCTTGAAACAAATGAAATGCTTGGCTATTTATACTTGTAACAAGTTCACAAGATCATTCCACTTGTTTGTGTAACCTCCAAGCAAAAGATCTCAGCCATACAAGTGTTAGAGACCAGGTAATTGCCTTGGAGAGGTGTTAACTTGGTTAACACACAAAGAAATTAGCAAAAATAGACCCTGAAGTATCAACAGTTTGCAAAAACTGATTTTCTGTCGCTGGGCCTTTTTACGCGCCCCGCGTAAGATAGGGGCAGGGCTTACGCGGTCCGTGTAGTCCTTGCATATCAGCAACAGTTTCAAAGTTGACAGCTTAGGTCCCTGCACTTGTTTAAGCCCATTTGTAGCACTTTTAACACCCGTTAAGCCATTTTCAAGGCTCTACAAGGTTGTCAAAGTATAGAGGGCACAAAATATTTTCAGAAAAGTCCTGGATGTCGGTTCTTTTGGTCGTACGGTCACGTTATTCGTCTAATTACGACGAAACTCGAACGGACGCGAAAACGATCCAAATTAAGCGACGAATAGTATTTTTGCATGCCGATCACTAAAATAAAAATATTTTAGTGTGTACAAAAGGTTTGGATGTCCAGATGTGGTCAGAACGTAAGATATGCGCGTAAATGCAAACTTACGCCGTTTTTGACACTTTTAGTCCCTGTAAGATCAAATAAGCATATTTTCGCACGCCGAACCTATCAAAGCTTATTTCTAAGCTATGTTTAAGTTATATATGGTATGTTTAGCTTATGATCATATTCCGGACTGTACGTTGCCTTACGAAACGGCAGACTTTTGCAAGTTGACGTAAATAGTCCCTATGAGCGAATAAACTTATTTTTGCCATACCAAACCCTTCAAAACTTATTTCTAAGTTATGTAAAGGTTATTTAAGGCATGTTAAGATTATGTTGTTGTTCCGTAGTGTTTGTCATGATAAACTGATTACGTTTACGCATCAGTTTGCGTATAACTTTCTAGAAAGCAATATAGAGTTTAAAATCGATCAAAAAGCAAGACGTGCATAATGTCAAACATAAATAACAACCATTGGGATCAAAACACATTGTTTTATTAATATTGAATTATTCAGAGTTTGCAAAATGATTACACAAGCACATATATCACAGTCTCCCCTACTTTAGGAAATTTCGTCCCGAAATTTATTTAGAGGAAACTTGTGAGAATAGATGAGGATATGTCGCTTTCATTTGATCTTCACATTCCCAAGTAAATTCTGGGCCACGTTTAAATTCCCAACGAACTTTGACAATAGGTATGCGCTTGTGTTTAAGCTTTTTGACTTCACGGTCCAAGATTTCCATAGGTTTCTCAACGAAGTGCATCGTGTTATCAACACGAATTTCATCAAGTGGTATGTGGAGGTTCTCATCAGCTAAACACTTTTTGAGATTGGACACGTGGAAAGTTGGATGAACATTTCCAAGTTCAGGAGGTAGCTCAAGTCTGTAGGCTACTTTTCCGATTCTTTCAACGATCTTGAATGGTCCAACATAGCGAGGAGCAAGTTTTCCTTTCTTTCCAAATCTAATCACACCTTTCCAAGGGGATACCTTGAGTAGGACGTGATCACCGACTTGAAATTCTAAGGGCTTGCGTCGTCGATCCTCGTAACTCTTTTGACGGCTTCTAGCTGTCTGTAGGTTATCACGAATCTTCTTGACCTTATCTGTAGTCTCTAGAATGAGTTTAGGTCCAGTAAGCTGAGCTTCACCTATCTCATTCCAGCAGACCGGTGAACGACATTTTTGACCGTATAAAGCTTCGAAAGGAGCCATGTTGATGCTAGAGTGATTACTATTGTTGTAGGAGAATTCGATCAACGGTAGATGCGAATCCCAACTACCACGAAAATCAATCACATAAGCTCTAAGCATATCCTCCAGTGTCTGGATTGTTCTCTCAGATTGACCATCCGTTTGAGGATGATATGCTGTGCTCAAATTAAGTTGGGTACCCATGGTAGACTGCATGGTTCTCCAAAAGCGAGACGAGAATCGAGCATCTCTGTCAGATATAATGTTCAAAGGAACACCATGTCGAGATACAATCTCATCAACGTATATCTTGGCAAGCTTGTCAGCAGAAAGATCCTCACGGATCGGCAAGAAATGTGCTGACTTGGTAAGTCGATCAACAACAACCCAAATGGCTCCATGAGCTCTTTTAGTACGCGGCAGCTTGGTAATGAGATCCATAGTAATGTTTTCCCATTTCCAAACCGGTATCTCTGGTTGCTCCAATAATCCAGAGAGATGTTGATGTTCTGTCTTAACCTTAAGACAAGTAAGGCATTTGGAAACATATAAGGTAATGTCTTTCTTCATACCCGGCCACCAATACTGGGTTTGAAGATCCTTATACATTTTGTCTGCACCAGGATGAATAGAATAACGAGACTTGTGAGCTTCATCCATTAGCAAGGTGCGAAGATTGTCTATACTTGGGACCCACAAACGGCCCATGAAATAGAATATCCCAAAGTCTTTCAGTTCAAGCTCAGGTTTAATATGACATGGTAACTCTTTACCCATCAAACCTTGTGTAACACAAGTATGTTGAGCCTGAGAAATGCGGGTTTGAATGTCAAATCAAACCTGAACACAGTGAAGCTTGACACGTTCCATACGACTTAATGCGTCAGCTACGACATTCGCCTTACCAGGATGGTAGCGAATTTCGCAATCGTAGTCGTTTAGAAGTTCAACCCAACGTCGTTGCCTCATGTTAAGTTCTTTCTGATTGAAGTTATGCTGGAGACTCTTGTGATCAGTAAACACTACACACTTTGTACTATACAGGTAGTGTCTCCAGATTTTGAGAACAAATACTACAACACCCAACTCAAGATCTGAGTGGTGTAGTTTTTCTCGTGTACTTTTAGCTGTCTTGATGCATAAGCTATAACTTTGTTTCTTTGCATAAGAACGCAGCCAAGGCCTAAATTAGATGCATCACAATACACGACAAAGTCGTCGTTGCCCTCGGGTAAAGATAGAATAGGGGCATCACAGAGTTTCTGTTTCAAGGTCTGGAAAGCTTCTTCCTGTTTGGGTCCCCACTCAAAAGGTTTATTCTTCTGAGTTAGAGCAGTGTCAGGAACCGAAATTTTGGAGAAGTTTTCAATGAAACGGCGGTAATAACCCGCGAGACCAAGAAAAGAACGAACCTCGGTAGGAGTAGTAGGTGTATCCCAATCCTTAATCGCACTGATTTTGGCGGGATCTACATGTATACCTTGTTCGTTAACGATGTGCCCCAAAAATTGAACTTCCTTAAGCCAGAATTCGCACTTGAAGAATTTGGCGAAAAGCTGCTTGTCGCAACCCCCGCCCCCTATCTGTCTCGGGAACGGGCGGCCGCGAACTCAGTTTCAGTGGTATGGGTGTTTATTAATTTGGCAGCGAAAATTATATCAGAACCGTAGTTAGAAAATATTTTATCAGAGTAAAACACCACATTTTATAGAAATACACACATTGGGATAAAACCCAAGTTTTTATTAAAAACTGATTTATAGGGATAAATCTCATTTTATTGAATTAAAATGCCTTCTTTATTTAGGTAACTTTTATAGCCACTTTTCCAAGCCTTCAGTGCTATCCAGCTGGCTTCTTAATTGGCTTTCACATTGTGTTACCTGAAACGCGTTTTAAAAACATTTGTCAGCGGAAAATACTGGTGAGTGAATCCCAGTTTAATCAAGAAATATTAATTTAATTTAAACTTAACAGTATTGAGGGTGATTACAATGTTTATATCTACCCAATTACTCATTCAGTACTGTCAATCCTGACAGGTGGGTCATATTACACATTGGCTAACTCTTCGTCCAATGGTAACGTTACTCATATTTTGTATACAAAACCCCAACATACCGGCAGTAATCGTAGAATTACAAAGACTCCATCACTGCTAAATTGCATTGTGAAATAGTTAAGGTTTTGTAAAAACTATTTACAAAAAGGAGATTACTCACATTGCTTTCTTAGATTTTCCGTAAGGGTTTCCTGGTGATAAATCTATAATTTACACAAAGGCACGCGTGTTAGTATAATAACCCATTTTAACATTAGTAATACCCTCCCCGAGACGGCATTCCAACGACTACGTCGGGCAGAACCACGACAGCCGTTATGGAACCCTAGATCAATCGGGCAGCGTATCTAATACGTATCCAGGGGTTATAATACTTACAACGGAGCAGAACTTCGCTATTTAGGGGTATTAGACCCGAGTATAACTTCTACTATCAGAAAATTCGAGTGAAAAAGAAAGATATGAGCGACTGAAACTGATATCCCGAGCTCCCATTATATAGGGCTTCATCTTGGGTTTCTCGCGGCCCGCGTAAAACAAGACAAGGTCTTACGTGGCCTGCGTCAACTATAGTCAACGACCTAGCTTTTCCGGGTCAGCTTATAGGGTTGTCGTGTGTTGGGCCACGTGGCGGCCCAGGGTTGTGCCAGGTTTTAAGTTGTCGCGGCTCGCGTAGATGTTAACTATGGTTTATGCGGCCCGCCTGAAATCATTTTTCTTTGTTTTTTATTTATTTTAAATGTTATAATGTATTTTGGGCTCAGTTTTCACATACGGGGTGTATTTTGGGACATATAGGGGTATTTTAAAATATATTAGGGTGTCAGAAAATATTCGAGGGTGTCGGTTTTCTTGAGGATGTTATATCCTCCCCACCTTGTTTTAGAGCTCGTCCTCGAGATCTACTGGAACAAGTGTGGATATTTCCTTTGCATTTCTGATTCAAGCTCCCATGTGTATTCAGGTCCTCTTTTGGAGTCCCACTTCACTTTGACCAGAACTAGTCTCTTGTGTTTGAGGTTTTTGACTCTCCTGTCTTCAATTTGCAGAGGCCTTTCTACAAACTTATGTTGTTCATTTACCTCTATATCTTTAAGAGGTACCATCAGCGATTCATCGGCTAAGCATTTCTTGAGATTAGATACATGAAATACATCATGTATTCCTGCCATTTCCTCTGGCAGTTGTAGCTGATAGGCTACAGGTCCTATTCTTCTAATAATCTCAAAAGGTCCAACATACCTGGGACTTAGCTTTCCCCGTTTGATGAATCTTACCACTCCTTTCCAAGGAGAGACTTTTAACAATACTTTATCTCCTACTTGAAATTCCAATGGTTTGCGTCGGTTATCAGCATAGCTCTTTTGTCGGTCACGTGCTGCTTTCAGTCGTACCTTGACTTGAATAATCTTGTCGGTTGTTTCTTGCATTATCTCAGGTCCAGATAGTTGCTTCTCCCCAATTTCTGCCCAACAGACTGGGGTTCGGCACTTTCGTCCATAAAGTGCTTCGAATGGTGCAACATTGATACTAGTGTGATAACTATTATTATAAGAAAATTCTATTAAAGGTAAGTGATCGTCCCAATTACCTCCGAAATCAATTACACAAGCTCTAGGCATGTCTTCCATCGTCTGAATTGTCCTTTCGCTTTGTCCATCCGTTTGAGGATGATAATCTGTGCTTAGATTTAACTTGGTTCCCATTGCTTTTTGGAAACTTGACCAAAAATGAGAGGTAAAACGACTATCCCTATCAGAAACAATTGATAAAGGTATTCCATGTAATGAAACTATTTCATTTACATATAATTTAGCTAGCTGTTCCATACTGAAAGTTTCTTTCATTGGTAGGAAATGAGCTGACTTGGTTAGCCTATCTACAATCACCCAGATTGTATCATTTCCTTTCTTTGATTTGGGTAATTTAGTAACAAAATCCATTGTTATCAATTCCCATTTCCACACTGGCATTTCTAACTGTTGCAGCAATCCTGAAGGTTTCTGGTGTTCAGCTTTAACTTGTGAACAAGTTAAACATTTAGAAACATAGGTTGCTATGTCCTTTCTCATTCCTATCCACCAGAAATTCTTTCTTAAGTCTTGATATATTTTATCACTTCCTGGATGCATCGTATACTTTGACTTATGGGCTTCTTCTAATATACGATGACGCAGGGTTCCTAATTTAGGTATCCACATTCTCTTTTTATGGAATCTCCAAATTCCATTTGTTCCTTGTTCTAATTCTTTAATCATACCTTTTAGCTTTTCAGTATCATCCTTGATTACTGATTTTTGTGTTTCTCTTATCTTATCATTTAAATCTACTTGTAGATTTAATTTAAGAGAACATACCCTTTTTGGCTTTTCGTGATACTTTCGGCTTAAAGCATCTGCAACTACATTTGCTTTTCCTTCATGATACTGGATATCACAATCATAATCACTAAGCATCTCCATCCAGCGTCTTTGTCTCATATTCAATTCCTTTTGCCCGAAAACATACCTTAAACTCTTATGATCAGTGAATATGGTAAACTTACTACCATAAAGATAATGTCTCCAAATCTTAAGGGAAAAATTATAGCTCCTAACTCTAAATCATGGGTTGAATAATTTTCTTCATGATTCTTAAGTTATCTGGACGCATAAGCTATAACCTTTTGACGTTGCATCAACACACATCCATAACCTAACTTAGAAGCGTCACAATAGATTACAAAATCTTCAGTTCCTTCTGGTAACGCTAGTATGGGTGTATGGGTTAATCTTTTCTTAAGAATTCTAAATGCTTCTTCTTATTTTGGTCCCCATTCAAACTTAATGGATTTACAGGTTAACTTAGTTAAAGGAATGGCTATTCTAGAAAAATCTTGAATAAATCTTCTATAATAACCGGCCAATCCTAAGAAACTTCTAACCTCGGTTGGTGACTCAGGGGTTTTCCATTTGGTAATCGCCTCAATCTTTGTTGGATCTACATGAATTCCTTCATGGTTCACTAAGTGTCCAAGAAACTATACTTGCTCTAACCAAAACTCGCACTTTGAAAATTTAGCATAAAGCTTTTCCTTTCGTAATAGACTTAGAAGTGCGTGCAAATGCTTTGCATGTTCCTCTTTACTTTTAGAGTAAATTAGAATATCATCTATGAAGACAATTATGAATTTATCCAAATATGGCTTACATATTCGGTTCATCATGTCCATAAATGCGGCTGGGGCATTGGTTAAACCAAATGGCATGACAGTAAATTTATAATGGCCATACCTTGTTCTAAAGGCGGTCTTAGGAATGTCCTCTTCCTGTACCTTTAATTGATGATATCCTGACCTTAAATCGATTTTAGAGAAAAATCGAGCTCCTTGCAATTGGTCGAACAGATCATCGATTCTCGGTAATGGATACCGATTCTTAATCGTGACCTTGTTTAACTCACGGTAGTCAATGCACATACGCATCGACCCGTCCTTTTTTTTGACGAATAAAATCGGTGCTCCCCATGGCGATGAGCTTGGCTGTATAAATCCTTTTTCCAACAATTCGTCTAACTGTTTCTTTAGTTCTTGCATTTCTGCGGGTTCCAAACGGTAAGGTGCTTTGGCAATCGGTGCGGTTCCTGGTAATAGATGAATTCTGAATTCAACTTCTCTGTCCGGCGGTAGTCCTGGTAATTCTTCCGGAAATACATCTGAAAACTGAGACACTACTGGAATATCTTTTAGTTATTTTCCTTTAGTGTTAGTGATTATGGAAATCAAATACACTATAGATCCTTTTCTTATATAGCTTGCAGTTTTCATCACAGAGATAAATTTCGTGGATCTAGATGGTTTATTTCCTTTAATTGTGATCTTTTCACCCTTTGGTGAATTTATTTGAATTGACTTTTGATCACATAAAATATTAGCTTTATTGGCTATTAACTAATCCATTCCTAAAACGAAATCAAATCCTACCAGATTCATTGGGTAAAGATTTGCTATAAACTTTTGGTTTAAAAGTTCCATTCTTGCTCCCTGCAAGATTTCAGAAATCCTAACGGTTTCTACATTAGTTGTCTCTACTAGACATTCTTGTGGTAGTTTAGTTAATGACTGATTTAGAAGTTTGCAAAATGGAGTATTAATAAAACTTTGGTTTGCACTAGAGTCAAATAACTAGAGTAAAAAACGCCTTCTTTATTTAGGTAACTTTTATAGCCACTTTTCCAAGCCTTCAGTGCTATCCAGCTGGCTTCTTAATTGGCTTTCACATTGTGTTACCTGAAACGCGTTTAAAAAACATTTGTCAGTGGAAAATACTGGTGAGTGAATCCTAGTTTAATCAAGAAATATTAATTTAATTTAAACTTAACAGTATTGAGGGCGATTACAATGTTTATATCTACCCAATTACTCATTCAGTACTGTCAATCCTGACTGGTGGGTCATATTACACATTGGCTAACTCTTCGTCAAATGGTAACGTTACTCATATATTGTATACAAAACCCTAACATACCGGCAGTAATCGTAGAATTACAAAGACTCAATCACTGCTAAATTGCATTGTGAAATAGTTAAGGTTTTGTAAAAACTATTTACAAAAAGGAGATTACTCACATTGCTGTCTTAGATTTTCCGTAAGGGTTTCCTGGTGATAATCTATAATTTACACAAATGCACGCGTGTTAGTATAATAACCCATTTTAACATTAGTAATACCCTCCCTGAGACGGCATTCCAACGACTACGTCGGGCAGAACTACGACAGCCGTTACGGAACCCTAGATCAATCGGGCAGGCGTATCTAATACGTATCCAGGGGTTATAATACTTACAACGGAGCAGAACTTCGCTATTTAGGGGTATTAGACCCGAGTATAACTTCTACTATCAGAAAATTCGAGTGAAAAAGAAAGATATGAGCGACTGAAACTGATATCCCGAGCTCCCATTATATAGGGCTTCATCTTGGGTTTCTCGCGGCCCGCGTAAAACAAGACAAGGTCTTACGCGGCCCGCGTCAACTATAGTCAACGACCTAGCTTGTCCGGGTTAGCTTATAGGGTTGCCGTGTGTTGGGCCACGTGGCGGCCCAGGGTCGTGCCAAGTTTTAAGTTGTCGCGGCCCGCGTAGATGTTAACTAAGGTTTACGCGGCCCGCCTGAAATCAATTTTCTTTGTTTTTTATTTATTTTAAATGTTATAATGTATTTTGGGCTCGGTTTTCACATACGGGGTGTATTTTGGGACATATAGGGGTATTTTAAAATATATTAGGGTGTCAGAAAATATTCAAGGGTGTCGGTTTTCTTGAGGATTGTTATACTGCTCTTTCTTTAGGAGCTCCATTGTAAGACGGAGATGCTGCTCATGATCAGCTCGAGTCTTAGAATAGATCAGAATGTCATCGATGAAAACGATGATGAACTTGTCAAAATAAGGCTTTCAAACCCTATTCATCAAGTCCATGAAAACAGCAGGAGCATTTGTTAGACCAAAGGGCATAACAGTAAACTCATAATGACCATAACGTGTACGGAAATCTGTCTTGGGAATATCTTCTTCGATCACTCGAAGTTGATGATATCCAGAACGTAGATCAATCTTTGAAAATCAAGTAGCACCCTGTAGCTGATCAAAGAGGTCATCAATGTGAGGTAGGGGATATCGATTCTTGATGGTAAGCTTGTTAAGCTCACGATAATCGATACACATCCTAAAAGATCCATCTTTCTTTTTCACGAATAGGACAGGAGCGCCCCAAGGTGAAAAGCTCGGACGAATGAATCCTTTGTCGGAAAGCTCCTGAAGCTGCTTAGACAACTCTTGCATCTCAGACGGTGCAAGATGGTAAGGTGATTTAGCAATAAGATTTGCACCAGGTACAAGATCGATGCGAAACCCAACTTGGCGTACAGGGGGTAAACCAGGTAATTCTTCAGGAAATACCTCAGGATAATCCCGAACAACAGGGATATCTTGGAAAGTCTTACCCTTACCTTTCTCCTCTACGACATGTGCCAAGAAAGCAACATATTTCTTTCGTAGGTATTTTTGGGCTTGGGTACAAGACATGAGTTTAAGGCTACTAGCAGGTTTCTCCCCACGAACTTCTAAGATCTCACCAGTCGAAAGCGGTATACGGACCAACTTCTCAAAACATACCACCTCAGCATGGTACTTGGATAACCAATCCATTCCTACTATTACATCGAAGCTCCCGAGTTGCATCGGTGTGAGGTCAATAGGGAAAAGATGGTTATTAAGGTTCAACTGGCAATTTCGAAGAAAGGAATCGAGTACAACAGGTTCACCACTAGCAACTTCTACTGTCATGGGCTTTCCTAGTTTTGTTCTAGTCATCGAAAAAAAAGGCTCAAATGCTAAGGATACAAAACTCTTATCGGCACCCGAATCAAATAGAATAGAAGCAGGATGGTTGTTAACAAGGAACGTACCATTCACCACTTCGTTATCTGCGCGAGCCTCATTAGCATTCAGATTGAAAGCTCTACCACGAGCCGGTGCCTGATTTGCATTTGCCAACCTCGGGCAGTTCTTCCTGTAGTGGGTCAGATCCCCACAGTTGAAACATGAACCAGGCGGGTAGTGAGGTCGTGCAGGATTCTGGCCAGGGTTTTGTACTGCTTGATTTTGAACTGCCTGATTTTGATTCAGAGCAAAACGGCAGGTGTTTGCAAGATGCCCAGACTTGCCACAGTTTGTGCAGATACGGCATTGCACCTGTGGTTGATGGTGGCTATTACATCTGTTGCACAGAGGTGCGTTGCCAGCATACTGCCTCTTGGCGGCAGGTCGTGCAGGCTGATTCTGTGCTGCCTGATTAGTCTGAGCAGTGACTGCGAAATTCTTGGAAGCCTTACGCTTCCTTGATTTCTTTGAAGACTCAGCAGCCTTCTTGCCCTTTTGCTCCTTGGTGCTATCAGACTGTTTCTGCTTCTTGTCACCTTTTCTGTGGAGTTTACCCTTCTTGACTTGTGATTCAGTAAGGGTTTCAGCTAGCTCAATGGCCTGTCGGACGGTAGTAGGGTTGCTGCCAGTGACAATATCCTGAACAGGATCTGGCAAACCGTCTATGTACTTTTCAATAGCCTTATCCAAAGGCATGACCATTGTCGGACATAGCAAGCTTAACTCCTCGTATCTGTCAGTGTAAGCCCGGTGTTCACCACTGTCTTGTTTCAGGTCATGGAACTCATTTTCAAGTGCCCTCTATTCGTGATGAGGGCAGAACTCCCTCATCATGAGAGTTCTAAGTTCCTCCCATGTCTGACCCAAAGCAATATCAGCACCTCGGTCTCTCATTACTCCATTCCACCAGGTGAGAGCCCTCTTTTGGAATACACTCGAAGCAAACTCGACCTTACGGTTGTTAGGACACTGAATATGGCGAAAGGCGCTCTCAAGACTCTCAAACCACTGTAGGAGCCCAGTTGCTCCTTCAGAACCACTAAACTTGAGCGGTTTAGCCGAGTTAAAACTTTTGAAGTTGCACAGAGCAGGTGCATTATTGTTATTGTTGGCTTGGTTTATTTGTGTGATCAGATTAGGTAGCATAGCAGCCATCTGCTGTGCTATAATAGCTGCCAGTTTGACATTGGGTTCCTGAACGTTACGTTGAGGAGGCATTCTAAAAGAGGAAACATGAGAGAAAACGAGTGAGATGATGTGATGAAGGAAATGAGATAGCAATAAAATCGACAAAATGCAAGGATGGTGGTCATTTGTTTGTTACCACAAAGCAAACAAACGACACACAGTGACAAATCAAAGTAAATAGGTCATAATAATGTATCACTGAAGACATGCTCGCCTATAAGTGGACACTCACCCCAAGAGTTCCCAGGTAAGAGTGACTGTCCGATACTGCGGATTTGTACGAACACTCTAGCCTTAGACAGAAAACTCAGGGTGCAGGCATCCACTCTTCCAGTTTGCACGTGTTCACATTATTTAGACCCAAACTTTGACGAGATTTTGAAAATTCAAATGGCACAAGGCCGAAAGAAATCATCTAAGGATAGACGATTGATTTCAAAATCATTTTGGAATATTGTGTTCATGTTTTGGAAATCACCTAAGGATAAGTGACGTGTATTGTTTTAAGATCTAAACACAAGAAAACTTGTGTTAGGGTCCTAGAAAGTTATAGTCTAGGTCAAAGCATTACTAATAACCTAATTCCCTATAACACCTGGCTCTGATACCAACTCTTCTGTCAAACCCCGACCGCGTTAAAACAACAAACCGCGGCAGAAACGTCGGGGTGTGGAGCGACAGAATTATTGTTTCAACAACCATGGTAATTAAAGTGTTGTATTATTAAGATTTAAGTTCACATTGTCTTAGAATTCAAACAAAACATAACATAAATAATTGTCTTTTAAGTCACTAAGGCCCAAGTCCGCCTAAGTGAAGCACAAACATCATCATGCATTAGCACCTGAAACACATGTAAAAATAGGTACGTCAGCATAAAAATGTCTGTGAGATACATAGGTTTTGTTTATGCAGGATTCATGACTTGTAGTTTAAAAGAAGTGTTTAACAAAAAATGTAGTCATGAACCATGTAAAATGTTTTCCTTTATAAAATCACATGAAAATCAAAGTGAAAATCAAATGATAATAAAAGGATAATGCATGGATAAATGAATAACCAAGTAAAAGTGAATTTATATAAAATATGCAATTTGTAAAACAATGTCGTGTTCTTGTATAAAATGTTTCATGTCTTGTCAAAGTGGTTTAGATAACGCAACAATGTATAATACAATAAAAGCACTTATATATAGGAAGTACCAGCGGCGTATCCACCATGCTTTTATCATATAACACATAGCCCCGTTACATAAGTCACTTATCAATATCCAACCATAATGTCTTGTTCAATGTCAAAATGTTCATGTGTAAACCATGTTCAATATCATGTGTAAAATGTATCATGTATAACCAAATGTAATGCATAGCAAGTAGAAAGTATCTACTCAAACTATGTGATAATGTCAATGTGAAAACAAATGTCATGTATGGTGAATAACTAGTAATTACTCAACCCCATAGGAAAATGTACAAAACAAAGTTTTTGAATAAACCAAAGTTTAAATCAAATGTTATGTTTTGCAGAAAACAATGCTTTATGATTACAAACATTTATGCAGTAATGTTTATTCACATACATTCAAGCCTTGCGACAAACCTTTAAACACATTAAAGGTTTATCTAAGTTATGTATATCGGATTCTGTCATTCCCAACTTCCAAACAAACCTAGGCAGTCGGAAACAGGATTTGTCAAGTCCTATTATACCATTACATACTACCGAGCGGCGTGATCAATGTTAATGAATGTATTATTGTCTCGATTAAAACATACCAAATGTCATAACCAATGTAGCATGTGAAAACCATGTACTAAGTATGCTAAGTAAACATACATAGTAGAAATGTTCATGAAATCAATGTGCTAGCATGCTAAGTAAACATACATAGCAAAAAGGTTTATGAAATCAATGTGCTAGTTTAAGCTATTGTAACGCGTCGGTTGCGTAAAACTATGGTCGGATGGTTAACTATGTGCTATGTCAAGTCTTACATGCCCAATTATGCCTAAATATGTTACCATATCAGTTTAGATGTCAAAAATATGTTCACATAGGCAAAATACGGATTTGTGCTTCAAAAGGGCATTTTGGTCATTTCCTATGGGCATACAAGCTAACTAACAAATAACTAACCAATCATAAGTGATCATAAGGTATAACCTCAGAGGTTATTCCCTATGTAACGATGATCACTAAACATGCTTGGTCGGATCCTAATGATCGACCAAACGGGTCTGGTTCGAAAGTCTAAGCGGTTGTTTAGACCGCTTAACTTACGACCCTAAACAAGCACTAAACTAGTAGTGACGAGTTAAACATGTCAAAACATGTTTAACTAGCTTATAAAACTGATTTGGTATCAAAATAAAGTGTTTTGATACCTAAAAGTAGTTCCGTTGCAAAATGCGTGCTAAAACGCATTTTGACCGAAACTTTGACTCGTCACTACACCTAGTTAACGTGGTAATCAGTAGGCATAATCGCTAAGGATTATAACCAACGTGATTACAATCACATTGCAAAGTTCAAACGAACTTTGCTTTGACCATTGACTTGTCAAAGCTGAAAGTCAATCACTGTTTGACTTTCTCGCTAGAAAAGCGGTAAAAGAACGAAGGAAGCTTACAAAGGGTCCTTGCTAGGAAGAACTTGATCTTAAAATCTCAGGTATGAAGTTTAACAACTTCAACTTTGAGAAATCAGATCAAGGGTGCTTGAAACAAATGAAATGCTTGGCTATTTATACTTGTAGCAAGTTCACAAGATCATTCCACTTGTTTGTGTAACCTCCAATCAAAAGATCTCAGCCATACAAGTGTTAGAGACCAGGTAATTGCCTTGGAGAGGTGTTAACTTGGTTAACACACAAAGAAATTGGCAAAAACATTCCCTGAAGTATCAACAGTGTGCAAAAACTGATTTTCTATTGCTGGACCTTTTTACGCGCCCCGCGTAAGATAGGGGACAGGGCTTACGCTGCCCATGTAGTCCCTACAGATCAGCAACAATTTCAAAGTTGACAGCTTAGGTCCCTGCACTTGTTTAAACCCATTTGTAGCACTTTTAACGCCCGTTAAGCCATTTTCAAGGCTCTACAAGGTAGTAAATGTATAGAGGACACAAAATATGCTCGGAAAAGTCCCGGATGTCGGTTCGTTTGGTCGTACGGTCACGTTATTTGTCTAATTACGACGAAACTCGAACGGACGCGAAAACGATCCAAATTAAGTGACGAATGGTATTTTTGCATGCCGATCACTAAAATAAAAATATTTTAGTGTGTACAAAAATTTTGGATGTCCAGATGTGGTCAGAACGTAAGATATGCGCGTAAATGCAAACTTACGCCGTTTTTGACACTTTTGGTCCGTGTAAGATCAAATAAGCATATTTTCGCACGCCGAACCTATCAAAGCTTATTTCTAAGCTATGTTTAGGTTATATATGGTATGTTTAGCTTATGATCATATTCCAGACTGTACGTTGCCTTACGAGATGGCAGACTTTTGCAAGTTGACGCAAATAGTCCCTGTGAGCGAATAAACTTGTTTTTGCCATACCAAACCCTTCAAAATGGCAGACTTAGTGAAGAATGACCCATAGCCTTTGTCACTCATTTGTGACACACTAAGAAGGTTAAATTTTAGATTGTCGATAAGATTGACATGTTCAAACTTAAGTTTCCCTGCTTGGACTGTCCCTGATCCTAACACCTTTCCTTTTGAGTTGTTACGAAAGGATATATCACCCCCTCCATGTTCTAGAAAATCTTTGAGAAGGGCTCTACATCTTGTCCTATGCCTGTAGCCTCCACTATCTACATACCATAAACTATCAAAGCAAGCAGAAGCTCCCTGCAAATCAGTAACATATTAGTTTTGGTGAGTGTCCAAAGCCAAAATGGCTTTGGATGGGGTTACAGACATTCCAGCCTCAAGTCCAGAAGAATGGCCAGAGTTTTGAGCAGATTTTTGAAACATCTGCTATGGACCATTTCCTGTCAAGTGGTTGTAACCATGAGGATTCTTGTTCACTCTTGGTTTTGAAGGTCTTTTGTAGACCTCATAACCATGTGGTACTCTTTGATAAAGTGGTTGGCCATATTCTTTTGGAAATTTTTTTGCTAGTGGTGCATCTATTACCTGAACCTCTCTGGGAGCAGAGGTTGCATTAAGCTGTTTGGTTACATATGTTTGGACTGGGATGAAGGTCTATTTGTACTTTCCTTTTTTAGTACTAGCCCGTGGACTCTCAAGTGTTTTTGATTTATACTCAATTTTCTTGACATCGAAATTTTTGAGATAAATACACTCCTGAGTTTTATGATTTTTTTCTGCCACAAATAGTGCAATGAGGTGCATCAACAATCACACTGGTCATGTCTATGTCATATGCTTTTAAGAGAAAACAGTTTTTAGTAACATGGTTTTTCTTTTCGCAAAAATCACAAAACAAGTTTGATATCTTCTTTTTCTTCTTCCCTTTTTCAACCTTGTTGTCAATAGATGTTGTAACATCTACTGGAAGGGATTTTAAGGGAATGATTTTCACTTTAGGTACTTTTACACCCTCAATGGTTGAGAATTCCATTGGCTTAAGGTTCTCAAGAATATCACATTCATCTGACCATGTTGGTTTGAATTGGTACTTTTCAATTTCCTCAAAAGTTGGGGATCCTTCAGGTCTTTCCAAAACAATTTTCTTTCCATTTGGTTCTGTGACTTTAATTTCTTGACCAGCCATGTTGGTAGGAATGATTTCAACCAAACCAGAATCATTTACGTCAATGTTTTGAGAAACTTGGTCATTTTACGAAAGCCTATGCCAAATTTTACATTACTTTGATATGTTTTTCTAACATCAACTCATAACCTTTGTAGGACTCTACCCATTTTCACATGTGAACTGGGTAGATTCAAGCACCTTTTTACAACTATGATATTTTTCTATCATTTTTTGGAGTTGATCCTTGGTTATGCTTGATTCATGTTTGAGACTGCTGATTTCACTTTCTTTTTCAAACTGAATTTTATCATCTAAGATCTTGTTCCTAAGGTTTTCATTCACCTCTTTAATGTTTGCAAGAGCGATGACACATTTTTCAGAACATAAGTCTTTAAGGACTTGAGGTGATACTTTGGCAGTAGCCATCATGGCACAATCACACTTTCCTTCACAAACACTAGACTCCCATGGGTTTGTCAGAGGATTCACCATTTCTTCACCAACCTTTTCTTCTGAAATATTTATTTCAACATTATCACAAACCACATCAGAATTGGACACCACTTCCTCAGACTCAACCCCTTCCAATATTGTCTCTAGTGCCATAAAAAAAAATCATCATGTTTCTTTTCAAAATTGTCAACTAGGGCAAAATTTTCATCTGTAAGTTCATCAGGTAAGCTGCTCCAATCAACAAAGCCTTGTGTGAAAAAGATTTGTTGACTGTTTTTTGCCTGAGCAGAGGTTTGTGCAGCTTGTGGTGCTGGTTACACTTGAACCTGAGGGACAGGGGTTTGAACATACTGTATCTGAGGAATAGTGCTTTGGACATAGTGTACTAGAACAGTGGTTGCAGGGTGTGCAAAGTGAGCATTACTTTACATGTGTCGAGCAGGGGTATATTTGGTATAATGGACAGTGTTTTGAGGTCTAAGACTTGGATGTGTGACAATAGGACCACTTGTTTGGCTCCTACACTCTCTAGCAAAATGGCCTAACCTATTACACTTGTAACACTTGATTTTAGATTTATCTAACCCAACTTTCAACCCTCATGCAACCCTGGAAATTTTCTGCCAGTTCTTTTGTAAAATTTGCTAGTTCTAACACTTAGCAAAGAATGTTGGTGCAAGATGTCCATTTCTTCCAAATCAGTGGGGTCAAAGTGTTGAAGATCATTTAACTCAAAAGATAAGTTGTCAGAAACTTGGTTTTCCACATTTGCTGCAAAAGCATAAGTGGGTGAGTAAGAGTCAGAGTTGAATCCTCTACCAGAAGTTATGTTAACAAAATGATCATAACCCTGATCCTTACTTCCACCAGAGGTTTCCTCTTGACCGAAAAGTGTTGTACTACCAAAGGCATAGTCATCAACAACTTTTCCTGACTCTTGAAGTTTCTTTTTCTGTCTCTCGTAAGTTAGGAGCCTACCATGAAGCTAAGTCAAACTCATCTCTTTGAAACCGATAGAGTTTCTTGTTACAAAAGCAATAGTGTCCCATTTATCTGGTAATGATCTTAGAAATCAGCTATTCAAGGTTGAATTAGGAAAATCAACATTTACCAGTTTTAATTCACTTAATAGACATCTAAACCTCTCGAATTGTTGAGTTAATGATTCTCCTTTAACGTGACAGAATGTTTCATACTGTTGGTCTAGAACTTCTCAGTTGTTTTCGATAACTTCCTTTGTGCCACCAAACTGCTCTTTTAAAGCATCCCACAACTCCTTAGCACTATTGCAATGCAATAAGCCAACATAGATATAATTCAGTAGAGCCGTAGCAACAATGCTAAATGCTTTGGCATATAGCTTGATTTTCTGAAAATCCTCCTCAGGGTAGTTTTCCAGCTTCTTTGGTACTTGAACCTTGGGATCTTCAGCACTCGGCACCACCGGATCATGTGGTCCGAAGATAACTGATTTCCAATAACCCGTGTTCTGTTGAGCAAGTATGTGACCCATCCGGCATTTCTAGATATTGTATTCCGATCTGAAAAACATAAGAGGTTTGTATAGAGTACCAATTTTGTGTGGATCTTGTGAATGTTGAGACATTTTTGATTGTTTACAAACAGGTTTTTGTTTAAAATACTTTTGAACGTTAATAAACTTTTACTCTATTTTTCAATCCATCAAACAAACGATATCAGTAGTAGGAGCTGATCTGTTTATATCAAATTAATTGTTTAGATCGAATTTGATTGACCAAGCTCTGATACCAATTGTTAGGATCTGAGTTTGATTGTTGTGATAGTTAAGATGAAAATAATGAAAGAAGATAAAAAAGAGATGAAATATGCAGCGGAGTAATTAACTTTTCAATCACAACGATGAAGATATTGCTTTCATCAACATGCTTATATAAATTCGTAATCACAAGTTTACATATGCATGAAGAATACAACTCCCCCTCATCCTGATCACTCCTTGTTTGTTCGTACAAAATTGTCAAAGTGAAAGTGATGAATAGAATAGTACAGGCACTGTTCTATTTATAATACAAATGAAACATTTGAAGCATCTAAGCTGATGTCACCTAGACATCGACATCTAACAGCCTAACAAACTCCTAACATTTGCTAGAGCCTAAGCACTATTACATTAATAAACTCTGTTGATCATCATTTGCTAACGATCCTATGTTTGAACTTTATCATCTATTGATTCACAGCAGACCTTAGCTTCATCAGACTTTAATCTTCTCAGCATAGGATGATCAGACCTTTACTTCAACAGACTTTGTCTTCATCAGCAGAGGTTCTCTTTGGAAGACCTTTGGCTTTGGCAAACTTTAGAAAAACAGATGTTGAGTCTTTGCCTTTGGGAGGAGCAGATCTTCACAGTACTGTTATTTGTAATCAGAGGTTGTAGACTATTTTGGATTCCAATCATCTATGCTTTTGTGGGGTCCATTAGATCCAACACAACCTCCTCTGATTAGTGATATCGCGATCTTCATGAATAATCACCAACTTGAAATAACACAATGTGACTTCTCCATTTTGTCTTTAACCACATCCGCGTTCAGTTTTAGCGCATTCCCCTGCTTGATCCTCTGATCTTCAAAAACCCAACCGGCAATTAATAGAAACTTTGAATCACCACATCGGTAAACTTCAAGTCTATGAATACCCACGAAAATCTAAAATCCCGGTTTTCGTAATCATCTTCAAGCACACTCCTGAATGATTGATCAATTAGAACGATATTCTCCACAATCAGAAAATCTTCATCGGATAACAAATCATCTGGTAATACATTCAGATCTCAGAAACGTTCTTCCACGATCAGATTCACATTCTTCCTCTTCAATTACGATAACGGATGTATAGTCTTCTCTATTAGTTCCAACATCAATTTAATAAACAAACATCGTCATTCCCTGACGGTTAGTCCGAAAAACAATTCATCTGCTCGAAGATTAACCATTCTGGCACTTTAGACTATCACAAAGTTATGATATCTTCTAAATATCGACAATATTGTTGCATCTCCTGACGCTAATCCTGCTGACCGGCTTGACGAAGACCCGGGACTCAAACCCTAAGACATCAATCTGACCATGATCTATAGACTCTGAACTTCCTATGATGACGAACTAACGAATCCAGATCCTAGGATCCCCGGACAATCTGAAGTCGGAACCACCCGAATATTGTTGCACGTCATAAATTTCAAAAATGCCAGAATTTCAATTATCCTGTCTCATTTTTGCAAATTTTGACCTCTCTAACCTTATCACTGAATTCCCTCTCAAACTTGGCAATTCAGTCCTCTCTTATCTCTGAAAAACTCAACTATGCCGAAAATGTCATTTTGGCCCACAAAAGTCAGTTTTACATCAATGCGGATTTTATGATTTGGCCCATTAATTGTCACTTAACCCAGATGATAAACATTTTTTATAGGTATCATGACTACCTTACTATCTTCAACTTTCTATGATCGTATCATCATACATGTTCTCTGAAGCCCCCAACGGTGTCCCCGAACAACCCGTATTTGTCGGTAAAAACTCAAAAAAAATTTCAATCACCAAAAAATGCCTTTTTTGGGCATTTGGCTCATTCGTGCGAATGGAGTAGGTCCATTCGTACAAATGAGATGATTTTGAACGAATAAGGTGTCTTTGTGCGAATGAGATTTTTGAACGGCTGAAAAATTTCCCTTCGTGCGAATGGGGATTTCAAACAGCTGAAAAATTCCCCTTCGTGCGAATGGAATCTTGTTCGTTCGAACGCTGATGGTCACATCTTTCGATCTAAAACCTTTATTTCTGCGAATTTCATGATGGTACTTCACAGATATGGACGAAAATCAATTCTGAATATAATGATGTCTTCAATTTCAAACTCCATCCGTGAATTGACCTTCAATGATGTTTTACGTCTAAAACCCCCTAATACCCATAATTCATGAGCGTAGGTGATTCAATCAACTGTTAGATTGATTGAATCGGTACCGTAGCTCTGATACCAATTGAGAGTTCAGGATCTGGAGGGTTTAGACGGAAGTTTGGACGGGATACCCTTAGCTCAATGAACCAGAGTTGATCGTCGATGGTGAATTCCTTGAAAGGAACAATGAGAGTTTCGTCTGACAGACACTTCTTTAGATTCGACACGTGGAAGACGTTGTGTACCCCACGGAGCTCTTCAGGCAAGTTCAGTCGGTATGCCACAGTGCCGATCTTTTCGCTGATTTCAAAACGTCTGACATAACGTGGATTATGCTTGCCCCGTTTGCCAAAACAGACCACACCTTTCCAAGGTGAGACCTTTAGGAAAACTCGATCTCCAACTTGGAACTCCAACGGTTTTCTACACTTATCAGCGTAGCTTTTTGGATGGTCGCGCGCTGCCGCCATTCATTGTCTGATCAGGGCAATCTTTTCTACTGTGTCGAGTACGAGTTCAGGGCCAGTGATTTGGCTATCGCCAACTTCAGCCCAACACAAATGTGATCGGCATTTCCGTCCGTACAACACCTCGAACGGAGCAGCCTGGATGCTAGTGTGGTAGTTGTTGTTGTAAGAGAATTCCACCAAAGGTAGGTGTCTTTCCCATCCATTACTAAAGTCAATAACACACGCCTGTAGCATGTCTTCGAGGGTATAGATGGTACGTTTAGTTTGACCATCCATTTGCGGGTGATAGTCGGCGCTCAAGTGTGAACGTGAGTCGAAGATTTGTGTAGACCTTGCCATAAATCGGATGCGAAACGTGGATGACAATCGGAGATGGTGGAAGTTGGCACTCCGTGCCTAGTAACTACTTCCTTAAGGTAAATGCTTGCAAGTTTAGAGAGCTTGTCAGTTTCATTGATCGCGAGGAAGTGCGTAGATTTAGTTAAACCGGTGACAAAATCCATGGAAATTTGCACCCATTTCCACTCCGGCAATTCTGCTTGTTGCAGTATTCCCGACGGCTTCTGATATTCGATCTTGACTCTAGCACAGGTCAAACATTTGTTGAATTGTGATGATTGCTTTCATGTTCAGCTACCAATACAAGGCCTAGAGGTCGTGATACATTATCGGAACCAGGATGTATTGTGACAACTGTGTTCTGTAAGCATCGTATAATGTAAAACAATGTTGGTTATCAATAAAACAATGTGCTTTGGTGTTATTATATGTGTTATTGTGTTTGATGATTTTACAATATGATTCGATTCCGATTTCAAGCTTTAAATCACTTTCTGGAAGGTTATACGCAAACTGGTGCATAAACATAGTCAGTTTAACGCGACAAACACTCCGGAATAGTGACATAAGCCAAACATACCTTAAATATCCTTTACATAACTTAGAAATAAGTTTCGAAGGATTCGGTATGGCAAAAACATGTTTATTTGAACTACAGGACTATTTACGACAAAACTGTGAAACGAACATTGGTGACCGCCCGAATAATATTTAAATCCCAAAAAATTTTTGTGATGATTAAAATTTTATTTTTAATCAGGTCCGTGTTGAAAAATAAATTAAAACGCTTAAAAGCGCTATTTTTCAAGTTTAAGCGCGTACCGTGTGTTTCTGCGCGACACAGTGCTTCTACTGCAAAACGCAGACAACGCAGCCAGTCTTGGCAACTGAAATTTATTTCAGTAATATTTTGGCGAGTTTATTTTTATAGAATAATAAAAATAATTTAGAACGCCATAAACTGGGATTTTAACGCTAGATAAAATACCCGGGGTATCTAGTTAAACACCCGTTTAAGCCTACATATAGCATATTTATATAAAAAGTTGCACATGGACCCCTTCCCCCATCTAATTTTCGGTTCAATATCTAGGTGGCCCCACCAAAAATATTTGCTAAATCTCCTAGATATCATATTTGATATTGTTGGTACTTGAAATCTCTAATAAATCCTTCCATATCTTCCTAAGATCCTTATAAATCCCACTAGATCACTCAACATCTTCACAACACTAAACCCTCACTCTCTCTCCCGCCTACAACCATCCCATCTCTCTCTCTCTCTACATTCATCACCTTCAAGTCTTGTTCTTGAGAATTCAAGCTCATTTCTAGCAACTTTCAAGTTAGTATGAAGATCTAAGGGTGTTCCCAAAGTGTTGTCAAGTGATTACAAGCTTCCTATCATCAAAATCTCATCCTACAACCTACTTGAATCTTGAAGGTATAACATTTGTTTTTAAACCATACTTTAGATTCTTGGTTGTTCTTGATGATTGAAGTTTCTCTTGAATCTTGGAATTTTTCACTAAACTTGAAATCTAAAAGAAATGGGTCTTGAAACAAATAAAAAATGGTGATGTATATATGTATGTATAAACCGTACATATATATGTGTGTGTATGAGTCTTGAAGTTCGATTTCTTGTTAAATACTTGTCTATGTCGTTACATGTTCTTGAATAATAGTGTAAATACAAGTATTTGGTGATTTATGTATGATATGTTAAATGTAAAGTACATCAGCAAATAAACATGAATATATCTCATATTTGATGAATCTAAACCCATATAAAATGTTGATGTTATGATAGTATGTTTTAGACACTTGTACATGTGAATATATGTTGATTTAGAGCTTAAGAAGTGATAAAAAAATGGTTGTATGACAAAACTGAATTTGAACAGATTATAAGCACTAAAAATGACCCTATTTGATGTAATATAATGGCATGAAACTTTGACATAGGGTTGATAGCTTTGCATGTTGTACATATAGCTTAAAAAGTGGTAAATTATGTGAAATTTGCATGATTTATGTGCTTTACTTAAGACCTGCACTATCATTAGTATAACCATTATTTTATTTAGTAAATAAAATAGGTTGTGTTAAAATTTCAAGTCATTTCGATTTGGGAAGGTTCGGGTAACGTTTGATGCAAAACTATGCGGTAAAACGGTCAAAAATCGCCTTTTCGGAGGATTTTTACAAAACTGTTTTAAATCAGTAACCAAACTGATATATTTGATATAAAAATAAGTATTTTAACTTATATTAAGTTTACTTGGTGATTGGTTAGTCATACGTGACTTCCGACGCCCAAAAATGTTACCGAATCGCTAAAATAAGTGCTTTTCGACATAACTAGAATGGGTTGTTGATAGGTTATTTTATGTGTTACAATGTGCTATGTGTTTTACAATATGTGTATAATGTTGTGTTAGTGTGGACAAGATTATGTGTATCACGCTTGAGTACATATATACAAATACACCAAAATAATCAAAAATAATAACTTTTCGAGAAATCCCAAAGTTATGTGAAAATTCTAAGTATCGGAGAAACTTCGGTATTTTTGTGAGTTTTTGATTATTAAATCATTCTTATTTATTTAGGACAAATAAATTGATGGATTGTGTTAACATATAAAAACGCACCCAAAGGTGAGTACACAGATCCCCTCTTTTTACTGTTTTCGATTGTTTTGGGGTGATTCATATGTATCAAACGATTTCAATATTTCAACTATGGTATCAAAATGATTAAGATGGTTTATACTAAACTAATAACGATTTCGATAATGTGAACGAGCTTGTTGGTTGTAGTTACATAATGAATGACATTCATTAATTTTGGCCGAACCGACCTGTATTAGGTTATGGTACCATAGGATCTGACAAATCCCGTTATCAGACTGCACCCATGGTTATGTGTGGGTTAGGTGGGTAACGACTGAATCTGTGATTGTTAATTTACCCTTTGGTGGTTTATTAATGCGAGAAGCGATAGGCGAGATAGTCGAGTCACGAAGGTTTGGATGTTATTAGCGAGACAATCAAAAGTAGTTTCACGATCTAAAACGAGAATGATTTAAACGACTAAAGCGATTTTAACGAATTAAACGATTTGGGTAAACGATTGGTTTTCGGTTAGTGTTTAGATAACGTGACGGGTGTAATGTGATGAAAGCATGGTGGATACGCCGCTGATACTTCCTATATATATATATATGTTTTCATCATATTACATACCGTGGCGTTATTTAGTTCACTTGGGTAAACACTTTGAAACGATGTCACACAAACGAGGTTTTCAAAACGATATAAACTATACGAGTTTTATTAATGAGTTTTATTAACAAGAGTTTATTAAATAAATGTTTTGGGTTAAGAATCATGGCTACGAGATTTTATACACTATAACCAACTTGATTTGAGTTGGTTAGCTATGCCGCAATACATTACTTCTCAAAAGAAGGTTTTTAATTAAGTATTGCAACATATAAACTAGCCATGAATCCGACACTCTCAAAACCCTATGTACTCGCCAGCATTTCTTTGTTGACTTTGTTTTCACATATGTTTCAGGTGTTGTTAAACGATGTTGATTGCTAGGATGCATGCTCACATAGGACTGGACGAGGCCTTAATGACTTAATAACAATGATAGACCATGTTTAACCTGCTTATTTAGATTTCCAGACGATGTAAATAATTAATTTTTAATAAAACGAAACTTCAAATTTCCGTGTGTTTGAAACAATGATTCTGTTACAACACTCCCCGACGATTCCGCCGCGATTTGTTGTTTTACGCGGTCGGGGTGTGACAGAAAAGTTGGTATCAGAGCTCATGGTTATAGGGAATTAGGTTATTAGTAATACTTTGACCTAGTCTATAACCTTCCTAGGACCCTAACGCGAGTTTACTTGCGTTTAGTCATAAAACAATACCGTCACCTATCCTTAGGTGATAACCACAACAAGAACACAAATTTCGAATCCGCTTTGAAAACCAATCATCTGTTCTAGGATGATTTATTGTAAGGTTTTGAACCCTTTAAGTTTTCAAATCTCGTCAAAGTTTGGGTCTAAATAGTGTGAACACGTGCAAACTGGAAGAGTGAATGCCTATACCCTGAGTTTTCTGTCTAAGGCTAGAGTGTTTGTACAAATCCGCAGCATCGGACCAGTCACTCTTACCTGGGAACTCTTGGGGTGAGTGTTAGCATGTCTTTGGCGATACACTATATTGACCCATTTACTTTGATTAGTCACTCCGTGTCATTTGTTTGTTCGAGGTAACGAACAAATGATAGCCTTTCTGGTGTTTTGACGATATTTTCAATACCTCTTTTACTTTTCAACCTCACTCGTTTCTTTTGTTTCCTTATTAGACAATGCCTCCTCGACGTGAAGCACAATCTTTCACTATTGAAGAAATCGCAGCCCTAGTCTCTCAGCAAGTGGCTGCTGTGCTTCCAGGCGTTGTGACCCAAGTCCACGAGATATACAACAACAATAACAACAACAATGCGCCGTGTAACTTCAAGAGCTTCAATTCTGCTAAGCCTCTAAAGTTTTCTGGGTCGCAAGGAGCAACTGCACTCTTGCAGTGGTTTGAGAGCATCGAGAGCACGTTCAGACATGTGCAGTGTCCGAATGCGCGTAAGGTTGAATTTGCGTCAAGCGTGTTTGAGAAGCGAGCGCTTACCTGGTGGAATGGTATTATGCGCGATAGGGGTGCCGAAGTGGCGTTGGCACAAACATGGGAAGAGCTCCGGGCTCTCACGATGAAAGAATTTTGTCCCCGTCATGAAATTCGGGCTTTGGAGTGAGAGTTTGACGATCTAAAACAAGATGGGGGTGAACACCGTGCCTATACGGATCGTTTTGAGGAACGCAGTCTGTTGTGTCCCACTATGGTTACCCCTCTGGAGAAAGCAATCGATAGATATATCAATGGTTTACCCGATTCCATTCAGGATATTGTGACCGGCGTTAATCCTACTACCGTCCGTCATGCAATCGAATTGTCTGCTACCCTGACTGAGTCGCAAGTCAGAAAAGGTAAACTTACCCGTAAGGGGGACAAGAAGAAGTCGGCTGATTCTGAGAAGAACAAGGATAAGGGCAAGGGTAAGAAAGGTGAGTCATCGAAGGAATCAAGGAAGCGAAAGGATGCTCAGAATTTTGCTGTTATAACACAGACTGCTCAGAACCTGCAGAACCCACCAGCTCAGTCTCCTGCAAAGAAGGCATATGCTGGTACCGCACCTCATTATGCACGTTGCAACGGTCATCACGTTGCACAACAAGCTTGCAAGAAATGCACAACGTGTGGAAAACTTGGGCATTTGGCCAATATTTGTCGTCTGGGACAAAATCAGGTTGCTCAGGTTCAAGCTCCGGTTCAGGGGAATGCTGCGAGATTCCCACCGGGTTCATGTTTCAACTGTGGAGAGTTTGGTCACTTCCGCAACAATTGTCCAAGACTGGTGAATGCAAACGCGAATGCTAATGCTAATGCAAACCCGAATGCGAACGTCAACGTCAATGTGAATCCAGCATGTGGACGAGTGTTTAACATCAATGAGGCAATCAATGATGCAGCAGTGAACGATTAGTATTTTGTAATTTCCTCTTGTTGTTATCTTTTAATATTTAAGAACAATGCGGTTGTTATATAAATAAAAATTTGTGGTTTTTATTTTTTTAACTAATACAATTGTATGAATGTTTGATGCAACCTTATGATGTCAACACAAAGACAAACTACTCGTGTGGTTCTGTCATTTTTTATGATCACTTGTGATCTCCCCAAGAACCTTAAACGCTCGTTTCTTTTAAGAAACAAAAACCCAAAGTTATTTCAGAAAAGGATATGTTGCTTTCCTAGCACGTGTCACCAAGGAGAAAGACAAGAATAAGAGTATTCAGGATATCCCGATTGTTCGGATTTATCCAGTGGTGTTTCCTGATGAACTGCCTGGTTTACCTCCAGTTCGTCAAGTCGAGTTTCATATTGATCTTGTACCCAATGCCAATCCAATTGCGAAAGCACCTTATCATCTTGCACCGTCGGAGATGCAAGAGTTATCAAAACGACTTCAAGAGTTGTCTGATAAAGGATTCATCTGTCTGAGCTTTTCGCCTTGGGGAGCTCCTGTCCTCTTTGTGAAAAAGAAAGATGGATCTTTTCAATGTGTGTATCGATTATCGTGAGCTTAATAAGCCTACCATCAAGAATCGATATCCCCTACCTAGAATTGATGATCTCTTCGACCAGCTGCAAGGTGCTGCATGCTTTTCCAAGATCGACCTACGATCTGGATATCATCAACTTCGTGTACTCGAAGAAGATATTCCCAAAACTGCATTCCGTACAAGATATGGGCATTACGAGTTCACTGCCATGCCTTTTGGTTTGACGAATGCCCCAGCTATCTTCATGGACTTAATGAATAGGGTCTGTAAACCTTATTTAGACAAGTTCATTATTGTGTTCATCGACGATATTCTCATTTATTCAAAGTCTCGAGCCGATCATGAGAAACACCTTCGTTTGACATTGGAACTCCTAAAGAAGGACAAACTTTTCGCTAAATTCTCCAAGTGTGAATTTTGGCTTAAAGAAGTTCAGTTTTTGGGTCATGAAGTCAACAAGCAGGGTATTCATGTGGATCCATCCAAATAGCTGCTATTAAGGATTGGAATACACCAACGGCACCTACAGAGATTCGATCATTTCTTGGTCTTACTGGTTGTTATCGTCGATTCATTTCTAATTTCTCAATGATCGCGGTTCCACTCACTGCTTGACTCAGAAGAATAAGCCTTTGGAGTGGGGATACAAGCAAGAAGAAGCGTTCCAAACGCTGAAACGGAAGCTATGTGATGCTCATGTTTTGTCCTTGCCCAATGGAAACGATGATTTCATTGTCTTTTATGACGCGTCGAATCTAGGCTTTAGTTATGTTCTTATGCAACAAGGTAAAGTCATAGCCTATGCGTCTAGACAGCTAAAAATTCACGAGAAGAACTATACAACTCATGATCTTGAGTTAGGTGTTGTGGCATTTGCTCTCAAAATCTGGGGACACTACCTCTATGGAATGAAGTGTGTGGTTTTCACAAGACCACAAAAGTCTCCAGCACATTCTTAATCGGAAGGAGCTGAACATGAGGCAGCGACAATGGGTTGAGCTTTTGAACGATTACGATTTCGAGATTCGCTACCTTCCTGGTAAGGCGAATGTCGTAGCCAATGCAATTGGTCGAAAAGAGCGAGTCAAGCTTCATTCTGTTCAAACTCTATCTGATATTCAATCTCGTGTCCTTCAAGAACAACGATTTTGTGTAAACGAAGACTTATTGAAATATGAGCTACCACTTCAACATGAGCTTAAACTCGAAACGAAAGGGCGATGGGTTGCTCTATTTTAAGAATCCTTGTGGATGATTATCGCCCAAATCGGAGCCCTGATTGGATTCCTTGTACACCTTAATATGTACATTACAACTCAATAAGGACAAACCGAATTCCTATTAAGACCTTCCTATCTTCATGGTTAGATTGTTGAAAATATTTAAAGTGCCAAATGAAATCCACGGATTGGATTCCTGGTATGCTTTAAATACTCGTGTCCAAAGATAACAAATTAAAGGTCAAGTTAAACGATTAATGCGATTATGTGTTCTCTTTTATTATGTGATCCGATTTTCGTTATCCAAATCCTCATAGAATCTTCCATATCTTCATATGAGGGATTCATAGTAGGATATTCAAAAGGTACTACCTTAAATCCTTAATGGGCTTCTACGTGGTAGTTAAGACCCTTGGGTTATATAGTACCATTCCATGATTCGAAAAGAGACCCTTGAGTGGTCTAGTTAAAGATTGATTCAAAATCTGGTTAAGAGTGGCATGTGACGATACAGCTGAAAGGACCCTATGGTGGTCCAGTCACACTCATCACAGGTTCATTCATTTTGTTTTCCCCTACACATTATTAAATGCACTGTGTGGACTATGCAAGGAATTACGTAATTATGGACGCGTACATAATTATAAAAATTCAGTGCACGGAAACCAAAGTAAGATTTATCATGTGTAAGAACCAATAGTGACAAAAATAGCAAAACATGAACAATGTAATGGAGGTACGGTGGACGCACCAATGGCGCTTCATATACTTGTATATAAGTGTCCCTCTTACATTGCAAGCATAATGTTATTTAAAATTACTAGAAGTTCGGAACACTAACCAGTGTTGTTTTATCTTTTCAACATCATGTTTCAAGCTTTCACAAGTTTCCTCTAAATAAAATTTCAGGACGAAATTTCCTAAAGTAGGGGAGAGTGTGACAACTGTGTTCTGTAAGCATCGTATAATGTAAAACAATGTTGGTTATCAATAAAACAATGTGCTTTGGTGTTATTATATGTGTTATTGTGTTTGATGATTTTACAATATGATTCGATTCCGATTTCAAGCTTTAAATCACTTTCTGGAAGGTTATACGCAAACTAGTGCATAAACATAGTCAGTTTAATGCGACAAACACTCCGGAATAGTGACATAAGCCAAACATACCTTAAATATCCTTTACATAACTTAGAAATAAGTTTCGAAAGATTCGGTATGGCAAAAACATGTTTATTTGAACTAAAGGACTATTTACGACAAAACTGCGAAACGAACATTGGTGACCGCCCGGATAATATTTAAATCCCAAAAATATTCTGTGATGATTAAAATTTTATTTTTAATCAGGTCCGTGTTGAAAAATAAATTAAAACGCTTAAAAGCGCTATTTTTCAAGTTTAAGCGCGTACCGTGTGTTTCTGCGCGACACAGTGCTTATACTGCAAATCGCAGACAACGCAGCCAGTCTTGGCAATTGAAATTTATTTCAGTAATATTTTGGCGAGTTTATTATTATAGAATAATAAAAATAATCTAGAACGCCATAAACCGGCATTTAAACGCTAGATAAAATACCTGGTATCTAGTTAAACACCCGTTTAAGCCAACATATAGCATATTTATATAAAAAGTTGCACATGGACCCCTTCCCCCATCTAATTTTCGGTTCAATATCTAGGTGGCCCCACAAAAAATATTTTCTAAATCTCCTAGATATCATATTTGATATTGTTGGTACTTGAAATCTCTAATAAATCCTTCCATATCTTCCTAAGTTCCTTATAAATCCCACTAGATCACTCAACATCTTCACAACACTCAACCCTCACTCTCTCTCCCTCCTACAACCGTCCCATCTCTCTCTCTCTCTCTCTACATTCATCACCTTCAAGTCTTGTTCTTGAGAATTCAAGCTCATTTCTAGCAACTTTCAAGTTAGTATGAAGATCTAAGGGTGTTCCCAAGGTGTTGTCAAGTGATTACAAGCTTCCTATCATCAAAATCTCATCCTACAACCTACTTGAATCTTGAATGTATAACATTTGTTTTTAAACCATACTTTAGATTCTTGGTTGTTCTTGATGATTGAAGTTTCTCTTGAATCTTGGAATTTTTCACTAAACTTGAAATCTAAAAGAAATGGGTCTTGAAACAAATAAAAAATGGTGATGTATATATGTATGTATAAACCGTACATATATATGTGTGTGTATGAGTCTTGAAGTTCGATTTCTTGTTAAATACTTGTCTATGTTGTTACATGTTCTTGAATAATAGTGTAAATACAAGTATTTGGTGATTTATGTATGATATGTTAAATGTAAAGTACATCAGCAAATAAACATGAATATATCTCATATTTGATGCATCTAAACCCATATAAAATGTTGATGTTATGATAGTATGCTTTAGACACTTGTACATGTGAATATATGTTGATTTAGAGCTCAAGAAGTGATAAAAAAAAATGGTTGTATGACAAAACTGAATTTGAACAGATTATAAGCACTAAAAATGACCCTATTTGATGTAATATAATGGCATGAAACTTTGACATAGGGTTGATAGCTTTGCATGTTGTACATATAGCTTAAAAAGTGGTAAATTATGTGAAATTTGCATGATTTATGTGCTTTACTTAGGACCTGCACTATCATGAGTATAACCATTTTTTATTCAGTAAATAACATGGGATGTGTAAAAATTTCAAGTCATTTCGATTTGGGAAGGTTCGGGTAACGTTTGATGCAAAACTATGCGGTAAAACGGTCAAAAATCGCCTTTTCGGAGGATTTTTACAAAACTGTTTTAAATCAGTAACCAAACTGATATATTTGATACAAAATAATTATTTTAAGTTATATTAAGTTTACTTGGTGATTGGTTAGTCATACGTGAGTTCCGACGCCCAAAAATGTTACCGAATCGCTAAAATAAGTGTTTTTCGACATAACTAGAATGGGTTGTTCATAGGTTATTTTATGTGTTACAATGTGCTATGTGTTTTACAATATGTGTATAATGTTGTGTTAGTGTGGACAAGATTATGTGTATCACACTTGAGTACATATATACAAATACACCAAAATAATCAAAAATAATAACTTTTCGAGAAATCCCAAAGTTATGTGAAAATTCTAAGTATCGGAGAAACTTCGGTATTTTTGTGAGTTTTTGATTATTAAATCATTCTTATTTAATTTAGGACGAATAAATTGAGGGGTTGTGTTAACATATAAAAACGCACCCAAAGGTGAGTACATAGATCACCTCTTTTTATTGTTTTCGATTGTTTTGGGGTGATTCATATGTATCAAATGATTTCAATATTTCAACGATGGTTTCAAAACGATTAAGATGGTTTATACTAAACGAATAACGATTTCGATAATTTGAACGAGCTTGTTGGTTGTAGTTACATAATGAATGACATTCATTAATTTTGGCCGAACCGACCAGTATTAGGTTATGGTACCATAGGATCTGACAAATCCCGTTATCAGACTGCACCCATGGTTATGTGTGGGTTAGGTGGGTAACGACTGAATCTGTGATTGTTAATTTACCCTTTGGTGGTTTATTAATGCGAGAAGCGATAGGCGAGATAGTCGAGTCACGAAGGTTTGGATGTTATTAGCGAGACAATCAAAAGTAGTTTCACGATCTAAAACGAGAATGATTTAAACGACTAAAGCGATTTTAACGAATTAAACGATTGGTTTTCGGTTAGTGTTTAGATAACGGGACGGGTGTAATGTGATGAAAGCATGGTGGATACGCCGCTGGTACTTCCTATATATATATATGTTTTCATCATATTACATACCGTGGCGTTATTTAGTTCACTTGGGTAAACACTTTGAAACGATGTCACACAAACGAGGTTTTCAAAATGATATAAACTATACGAGTTTTATTAACAAGAGTTTATTAAATAAATGTTTTGGGTTAAGAATCATGGCTACGAGATTTTATACACTGTAACCAACTTGATTTGAGTTGGTTAGCTATGCCGCAATACATTACTTCTTAAAACAAGGTTTTTAATTAACTATTGCAACATGTAAACTAGCCATGAATCCGACACTCTCAAAACCCTATGTACTCGCCAGCATTTCTTTGCTGACTTTGTTTTCACATATGTTTCAGGTGTTGTTAAACGATGTTGATTGCTAGGATGCATGGTCACATAGGACTGGACGAGGCCTTAGTGACTTAATAACAATGATAGACTATGTTTAACCTGCTTATTTAGATTTCCAGACGATGTAAATAATTAATGTTTAATAAAACGAAACTTCAAATTTCCGTGTGTTTTGAAACAATGATTCTGTTACAACACTCCCCGACGATTCCGTCGCGATTTGTTGTTTTACGCGGTCGGGGTGTGACATGTATCGAGTAGCGAGACTTAGGAGCTTCGTCCATTACAAGCTCTCGGTGGTTTCCGTAGAGTGGAACCCAGATACGTTCCATGAAGTAGTGGATGCCGTCGTCCTTGAGTTCGAGTTGCTTTTCCATGCCTCGCATGGATTCTGCTAGCAGGTTCTCTTCCTTCAGTGCCTCAACTTGAGCGTTGCGAATCTGTTCAGGAAGGTTCAAATGAATGGTAAGCTGAAGTGCACGGACATGCTTAGGTTTGGTTTCCTTTCGTCTGAGGGCATCGGCTACAATGTTTGCCTTGCGCGGATGGTATTAGATTGCGCACTCGTAATCGTTTAGGAGTTCGACCCATCGGCGTTGTCGCATGTTTAACTCCTTCTGAACAAGTATATGCTGTAGACTCTTGTGATCTTTGTAAATCGTACATTTGGTACCGTAGAACTAATGTCTCCATATGTTGAGTGCGAAGACTACTGGTCCCAGTTCCAAGTCATGGGTTGTCACACCCCAACCGATGGCGGAATCATCGGGGCGTGGCACTGAGCGAAACAGATTGTTCACGAGTATCCATAACAACTATTAATATCATTATATTTAGCGTTAAAGTCCCATACCAATAACATACAAAGACAAACAGTCGTTACAAATAGCAGTTTCATAAACAAGCAAACTGTTCCGATAACTCAGATTTTATTGAATGACGTTTCTAGACCACCTACTTCGTTTCATCAAGCAAAGCATCCTTTCAACCTGTCACATACGTTAAAATATGTCAATACACAGGGTGTAAAGGTGAGTACACAAGTTTGATAGCATATAGTATAGCGAAACGTTTACGCATAACCAACATGTAACACGTAGATATGTGAAGCAAGTAAGCTATCGACAATGACATATGCAACCGACATGACCGCGAGTGTAGAATGCGTAACACATTATCACCACTGTGACCATGTGAAGTAAAACCCTTAACAACCCCTGTCCACGACAGGTGCTGAGTCCAAACTATAGTACTATCGTTGCTAAGGTGTCAGGCAACAATCACTGTGTAAACATAACATACAAGCATTCATCGAATCACGTATAACATGCGAGAGCGGTTAGCGTTAAAAGTGTTTGTGTTGTGTGTTGATGTGATTTGATATAGGTAACGTATGTAACACCCAAAAGTGCGTTAAGCGAAAAAGGGTTCGAGTATACTCACAGTATGTGTTTAGTAAATAAACACAGTCTTGGATTAAAGGGAGCGCATGGGAGATTAGCCTGATCACAGAACGATAGCGTAAGCGTTGAACAGCGTGTAAACAGAGTGTCGAGGAGATAAGTGTCGAATGGTGAGTCGGACGGATGGTCATCCGGATGGATGACCATTCGAACGGTTAATTATTCGAATGAGTTGTGAGTGTTCATAAAACTTTTGAAGTTTTCGTTGTAGTATAAATTCAAGTCATTCGATTGGATGGTCATCCGGACGGATGGCCATTCGATCGGATGGTTATTCGATTGAAAGTGTGATATTCTTTGAAGTTTTGTCAAATTGTTTGAGTATTGAACTTATTAAGACAAGTCACCAGGTCGGATGGTCATTCGATCGGATGGTCGTCCGATCGGATGGTCATCCGATCGGATGGCTATTCGATCGGGGATCCGACGTTTTGAAAATTTTGTAAAATCTTCCAAGTTAAAAAGTTTGAGTTTTTAACAGAGACGACGTGACGACGTGTCAAACAACGAAAACCGTACCAAGTCCAGCTCAGTCGATCGGATGGGAATCACCCCATTCGATCAGACTCAACTGTTCTTGAGGGAGTTTCATGTTCAACCCATGAATCGGTCATCTCTTCGGTTGAAATATCCGTTCTCATATTAGTTTTCTACTAGAGAATGAGTAGAGAGCCTGAATGAGTCCAGATTCCGTCGGTTTTGAGTAGAAAAGTGAAGAATGTTGAAGAAAAGTTTGTAAACTGTTGAACAAGTTTAGATCTCGTGAAGATTCGTGTAAAATAATGTGGAAATCCTTTAGATCTGATCAAATCTTGATGAGATAATGTCACACTTCAGTGTTCATAAGAAACCAAGATGACGTCACCTTAAAGCAGCCCAAATCCGGTGATTTCATGGTGAAAACGGTGATTTTAGTGGAGAAGATGGTGAGAAAGTGTGTAATGATGATGGAAGTACAAGATTTAGGAAGAAAACTTATGAAATCGCTTGGAATCGAGTGAAATGTGCTTGAGGACGAGCTGAGAGTGTCTGGGTCAGATAGAGCTGTCACATCAGTGAACAGTGATCTGACAGGTGGGTATTTATAGGGTGAGAGAGGTAAGGTGGTGGAGTAGTGGGTCGGATGGCTAGTCGATCGGATGGCCATCCGATCGGATGGACATCCGATCGGATGGCCATCCGATCAGATGGTCATCTGGTCGGATGTCCATTCGATTGAGTGGTTATTCGATCCGACGGCTCGTGCGAGTTGGTTTTTCCGACTTTCGTTTCGTGCGATAAGCGTTGCATTGCGTTTAAGCGAGTTGCGAGTAAGCATAGCATTAAACAAGTAGTTACACAAATAACATAACACATAAAAAGCATAAAAGTAAATCTGCGGTTAGAGTTTGCGATGAGATTGCGTTGCGATAGAGTTGCAATTGCGTTTGCGAATAACATCCCAAAACATACACGAGGCACACACAAGTAAAGCACATAATAACACACACATGGAACAATACCAGTAGCTGCGTTTCGAGTTTGCGTTGCGAAGTAACAATGCGATAAAGAGCGTTTTAAATGCGTTAACTGTGTTTTGAATAAGCGTTGTTAAACATAGCTTAAAATATCGTTTAAAATCATTAATCAAAATATCGATTACCACAACGGGTTAAACTATTTATCGAATCTTGAGAGTACAAGTCAGTTAAGCATGAAATGTTAGATTTGAGTAACAACATGACTTGACCTTGACTTTGACTTTGACCTTGCCCTTCCGGGAAGTCGGGTTGTTACATGGGTAGTGTAGTTCTAATGGTGAACTTTGAGCTGGCGTGATGCGTAAGCAATGACGTTCTTGCGTTGCATCAGCACACAACCAAGTCCTTGGATAGACGCATCTTAGTAGACAATGAAATCGTCAGTGCCTTCAAGTAACGAGAAAATAGGTGCACTACAAAGCTTCTCCTTCAGCTGTTGGAACGCATACTCTTGAGCATCACCCCACTTGTAGGTGATACCCTTCTGGGTTAGCGTTGTGAAGGGTTGAGCGATCTTCGAGAAACCCTCGATGAATCTACGATAGTAACCCGCCAAACCCAAGAATTGACGGATTTTGATTGGAGTTCTCGGTGTAGGCCAGTTCTTAATGGAGTTAATCTTAGATGGATCAACATGAATCCTAGCTTCGTTGACGACGTGTCCGAGGAAATGAACTTCAAGAAGCTAAAAGTCGCATTTCGAAAACTTAGCATAGAGTTGTTTGTTATGTAAGAGTTCCAGAATCAGACGTAGATGTTGCTCGTGTTCCTCTTGGTTCTTTGAGTAGATTAGGATGTCATCGATGAATACGATAACGAATTTATCAAGGTAAGGTTTGCATACTCGGTTCATGAGATCCATGAAAATCGCAGGTGCAATGGTTAACTCGAATGGCATAACCAGAAACTCATAATGGCTGTAACGAGTCCAGAATGTTGTTTTAGAGATGTCTTTGTCACGGTCTCTCAACTGATGATAGCCCGATTTAGACCAATCTTATAATAGAAACTCGACCCTTGTAGCTAGTCGAATAGGTCGTCGATATGTGGAAGTGGGTAACGGTTCTTGACAGTCACCTTGTTCAGTTTATGGTAGTCGATATACATACGAAGTGTGTCATCCTTCTTCTTAACAAAAGCACGGGGGCTCCCCACGGTGACGAGCTAGGGCAGACGAAGCCCCTGTCTAACAACTCCAACAGTTGCGTGGATAACTCTAGTTCGGCTGGGGCTAGTCAGTATGGTGCACGAGCTATTGGTGCCGCTCCAGGAGTTAGCTTGATTTGAAATTTGACTTGACAGTGAGGTGGGAGATAAGGTAATTCATCGGGAAATACTTTGGAAAAGTCACGAATAATGGGAATATATTCGATCTTCTGTTCCTTCGTTTGTGTGAATGCATATGTCTGTAGCTTCCGTCTTGTATCGAGTCTTTTTGTATAGATTAAATTATGATATCCGTCACGAAAGTTAGGTTTTGTATGTAAAGTGGTCCATCCAGACGGATGGACATATGTAGTTTCGGATAGATGGCCCTTGCCTATATATAGGTGGTCTAGGGTCTTGTTTATGTAATTTTTGGCAAACATAGGGGAAACGCTGTCGGATTTTGTCCAGGCTTTGTAACTTCTTTCTACGTTAATGAAAAGATCTTTGCACGGTATCTTAGTGATTGTCTTCACCTATTTCTTGGATTCCTCACATGCAAGTAGGAGCTAGGATTCTTGTCGGAGCATTCACATGAACCGAACACGGTCCTCACAAGTGGTAATAGAGCTTGGAGACCGGATTTAAGACTGGAGATCACTTGATACCAGAGATTACTACCAGATTCAAGCCGATTTGGATCTGCATTCTTCACACTTCTACTCATTTCTTCTTTTTCTTGACTTTCTCAGAATTAAAACTCAGATTTTACGATGAAGTCATGGACAAATTTGGCTAAATTTTTTATATGTCGTGTGTAATCAGTGTTCAATCAATCCTCTAGAAATTCAGATCAAAATTCGACCTAAAACTCACTAAAATCAGGAAAAAACCATGAAAAACATAACTTAGGAGTTTCATATCAGTGTTCATCCGGACGGATAGACAAGTCCATCCAGACGGATAGACATTATTAGTTGTGTTTTTTTTTCAAAGTGAAAATTCCATTCGTAAAATAGAAGGCCCATCCGCTCGAATCAACAAATTTCAAGTCCATTCGGTCAAATTGACACTTTGAGTCCATTCGCTCGAAATAAGTTGTTCATCTGCTGATTTGGTCCATCCGCTCACAACGGCAATCCCAATTCAGACGGATAGAGTGTTTTGTGTACTTTCAAACTTGTTTGACTTTTTGTTGACTTTTGCCGGTATTTTCAGAGATTTCAGCGTTAGTGATCATGGAGAATGAGTTTTATAACGAGTTCTTTGATGCATTTACAACTTCCGAACCATCCGCTTCAACTTCCAGTCCGAAACACATGACGAGTGTTATTTCTGAGACATTGAATGTTGATAATGCGTACGGCATATACCAGAAACCACCAAAGTTGATGAATATTAAAGATTACAACAGGTGGAAAGGCAGGTTCGAGAACTGGTTGAAAGCATACACTTATGAGAGCTGGAAATTGATTCAGAAGGGATACACAGTTCCAAGTTTACCGTTTACTAAGTTGGGATCAATTAATCAAGATTTGTTTATTAATGAACAAAAGGCTATCGCACTCATTCATCAGTCTGTCAGAGATGATATCATATCATTTCTTGAATATGATGAGACATCAAAAGGCTTATGGGAATATTTACGAAAGAAGTGTACTGGTGGAGATGAGATAGTCAAGAACAAAAGGTAATTACTGAAGAAAGAGTTCGATCTGTTCACCTGTATTAAAGGCGAGAATGTACTGTCACACCCCGACCACGTAAAACAACAAATCGTGGCGGAAACGTCGGGGAGTGTTGTAGCAGAATCATTGTTTCATAACACATGGAAATTTGAAATTTTTTTTATTGATTAATAGATGTTACAATGTCTTAAAAACATAAATACACAACATAATTAACTAGTCTTGCATCTTTTATTGTCACTAAGGCCCAAGTCCGCCTAAGTGTATCTTGATCAATCCTATGCATCATTTCCTGAAACACATGTGAAAATAGGTACGTCAGCATAAAAATGCATGTGAGATACATAGGTTTTATTGATTTAGGATTCATGACTTGTAAGTTTATAAGAAAATGTTTATTAAAAGTAGTCATGAACCTTGTAAAATGTTTTTGTTTTATAAATCATATAAAAACCGATAAGGAAACAGATGATATAAAAGAAATATGTATGGTTAAGTAAATAACCAAGTAAAGATAAATTTGTATAAAATGCGTTGTTTGTAAAACAATGTTTTGTAAATATATGTTAATTGTGTAAAATGTAATATGTCAAAATTGAAATGGATTAAATAACCCTACGATATGTAATATCATAAAAGCACTTATATATAGGAAGTACCAGCGGCGTATCCACCATGCTTTTATCATATTACACACGTCTCGTTATTTAAATCACTTACCCAAACAAACCACCAATGTAAAAAATGTTCATGTATAACTAAATGTAATGTTTAAACAAATGTTGAAATGTTATTGTGTAAACAAATGTAATGTATAGTGAATAAAAATCCTTTATTGATTAAAAGCATTTACTCGACCTATAAGAAAGAAATGTACAAAACATTCCATTTGAGAAAATAATAATCAAAAGTTATGTTTTGTAAATAATGCATGCTTTACTGATACAAACATCTATGCGGTATTGTGAAAATGCATACATTCAAGCCTTGAGACTGTGGCGATAAACCCTTAAACGAATTAAAGATTTATCTGAGTTATGTGTATCGAATTCGGTCATTCCTTCCATCCAAACATACCTAGGATGTAAGGAGCGGGAGTTGTCAATTCCTATGGTACCACTACCTACTAACGAACGGCGTAGCTAATGTTAATGAATGTATTTTTGAGCCATTTAAACAAACCAAATGTCATACCAAAATGTAAGCATGTTTTATGAAAATAATGTACTAAGTATGAAAAAAATGGACATACATAGCATGAAATGAAATGTAAAACGATGTACTAAGTATGCACTAAATGGACATACATAGCAAAAACATAATGAAATCATGTACTAGTAGTGTACTAATGAACATAGCAAGTATATGATATGAAAACATGGAAAGCACGAAAGTAACAAGTAGGCACATGTGTTTCACCCCAAAACGTTTGAAAAACAGTAAAAGAGGGGTCTATGTACTCACTTGAGATTGCTCAATAGTCTTTGGATAACCACCAAGCAATGCTAGAAAGATCACGGAATCAAACGACACCTAATATAGGTAACTATGTTAATAAACGGACCTAAATCGGAGGATCGGATAAAATGAGGTTTCGTAAACCAAATGAGTGTAAGAACTCATGTAATATGGCTTAACAAAGCCTACATTCTAAAACGGAACCTATCCTAAGTGCTTACGACCCATTACGACTCGTTTAGGTAGCTTACGCTACTTTAACGCGTCGTTCGCGTAAAACGCGTTCGGACCACCTAACTAGTCCTATGATAACTAAAATATGCCTTAACATGTCTAATATTGTTTCCTAATCAGTTTAGATGTCAAAATTTAGGTTACATATGCTTAAAATGAATTTATGCGCAAAAAGGGCATTTTGGTCATTTTCCTAAGGCATATAAACTACCTATCATACAACTAACTAAATGACGTGACCATAAGGTATAACCTTGGAAGGTTATTCCCTATACAACTATGGTCACCTAATGTGTTTGGTCGGATCCTAATGATCGACCAAACGGGTCGGGTTCGAAAGTCTAAGCGGTTGTTTAGACCGCTTATCTTACGACCCTATATAAGCACTAAATTAAAAGTGACGAGTTAAACATGTTAAAACATGTTTAATGAATTTAGAAAACAAGTTTGATATCAAAACAAAGGGTTTTGATACCCAAGAATAGTTTGGTTACAAAATACGCAAGAATACGTATTTTGACCGAAACTACGACTCGTCACTACACCTAAACAACGTGGTAATCAGTAGGTATAGTCACTAGGGACTATAACCATCGTGATTACGCTCACGTTGTGAAGTTCAAACGAACTTCGTGTTGACCATAAACTGGTCAAAGCTGAAAGTCAAACACAGTTTGACTTTCGTGCTTAAAATGCATAAAAGAACGAAAGAGGACTTACAACGGGTCCAAGCTATGGAGTTTTGATCCGATTACTCTCAAGTATGAAGTGTATAACTTCAACTTAGAGAGCCAAATCAGATCAAAGTGTGAGGTTGAAGCAAGAGGGTGGGGGTATTTATAGATTTCATAGAACCGTTAAGATCGTTCATCGAAAACCGAGCTTCGATCTGGACCTTACATGTGTGCCCATGGTTTTAGAATAACATGGGTACCCCAAAACAAGCCCCTAGTTTCATTAAAACCATGTGCAAATGAGGGGAACAGCTGAAACAAGCTGGAAATCAGATTTTCAACTTTGGTCCCTTCCTAAGATAACTATGGCAGATTGTCAATTTTGTTCCCTGAATGTGAAAAACATGGTTTTTGATGCACTTTTTGACGCGTTTAGTCCCTGAATGACCAAAAAGTTTATTTTAGCACATCAAACCCCTCAAAGCCTATTTCTAAGCTATGTATAGGATATTTATGGTATGTTTAACTTATGGTTATGTTCCATAATGTTCGTTAAAGTACGAATCGGCATACTTTCACAGTTTGTCGATTTTAGTCCCTGTAAGCGAATTAACTTGATTTCGACACACCAAACCTTCCAAAACTTATTTCTAAGTTATGTAAAGGTTATTTAAGGTATGTTAAGCCTATGTCACTATTCCGGAGTGTTTGTCGCATTAAACTGATTACGTTTACGCATCAGTGCGCGTATAACTTTCCAGAAAGCGATTTAGAACTCGAAATCGAACAAGAATTGATATGTGAAAATGATACACATATTTATACAAATCCCAAATATGAAACACAATATTTCATCGGTTTGGTATTTGTTTGATGGCCGTGGAGGCACAGGTGTCACAGTCTCCCCTACTTCAGGAAAATTTCGTCCCGAAATTTATTTAGAGGAAACTTGTGAGATCTTGAAACATGAAGTTGAAAAGATAAAACAACACTGGTTAAGGTTCTGAACTTCTAGTAACTTTAATAACATCATGCTTGCAATGAAAGAGGGACACTTATATACAAGTATATAAAGTGTTATAGGTGCGTCCACCGTTCCTCCATTACATTGTTCACGTTTCGTTATTGTTGTCACTATCAGTTCTTACACATGACAAATCTTACTGGGTTCCTGGGCACTGAATTTCATAATTATGTACGCGTCCATAATTATGTAATTCTTTGCATAGTCCGCACAGTGCATTTTATAATGTGTAAGGGAAAACCAAATGAACAGACTTGTGATGAGCGTGACTAGACCACCATAGGGTCCTTTTAATTAAATCGATAAATGATTTAAATAGACTACCAAGGAGTCTGTTCAGCCATATCACCACATGTTATTCTTAACCAGATTCTGAATCAATCTTTTGACTTAGACCACTCAAGGGGTCCCTTTGAATTTTGGAATGGTACTATATAATCCAAGGGTCTTAACTATTACGTAAAAGCCCATTAAGGATCTAGGGTAGTACCTTTTTGAATATCCTACTATGAATCCCTCATATGAAGATATGGAAGATTCTACGAGGATTTGGATAACGAATATCCAGATGACTCAAAAACACAAAATGTATAAAAGAAAACACATGAACACATAATCACAAATTGTTTATCTTGATTTTGTTACCATTTTGTTAATTTGTTTTGTCAATTGTGCACATGTATTTAAAGCACACCAGGTATCCAATCCGTGGATTTCATTTGGCACTTTAAACATTTTCAAGAATCTAACTATGAAGATAGGAAGATTTCAAAAAGAAAATTCGATTTCGATTATAAGGAATCGAAATGTTCGAATTAAGGCATACAAGGAATCCAATGAAGGACTCCGATTTAAGCAATAATCATCCACAAGGATCTAATTGTGAAGATAAGAAGATCCCATATGGATTTTTGGGATTTGAAAAGCGGGAGGCGTTTCAAAACCTTGCACTAGACGTGCTTAAGTCGAAACATGAGGTAAAAATGCTCATGAAGTTGAGGTGCTAGATATGCCAAGGCGACATACGAAGCATAATTTGAAGGTTAAGTCAATGCATGAGAAAATGTTTTTGAAAACTATGCATGGGGTTCTTTTAGAAATGTGTTTAATGTTTTTAAAACCTTACATAATACTTTTGAAATCATAAAGTAGGTGTATTAGATAAGTATATTTACAAAATGTTTTAAAATCATGCGAGATGAATTTTGAAATTATGTATAAGGTTTTTGAAAACATGAATGATGCCTTTGAAATCATACACTTGATATATTAAGTAAATATACTATGTTAAAAATGTTTTCTAACTATATGGGGTATTTTGAAATCAGGAAGGTTGTTTTGAAAATTTATACTATGTATGTTGCTATGAAAACCAGAATGTAATGGGCATGAGATCGAAAAATTACCCTTAGTTATCTAACCAAGGATTTAAAGGCACAGATGTGCAAAATGCATGGTTACTCATAATGTCACTTTATTTCCTGTACTTTGTTTCTTAGAATGAAACGAGTACTTTAAAATTTCCGAGGAAATTATGAGCGATCACTTGAATGGGAGAACCACAAGAGTAGTTTGTAAGAACACAGTTCCTTGTTGTAGGTATCATAGGGGAATGCCATACACACATGTAACTACACTTGTACATCAGAATTGTGAACAACAATTTATTTATAAACAAAACAGATTGTTTCAGGGTTCAACAAAAGATACAAAAGCATAAGTTTCAAATTATTCAAAGTAGCGGCATCTTATAATCAGCCAAATGCTCATCCGTGGGTCAGATTTGCATTAGCAAGCTTTGGGCATTTATTCACGAAATGACCCATCTCGCCACAGTTGTAGCAAGATCCAGGTGGAAAGCGAGCTTGAGCAGGGTTGGCTCGGAGTTGAGTAGCAGTAAGATTTATAACAGCTTTGTTTTGGATAGCAAAGTGGCATATGTCAACCAAATGTCCCCATCATCCATAATGGGTACATTTGAAACATGGTGTTTGATCTAGATGATGACAGTTGCATTGATTTCATAAGGGAGCAGTTCCCTTGTACCGCTTCTTGGCTGGTGGTGCTGCCACCTGGCTAGGTCCCGCTTGATTTGGTGCAATTGCTGCAGGTTTCTTTGAAGCTTTACGCTTCCTTGACCTTTTCAAAGGCTTGGCTTCTGCTTCTTTCGATGCTTCTTGGGTGGCTTCATTATTGAGACGAGACATGGCGACACCTAAATCCACAGACTTTAGGATTACTTCACCTATTCGCTGGGCAAATTTGGCAGTTTGCTCGGACATTTGAGTGTTGCTGAGATGAAGAGACATTCTAGAAGAAATGAAAGGCATAGGAAGAAACAAGTGAAATGTTATTGGATAATCAAAACAGAATGGCAACTCACAAAAAATTGCGATAATTTGTTTGTTACCTAAGGCAAACAAATGAGATGGTGACTAATCAAAGTAATCGGGTCATATTAATGTATCGCGAAGACATGCTTTAGCCTATAAGTGGACACTCACCCCAAGAGTTCCCAGGTAACAGTGACTGGTCCGATTATGTGGATTTGTACGAACACTCTAGCCTTAGACAGAAAACTCAGAGTACAGGCATCCACTCTTCTAGATTGCACGTGTTCACACTATAAGACCCAAACTTTGACGAGATTTTGAAAATTCGGAAGGCACTAAGCCAAAAACAAATCATCCGAAAGGGTGGGTGATTATTTTCAAAATCGTTTTGAAAACTTAGAGGGTTCAAAACCTAGTAATCAATCATCCTAGAACAGATGATTGGTTTTCAAATCGGATTCAAAATTTGTGTTCTTGTTGTGGTTGTCACCTAAGGATAAGTGACGGTATTGTTTTATGATCTAAACACAAGGATCTTGTGTTAGGGTCCTAGGAAGGTTATAGACTAGGTCAAAGCATTACTAATAACCTAATTCCCTATAACCAGGAGCTCTGATACCAACTCTTCTGTCACACCCCGACCACGTAAAACAACAAATCATGGCGGAAACATCGGGGAGTGTTGTAACAGAATCATTGTTTCATAACACATGGAAATTTGAAATTTTTTTTATTGATTAATAAATGTTACAATGTCTTAAAAACAGAAATACACAACATAACTAACTAGTCTTGCATCTTTTATTGTCACTAAGGCCCAAGTCCGCCTAAGTGTATCTTGATCAATCCTATGCATCATTTCCTGAAACACATGTGAAAATAGGTACGTCAGCATAAAAATGCCTGTGAGATACATAGGTTTTATTGATTTAGGATTCATGACTTGTAAGTTTATAAGAAAATGTTTATCAAAAGTAGTCATGAACCTTGTAAAATGTTTTTGTTTTATAAATCATATAAAAATCGATAAGGAAACAGATGATATAAAAGAAATATGTATGGTTAAGTAAATAACCAAGTAAAAATAAATTTGTATAAAATGTGTTGTTTGTAAAACAATGTTTTGTAAAGATATGTTAATTGTGTAAAATGTAATATGTCAAAATTGAAATGGTTTAAATAACGCTACGATATGTAATATCATAAAAGCACTTATATATAGGAAGTACCAGAGGCGTATCCACCATGCTTTTATCATATTACACACGTCTCGTTATTTAAATCACTTACCCAAACAAACCACCAATGTAAAAAATGTTCATGTATAACTAAATGTAATGTTTAAACAAATGTTGAAATGTTATTGTGTAAACAAATGTAATGTATAGTGAATAAAAAGCCTTTATTGATTAAAAGCATTTACTCGACCTATAAGAAAGAAATGTACAAAACAATGCATTTGAGAAAATAATAATCAAAAGTTATGTTTTGTAAATAATGCATGCTTTACTGATACAAATATCTATGCAGTATTGTGAAAATGCATACATTCAAGCCTTGAGACTGTGGCGATAAACCCTTAAACGAATTAAAGATTTATCTGAGTTATGTGTATCGAATTCGGTCATTCCTTCTATCCAAACATACCTAGGATGTCAAGAACGGGAGTTGTCAATTCCTATGGTACCACTACCTACTAACGAACGGCGTAGCTAATGTTAATGAATGTATTTTTGAGCCATTTAAACAAACCAAATGTCATACCAAAATGTAAGCATGTTTTATGAAAATAATGTACTAAGTATGCAACAAATGGACATACATAGCATGAAATGAAATGTAAAATGATGTACTAAGTATGCACTAAATGGACATACATAGCAAAAACATAATGAAATCATGTACTAGTAGTGTACTAATGAACATAGCAAGTATATGATATGAAAACATGGAAAGCACGAAAGTAACAAGTAAGCACATGTGTTTCACCCCAAAACATTTGAAAAAAAGTAAAAGAGGGGTCTATGTACTCACTTGAGATTGCTCAATAGTCTTTGGATAACCACCAAGCAATGCTAGAAAGATCACGGAATCAAACGACACCTAATATAGGTAACTATGTTAATAAACGGACCTAAATCGGAGGATCAGATAAAATGAGGTTTCGTAAACCAAATGAGTGTAAGAACTCATGTAATATGGCTTAACGAAGCCTACATTCTAAAACGGAACCTATCCTAAGTGCTTACGACCCATTACGACTCGTTTAGGTAGCTTACGCTACTTTAACGCGTCGTTCACGTAAAACGCGTTCGGACCGCCTAACTTGTCCTATGATAAGTAAAATATGCCTTAACATGTCTAATATTGTTGCCTAATCAGTTTAGATGTCAAAATTTAGGTTACATATGCTTAAAATGAATTTATGCGCAAAAAGGGCATTTTGGTCATTTTCCTAAGGCATATAAACTACCTATCATACAACAAACTAAACGACGTGACCATAAGGAATAACCTTGGAAGGTTATTCCCTGTACAACTATGGTCACCTAATGTGTTGGTCGGATCCTAATGATCGACCAAACGGGTCGGGTTCGAAAGTCTAAGCGGTTGTTTAGACCGCTTATCTTACGACCCTATATAAGCACTAAACTAAAAGTGATGAGTTAAACATGTTAAAACATGTTTAACGAGTTTAGGAAACAATTTTGATATCAAAACAAAGGGTTTTGATACCCAAGAATAGTTTGGTTGCAAAATACGCAAGAATACGCATTTTGACCGAAACTACGACTCGTCACTACACCTAAACAACGTGGTAATCAGTAGGTATAGTCACTAGGGACTATAACCATCGTGATTACGCTTACGTTGCGAAGTTCAAACGAACTTCGTGTTGACCATAAACTGGTCAAAGCTGAAAGTCAAACACAGTTTGACTTTCGTGCTTAAAACGCATAAAAGAACGAAAGAGGACTTACAACGGGTCCAAGCTATGGAGTTTTGATCCGATTACTCTCAAGTATGAAGTGTATAACTTCAACTTAGAGAGCCAAATCAGATCAAAGTGTGAGTTTGAAGCAAGAGGGTGGGGGTATTTATAGATTTCATAGAACCGTTAAGATCGTTCATCGAAAACCGAGCTTCAATCTGCACCTTACATGTGTGCCCATGGTTTTAGAATACCATGGGTACCCCAAAACAAGCCCCTAGTTTCATTAAAACCATGTGCAAATGAGGGGAACAGCTGGAACAAGCTGAAAATCAGATTTTCAACTTTGGTCCCTTCCTAAGATAACTATGGCAGATTATCAATTTTGGTCCCTGAATGTGCAAAACATGGTTTTTGAAGCATTTTGATGCGTTTAAGCCCCGTTAATCCCATTTCAAGGCTCTAAAATGAAGTTAAGGTATTGGGAACATGAAACATGCTCAAAAATATCTCGGATGTCGGTTCATTTGGTCGTACGGTTGCGTTGTTCGGTTAATTACGACGAAACACGAACGGACGCGAAAAACGATCCTAACTACGCGACGAATGGAATTTTATCATGCCAATCACTAAAATAAAATATTTTAATGATTACATAAATTTTTGGATGTCCGGATGTATTCAGAACGTAAGATATGCGCGAAAATGGAAACTTATGCACTTTTGACGCTTTTAGTCCCTGAATGACCAAAAAGTTTATTTTAGCACACCAAACCCCTCAAAGCCTATTTCTAAGCTATGTAAAGGATATTTATGGTATGTTTAACTTATGGTTATGTTCCGGAATGTTCGTTACAGTATGAATCGGCATACTTTCGCAGTTTGTTGATTTTAGTCCCTGTAAGCGAATTAACTTGATTTCGACACACCAAATCTTCCAAAACTTATTTCTAAGTTATGTAAAGGTTATTTAAGGTATGTTAAGCCTATGTCACAGTTCCGAAGTGTTTTTCGCGCTAAACTGATTACGTTTACGCATCAGTGCGCGTATAACTTTCCAGAAAGCGATTTAGAGCTCGAAATCGAACAAGAATTGATATGTGCAAATGATACACATATTTATACAAATCCCAAATATGAAACAAAATATTTCATTGGTTTGGTATTTGTTTGATGGCCGTGGAGGCACAGGTGTCACATGTACGTCAAATGATCGAGAGGTTCTGTCACTTGAAGCTGGAACTCGAAAGGTTTGGTGTAAGTAAAGACAATGAAGAAATCATTGAAAAGTTTCATGAAGCACTCCCAAATGAAAAAATGATTAGCAATATTATGTGATGATTCTCAAAAACGGGGCTAACACAAAGGATATGACTCTAAATTGGTTGATAGAAAAGTTAGAAGGTCATGAATTGGAGATTAGAAAACAAAACAAAATTAATAGTGCTAACTACCAACAAAATGTAAATCTGTATTATCGTGGTAGTATGATTTCTAACACTCCATCATCAAAGATCGGAACAGCTTTCAGTGCCGACAATACTAGTGATACACTAAAAGGCACTCAAAGCGGTGGATCATCATCTGGAGGTGGATTCGGATATTCGGGAACTGGTTCGAACACACAGTCGTCATCTACATCAAATGCTCCGAACAATTCCAATCAAAACGTGGTTCAATGTAATTTTGCAGTTAATCTGAACAACGCACAGAGTTTTAGTGCAGAGACTGTAAAGCAACATATGGTGTTTCTGGTGTCAATCCTCGAATCCTATGAGAGTCTAGTTGAGGGCAAAATTGGTAACCCGAACATGACAAAAGAGGATTACGATCAGATCGACCCGAAAAAAATGGAGTTGATCGACATAAGGTGGTGTATGGCAAGTGTGATACATAGAGCCCAACGGTTTAAGGAAACCACCGGACGACAGTGCATTGGTGGTCCGTTGACAAAGCTTGGTTTTGATAAGTTAAAGGTGACATGTTTTAAATGTAAGCAGAAGGGCCATTTCAAGCGAGAGTGTCAGAATCAAAGTGTTGATAAACTGTCAACCCATTCCATGATGACTATTACTGGAAGGCAGTTTACCACCGCAACAAGGAGTTGCCCCCTAAAATGAAGCATAATTAGGATGGACCTGCAAAAGAGAAATCCATGGCATTAGTTGTTATTCAAGATGACGAGGGCTTCAATTGGAGTAAATATATTCCAAATGAAGGATTTGCGTTAGTTGCTGCAGTGACACCGGTGACATTCAATCGTGAAAGAGAAATTGCTTGTCAGAAGATGAATAAAATTGAAAGAGCATGGATAGAAGCAAAAAGAGCTGAATGTTGGGATGCTGAGAGACAATGTTGTTTGGATCCTGAAGGAAATGTTGTTACTGATCCAAATACTATCGATTTCGAAGCATTCGTCAAAACTATTCCAACTGAACAGGAAGAGTATAAAGAGGTGTTTGCAAGATTGAGAAGAGAGAAAGAGGAAAAGGAGAGAAGAGGGAATCCTGAAAAATTCGTGAAAGAAATCATCGACGTGAATCAGGAAATGACTGCTGAGAATCTGATGAAGATGGCGGACAAAGTCATGATGACGAAGGCAGTTGACGTAGATAACAAAACTGAGTCCGAGTCGTCAAATCAATTCAGGTCAATGAGTCAAAGTGAAGAAAAAGGTAAGAATAATGAAACCAAAACTGATAATCGTTGCAGGAAATGCATGGAAACATGCAAGGCCTGTAATGCAAAAGATTTGGCACTATCATCCAGAACTGATGAGTTTAACAAGAAAATTGATACATTAAAAGATGAAATAATTTTGAAAGATAAAATCATTAGAATTTCAAAGGAAAGAATTGATCTTTTAGAAGAAAACATAAAAAATGATGAAACAAATGTTGAAAATTTTCGAAAAATAAATGAAACGCTTACGCTTGAAGAGAGAAAAATAAAAGAAGCGTACAAAGTGTTGAAAAAGTCAATCAAAGATGCTGACGAGCGTGATTTTCAATGTCGTCAGATAAATTTACAACTAAGTGCAACTGTTCATGAAAAAGTAAAACATATCCGTACTCTTATGGATGAGATGGAAAAATTGAAACTTCAAATTGAAGAGTTCAAAATTGAAAATGAACATATTAACTTGAAGTTGAAGAGTTATTACACAGCTAGCTTTGTTCTTGACCACCTCATTCCGAAACCAATTGGTAAGAACAAAGATGGTGAAGATGTTTACATAAACGGAAGCGGGGTTGGGTATAATCGCGTTCCACCACCCATTAATGGTGATTTTTCAAAGAAAAATTTAGGGGTGGAAAAGGCATTAAACATCAAACTCGAAAGTGAAGCTGACAAATTACAAGAGAATATTGATGTCACATTCATTGAATCTTCTGATGAGGGAAACGTTGATTCTGAAGTGGTTAAGAATGTGATAAATAATGTTTTGAAAAGTGACAGTGATTCCACAAAGTCCACAATTTCAAACGAATGTTTGGAAGATGAAGATTGTTACTTGAACAATTATATTCCGAAATCCAAACACAACTTAAAGGATGAACCTACCTTGGTTATGTACCAGGTGTGTGGTTCAGATAAGTTGTATTCGGAAGAAGAATTCCCGATCCAAAACGTAAGTGTGGATAAATTACAAAAGGTTTTTAAACTTCTGGAAGTTGAGTTGTCTAAAGTTGAGAATTTGTCGAGCTCAAAAAGGTTTTTGAATTTTCAAAAGGATAAAGCTTATTACAACAAGCCTAAAAACTCACGTGTTTAGAATAAAAATCATAACAATGGGAGTGACGGGCGATGGGGTGGTAAGCAACATCAGAATAGGAATTTTCAAAAATCGAAGTATGTAAAGAAAACAGAGTTTGTAAAAAGTTCAAGTTCACTTGTTCATCAAGAATCTTAGATTTTCACAAAATCAAATGAAGAATTCTTTGCTCAACGAGAAACACAAAAACAGACTGAGGGCACAAGTCGGGTTCGAGATAACCAGACTTGTTTCAAATGCAATGAAGTTGGGCACATTGCTAGAAAGTGTACCAACAACAAGCCTAAGTCTGTTGTTGTCGAAAACAAACAGAAACCAAATGATGTTAAAGGAAAGGCTCCAATGTTTGTTGACAAAAAGACTAAAAAAAGTGAGAATGATTCTAAAATCAAATCTCAACCAGTAAAATGAGGTTTTAAGAAAACTGGTGAGACTTCAAAACAACATGATAAGAAAGAATCAACATCTGGAGTTAAGAAACCTATTTCAAATCAACAAACATGGAAGCCTAGATCTCCAACCAAAACATCTGTTGAACCAAAACCGAAACAAACTTCTTCAACTTCACAAGTCAAGAAGAATGTTCAAAAGGTTTCTGTTGCTGAAACTAAAAAGAAACAAACTTCTCCTACCACACTGGTAAAGAAGTTCATTCCTAAAGTTTCAGTTGATGAAAAGAAGAAACAAACTTCTTCGGCCCCACAGGTCAAGAAGTATGTTCCGAAATCAGTCCAACCTTGTGATCCAAAACTTAATTCAATCAAAAAGGTTGAAGTTGAGACAAAAAATGTTTTAGAGAAAAATGATAAAAATTTTCCCATATTGTATAAAAGTCGTATTCAGCTACCCGAGTCGATGGAGGCTTGGGTTGCTCTATTCAACTACTCACTTCTGATATGTGCAGGAGCTCCCGAGGTCAATATCAAAGTGGATAATGGACAGCGGAGCTTCTAGGCACATGACAGGGATGCTCGCCCTGTTATACGATGTAAGATCTTTCAGAGGAGGTTATTTTGGATTTGTGGGTAATCAAGGAGGAAGAATTATCAGGGAAGGTACTTTCACGAATGGCAAAGTGTCATTTGAGAAGGTTAACTACATTCCCGAACTGGAGAACAACTTGCTAAGTTTCTCTCAAATTTGCGACAGAAAGTTTACCACAACATTTTAATGATAGAGAATGTCTGATTCTCAAGACAGGGTTTGTTATCCCCGAAGAGTGGATTTTGATGCGGGCACCGAGAGAAAACGACCTCTATGTCCTCGACATGAGTATCGCAAACACGACGACCAATCAACCTCAGTGTTTCGATCTGTTCACGTGTATTAAAGGCGAGAATGTATGTCAAATGATCGAGAGGTTCTGTCACTTGAAGCTGGAATTCGAAAGGTTTGGTGTAAGTAAAGACAATGAAGAGATCAGTGACAAGTTACTTGAAGCACTCCCGAATGAAAATGATTGGCAGTATTATGTGATGATTCTAAAAAACGGGGCTAACACCAAGGATATGACTCTAAATTGGTTGATAGAAAAGTTAGAAGGTCATGAACTAGAGATTAGAAAACAAAAAAAAAATTAATAGTGCTTACTACCAACAAAATGTAAATCTGTATTATCATGGTAGTATGATTTCTAACACTCCATCATCAAAGATCGGAACATCTTTCAGTGCCGACAATACCAATGATACACCAAAAGGCACTCAAAGCGGTGGATCATCATCTGGAGGTGGATTCGGATGTTCGGGAACTGGTTCGAACACACAGTCGTCATCTACATCAAATGCTCTGAACAAATCTAATCAAAATGAGGTTCAATGCAATATTGCAGTCAATCTGAACAACGCACAAAGTTTTAGTGCAAAGAATGCAAAGCAACATATGGTGTTTCTGGCGTCAATCCTCGAATCCTATGAGAGTCTAGTTGCAGGAAAAATTGGTAACCCGAACATGACGAAAGAGGATTACGATCAGATCGACCCAGAAGAAATGGAGTTGATCGACATAAGGTAGTGTATGGCAAGTGTGATACGTAGAGCCCAACGGTCTATGGAAATCACCCTACGACAGTGCATTGGTGGTCCCTTGACAAAGCTTGGTTTTGATAAGTCAAAGGTGACATGTTTTAAATGTAAGCAGAATGGCCATTTCAAGCGAGAGTGTCAGAATCAAAGTGCTGATGAAACTGTCAACCCATTCCATGACGACTATTACCGGAAGGTAGTTTACCACCGCAACAAGGAGCAGCCCCCTAAAATGAAGCAGATTGTGGATAGACCTGCAAAAGAGAAATCCAAGGCGTTAGCTATTATTCCAGATGACGAGGGCTTCAATTGGAGTAAATATATTCCAAATGAAGGATCTGCGTTAGTTGCTGCAATGACACCGGTGACATTCAATCATGAAAGAGAAATTGCTTGTCAGAAGATGAATAAAATTGAAAGAGCATGGATAGAAGCAAAAAGAGCTGAACGTTGGGATGCTGAGAGACAATGTTATTTGGATCCTGAAGAAAATGTTGTTATTGATCCAAATACTGTTGATTTCGAAGCATTCGTCAAAACTATTCCAACCAAACAGGAAGAGTATAAAGAGGTGTTTGCAAGATTGAGAAGAGAGAAAAAGGAAAAGGGGAGAAGAGGGAATACTGAAAAATTCGTGAAAGAAATCATCGACGTGAATCAGGAAATGACTACTGAGAATCTGATGAAGATGGCGGACAAAGCCATGATGACAAAGGCAGTTGAGGTAGATAACAAAACTGAGTCTGAGTCGTCAAATCAAGTCCGGTTAATGTGTCAAAGTGAAGAAAAAGGTAAGAATAATGAAACCAAAACTGATAATCGTTGCAGGAAATGCATGGAAACATGCAAGGCCTGTAATGCAAAAGATTTGGCACTATCATCCAGAACTGATGAGTTTAACAAGAAAATTGATACATTAAAAGATGAAATAATTTTGAAAGATAAAATCATTAGAAGTTCAAAGGAAAGAATTGATCTTTTAGAAGAAAAGATAAAAAATGATGAAACAAATGTTGAAAATTTTCGAAAAATAAATGAAATGCTTACGCTTGAAGAGAGAAAAATAAAAGAAGCGTATGAAGTGTTGAAAAAGTCAATCAAAGATGCTAACGAGCGTGATTTTCAATGTCGTCAGATAAATTCACAATTAAGTGCTACTGTTCATGAAAAAGAAAAACATATCCGTACTCTTCTGGATGAGATGGAAAAATTGAAACTTCAAATTGAAGAGTTCAAAATTGAAAATGAACGTATTAACTTGAAGTTGAAGAGCTATTACACAGCTAGCTTTGTTCTTGACCACATCATTCCGAAACCAGTCGGTAAGATCAAAGATGGTGAATATGTTTAAAGAAATGAAAGCGGGGTTGGGTATAATCGCGTTCCACCACCCATTAATGGTGATTTTTCAAAGAAAAATTTAGGGGGTGGAAAAGGCGTTAAACATCAAACTGGAAAGTGAAGCTGACAAATTACAAGAGAATATTGATGTCACATTCGGTGAATCTTCTGATGAGGGAAACGTTGATTCTGAAGTGATTAAGAATGTGATAAATAATGTTTTGAAAAGAGACAGTGATTCCACAAAGTCCACAATTTCAAACGAATGTTTGGAAGATGAAGATTGTTACTTGAACCATTATATTCCAAAATCCAAACACAACTTAAAGGATGAACCTACCTTGGTTATGTACCAGGTGTGTGGTTCAGATAAGTTGTATTTGGAAGAAGAATTCCCGATCTAAAACGTAAATGTGGATAAATTACAAAAGGTTTTTAAACTTGTGGAAGTTGAGTTGTCTGAAGTTGAGAATTTGTCGAACTCAAAAAGGTTTTTGAATTTTCAAAAGGATAAAGCTTATTACAACAAGATTAAACGACTGAGAATGATTCTAAAATCAAATCTCAACCATTAAAACAAGGTTTTAAGAAAACTGGTGAGACTTCAAAACAACATGATAAGAAAGAATCAACATCTGGAGTAAAGAAACCTATTTCAAATCAAGAAACGTGGAAACCTAGATCTCCAACCAATACATCTATTGAACCAAAACCGAAACAAACTTCTTCAACTTCACAAGTCAAGATAAATGTTCAAAAGGTTTCTGTTGCTGAAACTAAAAAGAAACAAACTTCTCCTACCACATCGGTAAAGAAGTTCGTTCCTAAAGTTTCAGTTGATGAAAAGAAGAAACAAACTTCTTCGGCCCTACAAGTCAAAACGTATGTTTCGAAATCTGTCCAACCTTGTGATCCAAAAATTAATTCAATCAAAAAGGTTGAAGTTGAGACAAAAAAAAATTTAGAGAAAAATGTTAAAAATTTTGCCATATTGTGTAAAAACCGTATTCAGCTACCCGAGTCGATGGAGGCTTGGGTTGCTCTATTCAACTAATCACTTCTGATATGTGCAGGAGCTCCCATGGTCAATATCAAAGTGGATAATGGACAGCGGAGCTTCTAGGCACATGACAGGGATGCTCGCCCTGTTATACGATATAAGATCTTTCCGTGGAGGTTATGTTGGATTTGCGGGTAATCAAGGAGGAAGAATTATCGGGGAAGGTACTTTCACGAACGGCAAAGTGTCATTTGAGAAGGTCAACTACATTCCCGAACTGGAGAACAACTTGCTAAGTATCTCTCAAATTTGCGACAAAAAGTTTACCACACATTTTAATAATAGAGAATGTCTGATTCTCAAGCCAAGGTTTGTTATCTCCAAAGAGTGGATTTTGATGCGGGCACCGAGAGAAAACGACCTCTATGTCCTCGACATGAGTATCGCAAACACGACGACCAATTAATCTCAGTGTTTCGTATCCAAAGCTACTGAAAAGGAGTCGATATTGTGGCACCGCAAGATGGCTCACATTCATCTGAGGAAGATGAACTACGTAGTCCACAACGATCTGGTGGAAGGTGTCAATTTGAAGAATTTTCACTTGGGCGATGAGTGTATAAACTGTAAAAAGGGAAAACAAATGAAGAAATCGCACCCGAGGAAACTTCAGAACTCAATCACGAAACCACCAGAAAGGCTACACATGGATCTCTTCGGACCAGTCAATGTGAAGAGCATTTCTGGAGATCTGTATTGCCTTTTGTTGTGACAGACGACTATTCGAGATTCTCATGGGTACTATTTCTGCAGTCCAAAGACGAAGTATTTAAGAGTTTGTTGATGTTGTTCAGAAAGATCGAAAATCTGTATCAGCTGCCGATTAGAAGAATACGTAGTGACAATGGCACGGAATTCAAGAACAACTGAATGACCTAATTTTGTGATGATAAAGGTATCTTGCATGGGTTCAGCACTCCCTACACGCCGCAACAAAATGGGGTGGCAGAGAAAAAGAATCGGACGCTGATTGAAGTTGCACGTACAATGTTAGCCGATTCCAAACTCCCAGTGAGTTTTTGGAGTGAAGCTGTGGCCTCTGCATGCTATACCTTGAACAGAGTGTTAACAGTGAAACCACACAACAAAACATGTTTCGAGTTACTCAATAATTGAAAGTCGAACCTGAAGTATCTTGAGCCGTTTGGTTCTCCATGCACGGTGATAGATCCAGATGGTAAATTCGGTGCTAGATCATTGGAGGGTTTCTATGTTGGGTATGCAAGTCCACTCAGACGAGTATATCTACCAAGCCTCAATCGAGTGATTCAAGTTCAACATGTAGATTGCTAGGGGTACACAATGCCTAATGTGACACCCGGCTCTTCAGGCCGTACCGTACAATTGTAACACGCATTGTGAATAGGTAACAGGACTATATTTGACTAATTATGGTATTTATACATGAAATTTAGTGTATTGATAAAAATTAACTTTGATTAAAATTATGTTGGCAACGGTAAGATAGACGCTTATCGCGTAACGGTTAAAATGCAAAACGAACATCGGTGACCACCCGGACAGTGTTAAAATCCTAAAAATAGTCTGCTATGATTAAAATAATAATTTTAATCCTATTCATGAGGAAAAATAAATTAAAACGCTAAGAAACCCTATTTTTCGAGTTTAAGCGCGTACCGCGCGATGCAGCACGTATACCGACAAAATACTGTCAAGGCAGCCCGCCAAGAAACTTGAAAATCATTTTAGCAATAATTTGATAAGTTTATTCTTATAGAATGAAAAAAAAAAAACGCTTAAATTCCTATTTTTGCGATTTTTAACGTATACAGCGCAGCACAGCGCGCATACTGCCAAATACCGACAATGTCGACAGTCCAGGCAAACAAGATATTGTACAGTAACATTTTGGTGAGTTTATTTTTATAGAGCGCTAAAAATAATTTACAGCGCGCTAAAACGGGTTTAAAACGCTAGATAAAATACCCGGTATCCAGTAAAATACCTGCTTTTACACAATATATGATATATATGTGAATGTATATATATAATGTTGAGAGAGAGAGGATGGGTGGCGGCCATATGGCTGCCCATCTTTTTGCCTTTTGCTTCTATTTTGCCAAGTGTGACCTTGGAACCATAAAACCATCATTTTCACCTCCTACATACTCCATACAAGATCAAACACCACTCTCTCTTCCTCTTGAAAATCTCGGCCGAAACACCCCTTACACACACACATTCAAAAATTTCAAACTATTTTCATGAAGATTCAAGGTTCTTTCAAGGTGATTTCAAGATAAAAAGGGTGTTTGGAAGTGATTTCAAGCAAGAACAACCTCCATCTCATCATTTATTCTCAAAAACTCATCTTGAAGGTATAAAGTTCATTTCACAAATCTTGTTTTGATTCTTAATGATTTAAAATAATGATGGAAGTTTCTCTTGTTCTTGAATCTAAACATAAACTTGAAACTAAAACAAATGGGTTTTTAAAGAAAAATAAAATGGATGAACTTGTATGTATATATGTGTGGCCGTATGTATGTATGTATGTATATGTATATGAGTTCAAGTTTGACTTTTTATTGATTCTTGATTGTCAAGATTCTTGTAAAGTGAAATGCATATGTGATCTTGGAATGTTCTAAAAAGTTGTTTGATGATTGAAATGAATATATGAAAAGTACAAATTTGGAAGCACATGAATGTGTATATATATGTATATATATATGTATATGCATGCACTCAAAATTGTTGTTAGTTCATAAATGTGAAGGATTGTGTCTTGCATTTATGTTGAATGATTAGATGATGATGATCATATGAAGATGATATTAATTTTGAAGATATGAACATAAGTTAAAGGCATGTCTAGATGAATTTAGTCCTACATGATGATGATGATATGATATATGTGCATTAAGTGCTTGTACATAGTCATGCATGTGGGTGTATGTACATAAAATGATGGATAAATGATGTTATGATAAAAATAGTTTTAGATCAGATTATAGACCTTAAAATGAAGTTATTTTGAAGTGTTTAATGATATGTAACTTTATCATAATGTGTGCTAGCTTTGTAAGTTGTACTTGGTACATTAAAAGTTGTAAAATATGTGAAATCGCATGAGTTATGTGACTTAAATAAAAACTGCACTAATCTGAATATAATCACTATTTTAATCAGTAAATAACATGTATTGTGTTAAAATATCAAGTCGTTTTGAGTTGGGATGGTTACGGTAACGTTTAACGCAAAACTATGCTTTAAAACGGTTAAAAATCGGCTTTTCGAATGATTTTCATAAAACTGATTTAGATCAGTAAATAAACTAATATTTTTAGTTTAAAAATAAGTATTTTAACTAATTTCAAGCTTATTTGGTGTTTGGTTGGTCATGCATGACTTCCGACGCCCGAAAACGTTACCGAATCACTAAAATACGCATTTTTCAATGAACATGAGTATGGGTGAAATTTTGAGTGAATCTTATGTGACAAAATGTATTAAGTGATTTGAGTATGTAAATGTGATCATATGTTAAGCGTTAATCTAATAATAGGAAATTTAGATTATGCATGTATGCATGTACGTTTTGTGCGGTAAAAACGATAAAAGTGCGTTAAATGTGTAACTTGTTAGTCGAGCATGAAATTTGATATATATAGGATATTTCATGTGTATTTGCTTTGAAAATAACAAAATAAATAAATTAACAAGATTTCGTGTGTTTCAGTGTTAAATTATATGAACGTTTGTGTATAAATATTATGACGCGCAAATCGTAGGTATATCACGTATGAACGGGAGAGTTAAGGGGATTACACAATAATGGTCACCAATAAAATCATTCAAAATGCAAAATCACAATAATTAAATAAATATATATATGGACTCATATATATATATATATTTTGACGTGCCAACATAATAAAAAAATGACAACGTTTCGAGAAAATCTCAAAGTTATGTGATAATTCTAAGAAACTGAGAAACTTAGGATTTTTGTGATTAAATGTTATTTTGATTTAGAATTGTTCAAATATTAAGACGTATATAATCAATTTCTGGGATTGCGGTTTTAAAATACGCACCCAAAGGTGAGTGTCACTAAACCCCTCTTTTTACAATTTTGCATACATATTTTGGGGGTGGAACACGTTGTTAAAAGGGTTTAATGATGTTTTCGAAATAAAATATACCTTTTTACTATAAAATATATATTTTCGCTGAAAATATATAAAATTTGATGAGTTATACGTTTCACATTAAAACGTTTTTGATGAATAAATATTGGATGTACGGTTTTTCTTAAGTGATACAGGATCGTACCGTTGGAGTACGGATGCCGGCCTGGGTCTCGAATGACGGAGATTCAGGGGATTCGTATACATCGTATATTAAATTGTCATATTAGTAGGATATATATATTGTACGTGAGGCAGACATCATATTGTTCTTCGAGAAAGAACCCCGCGCCCATGATGTCGTTTATTCATTTAAGTATTGCACGCAATGAATTGTTGGTAGATCTATCGGGTTGACAACCCCGTCGTGACTGTGACAACTGGCCCAAACCGGTAATTTCCGTACACTTTAATTATTGCTTAATGACTGCAATTAGGTGCTTAATTGTCAGCAATGTCTGATTACATACTAAACAAGTGAATTCATGCATGTTGTATACTACAAAATATTGCGTTATGCATAAACGAGAGCGTTGCGTCAGAAATAATAGTAAACTCACCGGTAAGACATACTGTGTCAACAGAACTGCAGAAAGCAGTCAGACATTAGAATTGAGGCCTAGGTGTAGGTCCGACAACAAGAATGCATTAAAACCCAAGAGTACATACAAGGGTTTAATATATATACTATACGAAAGCAAAAATAAGCACTAAAAAGCGCCCGGATAATATTTAATCCCACAAATATTCTGTTATGATTAAAATTTTATTTTAATCAGATTCGCGTTGAAAAATAAATTAAAACGCTTAAAAACGTTATTTTTCAAGTTTAAGCGCGTACCGTGTGTTCCTACGCGACACAATGCTTACACTGCAAAACGCAGACAACGCAGCAAACCCAGGAATATACCAGGAATATACCAGGAATATCCCAGGAATATGCCAGGAATATACCAGGAATATGCCAGGAATATGCCAGGAATATGCCAGGAATATGCCAGGAATATGCCAGGAATATACCAGGAATATGCCAGGAATATGCCAGGAATATGCTATATGGAAGGTCTATAAATACCACCATTTCATCACTCCATCTTCACTTCCCTCTCTCCCTCCCTTGTTCTCGGCCCAACCAAGCACCACCGCCACCCTCATTTTCCAACTCATCCATCCATTCCAAGGTGATATTGAGGAGTAAGAAGGCCACTAACGAAGCTCGGTGCAAGCGGATCTTGAAGGACCTTCTTCATTTGCTTTTATCCACCTCTTTTGTCCTCTTAAACTCCCCTAGCCTTGTGCTAGTAGTAAGTGCTTCTAAACATCTTCTTGTTCTCGTTTATGATGGTTAATAGATGATTTAATGGCTAAAAATCATAAACACTAAAGATCACCAACTAAAAGTCTTGTAAAATGATGAACTTAATGGATAAAAGGAAAGTAATGGTGTAAAACTTGTTAAACTTGTTTTGTGATGATTATTTTGTGTTGTTTAATGCTAGTAGTAGTTCGGATCGTCATCTAACCCGGCTAGGTTATGTTCATAGAGCATGGACTAGTGTATGTTAAAGTATAAAAAGGGCAAGATGATGAACACTACTACATAATAACATGAACTTGCGTAAAAGGAATTTTTCTTGTAAAATGAAGTTCTAAACTAGTAGACCTAAAGATCTACAAGTGGTATTTTCGAAAAACCAACTGTAAGACGAAACCATGTTTTAAAACCGGATCTTTTATGAAATAGAGGTGTTTTTGTGAACAAACAAGTGTGTGGACACTAGTGTAACAAAAGTTTTAACAAAGAAATAATTTTCGCAAAAACCGACTAGAAGTTGTAAAACTTCATATTCTTTAAAAATAAGATTTCCAAGGAACCGACTTTATTTTTAGAGATGGAAAAACCTACTAAATGTGTTGAAGAGTTACTACATAATTTTACACAACTTGCAAGTTCATGTGTATGCGATTTGTGTTTATTTTGACTAGTTTGATATTTGAAGATGGTATTTTGATGATGGAAAAAATGATTGGTTGAATTTTAAAAGAAAATGATACGCTAGTAAGCGTGGCCACCTCCAGTTACAGAGGAAACTCTGGCGAAATTTTTCCAGAAAATAACACTTACAATATTTTTGGTGACAAGTGTTATGAATATATTTTTGACTTGTTTTCCAACCAAACTTCGCCATGATTTTATTACGAAATTACCAAATACCGGAGGTGGATTTTCATAAATGGAACTTGTTAACTATATATTTAGAATATATATTTATCGCTTGTATGATTACGTGGTTATTTTGTGAACTAGGTATATATTATTTTTAGAGTAAAAATAATATGACTTGGAGGTACTCGTAACGAATAAAGAAAATATACAAAATACACATGCAACCTATTTAGACAAGATACATAATTCGGGAGCAAAGTGCAAAACACGAGATACTTATATTAATTTTTGAGAAAATAATATAAGTAAGGCACTTAGTTAAAAATGTAAAATATTTTTAACACAAGAATATATACACAAAAGAGAGTGACTGTACTTGTGCGACACAAGTCTAGTGACTAACGTTAAGAAAACGCGTATAGGTTACGACGTTAATTAAGCAAATCCGGTGAAGTTTACGACGCAAGGAACGCAAAGTTGTGAGTTCATGCTCCCCCTTTTCTTTTAACTGTTTTTAGTTTTATAACTCGGGGGTAAAATACATGTTACAAATACTTTAATATTTACAAATTGGTATGTAGTGTACTGAAACGAGAAGTACTCTTGGCGAAAACTAGTGCCAAGAATTGATACGAGAAATCGTGTCACGAATAGGGTACCATAAGCACCATTAATCGTGTACATACTAAGACCGCAGAACAAAAGGTTAGATCTAATAGGTTTCAGGGCAGCCCCACTCTTGGTGACAACTAGAACCAAGTAGTGTTTTTGTGTCTCAGTCGTGAATCGACTATAGAAAAATGCCTATGGTTTGGTGACTTCCTATGTCGTGTCACATGTTAATGGCTTTGCAACCCATTAACACTTGATACATATAGAGATACTTGACTCATTCATGAATACGCGTTTTGAAACAAAATACATACCATGTTTTTCATACAAAGTATACAAACGTTCAATACAAAAACTACATGAATTCACACCAACATTATGTTGATGTTTTTCCAAAACTCACATGTATTTCAGGTAATTAAAGGTGGATGTGCGCGCGGTCTTACTTATGCTCGTGGATGTCGCTATGTTTTATTTTCGCTAAATAAAGTTGTAACTCTTAAGACAATATGCTATCACGTGTTGTAAACACTTGACTTATGTTTTGGTAATGTAATGTTTGAAGTTATTTTGAGCATATAGTATGTTTACCTTTCGTATGCAACGAGAACCTTTCATGATCACACCTCGTGCTTCCGCCGCAGAAAGGGGTGTGACAGATTGGTATCAGAGCTGCGATTGTAGTGAACCAGGATTCCTTCTCGAGTCTAGTCTACAATCTCTAGGATCCTTTCACGAAAACAATTTTCAAAGAGTTTTCATTGCATAAAACGTCCCGCGACATCCACTGCCTGAAACTGTCTACATGAGTCTAGAAAAGACACTACGAGACTTAGAGCGCACTTGAGTAGCACTTGTCATTGACTAGAAATTACTTGCAATTATGTGTGATAATTAGCATGTACTAGAAGTAGAATGTCACAAGTATACGTGACTTTATCTGAAAGCGATGGCCCATCTGAAGGAAGAAATGCGAGGATGAAACGAACTGTGCGGACTGTGCAAGGAGTTACGTAATTATGGATGCATACATAATTATGGAATTCAGTGCACAAAAATCACAGCAAGTCTTGTCACGTATAGATTCCCTCAGTGCAAGCCTACTAAGTACTCTGCTAGAGTAATAATTGTTTGATGTCACTTACGTGGTATGTACCTGTGAATATATATACTACCACTGTCTAGTATGATGATATCAAACAAATGCCTAAACCTATTGGGTTGTGTTCGTCAGAACATGGCACCCAGAAGAGCTATGAACGCTCGTGACCAACCTCCTCCTCCCCCACTGCCAAGAACTGCTGAAGAGCTGAACGCTCTACTGGAAGAAAGGATCTCCGCTGCTATCGCCCAGTACGAGGCAAACAGAACTCAAGACAGTGGAGGACCAAGCAACGCTAGGCGTAATGGGAATGGAGATTCGTCTGGAGGCAATGCAGCTCCAGACTGTACTTTCAAGCAGTTCCTCGACTGCAAGCCGATGAACTATGACGGCACAGGAGGTGCAGTAGCCTTTATACGCTGGACGGAGAAGACTGAAGCTACCATCCGCATGAGCAAGTGTACCGCAGACCAGCAAGTCACTTTTGCTACTGGGTTATTTGTCGACGAAGCTCTGACTTGGTGGAACCTGGAAGCCCAAACTTTGGGTGATGATGCTGCTTATGGCTTAACCTGGGAGGAACTGAAGGAAAGAATGAGAGAGAAGTATTGCTCTCGGGCTGAACTCCAACGGCTGGAAACGGAGTTCTGGCACTTGACCATGGAAGGTGCTGACATTAATGGTTATACTCGAAGGTTCCACGATCTGTCTAGAGTGCTTCCCTACATGGTGACTCCCGAATTCAAGCGCGTTGAACGCTACATTTGGGGACTGGCCCCAGAGTTTCGTGGCATGGTGACGTCGGCCAAACCACAAACAATCACCGAGGCTGTAACTCTGGCTGTCAGCCTTACTGAAGACTGTCTTCGGATGAAGAAGCTGTCACTGAACCCAATAGAAAACACCGAGACGCATGCTGAGTCGTCCGATGACAAGAAAAGGAAGCATGCAAACCTGAATCAAGCAATTCGTAACAACAAGAGTTCCAACAAGAAACGTGACCCCAACCCGCCTCAGGAGGCGAAATCTCTTGCAGCCATGAACGACGCTCCAGCAAAGGGATACCTGGGCACTTTGCCCAAATGCCATCGGTGCAAATGCCATCACGAGGGAATTTGTCGCATCTCAAAGTGTGACAAGTGTGGAAAGTTGGGTCACCGCACTGAAGACTGTTGGAGTAAGAGGAACGGGAATGGAAATCGTAATGGGGCTGATAATAGGAACAATGGTGGAAATGGAAATGGTGCTGGTAACGGGAATGGGCGAAACCAAGGATGCTTCAGATGTGGAAGCAAAGATCATATCATGAAGGATTGCCCAGAAGGAAACAATGCTCAGGCTAGAGCATTTGTGATTGGAGCAAGGAACGCACGCGAGGACCCTAACGTGGTCACCGGTACGTTTCTCATTAACAATCACTTTGCATCCATATTATTTGACACTGCGCCAATTATAGCTTCATGTCTGTGGAATTTAAACGCATGCTTGGAATAGAATCTAGTAGATTAGAAATTCCTTATTCTATAGAACTAGCCAATGGTAAACTTATTGAATCGGGCGAAGTTGTCAGAGGCTGCACATTAGAACTTGGTGAACGAAGATTTAGCATCGACCTCTTACCTATTCAATTGGGTAGCTTCGATGTAGTAGTCGGAATGGATTGGTTGTCCAAGAACAAAACTGAGGTTATTTGTCATGAGAAAATCATTCGCATCCCTTTAGCGAATGGTGAAACTCTCATCGTGCATGGAGAAAAAAGAAACGCGCCTCTTCGAATCATCAGTTGTATGAAGGGACAAAAGTGCCTGAGGAAGGGATGTGTTGCTTTCCTAGCACACGTCATAGACAAGAAGGCTGAGGAGCCGAAACTCGAAGACATTCCTGTGGTGAAGGAATTCCCTGATGTTTTTCCCGAAGATCTGCCAGGACTACCTCCGCAACGACAAGTCGAATTCCGTATAGACTTGGTTCCAGGAGCCGCTCCTGTAGCCAAGGCACCCTATCGACTTGCTCCATCAGAAATGCAAGAATTATCTACACAACTCCAGGAGTTGTTGGATAAAGGATTCATAAGGCCAAGCTTCTCGCCCTGGGGAGCTCCAGTATTATTCGTAAGGAAGAAGGATGGAACACTGCGAATGTGTATCGATTACAGGGAACTGAACAAGCTCACTATCAAGAATCGGTACCCACTACCGAGGATTGATGACTTATTTGATCAACTGCAAGGATCAAGCTACTATTCCAAGATCGACCTTCGATCTGGATACCATCAGTTAAGAATTCAAGAGGAAAGCGTACCAAAGACTGCATTCAGAACGCGATATGGGCACTACGAATTTCTTGTGATGCCGTTTGGGCTGACGAATGCACCAGCAGTCTTTATGGATCTGATGAACCGCGTATGCAAACCATATCTCGATAAATTCGTGATTGTATTTATCGATGATATCCTGATTTACTCGCGAACGAAAGAAGAGCACGAGCAACATCTCAGAACCATCTTGGAACTACTGAAGAAAGAGAAGCTTTATGCAAAGTTCTCGAAATGCGAATTCTGGATTCGCGAAGTACAATTTCTTGGTCACGTTGTGAATGAGAAGGGCATTCATGTAGACCCGTCCAAGATAGAAGCAGTAAAGAATTGGGAAGCTCCCAAGACCCCAACTGATGTTCGACAATTTCTGGGCTTAGCGGGCTATTACCGACGTTTCATCGAGAACTTCTCAAAGATAGCTCAACCGCTAACGACCCTTACACAGAAAGACAAGAAATACGACTGGGGTCACAAACAGGAAGAAGCCTTCCAGCTACTTAAGAACAAGCTCTGCGATGCACCGATACTATCATTACCCGAAGGCACTGAAGACTTCGTGGTCTACTGCGACGCCTCATGACAAGGCTTGGGTTGCGTGCTTATGCAGCGCCAAAAAGTCATCGCTTACGCTTCAAGACAATTGAAAGTTCACGAGAGAAATTATACCACTCACGACCTGGAGCTGGGCGCAGTGGTATTCGCCTTGAAGATTTGGCGACATTATTTATATGGTACTCGATGTACAATTTTCACAGATCACAAAAGCTTACAACACATATTTCATCAGAAGGAATTGAATATGCGCCAGCGGCGTTGGGTCGAGCTGCTGAACGATTATGACTGTGAGATTAAGTACCATCCTGGAAAGGCAAACGTTGTAGCGGACGCGTTAAGCCGAAAAGAAGGGGTTAAGACCCTACGGATTCGAGCATTGGAAATGACTATCCGATCGAACCTCACTTCACGTATTCGTGACGCTCAACAAGAAGCCCTTAAGGTGGAAAATCGCAAAGCTGAATACCTCCGGGGTGCATTGAAGTACATGGCGCCAAATGAAGAGGGAGCCTTATACTTTAAAAAGCGCATTTGGGTTCCGCTCTATGGTGGCCTACGAGAAGTCATCCTTGATGAAGCGCACAAGTCAAGATACTCGATCCACCCAGGGTCGGACAAGATGTATCAAGACTTAAAAGAATATTATTGGTGGCCAAGACTCAAAAGCAACGTTGCTGTCTATGTAGGAATGTGCTTGACCTGCGCTAAGGTTAAGGCTGAATACCAGAAACCGTCTGGCCTACTACAACAACCAGAGATCCCCATGTGGAAGTGGGAGCAAATCTCGATGGATTTCATTACAAAATTACCCAGGACCCCGAGAGGGCACGATATGATATGGGTAATAGTTGATCGATTGACGAAGTCTGCGTATTTCCTACCAATCCGAGAAAAAGACAGCACTGGAAAGCTTGCTGAAATATACTTAAGAGAAATTGTGGCACGTCATGGAGTGCCAATCTCAATCATTTCAGACAGAGATGGACGCTTTGTCTCAAGAATCTGGCAATCATTTCAGGAAGCCTTTGGATCTCAGTTAGATCTGAGCACGGCATTCCATCCGCAAACAGACGGCCAGAGCGAACGGACTATACAAACATTGGAAGATATGCTTCGCGCTTGTGCCATGGACCTTGGCGGCAGCTGGGATACTCATCTACCTTTAGTTGAGTTTTCCTACAATAACAGTTATCATACGAGCATAAAAGCCGCGCCGTTCGAAGCTCTGTATGGCCGCAAATGCCGATCGCCCTTATGTTGGGCAGATGCCGGAGATAAACGTATGGTTGGTCCTGAACTTGTACAAGAGACAACCGACAAGATTGCGCAAATCCGAGAGCGCATTAAGGCGGCTCGAGATCGACAAAAGAGCTACGCTGATCCGAAAAGAAAATCAGTAGAATTCAAGGTGGGAGACAAAGTGTTGTTAAAAGTCTCACCTTGGAAGGGCGTAGTCAGATTTGGAAAGCGCGGAAAGCTAAATCCACGATACATCGGACAATTCAGAATATTGAAAAGAGTTGGTACCGTGGCATACAAATTGGAGTTACCGGAAGAACTTAATGGAGTACATGATACGTTTCATGTATCCAACCTGAAGAAGAGTCCAACACAAGAAAGCGTGATCATCCCGATGGATGAAGTGCATATTGATGAAGCCCTCCGATTTACAGAACAACCCATTGAGGTTACCGACTAGAAAGTCAACAAGACCAGGAGGAGCAGCGTAAAACTTGTCAAAGTACGTTGGAGCACTAAACACGGACCCGAGTACACATGGGAACGTGAAGACCAGTTCAAGGAAAAGTATCCCCACCTATTCAAGAAGACTCCTGCGAGGGTTAGCTCAGCCTGAATTTCGGGACGAAATTCCTTTAACGGGGGGAGACTGTGACAACTGGCCCAAACCGGTAATTTCCGTACACTTTAATTATTGCTTAATGACTGCAATTAGGTGCTTAATTGTCAGCAATGTCTGATTACATACTAAACAAGTGAATTCATGCATGTTGTATACTACAAAATATTGCTTTATGCATAAACGAGAGCGTTGCGTCAGAAATAATAGTAAACTCACCGGTAAGACATCCTGTGTCAACAGAACTGCAGAAAGCAGTCAGACATTAGAATTGAGGCCTAGGTGTACGTCCGACAACAAGAATGCATTAAAACCCAAGAGTACATACAAGGGTTTAATATATATACTATACGAAAGCAAAAATAAGCACTAAAAAGCGCCCGGATAATATTTAATCCCACAAATATTCTGTTATGATTAAAATTTTATTTTAATTAGATTCGTGTTGAAAAATAAATTAAAACGCTTAAAAACGTTATTTTTCAAGTTTAAGCGCGTATCGTGTGTTCCTACGCGACACAATGCTTACACTGCAAAACGCAGACAACGCAACAAACCCAGGAATATACCAGGAATATACCAGGAATATACCAGGAATATGCCAGGAATATGCCAGGAATATGCCAGGAATATGCCAGGAATATGCCAGGAATATGCCAGGAATATACCAGGAATATGCCAGGAATATGCCAGGAATATGCTATATAGAAGGTCTATAAATACCACCATTTCATCACTCCATCTTCACTTCCCTCTCTCCCTCCCTTGTTCTCGGCCCAACCAAGCACCACCGCCACCCTCATTTTCCAACTCATCCATCCATTCCAAGGTGATATTGAGGAGTAAGAAGGCCACTAACGAAGCTCGGTGCAAGCGGATCTTGAAGGACCTTCTTCATTTGCTTTTATCCACCTCTTTTGTCCTCTTGAACTCCCCTAGCCTTGTGCTAGTAGTAAGTGCTTCTAAACATCTTCCTGTTCTCGTTTATGATGGTTAATAGATGATTTAATGGCTAAAAATCATAAACACTAAAGATCACCAACTAAAAGTCTTGTAAAATGATGAACTTAATGGATAAAAGGAAAGTAATGGTGTAAAACTTGTTAAACTTGTTTTGTGATGATTATTTTGTGTTGTTTAATGCTAGTAGTAGTTCGGATCGTCATCTAACCCGGCTAGGTTATGTTCATAGAGCATGGACTAGTGTATGTTAAAGAATAAAAAGGGCAAGATGATGAACACTACTACATAATAACATGAACTTGCGTAAAAGGAATTTTTCTTGTAAAATGAAGTTCTAAACTAGTAGATCTAAAGATCTACAAGTGGTATTTTCGAAAAACCAACTGTAAGACGAAACCATGTTTTAAAACCGGATCTTTTATGAAATAGAGGTGTTTTTGTGAACAAACAAGTGTGTGGACACTAGTGTAACAAAAGTTTTAACAAAGAAATAATTTTCGCAAAAACCGACTAGAAGTTGTAAAACTTCATATTCTTTAAAAATAAGATTTCCAAGGAACCGACTTTATTTTTAGAGATGGAAAAACCTACTAAATGTGTTGAAGAGTTACTACATAATTTTACACAACTTGCAAGTTCATGTGTATGCGATTTGTGTTTATTTTGACTAGTTTGATATTTGAAGATGGTATTTTGATGATGGAAAAATTGATTGGTTGAATTTTAAAAGAAAATGATACGCTAGTAAGCGTGGCCACCTCCAGTTACAGAGGAAACTCTGGCGAAATTTTTCCAGAAAATAACACTTACAATATTTTTGGTGACAAGTGTTATGAATATATTTTTGACTTGTTTTCCAACCAAACTTCGCCATGATTTTATTACGAAATTACCAAATACCGGAGGTGGATTTTCATAAATGGAACTTGTTAACTATATATTTAGAATATATATTTATCGCTTGTATGATTACGTGGTTATTTTGTGAACTAGGTATATATTATTTTTAGAGTAAAAATAATATGACTTGGAGGTACTCGTAACGAATAAAGAAAATATACAAAATACACATGCAACCTATTTAGACAAGATACATAATTCGGGAGCAAAGTGCAAAACACGAGATACTTATATTAATTTTTGAGAAAATAATATAAGTAAGGCACTTAGTTAAAAATGTAAAATATTTTTAACACAAGAATATATACACAAAAGAGGGTGACTGTACTTGTGCGACACAAGTCTAGTGACTAACGTTAAGAAAACGCGTATAGGTTACGACGTTAATTAAGCAAATCCGGTGAAGTTTACGACGCAAGGAACGCAAAGTTGTGAGTTCATGCTCCCCCTTTTCTTTTAACTGTTTTTAGTTTTATAACTCGGGGGTGAAATACATGTTACAAATACTTTAATATTTACAAATTGGTATGTAGTGTACTGAAACGAGAAGTACTCTTGGCGAAAACTAGTGCCAAGAATTGATACGAGAAATCGTGTCACGAATAGGGTACCATAAGCACCATTAATCGTGTACATACTAAGACCGCAGAACAAAAGGTTAGATCTAATGGGTTTCAGGGCAGCCCCACTCTTGGTGACAACTAGAACCAAGTAGTGTTTTTGTGTCTCAGTCGTGAATCGACTATAGAAAAATGCCTATGGTTTGGTGACTTCCTATGTCGTGTCACATGTTAATGGCTTTGCAACCCATTAACACTTGATACATATAGAGATACTTGACTCATTCATGAATACGCGTTTTGAAACAAAATACATACCATGTTTTTCATACAAAGTATACAAACGTTCAATACAAAAACTACATGAATTCACACCAACATTATGTTGATGTTTTTCCAAAACTCACATGTATTTCAGGTAATTAAAGGTGGATGTGCGCGCGGTCTTACTTATGCTCGTGGATGTCGCTATGTTTTATTTTCGCTAAATAAAGTTTTAACTCTTAAGACAATATGCTATCACGTGTTGTAAACACTTGACTTATGTTTTGGTAATGTAATGTTTGAAGTTATTTTGAGCATATAGTATGTTTACCTTTCGTATGCAATGAGAACCTTTCATGATCACACCTCGTGCTTCCGCCGCAGAAAGGGGTGTGACAGTGACCGGTCGCCCCGAGTCAATGTCAAACGACGAATTTAAATTATGTTTTATGTCTAGCTTTGATTATTCCTGCATGGTTAATATATAGTTCGTATCGTCTAGCTAACATACGAGTCTGAAAATAGACGCTATAATTTAATATACAAAACCTGGCCAGTATTACAATTGTCGGAATAATGACCCGATGGCAGGCCCATGGATTTTATCAAAGGAGTAAAATGGACTTTCTAAAACTATATAGATGTTTTCAAATAAACACCTAATCAGAAAGTTTTCCTTGAAATAAAATTTGTTAGTAAATGAATAAGTGAACTCACCTTCCTTTGTGTTGACACTTGATTTTTAACGTGTTCTACAGGTACTTGAAATCGGCTTCGGGAAATCATGGCGCATCTTATGGTGAATGATGCATGTTGTTTCTTATAAATATGTTGGACATCTTTTAAACTTTCTGGGACTTTTGTAATAAGATCCGCGAGGATCAAAGACATCTTAACTATGTGATTGTGTCGTGACTTAAAATGTAACATTTAACAACTTATGTTTAAAATAAACTAATATGTCCAACAATAAAATGCATCGCTCGACAAGATATAAATGGGCACCAAGTCCCGTCTCCACTACGTTAAATATTCCGCTGCGACGTTTTTTTTTTGGGTGTGACAGAAGTTGGTATCAGAGCCATTGGTTGTTAGCGAACTAGATGTTTTCGTGAAAAACACTAGACTTCAACCGAAGAATTTTGAGATATAAAGTCCAAAATTCTCGAAGCCAAGATTTCTAAATAAACATAGAAAATATTTTATCATGTGTGAAGACCATTATGTGTTTTATGTGCATACGTGATATTCTGCTTATTTGAGCCTTATGTGTTACTATTTATGTTGATCACACACTCACTTGTACGGTTATATATGTGTCATAGATGTCGCACGAGCATGAGGTCATCGAGATCAACGACTCAAGTGGCGAGCCAGATTTCGAGACTTCACCCGGATCTATTTTACCAGAGGCACCTATCACGACCCCACAGATGGTTGGTATGGCTGAGTTTGCTTCATCATTCCGTGTCGGCCCTGCTTTCGCTAGTCAGGTGGACCCCCGATATGCTTTCACGAGCAACGGGTGGATTGAAGACAATGATGATGCTCCTTTCTCGATCCATGAGATAGGACAATCATCTGGCACAGTACCAGTTATCGATGACGTGATCAGAGATGTCCCTGTGTTTGGAGGATCTTTCAGTATTGCACCAGCAGTGGATGCCACTATTGTTACTGCTCTACCATTAGAGCCGTCTGTTGCTCCACCTGCTACTGTGATCGAGCCTGTTCCTGAGGTCCCCCCACCTGTTTTATCAGAGACACCTTTACCTGTTATTGAGACACGCGCATCTCCTACGCCTCTATTAGTGTATTATCGCCGCAGAAAGAGAGAGTTAGGCCTGCTGGAGAGGTAGCTTCTACGTCACAAGCTGAGACTGCATCTGCTTCTAAGAAGCAGAAAGGAGTTTGGGTGGACCGATGTTGCCACTGTGACCGACAGTTCGCTGCCATGCGTGAAGAGCTGGAAACGACCAAGGGAAAGCTGAAGGATCTCGAGGGACAAATCAACTGGTTTGATGAGTTGAAGGAGTTAGATGATAGCACGATGAGTCAGATGCATTGGAGTATAGTAGGTCTGGAGGAGTTGGTTAGGAAGATGCTAGAGTTCATAGGGATGAAGCTCTAGATGTTAATTATGTTTGTGGATGGTTGTTTGTTTTTGGATGTTGTGTCTGGATACTCTTTTGATATTTTCTTTTCTTTTAGGGACCTGCGTGCCGATTATGTTTTGTGATATTAGGTAGAAATTTTGTGAAAAACTTGTTATGGATGTCGATGTAGACATACCGATGATTAGACATTATGTACTGGGAAACAAGTTGTTAAATTTCTATGATAATATCAGATAGTTAACTTTTAGTTTAGAAATTGTTCTCATTAATATGTGGATATTATACATGCGCTATGTTTGGTCCACTAATATTTATTGATTGAATTATTTTATTCTGGTTATCGTCTCATGTGCATATTATTGTTGTAAATAATAGAAACGACGAAAATGCCGCCAAAAGCAAAACCGGATACTGGACTACCTGCCACCCCAGAGGAGTTGGCACGATTCATAACTCAACACGTTAATACTGCCTTGGAACAGCGTGATGCTAACCAAAATGACGGTCAGAAAGGTGATTGTAATACTCCTGGGCAGGATCTTGGTGGAACACAGATTGGAAACCATTCAGGTAAAATAATAATCGGAAGGTTTTGGTTGTTCATTTGTCATGATCTCATTGGAACGTATTCCTGATTTCTAATAACTATATGAACAGTGCACCGGAGCATACACAAAACAATCCAGGGTTGTAGCCCAATATCATTTACTGGTGTTCGATGCAATGACGTGACCTCGATATGCGTGATATCAGGCTGTCAGAATGAGTCAGTCATCCGAGTATTTCAGCGGTCTGAATCTGAAATTGGAAATTCGAAGAAGCGCAAACCCGAGAGCTCCAAGAAGACTCCCGAAGTTGGAAGTAGGAAGAAACGCAAGTTGGAGAAATCAAGTGCAACTAACCCTCAAGAGTCAGGAAAGGGTAAGGACTGCGATGGACAAGAGAAGTGCGTCAGATGTAGCCGAACTAGACATATGACTTCCCAGTGTTACGCTAGGAGTACGTTGGATGGAGCTGTACTTGAAGGATGCTTTACATGCGGTGGACAAGGATACTACAAAAGATAATGCCCAAATTCGAAAGGACATGATGTTAAGAGTAATTCTGTTGGGACAAGTGTCAGGAAGGCAAGCGAGAGCCCTGCTACTGTTGCCGATATGTTTCGAATCAAAAGCCGATTTATGTTCATACTTATGATACTAAAGCTGACTGAGTTTCGTTCTAGAAACTATGAACCATTGCTGTGTTCACCTATAAGTAAGCCAAGTATAAGGTGCCCGATATAATTAATAATTGGTAAATTGATAGAAACTAGCGAAGTCGTTCGTAGTTATAGCGTTCAGTAAGGTGATTGTAGTTTTAGAGATTGGATTCGTATCGGTGGAATTAAGAAACTTTGATGAAAATGCAAGGATGAATTTACTTTCAGAGGAAGAAATGAGGACTATTGCTCGGAGAAGCTAGTTGGAATCTTTCATCCCGATGATAACGGAAAGGCGGAAGCTGTTCGCGAGAAGTGATAGAATCGGATGTTGAGTATTGATAGTCGGGAGCGGTCAGTAATGTGAGGATGCTGAGTTATTGAAAAGGGGTTATCCAGCGTTTATTGAGAATGCGATGGATACGAAAACCAAATGTAGGAACGTCGAAGAGATTTCTATCAAAACGCAACTATCCGGAGGTCTTCCTAAAAGGACTTACCTGGATCTTCCCTGCGAGATGGATCGAACTTCGTATCGATCTAACTTACGGTGCTACGCCTGATTGCACAATCTTCTTACAGATTAAGCACTGCCTGAAGTGATAGAAATGACGAGAAAGTTTTCAGAGTCTATGAACAAGAAATTCATTCGATCAAGTTTATCGCCACGAGATGTATCTGCCGTGATGAAATCTTGATTGGAATTTCCTTGATCTAAGGTTACGAATGTCGGACCCTGGAAAAGGGTGGAGAGTGTTGAGATGTGTTGGTGCATTTATGTCTATCGCCTCCGTCAATATGATCCGTAGCAAGAAACCGAGAAACTGTTTTAACTAGCCTTATATTGTTATATTTAGATATGAAAGGCAAGGTGGCATATTTGTAAATAAGGTGAACTTACTTATAAGCCTTGGCCTATAAATAGAAGAGTTAGGGTTAGTTTTAAAGACTTTTGCCATTTGGAGACTTGGAGAGCTCTAGTTTTAGAGAGAGAAGCTAGAGAGAGAAAGTGCTCCACGTGATTCAGGTTCTTGTACGTCATCAGATCTTTCAATAGAATCACCGATTATATTACATTCTCGTGTGTTCGGTCACGTTCGTGTACGGATTCCGCACGTCACACGTTCGGCTCGCACTCGTTTCGGAGTCAAAACCGGTCCTAACAAGTGGTATCAGAGCGGGAGCTCGATTGCACGGATCAAACACACTGAATCGCACTGGATTTCATCAGAATCTGATCTAAATTTCATCCAGATTTGTCTAATTTCTTCATTCTTCATCTTTTTCACGTTTTCAACTAAAAATCGCAAAATTAAACAGGATTTTACGGATAAAAATTGCTGATTTTTGGATATGTTGTACGAAAACACTTGATCTACAAGCCTACAAAGTTTCAAATCTTAACTCTAAGGAATTTGTGAGAAATTTGAATTTTTGTGTTCGAAAAAATTGTCAATATGCAAACTGTTGCTGTTACATTTGTTCTTGATGTTCACCAATCGGATGACAATCTGACCGGATGACCATCCGACTCAAATATCATTCATTACATATCATTTAAAGTTGACTTTCTTTGACTGACACATTCAAAATGTTTGCTGTTCTAGAAGGTGTTCACCGGTCGGATGGCAATCCGACCGGATGACCATCCGACTCAAGTATAACCATATCATTTCATTAAGTGTTGACTATATTGACTGCTACTCAACCGGATTACCACTCGGTCGAATGGCAATCCGAGTCATTACATTTCATTTAAAGCTGACTTTGTTTGCCTGAAACTCACTCGGATTACCACTCGGTCGAACAACAATCCGAGCGAGCTGCCATCATATTCACTGAAAACTTTGACTTTTGTTGACCTATCCGACCGGATTACCACTCGGTCGGACAGCAATCTGAGTCGTTGCAACTAATCTGTTTTTGTTGAATTCAGGTTTCTGTGCTTTGACGAAGACTCATTGACCGACGAACCATTGGAGCGACGAACACTCACTTGTTGACGAACCTTCAGCCGTTGACGAACACTTCATATTGGTTGACGAACCCTTTAGAATATCGAACAATTCAAATTGTGTCAGGCCCATTTAATACATCGTGTGATAAAAGTAATTGGCCCATGTGATTCAATAATAACGTACAACAGTCCACGTGATTCTATCTGGCCCATGTGACATATTAATTGATTGTGAAGTGCAGTCCACTTCATATTGTGCGGCCCAATCAGAATTAAATAGATATATATAGTTATCGGCCCAATTATCAACAGCCCATTTTCTAAAATCACTTATAGTGTAAGTAATGTGAATTGTATTGATGTTGTCGGCCACTTATATTCTGAATTAATTCACTTTGAACTAAGACAAGGGTACTGACAATCACATGCAATTGATAAAGTTGTCATTTTTTTAATAAATTGTGTATTGTATCAGACAATCACGTGAAAAGGATTAGATAAACATTTGTTTTTGAGATTGTTTGTATTGTAGTGCCATCAATCGAGTGGTGGGTCGAGCGGATTGCCACCCGACTCAAAAACAGGTGACTGTCAAAGAGTCGGATACCCACTCGACCGGACAGCATACCCATCCGGTCGGACAACATTCTCATCCGGTCGGACAGTATTCTCATCCGGTCGGACAACACATAACCCATCCGGTCGAACAGCTTCTGTCCGTCCGCTCGGGTCACAAAGGCTCATCAGAACGAAGTCTATTTTTGGCCCATCTGATCCAAGTGTTTAATATTTTTGTTGTAACTAATCATTGTTATTTGATTGTTTCTTGTGTTGTGATTTACGAGGTGTAAATATCGAGGAAATAAAATCATGGCTGAAATCAAAGAGAAATCTAGAGAAGAGATTCTGAAAGAGAAAACCTACAGAGAAAGATGCATTGCTTGTTATCGAATTGAAGAAATGGAAGAAGAGTATGAAGAAGCAAGAAGCAATAGAAGATATGACAAGAAGCGAGAATGCTATGTCAACAAAGATGGTGAACCAGTTGTCTACCGAAAGGAGATAGTGTATGAAGATGTTCTTGCAGTAATTCCTCTGTCTGGCGAGTTTTATTCAAATCTTGCAAAAGATAAGAATTATGAGAAAAAGATGAAGAAACTTGTCAGAGACGTCATGACTGTGAGTATTAGACGAAGAGATGAAAAGAGGATGAAGAAGAATGTTGAATGCATGGTGGATGAGCTGAAGAAAGTTGCTGGTGAAACTAAGGTTGAAGAAAAAGAAGAAGAAAAGATGATTGGAGATGTGAAAGTTGAGGATGTGAAGATAAAAGAGGAAGAGAAGGTGATAAAAGAAGTTGTTGAAGAAAAAGTTGTTATTGAAGAACAGCAGGTTGGTCAAGAAGAGATGATGAAGAAAGAAGAAGAAGAGGTAAAGAATGAGAGTTTGAATGATGTTGTTGATAATGCTGGTGATTATGAGGATCAGAAGAAAGATGAAGCTGATCAGTCACAGACGGAAGCGAAAGCCGAAGTGCCAATCACTGAGGTAAAAACTGAATCTGAAATCTTAAAAACTGTTGAACAGTGCAAGAAATGCATGGAAACATGCAGAGCTTGTACTGAAAAAGACGAAAAGTTCAGAACAAGAGATCTTGAATTTAATAAAATCGAAGAAGTTTTCAAAGAAAAATGCAAAGAAATGCTAGAAAATGAAAAGGCTTTAAAAGAAAATGATGAAAAACTTTCTCAAAAATGTAAAAATTTAGAAAAAGAAAATGAAATTTTGAAAGAAAAGGTTTCAAAAATGACAGAAGAATGTGTTCAAAAAGAAAATGCATGTCAAGAAATGAAAAAGGAATACAATTCAATAAAATTGGCATATCACATTACAAAAGAGTCATATGAAAATGTGAAAAGTCAAATGAAACTTGTTCAATCCAGATTGAAATACTGTTCTGAAACAACTGATACGCTTAAGCGATAGTATTCAATAAAGCAACAAGTTGTCAATTCTTACATTGAGGATGTTGCTAAGCTAAAGCGTCAAATAGCTGATTTAGAACAGGATAACAACAAGTTACATAGTTATCATGCATCATCATATGTGCTTGAAAGAATTTTCAATCTAAAACCGGATGGTAAAGTTTCTGAGCAAAACAAGAAAGGTATTGGCTCATAGTTTCATCAAGTTCCACCACCGGAAAAGTTCGCATTTTATGATGATAAGAAGGTCGAAAAAGCTTTCAACATGGTCGATCAATTACCAGATAACATTGACGTAACCTATTCCAAATCTAATGATTCAAGTGATTCAGAGGTGGTAGGTAAGGTCGTTGAAAGTGTGTTGAAAGAAGAGTCGGTTGATACAGGTAAAGCTGAATCACATGATGAAAATGAAGGTAGTTTTCATGAAGAATATCTGAAAAACTCAAAATCTGAGAAAAATTTGAATGATGATTCAAAAGGATTGGTTTATACCATGATTGGATCGGACAAATTATTCTTAGATGTTGTATTCCCGATTCAGAATGTGATTTCAGAAAAGATTGACAAAGTTTTCAAAATGGTTGAGATTGAAAAATCTGAAATTCCAAAGTTTGCTGGAAAATGACACAAAACTTTTTATAACAAACCTGGTTACAAAAAGAAAACATGAAGGCTGGGTTGGGTTATAAAAAGAAACAAAATTGGAAACAAAATGAAAAGCCGAATTATCAGACAAAGACGAATTTTGTTCACGGAACAAGTTCCGAAGAAGAGAAAGAACTCCAATTTAGACGACAGTCTAATGAAGAGTTCTATGCTCAAAAGAAAACGCAACAACCACAGGTCAAAGATGTTTCAAAGATAACATGTTTCAAATGTGATCAAACAGGACGTCTTGCTCGTAAGTGTCCAAATCTGAAACCTGTTGATGTTGAGTCGAAAAAGAAGTCTGATGATGTTCAAAAACATAAATATGAGGATGTGAAACAAAGGTCAACCAGATTTGATTCAAAACAAACTTGGAGGTACAACACAAACAAGTTTGTTTCAAATCAAACTTGGAAATCAAACCCGAATAGGTTCGATTCTAGACAGACCTGGAATTCTCACACACCCATATTAAGAACAACACGAAGTTGGAAAACAACTGTCGATGCAACAAAACCAAACGAGTTTTGGAAACCAACTGTTGTTCAAAATCAAAATGTTCAAAAAGAGTCACATTTTTACAAACGAGGTACTCCTAAAGGTCAAACATGGAGTGTTAAGAAACAAATGACTTCGGTAAATGAAGAAAAAGATGAGGTTAAAATTGACAAAGTCTTTGTACAAAATGAGAAAGATTTTCCGAAGTTGAATGAAGTATATTGTGTTGAAATGCCTAAGGTCAAACAGACCTGGGCTAAATTGTTCAAGTAATCGAATACTTTGAATGTGCAGGTGCTTCCGAAGAAATCTGAATGTCAGCAAGAAGCATGTAGGAGCAGCCTGGCACGAAAGGAAGAGGCTGCTGGTCCCTACGACTGTTGAACAGGGAGTTTGTTTGATTTTCTGTAAATAAATAAACCGTATTTGAAAAACCCTAAAAATTGAAAATTTAAAAACCAAAAATATGTTTTTATTTTGTCAAAAAGTTGAAAAATCAAAAATATGTTTGTTTTTTTAAATTTCGTCAAAAATTCAAAAATTTCAAAAATATGTTCAGTGAATATGCCGAAACCCTCACGGCTAAACAAACATGATTAATTTCACAAGATTGAAAAATGGTTTTCAAAGTGTAAAATATCAATGTGTTGTAAATCATGGGGGTACGTTATATTTTCTGCAAAACAGAGCATGAGATGCAGAAAATGGATGGCGAGACAATGCTATCTACATCGGTTTGTCAAATTTTCTTTAAATGGTTTTGCATTTTAGGGGGAGTAAGAAATTGTCAGAAAATCCAAAAACATTAGAAAATTTGAAAAAGGCAAAAACATGATAAAATTCAAAAATGAGTTTTTTTGTAAAAAGAGAAAATGATAGTACATCAGTAGACAATCACAGTACGCTAAAGAATTGGAAAGTTAAAATGTGATAAACGGTCTCACTGATGATATGCCAGTAGGTTTTTACACGCTTAGTAGATTGTTTTCGAGATATAAACCTAAATATCAATACTTGCTTATCTCATGGGGAACATCTCTCGGATATATGGGTAACCCCCGAAATCTTGTTTGAAGGGCTTTCTATTTCTGACATACTAGGTCTTTGTACGTGATGATATCTGGGGTATTATACCAGGACTTCTGATTTTGCGGGAGCAATAGCCTAGTCCTCGTATAATACTCTGCACTGCTTTAATCATAAAGTCCACCCTCAGCATAAAAAATGATGAAACATTGAAAAATGCTAATCATGTGCTGTTGAAAAGAAGATCCCCAAGGGGGACCCACCTAAAGTCGAGCCATCATCTCTCTGATTTTGCGAAAGCAATAGCCTGAGTTCTCATGGCCTCGCATTCACCCCTTACAGATATCATTAGTGTACATTCATCTGTAAGACTGAATATAGGAGTATGAATACGGGAGTATATTCTGAGGTGGGACACGCAAATAAGTTAAGTCCTTAAAACACTAATCTCGTATCTCGAATCAGTTGAACTTTGTGTGAAAATTTAAGTGGATCAGTATACTGACAATCTAAGTGAATCGTTTAGAACTTAAAGTGTTAAAAGCTCAACGATACTAGTGGTTTGTCATAAACTGATATGATCCTCTGAAACGAACTCAAACAAAAATATTGTCTGTAAATATGTTTGTAAATATTTCTTTACTGCTTTATATTTCAGAAAATACAAAAAGATTTTGATTTCACTTTATTTTCGACAACCGATGTCTGAGAGCTGAGTTCCAAAATCTAAGTATGCTGATCGTGTTTCTGAAAATAAAACAAGTTCATTAATTTGAAACTTGATATTTTTTTTTAAATCAAAAATCAAAAACAGTTTGTGATATCTCCAAGGTCATTAAATTGGACTTGGATGATTAACTGTGAGGGATTTGGATGCTTATATTGTTAAAATTTAATGAAATAGAGCCAGTTTCTGATTCTGTTCGCTTAAATTCTGCCAAATCTATGAAGTTTGTTGATAAGGGGAGAAAATCAAGTAATTATGGATATTCTCATATTATTATATCTTAGAGCCAGGATCTTGATTTAGAAAGTTTAATAGAGCCAGGTTACGATTCCTGGACAACTGAAAATGCTTTCATTGTAAAAAATATTTTAGCTTATGCTGAGAGAGCCAGGATTTTTAATCCTGGATGTTCAAAACATTTTTACTTATAAATGTTTGAGTGTTGCATATGCTATACCAGACTACGATCCCGACAGCCGAGTCTAAGGGGGAGTCTGAAGATGAGCTCAACGCAAGGGAAAACGTGCATTCAAGGTGCCAGGTATCTATCCTGGAGGAGCTTGTAACCAGAAAGCCAGGTGTCGATCCCAAAAGCACGAAAGCTTAACGAAAGGGAGAGCCTGAAGAGTCTAATCGAAAGAGGAAGCTGAAGCTGAAGACAGATCCACGGGGATTCTGTTCAAGAAAGAGGGAGTCTATGTTGTTGAAAATGATAAAGCTTCAAGAAGACTTAAGAGAGAGAGAAAGACAAGTCGCTACGAGTTTGACTACGGATTGACTGCGGCAATATCCAAGGGGGAGTCTGTTGGTGCATTTATGTCTATCGCCTCCATCAATACGATCCGTAGCAAGAAACCGAGAAACTGTTTTAAGTAGCCTTATATTGTTATATTTAGATATGAAAGGCAGGGTGGCTTATTTGTAAATAAGGTGAACTTCCTTATAAGCCTTGGCCTATAAATAGAAGAGTTAGGGTTAGTTTTAAAGACTTTTGCCATTTGGAGACTTGGAGAGCTCTAGTGTTAGAGAGAGAAGCTAGAGAGAGAAAGTGCTCCACGTGATTCAGGTTCTTGTACGTTATCAGATCTTTTAATAGAATCACCAATTATATTACGTTCTTGTGTGTTCAGTCACGTTCGTGTACGGATTCCGCACGTCACACGTTCGGTTCGTAATCGTTTTGGAGTCAAAACCGGTCCTAACAAGATGAGAGTTTAGGAATCGAGAACGTGTGTAATATAGATCTACAAGGATTCTTCGTAAGAATCCAAGTTTCTCGCAGAAACTAAGAGACTATATTCAATAGATTCGTTTTATTATTTTAATAAGTGCGAAAACAAAACCTGTAGAGTAAAAATTTCGGGGACGAAATTTCCTAAACAGGGGGAGACTGTGACACCCGGCTCTTCAGGCCGTATCGTACAATTGTAACACGCATTGTGAATAGGTAACAGGACTATATTTGACTAATTATGGTTTTTATACATGAAATTTAGTGTATTGATAAAATTTAACTTTGATAAAAATTATGTTGGCAACGATAAGATAGACGCTTATCGCGTAACGGTTAAAATGCGAAACGAACATCGGTGACCACCCGGACAGTGTTAAAATCCTAAAAATAGTCTGCTATGATTAAAATAATAATTTTAATCCTATTCATGAGGAAAAATAAATTAAAACGCTAAGAAACCCTATTTTTCGAGTTTAAGCGTGTACCGCGCGATGCAGCACGTGTACCGACAAAATACTGTCAAGGCAGCCCGCCAAGAAACCTGAAAATCATTTTAGCAATAATTTGATAAGTTTATTCTTATAGAATGAAAAAAATAAATAAAAACGCTTAAATTCCTATTTTTGCGATTTTTAACGTATACCGCGTAGCACAGCGCGCATACTGCCAAATACCGACAACGTCGCCAGTCCAGGCAAACAAAATATTGTACAGTAACATTTTGGTGAGTTTATTTTTATAGAGCACTAAAAATAATTTACAACGCACTAAAACGGGTTTAAAACGCTAGATAAAATACCCGGTATCCAGTAAAATACCTGCTTTTACACAATATATGATATATATGTGAATGTATATATATAATGTTGAGAGAGAGAGAGGATGGGTGACGGCCATATGGCTGCCTACCTTTTTTCCTTTTGCTTCTATTTTGCCAAGTGTGACCTTGGAACCATAAAACCATCATTTTCACCTCCTACATACTCCATACAAACCATACTAGATCAAACACCACTCTCTCTCTCTTCCTCTTGAAAATATCGGCCGAAACACCCCTTACACACACACATTCAAAAATTTCAAACTATTTTCATGAAGATTCAAGGTTCTTTCAAGGTGATTTCAAGATAAAAAGGGTGTTTGGAAGTGATTTCAAGCAAGAACAACCTCCATCTCATCATTTATTCTCAAAAACTCATCTAAAATCTTGAAGGTATAAAGTTCATTTCACAAATCTTGTTTTGATTCTTAATGATTTAAAATAATGATGGAAGTTTCTCTTGTTCTTGAATCTAAACATAAACTTGAAACTAAAACAAATGTGTTTTTAAAGAAAAATAAAATGGATGAACTTGTATGTATATATGTGTGGTTGTATGTACGTATGTATATGTATATAAGTTCAAGTTTGACTTTTGATTGATTCTTGATTGTCAAGATTCTTGTAAAGTGAAATGCATGTGTGATCTTGGAATGTTCTAAAAAGTTGTTTGATGATTGAAATGAATATATGAAAAGTATAAATTTGGAAGCACATGAATGTGTATATATATGTGTGAGCCGTATATATATATATATGTATATACATGCACTCAAAATTGTTGTTAGTTCATAAATGTGAAGGATTGTGTCTTGCATTTATGTTGAATGATTAGATGATGATGATCATATGAAGATGATATTAATTTTGAAGATATGAACATAAGTTAAAGGCATGTCTAGATGCATTTAGTCCATACATGATGATGATGATGATATGATATATGTGCATTAAGTGCTTGTACATAGTCATGCATGTGGGTGTATTTACATAAAATGATGGATAAATGATGTTATGATAAAAATAGTTTTAGATCAGATTATAGACCTTAAAATGAAGTTATTTTGAAGTGTTTAATGATATGTAACTTTGTCATAATGTGTGCTAGCTTTGTAAGTTGTACTTGGTACATTAAAAGTTGTAAAATATGTGAAATCGCATGAGTTATGTGACTTAAATAAAAACTGCACTAATCTGAATATAATCACTATTTTAATCAGTAAATAACATGTATTGTGTTAAAATATCAAGTCGTTTCGAGTTGGGATGGTTACGGAAACGTTTAACGCAAAACTATGCGTTAAAACGGTCAAAAATCGGCTTTTCGAATGATTTTCATAAAACTGATTTAGATCAGTAAATAAATTAATATTTTTAGTTTAAAAATAAGTATTTTAACTAATTTCAAGCTTATTTGGTGTTTGGTTGGTCATGCATGACTTCCGACGCCCGAAAACGTTACCGAATCACTAAAATACGCATTTTTCAATGAACATGAGTATCGGTGAAATTTTGAGTGAATCTTATGTGACAAAAATTATTAAGTGATTTGAGTATGTAAATGTGATCATATGTTAAGCGTAAATCTAATAATAGGAAATTTAGATTATGCATGTATGCATGTACGTTTTGTGCGGTAAAAACAATAAAAGTGCGTTAAATGTGTAACTTGTTAGTCGAGCATGAAATTTGATATATATAGGATATTTCATGTGTATTTTCTTTGAAAATAACAAAATAAATAAATTAACATGATTTCGTGTGTTTCAGTGTTAAATTTTATGAACGTTTGTGTATAAATATTATGACGCGCAAATCGTAGGTATATCACGTATGAACGGGAGAGTTAAGGGGATTACACAATAATGGCCTCCAATAAAATCGTTCAAAACGCAAAATCATGATAATTAAATAAATATATATATGGACTCATATATATATATTGACGTGCCAACATAATAAAAAAATGACAACTTTTCGAGAAAATCTCAAAGTTATGTGATAATTCTAAGAAACTGAGAAACTTAGGATTTTTGTGATTAAATGTTATTTTGATTTAGAATTGTTCCCATATTAGGACGTATATAATCAATTTCTGGGATTGCGGTATTAAAATACGCACCCAAAGGTGAGTGTCACTAAACCCCTCTTTTTACTATTTTGCATACATATTTTTGGGGGTGGAACACGTTGTTAAAAGGGTTTAATAATGTTTACGAAATAAAACATACCTTTTTACTATAAAATATATATTTTCGCTGAAAATATATAAAATTTGATGAGTTATACATTTCACAATAAAATGTTTTTGATGAATAAATATTGGATGTACGGTTTTTCTTAAGTGATACAGGATCGTACCGTTGGAGTACGGATGCCGGCCTGGGTCTCGAATGACGGAGATTCAGGGGATTCGTACACATCGTATATTAAATTGTCATATTAGTAGGATATATATATTGTACGTGAGGCAGACATCATATTGTTCTTCGAGAAAGAACCTCGCGCCCATGATGTCGTTTAATCATTTAAGTATTGCACGCGATGAATTGTTGGTAGATCTATCGGGTTGACAACCCCGTCGTGACCGGTCGCCCCGAGTCAATGTCAAACGACGAATTTAAATTATGTTTAATGTCTAGCTTTGATTATTCCTGCATGGTTAATATATAGTTCGTATCGTCTAGCTAACATACGAGTCTGAAAATAGACGCTATAATTTAATATACAAAACCTGGCCAGTATTACAATTGTCGGAGTAATGACCCGATGGCAGGCCCATGGATTTTATCAAAGGAGTAAAATGGACTTTCTAAAACTATATAGATGTTTTCAAATAAACACCTAATCAGAAAGTTTTCCTTGAAATAAAATTTGTTAGTAAACGAATAAGTGAACTCACCTTCCTTTGTGTTGACACTTGATTTTTAACGTGTTCTACAGGTACTTGAAATTGGCTTCGGGAAATCATGGCGTATCTTGTGGTGAATGATGCATGTTGTTTCTTTTAAATATGTTGGACATCTTTTAAACTTTCTGGGACTTTTGTAATAAGATCCGCGAGGATCAAAGACATCTTAACTATGTGATTGTGTCGTGACTTAAAACGTAACGTTTAACAACTTATGTTTAAAATAAACTAATATGTCCAACAATAAAATGCATCGCTCGACAAGATATAAATGGGCACCAACTTCCGTCTCCACTACGTTATATATTCCGCTGCGACGTTTTTTTTTTGGGTGTGACACCTACGTAGAAACCTGGTGATTCATGGTTGTTTGATTACGAGAAGTGGTGGGAATCATTTCAGCTTCCAGAGGAACCATCTTTTGAAGAAATGATAGTAATATTTCAGCAACATCAGTCTTCCACACATGAAGAAGTACCAAGACAAGTTGAAGTTACTGAAGATCAAGTTGGTACTAATGATGTAGAAGCTGGTCCCAGTCACACTCAAGCCGAAGAACAAACTCAGAAAGGAGAACCAGCAGAACCTATTAAGAATGCTCTGGCCACGGTGTTCGATGAATATGAAGGATCAGACTCTGACAGTCCAACATTCGTCAGAGGCGACTCTGAATCTGAGGGGGAGCAAATCCAGAATGAAGATTAGACAGGCGAAGTCAACCAGAATGTGGAACAGAATGTTTCAAATTTGGAGGAAGAGGTGATAGTTCCTAGAGAGGTGATACCTAGGACACTTTCATATCACCCCGAGGAGCTTATAATCGGAGAACTGCAAACCGGAGTCCAAACAAGACGACAAATTGATCAGGGCTTTTCTTGTTTTTATACTAAAATTGCTCCATTGCAAAATGATTTTTCTCTTAAGTGCATTATTTCGCAGGTGGAACCTAGAATGGATAAGGAAGCACTGACTGAGGAGTCATGGGTCAATGCGATCCAGGAAGAACTGAATCAATTTGAGAAGCTGGGTGTTTGGAATCTAGTTGATCTACCCGATGGTCATCGAAAGATAAACACTAAATGGGTATTCATGTGACAACTGTCAAAAATCCAGGTATCCGTACAATTAATTAATCTTGATTAATGCTTAATGACTATGCTGAATTAGAAATTAACTGCTTTCTAATTACTGCCATACACATACATGTGCATCATACATTATTTAATGTCATATCAATATTGCATGAAAGCTATATTGCATTAAATGATGCCCAAAGCACAGTTAGCACAGTTATCTGATAAATCAGGAATATGCTGATAGAGTTCAGTACATAGACAGACAGTGTGTCGAGACACAGAATGTGCCAGAAACCAAGTACTACACTAGTATAGAGTCTAGGGAAGTAAGGACCACAAAACTGCTTTTCTAGGTGATAGTTTAAGTGCCGGAAAGTGCCTAAAACTCACCCAAAGTGCTGAATTCAGCAAAATTCAGCATTTTAACACATTAATATTATGCAAAAACATGATAAAATGGTCCTGAATCCTTTCCTAAGTGTCGGGAATTAAAAGTGTCACAAAAGGGTACATAAAGAACACTAAACTGCAAGTTTAGCACTTTAACGAATCAGTATCCAACCGAACAACCGGACACTCTGAAACATCAAATTTACACTAGAAGCACTGTTTTAACATTACCAAGCTAGTTATGATCCCCGAACATCATAACACCCTATAAAATATCAAGTAACTAAGTAACTAACTATATACTTGAATTTTTACCCTAAACTTACTATATGATTAAACCTACTCTACATACCCCCCCCCCCCCACCTAGTAATCGGCCATACCCTCTACCATACTTCAAGGTTTCATTTCATTATTTAAATGGATATGGTTCCCTTTTATTAGACATAAAATCCAAGGGTAATTGAGAAAACATGGGTTATATATGTAACCTAAAGCACTAAACTCTCATTCTCACACACACTAGAAAACACACAAGTTCTCTACACCCCCTTGGAGCTCTCGGCCGAGATCACCCACACCCACGTCCACCTTCATTTGATTTTTCTCATACATTCCAAGCATTCACAAAGGTGTTAGAGGTCATACAAAGAAGCTAGGAGCTTTCGGAAGATCAAGGACCTCTCTTGTTTGCTTTTATCCATCTCATTTCTTCACTTGATCATCCCTAGCCTTGTGCTAGTGGTAAGAATCTTAATCTTGCTAGTTTACTTCCATTTTTAGTGGTTAATGATGAATCATGATCAAAAATATCAAGAACACTAAAGAATCTTATGAAGTAAACATGAATATAAGCTTGTTTAGTAGAGATATCTTCATGAATATAAGTTGTTATGCTTATTGATCTTTGATTGTTTGTAGAAGTGATGTTAATCATCATAAGGTCTTGCTAAACCATGATTAAAAACATAGTTTAGCAAGATGTGAAAGTATAAATTGTTGTAGGATGATGGATCATCCACACTTAAAGCATGAACTTGAAAGAAGTAATGTTTTCTTGAAAAACCATGATTAAAGTGAGTTGTTGATCACATGAATCTAAATATTTATGAAGGATTTCAAAGAAACCAAGTTAAAAACATAAGTTTCATATAAACTTGGTTCTTACATAAACAAACACTATTTTTGGTGGTTAAACAAGTGTAGAAACACTTGTGTAACAAGAAGATTTCATAAGGAAACATTTTTGTAAAACATGATTACAAGTTGTAAACATCTAAATTCTCCAAGAATGATGTTTTTACATAAACAACCACACTTTAAAGGGTAACTAAACTCACTAAACACACTACCAAGTTACTACAAATTTTCATAAACTTTCAAGTTCATGAAGTGGTAGATTAAGTATGGTTTTGGCAAATTGGTAAGTATAAGATTGATTAGAGTTAATTATGAATTGATTGTGATGATTTTTACAAAAGAAAATGATATTCTTGAAAGCATGGAAACCTCCATTTTTAGGGGAAACTATGGCAAAATTTTCTAAAAATATTAACACTTAGAAAAATATTTTAAACAAATATTTACAAGTGTGTTTTAACCATGGGATTTCCATACAAACTTTGCCGTAATTTTTGTTACAAAAATATAAGTATTGGAGGTTGGTTTTTATAAATAAAAGTGGCTAGATACATATTTAGAACATATATATACATTAAAGACACACATGTGTGATTATTTGTGTACTTTGTGTAATAGTTATATTATTTTAGGACTTGAAATAATATAACACATCAAAATACCAAGGATTACAATCCAAAATATTACCAAAATCCCAAGGAATGAGTATATAAGTTACACACAAAATATTTGCGAAACCGAACAAGAAATGTAACTTACAAAATATTCCGGAACTTAATTCGCAAGTATATTTTGGTAAATAATATTTTGGACACAAGGAATCGAAAGTATGATTTTTATTATCACAAGAGTATATCATATTTTGACAAGAAGGAAATATATGATTTTTGGTGAATAAATAAATATATATATTCCTTGGAATTATTAGAAGATATATTATTTTTGGGAAAAATATATATATTTTCTTGAGTAAACTTAAAATACATTATTTTTGGATAAAAATAAGTTTATATATATTTTCTAAGTTAGACTTGGAAATATATTATTTTGGAACCACAAATATTTTTGCCAAAAGAAAAATTATAAATAATTTTTCTAAGTAATATTTCTTAAATATATATATACACTTTGGAAATACATATATTGGTGGACTTTTATTAGAAATAATATTCCGGAAAGTATAATATAAATTTAAGTATATGAATACTTAATGAATACAATAAAATACGTATTCTCACACGTCCAAATACTCACCAGAATACGACACCAAAACATGGCAAAAATATACAAATACAAGAATACGAGTACACATGTATAAGTACCCCCATCCTTAGGAAGGAAATACAAGTACTATTATTTGGGAAGTATTAAGTTAATATATATGTTTAACAATTATTCCAAAAATTAATAAATATAATTTAAGTCGAAATATTAATTATTTTGACAATAATTATATAACTTGGAATAATATCAAAAGCGTAAAAGAAACGTAACTCAGAAACGTTAACACCAAGTCAAGGCACGGCCCGTTCGTCTAATAGCCATTAGTACGTTGTAGGTAGTCGTTTACACCGGAGAAGTACGAGTTACGATTGTTGAAGACGCAAGACTGTGAGTTTCGTGTTCCCCCTTTTCTTTAACTGTTTTCAGTTTTATAACTTCGGGGGTGAAGTACATGTTACAATTGTTTACAAATGCTATTATTTGGTATGGTTAGCTAAGGAAGGGTACAATTAGATCATGTGAGTGGTGGGCATAACGCTTAAGGCCATCAATCCTCGTTGTAGGACCGAGGTGTCACACCCCGACCACGTAAAACAACAAACCGTGGCGGAAACATCGGGGAGTGTTGTAACATAATTATTGCTTCAAACCATGGATACAAAAGAGTTTCGTTTTATTAAATATTAAACATTGTCTTAAAGTTAAACAAGCAAGTCAAACATAGTCTATCATAGTTATTAAATCACTAAGGCCTCGTCCAGTCCTAAGTGAGCATGCATCCTATTCGCAATCAACATTAAGCAATATCACCTGAAACATATGTAAAAACAAAGTCAGCAAAGAAATGCTGGCGAGCACATAGTTTTTGTGGGAGTGTCAGATTCATGGCTCGTTTATTCGTTTAAATAACTCGTACAACCTCGTTAATCGATATTAGAAAACCTTGTTTTGTAAACCTTTTGTATTGTAAAATGAATAACCAAGTCAAAACAGATTGGTTATAGTCTATACAACCTCGATGCCATGAATCTTAACTCAAAACATTTGTTTAAGTAACCAAATCGTAAATCGTTCTCGTAATAAAACTCGTATGGTTTATATAGTTTCGTAAACATCGTTATGTGACATCGTTTAGCTCGTTCTCGTTATAGATCATCGTTCATTTGTTTAAATCGTTCATAATCGTTCAATCATTCAAAAATCGTACAATCGTTCAATATCGTTCTCGTTCCAATCGTTCTCGTTTTAATTGTGAAAAACTACTTTTTGGTCGTCTCGCTAATAACATTCAAACCTTCGTGACTCGTTCGTCGTTCAACTCGTTCAAACAAACCACCAAAGGGTAAGTTAACAATCATCAGGTTCAGTCGTTACCCACTTAACCCACACATAACCATGGGTGCAGTCTGATAACGGGATTTGTCGGATCCTATGGTACCATAACCTAATACTGGTCGGTTCGGCCAAAATAATGAATGTCATTCGTTATGTAACTACAACCAACAAGTTCGTTCACATTTTCGAAATCGTTATTAGTTTAGTATAAACCATCGTAATCATTTTTGAAACCATCGTTAACATATCGAAATCGTTTTGATACATATGAATCACCCCAAAACAATCGAAAACAGTAAAAGAGGGGATCTATGTACTCACCTTTGGGTGTGTTTTTATATGTTAACACAATCCCTCAAATTGTTTATTCGTCCTAAATTAAATAAGAATGATTTAATAATCAAAAACCCACAAAATACATAAGTTTCTCCGATACTTAGAATTTTCACATAACTTTGAGATTTCTCAAAAGTTATTATTTTTGATTATTTTGGTGTATTTATATATATGGGTTAGCGTAATACACATAATCTTGTCAACCCTAACATATCATCATACACATATTGTGAAACACATAGCACATTGTAACACATAAGATTTACCCATGAACAACCCATTATAGTGTATGTCGAAAAACACTTATTTTAGCGATTCGGCAACATTTTTGGGCGTCGGAAGTCACGTATGACTAACCAAACACCAAGTAAACTTAATATAAGTTAAAATACTTATTTTTATATCAAAAATATCAGTTTACTTACTGATCTAAAACAATTTTATAAAAATCCTCCGAAAAGCCGATTTTTAACCGTTTTACCGCATAGTTTTGCATCAAACGTTACCCGAACCATCCCAAATCGAAACGACTTGAAATTTTAACATAACCCATGTTATTTACTGAATAAAATGGGGGTTATATTTACCACTTTTTAAGCTATATGTACAACATGCAAAGCTATCAAACCTATGTCAAAGTTTCATGCCATTATAATGTACCAAATAATGTTATTTTTAGTGTTTATAACATGTTCAAAAATATTTTTGTCATACAACCATTTTTTATCATTTCTTGAGCTTTAAATCTACATGTATTCTCATGTACAAGTGTCTAAAGCACACTATCATATCATCATCTTTTATATTAATCTAAATGCATCAATTATGCAACTTATTCATGTTTATTTGCTGATGTATTTAAACATTTATCATATCATACCCAAATCATCCAACACTTGCATTTTAACTATCATTCAAGAACAAGCAACAACTTAAACATGTACTTATCAAAAATCAAACTCAAATCTCATACTCACATATATATTTATGTACGGTCATACATACACACATATGTACCACCATTTTTATTTGTATCAAGACCCATTTCTTTTTAGATTTCAAGTTTGTTAAAATTCCAAGATTCAAGAGAAACTTCAAATCATCAAGAACAACCAAGAATCAAGAGTATGATTTAAACATAAATGTTATACCTTCAAGATTCAAGTAAGTTTTTGGATGAGATTTTGATGATATGGAGCTTGAAATCACTTGAAAACACCTTGGAAACTCCTTTGTATCTTCACACCAACTTGAAATATACTTGAAATGGAGCTTGATTATGAAGAAAAAAGTTGAAGATTTGAAGATGGAGGAGATAAGAGGGGTGTACGGTTTGGGAGGAGAGAGAGAGGAGGATATTGAGTGGAGTGTGATCTTGAAATGATCTTGTAAGATTGTGTAGGATATATAAAGATTTATAATATCTAAAGAATCCAATGGAAATCACAAAAAAAATCAAGAAAGATCAAATTAGATCATGAAAGATCTTGGCAAAATTTTTGGTGGGGTCCCCTTATGGTGACCGTGAATTTCAAGGGGGAGGGGGTCCATGTGTAAGTTTGATTGGTAAATTAGATAAAAACAGGTGTTTAACTGGGTACCGGGTATTTTATCTAGTGCTTAAATCCCGGTTTATGGCGTCTTAAATTATTTTTATTATTCTATAAAAATAAACTTGCCAAAATATTACTGAAATAAATTTCAGTTGCCGAGACTGGCTGCGTTGTCTGCGTTTCACAGTAGAAGCACTGTGTCACGCAGTAACACGCGGTACGCGCTTAAACTTGAAAAATAACGTTTTTAAGCGTTTTAATTTATTTTTCAACACGAACCTGATTAAAAATAAAATTTTAATCATAACAGAATATTTTTGGGATTTAAATATTATCCGGGCGGTCATCAACGTTCGTTTCGTAGTTTTGTCGCAATTAGTTCTTTAGTTCAAATAAACATGTTTTTGCCATACCGAATCCTTCGAAACTTATTTCTAAGTTATGTAAAGGATATTTAGGGTATGTTTGGCTTACGTCACAGTTCCGGAGTGTACGTCGCATTAAACTGATTGCGTTTATGCACCAGTTTGCGTATAACCTTCCAGAAAGTGATTTAAAGCTTGAAATCAGAATCGAATCAAATTGTAAAATCATCAAACACAATTAAACATATAATAACACCAAAGCACAATGTTTTATTGATAATCAACATTGTTTTACATTTAAACGATGATTACAGAACACAGTTGTCACACGAGGGACATGAGTGATAGATCTATTTGGGTGTAGCGAGCCCCGCCCATGTTGGACCAAGGTTTGGCCCATGGGTAGACTATGTCTTACAGCCGGAAGCCCGGTGCGAAATTTGCTAGGTTTGAGCTACCTGCATCACGTCACACATATCAATGGCCTTGCAAACCATTGGTGATCTGTTTTCCTTGTTGCTTTCATACCGGGATTTATAAACATACATACATACTTACAGTGGTTTCAAAGGTTTATACATACACTCAAACAAACACACGAACTCGCTCAACTTTTGTTGATGTTTTCAAAATACATGTATTTCAGGGAATTAGAAAGTGGATCTGGCGGGCGTTGGAAGTTTCATGTTGCGTTGTGAATAAAGATGTCATCCACGGTTGTGAGGTTTGGGTTGGGTGTCTTAATCCTGGACGAGACACGTCTTCCAAACCTTGGTTTTATTTAATGTCTTTTGATGAGTCCTTAGTGAACTCTTAAAACAATTCGTATGGTTTGTAAAACTTGTGTTTGAAGTCTACGTTCTAAAACAATGTTGTTATGTTTTAAACTTATTTAATGGATGACGATCTATGGTTTTATCATATATAGTTGTTGTTATGATTGAATGTGATGGTATTAAGAAAGTCACACCATAAATCACGCTTATGCAAAAGTCAGGGTGTGACAATTCAAATGCAAGAGAGATGATAGAGGAGTAGTTGTGCGAAAAAAAGCTCTCCTGGTTGTTCAAGGTTTTAGCCAGCAGGAAGGTATTGACTTCAGCGAGGTTTATGCTCCTGTTGGTCGGCTACAGGCGATACGAATATTCCTTGCTTTTGCATCATGGAAGGGTTTTAAAGTGTATCAGCTGGATGTCAAATCGGCTTTCCTATATGGCAAAGTTAAAGAAGAGGGGTACGTTGGTCAGCCATCGGGCCTCACAGATCCTATCCACAAGGATAAGGTCTACCTCCTCGATAAAGCCTTATACGGGTTGCACCAGGCCTCGAGAGCCTGGTACGAGACACTCTCTCAGCACCTGTTGTCGAACAACTTTACTCGTGGTAAGGTAGATGCAACTCTTTTTACTCAAGAAGCTGATGGTCATATACTGATTGTACAAATCTACGTGGATGATATTATATTTGGTTCTACGAACGACGCTCTCTGCAAAGAATTTGAACGGGTCATGAAGCTAAAATTTGAGATGAGCTCATTGGGAGAGATGAAGTTCTTCTTAGGCCTACAAGTCGAACAATTGCAGGGAGGAATCTTCATTCACTAAACTAAGTATGTTCACGATGTGTTGGAGAAATTCAGCATAACGGGGACCTCTGCAATGTCTACTCCATTGGCGCTCAACCACGGCATTCATCCGGATCCCACGGGGGATAAGGTCAATGAGACCTTGTACCATCAATGATTGGCTCGCTCATGTACCTCACGGCGTCTAGACCAGATATAATGTAACCGACATCCCTCGCAGCGCGCTATCAATCGAGTCCGAAAGCTTCTCATCTGGTCATCGTCAAGCGAATCTTGCGTTACTTGAAAGGAACTCTGAGTTTAGGCTTGTGGTATCCTAAGGATGGCGATTTCAACCTTGAGGGCTATTCTGATTCAGATTATGGTTGCTACAAGCTTAATGCAAAGTCTATAACCACCGGCTACCAGTTCTTTGGAACACGTCTGGTAACTTGGCAGTGTAAGAAACAGACCATAGTCGCTCTATCTACATGCGAAGCTGAGTATGTCTCAGCTAGCAGCTGTTGTTCACAGATCTTGTGGATCCAACAGTAGATGAGGCACTATGGTCTATAGTTTCTTAACTCGCCTATCTTTGTAGACAATGACATTGCAATTAACATCACTAAAAACCCTGTTCATCACGCTAAGACTAAACATATTGAAATTCGACAACACTTCATTCGTGACTGTTACGAAAAGAAGTTGATTAGAATTGAAAAAATCCACACCGACGAACAGAAAGCTGACTTTTATACAAAAACGTTTGATAATTCAAGGTTTAAATATCTTTTGAAACTTAACGATATGAGGCTTTTTTCGTCAGGGGCAGAAATAGTCGATGGCGATGGTGATTCTGTAACACCCCAAAATAATTAATAGTTAAAATACCAAATATTAAAAGGAAAGAAGTTAGTTTGATGTGCATTAGTCTAACAAGATAAACTAAAGGGGCTGATTTTGTATAAATGGCCAAACTTGATTTTAAAAAAAATAAAACAAATCAAACACATATACACATCAGTGTGTGCGTGTGGGAGCGACCAGGAGGGGGAAGAACTCCCAAACCCTTATTTCATCAAATTGGTCAAATTGAAGGGTGAATTGGGCTTGAAATTACTGCATGAATCAAGAATCTTGATCACTCACACTTGTCTAACACTAGGTAAGTTACAATTTCAGTTTTGGTGATGTTTGATTCTTGAGTGGAATTTGATTAATTGAAGTTCTTGAATAATTGGGTGATGATATGAAATCAGGAAGTGTGATTAAAGTGTGAGATTATAAACCCTAACTGAAATCATGTGAATTGATGGATAAATTTTGTGTTAGAAATTGTCTTGTGCCATGTATTGAAGTAGGTTTTCATCTAGAATGAAAGGCCCCAAGATTTGTGTATGAATTATGTGAATAATAATCTAGGGTTGTTGAACTAGCATGTTAATATGGAGGTAATAAGTAATTAAGCTTGAATAAGATGGAATCCTTGGATTTACCAAGGTTTAAATGAACGAAAATGGCTAATTAGAAGATATGCACATAAGGTGCTTGACAAAACGCCTAAAAGATTTTGATAGACAATAATTGTGGTGTTTGGCTAAATAACAAGCTTTAGTTATGAGCCGAGAGGTTCTAATGATAATTGGCTTGTGCATTTTAGGCAACACGGTTGAGGCGTCGGGAAGTCAAGCCGGTGCGGATACTCGTTTGAAGGGAAAGCTTTAAGGTACGTGGCTAACGCTTCGTTATTATTGTTAATTAGTCTTCATTATCGATGTTTGTTGGCAATATAGAATATGAGATTGAAGTGGTTTGGTTTGCTTGAATGATGGACTTCATGACGGCAAACCAAACGGGTTATTAAGGGTGAGTACAAACTGGGTAACGGAAGTACCTTATCCGTAGACTATAAGCCTGGGTGTCGGGTGATAATGTATTAAACACGCAAACCGGTAATGGGAGCGTGAAAGTAGAACGTAAAGAACCCGAAGATGGGTTGCCTTGATATATTGGTAATATCCCGTTCTTAAGATTCGGGAAGAATGAATTTTAAGGGGTAAAGTGGGTGAAAATGTGGAATAAAAATCCATAAGTTTGATTATGCATCAAATGATGCATATTCATCACGTTTCTCGTTAGGAAAACGTTAATAAATTGAAGGCAGGAAATTATAAGTCTAACTAGTAATTTTGGAATGTCCCGTGTTGTGTTTTGATGCAAATAAAGTGCGAAACTCTAACAAACGGGTCAAATCAGCAAAATATGAAGAATGTGCAGTAGCTACCGTAAGTTACGGTAGCTACCGTAACTTACGGTAGAGAGTAAATTGTTACGGCAGTTTTCTACTGCCTTACGGTAAACCTGTGTTGCCCAGGGGCTACCGTAACTTACGGTAGCTACCGTAATTTATGGTAGAGCCCAGTCACTTTTGTTGACTTTTGCATATCTTAGTTAATTGAATCCGTTTTCGAGCATAGTGTCGATTATACTAATTTCTAAGGATTTTAATATACTTATGTTTGTTAATATTTCCAGCTTTTAGGTAATACGAGTACACGGATGAAGGTCAAGTCAATGCTTCCAAACCTAACACATTCAAGATCTTATTCCGCATCTTTTGTCTTAATTAGATACTCGTAAAACTTATGTAATAGAAGGAATACTTATGTATCCTAATGTTGTTTTGAATGTTCGTTAAACTCGTAAGTACTAAGCTAAGGGTAATATAAATGTTTTGGTTTTAAGTTATAATGAATATTCTTATCTTGTCGGTAAGAATGTATATATTTATAAAAGTAGAGTGTTACAAGTTGGTAATCAGAGCTAAGGTTAAAGACAAATGTGTTCGGTTCAAGGCTTGATCAACATCCGGTAAGAATTTATTTAAAGAAAAATTTAAATTAAAAGATTTGAAGGAATAGTGAATTATTGTGTATGGGAGGAGTATAGTAATATACTCGAAGCCGGGAAGTACACTTGGTATAAACGGTTAAGGCAAAGTTGTGTACTTGGACGAATAGTGAGTATGAATTCTCATGTAAAGGCATGAGAGTGATTGAACAAATTATTTATCAAATTATTTTAACGTTTCAGTAAGAAGATGTCGGGAGGTGCTAGTGACAATGTCCTATCCCTCACTACCGACGAGTTGAAAGAAAAGATTTCCGAGGAAGTCGGAAGGGCAATTGAAGCTAGCCTACCAAGATTTATGGAAAGGATGCAAAACACATTACTTTCGACTATGGAGGAAAAGATGGGTGAATTAAGAGAAGACCCTACCAATGATAGAGGCAAGGCCAAAGAAAAGAAAGGTTGTTCTTATAACAAGTTTATGGCGTGTAAACCCCCGATCTTCAACGGAGAGGTAGATCTGTCGCAATCCCCGATCCCTTATCTGTCCCGGGAACGGGCGGACGCGAGCTCAGAGTTTCGGTGGTATCAGTTATTTAATCTTGCAGCTGAATTTACATCAGGACCGTAGTTAGGAAATGTTTATCAGAGTAAAACCACCATATTTGATATTAATCAACTCATGGGCAAAACCCAAGTTTCTTATTACAATACATTTATAGGGACAAACCCCATTTTATTTAATTTAAAACATCGTTTCTTAGATAACTTTTATAGCCACTTATTTTCCAAGCCGTCAGTGCTCTCGAGCTGGCTTTTTCCCAGTTGGCTTTCACATTGTGTTACCTGAAACATGTTTTAAAAATATTTTGTCAGCGGGAAATACTGGTGAGTGAATCCCAGTTTAATCAAGAAACATTTTATCAATTAGCACAGTATTGAGAGCGATCACATTGTTTATTTCTACACAATTACTCATTCAGTACTGTCAATCCTTGACTTGTGGGTCATATTACACATTGGCTAACTCGTTGTCCAATGGTAACGTACTGTCATTCCGACTTACTACTCGTAAGTAATAAATTTTGTATACAAAACCCCATAATACCGGCAGTAATTGAAGAACTACAAAGACTCAATCACTGCTTAATCGCATTGTAAAACAATTAAGGTTTTGTAAAACATTCCAAAAAGGTTAACAAAAAGAGGATAAACTCACATTGCTATCTTAGATTTCTTGTAAGGGTTTCCTGGATATAATCTATAATTTATACAAATGTACATAGGTTAGTACCATAACGCTAATTAGGGGTATAATACCCGACTATAATGCCTCTAATTCAGAAAGTGAGATTGAGAATTGAGAGATGAACGAACTGAAATGAAACCCGAGGCCTCCTTTATATAGTTGCTGATTTCGACTCTCACGCGGCCCGCGTAAGCGTAGCCATAGGGCTACGCGGCCCGCGTCAACATATGGTCAACGTATAGCTGATCCGGATCACCACCTAGCTTCGACACGATGATGACACATGTCATCACCGGGCTGCGCCACATTTTGGGTCTTAAGCGGCCCGCGTTAACTTAAACGAGGTCTTACGCGGCCCGTTTGAACTAAAGAAACTCAAAGGAATCCGGTATCCACCTTGATACCGCCCGCGTGAATGGTTGGGGTGGGTCTACGCGGCCCGCCTCAACTTACTATTTGTTGTTTTTAATTTATTTTATATATTATAACATATTTCGGGCTTGGTTTTCACGTACGGGTTGTAATATAAGACATATTGGGACATTCTAAAATATACTAGAGTGTTAGACACATTATGAGGGTGTTGGTTTTACCGAGGGTTGTTAAATCCTCCCCACCTTGTTTTAGAGCTCGTCCTCGAGATCTACTGGAATAAGTGCGGATATTTTCTTTTCATTTCAGATTCAAGTTCCCATGTGTACTCAGGTCCTCTTTTGGAGGCCCACTTTACTTTGACCAGAACTAGTCTCTTATGTTTGAGATTCTTGACTTTCCTGTCTTCTATTTGTAGAGGTCTTTCTACAAACTTGAGTTGTTCATTTACCTCTATATCCTTCGGAGGTACTATTAGTGATTCATCAGCTAAACACTTTTTGAGATTTGATACATGAAATACATCATGTATTCCTGCCATTTCCTCTGGCAGTTGTAGCTGATAGGCTACAGGTCCTATTCTTCTAATAATCTCAAAAGGTCCAACATACCTGGGACTTAGCTTTCCCCGTTTGATGAATCTTACTATTCCTTTCCAAGGAGAGACTTTCAATAATACTTTATCTCCTACTTGAAACTCCAATGGCTTGCGTCGGTTATCAGCGTAACTCTTTTGTCGATCACGTGCTGCTTTCAGTCGTTCCTTGACTTGAATAATTTTGTCGGTTGTTTCTTGTACTATCTCAGGTCCAGATAGTTGTTGTTCCCCAATTTCTGCCCAACAGACTGGGGTTCGGCACTTTCGTCCATAAAGTGCTTCGAATGGTGCAGCATTGATACTTGTGTGATAACTATTATTATAAGAAAATTCTATTAAAGGTAAGTGATCGTCCCAATTACCTCCGAAATCGATTACACAAGCTCTAAGCATGTCTTCCATTTTCTGAATTGTCCTTTCTCTTTATCCATCCGTTTGAGGATGATAAGCTGTACTTAATTTTAACTTGGTTCCCATTGCCTTTTGGAAACTTGACCAAAAATGAGAGGTAAATCGACTATCTCTATCAGAAACAATTGATAAAGGGATGCCATGTAAAGAAACAATTTCATTTACATACAATTTAGCTAACTGTTCCATACTGAAAGTTTTCTTCATTGGTTGGAAATGAGCTGACTTGGTTAGTCTATCTACAATCACCCAGATTGTATCATTTCCTTTCTTAGTTTTAGGTAATTTAGTAACAAAATCCATTGTTATCAATTCCCATTTCCACACCGGCATTTCTAATTGCTGTAACAAACCTGAGGGTTTCTGGTGTTCAGCCTTAACTTGTGAACAAGTTAAACATTTAGAAACATAGGTTGCTATGTCCTTTTTCATTCCTATCCACCAGAAATTTTTCCTTAAATCCTGGTACATCTTATCATTTCCTGGATGCATCGTATATTTAGATTTATGGGCCTCTTCTAGTATACGATGACGTAGGTTTCCTAATTTAGGTATCCACATTCTCTTTTTAAGGAATCTCCAAATTCCATCTATTCCTTGTTCCAATTCTTTTAGCATACCTTTTAATTTTTCAGAATCATCCTTAATTACTGATTCTTGTACTTCTCTTATCTGATCATTTAAATCTACTTGCAGATTTAATCTAAGAGAACGTACCCTTTTTGGCTTTTCATGATACTTTCGACTTAAAGCATCTGCCACTACATTTGCTTTTCCTTCATGATACTGGATATCACAATCATAGTCACTAAGCATCTCCATCCAGCGTCTTTGTCTCATATTCAATTCCTTTTGTTTGAAAATATACCTTAAACTCTTATGATCAGTGAATATGGTCAACTTACTACCATAAAGGTAATGTCTCCAAATTTTAAGAGCAAAAATTATAGCTCCTAATTCTAGATCATGAGTTGAATAATTCTCTTCATGATTCTTAAGTTGTCTAGATGCATAAGCTATAACCTTTTGGCGTTGCATCAATACACATCCATAACCTAATTTGGAAGCATCACAATAGACTATGAAGTCTTCAGCTCCTTCTGGTAATGCTAATATGGGTGTATGGGTTAATCTTTGCTTAAGGATTCTAAAGGCTTCTTCTTGTTTTACTCCCCATTCAAACTTAACAGATTTATAGGTTAGCTTAGTTAAGGGAATGGCTAATCTAGAAAAATCTTGAATAAATCTTCTATAATAACCGGCCAATCCTAAGAAACTTCTAACCTCGGTTGGTGATTCAGGGGTTTTCCATTTAGTAATTGCCTCAATCTTTGTTGGATCTACATGAATTCCTTCATAATTGACTAGGTGTCCTAGAAACTGTACCTGTTCTAACCAAAATTCTCACCTAGAAAATTTAGCATAAAGCTTTTCCTTTCTTAACAAACTTAAAAGTGCGTGCAAATGCTTTGCATGATCCTCTTTATTCTTAGAATAAATTAGAATATCATCTATAAAAACAATTATGAATTTATCCAAATATGGCTTACATATTCGGTTCATCATGTCCATAAATACAGCTGGGGCATTGGTTAAACCAAATGGCATGACAGTAAATTCATAATGACCATACCTTATTCTAAATGCGGTTTTAGGAATGTCCTCCTCCTGTACCTTTAATTGATGATATCATGACCTTAAATCGATTTTAGAGAAAAATCGAGCTCCTTGTAACTGATCAAACAGATCATCGATTCTCGGTAATGGATACCGATTCTTAATCGTAACCTTGTTTAATTCACGGTAGTCAATGCACATACGCATTGATTCGTCCATCTTTTTAACAAATAATATCGGCGCTCCCCATGGCGACGAACTTGGTTGTATGAATTCTTTCTCCAACAATTCATCTAATTGTTTCTTTAATTCTTGCATTTCTGCAGGTGCCAAACGGTAAGGTGCTTTGGCAATCGGTGATGTTCCTGGTATTAAATGGATTCTGAATTCAACTTCTCTATCTGGAGGTTGCCCTGGCAAGACTTCTGGAAATATATCTGAAAACTGAGATACTACCGGAATATCTTTTAAATCCTTTCCTTTAGTGTTAGTGATTATGGAAATCAAATACACTATAGAGCCTTTTCTTATAGAACTTGCAGTTTTCATCACAGAGATAAATTTAGTGGACCTAAAAGGTTTATCTCCTTTAATTGTGATCGCTTTACCTTTTGGTGAATTTACTTGAATTGACTTTTGATCACATAAAATACTGGCTTTATTGGCTATTAACCAATCAATTCCTAAAACAACATCAAATCCTGCCAGATTCATAGGATATAGGTTTGCTATAAATTTTTTATTTAAAATTTTTATGCTTGCTCCCTGCAAGATTTCAGAAATCCTAGCGGTTTCTCCATTAGTTGTCTCTACTAAGCATTCTTGTGGTAGTTTAGTTAATGACTGATTTAGAAATTTGCAAAATGATGTATTAAAAAAACTTTGGTTTGCACCAGAGTCAAATAATACTTTAGCAAAGATATCATTAACTAAAAACGTACCAGCTATGACATCTGGAATCATCTTGGCTTCATCTGCAGTCAGAAAAAATGCTCTAGCATTTTTAGTGTTCTTGTTGTTCGTAGCTGGAGCTAATTTTGGGCAATTAGGCTTGATGTGACCTTGTTCTCCGCAATTGTAGCATATCCTGCTGTTTTTCTTCCTGCAGTCTTCTTCCTTGTGTCCCGATATTTTGCAAAAGTTACAGTATATGGAGCATCTTCCTGAATGCTTTCTTTTGCAATTCCTACAGTAAGATGTAGAGGTAGAACCTATATTTTTCCCACGATTAAAATTTCCAGAATGAAATTCTTGTGTGAGCTTTTGGGTTAGGTTCCTTCTTTGATCCTCTTCTCGGGTACGGACTAATTCATCAGTCAAGGTATTTGCTAATTCAACAGCTTCTTCTATGGTTTGAGGTCTAGCTGCCTTGACTACGTGTCTTATCTCTCCAATTAATCCCCAATTATAACGGGAGATTAACACTGGTTCTGGTGAAGCAAGGGTTGGTACTATTCTAGCATATTCGAAGAATATTTTAGTATATCCCTTACTATCCACACCAGTCATCCTAAGGTTTAGGAATTTGTTTGCTATCTGTTCCTTCTCATTAGGTGGGCAGGATTTCCTTTCTACCTTGTTCTTAAATTCTTCCCATTCCATATTGTAGGTTCTATCACTTCCCCTTGATTGGAGGACAGTGTTCCACCATTCTAGTCCTGCATTTTTAAACAAATTAGAAGCAAACAGTATTTTATCTTCTTCAGCACACTTGCTTATCCTTAAGACTGCCTCAGTCTTTTCTATCCAGCGTAAGGTTGCAATGGCCCCTTCGTTGCCCGAGAATTCCATTGGTTTACAAGACCAGAATTCTTTATATGAACAACCGTAAGGCACGGTTCTTCTTCTTTTGGGAATAGGCAATTGAAGTATTGGTCCATTGTTCACGCTGTGTTCTGGTTCACTTGGTCGTTTACTGCTATGTTTACTTTTATTATCAGCATCCTTAACAGTTTGAAGAATAAATGGCATTGCATCTATAATTCCCTGTGCTACTATGTGTTGGATAGCACTATTATCCACTTGATTGTTATTGTTATTGATGCTTGGATTCTCATTAACCACGTTAATGTTACTCTGGTTATCATTATTCAGATTTCCTTGATTTCCTTCGTCGGCCATCTGAATTTTAAACATTTACCCCATATTAATATCACAATTAATATCTAATATAATTAATCACATGATACGCAATCTAGCCAAAAGCGTCGATCATTGCGACTTGTACTCGATTTTCATATACTATGCGTCTATTACACACTAGTACTGAAATAAAGATTACAATACCAATAGAAAGAAAATTACACTAATAATACTATGCATCCGTACACATATTTTATTTTATTTTTATTATATTTTATTTTATTATTACTACCGTTTCCTCCATTCTCACATTCACGGATATGGATTTATCCAAAAATCCATATTGCGTTCATCGTATTTCCATACGAGACGCTCTCCCACCTGTCTCATTCGCTCACTGCTTTCTAAAATTTCCTCCCCGAAAGTCCTAAGTTCTTGCATGTTTTCTGCACTCATTGGGGGTGCAGGTTCTAGGACTGGGTTCGGAATCTGGGGTGCGGGTTCCTGATATGGGGGTGAAAGTGCCTGAAATCGGTAAGGATCTTCTAAAATTTCCCTAATATGTTAATCATGGTAATAGGGATCTAAAGGGTCCATACCAGGGTAGGCTCCTATGTTTTGTATGGGTGTGTCTTGATGGATAGGGTAACGTTGCACAAAGTCCCTATTATCATCCCACCAGGGGTCGTAATTTGGGTCTAGGGGGTTTGGTGCAGGTATCCTAGGGATTTCTTCTGGGTTAAAGTCATGCATCTCCACTTGGTTTTCCGGATTTTCTATCTCCATGGGTTGATCTGGGTTTTGTGGATGTGGGGCTACTAGTTGTTCCAGACTCGGGTCAGCAGCAGTTGTAGCTAGGATATGGAAATTGGCTAGGCTTCTATTAAGCATATCCTGCGTATGGGCAGCTGTCTTACGCTTAGCAGCTGCTAGAACTCTTTGATGTTGCAACTTTCGCATTCTCTTCCTACGAGCAAAAGCTTCCTTACTGAACCATCCTCGTTTCTTATGAGGGAATGGCTCTTCTGACTGTGCTCTAAAAGCAAACATTCCTTCTTCCTGATCAGCAGTATACCCAGAGAGGACAGGCTGTGAAGAAGTACCTTCACTCTTAGGTGAATCAGATAACTGACGACTCATATCTGAGGGTCCTTGATCACTCATACTGTAAACTAACAGATAGTCAAATAACACATAACAAATAAATACAGTTATGCATATATTTCCATTATTTCCTAACACAAAGTTTAGAATTTAAGTGTCAGCAGAACACTTCTTTGGCTCAGACCAGTGGCTAGGCTCTGATACCACCTTCTGTCGCAACCCCCGATCCCTTATCTGTCCCAGGAATGGGCGGACGCGAGCTCAGAGTTTCGGTGGTATCAGTTATTTAATCTTGCAGCGGAATTTACATCAGGACCGTAGTTAGGAAATGTTTATCAGAGTAAAACCACCATATTTGATATTAATCAACTCATGGGCAAAACCCAAGTTTCTTATTACAATACATTTATAGGGACAAACCCTATTTTATTTAATTTAAAACATCGTTTCTTAGATAACTTTTATAGCCACTTATTTTCCAAGCCGTCAGTGCTCTCGAGCTGGCTTTTTCCCAGTTGGCTTTCACATTGTGTTACCTGAAACATGTTTTAAAAATATTTTATCAGCGGGAAATACTGGTGAGTGAATCCCAGTTTAATCAAGAAACATTTTATCAATTAACACAGTATTGAGAGCGATCACATTGTTTATTTCTACACAATTACTCATTTAGTACTGTCAATCCTTGACTTGTGGGTCATATTACACATTGGCTAACTCGTTGTCCAATGGTAATGTACTGCCATTCCGACTTACTACTCGCAAGTAATAAATTTTGTATACAAAACCCCATAATACCGTCAGTAATTGAAGAACTACAAAGACTCAATCACTGCTTAATCGCATTGTAAAACAATTAAGGTTTTGTAAAACATTCCAAAAAGGTTAACAAAAAGAGGATAAACTCACATTGCTATCTTAGACTTCTTGTAAGGGTTTCCTGGATATAATCTATAATTTATACAAATGTACATAGGTTAGTACCATAACCCTTTGAAAATATTAATAATACCCTCCCCGAGACGGCATTCCAACAACTACGTCGGGCAGAACCACGACAGTTGTTACGGAACCCTAAATCAATCGGGCAGCGTAACTATTACGAAACTGGGGTTATAATACTTACAACGGAGCAGAACCTCGCTAATTAGGGGTATAATACCCGACTATAATGCCTCTAATTCAGAAAGTGAGATTGAGAATTGAGAGATGAATGAACTGAAATGAAACCCGAGGCCTCCTTTATATAGTTGCTGATTTCGACTCTCACGCGGCCCGCGTAAGCGTAGCCATAGGTCTACGCGGCCCGCGTCAACATATGGTCAACGTATAGCTGATCCGGATCACCACCTAGCTTCGACACGATGATGACACGTGTCATCACCGGGCTGCGCCACATTTTGGGTCTCAAGCGGCCCGCGTTAACTTAAACGAGGTCTTACGCGGCCCGTTTGAACTAAAGAAACTCAAAGGAATCCGGTATCCACCTTGATACTGCCCGCGTGATTGGTTGGGGTGGGTCTACGCGGCCCGCCTTAACTTACTATTTCTTGTTTTTAATTTATTTTATATATTATAACATATTTCGGGCTTGGTTTTCACGTACGGGTTATAATATAAGACATATTGGGACATTCTAAAATATACTAGAGTGTTAGACACATTATGAGGGTGTTAGTTTTACCGAGGGTTGTTACAAGATCCAATTGCTTGTCAAATGTGGATAAGCGATATCGAAGGTGTTTTCGAACGAACACACTGTGATGTAAGCGATTTCGTGGCTTATGGAACTGGCCAACTTAGAGGCCAAGCCAAGGATTGGTTGGACAACCTCAGAAATGAAAGGGGTGTCGAAGCAACGAGGGCAATGACTTGGGAGGATTTTAAAATACCATTTCTCAAACATCATAGCCCCAAGGAGGTAATCAATAAGATAAAAGAAGAATTCATGCAATTGAGGCAAAAGGGTGAAACCGTTGATAAAATTACGGGGACATTTATGGATAAGCTCAAGTTTTGTGATGAGTTGGTTAAAACCGAAGAACATAAAATCTATTACTATCATAACATGCTTAGGGCTGAATATAGGGAGTTTATGACTCCCTCACATTACGAAAGCCTCAACGACATAATCAATGCGGCGCGGGAGCGCGAGATTGAATTGAAAAGGCAAGTTGAAAGAGGCGAGAGAAGAGCCTTGGATGAAAACCCAAGTCCCACAAAGAAGTCGAAGGTGGCTGAATCTTTGAAGAAAGGAAGTGCGAAAGGAGGTTCTCCAAGTTGCAAGATATGTGGACGCGCTCATAAAGGCGAATGTTACTTTAAGAACAAACCTTGCGTTACATGTGGCAAAACAGGGCATGGCGTTTCAAACTACCTAGACAAAGTGACGGTGTGTTATAAATGTTATCAGCCGGGTAATAAAAAGTCAGAATGTCCGGAACTGACGGGAAAGAAAGAGGGTGCTGACTCCAAGAATGAAACCCCAAAGTCTAAGGTATGGTCGTTCCAAATCACTGCTGCTGAAGCAAAGATGGAACCTGATGTGGTTACAGGTATATTTATTGTGAATTCTGTCCTTGCACGTGTTTTATTTGATACGGGTGCGAATAAGTCTTTTGTTTCACATAGATTCATTCAAAACCCTTTGTTTACATTAACAAAAGTTTTATTGTTTGTGATGTATGTCGGGAATGCAAATTGAATATCGATGGCGAGGAATACTCCATTGATTTAATACCCATGTCCATGGGTGAATTTCAAGTGGTAGTTGGAATGGACTGGCTGTCTCGCTACCACGCTAAGGTAATATGCTTACGTAAGGAGATACACTTAACGTCTCCGAGCGGAAAGCGTGTCATCATCTATGGGGAAAAGGCTTGTAATCCCATGGTATGCTCTATGATAGAAGCCCGCAAGTTTATACTACACGGGTGTAAGGCATATTTAACTTATGTACGTGATGTGGAAAAAGAAAAGCCAAGGATTGAAGACGTACCCGTGGTGCGTGAATTCAAAGACATCTTTCCCGAGGATCTTCCGGGAATGCCGCCAGAGCGTGAAAAAGAGTTCGGGATTGAACTGATTCTGGGTGCTAAACCAGTAGCTAAAGCGCCATACAGACTGGCACCGTCGGAATTGCAAGAATTAATGTCCTAATTACAAGATTTGCTTGATAAGGGATTAATCCGACCTAGTGTATTTCCTTGGGGAGCGTCGGTGCTGTTTGTAAAGAAGAAAGACGGGAGCATGCGGATGTGTATTGATTACCGGGAGTTAAATAAACTCACGGTAAAGAATCGATACCCGCTCCCGAGGATCGACGACCTGTTCGATCAATTACAAGGCGCTAGCTGGTTTTCAAAAATCGATTTGAGATCGGGTTACCACCAATTGAGGGTAAAGGAGGAGGATGTACCAAAGACGGCGTTGCGTACGCAATATGGACATTACGAATTCCTCATGATGTCCTTCAGATTAACAAATGCACCCGCGGCTTTCATGGATCTCATGAACCGGGTTTGCAAGCCGATGCTTGATAGGTCGGTGATTGTTTTTATCGACGACATCCTTGTTTATTCAAGAAATGAGGCGGATCATGCTAACCATTTACGAGAAGTGTTAAAGATACTAAGGCGGGAAAAGTTATATGCTAAATTCTCGAAGTGCGCCTTCTGGTTACGAGAAGTGCAATTCCTAGGGCACGTCATAAGCGCCGAAGGAATATTGGTGGATCCGTCGAAGGTGGAAGCAGTATCAAAATGGAATCCTCTGAGGAATCCATCCGAAATTAGGAGTTTCTTGGGGTTGGCAGGTTATTATCGGAGATTCATTCAGGATTTCTCCAAGATTGCGTCGCCTTTGACCAAGTTAACCCGCAAGAACGAGAAATTCGTCTGGGAAGATGATCAAGAGAAGGCTTTTCGGATATTGAAGGAAAAGTTAAACTGTGCACCGGTGTTGACTTTACCAGATGGTACGGAGAATATGGTAGTGTATTCAGATGCATCACACCTAGGCCTTGGGTGCGTGCTAATGCAAAGGGGAAGGGTAATCGCATATGCCTCAAGACAACTTAAGCCGCATGAAACAAAATACCCGACTCACAATCTCGAGTTGGCAGCCGTAGTCTTCGCCCTAAAGATCTGGAGACATTACTTGTATGGTGTGAAAAGTACGATTTTCACTGACCATAAAAGTTTGAAGTACTTCTTCTATCAGAAGGAGTTAAATATGAGGCAGAGGCGTTGGTTAGAAGTAGTGAAGGACTATGACTGCGAAATCCACTATCACCCCGGAAAGGCTAATGTGGTAGCAGATGCCCTTAGACGAAAAGATGAATACACTCCAATTCGAGTACGGTCTATGCAGTTGGTAGTAACTTCAGGCTTGCTTGAACGAATTTGAGAAGCCCAGATCAAAGTAGTAAGGGAAGAAAACTGGAAGAAAGAACGTATAAAAGGGATGATAAAAGATCTTGTGGAAGGGAGTAATGGGATGAAATACCGGAATGGTAGGATTTGGGTCCCAAACACATGTGGTGTTAAGGATCTTCTACTTGACGAGGCTCATAAGTCTCGCTATTCGATCCATCCTGGAGCAACCAAGATGTAGAAGGATTTGAAGCAAAACTATTGGTGGCCGGGAATGAAAAGAGATGTGGTTAAATATGTAGAGAAGTGCTTGACCTGTTTACAGGTAAAAGCGGAGCACCAGAAACCATACGGTAAACTTCAACCATTGGAAATTCCGGTTTGGAAATGGGAACATATCACAATGGACCTATTGACTAAATTACCAAAGACAAACCGCGGATTTGATGCTATATGGATGGTTGTAGATAGACTGACGAAGAGTGCTCACTTTATACTGATACGTGAGACCTATACGTCAGAAAAGATGTCAGAGGTGTACACTAATGAAATAGTAGCACGCCACGGAGTGCCGGTATCCATCGTGTCCGATAGGGATACCCGGTTCACTTCAAGCTTCTAGCACGATTTCCAAGAGCAAATGGGAACTAAGTTGTTCATTAGCACCGCGTACCATCCTCAAACGGATGGACAAAGTGAAAGAACAATACAGACATTGGAAGATATGTTACGGGCATGCATTATCGACTTCGGGGGTAGTTGGGATATTTACCTACCGTTGGTTGAATTTTCATATAATAACAGTTACCACGCAAGCATCGGTGTGGCTCCGTATGAGATGCTTTACGGTAGAAAATGCCGAACTCCGGTGTGTTGGGGTGAGGTTGGTCCGCGCGAACTTGCACATAAGGATGTAGTCAGAATCACGAATGAAAAGATTGACCTGGTCTGAGCTCACTTGAAAGCGGCTCAAGATCGACAAAAGTCGTATGCAGACAAACGAAAAAGACCAATTGAGTTTCAAGTTGGTGATAAGGTGATGCTGAAGGTATCACCGTGGAAGGGAATAATCCGGTTTAGAAAAAGGGGAAAATTAAGCCCGAGGTTTATTGGGCCATTTAAAATCATCGAGCGGGTTGGTAAGGTAGCATACCGTCTCGAACTGCCTGAGGAGTTGAGTGGGATACATAGCACGTTCCACGTGTCACATCTCCGGAAATGTCTAGCCGAAGAAACAGCTTACATCCGCTATGATGACAATGAAGTGGACAATAGCCTTAACTACGCAGTGAAGCCGATTGCGATTTTAGATCGTAAGGAGAAAAGCTTGAGAAACAAAGTGATTAATCAAGTGAAGATCAAATGGGAACACCGAAAAGGATCAGACACCACTTGGGAGTCTGAAGAGGAAATGAGACGACTCTACCCTTCACTTTTCGGTACGTGTATGCATTATAGTTTTATACGTGAAATGGTTTCGGGGACGAAACCCTCTTTAAGGAGGGTGGACTTGTAACACCCCAAAATAATTAATAGTTAAAATACCAAATATTAAAAGGAAAGAAGTTAGTTTGATGTGCATTAGTCTAACAAGATAAACTAAAGGGGCTGATTTTGTATAAATGGCCAAACTTGATTTAAAAAAAATAAAACAAATCAAACACACATACACATCAGTGTGTGCGTGTGGGAGCGACCAGGAGGGGGAAGAACACCCAAACCCTTATCTCATCAAATTGAAGGGTGAATTGGGCTTGAAATTACTGCATGAATCAAGAATCTTGATCACTCACACTTGTCTAACACTAGGTGAGTTACAATTTCAGTTTTGGTGATGTTTGATTCTTGAGTGGAATTTGATTAATTGAAGTTCTTGAATAATTGGGTGATGATAAGAAATCAGGAAGTGTGATTAAAGTGTGGGATTATAAACCCTAACTGAAATCATGTGAATTGGTGGATAAATTTTGTGTTAGGAATTGTCTTGTGCCATGTATTGAAGTGGGTTTTCATCTAGAATGAAAGGCCCCAAGATTTGTGTATGAATTATGTGAATAATAATCTAGGGTTGTTGAACTAGCACGTTAATATGGAGGTAATAAGTAATTAAGCTTGAATAAGATGGAATCCTTGGATTTACCAAGGTTTAAATGAACGAAAATGGCTAATTAGAGGATATGCACATAAGGTGCTTGACAAAACGCCTAAAAGATTTTGATAGACAATAATTGTGGTGTTTGGCTAAATAAACAAGCTTTAGTTATGAGCCGAGAGGTTCTAATGATAATTGGCTTGTGCATTTTAGGCAACACGGTTGAGGCGTCGGGAAGTCAAGCCGGTGCGGATACTCGTTTGAAGGGAAAGCTTTAAGGTACGTGGCTAACACTTCGTTATTATCGTTAATTAGTCTTCATTATCGATGTTTATTGGCAATATAGAATATGAGATTGAAGTGGTTTGGTTTGCTTGAATGATGGACTTCATGACGGCAAACCAAACGGGTTATTAAGGGTGAGTACAAACCGAGTAACGGGAGTACCTTATCCGTAGACTATAAGCTCGGGTGTCGGGTGATAATGTATTAAACACGCAAACCGGTAATGGGAGCGTGAAAATAGAACGTAAAGAACCCGAAGATGGGTTGCCTTGATATATTGGTAATATCCCGTTCGTAAGATTCGGGAAGAATGAATTTTAAGGGGTAAAGTTGGTGAAAATGTGGAATAAAAATCCACAAGTTTGATTATGCATCAAATGATGCCTATTCGTCACGTTTCTCGTTAGGAAAACATTAATAAATTGATGGCAGGAAATTATAAGTCTAACTAGTAATTTTGGAATGTCCCGTATTGTGTTTTGATGCAAATAAAGTGCGAAACTGGAACAAACGGGTCAAATCAGCAAAATATGAAGAATGCGCAGTAGCTACCGTAAGTTACGGTAGCTACTGTAACTTACGGTAGAGAGTAAATTGTTACGGCAGTTTTCTACTGCCTTACGGTAAACCTGTGTTGCCCAGGGGCTACCGTAACTTACGGTAGCTACCGTAAGTTACGGTAGAGCCCAGTCACTTTTGTTGACTTTTGCATATCTTAGTTAATTGAATCCGTTTTCGAGCATAGTTTCGATTATACTAATTTCTAAGGATTTTAATATACTTATGTTTGTTAATATTTCCAGCTTTTAGGTAATACGAGTACACGGATGAAGGTCAAGTCAATGCTTCCAAACCGAACAAATTCAAGATCTTATTCCGCATCTTTTGTCTTAATTAGATACTCGTAAAACTTATGTAATAGAAGGAATACTTATGTATCCTAATGTTGTTTTGAATGTTCATTAAACTCGTAAGTACTAAGCTAAGGATAATATCAATGTTTTGGTTTTAAGTTATAATGAATATTCTTATCTTATCGGTAAGAATGTATATATTTATAAAAGTAGAGTGTTATAGATTCCAAAGCAGAGGATGTTGAGAAGCGATCTGCATTGGTTTGTCAATCTTTCTTTAAATGTTTTGGATTTTAGGGGGAGAAAATGTAGTAAAAAATACAAAAACATTTAAAAATACAAAAAGTGTAAAAAAACATAGAAAAAGACAACAAGAGTTAGTGTGAAAAGAGGAATGATAGTACATCAGCTAGATGGTCACAATACGCTAAAGAAATGGAAAGTCAAATGTGATAAACGGTCTCACTGATGATATGCCAATAGGTTTTTACACATTTAGTAGATTGATTTCGAGATATAAACATAAAATCAATAACTTGCTTATCTCGTGGGGAACATCTCTCGGATATATGGACTTGGTACTCCGAAATCTCATTTGAGAGGTTGCCTAATTCCGAGATACCAGGTCTTTATACTGTTTGATATTTGCGGTATTATACCTGGTCTTCTGATTTTGCGTCAGCAATGGCCTAGACCTAGTATAATACTTTGCATACTTAAAGCTTTCCCTCTGCATAAAAATTGAGAAAATATCGAAAGATATAAATCAAGTGCAGTTGTAAAGAAGATCCCTAAGTGGGACACACCTTTAAGTCGAGACTTCATCTCTTTGAATGAATGGAAGTTCTAACCTGAGCTCTCAAGGCCTCGCATTACCCAAAGTACATATATCAATATAGTATATTCACCTGTAAGACTGAATCTAGGGAATCTTGATACGGGAGTATATTATGAGGTGGGACACGTGAATAAGTTAAGTGTTTAAAACATTAATCTCGTATCTTGAATCAGTTGAACTTTGTGTGAGAATTTAAATGGATCAGTATACTGACAATCTAGGTGAATCGTTCAAAACTTAAAGTCTAAAAAGGTTACCGGTGCTAGTGATTTGACAAAAGCTAATATGATCCTCTAACACAACTCACAAAAAATATGTCTATAAATAGTTTGTTGTTATTTCATTTCAGATTAAACCCAAAAAGATTTTCGGTGTGTTTTAACATAAAGTTTGTAAAATACAAAAAAAAAATTATTTCTGCTTTATTTTCGACAAATTGGTGTTGGAAAGCAGATCTTCAGAATCTGGATGCAGAGTAGATCTTGTACTATCTGAGTGGGAGCTAATCTGAGAATGATGAAAAACTGATAAGTTGAACAAGTTCATTAAGTTGTAACTTGAAATTTTTGAAAAATTGAACAAAAAACGTAAGATGGTTCGTGAATTGGTTCAACCAAGGTCATTAACTTGGACCTGGATACTTGGGTGGATACTAAAATCTGATAAAAATCGAAAAATGTTTGAAAAAATGAAAGTTGTTGAATAATGAAAGTCCATTCGGATGAACGCACTGGTGTGCATCCGCCAGAATCAAGCAACTTAGTGCATCCGCTCGAATGTAGTGTATTTGCTCATCCGGTCGAATGGACAACAGGGCTTTAAATAGTCCATCCAAAAATTTCATGTCCATTCGTCACATTTACACTTAGAGAAAAACCACTTTTTTCTCTCAAAATTCTAAGGCTTTTCTAAACGAAACTCTGCCAAATTTTTACATTGGGGTGTTGGCTTGCACAACATCAACAATGGTTAAGGTAGAGATTTGATTTACATCGTTTTGAACCATCAATAGTCAATCCGTAGATCTATCGGCACTTTATCTTAGATCTAGGGTGTTTCAGTGACAAAATCATGAAATTGATCATATAATTCATCTTATCGGCACCTTAATTGCATATAACCACCATCAATTTGACGATTTCTAACAAAAATTGAATCTTGTTCTTTGAATGTTCAAACTGTTGAAGTGACGGATGGAGGAGATTCGGACGGATGCACTTGATATGTTAGAACAGTTCATTCATTGATGAGTCCATCTGTTAAAAATAGTTGAACTGTTAATGTTTGATGTGTTATAAGTTCATCCGTAAATCTTCATCCGTTGAATATTGTTCATCCATTAATGTCTATTCGTTGATTTAATAGTCCATCCATCACTTTGTTCATCCGTTTGAAAGTTGTCATATTTCAAAGTGTTATAATAATTTTCAATGATTAAATATTTTATCGACCTACGTACAGTGTTTTATGATGTCTATTACATGTGCAGGCAAAGAATACTAACTTCAATGATAAGCACAACATATGTTGTACGTTGGACAAGAAGCTTTCGAAAATGGGTCCTTTCGTAGATGTACTGAAATTCATTAAAGATAGTAGGATCAGAAAGGCGTTGACTGACAGAGACAAATGCTACAATTCACATGTTACAGCATTCTGGTATTCAGCATATTATGTTGAAGATGAGAAGACAATTTACTCTGCAGTCAAAATGAAGGATGAGAACGATAAAGATATTGACGTTGAAGTTAAGTTCAAAGTTAAAGACATCAGGAGAGTATTAGAGCTGAACGATAAAGACGAAGATCCCATACAAGTTCCTGAAAGATTATGTAAAGGGTTGTGGTTCAGGATAGGATATGCAGGCACTGTAAATGACTCTCCTTATCACAAGTCTAAACTTTCAAAGTCGTACAAATTTCTTGTACATTCGGTGGTACACGCATTGGGTCATAGAAAGGGAGGATATGATGAATCTGTTGATTATATCAAGAATATTGTAACTTGTTTAATCTTAAACAGGCCTTATAACATCTCACAAGTAATTTTCAATCACATGATAGACAAAATAAAAGGTGAGAAGTTTCTTCAGTACCCAAGATTCTTTCAAATGCTTCTAGATGATCAGATTGCCAATTTGCCAAAGGAAGCAGATGATGAGTTGGTACTAAAACACGTGGACAATGAAACATTGAAAAGATTAAATGTTTATAGAGGTCAAGGAGAAGGTCCTCCATTTAGAAGACAGTTTTCTACAATCGCTAAAGCTGATTATGAAGCTCCAGCTAATGATAAGTGGAGACATGATAACAGCGATTCAGGAACTGGAGATGAGAAAATGAGCTTGTTTGAACACATGAGATCAAGGTGGTGGATCAGAGACGATGATAAAAAGCAAAAGAAAAAGAGAACTCTCACACAGAGAATCCCAAAAGCACCAACACCTAAAGTAGCAACAAAAAGAATTCCAAAGAAGAAAACAACCCCGACTACACCACATCTAGTTGATGAGCCTTTAGAAGACGAAGCTCAACCTGGCGGTGAGAACGTTACAGGTGGTGAAATTGGATCATCTCATAATGATATTACAGTTGGTGAAATAGAATATATCATGGCAGCTGTTGATGCTGCTGAGGGTGTTAAAAATGCTGAAAAGGCTGGTGGTGAAAATGTTGATGAAAATGTTGGTGAAACAGGATTTGAAACTCAAGTTGAAGGTGTAGTTCGCACAGATAGCAGCGGAACAGAAAGTGATATTGATGTTACACAAATTGCACCTACAACAGGCCACAACGACAAAAGGGGAAGAAAAGCAGGGCCGTCAAAGAGTGATAGATCTATTTGGGTGTAGCGAGCCCCGCCCATGTTGGACCAGGGTTTGGCCCATGGGTAGACTATGTCATACAGCCGGAAGCCCGGTGCAAAATTTGCTAGGTTTGAGCTACCTACATCACGTCACACATATCAATGGCCTTGCAAACCATTGGTGATCTGTTTTCCTTGTTGCTTTCATACCGGGATTTATAAACAAACATACATACTTACAGGGGTTTCAAAGGTTTATACATACACTCAAACAAACACACGAACTCGCTCAACTTTTGTTGATGTTTTCAAAATACATGTATTTCAGGGAATTAGTAAGTGGATCTGGCGGGCGTTGGAAGTTTCATGCTGCGTTGTGAATAAAGATGTCATCCATGGTTGTGAGGTTTGGGTTGGGTGTCTTAATCTTGGACGAGACACGTCTTCTAAATCTTGGTTTTATTTAATGTCTTTTGATGAGTCCTTAGTGAACTCTTAAAACAATTCGTATAGTTTGTAAAACTTGTGTTTGAAGTCTACGTTTTAAAACAATGTTGTTATGTTTTAAACTTATTTAATGGATGACGAAACTATGGTTTTATCATATAGTTGTTGTTATGATTGAATGCGATGGTATTAAGAAAGTCACACCATAAATCACGCTTCCGCAAAAGTCATGGTGTGACAGTTTGGTATCAGAGCTTCGATTCTAGCGAACTAGGATTCCTTCTCGAGTCTAGACTACAATCATTAGGGCTCTCACGAAAATGTTTTCACAACATACTTTCATTGCATACATGAAACGTCCAGATCCAGGAAGACAAACATTTTTACAAACAAAAGACACGAAACACATTTCAAAGTTTATGTTTATGGTTTAGTCTGAGAGACTAGATGGTTTAGTCTGAGAGACTAGATGGTTCAGTCTGAGAGACTGGGTGGTTCAATTTGAGAAACTAAGGAGTTTAGTCTGAGAGACTAGGTAGTTTAGTCTGGGAGACTGGGAGGTTTAGTCTAGGAGACTAGGAAGAATACGTGACTACATTGTTATTACTTACATGCTTATTGATGATTGTTGATATATGTGCATATGTTGTGAGTGTTTTGTTACAGACATTATGTCTTCGTCTGAGAGTGGACTGTCTGATACTGTCGACCCCATGGCTATAGTTTCTGACGATGAGATCGTCCCAGAGCCAGAGATTTTTACCTCCGACACTGAGAGTGACCCGGAGATGATGTCAGATGATGACGATGATTTCCAGCCTTTTGCGCTGCCCGACTTTGGCGACGATGTACCGCATGCTGATGGTTTCCCCGACGAGGATCCCTTTCTTATTCCTATTCCTGACCAGGACCATCTCATCCTCGGACATCCCGATGGTGAGCATGTCGTGGTTCCGATCCTCGCCCCTTTGCCTCTTGCTGCCTTTCCTTTCGAGGATTTGCCTTTTGATGACTTATCTGATAATGATATCGATCTTTTTATTGTTGGTCCCCCTGATGGTGCCTAGGGTGATGGAGTTTTAGCTGAGGATGCCATTGTTGTTCCACTCATTGAGATTCCTATCGTTGAGGTTTCCTCTGATCATTCCGTTCCAGATTCCTTCAAGTCTGTGTCGTCCACCGCCTTGCATGCAGTGGGACTGCGACGATACTCCCCTGATACTGATGATGACACAGCCATGTCGGCTGCACCGATTCCCCAACATGACAATGAGCCTGGACTTGAGCTTGATTTTATTCCTGTCGATCATCCTATTGATGCACCCGCTGATCCTGAGCCGATACCTGCACCTGAGCCTTTACCTGGTCATGATCCCGTACCATTTGGCATACCTGTTGTTGCACCACTTGTACCAGATTCGATTCCTGCACCCACTGACCCTACTGCTTTTGCCAGTCAGATCGACCCCTGATACACGTTCACCAGCAATGGGTGGATAGACGATGATGATGATGTACCCCCTTTTATTGAGCCAGTCACTCCCCCACATGCACCTGCACCTATTTATGTCGCCCCTTTTCACCTGACTGTGTCCGACGTACACCGCACAGACCTGCCTATCACTTTCTTGCAGGACATTCCCGCACCCCGTCCAGGGGAAGGTCCGTCTAGTCAGCAGCCTAGCCATGTTCCACACGTGTCAGCAGCTTTTCCTCACATGCATCAGTATAAACCTACTACTCATTTTACTTCTGCACCGCCAGGCGAGCCATTCATATGGTTTCCGCCGAACACTATGCTAGTTTCTGATCCCTACCATCCCTCCCACTTTATTGGTTACACGAGGGATGAGTTACTCCTGTCTTTGCAGCTTTAGCAGGAGATCCTGTGTCGTAGAGTTATGGAGCTTGAGAGGACTCCACGTCCTCCACCTTGTTCATGTCCGTCACCTTTTGCGACACCACCTGCTCCTCTTTTGCCTTATCCAGATTTTGATGTTCGATTTCTCACCATGGAGCAGCAGATCAGTAATCTGTTGCGACACGTTTATGATCTTGAGGAGGAGTTAGCGCATGTGCGCAGCTTGCTTTTTGTTCCTCCACCTCCTCCTCCACCGCCATCAGTATAGCCGGTTTTTGGTTTTATGTTGGTAGCTTGCTTTTGATGAGAGTATCGCTATTGAGCCTAGCTTGCAAAGCCTTTTGGAGACCGCTTTTTGAGTAAATGACTATTGTAGATTGATAGACATTTTGGACAAGGGTGGTGTGACCCTGTAGTCCCTTTTGATGTGATACGATACATTTGTAGAACATGTAACTGTAATTGTGGTTGATGATTTATGAAAGCTCAATCGCAATGTTCTCATTATATGCATTGTTGAATTATACATTGGCAATATGAATGTGATGTTACATGCTTACTTGCATTGATAAATGCTATTACATACACGTACTACATACTTATATACATAAGACCTGACCTATACAATCTTCTTTTAGAAGATGCCTCCTCGAAGAAACAACCAGTTGCCCACAACAGAGGCTGAACTACAAGAACGGATTTCACAAGCAATAGCACAGCACGAGGCCATGCGCTCTGAACACAGCGGAGGTACCTCAGGAAATAACCCACCTCATGGTAATGTTTAAGTCACTAAAGACACATTACGTTACATTTGGACATTCCATGTGCGTTTGCTAATGCTTTCTGTGAATGATGTTGCTTGATCAGGCTGTACCTACAAGCAGTTCCTTGACTGCAAGCCTCTGAATTTCAACGACACTAGAGGTGCTGTAGCTTTCGTTAAATGGGTTGAGAAAACCGATTCTGTGCTGAGAATGAGCAAGTGTGCGCCGGAGCACCAGGTCACCTACATTTCGGGACTGTTCTTAGACGGAGCTCTATCATGGTGGAACCTTCAAGTTCAGACTCTATGAGAAGAGGCTGCGTATGCCATGACTTGGGACGAGATGAAGGAACTTATGCGCAAGAAGTATTGTTCAAGGGCTGAGATTCAGAAATTGGAAACCAAGTTTTGGAACCTTAAGATGGATGGTCCAAAGATTACTGAGTACGTACAGAGATTCCATGACTTATCTCGTGTTGTTCCTTACATGGTTGATCTGGAGTTCAAGCGAAACGGGCTTTTTATTTGGGGATTGGCACCCCAAATCATGAGCATGGTGATGACATCAAAGCCTACAACAATCACTGAGGCCATTGATCTAAGTGTGGCATTGACTGAAGAAGCAATTAGGCTGAACAAGTTCTCAACCTCTGATGGAAAGAAAAAGGAGACTCATGTCGAGTCATCTGGAGAGAACAAGCAGAAGTTCTCTAACTTCAAGAAGAGTACTCAAGGAAGCGGTAGTGGTAACAAGAAGAGGGATGCAAACCCACCAGCCGAGGTCAAAACTGGTGTTGCAAATTCAGAGAACAAGGGGAAAGGATACATGGGCACTTTGCCTAAGTGTGATGTATGCCTGTTACATCATGCCGGGCCCATGTAGGTATAGGAAGTGTGAAAACTATGGAAGGAATGGTCATTCAAAGGAGACGTGTTGGGCTGGTAATGGTCGTGGTTATGGTGGCCAGAGAGGTAATGGTAGTGGCAGTGGAAACCGTGGTGGAAACGGTACTGGGAATAGAAACAATCAAGGAGGAAATGGCGGTAATGGTAATCGTGGTAATTTTGGAAACCAAGCTGGAAGTGGAAACCGCAACCAAAACAACAACCGAGGTGGTACTGGAAACAAGCAAGGATGCTTTAGCTATGGAGATGTCGGGCATTTCAAGAGAGATTGCCCAAAGAACAACCAAGCCCAAGGAAGAGTTTTCAACATAGGAGCTAGGGAAGCTCGCCAAGATCCGAACGTAGTCACGGGTACGTTCCCTATCAACCAACACTTTGCATCTGTACTGTTTGATACTGGTGCCGATTATAGCTTTGTATCCCTAGAGTTTAAGAGTATACTTGGGTTGGTAGCTAGTAAGCTAGATATTCCGTACTCGATAGAACTAGCTAATGGAAAGCTAGTAGAAGCGAACGAAGTAATGAGAGGTTGTGTGATAGAACTCAGAGAGCGTGAGTTTACGCTTAATCTTCTGCCAGTCGAGTTGGGAAGCTTTGACGTGGTAGTTAGAATGGATTGGTTATCAAGTAACCGAGCAGAGATCGTATGTCACGAGAAGATCATCCGCATTCCAATGGCGAATGGAGAGACGATTGTAGTGCATGGAGAGAAGCATGATACGCCCCTAAGGATCATCAGTTGTTTGAAAGCCCGAAGATGTTTGCAGAAGGGATGTGTTGCCTTCTTGGCGCACGTCGTGGACAAGGAAGCCGCTGAGCCAAAACTGGAAGATATCCCAGTTGTGAGGGAATATCCTGAAGTTTTCCCCGAAGACTTGCCAGGATTTCCGCCGCAACGACAAGTCGAATTCCACATTGACTTAGTTCCAGGCGTCGCGCCGGTAGCTAAGGCACCCTATTGACTTGGACCCTCAGAAATGCAAGAGTTATCGATGCAACTTCAAGAGCTTTTGGACAAGGGATTTATTAGACCAAGCTTCTCGCCTTGGGGAGCTCCAGTACTGTTTGTCAAGAAGAAGGACGGTAGTTTTCGTATGTGCATTGACTACCGCGAGCTAAACAAGTTAACCATCAAGAATCGGTATCCTTGCCGAGGATTGACGATCTCTTCGATCAACTTCAAGGTTCAAGTTATTACTCCAAGATCGATCTTCGATCAGGTTATCACCAGCTGCGAATTCAAGAGGAGAGTATACCGAAGACTGCCTTCAGGACTCGTTATGGACACTACGAGTTTCTAGTAATGCCGTTTGGGTTGACAAAAGCGCCAGCATTATTTATGGATTTGATGAATAGAGTCTGCAAGCCATAACTCGATAAATTTGTGATTGTGTTTATCAATGATATTTTGATTTATTCAAGGACGAAGGAAGAGCATGAGCAACACCTTAGAGCCATCTTAGAGCTGCTCAAGAAAGAGAAATTATACGCAAAGTTCTCGAAGTGCGAGTTCTGGTTGTGTGAGGTTCAGTTCCTTGGTCATGTAGTGAACGAAGATGGAATCCATGTTGATCCCACCAAGATCGAGGCGATCAAGAATTGGGAAACTCCGAAGACGCCAACCGAGATCCGTCAGTTTCTAGGTTTAGCTGGGTACTATCGCCGATTCATTGAGGATTTTTCGAAAATCGCTCAACCGCTGACCTCCCTTACTCAAAAGGATAAGAAGTATGAATGGGGAGATAAACAAGAAGAAGCGTTTCAGTTGCTGAAGAACAAGCTTTGCGATGCACCTATTTTATCCCTACCCGAAGGCACTGATGACTTCGTGGTATATTGCGACGCCTCGCATCAGGGATTTGGCTGTGTGCTGATGCAGCGTTAGAAGGTTATCGATTATGCTTCGCGCCAGTTGAAAGTTCACGAGAAGAACTACACCACGCACGACTTGGAATTAGGCGCTGTGGTGTTTGCCTTGAAGATTTGGCGACATTATTTGTATGGTACGCGCTGTTCGATCTTTACAGATCACAAGAGCTTACAACAGATATTTGATCAGAAGGAGCTTAATATGAGACAGCGCCGATGGGTAGAGCTGTTAAACGATTATGAATGTGAAATAAAATATCATCCAGGAAAGGCGAATGTCGTAGCAGATGCCTTAAGTCGAAAAGAGAGGATTAAGCCCATAAGGGTTAGGGCTTTGGAGATGATTATACAGACAGACCTCTCGTTGCGCATTCGTACTGCGTAGAGAGAAGCTCTTAAGAAGGAGAATCTTGTGGATGAATACCTCCGTGGGATGGAGAAACAGTTGGTACCCAATGAGGAAGGAACATTGTGTTTTATGGGACGAATTTGGGTTCCCCTCTTTGGTGGCCTTAGGAACGTGATTTTTGATGAAGCTCATAAGTCAAGGTACTCGATCCATCCAGGATCGGATAAGATGTACCAAGATTTGAAGGATTTCTACTGGTGGCCGAGATTGAAAGGTGATGTTGCAACTTATGTTGGAAAGTGTTTAACTTGTGCCAAAGTAAAGGCCGAATATTAGAAGCCTTCAGGTCTTTTGCAGCAACCTGAGATACCCAAGTGGAAATGGGAGCAGATTTCAATGGATTTTATAACAAAGTTACCAAAGACACCCAGAGGTCATGATACGATTTGGGTAATCGTAGACCATCTGACAAAATATGCGCACTTTCTGCCGATCAGGGAAAAGGATAGCACTGGAAAGCTAGCTGAGTTGTACCTAAGGGAGATAGTTGCACGTCATGGAGTGCCTATCTCGATTATTTCTGACAGAGACGAAAGATTTGTGTCAAGGATTTGGCAATCTTTCCAGGAAGCGTTTCGTTCTCAATTGAATTTGAGCACGGCCTTTCATCTGCAGACGGATGGTCAGAGCGAGAGAACGATTCAGACATTAGAAGATATGTTACGAGCTTATGCAATGGACTTGGGTGGCAGTTGGGACACTCACCTACCTTTGGTTGAGTTCTCCTATAACAACAGCTACCATACAAGCATTCAAGCTGCACCAATTGAAGCTCTTTACGGACGTAAGTGTCGATCGCCGTTATGCTGGGCAGATGCAGGCGATAGACAGCTAGTTGGTCCCGAGTTGGTTCAAGAAACGACAGATAAGATCATACAGATCCGAGAGCGCATTAAGGCGGCCCGTGATCGACAAAAGAGCTATGCGGACCAAAGAAGGAAACCTTTGGAATTTGAAGTGGGAGATATGGTTCTATTGAAAGTCTCACCTTGGAAAGGTGTGGCACGCTTTGGGAAGCGTGGAAAGTTAAACCCATGATTCATTGGACCGTTTAAAATCCTGGAGAGGGTTGGTTCTGTAGCATACAAGTTGGACCTACATGCGGAACTGAATGGTGTTCATGATACATTTCATGTATCCAACCTGAAGAAGAGTCCAACACAGGAAACGGTGGTTATTCCTGCCGACCAAGTTCACATAGACGACACACTCCATTTTACTGAAGAAGTCGTTGAGGTTACGGATTGGAAAGTTAACAAGACCCGAAGGAGTAGTGTTAAACTTGTTAAGGTTCGATGGAACGCGCGTTACGGCCCAGAGTTTACTTGGGAACGTGAAGACTGCATGAAAGCAAAATACCCGCATTTATTCCCTAATACCCCTGCTAATTGTAGTAAAGCTTAAAATTTCAGGACGAAATTTTCTTAACAGGGGTATTCATGTGACAACTGTCAAAAATCCAGGTATCCGTACAATTAATTAATCTTGATTAATGCTTAATGACTGTGCTGAATTACAAATTAACTGCTTTCTTAATGACTGTGCTGAATTACAATTAATTAATCTTGATCAAACATTATTTAATGTCATATCAATATTGCATGAAAGCTATATTGCTTTAAATGATGCCCAAAGCACAGTTAGCACAGTTATCTGATAAATCAGGAATATGCTGACAGAGTTCAGTACATAGACAGATAGTGTGTCGAGACACAGAATGAGCCAGAAACCAAGTACTACACTAGTATAGAGTGTAGGGAAGTAAGGACCACAAAATTGCTTTTCTAGGTGTTAGTTTAAGTGCCGGAAAGTGCCTAAAACTCACCCAAAGTGCTGAATTCAGCAAAATTCAGCAGAAATCAGCATTTTAACACATTAATATTATGCAAAAACATGATAAAATGCTCTTGAATGCTTTCCTAAGTGTCGGGAATTAAAAGTGTCACAAAAGGGTACATAAAGAACGCTAAACTACAAGTTTAGCACTTTAACGAATCAGAATCCAACCGAACAATCGGACACTACCCGAAACATCAAATTTACACTAGAAGCACTGTTTTAACATTACCAAGCTAGTAATGATCCCCAAACATCATAACACCCTATAAAATATCAAGTAACTAAGTAACTAACTATACACTTGAATTTTTACCCTAAACTAACTATATGATTAAACCAACTCTACATACCCCCCCCCCCACCTAGTAATCGGCCATACCCTCTACCATACTTCAAGATTTCATTTCATTATTTAAATGGATATGGTTCCCTTTTATTAGACATAAAATCCAAGGGTAATTGAGAAAACATGGGTTATATATGTAACCTAAAGCACTAAACTCTCATTCTCACACACACTAGAAAACACACAAGTTCTCTACACCCCCTTCGAGCTCTCGGCCGAGATCACCCACACCCACACCCACATCCACCTTCATTTGATTTTTCTCATACATTCCAAGCATTCACAAAGGTGTTAGAGGTCATACAAAGAAGCTAGGAGCTTTCGGAAGATCAAGGACCTCTCTTGTTTGCTTTTATCCATCTCATTTCTTCACTTGATCATCCCTAGCCTTGTGCTAGTGGTAAGAATCTTAATCTTGCTAGTTTACTTCCATTTTTAGTGGTTAATGATGAATCATGATAAAAAATATCAAGAACACTAAAGAATCCTATGAAGTAAACATGAATATAAGCTTTTTAGTAGAGATATCTTCATGAATATAAGTTTTTATGCTTATTGATCTTTGATTGTTTGTAGAAGTGATGTTAATCATCATAAGGTCTTGCTAAACCATGATTAAAAACATAGTTTAGCAAGATGTGAAAGTATAAATTGTTGTAGGATGATGGATCATTCACACTTAAAGCATGAACTTGAAAGAAGTAATGTTTTCTTGAAAAACCATGATTAAAGTGAGTTGTTGATCACATGAATCTAAATATTTATGAAGGATTTCAAAGAAACCAAGTTAAAAACATAAGTTTCATATAAACTTGGTTCTTACATAAACAAACACTATTTTTGGTGGTTAAACAAGAGTAGAAACACTTGTGTAACAAGAAGATTTCATAAGGAAACATTTTTGTAAATCATGATTACAAGTTGTAAACATCTAAATTCTCCAAGAATGATGTTTTTACATAAACAACCACACTTTAAAGGGTAACTAAACTCACTAAACACACTACCAAGTTACTACAAATTTTCATAAACTTTCAAGTTCAGGAAGTGGTAGATTAAGTATGGTTTTGGCAAATTGGTAAGTATAAGATTGTTTAGAGTTAATTATGAATTGATTATGATGATTTTTACAAAAGAAAATGATATGCTTGAAAGCATGGAAACAACCATTTTTAGGGGAAACTATGGCAAAATTTTCTAAAAATATTAACACTTAGAAAAATATTTTAAACAAATATTTACAAGTGTGTTTTAACCATGGGATTTCCATACAAACTTTGCCGTAATTTTTGTTACAAAAATATAAGTATTGGAGGTTGGTTTTTATAAATAAAAGTGGCTAGATACATATTTAGAACATATATATATATATATATATTAAAGACATACATGTGTGATTATTTGTATACTTTGTGTAATAGTTATATTATTTTAGGACTTGAAATAATATAACACATCAAAATACCAAGGATTACAATCCAAAATATTACCAAAATCCCAAGGAATGAGTATATAAGTTACACACAAAATATTTGCGAAACCGAACAAGAAATGTAACTTACAAAATATTCCGGAACTTAATTCGCAAGTATATTTTGGTAAATAATATTTTGGACACAAGGAATCGAAAGTATGATTTTTATTATCACAAGAGTATATCTTATTTTGACAAGAAGGAAATATATGATTTTTGGTGAATAAAATATATATATATATATATATATATATATATATATATATTTCCTTGGAATTATTAGAAGATATATTATTTTTGGGAAAAATATATATATTTTCTTGAGTAAACTTAAAATACATTATTTTTGGATAAAAATAAGTTTATATATATTTTCTAAGTTAGACTTGGAAATATATTATTTTGGAACTACAAATATTTTTGCCAAAAGAAAAATTATAAATAATTTTTCTAAGTAATATTTCTTAAATATATATATACTTTGGAAATACATATATTGGTGGACTTTTATTAGAAATAATATTCCGGAAAGTATAATATAAATTTAAGTATATGAATACTTAATGAATACAATAAAATACGTATTCTCACACGTACAAATACTCACCGGAATACGACACCAAAACATGGCAAAAATGTACAAATACAAGAATACGAGTACACATGTATAAGATACCCCCATCCTTGGGAAGGAAATACAAGTACTATTATTTGGGAAGTATTAAGTTAATATACATGTTTAACAATTATTCCAAAAATTAATAAATATAATTTAAGTCGAAATATTAATTATTTTGACAATAATTATATAACTTGGAATAATATCAAAAGCGTAAAAGAAACGTAACTCAGAAACGTTAACACCAAGTCAACGCACGACCCGTTTGTCTAATAGCCATTAGTACGTTGTAGGTAGTCGTGTACACCGGAGAAGTACGAGTTACGATTGTTGAAGACGCAAGACTGTGAGTTTCGTGTTCCCTCTATTCTTTAACTGTTTTCAGTTTTATAACTTCGGGAGTGAAGTACAGGTTACAATTGTTTACAAACGTTATTATTTGGTATGGTTAGCTAAGGAATGGTACACTTAGATCATGTGAGTGGTGGGCATAACGCTTAAGGCCATCAATCCTCGTTGTAGGACCGAGGGACATGAGTGTTAGATCTATTTGGGTGTAGTGAGCCTCGCCCATGTTGGACCAGTGTTTGGCCCATGTGTAGACTATGTCTTACAGCCAGAAGCCCGGTGCAAAATTTGCTAGGTTTGAGCTACCTGCATCACGTCACACATATCAATGGCCTTGCAAACCATTGGTGATATGTTTTCCTTGTTGTTTTAATACCGGGATTTATAAACATACATACATACTTACAGTGGTTTCAAAGGTTTATACATACACTCAAACAAACACATAAACTCACTCAACTTTTGTTGATGTTTTCAAAATACATGTATTTCAAGGAATTAGTAAGTGGATCTGGCGGGCGTTGGAAGTTTCATGTTGCGTTGTGAATAAAGATGTCATCCACGGTTGTGAGGTTTGGGTTGGGTGTCTTAATCCTGGACGAGACACGTCTTCCAAACCTTGGTTTTATTTAATGTCTTTTGATGAGTCCTTAGTGAACTCTTAAAACAATTCGTATGGTTTGTAAAACTTGTGTTTGAAGTCTATGTTCTAAAACAATGTTGTTATATTTTAAACTTATTTAATGGATAACGATCTATGGTTTTATCATATAGTTGTTGTTATGATTGAATGCGATGGTATTAAGAAAGTCACACCATAAATCACGCTTCCGCAAAAGTCAGGGTGTGACAATTCAAATGCATGAGAGATGATAGAGGAGTAGTTGTGCGAAACAAAGCTCTCCTGGTTGTTCAATGTTTTATCCAGCAGGAGGGTATTGACTTTGGCGAGGTTTATGCTCCTGTTGGTCGGCTACAGGCGATACGAATATTCCTTGCTTTTGCATCATGGAAGGGTTTTAAAGTGTATCAGCTGGATGTCAAATCGGCGTTCCTATATGGCAAAGTTAAAGAAGAGGGGTACGTTGGTTAGCCACCGGGCTTCACAGATCCTATCCACAAGGATATGGTCCACCTCCTCGATAAAGCCTTGTACGGGTTGCACCAGGCCTCGAGAGCCTGGTACGATACACTCTCTCAGCACCTGTTGTCGAACAACTTTACTCGTGGTAAGGTAGATGCAACTCTTTTTACTCGAGAAGCTGATGGTCATCTGCTGATTGTACAAATCTACGTGGATGATATTATATTTGGTTCTACGAACGACGCTCTCTGCAAAGAATTTGAACGGGTCATGAAGCTAAAATTTGAGATGAGCTCAATGGGTGAGATGAAGTTCTTCTTAGGCCTACAAGTCGAACAACTGCCGGGAGGAATCTTCATTCACCAAACTAAGTATGTTCATGATGTGTTGGAGAAATTCAGCATGACGGGGACCTCTGCAATGTCTACTCCATTGGCGCTCAACCACGACATTCATCCGGATCCCATGGGGGATAAGGTCGACGAGACCTTGTACCGTCAATGATTGGCTCGCTCATGTACCTCACGGCATCTAGACCAGATATAATGTAACCGATATCCCTCGCGGCGCGCTATCAATCGAGTCTGAAAGCTTCTCATCTGGTCATCGTCAAGCGAATCTTGCGTTACTTGAAAGGAACTCTGAGTTTAGGCTTGTGGTATCCTAAGGATGGCGATTTCAACCTTGAGGGCTATTCTGATTCAGATTATGGTTGCTGCAAGCTTAATGCAAAGTCTACAACCAACGGCTGCCAGTTCTTTGGAACACGTCTAGTAACTTGGCAGTGTAAGAAACAGACCACGGTCGCTCTATCTACATGCGAAGCTGAGTGTGTCTCAGCTAGCAGCTGTTGTTCACAGATCTTGTGGATCCAACGGCAGATGAGAGACTATGGTCTGTAGTTTCTTAACTCGCCTATCTTTGTAGACAATGACGCTGCAATTAACATCACTAAAAACCCTGTTCATCACGCTAAGACTAAACATATTGAAATTCGACATCACTTCATTCGTGACTGTTACGAAAAGAAGTTGATTAGAATTGAGAAAATCCACACCGACGAACAAAAAGCTGACTTTTATACAAAACCATTTGATAATTCAAGGTTTAAATATCTTTTGAAACTTAACGATATGAGGCTTTTTTCGTCAGGGGGAGAAATAGTCGATGGCGATGGTGATTCCAAAGCAGAGGATGTTGAGAAGCGATCTGCATTGGTTTGTCAATCTTTCTTTAAATGTTTTGGATTTTAGGGGGAGAAAATGTAGTAAAAAATACAAAAACATTTAAAAATACAAAAAGTGTAAAAAACATAGAAAAAGACAAAAAGAGTTAGTGTGAAAAGAGGAATGATAGTACATCAGCTAGATGGTCACAATACGCTAAAGAAATGGAAAGTCAAATGTGATAAACGGTCTCACTGATGATATGCCAATAGGTTTTTACACATTTAGTAGATTGATTTCGAGATATAAACATAAAATCAATAACTTGCTTATCTCGTGGGGAACATCTCTCGGATATATGGACTTGGTACTCCGAAATCTCGTTTGAGAGGTTGCCTAATTCCGAGATACCAGGTCATTATTCTGTTTGATATCTGCGGTATTATACCTGGTCTTCTGATTTTGCGTCAGCAATGGCCTAGACCTAGTATAATACTTTGAGTGCTTAAAGCTTTCCCTCGGTATAAGAATTGAGAAAATATCGAAAGATATAAATCAAGTGCAGTTGTAAAGAAGATCCCTAAGTGGGCCACACCTTTAAGTTGAGCCTTCATCTCTTTGAATGAATGGAAGTTCTAACCTAAGCTCTCAAGGCCTCGCATTACCCAAAGTACATATATCAATATAGTATATTCACCTGTAAGACTAAATCTAGGGAATCTTGATACGGGAGTATATTCTGAGGTAGGCCACGTGAATAAGTTAAGTGTTTAAAACATTAATCTAGTATCTTGAATCAGTTGAACTTTGTGTGAGAATTTAAATGGATCAGTATACTGACAATCTAGGTGAATCGTTCAAAACTTAAAGTCTAAAAAGGTTAACGGTGCTAGTGATTTGTCAAAAGCTAATATGATCCTCTAACACAACTCACAAAAAATATGTCTATAAATAGTTTGTTGTTATTTCATTTCAGATTAAACCCAAAAAGATTTTCGGTGTGTTTTAACATAAAGTTTGTAAAATACAAAAAAAAAATTATTTCTGCTTTATTTTCGACAAATCGGTGTTGGAAAGCAGATCTTCAGAATCTGGATGCAGAGTAGATCTTGTACTATCTGAGTGGGAGCTAATCTGAGAATGATGAAAAACTGATAAGTTGAACAAGTTCATTAAGTTGTAACTTGAAATTTTTGAAAAATTGAACAAAAAACGTAAGATGGTTCGTGAATTGGTTCAACCAAGGTCATTAACTTTTACCTGGATACTTGGGTGGATACTAAAATCTGATAAAAATAGAAAAATGTTTGATAAAATGAAAGTTGTTGAATAATGAAAGTCCATTCGGATGAACGCACTGGTGTCCATCCGCCAGAATCAAGCAACTTTGTGCATCCGCTCGAATGTAGTGTATTTGCTCATCCGGTCGAATGGACAACAGGGCTTTAAATAGTCCATCCAAAAAGTTCATGTCCATTCATCACATTTACACTTAGAGAAAAACCACTTTTTTCTCTCAAAATTCTAAGGCTTTTCTAAATGAAACTCTGCCAAATTTTTACATTAGGGTGTTGGCTTGCACAACATCAACAATGGTTAAGGTAGAGATTTGATTTACATCGTTTTGAACCATCAATAGTCGATCTGTAGATCTATCGGCACTTTATCTTAGATCTAGGGTGTTTCAGTGATAAAATCATGAAATTGATCATATAATTCATCTTATCGGCACCTTAATTGCATATAACCACCATCAATTTGATGATTTCTAACAAAAATTGAATCTTGTTCTTTGAATGTTCAAACTGTTGAAGTGACGGATGGAGGAGATTCGGACGGATGCACTTGATATGTTAGAACAGTTCATTCATTGATGAGTCCATCTGTTAAAAATAGTTGAACTGTTAATGTTTGATGTGTTATAAGTTCATCCGTAAATCTTTCATCCGTTGAATATTGTTCATCCATTAATGTCTATTCGTTGATTTAATAGTCCATCCACCACTTTGTTCATCCGTTTGAAAGTTGTCATATTTCAAAGTGTTATAATAATTTTCAATGTTTAAATATTTTATCGACCTACGTACAATGTTTTATGACGTGTATTACATGTGAAGGCAAAGAATACTAACTTCAATGATAAGCACAACATATGTTATACGTTGGACAAGAAGCTTTCGAAAATGGGTCCTTTCGTAGATGTACTGAAATTCATTAAAGATAGTAGGATCAGAAAGGCGTTGACTGACAGAGACAAATGCTACAATTCACATGTTACAGCATTCTGGTATTCAGCATATTATGTTGAAGATGAAAAGACAATTTACTCTGCAGTCAAAATGAAGGATGAGAATGATAAAGATATTGACGTTGAAGTTAAGTTCAAAGTTAAAGACATCAGGAGAGTATTAGAGCTGAACGATAAAGACGAAGATCCCATACAAGTTCCTGAAAGATTATGTAAAGGGTTGTGGTTCAGGATGGGATATGCAGGCACTGTAAATGACTCTCCTTATCACAAGTCTAAACTTTCAAAGTCGTACAAATTTCTTGTACATTCGGTGGTGCATGCATTGGGTCATAGAAAGGGAGGATATGATGAATCTGTTGATTATATCAAGAATATTGTAACTTGTTTAATCTTGAACAGGCCTTATAACATCTCGCAAGTAATTTTCAATCACATGATAGACAACATAAAAGGAGAGAAGTTTCTTCAGTACCCAAGATTCTTTCAAATGCTTCTAGATTATCAGATTGCCACTTTGCCAAAGGAAGCAGATGATGAGTTGGTACTAAAACACATGGACAATGAAACATTGAAAATATTAAATGTTTATAGAGGTCAAGGCGAAGGTCCTCCATTTAGAAGACAGTTTACTACAATCGCTAAAGCTGATTATGAAGCTCCAGCTGATGATAAGTGGAGACATGATAACAGCGATTCAGGAACTGAAGATGAGAAAATGAGCTTGTTTGAAAACATGAGATCAAGGTGGTGGATCAGAGACGATGATAACAAGAAAAAGAAAAAGAGAACCCTCACACAGAGAATCCCAAAAGCACCAACACCTAAAGTAGCAACAAAAAGAACACCTAAGAAGAAGACAACCCCGACTACACCACATCTAGTTGATGAGCCTTCAGAAGACGAAGCTCAACCTGGCGGTGAGAATGTTACAGGTGGTGAAATTGGATCATCTCATAATGATATTACAGTTGGTGAAATAGAAAATATCATGGCAGCTGCTGATGCTGCTGAGGGTGTTAAAAATGCTGAAAAGGCTGGTGGTGAAAATGTTGATGAAAATGTTGGTGAAACAGGAGTTGAAACTCAAGTTGAAGGTGTAGTTCGCACAGATAGCAGCGGAACAGAAAGTGATATTGATGTTACACAAATTGTACCTACAACAGGCCACAATGACAAAAAGGGAAGAAAAGCAGGGCCGTCAAAGAAAAGAAAGAACAGTGAGGATGAAGATGCTTTGTATATACCTTTGGCGGCTGAAATAGAAAAGATAAAGAAAGGTAGAGGAAGAATGAAGCGTAGGGCTCAACCTGCTGATGAAACTCCAAGAAAGCACAAGGTTCGAAAGACTACAGCTAAGGTTGTTAAAGTTACATCTGGTAAGCCTGTGCAAAGTCCAGTAGAAAGGGTTGAAACTGCTGAAGTAGAGGTTCTAGTAGTTGAAGCTGAAATTCACATAGCTACACCTCAAAGGTCACCAAATCAAGAATCTATTCCTGTTCAGACTGAGGTAAATGTCACTCCTCCGCAGCAAACACAAAATATTGAAGAACCTAGATCTACAACAAAAGCACCAACTCCAAGGCAACAAGGTTCTGGTCAAAGCTTTCCTGAAATTCCATTCAACCTTGGTGCTGGTCCTACACGACTTGATGATATTGGTGACATGTCATTCTTTAACGACGAGAGAGTTGATGCAGTTGCTAAAAGAGATGCTGAGTTGGAGAAATCAAAAGCAGAAACAGAGGAAAAGTTGAAAGTAACAAATGAAAAGCTCAAAGTGTCTGATGAAAAGCTCAAAAATGTTGAAGCTGAGAATGTAGTTCTCAAAAATGAAGTTCTAGCGATGAATGAGAAAATGGAGGAACTTCAGGCCGGCAACACTGCTCTCAATGAAGTGGTTAATGAGCTATTAACTATTAATGAAAAGTTGAATGATTCTAATGTGTCTTTGAGTGCAGAAAACGAGCTGGTAAAGAAAGTGTTAGAAGATTTGAAAGCTGACAAAGAAAACAAGTCCAAGCAGATTGAAATGCTTTATGCAGTGATTGAAGATCAACTTGGATTGAATGTTCAAGCAGTTTTTGATCAAATTGAAATCCGAAGAGCTGAGGATCGGAGGATGGAACGTGAGCAAAGAGACACTGCTGAAGCTGCCAAAGCCACAAAAGATAAGGGCAAAGGCAAAGCAGTTGAAGACGTTATGGAATCTTCAAGTCAGAAAGATCAAGATTCAAGCAATGCTAGTGATAATGCTGATATGGCTCTTGTTATTGCTCAACAATTCACTCTAGTTGGTACGCCAGTGTCTGTTCCTTACGACAAAAAAGAAACTAAAAGGCGTAAAGAAGTTGAACGTCGCAGATCAAAATCAGAAAAAGATGATGAAAAAGACGATGAAGAGGGTCATGATGATGAGGATGAAGAGTTAGAAGATCTGTATAGAGACATTGACGATTATCATGCTAGTGGTGATGATGGTAATGATGATGATAATAGTCAAGGTGGAAATGGTGGTGTTGTGATTGTTAAATCTTCTAGTGGTCATCAGATGAATGATTATCTTGATGATGCACGGAACGAAGAACATGAAGAGGTACATCCTCACGGGGGCGTCTTGCTCAGGCACTAAACACACTGATCCTGTCAACTTATTCTTGACTACTCCTAAAGTGATTTATCTAAGTCATGATGTCGAAGAAGGGGAGTTGGTAGAAAATTGGATGAGAGATACTATGAAGGAAGCATTGGGCATAGATGATGACAATTTCAACTTCGATTTTGAGAAGGATATTGAAGATGCTCCTGATAGTGAATATGTGTTCAAAATGGTTGATGAAGCGGATACTTTCAATGATGTAGTGGTTGAAGATGACTTAGGGTCTGATCAAGATGAGCTATTTCGTTATTCGGGCAAAGACACTGAAGATTTTCCTACAATCGCGGAATTATTCAGTACCCATAATGAAGATGAGTTGAGAAGGAAAGTCGCAGAGAAGATAAGTACTGATGGTGCTCCAAGAACACTTTCGAAAGAAGAACTTCGAGAAGAGAGGAAGAAATGGTTTAAGCTGATGGTAGAAGAAAGAAAGTTCAAGAGACCATTGAAATTCTTCACGAGGCATCCAGATCAATCTCTCGGAGACATTCTGTCTTGGGGATATCTTAAAGACTTAAAATTTTATGCGATCAAAAGAGAATTTGGAGTCCAATACTTCAAATTTGTCAAGGATTTGAAAACACTACCTTGGTGGCATGTTGAAGAACTGGTGAAAACAAAGAACATCCAGGAGTGTTTATGGGGTCCAAATGTTAGAATGTATGAAAGAAAGCTTTGGTATTACATTAGAGCTCAAGCTAATGTAGGTTTTCCTGAATGGAAACCACACTATCCAAAGCGTTAATAAAGATTGACCCAGTGACTGGAGAGAAGGACATCATGCTGCATGTCAAAAGGCCAAGGTGTATGAAAAACATGCCTTTGAAAGAGATGGAACATGATTCTTACAAAGATTTCAAAGGATGGGCTTATGATCCTCAGACATGTCAGGCAGTGATTGCGTTGCAAGTCAAAGATGGTGTTTGGAGGCGTATACGAGTGCTCGATCCAATGTGGCTAGTAAACTGTTCGAAGAAAGATATAGAGTGCTTCTTCTTCAACAAGATTATGTTCTATGAAGCTGATAAAGAGCAAGCCTTGCAATTTCAGAAGATAGTTGGAGTGTGCTTTGAAAAAGATATCAACTCAAGCCACTATTGGAAGTCAAATTGGAGAGATCTCGAGCTCGAAGAATTCTTGAAAGAAGAATGTCATAATGAATGAATGAATCGGAAGATGGCTGAAGCTGCAAAGAGAGCAAAGTGGAGATTGGGATTAGGGCCATTTGAAACAGATCAAACTCCGATTGAGATAGAAGAAAGAAAGATTCCCAGATGGTCAAAGTTCTTCGATACTTGTAGAGAAAAATGTGAATGGTGGTTGAAGAAAGGAAGGTTCGAGCGTCGAGAAAAGCTAGCACAAAGGGAAGCAGAGAGGAAACAGAAGCAGAAATAGAGAAGATACCACAAGAAGGCTTAATGAAGACTATACGTGAAGACGACTACAGCTACATCCAAGGGTGAGTCTGTGAATGCATATGTCTGTCGCTTCCGTCTTGTATCGAGTCTTTTTGTATAGATTAAAGTATGATATCCGTCACGAAATTTAGGTTTTGTATGTAAAGTGGTCCATCCGGATGGAGTCCATCCGGACGGATGGACATATGCAGTTTCGGACGGATGGCCCTTGCCTATATATAGGTGGTCTAGGGTCTTGTTTATGTAACTTTTGGCAAACAGAGGGGAAACTCTGTCGGATTTTTTCCAGGCTTTGTAACATCTTTCTACATCAATGAAAAGATCTTTGCATGGTATCTCAGTTATTGTCTTCACCTATTTCATGGATTCTGCACATGCAAATAGGAGCTAGGATTCCGGTCGGAGCGTTCACAAGAACCGAACACGGTCGTCACAGTTTGGGTATCGGTGACAAGAGCTAGAATAGCGATATGCCCCTTTCGCAAACACTTTTGGGCTTTTAATAATGAGATGATGCCTACGACAACGCCACTCTTTTCGCCTTGAATAACCAGGGGTTTGCGACCAAACGAGGATTGCGGACAATTTTCTCTTGATAGAGTATCTCTGCTCGATGTTGGGACAAGCAGTCCATTCTGATGACAACGTCGAAGCTTCCAAGAATGATAGGGATGAGATTGATGGAAAAAGTTTGACCGGACAACACAAGTGTACAATCGCTGATATTGTGGATAGCCTTGATATTTCTACCATTGGCCAATTCGACGACGTGCTTAGAATTCAAGGGAGTTGGTGTAGACTTAAGTATCTTACTAACACTTAATGATACATAACTAGCATCGGCTCTAGAATCAAACAATATAGAAACAAAATGATCATCGAGTAGGAACTTACCTGTTACAATTACAAAGGGTCCTCCTCTTGCACAGTTGTCTTCATTATTGTTGTTGTTGTTCCCGGTGCCTTGGTTGTTGTTGTGGTTTTGATTTAGTTAAGGGAAATTCATCCAGATATGCCCTTCAGCTCCGCACTGATAACATCCTCGATTGTTTCCTTGTTGTTGCTGCTGCTGTTGCTGTCGTGGTTGGTTTTTCTTTGCTTGGTACGGGCTCCTGCAGTCCTTAGCTTCATGCCCCAGCTTGTTGCACCGTTGACAATGGTTCTTCTCACACTGCCCATAGTGATGTCGATTGCACTTGTTGCATTGGGTCGGTTTCCTTGATAACCACCCTGGTTTTGCATAGCTTGAGCTTGTTGGTTAGAACCCTTGTTACCTTCGAACCTTCTCTGCTGTGCTTGTGGATGCAGGGGATTTGAGCCCTTTCCTTGGTTGCTATCCCACTTTCGTTTGTTGTCCTCGGATGCTCCTGTAGTATCACTGATTCTCTTGGGCAGCTTGCCCTGCTTGACAGCTTGGTCAGTGAGACGATGTGCCATATGGATGACTTGCTGAATTGTGACGAGGTTGGCTGAGGTTACCAAGATTTGGATCTTGGGGACCTGACCTTTCAATAAATCTCAATCCATTTGTAAGTAGGCTTTGACATGTTGGGGCATAAAGCAGCTAAATCGTTGGACCTTTTGGTGTATGCCTCAATCTTCGATCCAACCATTTTCAGGTCATAGTACTGCACCTCGAGCTTCTGGATGTCATCTTTGTGATAATACTCTTCTTTGATTAGATCTTTGAAGTCATTCCAGGGAGTAGCATTGGCATCCGCCAATCCGAGCATCTGGAGCAAGCGTTCCACCAGGAGAGCGCGTTTCTCTCGAGAGTACAGGTGGCAAACTTCACCCAGTTGTTGGCAGGGCATTCACACATTTCGAACACTGATTCTACCTTCTCAATCCAGTGTAGAAGGCCTACTGCTCCCTTTGTGCCACTGAAGGAGTGAGGCTTGCAGTCCATGAAAGTTTTGAATGTGCAAACTGGAGGTTGAGTGGGTGCAGGTTGACCTGTTGTGTAGGAAGAAACGAACAAGTTTAAGAATGGTAAGATGACACGAGAATAGGACCTAGACATCCTAGATTAATTTTGGACCGGTCGTTGTACCTCCTAGGTGAGTTACCATAGCTTCAGCCACCCAAGCGTTAATCAGGGCTGTCAGCTGGTCCTGAGTCATGTTAACATTGCCTCTGCCGCGTCCGCTCATTTTCTTCATATCCATAAAAACACAAAACAAGAACGACGCTGAAATGATTTAAGAGAAAGATGATAGAAAGAAGTTTAACCATAGTACGTAAGTTTCCAAGCAAACGCTTAGAAGAAAGCGTATTAAGTATAATGAGTATATTACTAAGTATACTATCACATAATATACTAAGTAAGTAGCATGTAAGCATATACTCATGTTATGTAGTCTAGAGTGCTGAATCTTGCACTTGGAGTGTAGTGTCGTTGCGGATCGATTAGTATAAAATAGGTTATAGTCTAGTTTTTCTCAAAAAGACTTTATTTTTTAAACCGAGTTCACTATAACCAATGGCTCTGATACCAATCTGTCACACCCTCAAATTCCACTAGCGGAGTACTATCGCGAGGCGTGTGACTGACCGACTCATGCCACCAATCATATTGAACGATATAAATAAAGTAAAACCATTAATATGAACACTAATATGATTAGTGACAAAACATTCACAAGTCTAAAATATATAGTTTAAGTAGTTAGCGGAAGCATAAAGTACATAATCCCATTAAAGTTGTAAAAACATAAGTTTCAAAATAAGAACCCCACAATGGTTCTAGACAACCACTACACTCCTCCGAACAGTCTTCAGCGCAGCACCTAAGGACCTGCAAGCATGCAGTAGTGTGTCAACATAAAGTTGGCGAGTTCACGGCTTTAAAAAGGTTTACACGTTTTATCCCAAAAACATTTGTTATTAAATTACCATGTTATAAAACATGTCATGGGGAGCTACCCCTTCGTTAAGCTACTAAACTGTGTGGTACCGATGTTGTGACATAGTTATTGTTTTACCCTAGGGCAATGTCTACCATCATTGACCAGTGCCAAGGCATAATAGTTCACGCCCGTCCTCTAAGGCCCGGTGTGAGGTTTGTCAAAGCTAATAGCGCTATCAACTAATATCCCGCTCGCCAGGCAATGCGATTAACCGATATAAGTGTATGGGGACTTTATGGTAGAGTTTCGTTTAGTACGCTAAAGACATGAATTATAGATATCGTTTAATTACTATTTCGTTCCCCTGGAATATTAGGTTCCCAATCCACCAGGAATACATGCTTTAAGTGTTATAGTGAACTCACCTTTGTTTTGCTCGGTAGGTTAAGTCACTTGTCCTAAGTTGGTCAACCACATCCTATTATGGTTACCAATGTTAGGACTGTATAAGTAATCACGTATTCCCTACACGTATTTAACAAGTAGTGTACAAGTAACAACCCTCGTATGTTATATCAATCATGTAAGAATACACAGATATTACACATCATAACAGTTAAGCATAAATCAGTGTATGTGTGCGGATTCATAAAGGTATGGACCATTATAGTATGCGTCCCACTGTGAGTGTGCGGCCCACCAGAAATACAGCCTAATATACTAGAATGTGCGGTACACTTGTCAAGTGTGCGGTCCACACGGGAGTGTGTGCGACCACCTGACAGTTGTGCGGTCATGCATGAGAGGTGTTGTACATCGTGCATTAAGTGTTGTTCAACCAGAGTGTACGATTCATTAGTGTGTGCGGTCTTACATTATTTAGTTGTATGTTGTGCATTAATGGTTTGTACCAAAAAGGAGTGTGCGGCATATCATACCTACGAGTGTACAAGGTGCTATGAAGGTGTGCACAATATGCAAACTAGGTTGTACATTTCTAAGTGTGCGACCTCAATCTGTACCGATTTAACACACAACTTCAAATGATCAAATAAACCAAAACACAACTTTTCATCAATCCTTATTTATTCATCCACAATAGACCTATTATCATGGACCAATTTATGAACATAATCATCAACTAATCATTCTCGTAATTATTTAATAATCATTAAAACTCGATTTATCATACCAACCCTAGTCCTTATTCCATCAGATTTATGTCTTTCTATCGAGAATCATTTAAACAGATTTGTGAACACTTCATCATGCAGTCATAACTCGAGACACTCCTATCACGAAATCATCATCAAAGCAGATCTATTATCACAGGGAACCATACTTTTCATCTTTAAAAACTATTATATAGATTTAGACTTAATATCATGAATACCCATCAACACGATTCGTCATTGAAACATCATTTCATACAAAATCATTAACATCTTGCAACACACCAAGGAACCCTAGTTCATCTATCATTGTATGAATGCCAAAATACATATTTCCAGGATCAAGAACAAAAGCTTCTATCATGAAAACATTAAAGAAGATAAAGAAGTATAAAGAAGATCTTCAAAAGGAAAAACAGGAAATCTTCAAAAGAAGATCTTCAAAATACATATTTCCAGGATCAAAAACAGGAAAATACATATTTCCAGCGCACAACAAACACTTCGAGTTGTGCGCTGGAATTCTTAAGAAGGATAAGAGGGATTTTTGCTAAAATGTAGGAGAGAATGTTTGGTGAAGAGAGAGAGAGATATAATGTTTTCTGAAAATGGAAGGCTACCGTCACATCAAGGAAAGGTTTCCAAGGGTTTGGACAATCATATGTATTTATACCAATAAAAGGGGTCGTACCTAAGAGCGTGCAGTCCAATAATCCCCTTTTGGGCCCAGCTAACCAATCCCAATGAGATGTGCGGTTGAGTGTGCGATCTTGCAAGATGCCGCACACATATGTTTGGCATACATGTATGCGGTCTCAATTAAACGTGAGTGTGCGGCTGGTTTGAGTTATTATACACCTTTACTAACATTAATATACTAATATACAATATAAATTTTATAGTCAACAAATATTCAAACACTTTCATTAATCACATAGAATTACAACGTACAGTGAAACGTAAAAAGAAACGATTCGAGGTGAAACGTACGAGTTGTCACAAATACGTTTTAGAAAAACACATTTTGAAGTGTTTTTAGTCTATTGCGTTTTAGGTAAAACACATTTTTATGTGTTTTTTGTCCATTTCGTTTTAGGAAAAAAAAACACTTTCTTTTGTGTTTTTTGTCTATTGCGTTTTAGGAAAAAACACATTTTTGTGTGTTTTTAGTCCATTGCGTATTAGAAAAAACACTTTCTTTTCTGTTTTTAGTCCATTGCGTTTTAAAAGGAACACTTTCTTTTGTGTTTTTAGTCCATTGTATTTTAGAAAAAAAAAATCATTCTTTTGTGTTTTTCGGCCATTGCGTTTTAGAAATAACACATTTCTTTTGTGTTTTTTGTCCATTGTGTTTTAGAAACAAGATATTTCTTTGTGTTTTTTGTCAATTACGTTTTAGAAAAAGTCATTTTTATGGTTTTTATCCATTGCTTTTTATGCAATTGGGTTTTCGAAAAAAAAATCGAAAATATAGCAATAGTATACTCGTTTTAAAGATAAAAAACGCTCATTTTTTGGTGTAATTTTTATAAAAAAATATTGTCGTATGAAAGAGTTATTAACGTTTAAGAAATGGGGGGGGGGATTGGAGGAGAGAGAAACTATTGCCTTAGATTGAGTAGAATGCCCATAGACAAACCCACGTGCCTCATTTTTTTTCCTTCAATTTCACTCGTTTAATCTTAGCCCTTGATTAATAAATAGATGGTCAAGATTACTTACTAGTCTTCCTACCCAAATAAACTTCCTATTATATCCTGACCCATGAGTGGGGTTAGTGTAAAAAGGGGTGATTTTGTGAGAAGTGTAATAAGTGTTTTAAGCTCTTAATTAGATCTTATAATTAATGGTTGAGATCAAGAAGGGCTTAAAATGTAAATTATGTTTTATTTGTTTGGCTAATTTGGATAGATTGGGGGTAAAACTGTCTTTTTATATTGTATTTTTAAATAAAGAAACTGTCATCAACTTTAATGCACATGCAAGTTCCACCCATCTTTTTTGAACGTCAATAACTTTTTATACGTAACGTTTTTTTAAAAATAAATTACACCATAATAACGAGTTTTTTTATCTTTAATATGAGTACCATATTTTTATATTTATATAGATAAAAAAATTACGTATAGCATGGTATGAAGCCTACTGGAATGCAGGTTTAAAACACTATACAAAGAACATATAGTGGAATGCAGGTGTAAAACACCATGAATGCAGGTGTAAATGGAGGTTTAAAACACCATGCGAAGAACATACGAAGAACACATACTGGACTGCAGGTTTAAAACACCATAAATATAGGTTTAAAACACCATATGAAGAACACATACTAGATTGCAGGTTTAAAACGCCATGAATGCATGTTTAAAACACCATACGAAGAACACATACTGGGCTGCATGTTTAAAACACCATATGAAGAACATACGAAGAACACATACTGGACTGTAGGTTTAAAACACCATGAATGCAGGTTTAAAACACCATACGAAGAACATACGAAGAACACATACTGGCCTGCATGTTTAAAACGCCTTGAATGCATGTTTAAAACACCATACGAAGAACACATACTGGACTGAAGGTTTAAAACACCATGAATGCAGGTTTAAAACACCGCACAATAGATTTTCGCACAGAACATAAAAGAACCCGTATTACAGTGATGATGATAAATTATTGCGATCTTGAAGATTTATACTAGATGACAAATAAATCACAGATTCTTAAAGGATCTTTAAAAAAACAAATCAGAATTCTAAAATAACTCACAGACGGTTATGAGAATATTTATCATTTAATTAAATTATTGAGTAAATTACTTTTCTACCCTTTTGAATTAATATAACTCAAGGACACATGTCAGCCCCATGATATTTCTCACGATTCTCACACTAAAGCCCCTTTTTACAGGATCCTCAATCTATATTTAATAATTCTTATTTGATTAAATTAAATTATTATCTTATAAAATGATCAGGAGGTATAAGAATGTTTTTCTTAGAACGTCGTAAGTATAAGTATGTGACTTGATATACATGTTTTTGTTCTAAAATAAAATACAGCTAAAGGCATCATTAAGTTCACTAAAAAAAGTCAATTAAAATATTTTTAACAGGAGAAAGACAATTAATTTTTTTATTGGATGGACCAAAAGTATTTTTGGGGTAATGCAGACAATTGCATGCCTACCTTAACTTGGATTGGATTTGCATACTTTCCTAGTTTCCTTGGCTTTGCAGGCAAATATAGGCCTACGTGTTGGATTTGCATATTCTCTGTATGATATATAGGATTTACCATGAAGACAAAAAAAACATGTTTGAAACAAATCAAAATTTGGGTTCTCACATGTCTTTTTGTACTTGGGTGAATGTATGAAACTTCTGGTCAATTGCCTATAATCAAATTACCTAAATTACCATTCAGGTAAAATTTGAGGGAAGTAATTTAGTGGAATCATAACATTGTATATGTTACTTAGGGGTGTGTAAAAAATCAAATAAATTGATCCATAACTGAATTAACCGACGAAACCCAAAAAAAAAAAAAAAAGCTGAACCAACTAAAAACAGGTGGGTCGTTTTATTTGAATATTCGATAATAATCGGTATTAAGATTATAGATTATGTGTATTTTTAGTACTATACATGTAAGATACTGATATGTAGAAATGTGTAATAATGATTTATTCCATGGCAAAAAAAAAAATTGGGGCTATTTTTAGTTAGATCTAAATTCACGGTTAACCGACCCAATATAATCTTCAAAACTTATTAAACAAAACCGTCATAATCCATCGGTTATGATTATAGTTATCCATTAAATGACATTATGGTTATGGTTTTGATCCAAAACCGACCCAAACCAAACCATACACACCTTTTCTTTATGATTTGATAAAAGGGTTATTGGATTTTATCACTCTCAACTATTGAATATTGGCCGCTGCTACTCTCAACTATCACTTTGACTCCCATCACCCCCAATTTAACACTTTGACTCCCACCACTCCCAACTTAACACTTTGTGTGTGGTGTCACTCCACATGTGAACATTTCTTAGTGTTTGACTTGTGTTATTGGTGATATTAGGCTAACACTTTGTGAATTACTAATAACTGCAGGTGAATCTGCTCCTAAAAGACAAAAGGGGAGCCAAAATCCACTCAACCGGAGTGACACAACACACAAAGTGTTAAGTTGGGAGTGATGAGAGTCAAAGTGATAGTTGTGAGTGGCCGCGGCCAATACCTAATAGTTTGGAGTGATAAAATCCAATAACCCTTGATAAAAATATAGTAGATATGATTTGTTTCTTAGATAAGATTTATACTAATTATTTATAGAGTAAACTGTGAAAATAGGCTTTTAAGGTTTTTGTCAATTTTGCCACTTTAGTCCAAAACTCAAACCTTTTGAATCTGGGTTTCTGTGCTTTCAATTTTGTTGCCATTTTCATCTAAAATCAAAATCTGGTCAGATTTTTCAGTTAACATCCAGTTTTTTTGTCTTTTTTCTCCCGATAAAAAAGATGGATGTTAACTGAAAAATCTGACCAGATTTTAGTTTTGGATGAAATTGGCAACAAAATTGAAACCACAGGGACCCAGATTCAAAAAGTTTGAGTATTGTACTAAAGTGTCAAAAGTGACTAAACCTCAGAGACCATTTTTACAGTGTACTGTTATTTGTATGTTGATTAGAAGATATGATTTGATTGTGCTCTATTGTGATTATATTCATATTTTTTGTTGTTTAATAATTAATCATACCTTACAAAGTTTTCTTTAGGCTAAGTTCTTGCATTTTCTTTTCTCTACGTCCCTCTGCCGATTTTGACTCCAAATCTCGATTGGTCATTGGCACTTTTCCTCTATCGTCATTTTATGTTGCGAAATTTTTCCCTTATTTTCCCTTTCGCCTGGTTGTAGTTTTGGTTGCCACTGTAGTAGTTACTGACTTATTGACACAATAGTCTTTATGACGTGCTTCTTGCCACAAACGCTATAGCCTTGTATTTGTCATCGTCGTTTGTTGCTACAATTTTTTTTCATCATATTTTTTTCTTTTTTTTTCAAGATTGTATGTTCCTATATACTACACACTAGGTTATAGACCCATGTATTACATGAGTTTGAGGATAGAAGATGAAAGACTTTAAAATAATCATGGAATTGATCGAGTTCTTTGAAAAAAAATGTGTTTTCCATTTATATAAACTTGAATGAGTTTTTTTTTTTAAATAAATATGTTATTGTTGAGGTTGGTTGCGTTTGAAGGACATAATGATTATAAATTTGGAATTATTTTTATATTTCATATTATTTCTTGCATCACACATAATAAATATAAATATTGATAGGAATACATATAACCCTAATATGAACTATACATACAAAATTAAAGAAAATAAAACATTACTCATTTTAAATGATGCATTTATGAAGTAAGAATTTTGTTTTTGAAAGAATTAGTATATCTTATTTCAATTTAATAAAAATTACTTATTTTAAAAAGTGTTATCAAAGTTTAGCATTTTTGAAAGCGACAATAAAAAATTATAAACATGATGAGGTTTTAAATTTTTGTTTATGTAAAATAGTGGTGGGTGTATAATTTTTTGGTTATCTTATCTTCTTTTGATAAGTATGTTTTTATTTATTAAAATAGAGATATTACATTAAATTATAGGTAAGTAGATAATTAATATTAATTATTAAGAATTAAGAATGTATAATCATAAAATTCTTTATATATATATATTAAATTCAATCATTTATAGTATTTATATTCATTTACTTATTAATTATAATTATGATTGATGTAGCATGATAAATTGCCACATGACATTTTGGTGAAATTTTTTATCATAAGAGAATGTCATGTGGCATTAAGGGGCTTTTTTATTAATATTAGATTCATTGTCTTTTGATCAGGTCAGAACGTTCGATTTCCTCCAACTATGACTGCGTGGGAAATTAAAAAAAGAAAAACGTATTTTTTTAATGGCCAACAGAATGAATCTCGAGTACTCTCGGGGCACCCATTGGACCAAACAGAGTACTCCGAGAATAACCCCAAGTCCACCACCAATTCCGGGGAAAACCCGGTAACCCACCCGCCCATAGGCACGACAGTGAAATTACCGGTAAAACCCGTTTGGCTCAAGGATCGAACCCAGGTTTCCTTGGTTCTCCTATCATTACTCACCAATGCCTCACTCTGCACCAAGTTGGATTAGATTTCTTGTATCATTTCTTAGTTATAGTTTATGGTTGTATCATTACTATAATTAGAACCATTACTACAATTAGAACAAATGATGTGATTAGATTTCTTGTGTAAATATCTTTAGTGTGTTTCTATGAAGAGTTTATCAATGATACAAAACAAGTTGGAGGATTACAATTTTTATCCAAGCTATGTGATTACAACTTACAACTCTATACAAACGCTTTTTTTCCCTTAAATTTCTATAAAATCTGATAACGTGGGTACTCGGAGATCCTAGTCAGCAAAGTCAACAAAAAATAAATAAAAATAAATAAATAAATAAGCAATGCTAAAACACAATGTAAGAAGCTGAAAGTCAGAAGCTTGAAGCTCCTGACCAGAAGCTTGAAGCTCCTGACCAGAAGCTGGTGTGCCTACAGCTGATGACGGGAAGCCAAAGTTACTGTATAACCTCGGGACTTGAATTGAACAAGTCAAGACGAAAGGACAAACTTCTATAAAGTATAAACTGTCCTTGAGACACAATACCTAAAACATACCCAAAGAGGTAAAGGCCAAACCTGCAAGCAACCTCAGGATGGATAAGCTTACCTGGACTAGAAGGTGTACAGCTGGCATAAGGCTCCTTAGGCAGACCGGTCTGCCTATATAAGAAGAGTCTTATCCCAGCCAAAGGTTAGACCATTCATTCATTCTCTCACTCTAAACTCTTATCCTTTCTTTTGCTTAGACTCATAAAGATCAATCCACTGATTCTCACGCCGGAGTCCAAATGCGAGAGGCCCCCTCTCGCGTTAAGGCTAACGGTGTTCTTTGGTTGTAGATTCTGATCAATGAGCTGTCATTTGGAGTGGATCCTGGACCTTCCCCCTGCCATACTCTTGTTGTTTTAACAAGTGGCGCCCACCGTGGGGCTGCACTACTTAGAACAGTTTTCCAGTAGTACAGCCCTGTTCCTAAGATACCTTCCTTTATGGCCGGAAGGGATCCTCATCCAAAAGAAGTTTCAAGCAGTTCTATGCCTCGGTCTAGCCTTCCTACTACTCCGGGGATAGATAGTTGTTCTACCAACCCGGACGGACTTCATGTCGCACCGGTGACACAAGATGCACAACAGTTCCAAACTCCTGCCTCTACACGAGTTAATCCATCTTCACCGAGTGAAGTTCTCTTCCCGGTTGAAACCATGGAAATAACCCCAGAGGGAGTAAGGAGTAATTTCATAGTGTTAAGAGACCACTTGAATGGGTATCAGAGTACGTCTGTCTTATTACGAGCCTGAAGTTGCACTCTCCCGTATGCCCTCTCCGTTGTGCACTACCGCATCTCCAAGTATTACTCGAGCAGGACCTAGTTCTGACCTGCATCTGTACCTTATGCCTGACGGTTCACTTGGGCCGGGGAGCTACCCTTCTAGCTCACCTATTGTGCTCCCAAAAAGCCTAGAATACACCGTTGAACAGATCCTTCAACAGGTTCAAACAGCTACCCCTTCTCCACCAACTACCTTCGAAGAAGCCCTTTGATCGTTACCCTTGGCTAGCAGAGCCGTAGCTGCTAGTCTGTCACCACCTTCTGGTCCTCAACAGGGTTTTCCCCTGTATGGTTCTCAGTATCCCCAGATGGCAGCTCTCTTGGCTCAATTGAGTCAGCAGCTTATGGGAGGCCAAATATGGCAAGCTGCCTAGGTTGGATCATAAGCTCAAACCCAACCCAACATCCAGGCAGGTGTTACCATTAGTGGAGCCGAAACGAACCTTGATATACCCTCCATGCCTTACAAACCCAGCTCATTATCATGCTTCTCCGAAGAAATAGCCAACTACGACTTCCAAACAAAGATAAAAATGCCATCTAATGTTAAGACATACGATGATTTGGAAGATCCTGAGGACCATCTTTAAGTCTTCACAGGAGCTGCTACGGTTGAGCGTTGGAATAACGCCGAATGTTGTCATATGTTCATGCAAACCCTCATCGGGACAGCTAGAATATGGTTCTCTAGGCTCCCCACTAGAAGCATAAAATCCTTCAATAACCTTTATAAAAGCTTCCTACCAACTTTACCCCTCAAAAGAGATGTACCAGAGATGCTACTGTCATGCATCAGATCCAACAAAAAGACCATGAGGACCTTCGGGCCTTCATAGAAAGATTTAAGAGGGAGGGTCTGATGTATAGTGGGGCAACTGAGAAAATGAGGGTATCTATCTTCATGAATGCTATAAAGCCCAAAAAGCTTCTCAGAAGGTTCCATGAAAACAACCCTCAGACAATGGAATAAGCCTTTAAAAGGGCATAATCATTTCTGAAGGGTGAAGAGCCTTTGGAAAAACATGCATCAAAGAAGAGGGAATAGGGTAGCTGGAGGGAGACACCTCCCCGATCCCAAAGGTCAAGATTCCAACCCTTCGTCGATCGATGACCCTTCAGGTCTTACGAGGGAAGAAGATTCGAAGATAGAAGAAGATCCCCTCGTCCGAATCAAAATCAGGACAAAGATAAACAGATCTTCACCCTCCTCACCAAGACACCCCAAGAAATCTTATCAACTGAAGAGGTCAAGTACAGATTCCGACCTCCCCGACCTCTGTCCAAAGCAGCTAGCAAAAGAAATGCAAGTAAGTTTTGTGCCTTCCACAATGGCACGGGGCACCACACTAATGATTGCTATCAACTGAAAAAGAGAATAGAAGAAGCTGTCATGTCGGGGGAGCTCGCTCACTTGGTGAAGGAGATAAAAGATAATAGGGAAGGAAAAAAGGAAGTTAGCATAAACATGGTTTGGTCAGAAAGCAAGCAAGAAGGAAAAAGGAGAAGGACCATACCATGGAATCAACAGTTCATTTGCTTTCCCCCTACAGATCCCAACGATAAGCAAGAACACCCAATCATCATGGAAGCCGAGATAGAAGGGGCTTCCCTCGATAGGGTGTACATGGATCCGGGAGTAGCCTCCAATATTATGTATCAGAGATGCTTTGACTTACTCGGAAGTAAAACAAAAGCTCGCCTACAAGCTACTGACACGTCCATCAGAAGCTTCACCTAGGAGAAGGTACAACCTCTAGGGAAGATAACACTGAACTTATGTTTCAGGGATGGAGACTTGTCCAGAACAGAGGAGCTTACTTTCATCGTTGTGAGTTCCCCTTCAAACTATAACTTGTTGATAGGAAGGCCGGGGTTAGCAGCATTTGATGCTGTGGTGTCAACAACACATGGAATGATGAAATTTCCAACAGAAAAAGGTATTGCTTCGTTGGTACCTACACAAGAAGCCCTTTTGATAGCCTCCATGGAAATAGAGGAAGGGGAATGCAGCAAAACGAATGAAAATCCGGTTGAAAAATTAAGCATCAATGATTCCTACCTGGAACAGAAGATAAGAATCAACAATCACCTCCCTGATACCATCAAGCAAAGGCTGGTTGACCTCCTCCGAGGGAACACAGACATGTTCGCTTGGTGTTCGGGAGACATGGTAGGAGTACCCAGGGAAATAGCAAAACATGCGTTAAACATAGCTCCCAACTACCAGCCTGTCACACAGAAGAAAAGAAGCCTAGCACCTGAACGTAGTCAAGCTGCCTGTCAGGAGGTAGAGAGACTAGTAGAAGCTGGTATCCTAAGGGAGGTAAAGTATCACTCTTGGCTAGCAAACCCTGTTATGGTAAAGAAGCCAGACGACTCTTGGAGAATGTGTGTTGATTTCAAAGATCTCAACAAAGCCTGTCCTAAAGACTGCTACCCGTTGCCCGAGATCGACTGGAAGGTAGACTCGCTCACTGATTTTGAATACAAGTGCTTTCTAGATGCCTATAAAGGGTATCACCAGAACAAAATGGTAAAGGAAGACGAGGAGAAGACAACGTTCCATACTGATAAGGGGATCTTCTGTTACAAAAAGATGCCTTTTGGATTGAAGAACGTCAGGGCAACATATCAACATCTAGTGGACAAGGCTTTCGCCAAACAAATTGGATAAAATATGGAAGCATACATTAACGATCTTGTAATAAAGAGTCACACGAGAGAAGACATGCTCCAAGACATCAAGGAGACGTTTCGCAATCTCAAAGCAATCAATATGAAGTTAAACCCAAACAAGTGTTCTTTTAGGTTTGATGAAGGAAAGTTACTCGGTCATATTATAGGGAAACAAAGTAAAAAAGCAAATCTGGACAACGTCTGAGCGGTTATAGAAATGAAGTCCCCAAGAACCAAAAAGGAAGTTGAAAGCCTTAATGGGAAAAGAGCAGCTCTCAAGCGTTTCCTCCCCAAGTCAGCAGAAAGATCACTACCATTCTTCAAGACGCTAAAGAATTGTGCCAATAAGAAAAACTTTATGTGGACGGAGGAAGCAGAGACAGCCTTCATAGCACTCAAGGAGCTCACAGCTTCCCTGCCAACAATGGCAGCACCCAGAAAAGAAGAAACAATCATAGTCTACCTGTCAGCAGGACAAGAAGCGATAAGCTCTGTGCTTGTGGTGGAAAGAGGGAAGGAGAAAATACTTGTGTACTTTGTAAGCAAGGTTCTAAAGGCAGCTGAAGTCAATTACTCCCCCATCGAGAAGCTGGTACTAGCACTAGTACACACGGCTAAAAGATTAAGAAAGTACTTTCAAGCTTATCCAATTCAGGTTCTCATTGATCAACCGCTGAGGTCCATACTGGAAAAACCTGAAGATTCAGGAAGGTTAGCTAAATGGACCGTAGGGTTAGGGGAACATAAGATTGACTATGTACCAAGGAAGGCTTATAAAGGGCATGTATTGGCCGATTTCTTGACAGAAATGCCAATAATCAAAGAAGTAAATGAGATAGAAGAAGAAATATGTCAAACGATAATCCCAGGGAAGTGGACATTGTTCTCTGATGGAGCTTCTAATATAGAAGGTTCGGGGGCAGGTCTCATCATAACATACCCCCAAAGAACCAAATATACTTATGCACTCCGTCTTGATTTTCCCTGCATAAATAATGAGGCTGAGTATGAAGCCTTGTTAGTTGGGCCGCGGTTAGCAAAAACAATGAATGTCGAGGAGCTGCATGCCTTCACTGATTCAAGATTGCTAGCAAGCCAAGTGGGGGGAGAATACACAGCAAGGGAGCCATCTATGGTGAAATACAAAGAAAAACTTAAGGAACTGATGGGTAGCTTCAAATCCTGCTCATTAACCCAAGTATCAAGAACAAAGAACAAGCAGGCGGATGCCTTGAGTAAGCTAGCTTCTTTGACGTTTGCACACCTCACCAAGAAGGTACTCATGGAAGTGCTCAAAACAAGGTCCATCGAAGAAGCTAAAATCCAAGACGTGGTAGTCGAAAATGAAGACACATGGATGACACCCATCCAACAGTTCCTGTAAGAAGGAAAGCTCCCCCCCCCCCCCATAGAATCAGAAGCCGCCAAGATAAGGACGAAATCTAAGCAATACGTCCTAGAAGAAGGGAAGCTTTACAAAAAAAGGTTACCTCTCCCCTTTGCTATGATGTGTAGTTCCGAACCAGAGCAATTACTTGATAAAAGAGATCCATGAGGGCATTTGTGGATTACACGCAGGGGTAAGAACAGTCGTAGCAAAGTTGATGAACATGGGTTACTTCTGGCCCACAATGCATAAAGATACAGCTGAAGTTATTTACAAATGTGAAGCATGCCAACTACATGCCCCAGTCAAAGCAAGTCCGAAACATGATCTTGTCCCAATATTGGCTGCCTGGCCATTCTATAAGTGGGGAATGGACATCATAGGACCTTTCCCCCAAGCAGCTGGACATGTTAAATTCCTCTTGTTGGCAGTAGACTACTTCACAAAATGGCCAGAAGTTAAGCCATTATCGAAAGTCTCAGGGAAGAATGTTATCAACTTCATCTGGGAGCAGATAATATGCAGATTTGGATTGCCAGGGGAGATAGTAACCGACAACGAGAAACAATTCATAGAGAAACCATTCAGCACTTGGTGCCAGGAGCTTCAGATCAAGCAAGTCTTCAGCTCTGTCTGTTATCCACAATCAAACAGACAAGTGGAACGAATGAATCACAGCATTGTAGAGGGGTTGAAGACTCGGCTAGGGAGATGAGGAAACTGTGGGTAGAAGAGCTCCCCAGTGTATTATGGTCCATCCGTACTTTAGAAAAGACAAGCCATCAAAAGACCCCATACAGCCTTGTGTATGGCTCAGAGGATGTGATACCTGCTGAGATCGGAGTTAAAACGTTGCGAAGCTCCAAGAAAAACAATAACACAAATGATTCGGAGATACTGTTAAACCTTGACCTATTTGAAGAAGCCGGGGAAGCTGCCTTGATCCGAGGAGCAAGGTACAAACAGAAAATGGAGGCCTACTACAATGCAAGGGTCAAGAAGGAAGCCTTTAAACCTAGGGACTTGGTACTCAGATACAACGAGGCAAGTAGGCAAGAATATCTTGGAAAAATAGGCCCAAAATGGGAAGGCCCATACATTATCAGTGAGGTGCACAAAGGAGGTTCCTACAAACTTGAAACGCCTAAGGGTAGGAAGGTACCAAGACATTGGAACGAAAGGCACCTCAGAAATTCATAGTTTAGACAACCAATGTAATGACAAAAGCAAACTTGTACTTGGCTATATCAGTTTAATGAAAACAAAGATAGCACTTTTGTTAAAAAAATATTTTATTCTCATTTCATTGTTCTATCCTAAGGGTGAGCTCCTCCAAATAAAGCTCCATGGGATCTGACGCTATATCTACCCATGAAACGGGGATGGGCTCCTAGGCCATATCGCTCAACAGGGAACAAGGCGCTATATCTTCCTGTATACAGGGTGAGTTCCTAAAACAATACAACTCCATGGACTCAAAGAAAATTCTCCCAAATTCATGAAAAAGTATAAGTACACATAGAAAACTACAAACTTGTTCCTTTGAAAAAAAAATGAAAATAAACACAAAGTTACAAGTATGAAAACAAGTCAAACATTATAAAAGTAAGTCCATGAAAGAGGGTGAGCACCTCACACCAACTCTGCTCCATCAGCTAACATTATGAAACACAATATGCTTATATCCAATATACCACCATGACAAAATAAAAGGTGGACTAGAAAAGAGATAGAACCATAACAACTTGCATTGATTCTTTCCAAAAAGACTCGAACCAGGTGACTGCAACACTTAGTTTGGAACCTTTACGGAAAAGGACATTGCAGAAACACAATTGACAATGGGAAAATTAAGGTACAAAATTTCCCATGATATCAGCCAAACACAAGTTTGACAACAAGAAAATGGAAACAGAAAATGAAAGTACACAAAGTAGGAAATACTAAAAGAAGCTAAACACTCCCAGGGGAGCAGCTTCCATTCATAACCATAAATTAAAACATCATAAAGTCCTCATAGGGGCACACATACAACCACAAAGAAAGTTAAAACATTGTTTGAAATACAACCATAACAAACCAACAGTAACAACTAAGCTGAACCAGAATCACTAGCACCAGTGAAGAGAGGATCTTTACCCAAGGGTAGATTATCATACAAACCATCCAGGTCATCTTCTTCATCATTACCCGACGCAACAAAAGCTGTTTCAACCCTTACAGAAGACAAAGGGGGAGCATCAATAGGGATGGACATGGTAGAAATTGGCTCATGGTCGGGAAATACCTTCAATTTCTTGGAAGAAGGACCAACATCATTATCCTCCTCATCACTGGTCTCGAACAAGGCCCGCTTAACTGAAGCAACTCTAAGAAACTGCTCACACAGCTCCTTGTTCAAACCTTCTGGCTCCAAAGCTTCAAGTTCAGCCACGGGACGATCAACCATTCGAGACAAAGCTTCAATATAAGGGTAGGAAAGGGCCTCCATCTCCTACACAGCTACAACAAAATCCGGGAGAGAGTTTGGCTTGAAAGCAGGAAGCTTCTCTATAGCTTCCCCCTTTGAAGCAGCATCAAATCCTGCAAGATGTTGATTAAACTCCTGGCTGTGAAGAAGGTAAGTCACAAAATGACGGAGACCAGAACTAATCACCCATTTTCTATCATCCTCCAACTGTTTTACCCGTTGCCTCAGCTCTTCCGTAGCTGCTTTATCGGTAACACGCTCCTGCCTGAATTTAGCCCATTCAATACCAAAGTCTGCCCTCTCCTTATCCAACTGGTTATTAAAGTCTGAAAGCTGCCCAACATAGACTTCAACCTTCTTCATCTCTTCGTTCATTTTAGCCTGAGAAGCAAGCAGCTGACCCTCAAGCTCAGTTACCTTTGTCTGGAAAGCTGCCAAGTCCTCGTGGGAGGTCTTGAGTTCTGCTTCTTTCTTCTTCAAAGAGGCAGTAACCTCATCAACCCTACTAGCAGCAGAGGCCCAACGCTCAATGCAGTCAGGAAGGGAGGTAACAAGTCGGGCAGCATCAGTGATAGCTCGGTAGGCAGAATCCTCATCGGATAACTTTGATAAGAGTTGTTTTTCAGCAGGAGTAGCCATGTTCCTTAGCATATCATGGCAAGTCTGGTTACTAGCAGTAGTGTCACAAACACGAACATTCCATCGAGGAACAAACACAGGAAAATTAGCCTTTACAAGCCCCTTCCCTTTAACAACATCCGGCTTCTCCTTTAAAACCACATCAACCTTCTCTTCAACCTTCTTCTTCTTCTTCTCATCAACTACCTTCGAGGAAGCAGCTTCCTCAACACCAATAGTAGAAGCACCCTTCCCAGGGGAAACAGTTTTAGAATCACCACCCTTAGGCTTCTTCTTCAAAACAGCTTTCAACTCTTTACCCTCATCAACACCAGGAACAGATTTCTCAGGAACACTCCTCTTGGACTCATTTAGCTTCTTCAAAACAGTAGGATATCTGCTGGTCGGGAACACCACCTGCCTCACTTGAAACCTCCAGAGTTTCCTTCTTAACAGGCTTCACGCCAATAACGGAGGCAATGACATTAGCATCATCTTCGTTACCACTATCAACAGAGATAGGGTCAGAAGATTGCGAAGCAACTACGTGGGAAGTAGTAGACCTGGTAGACCGGAGAGAAGGGGCACTTTGTTTCCTAGCAGAAGAACAATCAACAAGGGGCTGAATGGGAACACTTTCAAAATCTCCACCAGTAGTCACATGCTCATTTCGACGAACCACAGAAGGAGCACCTTCAGGAACCTCCTTCTGACTAATTTCCATATTAGAAGGGTCATTCAACAGGATTTAGTCCAAAGCACTCATTTCTGAAAAACAAAGAAACAAAACATTAGCATCAAACAAATAAAAAGCAAGACAAACATAAAAATCACATACCCTTCTCATTTAAATATAAGACTGGTTCAAATCCAGACTCAGCCCAATCTTGATTGATACCCAACATGACAAGGAGCTCCTCCAAGTAAGCCCTCAGTTTGGAACATTAGGCACGAAGCCTAAGGAGTAACCTCTCGTCAAGCTCATTAACACCCGGTTCCTTCTCATTCAAAACCTTGAAAAACTTCCAAGGGACAACAGTAAAAGGAAGTAACCACTCAGAGATAAAAAAAAAAAGAATTGGTTCTTCTAAGCATAGGTATGACCAACGATATGAGAAAGGAGGGTTGCCTCACATTGAGTCTTCTCAATGGTGTACCAATCGCCGTTTTGGGCAAGCCGGAAAAAGAGATGAAACATCAAGAGAGAAGGCTCATAAGTAAGAGCCCAACACAAAATTTAGAAATGCATAATCCGGGCAACACCCACAGGAGCCAACTGACCCAAAGACAGACGGTAATATTTCAGGACCTCAAGAAAAAAAGTTGGTAAAAGGGTAACGCAAGTTAGGCTGATCAACAATTCGGGTATAGAAAACATTAAAGCCAGTCTCACATTCATTTGCAGTCTTATCCTGTCACACCCCTACCGCGTTAAAACAACAAACCGCGGTGGAAACGTCAGAGAGTGTCGTAACAGAATCATTGTTTCACAACACATGGATTGAAGTTTCGTTTTATTGAATTAAGTTTATTACATTGTCTCGAAAATTAAAAGCAAAATATGAACATATTGTCCTTCATTGTTATTAAGTCACTAAGGCCTCGTCCATCCCTATGTGAGCATGCATCATAATCATCATCAAACTACGGTACCTAAAACATATAGCATAAAAATGCCGACAAGTACATAGGTTTTGTGAGTGTGTCAGATTCATGGCCTTGAGTTCATATTGCAATACCTCGTCCAACTACGAGAGTTGTCGAGTGTGTTCCTTGAACAAAAGAGTTTGATATTGCAGTATGTTTCTATCAACTTTTACAAGTTGATATAAGTATAAACCAAAACCATTGTAGCCCTGAATCTTAAGTAAAAACATTTGTCTTTGTAAACCAAGTAGTAAATCGTCATTGAAAGTAAACATTGTATGGTTTATATCTTTAAGTAAACCTTGTAGTGTAACTTCGTTTTGAAAACATTTGTCCAAGTGATCTAGATAACGCAATGACATGTAATGTGTTAAAAGCACTTATATATAGGAAGTACCAGCGGCGTATCCACCATGCTTTTATCACATTACACCCGCCCCGTTACCTAATCACTTACCATAACCCAATCGTTCAATAGTTCAATAGTTCCAATGGTTCAAATAGTTCACATAGTTTAAATAGTTCCAATGGTTCAAATAGTTCAAATCGTTCACATAGTTCAAATAGTTCCAATGGTTGAAATCGTTCACATAGTTCAAATAGTTCCAATGGTTCAAATAGTTCAAATCGTTCACATAGTTCAAATAGTTCCAATGGTTCGTGTTTAATTGTGAGAACTAACTTTTGGTTATTTCATTGAATACATTCAAACCTGTGTGACTCATCCTAATCATTTAACTCGTATTAACAAACCACCAAAGGTAAGTTAATAGCCATCAGGTTCTGTCGTTACCCACATTACCCCCATAACCATGGTGAAAGTCCGATAACGGGATTTGTCAGATCCTATGGTATCATAATATCCTATGGTACCATAACGTACTTCTGGTCGGTTTAAAAATAGTTAATGAATGTCATTCAATTGTCTTTCGACCAACGCCCCAATAAGTTTGTTCATATAATTTAAATTGTTGTGTTTAATATAAACAATAACACTCGTTTTAGAAAACTCGAAATCGTTTAGCACATATGAATCACCCCAAAACATTCGAAAACGGTAAAAGAGGGGAACTATGTACTCACATTGAATTGCAACGTATCCTCGATTAAATGAACTTAACAAAGCTCAGGCAAACCAAGGAAATCAAGTGGTACCTAGTAATCGGATCGCTAAGTTAATAAATCGACACCTAAATCGAGAGAATGGGTAGAATGAGGTCTTGTAAACCAAATGAGTATTGGAACTCATGTGATATGGTTTAACAAAGCCTACATCCTAAATCGGAACCTATCCTAAGTGCTTACCACCCGTTATAACCCGTTAAGGTAGTCTACGCTACGTTAACGCGTCGTTCGCGTGAATGCGCGTTCGAGACGCCTAACTAGTCGTATGACAAGAATTATATGCCCTAACATGTTTAAATATGTTGCATAATCAGTTTAAGTGTCAAAAATTAAGTTACATATGGTTAAATTCAAATTATGCATGAAAAGGGCATTTTGGTCATTTTCCTAAGGCATATAAACTACCTATCATACAACTAATTAAACTAAGTGACCATAAGGTATAACCTCGGAAGGTTATTCCCTATACAACTATGGTCACAAAATATGCTTGGTCGGATCCTAATGATCGACCAAACGGGTTGGGTTCGAAAGTCTAAGCGGTTGTCAAGACCGCTTGACTTACGACCCTATACAAGTACTAGACTAAAAGTGACGAGTTAAACATGTTAAAACATGTTTAACTAAGTTAGAAAGCAGGTTTAATATCAAAACAAAGTGTTTTGATACCCGAAAATAGCTTCGTCACAAAATGCGCATAAACGGCATTTTGACCGAAACTTTGACTCGTCACTTCGACTAATCGACGTGGTAATCAGTAGGTATAGTCACATGGGACTATAACCATCGTGATTACGCTCACGTTGCAACGTTCGATTGAACTTTGACTTAACCAATTCATGGTCAAAGCAGAAAGTCAAACACTGTTTGACTTTCATGCTTGAAAAGCATAAACAAGCATGAAAGAAGCTTACAAAAGGTCCAAGCTAGGAAGAATTGAACTTAAAATACTCAGGTATGAAGCCTTCAACAAGTGAGAGCTTTAACTTAGAGTAATTCAGATCAAATGAGCAAGGAACAATGGCAAACTTGATGGGTATTCATAGGAAACCTTGAATTAACAAGATCATTACATGTGTTTTTGCAAGGATCAAGGCATGATCTTGTCCATACACATGTGGCCCATAGTTTCTAATACAAGGGGAGTTCAAAAACAAGTCCATAGTATACTAATTCAGTGGTTAAAATCAGTGGAAACAGGCTGTTTGAACAGATTCAGTGTTTCTGCCAGCACCAGTCCTTTCGGGCCGCGAAGACAGAGACATAAGTCTTAGCCCTAGGCGAGGACCTCTGATCAGCAACTTTCAAAAATTGGCAGAACTGGCCCCTGTAGCTTAAAACTTGGTTTTTGATGCTTTTAAGCCCCGTTAACCCCACTTCAAGGATCTACAATGAAGTTAAAGCATAGGGAACATAAAATATGCTTGAAAACATCTTGGATGTCGGTTCATTTGGTCGTACGGTCACGTTATTCGATTAGTTATGATGAAAACTCAAACGGACGCGAAAACGATCCAAATTACACGATGAATGGTATTTTTGCATTCCAATCATTAAGATAAAATATTTTTATGATTACAAAAATTTTTGGATGTCCGGATATGTTCAGAACGTAAGATATGCGCGTAAATGCAAACTTATGCACTTTTTGACGCTTTTAGTCCCTATTGATCAAATAAGCACTTTTTCGCATACTGAACCACTCAAAGCCTATTTCTAAGCTATGTAAAGGATATTTAGGGTATGTTTAGCTTATGATCAAGTTCCGGAATGTTCGTTACTGTACGAATCGGCATACTTTAGCAGTTTGTCGTAAATAGTCCCTGCGATCGAATAAACTTGTTTTCGACACACCAAACCCTTCAAAACTTATTTCTAAGTTATGTGAAGGTTATTTAAGGTATGTTAAGCCTATGTCACTATTCCAGAGTGTTTGTCGCGTTAAACTGATTACGTTTACGTAACAGTGTGCGTATAACTTTCTAGAAAACGATTTAAGGCTTGAAATCGAACCAGAATTGACATGTGAAAATGGCTCATGTATTTATACAAATTCCAAGTATGAAATACAAGATTTCATTAGTTTTGTATTTGTATGATGGTCGTAGAGGCACAGATGTCACAGTCTCCCCTACTCTAGGAAATTTCGTCCCAAAATTTATTCGAAGGAGTCTGTCTGTATAGTTGTGTTAAACAATCGTCTTGCAGGGAATCTAGGGCGTTATGTATTTGCATAGAGTAACCCATCAAGGATTTCCATGTAAGGCATAACTTTATCATTCCCTAGTGGGTGCTTCCTTAGATAAAGTAGGAAGTGGGAACGAGAGATTTGATTAATGATAAAGATCAAACTAACCAGTAGTTCTGTGAGTATCCCTTAAGAATCTAACTATTAAGACAGAAGGATCTTGTAAGGATTTGTATTTCATTTCTCCAGTGGATATTCTTCAGAAGCGAAAATGAATGGATGATTCATTTTCTCTAATGGATTCTTCGTCAGATATGGAAATGAAAGACGAATAGGTTATTTATTTCCAATGGATATTTCCTCAAAAGCAGAAATGAATGGATAATTCATTTTCTCCAATGGATACTTTTATCAGAAATGGAAATGAAGGTATGTATAAGCTGTTCATTTCTCAATGGTTATTCTTTCAGAAGCGGAAATGAATAGATAATTCATTTTCCTCAATGGATGCTTCATCAGAAGTAGAAATGAAGAATTACTGAATAAGCTATTCATTTCCCCGATGGATATTTCTTCGGAAGCGTAAATGAATGGATGATTCATTTTCCTCAGTGGTTACTTCGTCAGAAGTGGAAATGAAAGAATTATTGTAAGGAGTATTCATTTCCCCGATGGATATTTCTTCAGAAGCGAAAATGAATGGATGATTCATTTTCCTCAGTGGATACTTCGTCAGAAGTGGAAATGAAGGATTATTGAAAAGAGTATTCATTTTCCCCGATGGATATTTCTTCAGAAGCGAAAATGAATGGATGATTCATTTTTCCTCAGTAGATACTTCGTCAGAAGTGGAAATGAAGGAATCGATACAGGATTATTCATTCCCCAATGGATATTTCTTTAGAAGCGAAAATGAAGATATTGTCCTTCATTGTTATTAAGTCACTAAGGCCTCGTCCATCCCTATGTGAGCATGCATCATAATCATCATCAAACATCATCAAACTACGGTACCTTAAACATATGTGAAAATACGTCAGCATAAAAATGTCGGCGAGTACATAGGTTTTGTGAGTGTGTCAGATTCATGTCCTTGAATTCATATTGCAATAACTCGTCCAACTACGAGAGTTGTCGAGTGTATTCCTTGAACAAAAGAGTTTGATATTGCAGTATGTTTCTATCAACTTTTACAAGTTGATATAAGTATAAACCAAAACCATTATAGCCATGAATCTTAACTGAAAACATTTGTCTTTGTAAACCAAGTAGTAAATCGTTCTTGAAAGTAAACATTGTATGGTTTATATCTCTAAGTAAACCTTGTAGTGTAACTTCGTTTTGAAAACATTAGTCCAAGTGATCTAGATAACGCAACGACATGTAATGTGTTAAAAGCACTTATATATAGGAAGTACCAGCGGCGTATCCACCATGTTTTTATCACATTACACCCGCCCCGTTACCTAATCACTTACCATAACCCAATCGTTCAATAGTTCAATACTTCCAATGGTTCAAATAGTTCACATAGTTCAAATAGTTCCAATGGTTCAAATAGTTCAAATCGTTCATATAGTTCAAATAGTTCCAATGGTTCAAATCGTTCACATAGTTCAAATAGTTCCAATGGTTCAAATAGTTCAAATCGTTCACAGAGTTCAAATAGTTCCAATGGTTTGTGTTTTAATTGTGAGAACAAACTTTTGGTCGTTTCATTGAATACATTCAAACCTGTGTGACTCGTCCTAATCGTTCAACTCGTATTAACAAACCACCAAAGGTAAGTTAACAGCCATCAGGTTCTGTCGTTACCCACATTACCCCCATAACCATGGTGAAAGTCCGATAACGGGATTTGTCAGAACCTATGGTATCATAATATCCTATGGTACCATAACGTACTATTGGTCGGCTTAAAATAGTTAATGAATGTCATTCAATTGTCTTTCGACCAACGCCCCAAAAATTTGTTCATATAATTTAAATTGTTGTGTTTAATATAAACCATAACATTCATTTTAGAAAACTCGAAATCGTTTAGCACATATGAATCACCCCAAAACATTAAAAAACGGTAAAAGAGGGGAACTATGTACTCACATTGAATTGCAAGGTATCCTCGATTAAATGAACTTAACAAAGCTCGGGCAAACTGTAACACCCTTGGTAATATTTTACGTTTTTCATAAAAATTAAGTCCATAATCATGTAATCGCGGTCACAATTACAATGAAAATATGGGTTTATTAAAAACTTTTACAATTTAAAAAGATACAACATAATGTGAATTAATTCGTCGTATTAGAATAACGACGAAACGACTTACGGAAGCTTCATTTAACGTGTGTTCGGTTCTTGCTCGACGCTTGATCTTCATCCGGGACTCTCGACATTCACCTACGATCAATACCAGCTTAAATGTTAGTGTTGATAGTTTAAATAACGGTACAAGACAAGATATTGATAATGGAAGGAAATCCAAACGTTAATTTCTTGATCCAAAAACAAGGTCTACAAACTGGCCTCCACCGTAACTTACGGTGGGCACCGTAAGTTACGGTGGCTCCTGTATGAAAATTCCCCCACCGTAACTCAGTAGGCAACTACCATAACAATTTCAGCAACACTGTAACTTACGGTGGGCACCGTAAGTTACGGTGGCCCCTGTATCAGTCCCTTTCCTTTTTTTGCCGTTTTTGACACGAAAACTTTCGTATCTTTCAATCCGCGTATCCGTTTGATCTCCCGTTTCTTCCTACATGATCGTAATTTGATTCTCCATCTCATGGAGTTTATATCCGACATTCAAACTAATAAAATTCTAAATTTTTAAGCATTCAGCTTATTATTAAAAATCCACATTTTGACCTGTTTGTATTTAAGACCTCCAAACTTGTTTCTAGTTAATCATAATTCTTAGACCAAGGTATTTAACTCAAAATATATATATTGGATTCATAAGTTTTGTGAATTACGCGGCAAACACCCAAGTTACGCGCGTAATTCATTTTGACCCGTTTAGGGGATCTTTTATGCATTTTGGTCTAAAACTAGCTCTTTTCTTTTCAATACTTCGTAATGTCACATCTAAATGTCTGCTTATGTTCCACCCCAATTATTTTTGTGGTGGATTTAACATAACTAACCTATTATCCCAAATTTACTCATCGGTTGGTCATTTTACGCAAATGACCATTTTTGTGTATTTGACCCGCAAATGTATATTCCTATAACTTTTATTCATATTTAATGATTCTATAATCTTAATGCAAGTTCCAAAATAACCCCTATGTGTCGTTTGCCCCATTATACCCTTCAAGGGTGTTTTGGTCAACTTTAGTCCCTCACTTTACGATGAAGGACTTTCGCTAAATATTTGACCAAGATTTGTATGTTTAACTAAAAGCTTATTTATGCGTACCTGGCTCGGGTCAAGGTATTGACCCGTTTACATAACTTTTGCTTTAAATATTTCTAGTTAAAGCAACGCATACTTATGTTATTTCCTGTGATTACAAAACTCAACAAGCGATTGTCAAATGAAGTTGTCAAATGGTGTTAACAACACCATTTGACACATTTAGCCTAATTGTCCATTTATCCGTATGAGATGGTATTTAGTTACCATTTCATCCCTTTAAACCTATCCCGGTTTTCCCTTAAACTCGTTTTACTCAAAACCGTTTTTATTTGTTCGTCATTACATGACTAATTTACCTTTTTTACCCCTTTTACCATAATTCATGATTTCTTACCTTTTTATTCATTCCGACTTGCATTGTATCATACCGGAATATTGTATTTCAATTACTTATCATTATTCGCAATCAATTTTCGCTAGTAAGTGTATAGTAATTAAAAAGGGGGTGTAAGTTTAACTTACCTTGTATCCAAGTTACGCCTTTTCTTCTTTCTTGTTTCGTTTGACCCGCTTCCTCCCAAGCCCCGTCTAGCTTGTCATGAGTCAAACTATCATCATAATCCGTAAGACGGTTAGTTTAGTCATTATTAGCTACGACTATTCCGTCTTACAAATTTTGTGTCGAATCTACCATTCGACTTCATCATTGGTTAGTTTAACCTTCTAAAAGTTAACTACCGTTATCCATATGACGAATACCATTTAAATTAAATCAACATCATGATTAGAATTCATATTACCCCATATCATACGGGATAAATCGAGTTTGGCAATCACGAATTTCATTTACAATTTCAGCACTTTAGTTTTCATTTAGGCATTTTAACAAACACCTAGTGTGCAAAATTTTACATATTTACTAACTAGTTCATAACTAGTTATCTTTACCATGGTTAACATCAATTTGGCAATTTCACATAAATTTTAACATCAACAAACCTGAAATTGCTTTATAGAATTCAAATTACACTAGTACAACTATCATAATCCTAGTGTTTTCATACTTCTACATAACCCACTTAACACCTTCATTGGTGCTTATGAGTTTCACAAGAATTAAGCAATATTTCAACAATCTGATGGCTAGGGTTTGTTCCTAGACACTATTTCACTCTAATTTCATCCAAACAACATTCATGCAACACTGATTTCGAATTATAATTGTTCATCCAGAATTTAAGATGAAACCAAATAGTGAAATTTGACATTCCTTTTGATCCCCTTAGATGAGTGATCACTAGTTTAAGCTTCGTTTTTTATATGAACTTGATTTGCCTTCTAGATTTGATCAATTTTGTGGATTAGGGTTTGAGTTTTTTTGGGGAGCTCTCCTGGCTCTGTGTTTGTACGCGACCAGACACACACACACACTCACACTCTAGTGTGTGTGTTTTATTTATTTTAAGTTTTAATAAAACCTTATTTCAATTGCCCATTTTTGGTCCCTCAACTTTTAAAGGTTTATAGTTGAGCCAATTTACTACAACTATCTTTATTGTTTGTAAGTTATTATTAACTTGGTTAGTAAATCCTAGTTACGCTATCCTTCGGTTAAACCAACATATATACCGTATGAAATTAAATATAATTTCAAATATTTTCGGGGTGTTACAAGTCTACCCTCCTTAAAGAGGTTTCGTCCCCGAAACCTTATTTGCGTAGCTCTTTAATTTAGAGTAAACGAACTTAGTTTCGTTTTTATGATATTCATTCCTTCGGTGTCTTTTATGTGTAAGTCCTCACGGACCGAGGCTTTCGCCTCTTATTTCTTGTCCTCATCACCTTTTTGACCGATTTTTATCATTTGACCATTCAGTGGTGTTAGTCGTCAACATGTTTATTTCATGTTAATCGTATATTGACAAGCGCTTTGAACAATTTATGACAATATCTTGCCTCTGTATCGTTCTATCGGCTAGACTAATTAGTCACCGTCACTTCACACCCCGTCACCCGGGGGTATACTACGCTGCCATCTTCGGCTTTACGTGTGTTTACGGTTTCCTAAATCACCTCATACCACTTATGTTTGTTAAAACATTGTTTTTGACTAAAAACTAAATTTTTAGTTTACGTACTCTCTTTGTCTTACTTCTTTCTCTCATATCTAGGAATGTTACTTCCGAGGATCTATTCATTTCCGTTATTATTTAATGCGGGGAAATATATCTAATTCCCACGCTTAACCTATATGACCCGTAGGTTCTTTCACTTAGCCTCGTAGGCTATTTATTTAAATTCTCACCTTTTTCCCTTTTTAAGGTGAGACCCCGTGAGTTCGTTTCTTTCTATTTGTGACCCAAATGACTTTTTGTTCCCGTAGACTTAGCACCATTTTTAATCCCATAGGTTATGATGATCCCATAGATCGTCTTTTATTCACGTCTATATTCAAATGTATATTTATACATATATAGCTTCAAGGCATCCCTTGTTATGTTTGGAATCATTTATTTTCGCTTTTGAACTTTAGTTGACCTTGACCGTAGTCTAAGGTTTCATTTGTTTACCTTGTTATGTTTGGAATCATATATTCATCCAGAATTTAAGATGAAACCAAATAGTGAAATTTGACATACCTTTTGATCCCCTTAGATGAGTGATCACTAGTTTAAGCTTCGTTTTTTATATGAACTTGATTTGCCTTCTAGATTTGATCAATTTTGTGGATTAGGGTTTGAGTTTTTTTTGGGAGCTCTCCTGGCTCTGTGTTTGTACGCGACCAGACACACACACACACTCTAGTGTGTGTGTTTTGTTTATTTTAAGTTTTAATAAAACCTTATTTCAATTGCCCATTTTTGGTCCCTCAACTTTTAAAGGTTTATAGTTGAGCCAATTTACTACAACTATCTTTATTGTTTGTAAGTTATTATTAACTAGGTTAGTAAATCCTAGTTACGTTATCCTTCGGTTAAACCAACATATATACCGTATGAAATTAAATATAATTTTTAATATTTTCGGGGTGTTACACAAACCAAGGAAATCAAGTGGTACCTAGTAATCGGATCGCTAAGTTAATAAATCGACACCTAAATCGGGAGATTGGGTAGAATGAGGTCTCGTAAACCAAATGAGTATTGGAACTCATATGATATGGTTTAACAAAGCCTACATCCTAAATCGGAACCTATCCTAAGTGCTTACGACCCGTTATGACCCGTTAAGGTAGTCTACGCTACTTTAACGCGTCGTTCGCGCGAATGCGCGTTCGAGACGCCTAACTAGTCCTATGACAAGAATTATATGCCCTAATATGTTTAAATATGTTGCATAATAAGTTTAAGTGTCAAAAATTAAGTTACATCTGCTTAAATTCAAATTATGCATGAAAAGGGCATTTTGGTCATTTTTCTAAGGCATATAAACTAAATACCATACAACTAATTAAACTAAGTGACCATAAGGTATAACCTCGGAAGGTTATTCCGTATACAACTATGGTCACAAAATATGCTTGGTCGAATCCTAACGATTTACCAAACGGGTCGGGTTCGAAAGTCTAAGCGGTTGTCAAGTCCGCTTGACTTATGACCCTATACAAGCACTAGACAAAAAGTGACAAGTTAAACATGTTAAAACATGTTTAACTAAGTTAGAAAACAGGTTTGATATCAAAACAAAGTGTTTTGATACCCGAAAATAGCTTCGTCGCAAAATGCGCATAAACGGCATTTTGACCGAAACTTTGACTCGTCACTTCGACTAATCGACGTGGTAATCAGTAGGTATAGTCACATGTGACTATAACCATCGTGATTATGCTCACGTTACAAAGTTCGATTGAACTTTGACTTGACCAATTCATGGTCAAAGTAGAAAGTCAAACATTGTTTGACTTTCATGCTTGAAAAGCATAAACAAGCATGAAAGAAGCTTACAAAAGGTCATTACACGTGTTATTGCAAGGATGAAGGCATGATCTTGGCCATACACATGTGCCCATAGTTTCTAATACAATGGAAGTTCAAAAACAAGTCCATGGTATACTAATTCAGTGGTTAAAATCAGTGGAAACAGGCTGTTTGAACAGATTTAATGTTTCTTCCAGCACCAGTCCTCACGGGCCGCGAAGGCAGAGACATAAGTCTTCGCCCCAGGCGAGGACCTCTGATCAGCAACTTTAATAAATTGGCAGAACAGGCCCCTGTAGCTTAAAACTTGGTTTTTGATGCTTTTAAGCCTCGTTAACCCCTTTTCAAGGCTCTACAATGAAGTTAAAGCATAGGGAACATAAATTATGCTTGAAAACATCTCGGATGTCGGTTCGTTTGGTCGTACGGTCACGTTATTCGGTTAATTACGACGAATGGTATTTTTGTATTCCAATCACTAAAATAAAATATTTTTATGATTACAAAAATTTTTGGATGTCCGGATATGTTCAGAACGTAAGATATGCGCGTAAATGCAAACTTATGCACTTTTTGACGCTTTTAGTCCCTTTTGATCAAATAAGCACTTTTTCGCATACAGAACCACTCAAAGCCTATTTCTAAGCTATGTAAAGGATATTTAGGGTATGTTTAGCTTATGATCCAGTTCCGGAATGTTTGTTACTATACGAATCGGCATACTTTAGCAGTTTGTCGTAAATAGTCCCTGCGATCGAATAAACTTGTTTTCGACACACCAAACCCATCAAAACTTATTTCTAAGTTATGTGAAGGTTATTTAAGGTATGTTAATCCTATGTCACTATTTCGGAGTGTTTGTCACGTTAAACTGATTACGTTTACGTAACAGTGTGCGTATAACTTTCCAGAAAGCGATTTAAGGCTTGAAATCGAACCAGAATTGACATGTGAAAATGGCTCATGTATTTATACAAATTCCAAGTATGAAACACAAGATTTCATTGGTTTTGTATTTGTATGATGGTAGTAGAGGCACAGATGTCACATATCCCTTGGAACGGGTGTTTCAAGGGTTGGATCGATGCCATAATCGGCACAAAATTGATCAATGTCCGACTGAGTAAGCTTTGAAAACTAGACAAGTATATCATTCTTGTTTGATGCCATAAGAAAAGTAAGGAAAGACAGTGACTCACCGGGATTATAAGGAAAATGATCAGAAATTCGCTGGAAAAACCACTGGATAAAAGTAGGAAAAGAAAAGGTTGAAGACAAGAAGTAAAAGGATGATGGGGGCAGTTATATAAAGAATATAATGATTTCAAAATTCAAATCGGCATACAAAACCAACAAATGGAAGGTTGGGATTAAAACCGTCAGAAATAGAGGGCTAGGGTAATCAATGCAGATCTGACGGAACCGTCACATCAGTCACGTTCGGGCCGCTCAAACCCACAAGTGGGGTAATGGGCCTAACGACGAGAAGCTCGAAAGTGTTAAATGCTTCTAGAACATTAGTTCAATAATATGCATCCTTTTTCTTTCAATAAAAAACTCACATTTTATTGAACACATCAAAGAAGCATAGTTCAAAAAGCTTTCTCGGAGAAGGGCAAAAAAATTAAAAAACGAAGACCCCTAAACTTAGAGTCATATGTGCTCCTATTTACAATACCAACACTCATGACTGGGGGGCTGATGACGTGGATACTCGGAGATCCTAGTTAGCAAAGTCAACAAAAATAATAAAAATAAATAAAGAAATTAGCAATGCTGAAACACAAACCAAGAAGCTAAAAGTCAGAAGCTTGAAGCTCCTGACTAGGAGCTGGTGTACCTACAGCTGATGACGAGAAGCCAAAGTTAATGTATAGCCTCAGGACTTGAATTGAACAAGTCAAGACGAAAGGACAAACTTCTATAAAGTATAAAGTGTCCTCGAGTCACAGAATACCTGAAACATACCCAAAGAGGTAAAGGCCAAACCTGCAAGCAACCTCAGGATGGATAAGCTTACTTGGACTAGAAGGTGTACAACTGGCAGCAGGCTCCTTAGGCAGACCGGTCTGCCTATATAAAAAGAGTCTTATCCCAGCCAAAGGTTAGACCATTCATTCATTCTCTCACCTTAAACTCTTATCCTTTCTTTTGCTTAGACTCTTAAATATCAATCCACTGATTCTCACGCCGGAGTCCAAACGCGGGAGGCCCCCTCTTGCATTAAGGCTAACGGGGTTCTTTGGGTGCAGATTCTGATCAAGCAGCTATCTTGGGGAGTGGGTCCTGGACCTTCCCCCTGTCATACTCTTGTTGTTTTAACAAAATCAAATTATGCAATTGCAAATTTTTATCTAAACTATGGTGTATAAGTAGCGCGTGTTACAAACGACATGCCAAAAGAATAATCTACACAGGCATAATTAAAGAGTTATCAATTCCTAACCCTTCAACATGTTTTTACCTTGAATGATGTTATCACACAATCCACAAAACTAAAGGTTAGATTCTCAAAGACATTCCAAAAATATTTGAAAATCTGTTGTGGAAAACATTATGTGGGATCCACTTCGGTAACCGTAACATTTTTATGATTTTGTGTTCAATTAATTATTGGAAATATCAAGAGAGGTAAAAATATACATTTTAAACAGATTTTTTTTATTCTCTACTGTCTGTGTGACTTGAATCCAAAACCTCCTCCTCTCCCAAAGTGTTTAAAGGCTTTGCCTTTGCTAATGGACCACCACCCCATTGGTAGTAACAATATACATATTTAAAATATTTGAAATGTATATTAGTTGTTATGTTTATAAAGATGTTAGAATATCAGTAACTTGATGTTAGACCTCGAAAAATGGGTGGGTCAGGCAGCATGCCAAATGAAAATGGGTTCGGATCGATCCAAGAAGATGATTATTTTGGTTCGGGTTAGAATGAGTTTAGGTTAAAACAAGTTAGTTTGGTTTGAGGTCAGATTAGGTTTGGGTTAAAAAAATATAAAAAACACGTGTAATGAATAAAAGAAAAAAATAAAGACTATATGACAAAAGAAATTAAAAAGGAACAAGATATTTTTCTTTATTGGCAATACACTTTATATATATATATATATATAGATATATAGATATAGAAAAGGGTTCAGGAGAAAACGCTCAAAAGTGTGAGAACGGTGAGAACGCTTCCTGGCCCAACACGTGTCACGCCGCTTAGAAAAGGGCGGAGGGGCTTTTTTGTCCTTTCATCTTCTGCTTTTCCCATCTTCTGTTTTTCCAGTTCCGTTTTTCCCAATATTGTTTTAATTTTTGGTTTTTAAGATTTTTGGCGTTAACCAAATTCAATAATTAATGGCGTTTTAATGGTTTCATTGTATCAACATTTTGGCGTTTATGACGTTTATTCACATCGTATGCCATTGGAACCCAGGGGGCAGGAAATCTATTTGAATGGCGTTTTTCAAGGGGTTTTAAACAAGATGGCCCATTGTTCTATTATTTTTATAAACATTTTGGCGCTTGTGGTATCTTGGCGTTTTACTATTGTTAAATTATATTTCAACCACAGGAAAAAAATACAAGGGAAGAAAATAAATTAAAAATCCTAATCGGATCTCTTTTCACAATCTTCACTGTCATCGGTCTCTCTCTTCTTTAATAGTACAAGAACTGTCACCAAATATATGGCGTTTTATGTAAAACTTAACAAACCCATTGGTTTGATTTTTTTGCCTGCTCGTCTGTTGAACTGGCTTTTTTTTTGGATGTTTGGGGACATAGATCTATGGCGTGTGAGTGGGTTTTTCGCTTTTTCTTTATCTGGATCTTCATCTTTATAATCAACCCACTCTTTAGTGTTATTGATCTCTTCTCCTCATCCAAACCTTCTTCAAGAACAAAAAATACAAAATGCCATATGACTGGCATCAGTATCTTTTTCTTGAAATTTTGTCCATCTCATGCAGCAAAATCTTTCTGAGTTACTCCCATCTGATAACAATTCATTCAGTTTATTTTTTGGCGTTTTACAGTGAGTGGTATTTACTAGTATTGGCGTTTGCTTTTTTGGTTTGATCAAATGGAAGTTGCTGAGACGTATCATTTTATAGGATGTCTTTTTGGCGCCTAAATTAGGCGGTGCATTATTATAATAAAGTATTCGTCTTTTCAGTTACTGTTTTGTAATTATTGTTTTTGATAAGCTCTATCTCTGAAGTCTGTAACACATCCCATCTTTCAAGTTTGGCGTTTTAGATTCTAATATAATAAATTTTCTCTATCTTCAGTATTACTGATTTGTATTTACTGTTTCTAGTTACATTTTCAAGTTTGCTTTTTATTTTTTATTAATTTTTTTGGGTTTTTTTATAATAATTTTTCAAAGTAATTTTATTATAGTTTGGGAGTTTTTTGGGGGCGTTTAGCGGGATGATATCGTTTAAACATGCATTTTGGATGTTTTAGCGTTTTTATTATATATGGCGTTTTTATTATATAACAATTAACTGAAAAGGAAAAAAAAAAGAAAACATAAACAATTGATCTTCCAAATCTTCACTGTCACCAGTCTCTTTCTTCTTTTTTGAATCATGTTAACTGGCTGGTTCGACTTTCGTATGATTCATTTTGTTTTTTTGTTTTTCAAATAGTTTTTTGTGTGGCTGTTTGGAAGCACACAGTCTGACATCAGCATCTTTTTCTTGAAGATTTGTCCATCTCATGCAGCAAAATGTTATTGAGTTTAGACCCTTCAGCCAACAATCTTGACTTTTTACAATCAACGATGTTTGATTTTTTAACTTTTTTGGCGTTTTATCAGTAAAAAGAACGCCACGAAATAAGATCACCTTAAACCTCAAATTTTAATCATGCTAAAATCAATAATGTTTTGCTGTATGAGATGGACAACATTGTTAATCCTCGGTTAAGAAAGATAACTGACAATGTTGTCCACCCCATACAGCTAAACTTTATTGACAACAAACCTCAATAATGTTTTTGTATGTTTTGGCGTTATAAATTGGATGGAAGTTGAGGATAAGTCAATAAGATTTTACTCAATGAAATGGACAATATCCTCACTTAAGGATTTTGTCTATTTCATTAAGCGAAATCTTACTGACAGCCAAACTGAATTTCAAAAAAACGTTTTGGGTTAGAAGATATTTGATGTTTGGGTTTTTTGGCGTTTCTAAGGAGAATGGGTTATATCAAATATGGCGTTTGGTTTTTTGTGTGTGTTTTTAATTGAAGGTCTGAGATGTTGTATATATAAGATTTTTTTGCCGTTTTTTGAGTCGGGATTTTACTATAATTAAGTTTGGCGTTTTATATCTAATGGCGTTTTACTTAGAATAATCTGTGATTTTTGTTTTTGGCGTTTTATTTCATGAGATAGCGTTTTGTGTGGAGTAGTCAAAAGACCCTTTTACCCTTAATGAAGCGCGTCCACGTAATAAAATTGATGTTATTTACGAAAACGCCACCGCGCCAATCTAGTCCATAGATTGTTTTGATCGGACGATCGATAAGCGTTCTCACCGTTCTCACACTTTCTACAGTTTTCTCTAAATCCCGACCCTATATATATATATACACACACACACACACATACATAGGGGAGGGTTATCTTGATAATAAAGATTTTTTGAGAATACTAAGAACAATTTCTATCCATAGATAATCAAAAATTAAGGGCTAAGATTAGAGGATATTTAAATGAGAAGGAAACTTAAATTAAAAGACTAAAGGGGCTTTATAGTCAAAACCCTTCCAATCTTCCAATCTTGAACCCCTGTCTCGTTCACCAACCCCTTCATCCCTAATCGAACATCATTGTCATCTTCAATCATGCCACACTCTGTAGCATCAGTGCTCATGAACTCGATTGACTATCATACCAATGATTTGCATCATTTATCGATTGAAGACGGTAAAAAGTTCGAGACTAAACCATTCCTATGTAGGGTTTCAAGACACGGTAACATTCACAAGATTGATCTTCTATCAGTTGTGGATAGTTCTATTTCTTTTCAGCAACGTCGTCGCCGTGTCGTTAGTGATTCAAATATGTCAGATTTGGTTCTCTAAATTTTGTGGATTTGTTGTTAGATTATTAGGTTTTTAAGCTATTTAATGGCAGAAATTTTCAATTATGTTTAATAAGGTCTTATTTTCGATAAACTCTGTTAATTATAAATTCAATTTTAGCTCTGTTGTGTTTGCTGGTAGATTATAGTTTGAAATTGCACGTTCATGTGAACCTAATTTGTGCTTTAGTGTGATTGGATTACTATTGTTTGTAGCTAGAAAAGAAATTGATGTTTAATTTTATGCAAATAAATGGCTGAAGTTTTTATTTGTTTTTAATATGGCTCTGTTTGCTCTGAACTATAAACATAAAAAGAATGAAAAGTATGAAAGAAAGGTTTGAATCTGTGAGACGGATTCAAAACATAAAAAGAATGAAATTAACCTACATAAGAATGTGTTGACAGTTTGACATTGTTGTTGTCAAACGGGTCATATGAGTAAGTATAAAGTAAATGGCGATAGGATAGCAAGTGGGATGATTGTAGTTTTGCACGCAAACACAAATTTTTATTGAAAGAAAGAATATTAGAAATCAACTTATGAGAGTTAGGGTGAATAGCAAGCTACGACCTAGATGAATGGCTTAAGTATGGACGAGAAAGGAAGGTTTTTGCAAGAAATGCTAAAACAATGAAATGATGTTTTTGTAAGCATGTTTGATCTGAAGGTAAGTACAACACATACTCCCAAATATGTAAACAATAAATAACAAGGGGCAGTTTGACCTAGAAAAGTCAAACTGTAGAAGTTGGCAAATAATTATTTACAAACTCCAAGAGTACTACCGTAAGAAATGAAATATGTAATGTAGTATACCAAGTAAGTTAGATTTTGTGAAAGAATATAGGTGAATTAACACCGAATACAATGAATCCGAATGAAAATGGTATGTTAAAGAATGGTTACGTATTGACCCGTTATGAACGGGTCGAACGAACTAATGTTTTAAAAGAATCTAGAAAGGGCTAGTATGTAAACGAGGTGATTTGATAAACGCCATGCTTGAAGGAATTTGAATGAAATGTGCTAATCCTTAATCTTGTAGATGAGAGTGGTAGAACTCTTGGTGCGATGAAGCTAGTAGAGTTGGGAAAGGATGCACACGAGCATAAGCCCATCACATGGATGGACGAGGTCAATCCATGTTTGGCTTAGACTCATGAAGAGGCGGGCCGATCCGTGGCACGGACCATTTGTTTATGCAAACAATAAGGTTAGTAAAGTGTTTTAACTTGTGAATATTAAATAGAAAGCTATATACGGAATAATGCTTCCATACGAACAAACGGTAGCACGAAAATGGTACAGTTTGGAAGGTTTGACTTTTAGAGGTCAAGAAAGGAATGAAATTCTTAGTTCAAACTCGAGGTCATTAAGCAAGGCGCAGGTGTGTGTATAGTAGGTAATGCATAAAACAAACAAACAGACAAATCATGGTGACATGAATGAAATAATACAAAGTTTAACCTAGGAATGTAAATATTACCATGTAACGGTAACAACCCTAGAACGGTGTTTAACTCTCGAGATAAGTATGAATATATAGGTTAGAAATAGTAGTTTTGTTGCGGTAACGATACTAAAACCGAATGTTCTATGATATATGTATAACCATGCTCTAACTTCTTATGTGACAATGAAAGTAATTAGAAGGAATGTTAATATTGAAATATGATGGTAAGTTCGTGAGGAGTACCTGGGTGACTAACGTAAGAATAAAGTATTAAGCTTGATTTATGAGTAAGTAGAAGCGATCGATTCGTTCTAATCATTGAATACATGAAAGTCTTTTGCTTAACTTATGAAGGTAGGAACTAGCATTATGCAAGGAAACGAATATGTTAATTCATGAGCAAAATCTTTGAATAAAACATGAGTACATTCTTGCTGTAATACGCATCTTGAATTTATTGAACGGATGAACAGGTAGTGATGATGTTTGCTAGGAACTAGCATTATGCAAGAATACAAAACCTAAAGGTATGCATTCTATGATTGGGGTCTTATTATATCTATTGAATAAATAATAACGGCCATGAAGAAAGGGTAGTTATTGTTTAGAGGACATGAAAAAGGTTTCGGGGACGAAACCTTCTTTAGGGGGGGGGGGGTAGACTTGTAATGCCCCAAAATCCGTATATTTTATTCGCTAGTAGGTTCTCTTATGTTATGTAATATTTTAATAAAAACGCCCCAAAAATCTAATATTCAATAAATATAGCATTTCGTATAATTATGTGTGAAATAACTTAACTAGGTTTTCCTAACTAGGATTAGTTAACCTAGTTTGTTTATCTATTAATCACAAGAAGGAAAGAAATAAATTATCAAAACTACAACGGTTTATCTTGCACATTTTTAAAGGAAGTTTGGTTAAGTAGTGGAAGACCCCAAACATCAGACATAAGCCTGATGTTGGTGTCGATGTAAGCCAAGGAACCAAGGAGGGTTCTTCATGGTGATGAAATGTTGAAGAATTGAAGTAAAATCCAACCTTAACTCTCTTACATGTGTAGAGATTATGCATCAATAAGCTATATGAAACATGAGGTATGTTGTAGAAATTTCATTAGAGGTGATTGATAGAAAAGTATGAATGATAGAAATTTTGTGTACACCATAGGAATCATGGATGGATTTATGTAGTAATCACATCATTATCACTAATTGATCATCTATGTATATGAAATTTCATGTAAATTGGTGAATTGGGTGAAAACTTTCATGTGTAGAAGCTGGGTTTGAAACATGGGTATGAGATCATGGCCTTTTAAGGTTTAATTTAAGTTATAGTATTAGCTAAATTAACCTCAAATTTTTCTATGCTTGATGTCATGAGGGAAGGGAAATTGTTTATGGAAGGAACATGGTGATGGTTGTCATGAACTAGGGTGGGTACGCATAAATTACTTGTACATTGTGCCTTAGATGCAGTACGCATACCAAGTGTTTGATAAAATGTCTAAGTGAAGATAATGAGTAGGATTGTATGCTAACAACAGATGAACATGTGTAGAATGTAACAATTACATGATTAATGGTAACTAAACATGAGACTTGTATTTTAAATGGAATACAAGTAGGATTTTTGGTTGGTTACATGATTCGGGGCCAAGATTATGCATTAGGAGCTTATACCATGTCCTTGAATGGTATAATGCTCACCATGTGTTTTATTGATTGTTAGTTAGGATCAAGAAGTGAATGTGTACTACGTCTATAGCATATGGACTTACTAGTAACGAATGATGTTATGATTATGTTAAATTGACTAACTTTGTATGTGGTTGTCAAATGTAGAATTATGAAAGCATTAGCATGTGTAAAAATGGATTATGTGTATATTGTATATGTGACTAAGTGATCATGTAGTTATAGGGGTCATACAACATGAGTATGAAATCATATGATGTTATTGCTACGGTCCGCCATATCATTATTAGTGTGTGTTCATTAGTTGAAAGTATGAAAGTAGGACAATTGACTTTCATAAAGTCAACAATGCATGAGAAGCATGGTTAGGATTTCAGGCACAATTAAGAGTAGAGAAGTCATATGTTATGCACTAGATGATTTATTGGATGTGTATGATGATAATTGAGTTACGTGAATGTGAAACAAGTCGACCATTAGTGTATGTCATATGTATACAGTAGTTGACTAATGCAAGACAAATAATGAATGTATGGAAAGAAATGAATGTTTGTAGGTATGGTCATATATGCTAACCATGATATGAATGTGGTGACATGAAAGGATATGAACAATATTAGCACGGACTCAAGCATGGAAGCAAGCACGAACGCGAACGCTCAAGGTAAGTGATTCCGAACTCACTCATTAGTAATTAATAGAAATTGTTGTATGTGTAATTGTTGGGAGTAATGTAATAATGAATGATTATTAGAAGTACTATGGTAAGCCTCGTTGTAGCGGGACAAAAATAGTTAACTAAGTCGGTAAGTGATTTCTGAATAAAAATACTATTATTACATAATTAGTTTGATTTACGAGATGTATGGGAATCACGTAAGGATGGGTAATTCATGACAGAATGAACATAAGTAGGTTCGTAATGGGTGAATTGTAGGTGGGTTATGGTTAAAAACATCGGGCACGACAAAAATGGGTCAAACAAAAGAAATCAGCGTCGAAACCACAGGGGACATGTCGCCGACGGGGCACCTCTGCGTTGCCGACGTGGTACCTTGCCTCCGACACCCTAAACTACTGTCGACGACCCATATGCCTGGACGCAAAAATCCAGGTTGCGTCGCTGACGCGATGTCCGATCTTGGTTTCCGTGTTCTTCATTTCGCTTGTCCGGTTGATCCTAGTTACGTCCTCCTGGTTCGTAATGTGCCCGCAATGCTCCTTAAATCCCGTTAGACCTGTAAAACTCAAAATATAACAAAATAGGCTTTTCAAAACTCAAGTACATGTAAAAGTATGCTAACTTTAAATACGATTAAAAACCAGATTTAGCCACGCATCGAGGTCTAGGTAAGGATGGAACTAGTAGGCGAGTGCAAATCGGAAACTAATAATAATTTAGGTCACATAAGTGTAGGTCATAAGTATATATGTGATTATAACTCACGTGAACAAATGTACTAGAATGTATTATACATGTGAAAGGACGGAACTTGTTCAAAGCTAAATCCATAGGTGGGTAATTTTCTGTGCAGGATTAAGTATAGTAATTGAATGTGAATGTGAATAAGTGAACGTGTCTTGTATGTAAGTATGAACACATGGTATTATATGGGTGTAAGTAGTGTGAATTTGCATGTGCGATGTTTGAAGAGGATGCGTAAATAAGTAAATGAATATATGGAAGTGTGTACACATATTGTTATCAAATGAATGTAAACCAATGGTAAGTGTTTAGGTGAAAAATGTGGGTTATCAGTATGTCAAGATTATGTGTTGCTAATCGTATTGCTTGAGTATAAAATGGATGTGTGAGTATAAGAACGATGGTCTCTCGAAGAGTTGATGACGGATTCAAGTGGTTGATGTTGGAAGAGTAATCGAATGAAATAGCTTACGTAGTTAGAATGCGTTATGGTTGTTTAATTATATGCATTAACATATATAAATGACGCCACTTACTAATGGGTTGGTTGTATATGGTGAGTGCAGGTTGCGCAGAATCACGAATTATCAACACAAGGTGTAAGCGGTCGAAGATCGAGTCGTGTCGTAGATTATATGGGAATGTGTGATTATGTAATTTAGTAAACATAATTTATGATTTATTTCTTTAATGAGAAAAAAAAATGTATTTATTGTAAAGAAGTTATTTTAAAATGGACCTTCAAGTGTGTCAAGATGTTTAATAAAGAAAGAAATTTTTAAGGCTCGTATTTACGCTGCGTCTTTTTGGTTCAAACGTGTTAGGGTCTTACAAGAAAAGGGAACATTGATGCAGATCCGAATTTGTAAAGAAATTGGTAAATCTTGTGCTCAAAAATTGAGTAAGAGATTTGGAAACCATAACTATTATAAAGACACCTTAAGACAAGGGAGTTTAATTTACTCTCTATAAGGTTAGTGAATTCTAAGTGACTTTTGATGGAATACTAGTATAATTTAGAAATTTCTTAATGAATTAGGTTCGTCATAATTTCCTAACAATTAGATGATGTTGAAAACATGAAAACCAGTATTTTTAATGGCTAATGGTACACAATTCTTGATCACTATTAAATTACATCAAATTATCACCTTGCCTGGGATGGAACACAAGACCTCCTACTATTGTTGATGAGTATGTATTAGTAGTTATAATCCATATAATTTAATATAAATGTGTGAAAGATGCAAAATTTAGGAAATTTGACTAAAGTGGGATGTTTAGGTGAAAGTTATTACTATTAAACATTATATGATGATACTAGTTGTTAGTTGAAGATTGTATCACCTTGTTATATTATTAGCTTGTATCTTGATGGATTATGAATCATCTAAGAACATGATTTAATGATTAAAAAGGTTGCATATAAGGTGTTTGATCATTTTGGTCTATTATAATTAGCTCCTGATATTCCTAACATAGTTCGAAGAAGTGGTCCAAGTCATATTTGTGATTATTCAATATGAAATCAAGTTTTGAAGTTATTAAATTCAAATTAGCAAAGCTAATGGAAATAAATATCTAGTTGTAGAGTTGTTTTCCAAAACAAACATATATAATCAATACAACCTTTGTTTAAGGTGTACTATAAATAGATGAATAAACCTTTGGATATAATTTGTTTTCTCTTTAAGTATACAAAGCTAACTCGATTCGGTATTATAAAAATTTTCTAGGCGTTAGTCGGGCAGCGGGACTAGTCGAGATTGGATTTTTTATATGTAATTTATAAAATCTATATATTTATATATATACAAACACGTACACACACACATATATATAATACTTCAAATTTCACATAGTATACTTCAAACATGAACAATTCAACTTAACATTACAAATCAAGTACTTAAAAATTCAAACATTGATTGGGTTGGGAACTCGGGTTAAAGGGTTAAAACCAAGGGACTGACTAGGACCGATTAGGAGAGATTTGGAATGTAACCATTGACCTTATTGAATTGATTCTTTTAGCTTCGGAAACTTTGTTGATTCTAGTTTCTCTAAAAAATTAGAATAAAGGAAAGTATGAAAGTTTTACAAGTCAAATAGGTGGACGAACACAACTACACAAAACAGTGTTGCACAAAAAAAGTTTTTATAAAATATTGATTAGTGATGAATGTTTGTATGCAGTTGGGTTAAGCTAGTAATATTGGTTTCTAATGGTTTACTGTACGTATTTTAGTGTGTGATTATTCAAGCATGATATTATACAAGTTATGTATAAATTGGTCAAATGGGTAAATATATGTATGTATATATATTTATTATATTTGATCTTGCGGATGAATGAATGAATGCATGTTTGGAGGTATTATTGATAGGATACTTATATTAGATTACAAAGGTGTTACATTATGTATCCTAATGTTTATGTGTTAACTTGCAAATAAGCTAGGCATGCTAAAGCTTGGGAGTTAAGGTGATGAGTTGATGAGGAAGTGATGTGTGCAAAATGCAACATATAAATTACATCAAATCAGGCATAAAACTAACATTTTTTAGTACAAATGTTGGAAAAAGCGCGTTTTTTCTTCCTTTTGAATTTACAGGACCAAACGAGCTTAAAATAACAAAAGGGGCAAATAAGCAGCCAAAATCAACATAAATACAAAAAGAAGGAATAAACGTGACATGCCCGACCCCTCGGCAACATCCCCAAAGCAAAAACAAGAAAAACAGAACTGACCACGGGGTCGTGCCCAGCTGAGCATGGGGCGTGGTCAGGCCCTTCACAAAAAAACAAACCTGCAGAAGCTTCTACGCCCACCACAGGGCCGTGTCCAGCTCTACACAGGGCGTGGTCAACTCTAAGATTTGCAGAATCTTAATAGTACAGCAAAGAGTTGACCACGGGGCCGTGCCCAGAAGACACGGGGTCGTGTGGGGCCCCCTGCTGACAATTGCAATTAATAAAGGAAGAGAAGCTAATGGCCACGGGCCGTGTTGGCTGGACACGGGGCTGTGTCCAGAGCTCTGTTCAGGCTATAAATAGGGGTGTTTGGTTCACTTCAAAGGCATCCATTGGCAAACGATTACTCTCCCACTTTGCCACCACTCCACCACCACTACAACACCAACACCCACCACCATCATCCATCATCCATCTTTAGAGTGTGTAGTAGTCTCGGGATCCAAGATTGATCGTAAGAGTTCTTGTCAATCAAAGGCCATGTTTAGCTAAACTCTTACATCACTTGGTGAAGACAAGTCTTTAATGTATTACTTTTGATTTTTAATCTTCCGCCACTTTTTATTTGGGTTTGTATTAATGACTTTAATAACTAGTTTCTTATGTTGAAGGTGAATTTTCTTTACCATTTCTTCATGATGTCATTGATTTGCTCATTCGTGTCTTTACGGTCTATATAAAGCGCGTTAACTACCTTGAAGGGGGTTAGGATGATGGTTTGGTAAAGTTCTTGTCTCGTTCAATGTATAGATCCTGCGAGGACCTAGTTCAAGCTTACTAGGACCTTCTTCAATGCCCAACGGTATTGGATGGCTGGGGTGCGAATAGCTTGAACCCCTCATATGTAAACTACTGTTAATACTTTAAACCGACTTCTTGGAATTGTATCCTTGCTGACTCAAACCACTTAGCCGAGGGTAACGTCACCTTCAAAAGAGGGGCCTACCACTTTTCGCATTAATAACTTACTTAAGTGTCTTTCAATATTCCGACCCTTTGGGATTGTATCCCTGCTGACTCAAACCACTGGGTTGAGGGTAACGTCACCTTCAAAAGAGGGGCCTACTACTATAACTAAGAGAATCTCTTAAAAAGTCCGAAAGTGCGAAAATCAACAAAGGATACATTAAAGATGAGTTGGATCCAAGTGATTCTATCTTGTCTATTTGTTTTTTCATTTTATTTATCTTTTTATTTTTAGTTTTATTTTCATGTTTCAAAACTTTTCTCAAAAATTTAGATCGATTAGACGTTGAGGATAAACTGGTATTGAAAGCTCTTGTGTCCTTGGACGACCTCGGTATCTTACCAACACTATACTACGCTCACGATGGGTGCACTTGCCCAAATGTGTGTTTAGTGTTAGTACAATATCGTGTTTTATAAATTTAAAACTTGACTAATGCGTAAAATGGGCTCAAAATATTAATAAAATCATTTCACACCTAACGCACACCAGGAAGTAATCAACTTCCTACGAGTAAAGATAAGTTAATCTTACAAATATTTTATAAAGTTATGTGACACATTAGTATGTTTGAATTATTCTTAGTGATTGTTATGTAATGGGTGAATGTTGGGGATTAGATCCTATTATTGTAAACAAGAAGGATTGAAAAAATATTACAATATGAGGAGGTTATGTTAATTTGTTGAATTGGATTACTAAGTTAAATTATTAAGGAATATTGGCCTCTAATTAATAATTTTTACTAGACGTCATTGGCAGTTTCACCTTTTTTTTATTCCCCTTGACAGTCCCACCTTTCAACTATTTTCCTCCACCTGTCCTCAGTTAAAAAAACTTAACTCCGTTAAGTTTTTTTCCGAATTACAAACTGACGTTCTAGGGCTTTTGATCAGAACGAGGATACAAGTCTATTGATGTAAAACTTACCTTGAAACGGTGCTCCAAATGACTTGATTTTTGTTAATTGAAAATTTAAACACCCGAATTGAAGCACCGTTTTCATCGTTTGGAGCATAATTTCAAGGTAAGTTTTACATCATTTGACACGTATCCTCATTCTGATCAAAAGCCCTAATACGTTAGTTTGTAACTCGAAAAAAAACTTTACTCCGTTAAGTTTTTTTAACTGAGGACCGGTGGAGGAAAAATAGTTGAAAGGTGGGACTGTCAGGGGGAATAAAAAAAAGTGGGACTGCCAATGGCCAATTACGTCTAGTAAAGATTATTAGAGGCCAATATCCTAATTATTAATGGTAATATATAGTTTTTTTTTCTTTGTTAGTAGTTATGCCAAGTAACTACTATGTTGTCTTCAAGATCCAAAGATGGTATACAACCACACTTACTTTTATTAACGTTATTTGAAATTTTCGTGCATATATAATTTTGATGCATAATGTAAAATATGAGATGTTGCACTAGGAAGTATTTTTAACAGTATGGAAAGTATATGTTACAAATACATGCTATTCATGAGTGGGGATTTGAGGTAGGTAATCTAGTATTGGGTCAAAACTTGGTATGATAAAGTGATTATGAATTTTAACTTGTTATAATTTATAAATGGATTGTGTGAAACTAAAACTAGATTTATGACCAAAAGTTTGGTTGTCGGGGAATAAGCCAATCAATACTGCTCTTGATAAAGAGTCGTTGGTTCCGTCCTGCCTTGGACTCATCAAGAGAGCGGCAACAAATCCCGACCAGTGGTGCGTCCGTTGGATAGACACAACTAGGCATGCACACCTTCTTAATCCACTGAGGTCGTCCCTGATAAAGTCCAGGATTAGTAGTGAACCCAAGCTTGTAAGTACAAACCTTAGGAAAGAGACCTTTCAACATTTGGCCTATGACACTCTCCCACCATCATTTGATTTACGTCCTCCTACATGCTCGCAATCCCATACTTGCTTGCAGCCTTGGACAATGCATCTTCGCATGCAAGATTGATTATAATTCACTTTGTATAGGTAGGAAACCTGATAGCACAATCACAATGACCTTCATCCGGGTCAGTTAATAAAGATTGCATCGGTTAATTTAGGTGGCACCGATGTATTGCCAATAAATCTAGGAATATGGGGACCTTCAATCTAGTTACATTGCTGCTAGGATTGGAGTTGTTGAAGACGATCACGGCAGGCTTCACCGAGGCTGAACTAGGGCGGAGTTCACAATCCCATACTCATGGCTTACAAAGACCATCGCCGAAGTACCCCATATTTGGTCTTCACCCACCTCCATTGCGTAACCATACTTGGTTTTTTAAGCCATGTTCTGAAGTATACGAGAGTCAACATGCTTTGATACCACTTTGTTACGGGGTTATCTTTCGAGGCTCCGTGTAGCGTCCCTAGTTGCCCGGGGAAAAGCTAATTCATCTTGTTCTAGATAAGGGTCACTGGCTTAGTCATGCCTTGGACTTTATTAGGAGACCAACAACTCTCATCCAGTGGTGCATTCTTCGGATAGACATGACTAGGGACATATACCTTCTTAATCCGCTAAGGTTGTCTTTCATGAAGTCCCGGACTAGCCAGTGAAACCAAGTGTTCAAGTGCAAACCCTAGCAAAGCGACCTTCGAACATTTGGCTTGTGATAATAGGCTATGCCGCAAACTCACAGTTATATACCAAGGCTCACGCACAAGTGTTGAGAGGCCTAGGCTTCATCGAGCGTGGCATAGCCTATGCCTAATCTGTTTTTCTTCGACCTGTTTCGTCGTGTTTTAGATTTATTTTGATGCAAACCTTTTTCCATGGTTCCTAATGGCACTTGGATAGCGTAGTTTTACCTAGCATGTATATTATAGAATTGTTTAATTCAAACCAGTAATAATTATAAGTGTATTAAATCATAGTCATGCTAATGTTGGATATGGTTGCTTAAGTATATTAGAATCGATTTAGAAAACACAAGATTCACACAATTAGATTTTATAATTTATAAATGGGTATCACCCAAATTACTTTACCCACATAGTAAAGTGTACCAATCGTATCACTAATATAGGAAGGTAAGAACCAAGTATCTTCCACTCTACACAATGTTGTAACTCCCAATACTAGACTGTTATCGATATTCATCCTATTGCTTATAATAGTGTTGAATATTAAGAAAAACAAAATAAATAACGAACGCGAATAAGAACGAATCCGGATAAGAGAAAAACGTATCATCCAAGTATTGAATTCCTTTGACCTAATGAATGATTATTATGATCGACAATGTTATGATGGTTGTTGCCTAAATAGACTGATCCCCCGCTAGCGTATATTAGTCGAGCAAGACTTAAAGCCCTTAAACACACTGTGGGGTTACCCAAAGGTTTACTATCATAAAGAAAAAAACAACCTTTCGACTCAAACTCAATTCGAGTTGGCTCGGCTCGAGCTCGAATTTCAAATCGAGCTGAGATTTGAGGCTCGAGCTCGACTCGACTAAAATTCGAGGTAGCTCAGCTCGACTCGATCTAACTCGAACTAACAAAGAATCGCAAAATTTACTACTTAAAAAGCCCTAAAAATGAATCTCTTCATAAACTAAGAGCCATAATTGCTATTTAATTTAACCAAATGGCTAAATATGCAAGTATAAATAGTTAGTTCACTTTGCACATTGTTTTTACCTTCTTTTATAGGGGATATACTCCCTTGATTTTTGTCTTCTGAGCGATGTGGGACAAAAAAAAAATGAAGGATGTAAACCTTATCGAGCCGGCTCACGAGCTCACGAGCCGAGCCATGCCAAGCTCGAGCTCGGCTCATTTACAAACCGAGCCGAGCCCAGCTGGCTAGTTTACAACCGACCCAATTTCAAGCCGAGCTTTTTTCGAAATTTTTTCGAGCGAGCTAAGAGTTTTTTTAAACACCCCTAGTTTGAGGGCCCGTGAGATAATTAGCTTGTAAAAGGTTATTATTTTTAACCTAAATAAATATAAACTAAATCACCATTTGGGTTTTATCACTTCTGTCGCCACCAACAAAATATGGCAGCCACCATCTTTGTTTTGTGATACACAAACCGCAAAAGCCTTCGAGTTTTTTCCTAAAGTAATGTTGGTGGAAAATAGATCAAGGGACTCATTGTCCACAAAAACATATCTTGGAAAATTTACACAAATTCCCAGATACTTTAGAAGATAAAAAACATCTTCAAAGATTTTTAGGCATTTTAACCTATGCTGAAGGATACATTCCTAAACTCGCAGAGCTTAGGAAACCTTTACAGCAGGTAAAATTAAAAAAGGACTACATTTGGGAATGGAAACAATCCGATGTAGACTATATCAAAAAGATAAAGAAAAACCTAACCAGTTTTCCTAAACTTTATCTTCCAAAAGAAAATGATTTTTTAATCATAGAAACAGACGCTTCTCATGATTATTGGGGAGGAGTTTTGAAGGCCAGAACAGCCGAAAAAGAAGAAATATGTAAGTACACTTCTGGAAGCTTTAAACAAGCCGAAAGAAATTACCACAGTAATAAAAAAGAATTACTTGCGGTAAAAAACACTATTTCTAAATTTTCTATTTATCTTACTCCTGTAAAATTTCTTGTCAGGACAGATAATAAAAATTTTACTTATTTTCTAAAAACAAAAATTTCGGGAGATAATAAACAAGGCCGTCTTGTCAGGTGGCAAATGTGGTTTTCAAGATATTCTTTCGATACTGAACATCTTGAGGGGGCCAAAAACGTGCTAGCTGATTGCTTGACACGAGATTTTCAAAATACGTAAACACATACGTATTTCAACTAATTTTCCAAAATCAAATGCTTTTCATGCCTATATAAGGTGTACACACCCTTCAAATTTAAGGCATCACCAATCACTCTTACAAAAAGAAAGGCAAATTTTTGAAAAAATGGAGGATTTAAGGGCTTTGCGCCTAAAAGAAAAAATTATTTTGATAGAATTAAAAGCTATTCAATAAAAAATAGCTCTCTATGACGAAAGTCTAGACACAACTGTTAATTCAGAACAGGATTCCGAAAGGATACAATCTGAAACTATTCCTTTACAAACGGCTAAAGGTAAAGAAAAATCAAGTCCGTTGACTCCTGTTGCTTTGGAAAAAAGCAAATATAAAGTTAATGAAGAACTACGATCTTCATCTAACCCAGTAGCAAACGGCTCTGTAAAGGCACATCAAATCCGTTGATGGCTGACAGTTTGCCAAAAACTGAACAGGTCTCTCTTAGACCAAGTTACTCCCAAGATATTCAAGAAACGGTAAAATCTAAACCTAGATTTTATGTCATTTTTGATGGAGAGCATAGAGGCATATATGAAGATTGGTCCATAGTGTCTCAACATGTTTCTGGAAGACTGGTAACATTCAAGAAGTTTGGGTCTTTATTACAAGCCCAACAAGAAGCCACTCGATACTCAGCCGATTGTGATAAAAAGGAAATTCCTCTAAAGCAATTTCCATATCTTCACGAGTCATAGTGAAACCCCATTATCTAAAGAAAGCTTTGGAAAAATGGAGCAACGCATTATCTTCAACAAAGTTGATGTGAGTCCTACTACAAAACAAAGACTCAGCAAAATAATGCAAGGTGCACAGGAAAGCCATCAGTACATGAGCTATAAGGAATCCTACACCAAAGAAAATTCTGACAAAAGTGGTCCTTCTACTAGAGACAGCTACTTTTCAGAAGAAGACATGGACCCAACACATGGGTTTGTCGACCAAAAAACGTCATCCATGACGATTAATTAAGGGCTATAATGGTCTTTTGTAAAATTCACTTCTCCTATATAAAGAAGTTGAATTCTTTAGTTTTAGATATCCCCTATCCCCAGTTAGCATCCCATATCCCTCGAATCATTCTCTCAACAACTCTCAACCAGCCACCTTTCTTTTCAACTTTGATCATTCGATCAATTTTTTCAATTTCTAGTTATGTGTACTAGTATGGAGTAGTAACTCCTTTAAGGGGGTTATGTAAATATCAAGAAGTTCTCCTTCGGGAGAACAGTTATGAAATAAAAACTCCTTTGTAAACTTCTATCTTTTATCATGAAAGTTTTTATTCTGTAAAACCTGGAGTCCTGGCGCCCGTTGAAGTACCGCTTAGGCAGGAGGCCGTTAGGGAAAATAAGGGTTGGATTGGTCCCTTGCAGAAAAATTAGAAACGATCAAGAAGAAGATACAAGAAGAAAAAAAAGGTATAAATTCTATTTCAAACTGTTAAATTACTTCAAGATTGATATTTCATATCTCTCCTTAAAATCTTAAAAAAGAATTTAATTCTAACACAAAACTAAGATTTTGATAAAATCAAAAAATGATGTTTATACACAAAAAGAAATCGATTAACAATTATCGAAACAAATGATTTTCAATCTAAAAAATTTTAGTCAAAAAATGACTATAAAAAATAATGAATTTTGTAAATTCAAAGGATTAATTCCACAATTAAACAATTTCAAAATTATTTATGTTAGTCAACAATTGTCGACTAATAATTTAGAATTCATATTCGAATTATCGATTGATTATTTTAATCGAACGAATAATTCATTTGAATTTTATATTCAAAATACTATGCATCTTTTGAATTTTATATTCAAAATACTATGCATCTTTAGAATATTATATTCAAAGTACTATGCATCTTTAGAATATTATATTCAAAGTACTGTGCATCTTTTTCATTTAATCGATCGATTAAATTCAAAAGAATCCTTTCAAAAAGAAAGAATTTTATATTCTATATTGTAAATGTTATTTACAAAAACCGGTCAAAATACCGTCTACAAAAAATGATTTTTAATCTACAAAAATGACGAGTCTTAACCAGACCACAAAACCTCTAAAGGACTTAATGAACCCTTTAGTTGAATTTCTCAAAAATTCTGAAGTACCTCCGCAAAGTGGTATCAGAGCCATGTGCTCTTTTTTAAAAAATAAGATGTTTTATTTCATAAATTTATGGAAAATAACAATCTTTTTAAAAATGATTCTGATGAATCTAAAGAAATGACTGAGGTTTTAAACTTTAGTGAAAACGAAAAAGGTTTTGTATCAGATTACATGATTAATTCTGATCAACTAACAAAAATTAGTAAGCTTAAATTCAAGCTTGACACTAAACAGGTTTTTAATCAACCAAAAACTTTACAAAGTTTAGTTTCTAGAGCCTTTTCTAGAAAAAAATAAAATATTTTATTGTTTTAACACTGAAGAACTTTCAGTTGACATAAAAAATACAGCAGGTGAAGTTTATTTGCCACTCTTAACAAAGGGTGAAATAGCAAAAAAGCTTTTGCATATTAAACCAGAGTTGAGAAAGTCTCTCAATATGGTACACATAGGAGCGGTTAAAATCCTCCTTAAAGCTCAGTTTAGAGATGGAATTAATTTTCCTATAAAAATGACACTCGTTGATAATAGAATTATCAATAGGCAAGATGCTCTTCTTGGAGCAATTCAAGGTAATTTAGCATATGGTAAATTTATGTTTACTGTCTATCCTAAATTTGCTTTACATCGAGATTCAAAAGATTTCGACAAAACTTTAAGTTTCATACACCAGTGCGAAAGAACTGATCTTATGGAACCAGGTAATAAGGTATTTACGATTAATTATTTAATCTCTTATGCTTTAACCAACAGTACTCATTCAATCGAGTATAAGGAAAATGAAAATATAACTCTTGAAGATATATTTTCTGAAATTGGAATTGTTGAAGGCAGCAAATTCGCTGAGCCATCACAATTACAAGAAAATTGGGCAATTGATATTGCACGAAATAAAAAGATGCTAGGATTAGAACCTAGACACAGTTTTGCTGGAACCTCTTTGCAAATAAGAGACTCTAGTGACACCGAGCATTTAATGCGAACTATGTCGAAAAACATAGACAGATATGGAGAAATTTTAGAAAAGGTTATTGGGACTTAATGTCTATATCACCTATTCTAAACTATCTACATCTTCTTGATATGCAAATTGCTTATGAAGAAGGAAATATTCGTATTTCTTTAATTCGGATAAAACAATTAAAGAAAAAGTTTATGATGAATCAAAAAATAAACTCTCGCAACATAAAAATTGCTAAAAGAAACGTCTTTGCTTTTATGATGAATCATAAAAGAAAATCTCGTAGCTTAAAAATTGCTAAAATAAATATTTTTGCTTCTAAACAAAAAATTCTTGAGTTTAAAGCTAAAAAGGCAATAATATATAGAGATGAAAGTCTTGAAGCAATCTATGCCGAAATTCTTAAAGAAGTTTCTGACGAAATTGATGAAATTTTCAAAGAAGTTTCTAACGAAACTAATGAAACATGGCCTTTTGGATCAACTTTAAATGACCAATAAGGGACAAATGAAAAAATCTTTTAGAAAAATTAATCTAAAGATTTTTATACATTATTTCTATTTACAAAGAAATAATCAAAGAATTTATGAGTTACACTTGGATTGGTGTATTCACCCTTCTGATAAATTTTTTAAATTAGATGATTTAAAAAGAAATAATTCTCTTTTGAAAAAAGAGATACAAAAACTTAGAGAGACAAAAATTATTTTATCTTGTGGATAAAATGATTCCTGTTACTCAAAAGTTAGATCAGATTTTTAAGTTACAAAAACTTTATCTGCTAAACAAATTCATAAGCTTGTTCAGCTCATGTCCTTTGAAAACAAAGAACGCAAACAAAAGTTTTTTAAAAAACTTAAAAGAAAAACCCGAAACTGAAGAAAGCTCTTTAGACATCGAGTTAAAGCCTAATCACTCTTTTAGTTGGGGGGGTGAGGATAAACAAATTCATAATTTGGATTCAGCTTTTTCAAACATAACTAATCCAAATTCAATTTATATAAAAGGAAATGTCTTTTTCAAAGGATATAAAAAAATCGCCCTACATTGTTATGTTGACACAGGGGCAAGTCTTTGTTTGGCAAGCAAACACGTAATTCCTAATGACCTATGGGAAAACGCTCCCAAAGATATTAAGGTAATTATTGCTAACAAAGAAGTCATGAAGTTAAATAAGGTTTGTAGAAATCTTATCATCCATTTTTCTAGAGAACCATTTACCATTCCTACTATCTACCAACAAGATTCAGGTATGGATTTACTTCTAGGAAATAATTTCTGTCAACTTTATGGACCTTTCACTCAATGGTTAGACAGAGTATCTTTTCATCTTAATCAAGAAATGATTTTGATTAAAAATGTTACAAAGGCTTTTCAAATTGGAAAACCAGATTTTCTTGAATCCATGAAAAAAGATTCAAAGATAAAACAAATTCCTGGAACTAATATAGCTCGAGAAGTTATAAAAGCAGAAAGGATATTTTTAAGTGAAATACAAAAATTTCAAAAAATTGAAGAACTACTTGAAAAAGTCTGTTCAGAAAATCCTATTGATCCCGAAAAATCCAAAAATTGGATGAAAGCATTAATAGAACTCATTGATCCTAAAACTGTAATCAGGGTGAAACCTATGAAGTACAGTCCACAGGACAGAGATGAATTTAATAAACAAATTAAGGAATTACTTGATTTAAAATTAATTATTCCAAGTAAATCACCTCACATGTCTCCAGCATTTTTAGTTGAAAATGAAGCTGAAAAAAGAAGAGGGAAAAAACGCATGGTTGTAAATTATAAAGCAATCAATGCAGCTACTAAAGGCGATAACCATAATCTTCCTTGTATGCAGGAACTACTAACTCTGTTAAGAGGAAAAACCTATTTTTCCAGTTTCGACTGCAAAAGTGGTTTTTGGCAGGTACTGTTAGATGAAGAATCTCAGTTACTAACCGCATTCACATGTCCAGATAGTCATTATCAATGGAAGGTAGTCCCTTTTGGATTAAAGCAAGCACCAAGCATATTCCAAAGACATATGCAAAATGCTTTAAGAAGTTTAGAAAATTACTGTACCGTCTATGTAGACGATATTATAGTTTTCTCAAACTCAGAAGATAAACATTATTTTCATGTTTTATCAGTTTTAAAAACAATTGAAAAATATGGAATCATTTTATCAAAAAATATTGTAAATAATCTAAAATTGGTTTTGAAGACATTATTCTCCAATAACTTCTTTTAAAATTCTACCATATCCATTAATTCTTTCTGACATAGAACGAATTAATTGTTCAGTATTACTTGAATCTCCTATTTGTAAAGAGTTTCCAGCATAACTGTGTCTGGGTTTTGATACTAAAACCTGTTTATTTCGTGCAATATCAATTGCCCAATTTTCTTGTAATTGTGATGGCTCAGCGAAGTTGCTGCCTTCAACAATTCCAATTTCAGAAAATATATCTTCAAAGAGTTATATTTTCATTTTCCTTATACTCGATTGAATGAGTACTGTTGGTTAAAGCATAAGAGATTAAATAATTAATCGTAAACACTTTATTACCTGGTTCCATAAGATCAGTTCTTTCGCACTGGTGTATGAAACTTAAAGTTTTATCGAAATCTTTTGAATCTCGATGTAAAGCAAATTTAGGATAGACAGTAAACATAAATTTACCATATGCTAAATTACCTTGAATTGCTCCCAAAAGAGCATCTTGCCTATTGATAATTCTATTATCAATGAGTGCCATTTTTATAGGAAAATTAATTCCGTCTCTGAACTGAGCTTTAAGGAGGATTTTAACCGCTCATATGTGTACCATATTGAGAGACTTTCTCAACTCTGGTTTAATATGCAAAAGCTTTTTTGCTATTTCACCCTTTGTTAAGAGTGGCAAATAAACTTCACCTGCTGTATTTTTTATGTCAACTGAAAGTTCTTCAGTGTTAAAACAATAAAATATTTTATTTTTTCTAGAAAAGGCTCTAGAAACTAAACTTTGTAAAGTTTTTGGTTGATTAAAAACCTGTTTAGTGTCAAGCTTGAATTTAAGCTTACTAATTTTTGTTAGTTGATCAGAATTAATCATGTAATCTGATACAAAACCTTTTTCGTTTTCACTAAAGTTTAAAACTTCAGTTATTTCTTCAGATTCACCAGAATCATTTTTAAAAAGATTGTTATTTTCCATTAATTTATGAAATAAAACATCTTATTTTTTAAAAAAGAGCACATGGCTCTGATACCACTTTGCGGAGGTACTTCAGAATTTTTGAGAAATTCAACTAAAGGGTTCATTAAGTCCTTTAGAGGTTTTGTGGTCTGGTTAAGACTCGTCATTTTTGTAGATTAAAAATCATTTTTTGTAGACGGTATTTTGACCGGTTTTTGTAAATAACATTTACAATATAGAATATAAAATTCTTTCTTTTTGAAAGGATTCTTTTGAATTTAATCGATCGATTAAATGAAAAAGATGCACAGTACTTTGAATATAATATTCTAAAGATGCATAGTACTTTGAATATAATATTCTAAAGATGCATAGTATTTTGAATATAAAATTCAAAAGATGCATAGTATTTTGAATATAAAATTCAAATGAATTATTCGTTCGATTAAAATAATCAATCGATAATTCGAATATGAATTCTAAATTATTAGTCGACAATTGGTGACTAACATAAACAATTTTGAAATTGTTTAATTGTGGAATTAATCCTTTGAATTTACAAAATTCATTATTTTTTATAGTCATTTTTTGACTAAAATTTTTTAGATTGAAAATCATTTGTTTCGATAATTGTTAATCGATTTCTTTTTGTGTATAAACATCATTTTTTGATTTTATCAAAATCTTAGTTTTGTGTTAGAATTAAATTCTTTTTTAAGATTTTAAGGAGAGATATGAAATATCAATCTTGAAGTAATTTAACAGTTTGAAATAGAATTTATACCTTTTTTTTCTTCTTGTATCTTCTTCTTGATCGTTTCTAATTTTTCTGCAAGGGACCAATCCAACCCTTATTTTCCCTAACGGCCTCCTGCCTAAGCGGTACTTCAACGGGCTCCAGGACTCCAGGTTTTACAGAATAAAAACTTTCATGATAAAAGATAGAAGTTTACAAAGGAGTTTTTATTTCATAACTGTTCTCCCGAAGGAGAACTTCTTGATATTTACATAACCCCCTTAAAGGAGTTACTACTCCATACTAGTACACATAACTAGAAATTGAAAAAATTGATCGAATGATCAAAGTTGAAAAGAAAGGTGGGTGGTTGAGAGTTGTTGAGAGAATGATTCGAGGGATATGGGATGCTAACTGGGGATAGGGATCTCTAAAACTAATGAATTCAACTTCTTTATATAGCAGAAGTGAATTTTACAAAAGGTCTAAAATAGCCTTAAGTGTTCGTCATGCATGACGTTTTTTAGTCGACAAAACCATGTGTTGGGTCCAGCTCTCGCGTGTCGTCTTCTGAAAAGTAGTTGTCTTTAATAGAGGGACCACTTTTGTCAGAATTTTCTTCGGTGGAAGATTCTTTACAGCTCATGCACTGATGGTTTTCTTGTGCTCTTCTCATTATTTTTGCAGAGTCTTTGTTTGGTAGTAGGACTCACATCAACTTTGTTGAAGATAATGCGTTGCTCCATTTTTTCTAAAGCTTCCTTCTCGTGCTTTGGTAGTGGAGTTCCACTGTAACTTGTGATGATGCAGTGGTTGCTGCAATAATTCACTTTATTAAAGCTTTTTACTTTAATATTTTGAAGATTATTCAGGATTTTTAAGAATCCTTTAACCCTTATTTCGACCCAATTTTCGAAATCTTCTTGCTCCTCATTCATAACTTTTGAGGGGTTGACGGTTCTTGCTTTCGCGAGCCCGATTTCTATATGATGGTAACTTTGGGAAGAAGTTCCTTGGTACCAATCTGGAAGTGTAGAGTTACACTTTATGAAGATGTTTGCGTCTTTTGCTGCAGCAATCTTCTTTCGAAAGTTTTTAATAGCTTTCTTTATTCCTTCTGGAAACATGCTGATTTCAAGCAAATTTGGAGATGGATATATGAACTTTATTAGACCAGCAGAAAATGCTAGTGAAACAAGTTCTGGACTTGCACCTAGACAAAAGACTAAAAGACTTTTAGTAGCCTTATCTTCTGTATAGACATGTTCAAACTCGAAATCATCTTGACTAAGAGCTCTTGTTTTAGACCAAATTCCTCTGAATTCGTCCAAAGATATAATATCTTCTTCTTCTTTCTCTTCTTTTATTGTTGATCTTGAGAAAGTGTTTTTGAATTCAATGATTCTTTCTTTTTTCTTGGGCTTTAATGGCTCAGGAATAATTGTTACCTTTAAAGGTATTCCTTTCTTCCCGAGATTTGCTGAATATCGGGTAGCTTCTTGTTGGGCTTGAGCTAACGACCCAAATTTTTTGAAAGGATAGTCGGTTTTGTCAATGTAATTTTTGACTATACCCCAATCTTCATATATTCCTCTGTAGTCACCATCGAAAATAACATAAAATCTTGAATTATGCTTTTCTGGAATTTGTGTGACTTGTGAGTAACTTGGTCTGAGAGAGACCTGTTCAGTTTTTGGCAAACTGTCAGCCATCAACGGATTTGATGTGCCTTTACCAGAGCCGTTTGCTACTGGGCTAGATGAAGATTTTAGTTCTTCATTTACTTTATAATTGCTTTTTTTCCAAAGCAACAGGAATCAACGGACCTGATTTTTCTTTACCTTTAGCCGTTTGTAAAGGAATAGATTCAGATTGTATCCTTTCGGAATCCTGTTCTGAACTAGCAGTTGTGTCTAGACTTTCGTCGTAGAGAGCTATTTTTTCTTGAATAGCTTTTAATTCTATTAAAAGAATTTTTTCTTTTAGGCGTAAAGCCTTTAACTCTTCCATTTTTTCAAAAATATGCCTTTCTTTTTGTAAGTGTAAATGAAAGTGATGAATTTTTGAATGAAGAAATGCCTTCTATTTATAGTAGCAAGAATGACAGTGACATTTTAGCTTAAGATTTCTGAAAATCTCGTGTCAAGCTATCAGTTAACACATTTTTGGCCCTCTTACCGTGTCTGTCATTTGACAAGACGACCTTGTTTATTATTTCCAAAAATATCTTTGTTTTCAGAAAATAAATAATTTTTGAATAAACAAATTTCAGAAATTCGTTTTGTTTATTTTTATCCCCCCAACTAAAAGAGTGGTTGGACTTCATTCTGAGTCTTCCGTAGAAGAATCGGATAATATTTCTAATGCATATACTTGTGTATAGCCATCAAAAATATTTTCAGAAGGAAAATATCCTTCAGTTTTCGCTTTTGAAATAATTTTTAATTTTTCCGGAAACTTTTGTCTGTTGGGACATTCGTTGGCATAGTGTCCTTCTTCAGAACATATCCAGCAACGACATTTTTTCTTCCCTTGAGGACAAACCTTAGGTTTTTCTTTTGAAAAGTATTTTCCAGGAGAAAACTTTCTTTTCTTGGTTTTCCAAAAACGTTTTTTAGTTTTTGTTTTATATTTAGTTTTATATTTCTTTTTGAAATAATTTTCATCTTTTACTGGTTCACAACCAAAAGTTAATTGTGGTAACTCAGTAAGTTTTTTGCAACAGCTTTTGTTAAAACGTTTTAGCTGTTTTTGTTTATCAGAAAAATCACAGTAAACCGCAATTTCTTCTTTGACAATTCTTGTTGCAAATCCAAGAGAATGCATCGTGAACTGATTCTTTTCTTTGTTCCATCGTTCTTTGGCTTTTTCTCCAACGATAGGAATCTTCATTAAGTAAGCCTCAATCCAAGAGTGGAATTCACTTGTACTTAATTTGTAAAGATTTTTTTCATAAAGACAGGTAAAATTGTCTAATAAACAAATATCACAAATTTGTGCTTTTGCAAGATTTTGTCTTGCTTTTTCTAGCAATTTTTGATTTTCATGGTCTTTATTTGTTATAAGGTCGAGACCTAAAAACATCATGTATATTGCATTTATGATTTGATCAAAAAGATCTTCACCATGTAAATTTTCATCCCAAGTTGTCCCTTTGATGAAATTTTGTATAATTCCTGCAGACTTATGTTCTAATAATAATAACAAAGCCTTAGCCTGAGAGAATTCTTCTGAATTAGTCTGAATAATTAGACTGATTTCAGTGTTCCATTTATCAATTACCTCTTTTCTTATGTCGAGGTTGAAGATACAATCAATTTTAATAGTATTAATAGTAGTTGCACTACCATTGTCATTACTATTAGAATCAGGTATACCTTTATGATACGGCATGGAAAATTCCGTATTCTTTTTTCTACGCCTGTTACCTTTGCTAGTAGAGGCATTGTAAGTTCTTTGTCTTTGAGACATTTCAATATCTGAAGAGCTTTCTTCAGTATCGGGTTCTTCTTTCTTTACCGGAAAGGTTCTTGGTTCTTCATTCTTCAAAACAAAGACCTGTTCTTCTTTATTTTCAGAAAAATATCTTTCGTTTAAGATTTTATTTTCAGAAAACTTTTGTTCACATTCTTTGTCATCTAAAGAAATGAGACTAACAATTTCTATTATTTGTTCAACTGGAAGGGTATCCAATTGTTCATCTAAAATTTGTTCCAATTTTTTAGTGATGGAACTCATTTTATCCACAAGATAAAATAATCTTGTTATCTTTAAGATTTTGAATTTCTTCTTCCATAAAAGAATTTTTTCTTTTTAAATCAGTTAATTCAAAAAGTTTGTCAGAAGGATGAATACTCCAATCCGAATATAATTCTACAATTCTTTGATTATTTCTTTCTAAATAGAAATAATGCATAGAAATCTTTCGATTTATGTCTCTAAAAGAGTTTCTCAATTGTCCTTTATTGGTCATTTTGAAGTTGATCCAAAATGCCATGTTAATGCATTAGGACATTTAGAACTTCCTAAAGATGGATTTCCAACGTTGAAGTTTGGAAATGAATACTTTTGAAAGCCTTTTTCATCATCAATTTTTTCTTTTTGCCTTTCGGGTATAAGAGTTTTTGAATCCATTTTTTCATCAATTTTGTCTGAAACATCTTTGATGATTTTTGCGGCAGTTACCTCAAGATTTTCGTTGGTAGATAGACTATCCAACTTTCTCATTAAATCTTTAACAAGTTCCTCTAATTTCAAAAGAGTAGTCGTGTTACAGATATAATTACTTTTTTAGTTCTAAGCTCAATAATTTTTTGCTTAGAAGCAAAAATGTTTTCCTTAATAATTTTTATATTAAGAATTTTTATTTTATGACTTAACATAATATTTCCTTTAATTTGATTTATTCTCATAAACCCAAATTGTATATCAGCCTCTTCATAGATGATTTGTTGATCAAGATATTGTAAATAATGTTGGTGGAAAAAATATTTACCAAAATAGTATCCCAGAAATATTTACCAAACTAGTATTTCAAACATTAGTTTTGTATCCATCCTTATCTCATTTTTTATTCAATCAATTTTTATCTTTTACCAACAGTTATGACTCTTCTCTTTCTATTTTTTTTTTCAAATGAACTAATGTTAAATAAGACTCATCCAAGATATATTATAAAGTAAAATAAGTAACATAAAAAAATAAACAAACATCCAGAGCTTTACTCGCTACCGATCATTAAAAAAGTTTTTTTTTTTAATTTCAACCGTTAAAATAACTACTTCTCACACTTATCGATGCTAATAGGTTATTTCTGTTATTTTTCTAAATTTTTAATTAATTTAATAATGTATGATGTATTTCTCTTTTTAGATTTAATTAATTTAATATTGTATGATGTATTTCTCTTATTAGATGAATCTGTTAAAAGTTTCTATACCTCTTACTATTATTTTTTTCAATGATTGTTACATGGTTTTTTTAATTTTGTTTTATTCCATTAAATCTTTATACTGATTTTGTTTTTTTAACAAGCCTATTTTGTTAACTAGAAACAAGTAACGCTGTAATAAACAATAAGTCTTTATAGTTTTGATGTTTGTTTAAATATTTTTATGTTTCTTATTTCACTATTTAATATATATGAGATGATTTTTAATTGAAACGAGTTCACTAGAAAAACATAAATATAAAAAGAGAAGAATTATATAAACTCAGTTAAAGGTAAATAAAAAACTATAATGGACAAACAAACAAATATAGTCTTACGCTGGCTTAAAAAAATGATGAAAATAAATAATAAAATTACTAAATTAGTTTTTATTCAATGTTACGAGGAGAGAGACAAAATTAATGCTTGTAAACACTAATTTGGTAAATATTTTTCAAGGAACATCATTTTGGTAAATACTTTTTCTACCAACACTACTTTAGGAAAAAACTCAAAAGCCTTCTAAGTTGTTGACCAAGAAAAGAATCAAAAGTGCAGCCGCCCCCTTTCAAGGGTTCCCCCACTTTTGTGTCTTGTGACGCGGACCAAGGCAAGATCACCGGTGCCCTCGCATAAGAGACGCCACCCTCTAAGGCTACACGGTATGGGGATGGTCCTTCCTTGGAGGATGATCCGCCACGTAAGCGCTACGTAGGATGGGCGTGAGGATGAGGCAAAAAGGATGGAGGTAAGGAAATGGGGGATGATCCTAAAATATATGTATATGTTGTATGTATATATGTGTGTGTGAGGAGGTTTTGTCCTCTAGTGCATCGGCTTGAACGTCCTGATGGAGTCGGAGAGGACGCCGCAGCAGGGGACGGAGGGGGGAAGAAATGGGCGGAGGATCGGCGGAGGACCGGGACGGAGGGGTGTCACACCCTGACTTTTGCGGAAGCGTGATTATGTGTGACTTGCTTAATATCATTGCATTCAATCATGACAACAACTATATGATAAAACTAAAGATGATCATACATTAAATAAGTTTAAAATATCACAAACATCATTGTTTTGAAACATAGACTTCAAATCCGAATACAAACCATGCATATAGTTTTAGAGTTCCATAAGTACTCAACAAAAGACATTAATGAAAACAAGGTTTTGAACTATGCGTCTTATCTAGGATAAGATGCACAATCCAAACCCTTAGACTACGGATGACATCTTTTATTCTCAACATAACTTGAAACTTCTAAACGCCCACCAGATACACATCTAATTCCCTGAAATACATGTAGTTTGAAAACATCAACAAAAGTTGAGCGAGTTCATGTGTTTTGTGTGTGAGCTCGAATAAACTTTGTAATCATCATAAGTATGTATGTATTTGTAAAACCTTGGTATGAAAGCAACAAGGAACAAATCGATTAATGATTTGCAAGGTCATTAATATGTGTGCGACGGTGTAGGAAGGCTCAATCCTACACCCTTCCAGGGTGAGACTTTCAACAAAACCATATCACCCACTTCGAACTCCAAAGGTTTTTGTCTTTGGTCCGCATAACTCTTTTGTCGATCACGAGCCGCCTTGATGCGCTCTCGGATCTGCATGATCTTATCAGTCGTCTCTTGGACCAGTTCGGGACCAACCAGTTGTCTATCACCTGCATCTGCCCAGCATAGCGGTGATCGACACTTGCGTCCGTAGAAAGCCTCGAACGGTGCAGCTTGAATGCTTGTATGGTAGCTGTTGTTATAGGAAAACTCTACCAAAGGCAGGTGAGCGTCCCAACTGCCACCCAAGTCCATTACGCAAGCACGTAGCATATCTTCTAGCGTTTGAATCGTTCTTTCGTTCTGACCGTTCGTCTGTGGATGAAAAGCAGTACTCAGATTCAACTGAGAACCAAACGCTTCTTGGAAGGATTGCCAAATCCTTGACACAAATCTCCCATCCCTATCTGATATAATCGAGATAGGCACTCCATGACGTGCGACTATCTCCTTTAGGTATAGCTCGGCTAGCTTTCCTGTGTTATCCTTTTCTCTGATTGTCAAAAAGTGCGCAGACTTTGTCAAACGGTCCACGATTACCCAAATCGTGTCATGACCTCTGGGTGTCTTGGGCAACTTCGTTATGAAATACATTGAGATTTGCTCCCATTTCCACATGGGTATCTCGGGTTGCTGCAGAAGACTTGAAGGCTCCTGATACTCGGCCTTTACCTTGGCACAAGTTAAACACTTCCCAACATAAGTAGCCACATCGCCCTTAAGTCTTGGCCACCAGTAATAATCCTTCAAATCTTGGCACATCTAGTCCGATCCTGGAAGTACCTCGATTTATGAGCTTCATCGAAAATAACATCTCTAAGACCACCAAAAAGCGGAATCCAAATTCGTCCCATAAAATACAAGGTTCCTTCCTCGTTGGGTATCAACTTTTTCTCCATCCCACGGAGATATTCAGCCTTAAGATTCTCTTTCTTAAGAGCTTCTCTCTGTGCAGCACGAATACGCAACGAGAGGTCTGTCTGAATGATCATCTCTAAAGCCCTGACCCTTTTAGGCTTGATCCTTTCTTTTTCGACTCAAGGTGTCTGCCACCACATTCGCCATTCCTGGATGGTATTTGATTTCACAATCATAATCATTTAACAACTCTACCCAACGTCGTTGTCCATATTAAGCTCTTTCTGATCGAATATGTGCTGAAGGCTCTTATGATCTGTAAAGATCGTACATCGGGTACCATAAAGGTAGTGCCGCCAAATCTTTAAAGAAAACACCACTGCACCTAATTCCAAATCATGTGTGGTGTAATTCTTCTCATGAACCTTCAATTGGCGTGAAGCATAAGCGATAACCTTCTGTCGCTGCATTAGCACACAACCCAATCCCTGACGCGAGGCGTTACAGTATACCACGAAGTCGTCGGTGCCTTCGGGTAGGGATAAAATAGGTGCATCGCAAAGCTTATTCTTTAGCAGCTGAAAGTCTTCTTCTTGTTTGTCTCTGTCACACCCTGGCTTTGCGGAAGCGTGGGTTTATTTGGTGTGACTTCTTAATACCATAGCAACAATCATAACAATGCTATATGATAAAAACATGAGATATTCATCCATTAATAAAGTTTAGAAAAATCCCATTTTTCAACAATCACAAAATAAGTTACAAACCTTAACTTGATTTAATTGAGTTTATAAAGACTTAGCAAAAGACGTTAAACAATACTAGGTTTAGAGATATGTAACCCGTCCAGGAAGAGGTTACACCTTCTAAACCCTGGATGACTTCTTTATTCAAACGCAGCTTGAAAATACGTGCATACCGTGCCAGATCCGTTAGTTTCCTGAAATACATGTAGTTTGAAAAGTCAACATAAAGTTGAGCGAGTTCATGTGTAAGTGAGTATGTACAAACATTTGAAAATGTTGTAAGTATGTATAAAAGTCCCTGGTATGTAGCAATTAAGGAAAAAGAGATCACCATTGGGTTGCAAAGCCAATGATATGTGTGAAGTGCTGTAGGAAGACTCAAACCTAGCAGATTTTTGCGTCGGGCTCAAAGTCACCACCTGGTCCACTAAGCGGGCTCAGGGGTTGGGCTCGCTACACCCAGATAGATCTACCGCTAATGACCCTCGGTCCTACAATGAGGATTAATGGCCTCCAGTTCCCGCCTACCCACTCACATGATCTAAGTAGTAACCCTCCTTAAGCTAACCATACCATGTAAGTAAAAGTTCGTAATCATAGTAACATGTATTTCACCCCCGCAGTTTAAAAACTGAATACAGTTAAGAGAAAAGCGGGACATGAACTCACAGAAGTGCGTAACGAAATAGCAATCTCCCAGTCAACCTGCTGCGTAACGACCTACACGTACTAACTTCTATTAGACGGACGGCCGTGCCTTGGCTTAAGGTTTAATGTTTTTGGGAAATAGTTAGACAACTATTTCGTGTGTACACTTCTTAATTATTTAGTAATTTTATTACTTCCCAAGGATGGGGGTTGCGATACATGTGCGTTTTTATATCCTCGAAATATATTGTTAAGTCTCACTTAAAATATATTTTAATTCATTTATCTAAAATATTATACCTCCAAAATATACATATTTTTCCCAAAAATATTATATTTTATTCCATACAATTTCCAAAATAATATTTTGTCAAAATACACATTTAAGAGTATTTTCCGAAAAATACGTAAGTTACATCTTACAGTTCGCGTGGTAATAATAATACCGGTGTAACTTAAATATTTATTTGTGATAGCGTTGGTATTATTTTGGAGTCGTGCTTTCACAATGTATTCCAGTTATATTATTTTTACCCTAAAAATAATATATAGTTCACCACATAATCGTAAAATCACACAAGTGTTTTATTATGAAATATATATTCTGAATATATATTTAGTAAGTTTTGTTTACAAAAATCCACCTCCGAATACTTGGTAATTTTGTAATAAAAATCATGGCGAAGTTTGTTTGGAAAACAAGTCAAAAATATATTCATAACACTTATCAGAAAAAAATATTCTAAGTGTTATTTTCTGGAAAAATTTCGCCAGAGTTTCCTCTGTAACTGGAGGTGGCCACGCTTACTAGCATATCATTTTCTTTTAAAAATTCAACCAATCAATTTTCCATCATCAACAAACAATATTCAAACATTAAACTAGTCAAAGCAAGTATAAATCGCGAACACATGAACTTGTAAGTTATGTGAAAATACGTAGTAATCTTCCAACACTTTTAGTAGATCTTCCTATCTTTATAAATAAAATTGGTTTCTTGAAAATCTTATTTTTAAAGAAAATGCAAGTTTACATCTTCTTGGTCAAAATTACAAAAATATTTCTTTGTTCAATCCTTTCGTTACACAAGTGTCTACACACTTTTTGGTTCACAAAAATGTCTTTATTTCAAGAAAGATCCGGCTTTTTAAACATGATTTCATCATACACTTGGTTCTTCAAAAATACCACTTGTAGATCCTTAGATCTACTAGTTTAGAACTCCATTTTACAAGAAAAACTATTTTTACACAAGTTCATGTTCATGTATGAAAGGGTTCGTCATCTTGTAACTTTTCTATTTAACATAAGGCTAGTTCATGTTACATGAACATGATCTAGCGTGGTTAGATGATGATCCGTTCTACTACTAGCAACCAACAACATAAAATAATCATAACTAAACAAGATTCATGAGTTTTACACTATTAGTTATTCTTTAACCACCATGTTCATGTTTCTTACAAGACTTTTAGTTTTGTTTTTGCATGTTCATGAATTTTATCCATTAAACTTCTTATTAACCACCTTAAATATAACATAAAAGGTAATCAAAGAGACTTACTACTAGCTTTGAAGCTAGGGAAGAAACTAGACGAAAAATGAGTGGTTAAAGGCAAACGAGGGAGGTCCTTGGCGATCCGTGTGCTCCACACTCCGTGTTTCGCCTTGTTACACCTTGTAGGGAGTTTGGAATACTTGAACAAGAATTGAAAAATGAGTGGTGTGTGGGGAGAGTAGTTCGGCCGAGAGTAATGGAGAGGGAGAGAGGTGTCTTCGTGTGATGAAGATGATGAGGGGTTAGTGAACTTATAACACTCTAAACTTCTTTTAACCAATGGTCCCTATGTCCAAGTTAGTACAAAAATAATCACAATAATTCCTAAAGAGATTGCATGGGGAAGGTAAGAAATTTAAGGAATCTTGTGGGGGTTATGCTCTGCCGAAAATTTAGCCATGTGGGGGGGGGGGGGGGGTTTAGTGCAATATTTTTGGTAAATAGATAAGTAGTAAGGGGGTGTGAAGTGTAATTGTTAGTTCACTTATAACCTTCTCACAATTCCCAAGTCAATTGCATGGGGACTTGGAATATTTTCCAAAAAGTCTTGTGTTGAGATCAGATTCGTATGGTGTGGGGGGGGGGGGGGTTTATGTAAGTTATTTAGTAACCAGAAGGTTACATGAAGGTGCTAAGTGTAAGTGTAATCATATCTTCACATTCCTAGGTAAATACATAGGGATTTGCAATGTTTACAAAAGTCTTGCATAGGGGGTCCCATGGGGACGGTTGTGTTCATATGGGGGGGGGGGGGGTAATTGTAAATTTGTGGGTACATAATTTAATTAGCGGGGGTTTAAACAAGTTATTAGTGGGTTATGAAAATATAACGGGTGTTAGGGTACTCGGAGACCCTAACTAGCTCAGAAAAGGATAAATAATGTCATTGACAATATTTTTATGTTCCGGGTAAAGTCCGGTTGTTTGGTTGGATATTGATCCGTTAAAGTGCTAAATAAGCATTTAAAGTGTCGTTAATATTTGTTTTAGTGACACAATGAATTCCCGACACTTTGGAAAGGGTCTAATATTATTTTTCCATGTTTTTGCACTTTACTAGTTAGCTTAAATGCTGAATTTTGGTAATAAGGTGCAGAATTTTGTAGTTAAAGTATGTTTTAGGCACATCCGGTCACTATAAATATCACCAAGTGACGCAGTTTTACAATCCTCACCTCCCTACACTCCCTACTGGTGTAGTAATCTATTCCCGGCTCATACTGGCCTCAGAGATAGTGCCTGTCTGATGCTGGCTATGTCAGCATGTTTACTGGGTTATCCGTTCATTGTGCTACTGTGCTTTTGTGCATCAAGGTTGTCACTGATGTTCTGTGTAAATAATGGAGTGACAGTAATAAAGTATGATGCATGTATAAGTATGTATAAGAAATCAAGAATCAGTTTAATCACAACTGTAAGTAAGCACAGTAATTAAGCATTAATCAATTATTAATTAATTCGTACGGATACCTGGTTTGGTGAGGGTTGTCACAGTCTCCCCATTCATACTTCTTATCCTTTTGAGTAAGGGAGGTCAGCGGCTGAGCGATTTTAGAAAAATCCTCAATGAATCTGCGATAATACCCTGCTAAACCTAGAAACTGACGGATCTCGGTTGGCGTTTTCGGAGTTTCCCAATTCTTAATCGCCTCGATCTTGGTGGGATCCACATGAATTCCATCTTCGTTTACCACGTGGCCGAGGAATTGTACCTCATGCAACCAGAACTCACACTTTGAGAACTTAGCGTAAAGTTTCTCCTTCTTTAGCAGCTCTAAAATAGCTCTAAGGTGTTGCTCATGGTCTTCCTTCGTCCGTGAATAGATCAAAATATCATCGATAAATACAATCATGAATTTATCGAGATATGGCTTGCAAACTCGGTTCATCAAGTCCATAAATACTGCCAGCGCGTTTGTCAAACCAAATGGCATCACTAGAAACTCATAATGTCCATAACGAGTTCTAAAGGCAGTCTTTGGTACACTCTCTTCTTGAATCCGCAGCTGGTGATAACCTGATCGAAGATCAATCTTGGAGTAGTAATTCGAACCCTGAAGTTGATCGAATAGATCATCAATCCTCGGCAAAGGATACCGATTCTTGATGGTTAACTTGTTCAACTCTCGGTAGTCGATGCACATACGAAAACTACCGTCCTTCTTCTTGACAAACAGAACTGGAGCTCCCCAAGGAGAGAAGCTTGGCCTAATGAATCCCTTGTCCAGAAGCTCCTGAAGCTGCGTTGACAACTCTTGCATCTCTGAAGGCGCAAGTCGATAAGGTGCCTTGGCTACAAGCGCGACGCCTGGAACCAAGTCAATATGGAATTCGACTTGTCGTTGGGGCGGTAATCCTGGCAAGTCTTCAGGAAAGACTTCAGGATATTCCCTCACTACATGGATATCTTCGAGCTTCGGTTCTTCGGCTCCTTTATCAACAACGTGAGCCAAGAAGGCAACACATCCTTTCCACAAAAACTTTCGGACCTTCAAACAACTAATAATCCGTAGAGGCGTATCATGCTTCTCCCCATGAATCACGATCATCTCTTCATTCACCATCGGAATGCGGATAATCTTCTCATGACATACGATCTCAGCTCGTTACTCGACAACCAATCCATTCCAACTACTATGTCAAAACTTCCCAATTCGACTGGCAGAAGATCTATCGCGAACTCCCGCTCTCCAAGCTCTATCACACAGCCTCTAATCACTTCGTTTGCTTCTACTAGCTTCCCATTAGCTAGTTCTATCGAATACGGGATATCTAACTTATTGGCAACTAACCCAAGTATATCCTTAAACTCTAGAGATACGAAGCTATAGTCGGCACCAGTATCAAATAGCACAGATGCAAAATGTTGATTGATAGGGAACGTACCAGTGACTACGTTCGGATCCTGGCGAGCTTCCCTAGTTCCAATGTTGAAGATTCTTCCCTGGGCTTGGTTGTTCTTTGGGCAATCCCACTTGAAATGCCCTACATCACCACAGCTAAAGCAACCTTGTCCGCGACCATTCCCATTTCCATTTTGGTTGCGGTGATTATCATTTCCTCCGTGATTTCCATTTCCAGCTTGATTCCCAAAACCACCACGATTTCCATTTCCACCGAAGTTTCCATTTCCTCCTTGATTGTGATTTCCAGTCTGATTCCCATTATTGTTGCGGTTTCCATTACCATTTCCACCAGATCCTCCATTCCTTTGTCCAGAACCGTACCAGCACGCCACCCTGGCATGCCCTACCTTGACACAATTCTCACATTTCCCATACCTACATCGTCCTGTGTGATGATGCTGACAAATATCACACTTGGGCAGAGTACTCATGTATCCTTTTCCTTTGTTCTTAGAATTTGCAGCACCAGTCCTGACCTCGGCTGGTGGGTTAGCATCTTTACGCTTGTTAGCACCATTGTTGTTTCCTTGGGTACCTTTCTTGAAATTTGAGAACTTCCTTTTGTTCTCTCCAGACGACTCCACATGAGTCTCTTTCTTCTTCTGCTCGGAGATTGAAAACTTGTTCAATCTAATGGCTTCTTCAGTCAATGCCATGCTCAAGTCAATGGCTTCAGAAATTGTTGGAGGCTTAGAAGTAGTCACCATGCTCAGTATTTGGGGTGCCAATCCCCAAATGAAACGTTCAACTCGCTTGAACTCTGGCTCTACCATGTAGGGGACAACACGAGATAAATCATGGATTCTCTGCATGTACTCAGCTATCTTAGGACCATCCATTTTTAGATTCCAAATCAAACTCTAACTTTTGCGGAAGCGTGATTATGTGTGACTTGCTTAATATCATTGCATTCAATCATAACAACAACTATATGATAAAACTAAAGATGATCATCCATTAAATAAGTTTAAAATACCACAAACATCATTGTTTTGAAACATAGACTTCAAATCCGAATACAAACCATGCAAATAGTTTTAGAGTTCCATAAGGACTCAACAAAAGACATTAATGAAAACCAGGTTTTGAACTATGCGTCTTATCTAGGATAAGATGCACAATCCAAACCATTAGACTACGGATGACATCTTTTATTCTCAACATAACTTGAAACTTCTAAACGCCCGCCAGATCCACATCTAATTCCCTGAAATACATGTAGTTTGAAAACATCAACAAAAGTTGAGCGAGTTCATGTGTTTTATGTGTGAGCTCGAATAAACATTGTAATCATCATAAGTATGTATGTATTTGTAAAACCTTGGTATGAAAGCAACAAGGAACAGATCTATTAATGATTTGCAAGGTCATAAATATGTGTGCAACAGTGTTGTCACACCCCCAAAATACCACCTAAGGAATGCCCTTTGCTAGGCGTGTGACGTACCAACAATGAGCCACTAATTACATTGAACCCATACAAGTTTCAAAATAAAGTTCTCAATTATTAATAAAAATACCATCAACAAGTTTAAATGAAACCAACATGTTCAGCGGAAGCACATAGTAAACGAAAGTTAAACTGTTCAAAACCAATGTATACTGTCAATAATCAATCACATGAATTCTTCCATTCGACCCATGACCACTCCTGCTACTCCAGACAGCAAGTCCCAATGCAAGACATCTAACGACCTACAAGCATGCAAACAAGTGTGTCAGACAACGCTGGTGAGTTCAAAGTTTTGTTAACGAGTTTAGTTACCAGATACATGTATAAAACAGTTTAACAATTTGATTTGATGTTGTTATTAACTCGATTACCGAAATGGCTACAAGATGTATTTGCCCAACCCCAATGTCTCTATCAAAACATTGGTCATGCTTTAAGGAAATTAGTTCACGCCCGTCCTCCCCGGTACGGTGTGAGGGTGCCAAACCTAATAGCGCTATCAACTAATAACCTCGTTGCCTCCCCGGAAACTGTCGGTAGAGGTAAGGGGTCTTATGTGATAGAAACTGAGTATAATAACAAACATCCCAATAAACAAGCGTTCCTCCCCGGAACGTTACCCGATATCCCTCCCCGAGATGCATGCTTGGAAAAAGAGCAGTGAACTCACCTTAGGTTTGCTCGGTAAGATTAAAGTACGTATTTTCCAGTTGGTTAATTAATCCCTATTGTGGTTATCAATAACAGTTAGTTCCGTACACACGTGATATATGTGTTCTTTGTATTTATTTCACAGACTACAAATAAGCAAAACGCACATCATCACGCAAGTCTTAGCATGTATATGAATCCTATTTACAATCACATTACTAGTTCATATCATATCTTATCACAAATAGCTCAGTTGACATTTAAGTACACACATTAATGGTGACAAGAAATTATACATATCTCATAAACACATAAACAAGACAATTCTAATGTGCAACCTAAATAAGACACCCTTAGTGCCCTCAACACTGGATTGGCCCAATTGTAAGAGAAGGGGCTGGCTCGATTTCAACTTGGTTCACAAACAGTCTAACCGATTAGACCTAAGCCCGACTGAAGCACCTATAAGCTATTCGGCGCAAGCAAATGACCCGCAGGCTGGTTCGCAGCCCACCCGACGTACCGGCCCAAGATATTCAGTGTGTATAAGTATCTGGGCTCGGTGTGCAGCCCATAACCCATTCATGTTACTCGATGATGTGTGGCCCATGAATTAACAATCTATGTCTCTTGATGTTATTACCCGCACACTATACCCGGCCCATACTAATAGATTAAATTATGTGTGTGTGTCCAATAACTACATGCGGCCCAAACTAAATAACCAATCTACTAAGTATGTACATCAATCCTCAGCTAATTTCCTTCTTTGTTTGCGAATGTCACAAGTCATTAAATCAATATTCAGTTTATTATTTAATTACTCTTTCAAAGCCCTTATTCTTTCTTTTTGAATTACCACAAACAACAACATCAGTAAGCAATATATTGAGTCCGGTTTAGTCAAGATCAAGTTCACAAATCACAATCATAATTCACCAATTTGTCACATAATATCAATATAATTTCAACAACAGTGATAGTTATCTAGTCGAGTAATTACTGGCACAAAACAGTTTATTCATATCATCGATTACTCATCCTTAACATATAGCGTATGATCATTCTTCTTCATATATATGTTCATAACAAGTTCTGCCTACTATAATACCTTTGCTAATCATAACACATAAAGAACAATCACATAATAAATAACATAGTAGGGGTTCACTAACCAAGATCTTGATTAATAGGATGAGTTCTCACGAGGGGGGGGGGGGGGGTCTCCTATGTCCGTCGCAAATCAGGGAAGAGGAAGGATAGGGTTTGAGGTGTATACGTATGTTAATGTAAACATGACAGAAGCCGTATGCCATAAGTATCAATTAGTTTGGGTTTGCATTAAATATCGGAGATGTGGGCGGCCCAATACCAATACCAAACATAAGGATGTGCCTTGGGCAGCCCAATTTAATTATAAAACATAAAGGTGAGGTGCGGTCCAATTGTGTAGCGGCAGCCCAATATTATAATCATACAAACTTTGCGGCCCAATGAGATTTTAATATGTCATATAGTTGTCGGCCTTTGCATGTGATATATTGTGTGGTATGTCAGATTAGTCTTCGGCCCATGTGAGCATATTGATTCCATTGTCAGTTCAGTAATCATTTTCAACATTAACATTACTACACTAAACATTATTACACTTAGCTAAATAATTACACATCACATGGACAAATTATGATCAACACAGGGTTATCAAACAAGTGATTCATAGGAAAGGGACCTTGAAATCTCGGGATGTCACATCATCCCCAACTTGAAAGAAATTCCGTCCCGAAACTTGATAAGTGATCCTAAATGGCAAAATGTTAACTCAGAATGACTGTGGATTTTCCGCGGGTACCGTATCATCCCCAACTTGAAAGGGAATTTCGTCCCGAAATTCATCAATGATGTCAGAAGTTGAAACAACCGTTTGAACAATCGAGGATACTAAAGCTTACTCCGATCATTACGTTCCCGCGTAAACTCCGGTCCACGTCTTGAGTTTCAACGGACTCTCACGATTGTCATACGACTTATGCTAACGAACCTTGACTTCCTGGTCCATGGTTTTCGATAGATTCCCAGATAAATACCACTGGTCAGTTACCCTAAGTCTCTGGTAAAGGTATCACAAGTGTTTCATCGGACAAACACTGCCTTAGATTCGAGGCATAAATATCATTGCGAACGTTATCTAATTTCGTCAGTTAACTCGAGTTTGTGAGCCATGTCACCGATTCATTCCAGAAATCCGAATGTTCCAGTGTACCACAACTAAGCTTACCACGTTTCCCATAGTGTACCGCACCCTCCCTGGGTGAGGCTTTCGATCATGATACGTTCGCCCACAGCGAACTCCCAGTGTTTCCGCCAAACAACTTCCGATCTAATCAATCTTCCCAAGAGTTTCAAGTACAAGTCCTGGACCTGCGATTACATTGTCCCCCACTTTAATCCAACAATGAGATTAGCGTTACTGTCCATATGATGTCTCAAACAGGGTTGTATGCATACTAACACGGTAACAACTGCAGTAGAACTTCTCCCAAAGATAAGTGTCCTTCCCAAATGTTTACTAAGGTCAATCACGCATATGCTCGCGGCATGTCTTCATGTATTCAGATGGTTCGTTACTCTGCTCGATTGCCCTACAGTGATAAGCAATGCTCATGTCCAGATGTGAGCCAAGGGTGTGCGTATTGCCTGCCCTAAATCAGGTATAGCTCAAAGTCAATGACAACTGGAGTTGGCACCTCGTACCTATAAGCCGTCTCTTCTAGAGGAATATTCACAAGCTGAGAAGACTCGTCAGTTCCCATGACTGCAAGAAGGTGTGCTAGTTACATGCGGCGATCAACGATCATCCATGTGTTACTATTTCCGTTTCGAGTTGTAAGTAGACTAGTGACGAAATTCATATCAGTCTGCTCCCATCTTCCTTATGGGTGTTGCCGGTTCCTGATACTTCCTCGCCTTGACTTTTCCACAAGTCAAACGTCATACACATACATTGTTAGGCGGGTTTTCATGCCCAATCATTAGTACAAGATTTACAGATCCAAACATCCTTCTTCAAAACCCAGGTGACTAGAATTTCGAAGCCAGTGTGCTTTGCTTAATATAATTTCCCTACCGTTACTGCATAATGAGATCCACACTCGTTCCATGAGGTAGCGAATATCGTCTGACCTGCCAAGGTTGCTTCTCCATGTCCCGCAGGGGTTCGATTTGAAAATCCTCTTCCTTCAGTTCTCCAGTTTGAACAGGGCGAGTCGGATTAGGTAAGTTAGAGTCGATAGTGAGTTGCAAAGCTCGTGCACGTTCAAGTTTCATAGTTGTAATAATCCAAAAGTTCCCTCCAGTAATGCCATTAACTGATTTAGCTCTGTCGAAGCCAAGGTACACGGGAGGCCCTTGTGATCGGTCTAAATAACGCACCTGGTACCGTCCAAGTAATGCCTCCATCTAAAATCCCAAGGACCATAGCTTCCACCGTAGGTTATGACGCGTGCAAATCTTCTTGTCAATCCACCAAGAAGTAGATCATGACTTTCTGCGTGTTGCGTCGGTGTGTAACTGATACTCTGATTTGGATAGAAGCGATGCTCAGTGCATTGCAGAGTTGAAATTCAAAAACTGAAAAGACGTTCTCCTGTTTTGTCTTCCACGAATACATAGCACCCTGCTGTGCTAAAGAGGTTAGAGCTGCGCGATCTTCGAAAATCCTGTGATGAATCCGCGATAGTATCTAGTGAGACCAAGAAATTGCTGTATCCTCGAAGGGATCTTTGGTGTCGATCAGTTTCTAACAAAATGGATCTTAGCGAGATCCACGTGCATTCCCACTTCGTTGTTTATACGACCAAAATGTACCTCTTAATTCCAGAAGTCACCTTTTAGCAAGATTTCGCGCAGAGTGGCTCCTCCCTCAGGAGCTCTAAAATAGGATACATATGCCGCCCATGTTGTTCCTTTCTCCTGGTAATGATTCAAAACGTCATCAATAAACACAGTCGATTCTTGTGGCCCATGAAGCTGCTGGTGTACAGAAAATCGTGATGGCCGTACTGCGTTTGAAATGTCATCTTAGGAACATCCTCCTCCTGGACTTCCATCTGATGATTGCCCGATCTCACGTCGGTTTTCGGGTAGATGATTGACCCTTGCAGCTGGTCAAGAGAGTTGTCAGTAAGGTAATGGGTGATGGTTTCCGACTGACATCTTGCGGAGTTCTTGATAATCATTACATATGTCCAACAAAAAGCTTATCCTCACGGATATAATCGGGTCTCCCCAGAGTGAAAAACTAGGTCCAACAAAACTACTATCCAATAGTTGTTGTAGTTGATTAGATAGTTCTTGCAACCCTCCTGGTGCAGGATGGTATGAAGTACGAGAAATCACGCTGCCTCTGGCGTGAGATTAATCTGAGAGTCTGTCTAACAGTTGTGGAAGTAAGCCTGAAAGTTCCTCGGGTAGAAAACCGAGAGGAATCACGAACAATTGGTGGATCCTTGATCCTCTTTTTCCTTAGCCCTAACATCAGTAACGGTTGCTAACACAGCGGAGTAATCCCTCCGTAGACACTTCTGGCCTTCATAGCTGATATAGCGCTAACTTTTGCACCACTCTGATGCTTTAGAACAAATAACGATTCTCCACACAAAGTTTTCTCCTCACAGGGTATATTTGTGTGATTCCTGGATAACCAATCCACACTAATTACTAGCTACCATGTTACTAAAATCCTCACAGGGTATATTTGCGTTATAACCATCAAGAATAATAGAAGGAAGGTCGATGTCGAACACTTGTCCCACAAGGTCGAGTTTGCATCCCAATGAGCATATGAGGTTTCAATTGTCTTGCCGTCAGCCGATCCCACAGCAGGTTCAGATTCAGGAAGCATCAGGGTTAAACAGAACAGAGACGAAGCGTTTAGCTACTCATTCTAGCTACCATGTTACTAAAATCCTGGCGTCGCCCACACCAATCCTAAATATCCTTCCATGAGTATCATTTCCAATGTTGTTGTTATCGTTACGAGGATTTCCAATACTGACGTCGTTTCCTTGGTTGTTGTCGTCTTGATTTAACCATGGCCAATCCATGTTGTTGGCACCTCCATTTCCGTACTGTTGGTTACAATTACGAGTATCTTGATGTTGTCGTGACTGTTACCTCCAACGTCATTGCCTGAAACAGAGCCCTAAAATCTTTCACCAACAGGGTCCATCTTGTCACCTTTCCATGTCACGTACTAGGCGTTACTCATTGTGCAGGCAGTTTTCACATTTCACACCATTTGATTTGTGATAGTTGACTCCCATGAGTCGCTGACTAGGGTTAAGAGTTCGATTGAAGCCAATTTGCTGGTGTTCGTTGCCGGAAATCAGGGTTGTCCAAATACTGGGACCGGTAAAGTGCTACGCTCATCCTCTTGTCCCTCGATCTAACAGGTTAATTGAGTATTACATGGTATGTTACGAGAGTGTTGCAGAAGTGATCGCACTTCGGGATCTAAGACGTTAATGCATAGAGTTCCAACCAATGAAAAGGAATGAAAAGGTGTCGACCAATCATTCGACGCTGCAACATCCAACTCAGGGATATTCGTACAAGCACCTAACATTCTACACAGTTCGCTAGGCATTCAGATGGGTGTTCAGGTAATACTCGACAGCATCGAGATTCGTAAGGATTCAGAGTGGAGTGAAAGGATCACGTTCAAGTAAGAGACAAACACTGATATGACTCTTATAGACTGTTGTGTTTCACATCGATCAAATAACAGAACGGAACCCCGTTTTCACTTGTTAAGCCTCACTGGGACTCGCATGCACCCCACATTATTATTATGTGTGCACCCACAATAATATTGTGATTTGCATGCTCATCTCAGTTCCTCCTAACTCATGTCAAATGGTTCCTCAAACTCGAGTGCCAAACAGAGGTTATCAGAATGATAAGATCACAAAAAAAAAATCTAAAGACTATGACATGCTATCAATGCATCATAATGTAAGTAAGCAACTCATGTAATCATGCTATTGTGACAAGTGTGTGTTTGTACGCTACATCATAAACAAATGTACACTACCCATGTAATGTATACCACATATGAGAAGACGAACCTTGCAATCTAGAGCTGAGTGTCATGGTCGATTTTCGAAGTTGTTCGGTTATAGTCTGGTTTTATAAAAACATTTTAAAACCTAGTTCACTATAACCAGTGGCTCTGATACCAAACTGCCACACCCCCAAAATATGTAACACCACGTAAAAACGTGTCCAATTATGTAAAGACACGTGTCCTAAACTCTAAAGGTGTGAAAGATTGAGTTTGAAGGACTAAAGTTGACAAACCGTGAAACTATGAAACCACAGGGACTAAAAGTGTCAACATGCCAAACTTGTGCCTCTGAATGACCATACATGATGAATATATTCTTAAACGAGTGATTGACTGGATATAAGAAGCCGTTTATGAAAATAATAGGAAGATTATTAAATTACAAGGGTTAAACGTGTCAACATGTTGATTCTAACCTCTGAGTGACCTTTTAATGAAACTGAGGCTTCAAAATATTCAAATATACTCTCAAGAATAAGTGGTATAAATTTCACGTGGTTTTGAGATCGTTAAGCGTGTTTACAAGACTTTGGGCTATAAGTGTCAACTTGATGAAACTTGCTTTCATAGTGATATTTAACGAACCCGAGCCTAACGAAGTTAGTTTATACATCCTTGAGCTTCACCAAACTGACCACAAGGGCCTTATATGTCAACAATAAGGTTAAAAAGGGTTTAAAACAATAAGGGACTGAAACTGCCAGCTTTGAAAATTGTTTTACCAGTTCAGCAGGTCCACGCGGACCGCGTAAGCCCCCTCTATGGCTTACGCGGCCCGCCTAAGAGTGCCCAGCGTAGAAAATGGCTGCCAGGTGCGGGTTTTGGCTGTTCCACCATCTTAACTTTGATTGTATCGACTCTAGGGGCTGTAAGTCGGTTTAATTAACTTACTAGGACACCTGGAGTGATCCTAGGGCCTCCCTTAACACCTGGAAAGGATCTATGATCTTGTGAATTGTTATATAAAGGGACTAGTTCTTGAGTTCACAAGCACACTTGCAAACAACTTCAATAAGGAGTTTTGCCCAATAGCGTAATTAGAAAGCTTTTTATGAATTAAATGGCGTAATTAGCATAAAGCCTATCTAAACCCAATTTTTGATACCAAACTTTTTACCTACAGATGTAAAATAATATTTTAGGATTTTTAAAGATTTTTATTTATTTTTAGGCTGAGCATAACATAGGATTATAGCTTGATTTCGGTAATTGTCGGTTTTACCCTTTTCATGCATAAAATGAGTTTTACATAACATTTTGATGTTAATCTTTTTGCTACTGATGTTATATGATAAATAAAATATTTTGAACATTATAAACTTATCAAAAACTCAGATTTCCTATTTTAACCCGAATATCCCTTAAAACCGACTTTTTAGCGTTTTTAGCGCATAGTATGAGTTAAAAACTTTATTTGGCATATAAAACTTATTACCTACTGATATTTTAAGTTAATTTATATAATTAAACAGTAAGCCAAAGTTTTTAAACACAGAATTCTATTTTGACCTTTAAAGCTTATGTGAAATTACCAAAATGCCCCTACGGTGCATAGTTTGGTTATATAAGATAAATTTCACATATATAAAATACCCTACTGTTATAACTTATAAAAATACAGATTTTTACTGATTAGATCAGACCTGGAACTCAGTTTAATATTTAAACTCTTTTATGAGCATTAAAATTACCAAAATGCCCTTATGGAACTTAATTTGGTTTAAATTACTTTTTGGGCATATATGTTAACATCTTATTGATGTATTAACATATTTTGAGCATAATAATGATTAAGACCTGTATATAATTTATTTGGTTACCCGTTACGCGTTTATGCGTTCGGATCGGTTTACGTGACTAGTTTACGTAAAATAGCCTGAAACGGGCTTAACCTTATCAATAAATTCTCAATTTCCAGAATGTGTTTAGTTTACCCATATTATACAAGTATCCAAGCTTGTCGGGTCTAAACCACATTCTATTCCGTTCTCCGCTTAATCTAGCATTTAGAACCGTAAGGTTTTCTTCTAGCTAGCCGGTCTAAGTCCTGGACTAAATTAAAGACCCGTTAGCATCCTAATAGGTAATAAACCTTCGATACAGATTAAATAGCTTCCGGTAGAAGGTGCCATCAAAAGCTTTAGGATTATACTGCTAGCATCAGGTAAATACTTTTAACTTATTTTCCCTTATACGGGCTTGGGATACGGTATTATAATAATACCGCTTGGTCGGGTATGAAATCATTTAATCGGATTGTGATTTATAAATTTACATAACCCGTTTTAATCTGTCTTGTTTGATAACATAAACATTGGGGGTTAATACGTCCGTGTCCTGGATATCCTCGGCTCATTTCATTTGAAAATGGCCACGACCTATGCACGGGGTGTAGGCATACACTTGACAGGTGCAAATGCTAAAATATAAACCCACAATTTGGGGATAACTCCTTTGTGGGTTCTATAAATGGTGAGTCGGTTAATCATGACCGGCTTCCAACCGACCCAAATTGTAAGACAAACATGTAAATCTGTATACAAGATTATATTTAAATAATTGTCCCAAGTTATAAAAGATTTGTGCCATGTGCACTTACATCAATTTTCATAAATGTTTTCAAAAAGAGTCAGTTAATTGTATTTACCAGTGTAAACTGACGTATCTTCTTAAAGACTGATTTGACAGGTACCTCTCGTAATAGGCTAGCGCTATTAGGTGTCATAAGAGGATCTTGCAAATCCATAGATGCCTGAAGTCTGTTATTTTTTTTCTTTGTATTTATTTATGATCCGCCTGTGGATCTTATTACATTCCAGTCTGTATATTCTTTCACTCGAACACTCAGACGTTATGGTTTGTAATAGTTTATTCACCAAGCCTTCCGCTGTGCTATTATATTGTGTGTATTGACTATGATGATATCAACTACGTCACGATACTCCCCGCCTGGCCCACCGGTAATATGTGGAAATATCGGGGTGTGACTGGTTGGTATCAGAGCCAACATTGAGTGAATTAAACACTAACCTTTTGTGTTTAATCTCAATGACACAATAAGCACAATCCTTAGACTTCCGAGTCTAGGCTAATGACCTAGGATTTTACTCTTAACTTTCCTTTTTATTGTTTATATTATATCTACTTGTTTTGACAGGTCACCACTTGGAAATGCCACCGCGAGTAAGAGGCAAAGGCAAAGGACCCATGCGTGGAGGGCCATTAGGCCACACGGGAGCCTCCCACCGACGTACCCCGTCCGATTCACTCTCTGGCTCTGACTCACGGGACAATTGGAGTTATAGCTTCGAACCAGCAAGACATTCTGTCTCACTTGGATCCTCACCATCCGACCCTCCATACTTTGGGTTACCCATTCCTATTGAACCCCAACATTCCTATCATTCGCAAGGATCCCATCACTCGAGCCAATCACACCACTCTTTTCAATCTCATCCTTTTCATCACTCGGATTCTACCTACTCTCCAACTCAGTTTAATCCCAATGCTTATGTTAACGACTTTTTGGGCTTCAATCCTCTTGGACTTGAGGATCATTTCTCTCGGGAGATGGAAATGGATGACGACCCGGACCCTGAATTGCAAACTGGAACACCGGGCCATCCTATTAGCATATCGAGCGGTTCACCATATCAAGGATCACCGTACCAAGGTCCTGATTCGTATGCTAAGAAAATGGCTCAGTATGATTGGTTCTTTACCCCTTCATACCACAACTCTCCAGTCCAACCTCCTTTGGTTGAACCACAGCTTCAAGCTGTTACCCCACCACCTTTGCCAGTTGAGGAACCACCTTAACAGCCTCCCGAGCCGCCAAGGCGAAGGAGAAATGCTAGAATGTCTGTACGCGGGGGACCACGGTTCGCATCTCCTCATGGCTCAAGTTCTTACCCTCCTATTCCAGAGGACCCTCAGTTGGGTGGACCCTCACACACGGTGCCGGAAGTCAACCCTCCACCAGTTTCTCATGCACCACTGCAGCCACCTTTGGGTTTCGACAATCCAATCCTGACATACCCAGGTTCATCTGGGTATAATCCATTAGGATACCCATCAGACTATGGAAACCATGATCCCTACCTTACAGCTGCTCAGTACAATGCACTTTATCCTTCTTCTTACCCTCTAGTTTACCCAACTGGATATTCGGTGCAGGGATACCAATACCCACCATACCAGCAACCTCCTCCCCACCATCAGGAACAAGCTCAGGAGATTTTACAGAGGTTAGACCGGGTTGAACATGAAGCCCGTGAAACTAAGAAGAAGCACAATGGTTTTGTCAAAGGTCTTATGAACCTTCTTAAGGGCAAGAAGAAGTAGGAAATTGTTGTTTCATGTTGTATTTCAATAAGTCCCTGCGAGGACATTTATTTTATTTTCATGTACCAAGTCCCTGTGTGGACTTACTTTCTGTTTCAGTAGCCCCTGCGTGGGCAGTTTGTGTTGTTTTAAGTCCCGTTTAGGGCATCCTTGTACTAGTTTTGTGGTTTAATGAAGTTATTTCCGGTTTTTAAATATGTAATTTATTACATCATCGAGTTATATTATTTAAATTTTATTTGATCTGCCTAAGAAACTCTTAGAGGTATGACCTAGCCAAAATATTAAATGGCTATGATGGTACAACCTTTTTAAGATAATAAATCCCTGTTAACATCTAAAAATATGTTAACATTCCTGGCTGTGCGGTACGAGAAACCACACAAGCTTCCAAATGTACTTGGATCCTTCCAAGTTACTTATATATAGCCTATTTGATCAATATAAATCATGGCTAACAAACATCAATGAGATGTATACACCAGAACATCCATTTGAGATATATGCTTATAAGCAAAGGTGTAATAATGACAATGGAAGTTTTATTTTATACACTTCTTGTCAAAAAGGCGATGAACTTTGTTCGACCCTTAAAGAAATCACTGATCCGAGGAATCAATGATCATAATCGTCCATGTGACAAGGCTTTCGTGCCATCTAAATGTCCTCCGAGACGAGCCTTGTGCTATATGAATATGTCTCTCATGACATTGACAGTTGTGATTTATATCCCCTGTCTAAATAATATAAAGGATAATATCCTATTAACTGCTTATTATGGTTCTGTTGTAACCTAGGCAAATCGTAATTTATTTAATTTTTTATTTTTGGTCTTTATGGCTTAATAATACCATGGCCATCTAATCATCAATGCAATAATTCATTATATAATTTAAATATATCATTTGATATAGTATTCGAAAATGGCTGGCTCGGATGAAGTAAACAGTCATCCCGCAGAAGAAAACAATACGAGGATCAATATCACTGTTGCTGAATTGCAAGCAATGATAACCACAGCAGTCGCTCAGGCTGTGGATGCTAGATTCAAAGAGCCGAGTATTGTTCGGTCTCAAAATCATTCAAGATCCCATTCTCAACCTCATACTCATAAGAAAAGTGAGTCTCAGCACTCATCTAATCAGGGTAGTGAGCCAAAGAGGCAGGTAGTCCTCGAGCCGACTCCCAGGTACACCAAGAGTTGTACCTATAAGTACTTTGTCTCCTGTAAACCGAGGGATTTTACAGGAGAAAAGGGAGCAATCGATTGCATGAAATGGTTAGACGAGATGGAAACTGTGATAGACATTAGCGGATGTACTAAAGAAGATATAGTGAAGTTTGTGTCTCAATCTTTCAAGGGCGATGCCCTTACATGGTGGAAAGCTTTAGTGCATGCCACTGGAAAAGTTCATTTGTACAACCTTTCCTGGAACAAGTTTGTTGATTTGGTTAAGGACACTTATTGTCCTCAACATGAGGTTGAAAGGATAGAGACTGATTTCCTTACCCTAGTAATGAAGGACCTGGATTGTAGATCCTATGTGACTAGCTTTAACTCGATGTCGAGGCTTATACCATATTTAGTCACCCCTGAACCCAAACGCATTGCAGGTTTCATCGGTGGTTTGGCCCCTGAAGTAAAAGGGAATGTTAAGGCTTCTAAGCCAGCCACATATAGATCTGCTGTAGATCTATCTTTGACCCTCACTCTTGATGTTGTGAGGAGTAGGGCAAAGAAAACTACCGATGATGGGAAGAGGAAGAGGGAGGAATATAAGTCTCCTCAGTCAAACAAGAAAGGAAAATGGAACTTTAATTTCAAGAAGGGACAGTCAAGTGATAAACCCAGGTGCAAAACCTGCAATAAAAGGCACTTTGGAAAGTGCAACCAAGACCCACAAGCTAAACCATGTGGGATCTGCAAAAAGAAAGGGCACAAATCTGTAGAGTGCCGGAACATTAAGGATGCAACCTGTTACGGTTGCAATGAAAAGGGGCACATCAAAACCAATTGCCCCAAGAATGCTAAGAAGCCCGAGGAGGCGAAGAAAACCAATGCAAGGGGTTTCCAAATGAATGCTAGGGAAGCGGTGAACGACGAGAACGTCATAACAGGTACCTTCCTCATTAATAATAATTATGCTAGAGTCTTATTTGATTCAGGTGCTGATAAGTCTTTTGTAAATCATAAGTTTTGTAAGTCACTGAATTTGCCTATTAAGACTCTAGACATAAAATATGAGGTAGAACTTGCCGATGGTACCTTAGAAACAGCCTCAACTCTTCTTGATGGATGCTTTATATCCATTAAGAATCATTCTATCCCGCTATCCCTCTTGCCAATGAAATTGGCCGGGTTTGATATAGTTTTAGGCATGGATTGGTTGTCGCATAACCAAGCCCAAATTTCCTGTGATAAAAAGCTAGTTATTATCAAAACCCCTTCTGGTGAATCCGTCACTATTCAAGGAGATACACAATACGGGTTGCCCAGCAATGTGTCTATTCTCAAGGTATCGCAGTGTTTAAAGAGCGGATGTGTCATCTACATGGCACAAGAGATTGTGAATGATCCGAAACCTAAGATTGAAGACATCCCAATCATCTCTGAGTATCCCGATGTCTTTCCTGACGAGTTACCTGGATTACCTCATGCGAGGCAAGTAGAGTTCAGGATAGACATTCTACCAGGAGCTGCACCTATTGTACGAGCTCCTTATCATCTAGCACCTACTGAAATGAAAGAACTCAGGACTCAATTAGATGACTTATTGGAAAAGGGTTTTATACAACCTAGTTCTTCACCTTGGGGAGCTCTAATATTATTTATGAAAAAGAAGGATGGATCAATGCACTTATGCATTGATTATCGTGAGCTAAATAAGGTAACGATCAAAAATCGTTATCCCTTACCTAGGATTGACGACTTATTTGATCAGCTCCAAGGAGCGAGCTTTTTCTCAAAGATTGATTTGAGATCTGGGTATCATCAACTCAAAGTTAGGACCGAAGATGTACCAAAGACGGCATTCAGAACAAGATATGGACATTATGAGTTTTTAGTGATGCCTTTTGGGCTCACTAATGCACCAGCAGCATTATGGACCTCATGAATAGAGTCTGCAAACCATACTTAGATAAGTTTGTCATCGTTTTCATTGATGACATACTTATCTACTCTCGTAATCAAGATGATCATGAGAAGCACCTTCGATGCATCTTAGGATTATTGCAGCAAGAGAAACTGTACGCTAAGTTTTCTAAATGTGAATTCTGGCTTCGTGAAGTCCAATTTCTTGGACATGTTGTCAGTGAGCGAGGTATCCAAGTAGATCCCGCTAAGGTAGAAGCTGTAATGAATTGGGAAGCACCTAAGACTCCAACCGAAATTCGTAGCTTTCTGGGTTTGGCAGGTTACTATAGAAGATTCATTGAAAACTTCTCAAGGATAGCTGCACCATTAACTTCTTTGACCCGTAAGAATGTTAAGTTTGTTTGGGGTCCGAAACAACAAGAATCCTTTAAGATCCTTAAGCAGAAATTAAGCAATGCTCCAGTGCTAACCTTACCTGATGGAATTGAAGAGTTTGTCGTATACTGTGATGCTTCACACACCGGTATGGGTTGTGTGCTTATGCAGCGAGGCAAGGTGATTGCCTATGCATCACGACAATTAAAAGTGCATGAGAAGAATTACACCACCCACGATTTGGAGTTGGGTGTCGTTGTATTCGCACTAAAGTTATGGAGACATTATTTGTATGGAACTAAATGTGTGATCTTTTCTGATCACAAAAGTCTCCAACATTTGTTCAATAAAAAAGAGCTCAATATGAGACAGCGCCGCTGGATGGAAACCTTAAATGACTATGATTGCGAAATTCGTTACCATCCTGGTAAAGCGAATGTGGTCGCAGATGCTCTAAGTCGAAAGGAAAGAGTCAAACCAATCAGAATTAATGCTAAGAGCATCGAGCTGAAGAATAGCCTGAACGAGAGGCTGTTGGCGGCACAGAAGGATACTGTTTTGGAAACTAACCTTCCAAATGAGAAGTTGGGTGTTATCACTGAACAGTTAACACCAGGTAAGGATGGAATCCTCTGACTGAATGGAAGGATTTGGGTTCCTATCCATGGAGGACTTCGAGACATAATCCTTCAGGAAGCTCACAACTCCAAATATTCAGTTCACCCTGGAGGTAACAAGATGTATCAGGATTTGAAAGCTAATTATTGGTGGATAGGGTTGAAGAAATCTATTGCCACCCACGTAGCTAAGTGTTTGACTTGTGCTCAAATTAAAGCTGAACATCAAAAGGCATCAGGTCTGCTACAACAGCCAGAACTTCCCACATGGAAGTGGGAGATGGTAACTATGGAATTTATAACCAAGTTACCGAAGACAAAGCACGGAAATGATACCATATGGGTTATAGTTGACAGACTGACTAAGTCAGCGCACTTCTTACCCATTAAAGAGACTCATAGCTCTGACAAGCTAGCACAGCTTTACGTGGATAAGATTGTGTCTCTTCATGGCGTGCCAGTGTCTATTATCTCTGATAGAGATACTAGATACACCTCACATTTTTGGAAAAGTTTCCAACAATCTTTGGGCACACGTTTAAATTTTAGTACTGCTTACCACCCTCAGACTGATGGACAGAGTGAGCGTACAATCCAAACATTGGAAGACATGCTTTGTGCATGTTATTGATTTAGGAGGTAGCTGGGATGACCACCTACCTTTGATCGAGTTCTCCTATAACAATAGCTATCATACAAGCATTCAGGCTGCGCCTTTTGAGGCATTATACAGTAGGAAATGCAGAACGCCTGTTTGTTGGGCGGAAGTAGGAGAAGCTCAGCTATCAGGACCTGAAATAGTCCTTGAAACGACGGACAAGATTGTCCAGATTCGTGATCGCCTGAAAGCTGCCAGGGATAGGCAGAAAAGTTATGCTGATAAGAGGCGAAAACCTCTAAAGTTTGAGATTGGCGATAAAGTCTTACTAAAAGTATCACCCTGGAAAGGTGTGATGCGTTTTGGTAAAAAGGGCAAGTTGAGCCCTAGATATATTGGATCATTCGAGGTTATTGAATGTGTCGGCAGTGTAGCTTATAAGCTAAATCTGCCTGAGGAGTTGAGTGGAATTCATAATGTGTTCCACATCTGTAATCTCAAGAAGTGTCTAGCTGATGAATCGCTAGCCATGTCTCATAAAGACGTACAGGTTGATGAAAGCCTAAGATTTGTTGAAAGACCTATATCAATCGAGGATCGTCAGGTTAAAAAGCTCCGAAGGAAGCATGTGCCTATAGTAAAGGTTAAATGGGATGCCCGTAGAGGTCCCGAATATACGTGGGAAGTTGAGTCCACGATGCGACAAAAGTACCCTCACTTATTCCTGTAAATCTCGGGGTCAAGATTTCTTTTAAGGGGATGAGGATGTAACACCACGTAAAAACATGTCCAATTATGTAAAGACACGTGTCCTAAACTCTAAAGGTGTGAAAGATTGAGTTTGAAGGACTAAAGTTGATAAACAGTGAAACTATGAAACCACAGGGACTAAAAGTGTCAACATGCCAAACTTGTGCCTCTGAATGACCATACATGATGAATATATTCTTAAACGAGTGATTGATTGGATATAAGAAGCCGTTATGAAAATAATCGGAAGATTATTAAATTACAAGGGTTAAACGTGTCAACATGTTGATTCTAACCTCTGAGTGACCTTTTAACGAAACTGAGGCTTCAAAATATTCAAATATACTCTCAAGAATAAGTGGTATAAATTTTACGTGGTTTCGAGATCGTTAAGCGTGTTTTCAAGACTTTGGGCTATAAGTGTCAACTTGATGAAACTTGCTTTCATAGTGATATTTAACGAACCCGAGCCTAACAAAGTTAGTTTATACATCCTTGAGCTTCACCAAACTGACTACAAGGGCCTTATATGTAAACAATAAGGTTAAAAAGGGTTTAAAACGATAAGGGACTGAAACTGCCAGCTTTGAAAATTGTTTTACCAGTTCAGCAGGTCCACGCGGCCCGCGTAAGCCCCCTCTATGGCTTATGCGGCCCGCCTAAGAGTGCCCAGCACAGAAAATGGCTGCCAGGTGCGGGTTTTGGCTGTTCCACCGCCTTAACTTTGATTGTATCGACTCTAGGGGCTGTAAGTCGGTTTAATTCACTTACTAGGACACCTGGAGTGATCCTAGGGCCTCCCTTAACACCTGGAAAGGATCCATGATCTTGTGAATTGTTATATAAAGGGACTAGTTCTTGAGTTCACAAGCACACTTGCAAAAAACTTCAATAAGGACTTGTCTCTGGAGCTTGCATCATTAGGAGAAGACTTTCAAGGGTAGAAAAGACAGCTAGGACCATTAGTAAGCCTCTAATTACTTGCTTAGTCGTTTTAATTAGCTTAATTACCTAGAAGTCAAACTTATCGTAAATTAAGTTTGACTTTCGTTTTAATTACATATGGACCAGCCACTGATCAAATTGAAAGTGGTTATGGAACCATATTAAGGTAGGTGATTAACCCCTAAAAGGGCACCTCCTAATTACCTCGTTTGACTAGTCAATTGTCGGGTCAAAGTAGTTTGACAAAAAGTCAAACTGGACAGAATGTTTGAAAATGATTAAAATTAATAAAACAGAAGTTCTAAATTATATTTTAACATTCTAATGACTTGGTAATTAATATTAAAACATGTTTTATCAGTCCTAACCCGGCAATTAATAGTCTAAGGTCAGTTTATAACCGAAAGTCGCAAAAGCTTGACTTTTGCTTTGACTTTCAGTTCTGACCCGTTCAAGCTTAATTCTCCCATGTTTTAAGCTTCCATTAGGACCATATTATTCAGTAGTATAACCCTCTGAAGTTATATTACATGATGCCTAGTGGTTTGAATTATATGCACATGATCGTTAATATGCTTAAAAGTGCCATAAACGCCCTTTTGACACACAACTGAGATTTTTAGCAATGTGAATGGACAAACACCTTTACTACTGATATTTAGACTTGTCCCGAAAATTTGACATCAGTTTGAGGTCTAGATTAGGAGTTATGCTCAATAGCATAATTAGAAAGCTTTTTATGAATTAAATGGCGTAATTAGCATAAAGCCTATCTAAACCCAATTTTTGATACCAAACTTTTTACCTACTGATGTAAAATAATATTTTGGGATTTTTGAAGATTTTTATTTATTTTTAGGCTGAGCATAACATAGGATTATAGCTTGATTTCGGTAATTGTCGGTTTTACCCTTTTCATGCATAAAATGAGTTTTACATAACATTTTGATGTCAATCTTTTTGCTACTGATGTTATATGATAAATAAAATATTTTGAACTTTATAAACTGATCAAAAACTCAGATTTCCTATTTTAACCCGAATATCCCTTAAAACCGACTTTTTAGCGTTTTTAGCGTATAGTATGAGTTAAAAACTTTATTTGGCATATAAAACTTATTACCTACTGATATTTTAAGTTAATTTATATAATTAAACAGTAAGCTAAAGTTTTTAAACTCAGAATTCTATTTTGACCTTTAAAGCTTATGTGAAATTACCAAAATGCCCCTACAGTGCATAGTTTGGTTATATAAGATAAATTTCACATATATAAAATACCCTACTGTTATAACTTATAAAAATACATATTTTACTGATTAGATCAGACCTGGAACTCAGTTTAATATTTAAACTCTTTTATGAGCATTAAAATTACCAAAATACCCTTATGGAACTTAATTTGGTTTAAATTACTTTTTAGGCATATATGTTAACATCTTACTGATGTATTAACATATTTTGAGCATAATAACGTTTAAGACCTGTATATTATTTATTTAGTTACCCGTTACGCATTTATGCGTTCGGATCGGTTTACGTGACTAGTTTACGTAAAATAGCCTGAAACGGGCTTAACCTTATCAATAAATTCTCAATTTCCAGAATGTGTTTAGTTTACCCATATTATACAAGTATCCAAGCTTTTCAGGTCTAAACCACATTCTATTCCGTTCTCCGCTTAATCTAGCATTTAGAACCGTAAGGTTTCCTTCTAGCTAGCCGGTCTAAGTCCTGGACTAAATTAAAGACCCGTTAGCATCCTAATAGGTAATAAACCTTCTATGCAGATTAAATAGCTTCCGGTAGAAGGTGCCATCAAAAGCTTTAGGATTATACTGCTAGCATCAGGTAAATACTTTTAACTTATTTTCCCTTATACGGGCTTGGGATACGGTATTATAATAATACCGCTTGGTCGGGTATGAAATCATTTAATCGGATTGTGATTAATAAATTTACATAACCCGTTTTAATCTGTCTTGTTTGATAACATAAACATTGGGGGTTAATACGACCGTGTCCTGGATATCCTCGGCTCATTTCATTTGAAAATGGCCACGACCTATGAACGGGGTGTAGGCATACACCTGACAGATGCAAATGCTAAAATATAAACCCATATGTTGGGGATAACTCCTTTGTGGGTTCTATAAGTGGTGAGTCGGTTAATCATGACCGGCTTCCAACCGGCCCCAATTGTAAGACAAACATGTAAATCAGTATACAAGATTATATTTAAATAATTGTCCCAAGTTATAAAAGATTTGTGCCATGTGCACTTAAATCAATTTTCATAAATGTTTTCAAAAAGAGTCAGTTAATTGTATTTACTAGTGTAAACTGACGTATCTTCTTAAAGACTGATTTGACAGGTACCTCTCGTAATAGGCTGGAGCTATTAGGTGTCATAAGAGGATCTTGCAAATCCATAGATGCCTGAAGTCTGTTATTTTGTTTCTTTGTATTTATTTATGATCCGCCTGTGGATCTTATTACATTCCAGTCTGTATATTCTTTCACTCGAACACTCAGACATTATGGTTTGTAATAGTTTATTCACCAAGCCTTCCGCTGTGCTATTATATTGTGTGTATTGACTATGATGATATCAACTACGTCACGATACTCCCCGCCTGGCCCACCGGTAATATGTGGAAATATCGGGGTGTGACAGGTTGGTATCAGAGCCAACATTGAGTGAATTAAACACTAACCTTTTGTGTTTAATCTCAATGACACAATAAGCATAATCCTTAGACTTCCGAGTCTAGGCTAATGACCTAGGATTTTACTCTTAACTTTCCTTTTTATTGTTTATATTATATCTACTTGTTTTGATATGTCACCACTTGGAAATGCCACCGCGAGTAAGAGGCAAAGGCAAAGGACCCATGCGTGGAGGGCCATCGGGCCACGCGGGACCCTCCCACCGACGTACCCCATCCGATTCACTCTCTGGCTCTGACTCACGAGACAATTAGAGTCATAGCTTCCAACCAGCAAGACATTCTGTCTCACTTGGATCCTCACCATCCGACCCTCCATACTTTGGGTTGCCGATTCCTATTGAACCCCAACATTCCCATCATTCACAGGGATCCCATCACTCGATCCAATCACACCACTCTTTTCAATCTCATCCTTTTCATCACTCGGATTCTACCTACTCTCCAACTCAGTTTAATCCCAATGCTTACGTTAACGACTTTTTGGGCTTCAATCCTCTTGGACTTGAGGATCATTTCTCTCTGGAGATGGAAACGGACGACGACCCGGACCCTGAATTGCAAACTGGAACACCGGGCCATCCTATTAGCATATCGAGCGGTTCACCATATCAAGGATCACCGTACCGAGGTCCTGATTCGTATGCTAAGAAAATGGCTCAGTATAATTGGTTCTTTACCCCTTCATACAACAACTCTCCAGTCCAACCTCCTTTGGTTAAACCACAGCTTCAAGCTGTTACCCCACCACCTTTGCCAATTGAGGAACCACCTTAACAGCCTCCCGAGCCGCCAAGGCGAAGGAGAAATGCTAGAATGTCTGTACGTGGGGGACCACGGTTCGCATCTCCTCATGGCTCAAGTTCTTACCCTCCTATTCCAGAGGACCCTCAGTTGGGTGGACCCTCACACACGGTGCCGGAAGTCAACCCTCCACCAGTTTCTCATGCACCACTGCAGCCACCTTTGGGTTTCGACAATCCAATCCCGACATACCCAGGTTCATCTGGGTATAATCCATCAGGATACCCATCAGACTATGGAAACCATGGTCCCTACCTTACAGCTGCTCAGTACAATGCACTTTATCCTTCTTCTTACCCTCCAGTTTACCCAACTGGATATTCGGTGCAGGGATACCAATACCCACCATACCAGCAACCTCCTCCCCACCATCAGGAACAAACTCAGGAGATTTTACAGAGGTTAGACCGGGTTGAACATGAAGCCCATGAAACTAAGAAGAAGCACAATGGTTTTATCAAAGGTCTTATGAACCTTCTTAAGGGCAAGAAGAAGTAGGAAATTGTTGTTTCATGTTGTATTTCAATAAGTCCCTACGAGGACATTTATTTTATTTTCATGTACCAAGTCCCTGCGTGGACTTACTTTCTGTTTCAGTAGCCCCTGCGTGGGCAGTTTGTGTTGTTTTAAGTCCCGTTTAGGGCATCCTTGTACTAGTTTCGTGGTTTAATGAAGTTATTTCCGGTTTTTAAATATGTAATTTACTACATCATCGAGTTATATTATTTAAATTTTATTTGATCTGCCTAAGAAACTCTTAGAGGTATGACCTAGCCAAAATATTAAATGGCTATGATGGTACAACCTTTTTAAGATAATAAATCCCTGTTAACATCTAAAAATATGTTAACATTCCTGGCTGTGCGGTATGAGAAACCACACAAGCTTCCAAATGTACTTGGATCCTTCCAAGTCACTTATATATAGCCTATTTGATCAATATAAATCATGGCTAACAAACATCAATGAGATGTATACACCAGAACATCCATTTGAGATATATGCTTATAAGCAAAGGTGTAATAATGACAATGGAAGTTTTATTTTATACACTTCTTGTCAAAAAGGCGATGAACTTTGTTCGACCCTTAAAGAAATCACTGATCCGAGGAATCAATGATCATAATCGTCCATGTGACAAGGCTTTCGTGCCATCTAAATGTCCTTCGAGATGAGCCTTGTGCTATATGAATATGTCTCTCATGACATTGACAGTTGTGATTTATATCCCCTGTCTAAATAATATAAAGGATAATATCCTATTAACTGCTTATTATGGTTCTGTTCTCACGAGGGGGGGGGGGGGTTCCTATGTCCGTCGCAAATCAGGGAAGAGGAAGGATAGGGTTTGAGGTGTATACGTATGTTAATGTAAACATGACAGAAGCCGTATGCCATAAGTATCAATTAGTTTGGGTTTGCATTAAATCTCGGAGATGTGGGCGGCCCAATACCAATACCAAACATAAGGATGTGCCTTGGGCATCCCAATTTAATTACAAAACATAAAGGTGAGGTGCGGTCCAATTGTGTAGCGGCAGCCCAATATTATAATCATACAAACTTTGCGGCCCAATGAGATTTTAATATGTCATATAGTTGTCGGCCTTTGCATGTGATATATTGTGTGGTATGTCAGATTAGTCTTCGGCCCATGTGAGCATATTGATTCCATTGTCAGTTCAGTAATCATAGTCAACATTAACATTAACATTACTACACTTAGCCAAATAATTACACATCACATGGACAAATTATGATCAACACAGGGTTATCAAACAAGTAATTCATAGGAAAGGGACCTTGAAATCTCGGGATGTCACAGGTGTAGGAAGGCTCAATCCTTTGCGTATTTCGTACCGGGCCTCCCGGCTGGAACGACATAGTCACCACATGCGGCCAACTCGCGGACCCATGGGTGGGGCTCGCAGCACCCAAATAGATCTATCACTCATGCCCCTCGGTCCTTAACAAGGATTAATGGTCTCAAGATAACGCCTACCCATTCACATGATCTAATAGTATTTTCCTTAGCTAACCATACCATTTGTAATCATTGTATCATTTGTAACATGTATTTCACCCCCGAAGTTATAAAACCGAAAACAGTTAAAAGAAAAGGGGGACATGAACTCACAGTCTTGCGTTCTTCGTAATCACAGTAACTCAAAGCTCCTTCGGATGTACACGACTACCTAGAACGTGCTAAGGTCTATTAGACGAGCGGTTCGTGCCTTGACTTAGTATTAATTAGTGTCTTTGAGTTACGTTTCTTTGTGTCTTCGATATTATCCCATGTTATATAATTATTTGTTAAAATAATAAATATTTTAACTTAAATTATATTTATTAAATTTTGGAATAATTGTTAGAATAATATTTTAACTTGATACTTTTTAAGTATTTATACTGTATCTCCTTCCCAATGATGGGTGTATTCGTATTCGTATTCGTATTCTTGTATATTTTTAACATGTATTGGTGTCGTATTCCGGTGTGTATTTATACGTACGAAAATACGTATTTCTTGTAAATATTAAGTATTCTTATACTTAATTTTTGTATAAGTTTTTCCGGAATAATATCTCTAGTAAAAATACATTAATATATATTTCCAAAATATACATTTTAAGAAACATTACTTACAAAAATTATTTATAATTTCTCCCTTGGCAAAAATATTTATAAATTTCATACAAGTCTCAAAAATAATATACTTCCAAGTCTAACTTAGAAAATATATATATATAAATCCATTTTCCTTCCAAAAATAATATGTTTCAAGTTTATTTGAGAAAATATATATTTCTTCCAAAAATAATATATCTTCTAATAATTCCAATATATATATATATATATATATATATATATATTTGTCCAAAAATAATATATTTTCTCTTTGTCAAAATATGATATATATTGTAATAATTGTAAAAATCATATTTTTGTTCTCTTGGTGTCCAAAATATTATTTACCAAAAATATACTTGTGAATCAATTTTCCGGAATATTTTTGTGAGTTATATTCTTTTGTTCGTTTTCACCAATATTTTGTGTATTCTTTGTATATTTATTCCTTGGAATTTTGGTAATATTTTGGATTGTAATTTTTTTGGTATTTTGATGAGTTATATTATTTCAAGTCCTAAAATAATATAACTAATACACATAATATACAAATTGTTAAAGCACCGGATCGATGACGAACATCAAACATTGCACTTGATTCAAGACATGAAGAACAATAAAAAACACCAAAGATAGAAAGATGTAGAAGATGAACCCTTTATTATTCAATCAGTCATCACAGATTACACAAACCAAAGGAGTATACATCATCTACAAGCTGGTTTAGATCACAGAGATCTAAACCCTAGCTTTCTCTCACTAACACATACTCTCTTTCTCTAGGATGTGCACACCAGGAGGAACAAGAAGTTAGGAGAGGTGCACAAAGCTTCTTCAAGGGTTTTTCTAATCTACCCTATACAACACATATATATAGACTAGGGACTAAAACCCGGACAAAACAATCTACACAAAAACCAAACCCCTGACAAAAGTCTAGACATAAACTTGGACAAATTGTCCAAGGATAAACCTTGGACTAAGTTTCAAGACATGTACAATAAAGACCCTAACAATTGGAAAACATGAACTTATCACCCAGAGTGCATTAACAAACTCCCCCTTGATCAGTGCATGGTCTTCATGTGGTCTTGAATTCTTCATTATCGTTGACTTTAACTTGGACTTCTGCTTTGGTTGACCAGAACTGATAAGCGACAGTTACCCTGCAGGAACTGCACTTACAGTCTCCCCCTTAACTGTTGCAATCAGTTCTGTCTAACACTGATATCTTCAGTCACCGGATACTGCACTTACAGACTCCCCCTTGATTGATGATATCATGGCTGATTTCAACTTTGGCTGAGACTTGATCTTTCTGGCAGAGCACAACGATCTTCAACCCTTCTAATAAAAGACTTGCTGACGATCACTTAAGGCCGCTTTGAGAAACCCGAAGAATCCAACATCAAACACTGTAGATCCTCCCCCTCAAACTTCTCCCGAATCAAATTAACGCGAACCGACTTACAACAACATATGAGAATATCGCTCGATACATTAATCTTCAAACTTAACCGGTAGAAGAACGAAACGTCCGATTTCCAATGCCCAACATTAAACACTTCAAATTCCACAAAGACATGAAGTTTGGTTCGATAAGTTAATAACAAACCAAACTCCAAAAATGTACATCCACCATCTTGATCAAAGTCTACAACTGAGTGTCTAAAATCATTTCATCTCGAATCTTCAAGATCCAATCTCATATCTTCACAAATCCACCAATTACCCGTATGACTTTCGTCTCTGATCTCCCCCTCAATGTAAGAACCCCATATTTCAAAAATCTGATCAGTCACCAACTTGGAAGAGGTACCAAGAAGACTAATCTTCTCTACTCTAACCGGCATACGATAAAGGCTTGACCTTCAACTAGTTACCAAACGAACAATTTGCTTCATCACGTCAACACTTGATTAAACCTTGAACAAACTTGACAAAACTCAATCATACACTAGCTCTAACTTTCTTCATGTTATTAACACTTCGCCACTGGTAAGATTAACACTAAGTTAATCTCAAAGATAGTAAACATGAACTTGTTTCGATGTAGCACCACGAGCTTTTGGTTTACAAAGAAAACAGGAATTTCAAAATTTTTACTCCCCCTATTTCTTTGTAAACAATACAAAAATCCAAGCAAGTCTTATTCTCTTCACCTCCTCACTTGATCCGGACAACATAAGTACCATAAAACTTTTCGATAATCCGAAACCGACTTCAAGTTTCCAAACTACACATAATTCTGACTCTTAGTTAGTTATCCGGTACCCCAGGTAACCCGGAATAACTAGAAAAACTCGGAACATGCACAACTCGAAACTTCCGAACAACACAAACTTCTAAATTTAACTAAAAAATCCGGTACCCCAGGTAACCCGGAATTCTTAGCAAATTTGGAACCCGTAAAACCCAGAAGCTCTTGAAACCTTGGATCAGATCATCAGAACAGTATGTAAAATACAAAGGAATTCGAAACAAGCAAAGAAATAAAGGAAGCTCTGAAGAAACCCGGAGCTTGAAAGGAAACTCAGACCAAATGAAGTGATAAACTCGGAGTAATTGAAAGGCTTAAAACTCGGACCGAACACTCAAAAATTAAACTCGGAACTGACTTTAAAACTCAAAACTCGGAACTGTCTTAAGATTCATAACATTCAAGATTAAAACTCGGAAATGAATTAAGACTCGGAACTGATTATTACCAAAACTCGGAACAGTTTCAATAACTCGGACCTGATTATGACCAAAACTCCGAACAGTTTCAATAACTCGGAACAGTTTGTAAAATCGATGATTAAAAAACTCAGGCCAAATCCATTATCATTAAAAACTCGGAACAAATTTGATGATAAACTTTCTTTAAAACTCGGAACTGATTCATCACCCAATAAAACCCGGACTTCAAGTCTGGATAAAAACTCGGACCAGTAATAGATAAAAACCCTGAACAGTTTTACTTGGTCCCTCACCAAAAAACTCTGAACTGATTACCAAGCTTTTTTAGAAATCGGAGGACACAAGAGAACTCGGACTAAAACAAATAAACTCGGAGATAGACTAAGAAGAAACTCGGACCAAAAAAGAGTTTTAAACTTGGACAACTATCAAGCAGGAAACTCGGACCAAGATTTTATGGAGAAACTCTGACTTTTTATACTAGAAAAGGAAAAACTTGGACAAGTGTAAAACTCGGACAAGCTTGAGTAACCAGCTTCCGGATTATCTCCCCAGTGTGACTTCACACTGGTTCACCAATACCCCAGAAACCCAAACACGAAAAACTAAACTCGGACAATCCTTTTTAGATCAAAACCCTAGATCTCCAAAAACCCAGCAGTTCTCTCCAACACAGCTCGAATTTCTTCATATCTGGACCAAAATCTTCACGTCTTCAAAATGTTTGGCGGAAACAAACATCAAATCAAGAGCAATGGTGATTCGGAAGGCGGTTAGACCATTCCAAATCGGTAACCATGCTCTGATACCACTGTTAAAGCACCGGATCGATGACGGACATCAAACATTGCACTTGATTCAAGACATGAAGAACAATAAAAAACACCAAAGATAGAAAGATGTAGAAGATGAACCCTTTATTATTCAATCAGTCATCACAGATTACACAAACCAAAGGAGTATACATCATCTACAAGCTGGTTTAGATCACAGAGATCTAAACCCTAGCTTTCTCTCACTAACACATACTCTCTCTCTCTAGGATGTGCACACCAGGAGGAAGAAGAAGTTAGGAGAGGTGCACAAAGCTTCTTCAAGGGTTTTTCTAATCTACCATATACAACACATATATATAGACTAGGGACTAAAACCCGGACAAAACAATCTACACAAAAACCAAACCCCTGACAAAAGTCTAGACATAAACTTGGACAAATTGTCCAAGGATAAACCTTGGACTAAGTTTCAAGACATGTACAATAACGACCCTAACAATTGGAAAGCATGCACTTATCACCCAGAGTGCATTAACAAACTCCCCCTTGATCAGTGAATGGTCTTCATGTGGTCTTGAATTCTTCATTATCATTGACTTTAACTTGGACTTCTGCTTTGGTTGACCATAACTGATAAGCGACAGTTACCCTGTAGGAACTGCACTTAATTTGTGCACCTCTCCTCAAACTCGGATAAAAGACTCCCCCTTTTTCTTGGTAAACTGTCAACGTCCAATCAAATCTTGTTTTATTCACCTCTAATGCTCGATAATAGTCTCAATTTGTTTCACGAATCTCTAGTAAGAACCACATTCCAACACCGAGAATCTTGTAAATAACCATGGACCGCCATTACCGAACAAAATTTCGTGAAAAAATTTTCATCACCAAAATTTTCCCAACACTCTACTTATCGAACTTATCAAAATCCATCATTTACGAAAAATGGAATTTTGACACTTTCATGCATTTTTTTTTGCTCATCCTCACTTAATCCAGAGTAGCACTGCAGACAAACAAAATGATTATCCCGGAAGCACGAAACCCCAGACAAACAGTTTGATACTCATAAAAAGCCGGAACGACTAGTTTGTTCCGAAACGAACAGTGGAGTGACAAACTCGGAGGATGATATAAGGAAACCCTGAACTACAACTTATCCGGACCTTTTGAACAATAAGAAAACCCGGACATGTTTTGACACACTGAAACTCGGAAACAACACATTTAATCAGAAACTCGGAGCCTTTATAAAGAATATAAAATCTGAACAATTTTGAAAAAGCCGGATACACCAGATTCAAAACAGAAAGAGTGAACTCGGAAACTCGGACCTATTAATAACTCTGAAGTTTAGATAACAAGAAAACTCGGACTCTTAAAGGAAGCAAGATAAACTCGGACCTAAAAGACTAACTCTGAATGAATTCTAAAAAACTCTGAATTTCTAAACTCTGATTGATTTTTTAAACTCTGATGTGAACATTTAAACTCTGATGGAATTTAAGCTCCAAACATTTAAACTCTGAATGCAAACTCGGATTACTTAGAAAACATTAACTCGGAACCTAAACCTAAAGAAAAATTCGGACTCCTTTTAATTGCTCAAACTCGGATACTTCAGATTAATATGCAAACTCTGAATGAATTCTAAAAACTCGGACATCAAAGGATTTAAAACTCAGACTTAATTTGAAACTAAAGGAGACTCCACTAAAACTCGGACCCAATGGAGGTTCTAAAACTCAGACCTACTAAAGGTTCTAAAACTCGGACCTACAAACCCTGACCAAGTAAAGGTATAAAGAAAAACTCAGACAAGGCTCAGAAACAAGCTGGATTGTTAGTTATGGAAATGGCAGAGTTGTTATCGACAAGAATAGGAGTTCGAGTAAAATTCAAACCGTAGTCCCTCATCTGCTGCTGAATCCACAAGACCTGAGCACAACAGCTTGATGCAACAATGTACTCGGCCTCGCACGTGGATAAAGAAACGGCAACTTGCTTTTTTGCATTGCCAAGAGACAAGACGGTTCCCAAGAAGTTGTGCGTCGCCAGAGGTTGACTTTCTGTTCATCGGGCACCCTCCAAAGTCTACATCAGCATACGCCAGCAAATCCAGACCACCTTCAGCTGGATACCACAATCCAAGCTTAGGCGTCCCTTTCAGATATCTGAAGACACGCTTGACCGCTTTCATGTGAGACTCTTTCGAAGTTGATTGGAACCTGGCACACAAACAAATAGAGAACATAATATCTGGTCGTGAAGCAGTAAGATACATTAGCGAACCTATCATAGCTCGATATAGAGTCGGATCCACTTCAGGATCTTTCTCCTTATCGGGTGAAAGCTTGTGATTTGTCGGGAGAGGCGTGTCATAGGGTAAGCTATCTTCCAATCCAAATCTTTTGAGAATCTCGTGGACATACTTTGTCTGATGCACGTACGTCCCGGTTTTTTCTTGACTCACTTGAAGACCTAGAAAGAAGGATAACTCGCCCATCGCGCTCATTTCAAATTTTGACTTCATCACCGCCTCGAACTCACGACACAATTCTTCATTTGAAGAACCAAAAATTATGTCATCAACGTAAATTTGCACGATCAGAAAATCTCCCCTTTCTTCAATATGAACAGTGTGGAGTCAATCGCGCCACGCGAGAACCCGTGCTCCAATAGATGTCTTGATAAAGTCTCGTACCACGCCCGAGGAGCCTGATGGAGACCGTAGTGAGCTTTGTCCAACAGATAGACTTTGTTGTCAGACCCTGGAGCTTCAAAACCCGGTGGTTGGGATACATACACAGTTTCATGCAATTTCCCGTAAAGGAACGCGCTTTTCACATCCAACTGATAGACTTTGAAACGCATGTGTGCAGCAAAAGCTAGAAACAAACGAATGGTTTCCAGTCTTGCCACTGGTGCATAAACTTCTGTATAATCAATCCCTTCCTCTTGATTGAAGCCTTGAACAACCAACCGTGCTTTGTTTCTGACGACAACACCCTTATCGTCTTTCTTGCACTTGAAAACCCACTTCGTGTTGATTGCATGTTGGCCCTTTGGAAGATCGACCAAATTCCACACCTTTAACTTGTCGAACTGAGCTAACTCTTCTTGCATCGCCTCACACCAAGAATTATCCTTTAGAGCCATCTGATAGTTCTTCGGCTCTATCTGAGAGATAAAACATTCATGTAGACTAAGATTGTAGATTTCTTTATTCTTGATAGCAGAGAACAGACACTGCATCTCTGAAATACTCCTTCGCGTTTGCACTCCCGCATTTGGATTCCCGATAATATTATCAACAGGATGATGAATATTTGTTCTTGGAACTGGGATCGCCGGAGCTTGAAGATTGTTTCCCAAATTCGATTGAATCTCCCCCTCAACATTTGCTTTACTACTAGAAGCTTGATCATTTCCAGAGGACGCATTAACATTTGGATATGCTGAAAAGTCAACGTAAAGATCACCACTTGTAGGTTGAGCAGCTGCATTGGGGATCTGCTCAGCAACAACTTCATTTACGATCGAAGAATCAGCGACTGGAACATTCGAAGACACATTAGTAGGAATACTTGCTCTCCAGCTCGCATCCAATTCATCTTTGTTCACAAGATGTGTGTATACAATCTCCGAATCCTCTTCTGAAACATCAGGAAGATCAAATGAATCAAATAATTTATCATAATCATAACCGCTTTTAGGACCGAATTCGCACGGTGGAGGATCGTAACTCAAAGGAGTTATATCAAACACGATCTCCACTGTACGCTTCTTAATGTTATAAACGCGTTTGTTTGGAGTTCCATTGGCATATCCCAAAAAGAACCCAACTTCACCAACTTCCCCCATTTTAGGAGTATCTTTGGTGCGTTTGATAACACACTTGATCCCAAAAGGTTGAAAACCAGATAGGTTCGGTTTCCTGTTTTGAAGCAATTCATAACACGTTTTATCTTCTCTTTTGACCGTAAGCACATGATTTAACACATAACATGCAGTGTTTACCGCCTCGGCCCAGAAGAAAATTGGCAATTTTGATTCAGAAAGCATAGTGCGGGCCGCCTCAATTAGGGTACGATTCTACCGTTCTGCAACTCCATTCTGTTGAGGACCATATGGAGAGCTGAACTGATGAACTATTCCCATTTCCCGACATAACTCATCCATATAATGATTTTTAAACTTAGTGCCGTTGTCACTTTGGATTTTCTTAATAGGAAGTGAATAATTTTTCTCAAGTTGTTTGAACAAGTCTCTTAAAATACCAGCAGTTTGGTCCTTTGTTTTTAAGAAAAATACCCACGAGTATCGTGAGAAATCGTCAGTGACAACTAGGCAATAAGACATCCCACCAATGCTAGCAACATGGATTGGGCCGAAAAGATCCTTGTGAAGCAATTCAAGTGGTTTTTGGATTGAGTTAACAGTTTTCGGTTTGTGAGGCTTTCGTTTGATTTTTCCTTTTTCACATGATTCACATTTGTTGTGCATATTGAAACTATGTAAAGGAACCCCCAACACTAAGTTGTTTTTCACTAAGTGGTTCATTTTTCGCAGATGCACGTGGCCCATTCTCCTATGCCAGAGATACGATTGATCTTCAGTCGCCTTTGAAAGTAGACATGTCACTGGAGCAGACGAGTTAACCAATGGGCGCATGTCCATGACATATGTGTTATTCACCCTTGGAGCCCTCATAACGATCCAATCTTCAGGAACAACAAATCCCGGGCGCAGAACAAAGCAAGCTTTATCAGTGAACAACATCGTGTACTTGTTATCACAAATTTAAGAAACCGACATCAAGTTATGCTTCAGTTCTTCAACGTAGTTCACTTTATGCAGCGTAATTTTTCCATTTGACACCGAACCTTCACCGGTGATGTATCCACCCTTCTCACCGGCAAAGTTCACATAACCACCACGAATTTGTTTAAAATTGTTCAATAACTCTTTATTTCCTGTCATGTGTCTGGAACAGCCACTATCGATATACCAAATATAGATAGCCCTCTTCAGCTGCTCCTACACTCCCCAGCAAGAAAAAATTAGTTAGAGTGTGGGACCCAAGCCATGATGCTCTTGGGTCGTCCCGATTCATCAACATAAGAGAACTCTTTGAAATAACCATCATCGCCTCTGTGTCCTCCATTTCCATTTCGGAAATTGTTGGAATGACTCCCCACAAATCGTGGATTATACGCAGTTGACGATCTGTTGGTATAACCAGAGTTTCCGTAACCTCGGCTTCCATAGTTTTGGTAACCGTAATTTTGATTCCTGGGTGGCTCAAAATTCCTACCAAATCTAGGAGCATCATCGTGTCTTGAGAATGATCGTGGATGATTATCCGAATGCTGTATTTGATTTGAAAATCAGGGGGGGTGACGCATTTCGATCATTCACGAATCTGTTATGTGCATGAGGTCTAACATAGTTGTTGTTCGAACCTCCAGAACGTTGCTCATTCTCAAATGTTTGGAAAGTAACATGATTTTGTCGTCTGTGAGGAGTTTTCTCACGAGTATCATGTCTTTGAGATGAACTTTCCGATCCTACACCACGATTAATAACAACTGGTTTCTCCCCATGATCCTGATTTTGTTGTGATTTAACATTTGTTTTGACAGTCGGTTTTACTTCTTGTTTAATCACTTTGTTTTTCTCAACCTTCTGATTTTTACCGTTTTTCTTTTCAACATTAACTGTTTCATTTTGTGGTTTCTCAACAAAAGGTTTCTTCTGATCAGGATCAACAAGGGATTTACCCTTGTCATCTGGACAATCTGCTGCTAAGTGTCCTTTCCCACGACACTTATAACATTTGCGAACTTTCGCAGTATTCTTTGGACGTTCCTCATGACTGGTCGAAGATGATGAGGCGTTAGTGGGATTTTTCAAAATTTGGTTGACAAACTGAGAGTTTGAACCTGTTTCGATTTTCACTTCTTCTTTGATAAAATCTTCCCCTTTAACAAACTCAGTTTTAGGGATATTTTTCAAAGTCTTTTTAGATTTCCCACGTGACTTTGGTTTTGACTTCGCATTTTGAACTTGATTAAAAATTTCCAAAATCTTATTGCTTATCAAATTTTCAATGTTATCAAAATTTAGCTCATTTTTCTTTGTAACTTCACTCACCTTCGACTGTTCTGAGTCAGAAACCTCATCTGGCTCAGATTCCGACTCACTTTGCGGTTCAACCGTCAGAGGGGTCTTTGGCACAAAATTTGCCAATTCAGGATCAATGCTTGGCATCGATGTATAATTATGGTTTACCGGTGGAGGCACTTTCTTATAACCGATACCGAACATTTCTTCCTCAGATTCTTTGAGACGTTGACTGTTAATACAGAAATTCATCACTTCAGATGAATCCCCGAACTTTTCAATTTTTTGTTGCAAATCTAAAATCAGATTATCTTTTTCCAAAATGATTTTGTTCTTTTCCAAAACACAATTTTGGTTCATTTCAAGTTCAGATCTTAATTCCTGATTTTTAAGAGTTCCCTGAGCCACAAGTCTCTCAAATTCAGAGATATCATTTTTCAGCGCTTTTATCTTAATTCGGTGTTCTTTATCCGAATTAGACAAAACAACAATGAGTTCTCTGGATTTTTCTAAATCTGCAATTAAATTTGTGTTGTGAAGTGCATATCTGTCAATCTTGGTGACAAACTCTACACATCTTACACATCGCTTATATACAGAAGATGATTTTACCTCAATGCCAGCCATGAATGCACACGCTTCATTTTCTACGGAGTCTTTTTCCAACCTTTTAGCTTCTGCATCCGTAAATTGCTGCATTTCAGCTGTGGAGATGTTGAACTCAAAGCATTCTCCCTTTTCTCCATCTTCTGTTTTGTTATATTTTTCAACAGACTCTTCATTCAAGTTATCTTCATTCTCAGTAACATTGCCCGAATCCAATTCTTCCCCAAAAACCTCGGCTACAACAGCAAGTTCCTCAATGCTAGACTTTTCGATAATCTCTTCACACACTTCTTCATTGACAATTTCAGCTATAAAGGCTTGTGACACAATAGCTCCTGAAATGTCTTCCAATGCACAACCCCAGTCGTAAGGCTCAGTCACATTTTGTAGAGATTGAGCCACCATAGCATTGTTTGTCGAGGGTGTAAGATTTTCAGAACCACTTGGATGAGTACTTGAGTTAGAAGTAGTAGTGGATGCATTGTTGTGAGGTCTTGAATTGTTTCCTTGAGAGTTGCTTTCTCTGTCAGATCTTTCCATTTTCGGCTTTCGACAATCACGTGCAAAATGCCCGTAGATGCCGCAGTTGTAACATTTCACCTTTGACATGTCGACTCCCATTCGAGTCTTTTTCTGACCTCCGATGAACTTCCTACCCGTTCTCAACAGAAATTTCTTCGCTCTACGGACTAAGAGTGCCATATTGAGTTGTAGATCAAGTTCTTCCATTTCGTCTTGGTCTATCTAGTCAAAGTCCTCATCGAGACTTGATGGTTCAACTAGCTTTCCAAGACAGAAGTTCTCGTAGGCAGTCATGAAGGATGCCAAAAGGCTCATGTTTTCTTCTATCAACTTTAAGCAGCTTGCATCTAACTTTGGAATGTTCAAGTTTGTTGCTTGAGATTTCTGAGCTCCACTAGAAGAGTACATTCCTTGATTGGAATTTGTTGTTCCACTTGAACTGACATTGTTGCTCATAAAGGCATGTTCACTTGCAGGAACTTCATTCTCTGAATATAGGGCAACACCGGCTCCACCATTACTACCTTTATCCGTCGGTTTTGAAGCTTTATATAACTGAGGATCTTGGATCTTCTCAAAATCAGATGCTTGATCTTCCATATTCCAAGCATAACCCTTTAGTTTTTGTACAGCTTCTTCCAATGAGAGCTCCTCGTAGAGAACACCTTCTCTAATCAATGCGGTGTGCATATTCCATTCTTTGGAAAGGCAATTTATAAACTTCTCAACTTTCTCAAATTCAGTGTAGATACCCTCTTGACTTCTATCAAGTTCGCTCAACAGATGATAAAATCGGTTCACCGTGTCATCGAATGATTCATTTCTAAAAGCTTTAAACACAACGAATTGAGTCTTCAAACGTTCAAGACGTCGTTTCTTATACATTGCATTTCCTTCATAGCGCTCGATCATGCTATCCCACAACTCCTTCGAGCTACTTCTCTTACGGAAAGTATGAAGTATAGATTGCGTCATAGCCATCGTAATCATTGACATAGCTTTCTCTTCACAATCATAAAATTTTTTCTGGTCGTCGGTGAGTGCCAAATAAGTATCAATCGTTAACGTTCGTACTGGAGTAGCTCCACATCCTTTAACAATGCACAACCAGATCTTGATGTCTTTCGCTCTTACATACCTTTCGAAACGCTCCTTCCACTCAGGAAAATCAAGCTCGTTTATCAACAAAGGAGGTTTGTCGTTACTCCCTACCTCAGCATTGTGCTTGAGGTTTTGCACCATTGCAGTCAGATTATTGTTTGCCATTTCGAGATAGTTGTGAAAGAAACACTGAGTTTAAACAGAAATCAACAGTAGGTTTCCAAGCAAGAACTGTCACTGGGAAGGTTTTCTAAGTCCAAACTCGGAGAGAAAACACGGAGTGAAATGTCTGAGGCTTTAACAGAGAGAAAACCCAGATAACAACCTGAAATAGAACAAAAACAAAAACTCCACACTACACTGTTAAGGAATTAAACTCAGACCAGTCTACTCTATGCTAAAATACGGACTTGTTGAATTTTATAAGAAACTCGGATCAAAAGAAAACCTAAAACTCGGATCAGTTGAAATATAAACTAGGACAATTAAACTCAGACCCACAAACTTCAAAATAGAACAAAAACTCGGACCACAAACTTCAATTAAGAAACTCTGACTTTTTATACTAGAAAAGGAAAAACTTGGACAAGTGTAAAACTCGGACAAGCTTGAGTAACCAGCTTCCATATTATCTCCCCAGTGTGACTTCACACTGGTTCACCAATACCCCGGAAACCCAAACACGAAAAACTAAACTTGGACAATCCTTTTTAGATCAAAACCCTAGATCTCCAAAAACCCAGCAGTTCTCTCCAATACAGCTCGAATTTCTTCATATCTGGACCAAAATCTTCACGTCTTCAAGATGTTTGGCGGAAACAAACATCAAATCAAGAGCAATGGTGATTCGGAAGGCGGTTAGACCATTCCGAATCGGTAACCATGCTCTAATACCACTGTTAAAGCACCGGATCGATGACGAACATCAAACATTGCACTTGATTCAAGACATGAAGAACAATAAAAAACACCAAAGATAGAAAGATGTAGAAGATGAACCCTTTATTATTCAATCAGTCATCACAGATTACACAAACCAAAGGAGTATACATCATCTACAAGCTGGTTTAGATCACAGAGATCTAAACCCTAGCTTTCTCTCACTAACGCATACTTTCTCTCTCTAGGATGTGCACACCAGGAGGAACAAGATGTTGGGAAAGGTGCACAAAGCTTCTCTGGTGTTTTTCTAATCTACCCTATACAACACATATATATAGACTAGGGACTAAAACCCGGACAAAACAATCTACACAAAAACCAAACCCCTGACAAAAGTCTAGACATAAACTTGGATAAATTGTCCAAGGATAAACCTTGGACTAAGTTTCAAGACATGTACAATAAAGACCCTAACAATTGGAAAGCATGCACTTATCACCCAGAGTGCATTAACAAACTCCCCCTTGATCAGTGCATGGTCTTCATGTGGTCTTGAATTCTTCATTATCGTTGACTTTAACTTGGACTTCTGCTTTGGTTGACCAGAACTGATAAGCGACAGTTACCCTGCAGGAACTGCACTTACAGTCTCCCCCTTAACTGTTGCAATCAGTTCTGTCTAACACTGATATCTTCAGTCACCGGATACTGCACTTACACAAATAATCACACACATGGTGACATCTAAATATATATTTTCCTAAATACATATTTAGTCACTTTTATTTATAAAAACCAACCTCCAATCTTTATAATTTTGTAACAAAATTTATGGCAAACTTTATTATGAAAATTCATGGTTTAAAATACACTTGTAAATATTTGTTCAAAAATATTTTTCTAAGTGTTTAATTTTTAGAAAAATTTTGCCATAGTTTCCCCTAAAAATGGAGGTTCCCATGCCTTCATGGCATATCATTTTCTTTTGTAAATCAACACAATCAATCAACAATCAATAATAAACAATCTACACTTACCAATTTTGCCAAAAACAAGCATAAACTACCACTTCATGAACTAGAAAATTTATAAAAATTTGTAGTAACTTACTAGTGTATTTAGTGAGTCTTGTTACCCTTTAAAGTGTGGTTGATTCTTTAAAAACATCATTTTTAAAGAAGTTAGTTCTTTACAACTTATAATCATATTTTCTAAAAATGTTTCTTCATGGATTTTTCTTGTCACATATGTGCTTCTACACTTTATTAACCACCAAAAATGAGGTTTATTTATTTAAGAACCAAGATTAAGTAAAGCTTGTATTTTTAACTTGGTTTCTTGAAAAATCATCCTTGAAATTTTAGATCTACAAGACTTACATCTCATTTTAATCATCATTTTACAAGAAAACAATATATTCTTTGAAGTTCATGTCTTTCATGAGGATGATCTATTAATCTCTAACATTTTCATCCTCTCATCTTGCTAGATTATGTTTTTAATCATGATCTAACAATATCATATGATGATCTACATCATTTTCATAAGTAAACAACAATCAACTAGTATAACAACACATAAACAGCATGATTTCTTCATGATTTACGCTTATGTTCATGCTTCATTCTCTTGATTCTTAGTGTTCTTCAAGATTAACATTATGTATCATCTTTTAACCACTTACATAAGATGTAAAATGAAGAGATTAGTGTTCTTACCACTAGCTCAAGGCTATGGATGATCAAGAGAAGAAAAGAAGTGGATAAAAGCAAATGGTGAAGGTCCTTGAACTTCCGAAAGCTCCTAGCTTCCTTATGCACCTTCTAACACCTTTGTATATGCTTGGAATGTATGGAAGTTGAATGAATGAAGGTGGTGTGTGTGTGTGGGGGGGGGGTTGTTCTCGGTCGTGAATCAAGAAGAAGGGAAGGAGGGAAGTGGGGTGTTGGTGATGAATGAGAAATGAAGCTTATGGTTATCTTATAAATCTATTTTATGAGTTTATCTCTTGGTTATTATGTCCATAAAGCACCAACAAGATCCAATATTAAATTGAAACAAATCACAAGTGGGGCCACTTGTATGGGCCGTCCACCAGGTGGGGGGGGGGGGTAGGTGTAGGCTTTAACCAATTAGTTAGTTATTAGTTAGAAATCAAGTATATAGTTAGGGACTTAGTTATTAGATATTTATATAGTGTGTTATGATGTTCGGGGATCATAACTAGCTTGGTAATGTTAAAACAGTGCTTCTAGTGGAAATTTGGTGTTTCGGGTAGTGTCTGGTTGTTCGGTTGGTTACCGGTTCGTTAAGGTGCTAAACTATGCAGTTTAGTGTGCTTTATGTACCCTTTTATGACACTTTTGATTCCCGACACTTAGTGTAACACCTGTGTCATTTCAACCATCAAAAAAATTCCAAACCAATGAAATATTGTATTTCATACTTTGGACTTGTATAAATATGTGTATCTTTTGCACATATCAACTCTTGTTCGATTTCAAACTCTAAATCGCTTTCTGGAAGGTTATACGCGCACTAATGCGTAAATATAACCAGTTCAATCCAACGAACACTCCGGAATAGTGAAATAGGCTTAACATACCTTGAATAACCTTTACATAACTTATATATATAAGTTTTGGAAGGTTTGGTGTGGTGAAATCAAGTTTAATCGCTTACAGGGACTAAAGTTGACAAACTGCGAAAGTATGTCAATTTGAACTGTAACAGACATTCCGGAACATGACCATAAGTTAAACACACCATAAATATCCGTTACATAGCTTAGAAATAGGCTTTAATGGGTTCGGTGTGCTAAAATAAACTTTTGGGTCATTCAGGGACTAAAAGTGTCAAAAAAGTGCACAAGTTTGCATTTTCGCGCATAACTTACGTTCTGAATACATCCGGACATCCAAAAATTTATGTGAGCATGACTATATTATATTTTAGTGCTCGCCATAAGAAAAATCCATTCGTCGCGTCATTTGGTTCGTTTTTCGCATTCGGGACCAGATTCGATGTATTAGCCGTTGTTTAATTCACAACCACACATTCTAAACTTGCTTAGTCAGCGGATAAGGATGGAATTTTGGCACCATGACTTTGCAACACATGTATGGATGGAATTTAAACACCTAAACACCATAACTTTGCAACACATGTATGGATGGAATTTAAACACCTAAACACCATAACTTTTCAACACATGTACGGATGGGATTAAGGCACGTTTTCCATGAAACGATCTTAACGGTTCGGGTATTCCTATAAATACCCCATACCCCCCATTGCTAAAATCACTAGAATTCTGATTTGAGAACCTCTAAGTTGAAACCATTGTTTCATACCTGAGATTCTTGAATCGGGATTAGCATTCGGGGACCCTTCGTAAGTATTCTTTCGTTCTTTTCCTTATTTTATTGCTTTTCGAGTCCGAAAGTCAAACTTTGTTTGACTTTCAGCGTTGACCAGTAATGGTCAATGCGAAGTTCTTTAGAACTTCGCAACGTGAGTGTAATCACGTTGGTCATAGTCCCTTGGGACTATGCCCACTGATTACCACGTTGTCTAGGGTCGTAGGGTAAGCGATCTAATGAATCGCTTATACCTCGAACCCGACCCAGTTTGGTCGATCATTAGGATCCGACCAAACACATTAGGTGACCATAGTAGGTAGGGAATAACCTTCCGAGGTTATACCCTATGGTCACATCGTTTAAGTAGTTGTATGATAGGTAGTTTATATGCCTTAGGTAAATTACCAGAATACCCTTTTCATGTATAATTGGTAATTAAGCATATGTAACCTAAACCTTTGTCACATAACTGATTATGTAATATGTTTAGGCATATAACACTTGTCATAGGGCTAGTTAGGCGGGCCGAACGCGTTTCACGCGAACGACGCGTTAAAGTAGCATAAGCTACCTAAACGGGTCGTAATGGGTCGTAGACACTTAGGTTAAGTTTCATTTAGTATGTAGGCTTTGTTAAACCAAATGACACGAGTCTCTACACTCGTTTGGTTTACAAACCCTAATGCTACCCGATCTTCCGATTTAGGTCCGGTTTATTAATGTAGCTACCTATACTAGGTGCCGTTTGATATCCGCGATCTCTAGCATTGTTTAGTTGTCACTCCAGAACTACTGAGCAATCTCAAGTGAGTACATAGACCCCTCTTTTACTGTTTTCCAAACTGTTTTGGGGTGGAACACATGTGCCTACTTGTTACTTTCATGCTTTCCTGTTTTAACATCATATACTGCTATGTTCGTTAGTACATTATAGTACATGATTTTATGACATTTCATGCTAGGTGTGCCCAATTGTGTGCATTACTTAGTACATCGTTTTACATGACATTTTGACATAGACATTCGACATAGACATTTCGGCATAGACATTTTAACATGATTGACATTTGATCATGCATTTCCCACAAAACATAACTTTGATTTAAACCAAGTTTTACTTCAATACTTTGTTTTGTGCATATGGTTTAGTTGAGACATTTCACTTGCCATACATGACATTTTGACATAGACATTTGACATGGATATTTGACATAGACATTTGACATGGATATTTGACATAGACATTTTGATATGATTTACATCTTGACATGAACACTTTGACATATTACCCAATACATTTGACAATTGATTTAAACATAGACTTCTTACATTGGTTAGTTTGGTTTGATTAAGTGATTAAGTAACGATGCGTGTGTAATATGATACAAGCATGGTGGATACGCCGCTGGTACTTCCTATATATAAGTGTTTGTATGGTATTACATATCGTAGCGTTATTTGAATCATTTCAGTTTGAGACATATAACATTTTATACAAATAACATACTTTTCACAAGACATTGTTTTACAAACAACTTATCTTATACAAATCCATTTTTACTATGGTTATTCATTTAACCATACATTATTCACTTATTTATACATATCATCTGAACTCATTGTTTTTCAAACGATTTACAAAACAAAGCAAATAACAAGGTTCATGACTAAACATTTTCTCAAACATAAGTCATGGAACCTATTTTCACAAAACCTATGTATCTCACAGGCATTTTTATGCTGACGTACCTATTTTCACATGTGTTTTTCAGGAACTGTTGCATAAGATGATCAAGATACACATAGGCAGACTTGGGCTTTAGTGACAATAAAAGATACAAGACTAGTTAATTATGTTGTATTTCCTTGTTTGTTAAGACATTGTAACACTTTTAATCAATAAAACGAAACTTCAATTGCCATGGATTTGAAACAATTAATTCTGTTACAACACTCCCCGATATTTCCGCCACGTTTTGTATGTTCTACGTGGTCGGGGTGTGACACTTAGGAAAGCATTCAGGACCATTTAACCATATTTCTGCATGATATTAAATTGGTTAAATGTTGAATTTGCTGATTTTCTGCAGAATTCTGCAGTTTATGTGAGTTTTAGGCACTTTCCGGCACTTAAACTATCTCTAGGAAGGCAGTTTTATAATCCTTACTTTCCTACACACTATACCAGTGTAATACTTGGTTTCTGGCCCATTCTGCGTCTCAACATATTGTCTATCTATGTACTGAACTCCGTCGGCATTTTTCTGATTTGTCTGATAATTGTGCTAACTGTGTTTCGTGCATCATTTGAGTCAATAAAGTTCTCATGCAATAATGATATGACATTAAGCAATATGTGATGCACATGTATGTATATGGCAATAATAAGAAAGCAATTCAAGTCATTAATTGTAATTCAACACAGTCATTAAGCACTAATCATGGTTTAATAGTTGTACGGATACCTGGAATTTTAACAGTTGTCACGGGGGGACGCTCCCCACACCGTGGAGCCTAAGTTGTGTTCGTTCTACCACTCGTTCGTTGTACCTCGATGTCTCATACGGTTAATTATTAACCACAAGATATATTTAATCTCAATAGTAGATTAATTATTTTATAAACTGTATTTGCATGTTTTGTAACCATGATCTTGTTCGGTTCGTTTTTGGTGTTGATTTTGATAATTATTCCGCTGCATTTTTTTTAATTATATACCCAGTTAATAAAATATATAAAACCCGTTTTGATAAAAAAAATAAAATTAACACCAATGAATCTCAACAAGAGGGGCTGCTTTCAGAAAGACTCCGACATAAGAATATTAGTTATGTTGAAATTTTAAAATAAAAGCATAACACAAATATATTCAAACTATATAGAATATTAGTTATGTTGAAATTTTAAAATAAAAGCATACATACAGATACGAATTATATATAAATAAATTTAGGCGAATAGCTCTAGGGAATGTCATACTTCAAATATCTCCTTACAACTTTATAATGTGTTTGTTCGTTACCATTAATTAACATATGATAAAAGAGAAAGCGAATGAACAGTGTTTTATTAGGGCATTTTAGGTATTCAACAGAAGACACGTGCGGTCTCCTCATCCTCCACCGCTTCTCATCTTATTTTCTTCTCCCATATCAATACCAGATGGGAGACAGACAGGGAGAGAAGTAAGAGAGGCAAAGATTAGACATGTCCACAGCTGAGCGACGGTGATGGAGGAACCGGCGGTGGTCTCCATCCGACCACCGATCGGTGGTCAAGGTCCGGTGGTTTTGACGCAGCAAACAACGGTGGAAGGCGGTGGTGCTTAAGGGTTCCGCTGTGACACTATGACGACGGCGATAATAAACTTCCCTTCAAAGCGACGCCAAAGTAGTGGCGCTGACTTCCGGCCTTCTGCTCCGGTGATCGGCCATGACTTCCGACCTTCCGACTTCCCTATCAGTGTGATGCCTTGACATCTTGAAAGCGCTGCTCCATTCAGGAATAGGTATGTTTGCATTTTGTTGAAATTAGTTTGGGTTATGCAAATGGAACAATTACTTTGGTATTTGTTTGATTTTCTTGCAATTTGTTTTGGTTATTGAAGTTATCCTGAACTGATTTGTTTTTTATTGTTCACGGAAACTTTAGGTTTAGAAGGAAATTAGGAGTGGATTCATTGGTGACCTTTATTTGGGTATAATATTAGGTTTGAGAACCTAATTGCATGTATTATGTATAAAAGTGTGTTTTATACGCTAATGATTTCATCCAAGTTTTGAAAACAAAGCATGCAATGGGTTTATAAGTGATTATTGATCATGGTTGTTAGAGATATTTTGTTGGTAATACTCACTTTTCTAACTGTGAAATCTCAAAATGTAGGTTATATATGTAGAAGCATGTGAAAGTGGAAGCATTTTCGAAGGTCTTATACCCAAAGATCTAAACATATACGTCACAATGGGTAAGAAATATGTTAATATTTGAGTTGATGTTTCATTATTATGTTAGCATTTGTGTTCATATAATTAGTTTGATAATTTATTCAACAGGAAAGTATATTGTTCCATAATGAGGCATTCCATACTAAAAACATGGAGTTAAGGGCTGCAAGACAATTAATCAAATAAAGATGCAATTTCGGATGAACTTCACTTAAAATGGGTAAGAAATATGTTAATATTTGAGTTGATGTTTCATTATTATGTTAGCATTTGTGTTCATATAATTAGTTTGATAATTTATTCAACAGGAAAGTATATTGTTCCATAATGAGGCATTCCATACTAAAAACATGGAGTTAAGGGCTGCAAGACAATTAATCAAATCGAAGAGGCACCAAATAGACCATGCTGAACGCGTCATCAACAAAATCAAGAATGCCATTACAGTTAAAGATATCGATAGCAAGGTATGATCTGATCCGACCCCTTTTTTATTTCCTGTATGAAATCTGGTTAGTTTTTATGTAATGTATTTCTATATATTGTAGCTCATAGTTAGCTTTTGTACTTGAAACAGATATCTAAAGCGGAACATATTATAAAGAATGGAACACTATGCTTAGACGATGAAAAACAGTTCGCTCGTGAAATCAAACAGTTGAAGAGTTTGCGCGCTCAACTAGCTTTAAACATGGGTAGCCCTGATGAAATTCAGCAAAAAGACCAAATAGAGGAGCTTGTAAAGGTACAAGTAAATTTACTCATTTAATACATGTAATCTGAATTTCTTTTCTTGCTTTTGTGGAGATGGGTTAGCATAATATCACTTAATAATCCGAAACTCACATCCGTATCGTTAAAATTGATATTTTTTTAACTGTATGTAGAATTTAAACACGGAACTGAAAACCTTGAAAGATGATGTTTCAAAAGCTCAAGTGGTTAGCTATATAATAAGGAGAAAATACCTTGAGGAGCTTGAAATGGTAAAGGAACTACGGGTCCGATTCGTCGCTGCTGAGGAATCTCGCAAAGAAGCATCTATGCATTTACAAAGTTTGAAGAAACAATTAAATGATAAGGTTTGTTATGAATTTTCCATATTAGTAAGGTTTGGATTTTAAACAGATGACTGGAACCCGACCCGAAAAAAGTAACTTGAACCCATTATGATGTTAACTGATTAACCCGAATAAAGATACAATCGGTTATCTGTTTTGATTTAAATTTTTTGAAACATGTGACCCGAAGAATACATGTCTCTAAAAGTCTTGAAGTACTTATTTAAACATTCTAAAGGAAAATAACATGCACACATATAATATGTATATGTATGATGATTATGATAGCGAGTTTATATGATCACACGTGAGTTTGGATAAGCATATTTTGTTGATCCAAACATTGCAACGCGCTTATGGACTAACTTTTTATTTAATTTAGGTGGAGAGCTTTTTGGGTAAATGGGATACAGATGAAGAATTTAGGATAGACTACATTAGCCGGCGCAATATGGTTGCAACACTAGGTATGTAAAAGAAAATTGATAATGCTACATATTATTTTGCTGAAGATAAACTCCAAGAACTAATTGGAGTTTGCTCCATATTCATCAAAACGAACAAGCCACCTGCTTAAAAGCTTAACTTTTTTACTTTTGAGCTCTTTTGTTGAAGTATATGTTTTATGATAAGGTTAATGACAGTGTGAAAAATCCTTCTCTATGGACGTGAGCGGACCAGAAGGGAAGTCAATTACAAGCATTTGTAATGGGTACTGTGATTTGGTTAAAACTTAAAAGTAATCAATATGAAACATGGGTTTAAAGGAAATTATGTTTTAGATAACATTTTGTGAGTAATCATAGCTATCCTGTGATGCCACATGAAGCCTAGCTTGCCTCAATTTTTAAGCATCTAGAGGCTATTAGTCTTTATTAGTATTCATTTATTTACCCTGGTTGTTATTGCTATCAAATCCATGAAAGTCACATAGTATAAAGGTTACTTGGAAGATCCGAACCTAACCAAACCGGTTTCAGTGTTGAACGGCAAGATGCCATGCTTAAATTTACTATAAACGGCGCCGCAACGCGCGCCAGGTTGAAAAAACCTAGTTAGATATTAAGGAGAGATGTTAAAGTTGATTTTAAATGACCAATATATTATATTATTAAAAGTAGAGGTAAATGTCGTGGTTTGAGCAATTTTACCAGTTTAGTTTAAATGTTTCATTTTTCATCTGCGGGTCCTAAAAGATTTCATCATTGCAATTTTAGTCCACTAGGTTAACTTCATCCATTTTTTATGTTAACGAGAAGGGCAATTCGGTCATTGTATATGGCCGAATTGCCCTTCTAGTTAACAGAATTACATATAAAATAACCGAATTATCCTTCTCGTTAACATAAAAAATGGATAAAGTTAAACAACTGGACTAAAATGACAATGATGAAACCTTTTTGGACTCACATACGAAAAATGAAACATTTGGACTAAACTAACAAAATGACTCAAACCATAAGGACTAAAGTGGTATTTAACTCTTAAAAGTAAATATAAAAATTAAACAACAAGAAAATCAACTCCCGCCACCTTTGATGGACATAAAATTGCCTAAATTGCGTGTATAATGCCCGTATATTAATTGATAGAGTTAGCTGTCATTTTTGTCCATGTGGTTTGTTCACTTTTAACATTTCAGTCCAATTTTCAGAAATGAATCAGTTTCCTCCCTAACATACTGGAAACGTGTCATTTTATTTTAAAAATTAAAACCCAGTTAAGTTAGACAAGTTTAATGAAGGGTATTTTTGTCCTTTCAAATTTCTTTTATTTTCACCTTATTTTATGTCTGACTAATGAAAGGACAAAATACTCTTCATTAAACCTATATGACTTAACTGAGTTTTAAATTTTGGACTGAAATGACACGTTTCCAGTATATTAGGGAGGAAACTGGTGGATTTTTTTATAATTGGACTGAAATGACAAAAGTAAATAAGCTAAAAGAACGAAAATGACAGTTAACTCTAATGGTGAGGAACACTGTTATTTTGTCTCCCTATCTTCTTTTTTTTTTCTTTTTTTTTGCGCATCAAATTTCATCGGTTTTCAATGATTTTCATTTTTTTGTTAGTTCTTGTTTTATGTTTTTACCGGATATGATCGTCACTATTTAGCAGAGTGTTTAGTTGTAACATTTGGTCAGTCAGCATCCCCCGACTTTTTAATACGTTGTTGTTCGGTTACAACTTAACATGGTTTTAACCCTCTGTCCCCAATGCTCGTAGCATGGTTTTACGTCCCCCGCATCGTAACGTGATGGGCTTAAGACCAGTTATGATTATTTTTCATCAACTTAACTGTCATTTTTAACGTGTAACAAATAAAATGTATTGCACACTTCCAAAACTAAAAAGTTAAGACCATATTTATGATTTCTTAAACCTATTTTGTGTAATTAAACTCAATATATATATTTTCTTGTTGAAAAATTAATAAAAAGCTGGAGTGAGGTCACGATGATCAGGGGCGGACCCACCACCAAGCCAAGGTGGGCGGGCGCACCCCCGAGAAAAAAAAATTTAGTGTAATTTTCCGAAGAAAATCCATCCGCACCCCTTGGGATTTTTCGTCCGCACCCCGTGGAATTTTTCATCCGCACCCTGTGGAATTTTTCGGTCGCACCCCTTGGAATTTTTCATCCGCACCCCTTGGGTAAAAAAATATTTAGGATTTATATTATAATTTTTTTTAGTAAAGTCTGATTTTTTTATAAAAAAACTATCATTATACTACTTAAACCCAAACCAAAGCTTAACCCATTAGTCCATTAGTCCATATCCATTATCCAATACCCAACAATAAACAAAAGCCCAATAGTCCATTAGTCAATTACCCAATACCCAACAATAAACATTAACGATTTGCCCAAAAACCCCTTCAATATCCTCCCGCCCTTCTGTTTCTGTTCCACGACATCCTGCCCAGCGACTTCATCACCAAGCTAGCAGCAACAGCAGCCAGCGACAGTCAAAATTCCGGCCAGACACTAACCGGAATCCGGCCAGGCAGCAGCAACACAGCAGCGACATCATCAAGGTTAGTTTTTTGTTTTTTTTTAATGATTTTACTTGATGATTTACTGCCATAGATGATTTTTATGTTGGTTTTTTTGATGATTTTACGTGATGATTTACTGCCTTAGATTTTTTTGATGATTATGTTATTTAGATGGTTTTTAGGGGTGATTAAACAATTCTAGGGCTTGATGATTATGTTATTTAGATGATTTTTAGGGGTGTTTTTTAGATGATTTTTGGAACGATGAATTTATGGTCATGGATGATGGATCAATATGATTGTGATAGGAACCATGAGTAGAGATGTTATGGCGCGATTTCTCAAGCGGAAAGTGGATACATCTTCCGAACTAATTGATTTGGATACTCTTCCTTCGGAATCCGACCCGACCCGATACAACCGATTTTTTTACAAAGTTTGACGTGTTTGCCAAATATATAAATTTAGTTTGATGTTCTTTTGACTTACATGACCCGACCCGACCCGATACAACCGATTTTTTTACTTATGTACCTAGGGGCCTAAAATTTATAAAAATCTTCCGCACTCCCATGGAAAAAATCCTGGGTCCGCCACTGACGATGATTGACAATACTTTAATTATTGATGATTCTAGCTATAATTATAATCAATACAAAGTAATATCATGTGTTCCCCAAATGGAGTGACAACGATGATCTCAAATTTTGACTTTGGATTTTCGAGGGGATATGTTCGTGATAGCATGGATATGACGTTAAGTGGGTTACTATCAAACATGATCACAGAATTAATTGTCTTCGTAACACTCGCGTTTGATATCTTTGACATTGTTGGAGCATATTTTGTGGTGTGCCCATATGAGATTGACATCATAAAAGTAATCTAAATAGTTATCTTTAAAATATTCATACACCTTTTTTTGAAAATGACTGGTAATAATCTCTACTAGACATTACTGGCCATTGACAATCCTATCTTTGAGTATTCCCCTGCTAGTCCAACATTTCACTTATTTTTCCTCCATCGGTCCCTCGTTAAAAAACTTAACAAAGTTAAGTTTTTTTTTTTTTTTTTTTTCCGAATTACAAACAGATGTTTTAGAGATTTTGATCAGAACGACGATACGATTCGATTGACGTAAAACTTACCTCGAAACGGTGCTCCAAACGACGAAAATGGTTCTTCAATGCGGGTGTTTAAACCTCTAATTAACAAAAATCAAGTCGTTTGGAGCAGCGTATCGAGGTAAGTTTTACGTCAATCGACTCGTATCGTCGTTCTGGACGAAAGTCCTAAAACATTTGTTTGTAATTCGGAAAAAAACTTAACTCCGTTAATTTTTTTTTAACGGGGACCGGTAGAGAAAAAATAGGTGAAAGGTTGGACTGACAGGGGGGAATATTCAAAGGTGTGACTGCCAACGGCCAATGACGTCTAGTGGAAATTATTACATGCCAATTTCCCTTATTTGTTTTATGTCAATAATACTTATACATCTCTCATAATCGTTGAATAAATAACTTAATTAAATAGGTATAATATTTTGAATAACCAGTGACGGATTTAGGAAATTTTTTATGGGGGTGTGGAATATTTTTTAGGATTTTAGGCCGCTAGCTATATAAAAAAAATCCGGATCAAAGCGGGTCGGATCAGTTCGAGCATGTAAAAAAAACATCAAACTAAAATTTATATAATCGGGTCGGGCCGGAAGATGATTCAACCTCTTTTCTCTTGAGAAATCGCGTCATAACTTCCCTACTCATGGTTCCTAACTTCCTATCAAATATAAAACAACAAAATCATTTAAAACAATACTAAACACTTAAAGTCTTAAAACTTTCACTAAAACAACAAAATCACTCTACTAAAGTCTATAGAAACAAAAAAACATCAAAACACATAAAATTTCAAAACCTTTTAACATATCTATTTCTCCAAAAATAACATAAATGAAGCATACCGGTGTGGTTTCGGGTTTCGGTGATTGCAGGTGGTTTGGTGGTCGAATTTTCGGTTTTCCAGCGAAAAAAGGGTTGTTGTCGATGCTGTTTTTTTGCTTCGCTAGGGATCAGAGTAAGAGCGTGAGCCAAGAATTGGAAAGGGCGGTTGGGTTATTTTATTTATTTCAAATTTGATTGGGTTGGGTTAATTGCCGTGGATTCTTTATTGGGCTAAATTGTTAAGTGAAAGTGATTGGGTTAAATTGTTAAGTAAAAGTGGTTAAAGAACAATTATATAAATTAGGTTGTATTTTAATGAAAATAAGTGTTTCAAATTTTTTTATAAATTCATAAGATTATTTTATAAGGGGGCGGTTGAAAATTTTCAAGGGGTGCAGTCGGGATTTTCTGCGGAAACTATTTTTCAAGGGATTCGCCCACCCACGCCTATGGGTGGATCCGCCCCTGTGAATAACTAAATACTTGCAAATATAAATATATTAATCTTTGTTAATAAATTAATATTTTATGGGTTTGCATTTTATGATTTAAGAGCTTTACAATGAACTAAACAATGTCCAAAAGGAGCTAATATGAATGACATAACGATACTCAAAGTTGGGACTTAAAGATGTGAAAGCATGATAAAAGTAAGATGGAAAATCGTGGAAATGTGGGAAATTTTTCCCCATAGGTTGAGGAAACTAAAATGGAGTGGGGAACACTTCTTCGTTATAATTTCCTCGAACCCCACACCAGTGCGTTCATCACACCCTTAACTCGCACTAGCACCCACAAATGCGCCTGGTGTGGGCATACAGGCATAATGTGGTGCTTTGTATTTTTGAGGGCTTGTTCGAGAGCCTTGATTAGGTGTGATTGACCATGGTACAGGTGGGTGCATGTCAATACGTCGGGTCCGGAACAACTGATAATGCCAATAGTAACACCTTATTAAGTTGCTCTTAAGAGACATACAAAACACACCAAACAACCAACAATCTTTTGGATCTTTCTAGTTCTTTATTATTTAAGGTATACTTTCGGGTTTTTGGGTCTTCCCTGGTGGTTCAACTGCTTAGGTTGTTGTTCCATGAGGAAGAAATAGGTTCTCTTGGAAGACTCTATTAGGAAACTTTTTGTAAGTGTTGAAGAAAAATGATCAACAAAATCTGATCCTTCTGGACAGATTAGGTGATGACAAAGTCAACAAGTCACAATGAAGGAAGATACATGACAAATGGACAAAAGAAAGAAAACATCATCCTCAAGAAGATCAGAAAGTTATCTTCAACAAGAGAAGAAAATTAGATCAGAAGAAAAAAGTTATCTTCAACAAGAGAAGAAAATCAGATCAGAAGAATCTGATGTTTCTGATGATAAATCTGATATTAATCATCAAAGTCTGATAAGATTTCTGATAAGGAGTTCATCATAATTCTGATGAAGCAACTTGATAAAATGATAAGGTTCCGCACGAACTCCAAAGTGACTAATGGACTAAAAGGATTCAATGAATATGCCAAAAAGCTACTTTTCACAATACAAGTGTATGAATAAACAAATGTTTATTCATACCCAATATTCTCTATAAATAGAGAATAATACACCGAAGGAACAAGTGAGTTAAGCCTTGTATTTAATACATCCTACAAAACTCCACTGCCCTTCACCACAGAATTCCTTAAGTTTTTTTTGTACTAGCCAATAACCATACAATCACCTTGTAATCTTTTCAAAGTGATATAAACTTGAAAATTTTGTATCTTATTTTCTTGAAAGTTTGATTTCTAATTCCGCACATTAATTTCGTACTTATTGAAATACCTTGCTAAGTTTAGTTAAAACATTGTTATCCAGGATCAACAATTGGTATCAAAACAGATTGAATAACTCATTTTCAAAACGATCAACTGCTCAAGTATATCTTCTTGATATTCTGTTTTTCAAAAAAAAAAAATAATAATAATAACTAAAAATGACAAACTTTCAAACATGGAACAATGCATTCAACATCGGGTCTATGTCAAAGCCTCCGACTTTAGTCAGAGAGGAGGACCCCCATTGGAGAATCAGGATGATCAATTTCCTTATTAGTCATGATCGAGCTCTGTTTTAGTCCATTGAGAGGGGCCCACATGTTTCACGTGTTGAAATTGTTGTTGTCCCAGAAACTAATCAAACTCCTGCAACACCTACGTCATGGGCTCCTAAACAAGAAAGTTATTGGAATGACACTGTGACAACCCGAGTTACCAAGGTCTTTACTTGACACATCACTCGTTTCGTGAATTGTTTTTCGTAATTCTTTGCAGTATATCATGTTATATCATGTTCATGCTTGACATATGTGGATGTAAATATCTTGAATATTAAACTGTGAACTATGTGTATGTGGTGTCTTATTATTATTTTATATGTACACAACGAAACTAGGAACCTTTGCCACCCACACACTCGACGAACTTGGAACCTTCGCCGAACCAACCACCTGACGAAGATTGGAGCCTTCGTCACACTCACCATCTCGACGAACTTGATACCTTCGTCGGGAACGAGCTTTGGCCCAAGACTGTCCCGCCGGCCCAATCTCATTTACGTTATAACCCTTGATATCACAATCACATCAGAACACGTATAGAAACCCTAGAGCATCTCTTTCTCTGTGACGGCAACTTTGATTTTCTGTGAAGCTCTCAGACATTCGTATCGGTTAGTGACCTCTTGTTATAATCTGTTATGTGCTTGGTAATCGTATGATGTGTTGATGATTTGGGTTTGAGGATCTATATCTTCTTAATGCTTTGAATCCTTATGATTTGTATTTGTTCATGCTGATCGTGTATTTTAGGACTGTGATGGAATTGATCTTGTGATTATGTTATCATGATAAACTGTGTGATTGGTTTAGGTTTGCTAGTGAGCCGATTTTGATGATATGTGTTACGTGCTGTATCGATATTGATTTGTGATGTTATATTATCTGATGTGGATGATAAACCGATTGTAATGTCATGATTGTAGCCGTAACATGTTTTAAAAGTGGAATGAAACTGTTACTTGGATTGATTTCAACAATGCTAATCGTATGATAGGAATGATGGTATGATTATGTAACTGTTAGAATGTATTAGGGTTCCTGTGTTTCAAAACTGTTGATGATGATCATGCTTAACCCGACGAAGCCCTTACCCGGCGAACCTTCATTTGACGAACCTTCAATTGGACGAACCTCCACTTGGTGAACCTTGGGTCGACGAAGCTTCAAGCTTCGTCATGACCTTCGTCGTGCCCTATATCGACGAACTCTCAAGGTTCGTCGTGATCCTTCGTTATGGCTCTATATTGACGAAACCTCAAGGTTCGTCGTAAAGTTGATAAGGAACAGTAGGTTAATATGTTTGTGCATGCTGCGTGCATGTTAGAAATTGATTATTGGCATTCACTTTTAATGATGTTTTCATGTGATCGAATGACATGATTTAGTTTTCACACCTAGTACACCTAACTGTTAGACATGGTTATGGAACATGCATGTAGATTGTGAATATGAATGGACTATATAACTGCTGTGTATTAATCGGTGATCATTACCTGGCATGCATTTTATGGTTAGAACTTACGCAAAAACATTACGAACATAAACTGATCACGTGTGTATGAATACATAGGCTTTGATTGAATAAATTGAACGAGTAGTTAAGCATACCAAGCAAACCGTGGTGAGTTCACACTTTCCACAAGGCATGGGATTCCCAAGGGTCGGGAATGGGTAAAGGATTGAAACTGAAACTGCGTGATCTCCTGGTTTGGAACACGTACACACCCTCTACATTGAAGGGTGACAACATGTGATAAGGATTTAATAGGAACCTGCGTAATCTCCTGGTTTGGAGATTTCGTACACACCCTCTTTATTGAAGGGTGACAACACGGATACTGGACCAAGTTCTCTATCATGAAGTCCCTCATTTTTATATCAACTTAATCGCCGGGCCAATGGCGAGCGGGTCATTAGTTAGATAGCGCTATTTAGGTTTGACAAGCCTCACACCGTGCCGCAGAGGACGGGTGTGAACTAATGGATCTGGGCACTAGTCAATGATGATAGACATTGACGTCAGGGCACCAACTTACTTTAGTCAGTGGTCGATATGGTAACGGTCTAGTGGTTCTCATGGGGAAGCCCCCACTGGTTATGGATATGTTTGGGAAACAAGGAAATGGGTTAACTTATGGTTTACAAACGAACGCACCGTTTTTGAAACAACTTATAAATGAACACCAACTGTGAACTCGCTCAACTTTGTTGTTGACTCGTTGTTACATGCCTTGCAGGTCGTTAGATGCTTATGGAGCTTGCACGAGGAGGAGAGGTCGTTGTGGGATATGGACTGTTATGTCCCGTGCTTAACATTTGAACTTTAAACTATGTTTTGGTTATTTAAACATTACTATGCTTCCGCTGATTACTTGAACATGTTTGGTTTCTTTTGAACACCAATTATATTGGGTTTGGTTTTATTTACTTAATTGCATTGTTCAATATGATTGGTGGCTGGATCCTGGTCAGTCACGCCTCCATGCGGTGATACTCCGCTTGTGGATTTTGGGGGTGTGACAGACACTGACAAGTTATTGGTGGAAGCAAATAAAAGGGTCAAATCACTCTTGATAATGAAACTTCCAAATTATATATTTTCTTAAGTAGATGCCTGTGCATCTGCAAAAGAAATATGGGATCAGTTAGAAAATCTTTGTTAAGGAGAAGAGAGAATGAAAAGAAACAAGAGAACCAATTGTGTATCTTCATATAAAAAATTTAAAGTCTTTCAAAAACTTATAACAGGTTTACAAAAATTCTAAATGAACTAAAAAAATTGGTGTTGAAAAATTAAATGATGAAAGAAATGTTTAATTTCTAAATTCCTTACCTAGGGAGTGGAGAAATCTTACCATGACTTTAGCCTCCACCTTAGAGTTAGGTGATCTGAATCTACATGATCTCTATAGTATCTTGATTCCAAGAGAGGAATAGATATATGAAAATTCAACCCAAAGAAAAGGATCTATAGCTCTTATCTCCAATACACAAAGAGTCAAAACATCTTACCCTTAGCCCTCATATATCCAAACATCAGAATCAGAAAAATCTGATATTTCATCAGATTTCTCTGCATTTGCTGAAGTTATAACACTGCTCCCAAAAACCCTTGAGCAAAGGCTAAGAGGAGGAAGCTCCAAACATCAAAAGAGTGACAAAGGAAGGATGGAAGGAAGATTAAAAAAGATATCAGAAGGAAAGTCAGATGTAGTGTGCTACAAATGCAAATAAAAAGGACACTACGCATCAGAATGCAAAAACAAGAAGTTAAAAGATGTTTCATAATATGGAAGAAACCAAAAAGCAACAACATATTAGCTTGATTGCTGGAACTGACACTTGGTTAACAGATGATTCATTAGATAATGAGGGAGAAGAAATGGCTAACTTTTGTCTCATGCCAAAGATATCAGATAAATAAATAATCAATATTTGGAACAACAACTAAACAAACTAATGGCAGATTTCAAAAGTCTACAAGAAAAACAATCTGCAGAAAATAGAAAATCTGATGTATTACATAAATTGCTGACATAATGTAAATCAAAACCAAGTCTCTTCATGATGAAAGCTTAATAAAAGATGCAAAAATTGAGTTTTATGAACAAGAAAGAAAAACTTTATACAAGAAAATTCATGAAAGTGAAATTAATGTCAAAGGATTTCAACAAGCAAAAGAATTCATCAACTATATGGAGGCAACAACAAAAAATAGAGGGGAAGGTTTGGGTACACAAAGATTAAATCCAACAATCCCACTATATTTGTAAGGGAATCTAAATCAAATTATAATATCTACATCAGAATCTGATGCAGAATCAAGCAGATCTGCAAATTCTGACTCTCTGCCTATCTTTTCAAAAGTAAGATCAAAGTTAAAGAAGTCTGGGTCAAAACAAATCTATTCTGAAAACATAAAAAGAACTCAGTCAAGGAATCAAAGTTTCTTTAATAATCCTCTATCACAGTTCAAGTTATCAGAAAATTCTGATAAAATGGATTGTATGTGTGTTGAAATTTGAGATTAATTCAACATCTTTCAAAGTCCAAACTATTTGTCAGTGACTCAGCATTGAGCAAAAATTCTAATGACAATAACTCATCTGAAGAAGAATATGAAAAAAACACAAATACTTGTTCATAAGAAAAAGTACCCAAACAGGTTTGGGTACCAAAGAATTTCTAACATTTCCATTTCAGGACCATCATGTGTAGCAGATTTGGTACTACGATTCAGGTAGCTCCAAGCACATTACTAGGGATAGGAGCTTACTCAGTAACTACAAAGAAAAGCTGGGTAAATTGATAAACTTTGGAAATCGGGTAAAGGGAAGAACATTAGGGTATGGTAACATTACATGTGGAGCACTTACAATAGAAACGGTGGTATATGTAGAAGTTTTGAAATATAATCTTTTAAGCTGAACACAATTCTGTGATGAAGGCTTCAAGGTAACCTTCTTACCCAATACTTATTTATTAGTTGGTTTGGAAGATAATAAAATTTATTTGAGTCGTAAAAGAATCAGAAAATCAATCTACTACTTTGATTTCAAAGAAGAAGTTAAACATCCTCAACTTTGTCTATTTTCAAAAGATAACAAAAGCAGTAGTTGGTTGTGGCACAAAAAGGCTAGCTCATATAAATTTTAAAACTTTAAATTAACTTGAAACAAATATATGGTAAAAGGATTACCATTTATTTCCTCCAAAAAGGATAAACTCTGTGAAGCATGTGAGCTAGGCAAGTAGTTGGCTGTGCCACAAAAGGCTAGCTCATCAGATGGATGTAAAATATACATTTCTGAATGTTAAGATTGAGGAAGAAGTGTATGTTCAACAACCTGAAGGCTTTATTGACCCAAAATTTTCAAAACATGTTTACAAACTAACAAAGCCTTGTATGGGTTGAAACAAGCTTACGAAGCCTAGTATGAAACTATCTCACACTTCTTAATCAACTCTGGCTTCACCAAAGGTACAATTGACACAATTTTGTTTATCAAAACACACAAAGGGCACACTTTATTGGTTCAAATATATGTTGATGATATAATATTTGGATCAACTAACCCAAAATTTTGCAAAATGTTTGAAAATCTGATGACCAGTCATTTTGAAATGAGCATGATGGGTGAGTTAAGTCTATTTTTGGGTCTTCAAGTGAAACAAGAATCTGATGGTATATTTTTTAGTCAACCAAAATATGTCAAAACAATCTTAAAGAGATATTCACTAGAAAACTGCCCATCTTTAAAAACTCCTATGGCCATAGGAAACAAATTAGATTCAGATCCTCATGGTAAAAATGTAGATATTAAAACCTATAGAGGAATGATAGGATCATTGTTATACTTAACAACTAGTAGACCAAACATAATATTTTCAACTTATTTTCTAGCAAGATGTCAGTGTAATCCTAGAGAGTCTCGTTGAAAAGTTGTAAAAAGAGTTTTCAAATATCTCAAAGGAACATCTGACCTTGGTTTGTGGTATTCCAAAGGAATAAATTTAGATCTAATTGCATATACAGATCCAAGTCATGTAGGGTGCAAACTTGACAGAAAAACACATCTGGTGGTTGTCAGATGCTAGGAGAAAAGTTGGTATGTTGGGCAAGTTAAAAGAAAAACTGTGTATCTACTTCCATAACATAATCAAAATATGTAGCTGCAGCAAGCTGTTGCTCACAAGTTCTATGGATGGAAACTCAGCTTAGAGATTATGGAGTAAATCTGACAAAAAGTTCAATACTTTGTGATTCAAAGAGTGCCATTGCCTTAACATCAAATCCAGTTCATCACTCAAGAACAAAGCACATTGATGTCAGATATCACTTCATAAAAGATCATGTGGAAAAAGGTAGCATAGAAATGTATTTTGTTTCAACAGAAAATCAAATTGCTGATATTTTTACATAACCTCTTGACGAGAGAAGACATATTTTTTTAATCAACAAATTAGAAATACTCAACATGAAATATGAAGAAACATCAATCACAGATATGTTTGACAATGAACAGAAATTTGATAACCTAAAAATATTATCAGAAATCTAATCAACATGTCAAGATTCTGATGAATCAACAGAAATCTAACAATATATCAAAATCAGATATTTCGTTAGAAATCTAATGAATCATCAGAAAAAGGGCAAACTTCAATTGTGTTTACATGCAGGCATACCGTATGTCCTAATATACTTGTGTTTATTTTTTTTCTTATCGTTTTTGTTCTTTCTTTTAGTTCCTATTTATTTTTATTATTTATAATATGTGTGTGTGTATAAAGTATATAATCATATGAGCGCCATTTTTGAGACTTTACTTACATCATCAAGCAAATGATCTGAGCAGAAATTAAATTTATGTCCACTCTCTCTCATCACATTCATTGCTTACTCATCCTTGCTTAGAGAAAAAAATGAGCGACACCTGGACATTAAATAATCTATATCTTACAGTTTCATGCCACCTAAATCATAAATGAGAAGGTAAGCAAGTCTAAACATCCCTTAATTCCCCTGATAATAGATCTTCACAATGAGGAATATAGGGATACATATCTTAACTTGGTAAATATCATTTATGGCATTTGCACTTTCGGTTATAAATAACAACCACTTAGATATTTCGTTTTGATCAAATGCCACTTTTATATCTCTCTTTACTCTGAAACCCTATCCTTAACTCTTCAAATCCTTCTTGATCACACCATGGAACACATTCACCCTGAGTAGTTTCCTTTGAACTACTTTCCATGTCACAATCTCAAGATCCGGATGGACGTCGCCGGAGAAGCATGGGAAGGGTGCAGTATCATCCTGGCCCTACTCATGACAGCCCCCTTTCTTTTGCTCTAACTGCCAACATCTGGATACACCCAGACATACTACAGCAGTTCTGGTACTATGTCTGACTCATCCTTGATGATGGCAGGCTCACTACCATTGTTAGCTTGGTAATGGACAGACTTATTGTTCTCAATGAGTTCACCATAAGGGGAGCTCTCCACCTCAACGATGACACCGACGTGCTATCCTTCACCCATACTGAGCTGGAAGACACTCTATGGAACATGGGGTATAGGGTGTATAGTCCAACTAGGCAAATAGTGAAGTGGAGGTTCATCAAGGCATGACAGTTCTTGGTGACACGGCTTGGGATATGCTTTTCAAAGAAGACCGTCAACTTCAACGAAATCTCTTACAAGATCATGGAACTCATGCATCCACTGGTGCATGATGTTCCATACAACTAATCTCATTATCTGATGAGAGATTTTGTTGATTACATCTACTCTAGCCGACCCTTTTTTATGTATCCATGGTTCTTGATTAAGGTGATCTCTAGTCAGCTGGATTTTGGAGGTGTTCCGGTCTGGTATCCCAGAGTAGAAATGGTGTTCCAAGAGAATTTTTAGAATGCACAAATTGTACCCATAGACAAGAACACAAGAGTGAAGTGTAACGCCCCACATTTTGATACCTTCTTACTAATAGCAAGTCTTGATGTACTTTCTAGCCGTTGACGCTTTTACTCTCGTGTATCTTACCTTTGAATCTTCTGTGACTCGAGAAGACAGATCATAATGAAAATGAGACTATTTTAATCATAATTGTGTTAAACTATGTGCAAACTCTTACTCTATATGATGCTTCTTACATGAGAACGATATGTTTATCCAGATTCTTGACTCTTTGTTATGCTTTGATACTTAATGAACGAGAAACTAATTTAACATGAATTCGAAACACGAAATTACTCTTGTTATTTATGCTATTTGAACGTCTAGATGTAATAATACTATATGTAATGGCTACTCACAATAATACGCAACGCGACACTTAACCTCGCTCGTAAACGAATCAAAGTTGGAAAAAACTAACAAAACACAACTCACGGTCCGAATGGGCCATCCGCCCGGATGGATCCCATCCGCCCGGATGGATCCCATCCGCCTGGATGGAACTTATCCATCCGGATGGAGCCATTCGGACATGGCCATCTGGACTTAAGCCATCCGGACATGGCCATCCGGACCTAACCATCCGAGCAAATTGACACGTCAACATCACCTATAAATAGCGGACTTGAGCCTTCATTTTCAGCTTTCACCTCTGCTCATTCACTCTCAAGTTCCCTACGGCGATTCAAGGCTTTTTGTAAGCATTTCTCCCTCAATCTTTCCATTTTCCACCTTGATTCCACTTCTACTCCATTCTTTTTCATCAAAATCACATACACACACTCACACTTCAACTTTTCTCAGAAACCACTGATTGTGGACATCTCAAAGATGGTTTCCACTCGTTTTGCTTAGGCAAACTGGTGTGGGGCATCAATTAATCGAGATTGATCCAAAATCTAAAGGATTTTCCCATTTTTAGGCAAGATCTAATGGATTTTCACATTTTACAACCAATCTCTGAACTCCTTTTTAGTTTTACACAATATTGGAGAAATTTAGACGCTGTCAGACTCTCGACTCTTTCCATAGGCGAAAGTCAGCTCAAAAACTGATTTCCCCAGAAGAGATAGACTGATTAACGGATCGAGGATGAATCTTCATCAAGAACAAACATCCGATCGAATAGGCAAGGCCCATTCGCCCGAATGGACCGGGCTTGGTGTTTTCCGTTGCTCGAGTCCGTCAACATGTCCGTCTCCGTCAACCAAAACCGTTGTTTGAGAAAAGTTTTACAAAAACTTCAACCACAGACCATCCGTCCGGATGGAACCCATTTGTCCGGATGACCTGACCCTGTTAATATCCGTTGTTTAACTATTGTTGCCACGACTGTTAAAAACATTTCTAATCAAACAACCACAGCCTATCCGCCCGAATGGCCATCCATGCAAATGGCCATCTGTCCGGATGGAACCCATCCGCCCGGATGGACTAGACCCATCCGTTCGGATAGACTGTTGAACACTTAACTCGTTTTTGCACTATTTGACACACTGTTTCCGACCGGGTCAGCACGTAGAGGACTTATGCTCTGTTCCCGCACGCAGGCTGATCTAGCGCTCCCTTCAATCCAACCAGACTGTGTCTAGGTTCTAAGCACGCACTGTGAGTATGCTCGATCCCTTTTCGTTTTAAACAATTTGGGATGCAACATGTATTCTATATAAACACACGACCATTGAAACTTGTTTATAATCATACTCTATTCACTATTAAACATGAAAACATGATACTTGTGAGTCTTATATGCTACGTGAACCTTGAATCTTATGTTTAGCCTACCTTGACAATTATAGCGCTACAGGAGTAACGCACCGCCCTTGATACTTTGGGTATTTTTAAGTTTGATACTTTTACCTCCTCCTCGTTGCGATGATGTAGGAAAGGCACTTCGCGTTGGAGACTTGGGTTAACGTATAGATTACTTAGCCTAGCATTTTAGCAACTTGTACTGTGATTTTCATGTTGGATATGAGTAATTAAACATTTTAAACTTCTTATGCTATGTATTAAACTTGTATACTCGCCAACATTTTTTGTTGATTTTATTTTAATAGATGTAGCAGGTTGATAGTTCGGACGTTGAAGAATCAAGCTAGGGTGACTTTAGATACACGCCTTAGAAAAACAATATTTTGACCAATGTTTGAATTTTAATGATGTTTGATACAATTTTGACTATGTTTTGGTTTGTACGACAAACTAGTTCTTATTATGAAATTTTGATTAATCTATATTGACACGAGTAGCGTTATGATGCTTTGAGCGATTTGTTCGTCCCGCCCCGATGTTTTCGCCATCGGTTGGGGTGTGACAGATTGGTATCAGAGCCATAACTATAGGGAATTAGGAAAAGTAGGAATGCTTTTAGCTAGTCTATAGTTTAGGAACATTCTCGCTATGTGTTCTTTGAAACTACTTGCATTCTCTCTTAATTGCTTCTCTCTATTTTCCTTGGTCTTTTAATATACAAGCTTTTCCTAAGGCTAACACAATACATACTTGGAAGCTTTGAAGATACTCGTATATCACAATCGAAATGACTCATCAAAATAGGGGTGATTCCCGCCTTTGATAACGACTTTCATTCAGCTATACTTATATTTTGCACGAAATTTACCCTCAAGTTAGGAGTGACGTCCAAACCTTGAAGGGAAATTTCCATTTCATATTCTAGTGGGTCTTATCTTTTGGTAAGTACCAACTACATTAGGGTACGATGTTACCAAGTTAGAGGTGAAACTCGCATCTTGATAACTATTCCCACTCATTGATTTTCAATCTCGCCAAAGTTTCGAATTCTCCAATTGATTAAGGGCGTGTAGTAACTGGAAGGACAAATATCGTTAGTCGATTATCGATGAGAGTATTTGTCTATTAGGCCAAAGCATGTTTACTTAATTCGAAAAAGAGCTTCGATTCACTTTGGAATAGTCGACGTTTCTCTACCCGAAACAATCCAATGTTTTGTGAGCCTCTCTTTTATGTTATCTCGATTATTATGTGGTTTTATACTTATTATTTCGCTCATTTCAAGATCGTTACGCACTTCGCACGTATCTTCGCAATCTAAAACAATAATAATCTCTTGTGAACAAATTAAATTTATGATGCTTTCGTTATTCTATGTGATACAATGAGAAAACTTGTTATGCTATGTGAAACATATGTACTATGTGATACTATTTGAAACATTTATGCGCTATGTGATGTACTCTGTGAAACGAATCAATTTAACAAAAACATTATGATCAAGTCTCAACTACTCTTCATTTTGAATCTTTAGATGTCATCAAGCCGACTTTCCAACCCTCACAAGAGGTCTAAGGCTAACTCTCAGAAGAAGATGATGTTTTTCATGGCCGATCAGATAGCACGCATTGTTCCCAAGATTGTCACTGAAATTCAGGGTTCAAACACTCCTCCCTCCTCTGTTGATTCGAAAGTGGTCCAACCTAAGCCTGTGAGCTTCAACTACAAACACTTTGTCTCCTGCAACCCTAAGCCTTTCACGGGCAGTGATGGGGTGAATGCGATGCTAGAATGGTTCGACAGCATTGAAGTTACTTTCATCAACAGTGAGTGCCCTGAGCAACTCAAGACTAGGAGTGCTACTGGTGTTTTCCAAGTTAGAGCTTTGGAATGGAGGACCAATGAGAGAAACATCTGCTCCAATGATGAGGCTTATGCTTTACCGTGGGTCGAGGTTAGGGAACTGATGATGCTCGAATTCTGCCCTCCTCACGAGCAGCAAAAGCTGGAGGACAAGTTTTGGAATCTGAAACGAGTTGGCGATGATAATCTGGCCTATACCACCCGCTTCAAGCAACTCAGCATAATCGTGCCACATTTGGTGTCTACTCCTAAACGCATGATCATGAAGTACATTCATGGCCTACCCTCTGGCATGCGTGACGCCATTGAAGCAGCACAGCTAGACTTCATCGAAGAAGTTTACAGACTAGCAGCCAGTCTGAACAACAACCGTGTTCGTGATAAACAGTTTGGCACACCTGCCCCCTCGAAACCAGCCAACCAGATCACCCAGCAATCAAGTAGTAGCAAGGGTAAGAAACGGAAGTCTCAAAACTCTGGCTGCAATGCGATTGTACCTGTTGCAAATTCAAACACTGCTTCTCCTGAAAACACCAAGAAGCCATACACTGGAGTTCACCCAAAGTGCGACACTTGCCACTATCATCACCCTGCCAACTCGGCTTGTCGTCACTGTACTTCATGCAACCGTTATGGTCACACAGCTCCTTACTGCCGCCAGACCAACCAAGTTCAGCAAGCTCCCCCGAACCCTAAACCAGCAAACAATGCTCGAGCCTGCTACAAGTGTGGTGATACCACTCATCTCCGTCCCCAATGCCCTCATTTGAATCAAGAGCACCCGCAGGAGTAAGCCCCGCGAGGACGCACATTCAACATCAATGCCAAGCAAGCTCAGAATGACAATGACGTCGTTAATGGTATGTTTCTCGTTAATAATCTTTACGCTTCGATCCTATTTGATACTGGTGCGGACAAAAGATTTGTGTCCGTTGAATTTGAATCTTTGTTAAACTATGCACGCTCTAAACTACCTAAGTCGTACTCAGTCGAGATTGTCGATGGTAAGTCTATCTTAGTCGACTCTATTCTCCGTGATTGTCTCCTCACTCTTAATGATCACATTTTCACTATCGACCTTATACCCATGCAACTGGGTAGCTTCGATATCATAATAGGCATGGATTGGTTACGCAAGAACCATGCTGAAATCGCTTGTCACGAGAAGTACGTTTGTTTACCTCTTCCGTCTGGTCATACTTTGCACGTCTATGGAGACCGACCTTCTAGAGGACTGAAACCGATGTCATGCATTCAAGCGAATAAATTCTTACGTAAACAGTACTTTGCCTTTTTAGCCCACATAGTGGAAGAAAAGGGCAAGGGAAAGAGCGTAAGTGATGTTCCAGTAGTGTGCGAATTCCTTGATGTTTTTCCTGAAGATCTTCCTGGTCTTCCCCCACCTCGATCTGTTGATTTTAGTATTGATCTCGTACCTTGTTCGACTCCTATTGCCAAGGCTCCTTACCGACTTGCACCTATCTAGTCAACTGCAAGAACTCCTCGACAAAGGCTTTATACATCCAAGTACGTCACCTTGGGGTGCTCTGGTGCTTTTCGTCAAGAAGAAGGATGGTTCGTTTCGCATGTGCATCGATTACCATGAACTTAACAAAATCACCATCAAAAATCGTTATCCTCTTCCTCGCATCGATGATCTCTTTGACAAACTACAAGGCGCAAGTTGTTTCTCTAAAATCGTCCTTCGATCTGGTTATGATCAACTTCCTGGTCTCGAAGAAGACATTCCCAAAACCGCATTTCGCACTCGTTATGGACACTACGAGTTCGTGGTTATGCCTTTTGGCTTGACCAACGCACCCGCTATGTTCATGGACCTGATGAATCGTGTTTGTAAACCTTACTTGGATCGTTTTGTAATAGTTTTTATAGATGATATCCTCATTTATTCAAAGACTCAAGCTGATCATGAACGCCATTTACGTCTCATATTAGAACTATTACATGGTGAACGCTTATACGTAAATTTTTCTAAGTGCGAATTATGGATCAAAGAAGTAAAATTTCTCGGACACGTTGTTAGCAAACAAGGAATCCATGTTGACCCCTCCAAAATCGAAGTAGTGAAGAATTGGATCATGCCTAAATCTGCGTCTGAAATTCGTTCCTTCTTGGGATTGGTAGGTTATTACTGCCGATTCATCTCGAACTTTTCAAAAATCGTTGTTCCTTTCACTTCGTTAACTCAGAAAGAGAAACCGTTTGCTTGGGGTCCCGAGCAAGAGGAATCGATTCAAACGCTTAAGGACTTACTATGTAATGCTCCTGTACTTGCTCTCCCTGATGGGGATGATGATTTCGTGGTATATTGTGATGCCTCGAACCGTGGTCTTGGTTATGTTTCATCGCTTATGCCTCTCGACAGCTCAAAATACATGAGAAAAACTATACTACCCAAGACCTTGAGCTGGGCGCAGTTGTTTTTGCGTTAAAGATTTGGTGACACAACCTATATGGTACTAAGTGTGTGGTTTTCACTGACCATAAGAGCCTGCAGCACATCTTTAACCAAAAGGAACTGAACATGCGTCAGCGACAATGGGTGGAGTTTCTTAACGACTACGACTGCGAGATTCGCTACCATCCTGGCAAAACGAATGTCGTGGCCAATGCTCTTAGTCATAAGACTCATGTCAGTAGCATCCGCTGTTTTCAAATCACTAGCGATCTACATGCTTGTATTCGTGAAGCTCAATACTCGTCAGCCAACGAAGGTAGTCTAATCGTTGAAATATGAGGTGCTTCGATAGACCAACTTGTGACGAAGTCTGATGGACTTCAATACTATCTCGATCGCATCTGGGTGCCATATCGCGACAATCTTCGTGAGCTCATCATGAATGAGGCTCACAAATCCCGTTACTCTATTCATCCCGGTGCTGATAAGATGTACCATGACTTGGGTACGTCCTATTGGTGGCCTGGTATGAAAAAGGAAATTGCCGCTTACGTCTCCAAATGTCTCACTTGCTCGAAGGTTAAAGCTGAGCATCAGCATCCTTCAGGCCTTCTTGAGCAACCCGAAATCCCTGTTTGGAAATGGGATAGCATTGCTACGGATTTCATAACCAAACTTCCACGTACACCATCTGATCATGATAACATATGGGTAATCATCGACCGTTTGACCAAATCAGCTCACTTTCTTCCTATTCGTGAAGACTTCAAGGTGGAGAAACTTGCTCGAATTTACACTGATGAAATCATGTTAGGATCTGAGTTTCTTATGATTGTGCTTGTTTGATAATAATGAAGAAATGGATGAATAAAAGAAGGATCAAATGCAGCGGAAATGGAAACAAACTTTACAACACAATCAGAGAGAAATAGTTTTCCAGTAAACATAGGCTTTTCATTAAGTCGAATGATTACAAAACATAATGATTATAATACATGCTTACATACTAAAACTCCCCCTCAGCTTGAGCTCAATGGTTGATCGTATAATATAAACTGTTCTATTTATAAACCACTGAGAATCAAAGCTGACGTCACTATGAAAGTGACATCTAACAACCTAACAAACTCTAAGGACTCTTACATACAACCACTGACTATCAAACAACTGATTACATAGACACTGTTTCTATAAACTACTGTTTCACTTTCCACTGATGTAGTCTAAGCACTGATGTTGAGCATCAGTGCTTTCTTCAAAGGTGATCAGTCCTTGAATGAGCAGTACTTTAGTCTTCAACAGTACTTAGGAGATATCAGCAGATAGAGCTTCAGTTCTATAATCTTCATTAGTGCTTGGCCTATCAGTGGTTTGGATGATTAGTGTTTGGAGACTATCAGTTGTTAGATCCACTGTCAAGGGGAAAGTGTTTGTATAAGCACTGATTATGATGATCCACTGCTTTGAACCAGTTTTGGCTATATATCATCTGTTCCTTTGTAGGGTTCAATCCCAACAAATCATATGTCGTCATGGTATACCCATTGACATCATCTCTGACCATGATGGTAGTTTCACCTTGCGTCTTTGGCAAAACTTTCAATCCGCTATGGGTTCTCACTTGAATCTTGGTACAGCCTTTCATCCTCAAACGGATGGACAGACTGAACGTACTATCCAAACCTAGAGGACATGCTCCTTTCATGTGTCATCAACTTTGGTGGTAACTAGGATGTATATTTACCATTGATCAAGTTCTCGTACAACAACAGCTACCATTCCAGTATTCAGATGGCTCCTTTCGAAGCTTTATACGATCGCAAGTGCTTTGAACCAGTTTTGGCTATATATCATATGTTCCTTTGTAGGGTTCAATCCCAACAATCTCCCCTGGAACAGATGATGCCAAAACACTTCATTATTAAGGATCTTTATTGCCTTATCAGGAGTTCCCTAACTTATCCTTTGAATTGTAATTCAAAGTTCATGGAGTCCTCATCATTCTCATCCCTGCACAGTGTAAGTTCAATGAGATCTTGTAGATCTTCTACACTCAGGACAAGTGCTTTTTCCCTTGATATATACTTCACTTCACCACTGGACTTGAGCAGAGTCAATACGTGGGTCTTTTGATCAGACATCCACTTTAGTATCTTTGAGTCTAGTGGGTTTCTTAGGAGAGTCTTTATTTTTGATGAGTTTGGGGATGGGGGCCTGTTTAGAACATTTTTTACTATATTTTGAAGTTTTTCTGAGTCATCACTCTCTAAAGCCATTTTCTTAATAGCCTCTTTAAAGTATTCGGCTTCCTTTTCTTTTTCTTCTGCATCAGTCAGCCTTTGCCTCTTCCTTTGGTTTAACACAATGACAGAGGTATCTGATGATGTAAATAGTGGTTTAGAAGTGTGGGCCTGCTGCTTTGACTTGTCAGTGGTTTGGTAATCTGGCTTCTTTGGAAGGCTAGGATCTGTTTCTCTCATTTTTCTCAGCCGTTCATAAGTCTCATCAGTGTATTGCCTTGTCCATTTTGATATGGCTTTGGCAGTTCCAACCTTTGCATCAACCAACTCCTGCTTCTTTCTTTTATATTCCAAAGTAAGATCATCAATTTTCTTTTTGTATTTGCTCCAATTTGGTGCTGACCTTTTCATGCTTGGATATCTTTTTGTTCTTTCAATTCTATTGAGTTCTGTCTTGAGAGCAACAAGTGACCAATCTTGGAATTGTTCTTCTTTGGCAGGGTAGAACTTTTCACTCATGATTAGTGCCAGAATGTCTTTTCTCAGATCCTTTTGCAGGCCAACTTCTGGAGGTAAATTTGACATTTCTTTACTCAAATCTCTAGCATAGTCTTCCAATTGCTTAACTTTGGTAAGCAAAAACTACATATAACTTGAGATTTCATTATCACTTTTCCCTTTGTATTCAAGTTTAGCTCTTGATTAAGCTTGCCTGGCTTTGAGTTTTAAATACTCATTCATGTTGGCTGGATCTCTATAACCAACTAGAGAAGGGAATTTCCTTTTTGAAGGATCATCCACTGTGTAAAACTGCCTCATTTCATTCTTTATAGCATGCAGTTCTAGTGGATAATTGGCAGCTACTGGTATAACATCAGCAGAGTCATATCATCGAAGTTCTATTGGATCTTTGATTGGGTTGGCCAATTTTGGAGGAATGAAAGGTTGAGGTTTGGTGATTTGATAAGGAGCAGATGAAATGGGATCAGGTGCTGGTATGTCATCATCATGCACCTGATATTTTCTTTTTCTTGTATACACCCTTTTTGGAGAAGGTGTTTTTGTTTGATTTGTAGGAGCTGAAAGAATTATGGCTTGTGTGGGAGTGTTAGTGGTACTGAGTGACTGAGTAACAGTGGTTGAAACAACTGGTGTCTCAACTACTGTTGTCATTACAACTGTTGATGTATCAACTGTTGTCTTCTACACTATGGCAGGTGGTGAGGATTTTTGTGGAGTGGCATTGGATTGAGTAGTAGATGGTATGATGGTGAGGGCAGTGGTTGAAGTATCATTTGTTGAAACCACTGAAGTACCAACAACTGTTGATACAGAAGGTGTCCCAACATCTGTTGGTTTGGAGGTTTGATGAGAGGAAATTTTGGGGGTTTGGGGAGTATGTTTTGTGGCTTTGGAAGATGTGGTTTTGGGTTGCCTTACTTTTCTAGTAGGTTGTCTTCTTTTTTGCTTAGGATTTTCTTGTTCTTCATTGGGCTCAGAAGTACCCTGCTCTTCCTTTTCCATCAAAGCTTTCTTCTCCTGCTCAAACCTTTTGGCCCCTTTTATTTCCATTGACTCTTTCATGCCTGCTTTTAATGCAGCAAATGCATTTTGAGTCTCATCAACCTTTTTGGAACCATCTGGCCTAGGGATTTCTGCAACCAGTTTTGACAATGGATCTGGTTTTATGTATAGGCCATCTTCATATCCCTTCTTCTTTTTCTCCCCCTTTTTGGCATCATCAGGAGGACTGTCAACAAAGATGATTGAAAGAGGAGCAGTGCCAGTGGTTTGTAGTAAAGGGGCCTTTATTGCCTTGATATCTGCTTGTGTATCCTTGAACCTAGCTTCCATCAGATTTTTGATCTTTTGAGTTTGAACTTCATGTTGTTGACCAGCATATTGTCTTTGTTGATGAAGCATAGGTTGAAATAACTTCCAGAGTTCAACAGAAAATGGAGCAGATGTTGCATAAGTTGCAGCATTGGGTGTTGCCTTTTGAGCTTGTAACAACTGTTGCAGCATATTTTAGATATCTGCAACAGATGTGTCAAGTTTATCAACCCTCTCCGTCAATTCTCTGTACATTAAAGCATCACCCAAGTTAATGGGATCATCTGATTTCCCACCAGTGGTGGTTGTATCAGTGGTTGACTTAGGAAAAGATTCCCAGAAATCATCCACTGATGCCCCTTGTTCTCGGTACTGGGGACTTCTTTCTTCAGCAGGGGTAACCATTTTAAGTGAACCAGTGAATACTGGAAACACTCTGGTTCCGAAAGAAGAAATTGCCTTCAAGGGAGTCTCACTTATGAAACTACTGTCCAGGTGTAAACCAGTGGGTTCAACACCTGTAGTAGCTTCTCCACTTGAACTACTGACAGGAATTACTTTTAATTCCTGCAGTGTAACCTCCTTAGTTGTTGGTGGGTTAGCAATGATTGAGACACCAGACTCAGTCACTTGTTGGGGTATATTCTCAGTAACAGGTGATTGAGAAGAACTGATTTGTGTCTGGGCTAAATCAAGTGCATCCAACAAGGGTATTATTTATGGTGGAAATTATGTGCAGTGAGGATAGGGGTAGAAAGAGAATTTGCCCCGGGAGGTGGGCTGTGGATGATGGAATCAAGTGATTCTAGAGAATCATAACGTGGTGTCCCTGTGTTTGCAACCTGATCTTTTTGAGAAGATGTAGGAGGAGTTTTAGGCTCAGGTTGAGATCTTTCTTCCATCTGTTGCGAGGAAGTAGCAGCAGTGGTTATTGGTGACTTTTGTGTTGTCACTGGTATAATCTCTGGGATCTCATCTTCCAGAGTTACCTTTTTAGTAGGTTTGGGGGGGGGGGCTTTTGGATATTTTTCTTTTTGGGCTTTTTGGTGGTTTTAGGTGTGGGTTTCACAACAGTGGTTGTGCTGCTGTGATCACCTTGAGCAGTGGGCTCAACAGCAGTAACCTGAGGAGGAGCAGTTGTTGCTGCTAAATTCTGCTCAGGTTCCTCTGTTTGTGTTTTTTGAAGATTTTGACAACCTAGTAAAGGTTTCAAAAGATAGGCTGTTGATTTGAATAGGATTTCCTTGGATAAGTACATGAGCACTATCGTTTGGAATCTTCTTTTGCAGATAAAAGCTCAAAAACCTTGGAAACAATAAAAATGGTTTTTTTTATTTTCTTTGATATTATTAACATTTTTTACCATTAAAAATTTCTTGGGAGTAATTAAAAGTTTCGTTTTGCATGATAGCATACCCCAAGTATTGAATTTTTAATGGGATTTCATTAAAAGCAGTGGTTTTGTTTGAAACACACATGAGGAGGGTATGTAACAAGAACCTCATGGCAGGTGGAAAACTTCCTTTTTGCAAAGTATCTTTTTTCATTTCCTCTGCATACCCTCTCTCAATGAAATCGGTTTGATAATCGGTTTTTGGGAAAGAAGTTTTACCTGTAATGTCATTCAATTCGAACACCTCAAAAATGTCTTTAGGTGTGACAGCAACCTTAATTCCCTTTACCGTAGAAGTAATAGCCCAGGGCTTTTTGTCCTGAACTTCCAGTTGTGCATTTTTCCAGAAATCACAAAGGGTATCGAGATATATGGATGGGTTGCAAGTCAACAAGGTTTTGTACCTTGAAGACGAAAGTGCGTCAATAACGGAGTGAAATGTTGTGCTGTCACTTGGTTTGTCAAGTATGCACAGGTAGTTATGAGGGGTTTTGAATGGAAGAGCCATGGTGAATCGAAAGTGGTAAGAACGAATGAAGAAGATGAGTGATTTGTGAGAGAATTTGGAGATAACTGTTTTGAGAAAGGAATTTTGAATTCGATTCAACAGTGAAAACCCTGTTTGGGGTTTTGATCAGGGTTTTATAAGTGGAAAAAAGTGTATGCTGACGTGGCAGCGATTACAAAAGATCTGACCGCTAAGTACTGACCACGTGCCAACCTCTGATGAGTAATGGATGACAGTTGTTTTAGGAAACCACTGATGAAGCAATATCAGTGGTTTACAATGGTTAGAATGAAAACAGTGGCTGACTTTTAACTATCAGTTGATAGCATATCAGTGGATTAAAACACTGAGGTTTAATCAACAGTGATTAACAGGAAAATGAAGGAACAGAGGTTAACTTTCAGCAGTGGATAGTATCAACAGAACAGATGGTTGAACCAAAATAGTGGTTATGACAGACTTTTAAGGATTAATGAAAATTTTCATTTTTAGCTATTTTTAAGGATGAATTTTTGATTTTCTGATAACATTTTAATGCTTTTATTCATAGAAAAACAGGATTTTGCATGTTATTCCATGTTCAGCATGTCAATTCTAGAGATCAAGCTTTCAAAGGTGGATGTGTCTAAAGCTTTTGTTAGCACATCTGCCAGCTGATCTTTAGTTGGAACATGGTGCAGAGAAATCAAACCTTTTTCATAGCAATCCCTCACAAAGTGATATCTGATAGTGAATGATGGTGAATCAATGAGATATTGAATCTTTGATGATATATATCAGCTACTTAACTGTCCTGCATAAAAGAAGTCTTTTGAGCAAATATACCAAAATTCAATAACATATTTTGAAGTTACAAACAGTTGGACTTTTCAACAACAGCAGCAGCATCATAATATTCTTCAATCAGTGGTTGTGGAAACATCTGTTGCATGTGCACATTCAAAACACTAAGCTTATCACTTAGAGATTGACACCCTTCTGATGTAGACTCCCATACCCTTGATGTTTGTATTTGTTTGAGTATGATAAATCTTGACAACCATGCTCCTAGCATATGCTATGTTCTTTGAGGACCTACTTTTTGCCAAATAGATTCTTATCCTTTGGCTGTGGCACAAGATTGCCTTGTTGTCACTGAACTGCTGAAGCCCCTCTTTCATGACAGATACCCAACTTTCTGTCTTTTAATGTACCATAGAACATGACTTGTTGATGGACAGGTATAATGTCAATCAGAGGACATATGATTTCGGATAGCTTTTTGTAAGAATCCCTTTTCATAGATGTTGCCAAGTGTTTGGAATGGTGGATGATTTGCAAAAAGAAAATTGATGTTTTTAAGAGGTGAGGCTGCAGATGTGATTCATCTGAGCTAACAACTGTTAGTGACTTTAAATGATCCAACAGCTGTTTGAAATGAAGACAGATGGTTTTGAAGGATAGGTGTGACACACTGATGATTTTTATTCATTTTGATGAATTTTGTAGGATCGGGATTCGATCAAACGAGTCGTTCAGAAGAATTCTCGATCAATACGAAAGGCGGAATCAGACGTATTGATGTTATAACAGCTAGATTTGCACGTAGAATCACTTTAACTGTCGATTGTATTGATTTGACAAAGTTACACGAGCTGGCGACACTTCGGCAGAGCTTCTCTACCGGAATCTAAAAGTTCTAAAAAGTTCTAAATGAATACCCAAGACCACATATATATAGGAGATGCCAGACCCCATGGACCGGCCAGACCTCACAAACTGGTCAGACCTCACGAACTGGCCAGACCTCACGAACTTGGTCACCTCGTGCAAGGTGGCTGGTTCAGGTCTGTTTCCCGTTTCTCTCATTCAACGTGTCCTGGTCTATCTATTCTAGTTACATGACTCGATACACGACATAAGACGAAGTCAATAGACATATGCACTAACAAACTCCCCCTTGGATGATGACGAGTCTTCTGTGTGTCGAGTCTTCAGTCTTGATCAGTCTTCTCGCTCTCTCCAAATTATTCTCCATTGTACGCATCTTTATCAAACTCTCTCTTACTCTTCCAGAATCTCAACCTTACTCTTCGAACTTTCTAATTCTCTTGATCAGATCTCTTGATTCATTAAGCTCTTCAGCATTAGCAGCTTCTATCTCGAACGCTATTTCAAGATCTGAATCTGGTTCTTATGTCTTCAGACTCCCCCTTTCGATAAGCTGGGATCGCAGTCTGGAATTCACTATCTGCAAGCTTTGAATCGGAAACCTGGCTCTAATCTGCATACGCTTATGCGGAAAATCCTCAGGAGTCGAAACCTAGCTTTTTCAAATCTTTTTACCTGCACATACTCTACCCAAAACATAAGGTTTTTTATTTATAACAATTTTAAAAACTACTTGAAACATTCTCGAATCAACATGATCTCTTATTTATGATCTCTGCATAACCACTTGTATTCGTAACACTCAAATTTTGATTTCAAATTAATGAACCATTTAATCATTTCAAAATCATTTCTCATTTCAAACAAACTCTCCCAATCCTGTTGTCGTTCATCATGTTTAGCACTTGGAATTTTGAAAATCAGCTTTCCAACATCAGTTGCCGAAAATAATATGAAAAAACTTTTTGAATTTTCAAAATTTTAGGCTAAAATATACTGAAAATCTTTTTGGATTTTGGAAAATAAACTATGTACAAACATCTTTTTGTGAGTTTGTGTAAGAGGATCATATCAATTTTTGAGACTTATCACTAACACCGTTGATCTTGATTTAACTTTAAGTCTTAAACAAATTCACTTCTGATTGTCAGTATTGTTGTCCACTTAAACTTCTACACAAGTTTCAATTGATTCGAGATACGAATTAGTGTTTTAAGGAATTAAACTTATTTGCGTGTCCCACCTCAGAATATACTCCCGTATCAAAATTCCCTAGATTCAGTCTTACAGGTGAGTATACCAATTTGATATATGTATTCTGTGTTAGTGCGAGACCTTGAGAGCTCAGGTATGAACTTCCGTTCAGTCAAAGAGATGAAGGCTGGACTTTAGGTGTGTTCCTGATGTGCGTTAGGTGTATATATAAGTTTAAGTATATTTTAAGCCCTTTTACACTTTTTTTAGCCAAGTTTTAAATTTATAAAACACGATATTTTTACTAACACTAAACACACATATGGGCAAGTGCACCCATCGTGAGCGTAGTATAGTGTTGGTAAGATACCGAGGTCGTCCAAGGACACAAGAGCTTTTAGTACCGGTTTATCCTCAACGTCTAATCAAATCAAAAAGTTGGAAAAAAGTTTTTAAACTAAGAAAAATAAAAACTAACTAAAATGCTGAAAATAAAAATAAAAATAAAAACAGATAGACAAGATGAATCACTTGGTTCCGACTCGTGTATAGTGTAACCTTTGATTATTTCCGCACTTTTGCACTTATTTAAGAGATTATCTTAGTTATTGTAGTAGGCCCCTCTTTTGAAGGTGACCTTACCCTCAACCCAGTAGTTTGAGTCAGCAAGGATACAATCCTAAAGGGTCGGATTATTGAAAGATAATTAATTAAGTTATTAATGCAAATTATGGTAGGCCCCTCTTTTGAAGGTGACGTTACCCTCGGCTAAGTAGTCTGAGTCAACAAGGATACAGTCCTAAGTAGCCGGGTTATAGTATTAATAGTAGTTTAACTTATGAGGGGATCAAAGAGTTTGGACCCCCGCCATCCAATACCGTTAAGTATTGAAGGAGGTCCTACTAAATTTGACCCAGGTCCCTTGCAGGATCTCTAAACGCTGATCAACGGCAAGACTCTTACCAAACCGTTCCCTTAACCCCCGACCAGGTAGCCAACATACCTCCATATAGACCGTGGAGATATGAATGGTGAAAATCTTTTATTTTATATAGACAGTAAAATAATGCCAAGACACCACGGACAAACGATAAGGAAGAATCACCTTCAACATAAGAAACTAGTTATTAAAGTCATTAATACAAAACCAAGTAAAAAGTGCGAAAAGATTAAAAATAAAAAGTATTACACTAGACACTTGTCTTCACCAAGTGATGTAAGAGACTTAGGCAAACATGGCCTTGATTGTCAAGAACTCTTACGATCAATCTTGGATCCCGAGACGACTCACACACTCTACGATGGACAATGGATAATGGTGGTGGATGATGGTGTTATGGTGGTAGTGGGTGGTGGGTGAAGTGTGAGAGTGGTGGTGTGCCAAGGGATGGTTTGAGCTTGAGCCAAGCACTCCTATATATAGGCTGAACAGAAGCTCGGGCACGGCCCCGTGTCCAGTGGGCACGGCCCCGTGTCCACATCCTCTCTTTCTTCATTTATTGCAGCTTGTCTTTATTAGTTGACCACGCCCCCGTGTCCGCTGAGCACGACCCCGTGTGCAGAAGAATATTTGTACTATGAAGATTTGCCTGGATCCTGCGAATCTTATAGTTGACCACGGCCCCGTGCCCGCTGAGCACGGCCCCGTGGTGGGCAATAGAAGCTTCTACCACTTTGTCTTTTCTGCTGACACTTGGGCACGCCCCCGTGCTGGCTGAGCACGGGGCGTGTTCAGTCTTCTGTCTTCTTGTTTTGCTTTGGGAAGATGCTGTCGTGGGGTCGGGCATGTCACGTTTGTTCCTTTTCTTGTATTTATGTTAGATTTTGCTGTCTTTTTGCTTCTTTTGTTAATTTGAGCTCATTTAATCCTGAAAATACAAAAGGAAGACAAAAGCACACTTTTTCCAACATTAGTACTAAAAAAGGTTAGTTTTATGCCCCAATTGATGTAATTTATATGTTGCATTTTGCACACATCAAATACCCCCACACTTGAATCTTTGCTTGCCCTCAAGCAAAACTCTTTATAATGTGGCTTTACACACCCAAATGGAATGGGTAGAAGAGAAAGTTTTCGGGCTTGTCATAGAGTGTCGGGATTTCCAAGATTCTTTATTAAGTTTTATTGTTATTTATTTACAATCCTATTCGTCATGATTTATTAAAACTTTTCATAAGATAAATTACTTATTAGGGCATAACATGCCTTTTTAAAATTTCATTTATATACAAGTTCACATACCTCACGGGGATCACTCAACACTCGGCCGAAAATGTATTTTAGTGGATCACTCGAGAGCGGCATGGAACTTACTCCTACCATAGGCTTGCCAAGCAATCAATCCTTCTCCTTTTTAACTATATACCTTTGTAAATATCAAGAGGACTTTTGGGTGAAGGGTTAGGCTTGGGTTAAAGGTAGGTGGTTGGGTTAGTGGTTAGTAGAAAGGGCGAAAAAGCGTAACAAGCGTCGGTTTTCGTAAGACTTTTTTTTGTAACTTTTATTTTGATGAAGCTATTATTCAAACAAAGTTATTTTGATGAATTTGTTTGTTTTTTTCTTTTGCTTCATCATCAGCACACATATTTTTTTTTTCAAAGTCAAATGAAAAACCGAGCTAGTTACTAAACCAAAGGGTTAAAAATGAAAAAGGTTTTGGTGGGTGAAAGGGTGTTTGGTTTGGGTTATGAAATGAAAAGGTTTAGGCTCAAAGGGGTTAACTAGGGGGATTTTGGGTAGGTGGTAAAAAAATAATAATAATGGTGTAGAAATAAAAAGGGTTAGTCCTAATGCCTCCATCATTTACTTACTCGGGTTTAAGTTGGTAAGGACCGGGAATGTATCGTCATGGCAAGTTCTAGAGTTGCAAGAACCAAGCGGCTATTCACACAAGAAACGAAAAATGAGCATTTAATTTAAATATATGTATTTGTATGCTCAATAAAGGCTCAAAACTCACTTTTGTGGGAATGGGTTTTTATGTGATCAAGTAAATATAATCAAATTTTAACTAAGTTTGTCATGCCTTTTCATAATTTTCTTATGTTGGTTCTTTTTATCACGACGCTATCGGTTGTAAATTTGTAAAAATATAACCTTTTTAGAACTTGAAATTCCCAAGTTAAACCTAGACAAGTAAAAAAAATTGAAAATTTTTGAAAAAAATTTGGGGTGATTAGCGGTTCCAATAGAGTTTTGTGTAAGGCTTGTATTTAGGACTTTGCAAGATTCAAGGTTTTAGCATCCCCCCACACTTAAATTACACACTGTCCTCAATGTGTCTCAAAAATAAGTTTTTAGGTTGATTGAATGTGTAAAAAGGTGTGAAAAAGCAAAAATTTTGTGTTACTGGGCGCTGAACACGGCCCCGTGGCATCCGGGCACAGCCCCGTGTTCAAGTGCCAGTAACAAAATTAAATCAAGAGAAACAGAAGCCTGGACACGGGGGCGTGTTTGGTGAGCACGGCCCGTGTCCAGTTTACCTGAACTGGGTATTTCTGCAGACTGTGCAGCACGGGGCCGTGTTGGGCGGACACGGCCCGTGCCGAACTTACTGTAATGAAGAAATTTTTGTCGGATGGTCCTGTTTTCCTGCATGGGGTGCTGGTTCAAGTTTCCCTTGTATCCTTTGCCATCTCAAGTGTGTTTCATTCATTTCAACACCATCCAAACACCAAATTAACTAAAACCATCATTCATTAAGTCATAGAGAGAATTACATAATAGTCCTAAAAATGAAAAATAAAGCTGAAAATAAAAGTTAAAAGTCCTAATATTAGATAGGTTAAGTGATCCGTAAAATCTTCCTAAGGAGCTCTACTTCTACAATAAGAACCAAAATTCCGGAAATAGATTTCCGGTCTAAAAGCCTTGTAGAACTGCAAGCCGAGCGGTGTCCCTTAGATGTTGCTAGAGCCATTCTTCTATCTCCCTTGGGAGAAGGGAGGCGGCTTCATGTTCCTCAACATCTTGTGGAGGGGGAGCGACACCAATCAGAACCCCTTGTAGTATGTCTCGAGGCGGCTCCGGATGCATGGTGTACCACTCGGCTGGTATGATGACTTCAGGAACCACATTCCATGCCCTTTGGGTAATGATTGGTACCAAAGGAGGAGAAGCGAGAATGTTCAACCTTTGGTGCAAAAGGTTGACCTCTCGAAGACATCCCTCTAGTCCCACCGTTAAATGATTAATACGGTCAACCAATGCCTCTTCCACACTTGTCACTTCATCAAGGGCCTCTCTTAAGGCGTAAACATAGTTTACAAGAGAATCTTCAACCGTTGATGATCTTCTCCCCTGCCGGTTGTTTCTGGAATGCGACGAGGAGTTTCCGCTTGTTCTGCTTGCCATTCTGAGAAAACAAACCGAAAGGAGTTCAATTCTATGAGACCAGTACCTCGGACACGGCCCCGTGTTCAATGAACACGGCCCCGTGTTCAGACATCTGCATGATTTAGGAACAAGGAATCTTGGAGTTTTAAATTGTTTTTATGACTTTTAAAGCATTTTTGAACAGAAACAACTTAAAGCTGTGACAACCCGCACAAAACCAAGTATCCGTACAACTTAATTACTGATTAATTACTGCTTAATTACTGTGCTTGATTGAAACTAGCTGATAAACTGCTACCTGCATACTGATACATGCACTTACTTGCATCATACTTGCTTGCTGTCACTGCATTATTTACCTACTGAACCCTAGTGACAAACATGATGCACAAAAAGCACAGTAGCACTAAATGGATACACAGTGAACATGCTGATATAGCCAGCATCAGGCAATTACTGCCTCTAAGGCCTGTTAAGAGCCTCATATATTTTGGCTACACTGGTAGTGAGTGTAGGATATAAGGGTTGTGTTACCGCGTCTCTAGGGATAAGATACACTGATTCGGATGTGCCAAAAACGTACTTTAAGTACCAAACACAGCACTTTAAATAATTTAACCAGCTTCTAGCTGACTAGTAAAGTGCCAAAAATGAGAAAATATCACTAGACACTTTCTAAAGTGTCGGGAAAACAAAATGTGTCACTAAAAATGTAATAACGACACTTTAAAGTCTTTTGTAACACTTTAACGGATTACTATCCAACCGGACACCCGGACTTTACCCGGAACATGAAAACAATACTATTTTTATTATTACTCTTTTTCTGAGCCAGTTAGGGTCCCTGGTTACCCTAACACCCGTCATAACATGTTACACGTAACTAACGAGGTTAGATACTTAACCTAACCTATTTAACTAAACTAAACCCCTAACTAAACAAGCTTGGATCGAACTAGCCCCACCCATGCCATAACCGGCCCCATGAACCAAGGAGACACCAAGGTACAAGATCTATTATTTAATTAGATTATGTTTAAGATCTAGCTAGCATATTATCCAAGGGTTAAACCACACCTAATCTTCCTATAAATACACATCACTAATACTTGAGTTATCACTTTACATCACAACTTTCACTCTCTCTTCTCTTCTTGGTGGCTCACGGCCGAACACCACCCACACCCACACCATACTTTCGGTTCTTGCTTTCATCATTCCATCACCATACAAGCCTCACAAGTTGCGTATAAGGAGCTTTGGTGCAAGTGGAACGCGAAGGACCTCGTTTGTTAGCTTTTATCCACCCGTCTTTCGTCACGATACTTCCCTAGCCCCGAGCTAGAGGTATATCACTTAAAACTTGTTTTTACACATATCTAAAGTGGATAAAAGGATTATTGTCGGTTGAATCTCGTTATGTTAAAAGATGATGCATTAAAGTCTAGTAAAATCATAAAAATGGTGGTTAATAGCATATAACTTGTGTAAAAGTCGTAGGACTTGAAATTTGTGCTTATTGTGACCCGATCTATAATGTGGTAGCTCAAATCTTCGTTTAACCCGACATTGTAAAATCATGTATCTTCACATAAACTTGTTTTTGAAAGATACAAGGGTTAAAAGTGAAACACTACCACATTTTAGAGACATGAACTTGTAAAGAATTATTTTACTTGTGTAAAAGTGTTTTAACCGGTAAAAGGGTGTTTAAAACTAGCGGATCTACGTATCCGCAAGTGGTATCTCCGAAGGACCACACTTTAAAGAAATCATGTTTTTAAAGAAACGGATCTTACAATGTTAAGAATGATATTTAGAACACACGAGTGTGTAAACACTTGTGTGACGCATGTTTCGACAAAATAACTATTTTTGGGAAAAATAACTAGAAGTTGTAAAAGACGGATTCTCTAAAAACGAGGTTTTTACAAGATTGGAAGTACCTTATATAAAGATCTACATATATAAATGGGATTTATAATATAGATTCGGAAAAACTACAAGTTCATGCGAATATGCAAATTTACATATTTATTGACTAGTTTGATGTGTCGGAGATTGTTTGACGGAATAAAGAAGTTGATTGATTTGATCATTAAAAGAAAATGATACGCTTGAAAGCGTGGCCACCTCCAGTTACAGAGGAAACTCTGGCGAAATTTTCCCAAAAACCTAACACTTAAACTTGTTTACATTACAAGTGTTAGAATCATTTTTGACATGATTTCAAAACATAAATTTCGCCACGACTTAAATTACTAAATATTCGGAGGTGGGATTTTCACAAAATGTTAACGTGATAAATATATATTTTCACACACTGTTTATGATTATTTTGTGAAACGCATAAATATTATTTTTAGAGTAAAAATAATGTTTACAAACGTTAACGACTCCAAAAGTAATACAAACGCTTTCGCCATAAATATATAAGTTACACCGGTAATTATATTACCACTAGCACGTTAAAGCGTAACTTACACAATTACGGAAATATTTATGAACGCGTACTTTAACAACGTATTTTTGATAAATACATATATTTTGGAGTTGAATATATATGAAGGTTAAGTGAGACTTAATGATGGAAAATATTACGCACATGTATTAAATCCCCCATCCTTGGGAAGGAAAATAACTATCAAGCACATACAAAATGTAACACGAAATAGTTGTCTAACTATTTCCCGCAAACATAAACTGTAAAGCTAAAGCACGGCCGTCCGTCTAATAGATTTAGCACTTGTAGGTCATTGCACAGCTTACAGTACCAGGAGACGCTTGATAGAGTTTACGCATCCACTGTGAGTTCATGTCCCCCTTTTCTCTAACTGTTTTCAGTTTACGTAACCGCGGGGGTGAAATACATGTTACTATGATTTACGAGTACTTTACAACGGTATGTTTAACGTAAGGAGGTGTTATACGATCATGTGAGTGGATAGGAACACATGGGGCCATTAGTCCTCATGTAGGGACCGAGGGACAGGAGCGGTAGATCTATCTGGGTGTAGCGAGCCCAGCCCCCGGCCAAACTAGAAACGGACCGTGGGGTGACTTTGTCCACATACTTTGCCGTGGCGAAATCTGCTAGGTTTAAGTCTCCCTATTTGCACTTCACATATGTCAGTGGCCTTGCAAACCATTGGTGATCACAAGTCCTCTTACAACTGCTACATACCACAACTATTTTTATAATCATAAGTGTTTTACATACTCACTTACACATGAACTCGCTCAACATTATTGTTGATTTTTCAACTCACATGTATTTCAGGAAATTAACGGATTCTGGCACGGTATGAACGTTTTCCGCTGCAACCTTTCATGAAGTCATCAGGATTTAGGGTTGTGCCTCTTTCCTGGACAAGGCATAATCCCTAAATCACATTTATGTTTTATTTTAAGTTGTAATGTTATTGAACAAGGTTATGGATACTAGAGTATGTCCGCGTTAAACAATGGTAATGTACGTTGATTTCTAAACTCAATGATGACTTGCATGGTTTTTAAATTCATATAGCTTTGTTATGATTAGCTATGGTATTAAGAAGTCACACCATAATTAACCACGCTTCCGCAAAGCCAGGGTGTGACAGCTTGGTATCAGAGCTCTGATCATAGCGAACTAGGATTCATTCTTGAGTCTAGACTATGATCACTAGGGCTCTCACGAAAACATTTTTACTGCATACCACTTAAGTCCAGAATCCAAAACTTTTTACAAACAAATGTTGAGCACATTTTATTCATTATTTTAGGCCCAGTCGGGAGGCTGAGGCTTGGTCTAGTGGGACTAGGAGTGTTGACTAGTGGGACTAGGAGTGTTGGTCTAGTGGGACTAGAAGTGTTGGTCTAGTGGGACTAGAAGTGTTGATCTAGTGGGACTAGAAGTATTGACTAGTGGGACTAGAAGTGTTGACTAGTGGGACTAGAAGTGTTGGCTAGTGGGACTAGAAGTGTTGGCTAGTGGGACTAGAAGTGTTGGCTAGTGGGACTAGAAGTGTTGACTAGTGGGACTAGAAGAGTTGGCTAGTGGGACTAGGAGTGTTGGCTAGTGGGACTAGGAGAATTATGTGATATCTTACTTGGAGACTTATGTGATTATATGATTATGTGATTGAATATTATACGTATATGCGTTTGTGTTACAAACATCATGCTTTCAGCATATACCAGAAAGATGGACACTACAAACCCCAAGACCATAGTATCAGACGACATAGTTCATCGAAGCACGAGGTGTACATTTCTGATACTACCGGCACAGACAATGACGACTTTCAGCCCTTTGTGCACTGCCTAAAGTCGTAGCAGAGCCTACTAATGGCTACCTTGTTGGGAATTTGCCCCCTGCCGCTTATCTCGTTGTTGATATGCCCCCGACGTTGTCTCTGAAGACGATGTCGAACTACTAAGAGGAGGACCCACTTGAGGGCGAGGCCCTAGTGCTGCTGGTATTAGACTACTGCATGCGGACGCTCCTGTAGGGGGAAACTCATGTCCATTCCCCTATCCCAGACTCATTTGAGTCTCTGACATCCACATCTTCGCACATACAGGGAATGCAGCACTACTTACACGACGCTGACCCTGATAGGGCATCTTTAGCTGCACCGGATCCCGCACACAGTTTTGAGTTTGATCGCGATATTGAGGACAATCCTGTTTTTCCGCCTGGTGTTGATCCAAACCATGACATTGAGTTCACGCACTTAGACCAGCCCTTGGGGGATCCTGTAACCCCTGTGATTGTTGATCCAGCTGATTTTGAGATGGAGCTTTCGATTCGAAGCTAGCCGTGGCCCCTGAGCCAGGCATTGCTCCTGACCCCGCATTGAAGTATGACCTTGTTCATGCCAATGCACCGGCTGTTGCTCCTTGATTGATCATCTGCTTGGATGAGAGAAAATTTGGGGTAACTGTGCAAGACAATTTATTATTACGGGGGCCCACGTAATAACGATTTGTAGTGCACAGGAATCCTGGTGGACTCTGCAGGCCAAGCTAATGATAACCAATGCAGCAGGAAATAACCTAAACACAAATGACCTAGGCGATGTAGCCTCGAGTTCATTCTATTACAAGCAACAAGCCAAATTGACAAGCCTATGTGAAGGCTCAGGAATTTATTTCCCCACTTATACAGTGAGTATATATTTGCGTGTGAAATGGGGTGATTACATGATGGCTTACGTTGCTATATATATACCCCATCGACAATTGAAACATTGTCCAACCCGCTTCACGCTATTTCGACAAAAAGGGAATGTCACCCAGGCGTGACACAAACACCAGTACATTGCCAAGGACAGAAGCCGAGCTGCAAGAACGCATCTCACCAATAAATGCACGACATGAGGCCCTCCGCTCTAAGTACAACGATGGCATTACTGGGAGTAACCATCCAACTGGCTGCACCTATAAACAGTTCCTGAACTGCAAGCCTTTGAACTTTGATAAAAGAGGAGGCACCGTTGCATTTGTTCGTTGGTCCGAAGAGACCAACTCCATTCTAAGAACGAGTAACTGTTCGCCCCAACAGAGTGTTACCTAAATCTCGGGGATGTTGCTAGATGGCACACTCTCTTATGGAACCTCTAGGTTCAGACCCTTGGCACAGACACTGCTTATGCACTGAGCTGGGACGAGCTCAAGGAAAACGATTGAGAAGAAATGTTGTTTTAGGACAGAAATTCAGAAACTTGACGTGGAGTCCTGAAATTTGAGAAAGGACGAACCAGAGACTCCTGAACATGACCAGCGATCGCACGACTTGTCTAGGGTCGTCCCCTACTAAGTCATTGATGTAGTATGATATAGTAGTGTAATTGTGAGCTTTACATTGTGGTCTCGAATTGTGGCAATACAATCGCAGTATTCTCATCACATGCGATGTTCAATCAATTGTTTATGTCTTATAACATAAGAGGTTATGTGATTGACTTGTTGATAACATGAAATGTTATGTGTTGGTATTGTTGAATGCATGCGTACACTTCACTAACCTATATGAAACGTCTTTTAGAAGATGCCGCCAAGACGCGAAACGCGCATGCCCACTAACGAGGCAGAACTGCAACAAATCATTGCCGCTGCCATAGCACAGTATGCAGCATCTCAGCCCGGAACGAGCGGAAGTATTAACCAGAGCAACAATAATCCACCACACGGGTGCACATACAAGCAGTTCTTAGACTGCAAGCCCACCAACTTCGATGGCACCGGAGGCGCTATCGCTTTTACTCGTTGGGCCGAGAAGACTGATTCCACCCTCCGCATGAGCAAATGTGCGCTCGACCAGCAGGTCACTTACATCTCAGGGCTGTTTCTAGACGGAGCCCTATCTTGGTGGAACTTACAAGTCCAGACGCTAGGCGAAGCTGCCGCCTACGCACTGACCTGGGCAGAGCTGAAAGAGCTTATGCGCAAGAAGTACTGTTCCCGCGCAGAAATTCAAAGGTTGGAGACTGAATTTTGGCACTTAAAAATGGATGGTCCGAAAGTAGCAGAGTACGTTCAGAGGTTTCATGACCTGTCTCAAGTGGTTCCTTATATGGTCACGCCAGAATACAAGCGAATCGAGCGCTTCATTTGGGGTTTGGCTCCCCAAATAATAAGCATGGTAACCTCCTCCAAACCAGCAACTATCACGGAAGCCATTGATTTGAGCGTGGCTCTCACCGAGGAGGCAATTCGTTTAAACAAGTTTGATGAAGTCAAGGCGAAGAAGACAGAGACTCACGTTGAGTCCTCAGGAGATAACAAAAGGAAGTTTTCAAACTTCAAACAAAGCGTCAGTATGGCAGTAAAGAAAGGAAAGTCAGCTGGCAGTACCAAGAAAGGAAAAGGGTACCAGGGCACCCAGCCCAAATGCAACAACTGCCAACGCCACCATGCTGGCCATTGTAACGTGAGAGTTTGTGAATCTTGTGGAAAACCGGGCCACTCAAAGGAATCATGTTGGGCTAGTGCGGGCCGGGGAGGCCAGGGAGGATATATGAATAGAAACGATAATCGTGGTGGTTTGGGAAATCGCCCACAAGGGAATAATCAAGACTACAATGCAAATCAAGCCGGAACTGCCAATCAAAACAACCCGCCAGTTGGGGATGGTGCGGGAAGTGGAAAAAGATTAGGATGTTTTCATTGCGGTGACGTTGGGCACTTCAAGAGGGACTGCCCGGGATTGAACCAAGCCCGGGGAAGAGTGTTCCAAATCGGTGCACGGGAAGCACGCCAGGATCCCAACGTTGTCACTGGTACGTTCCCTGTGAATCAACGCTATGCATCTGTTTTATTTGATACTGGTGCCGACTATAGCTTCGTATCACTAGAATTTAAGAATATACTTGGATTAGCCACTAATAAGTTAGATGTCCCGTACGCAATCGAATTGGCTAATGGAAAGTTGGTAGAAGCCAATGATGTTATCAGAGGCTGTGTGATTGAATTAGGAGAACGTGAGTTTGCTTTGGATCTACTACCAGTCCAATTGGGAAGTTTCGACGTGGTAGTAGGAATGGATTGGTTATCGGGCAATAAAGCTGAGATAGTTTGCCACGAAAAGGTTGTTCGTATTCCAACCGAGGATGGTGAAACCATTGTTGTTCATGGAGAGAAGCGTGAGACGCCGTTGCGGATTATCAGCTGTTTGAAAGCAAGGAAGTGTTTGCAGAAGGGATGTGTTGCTTTTCTGGCGCACATCGTGGACAAGAAGGCTGCCGAGTCAAGGATCGAAGACATCCCTGTCGTAAGGGAGTATCCCGAAGTCTTCCCAGAAGACTTACCTGGACTGCCACCTCAGAGGCAAGTGGAGTTTCACATTGACTTAGTTCCAGGCGCCGCGCCTGTGGCTAAGGCACCGTACAGACTTGCTCCGTCTGAGATGCAGGAATTGTCGACGCAACTTCAAGAGTTGTTAGACAAGGGTTTTATCCGACCAAGCTTCTCGCCTTGGGGAGCTCCGGTCTTGTTTGTCAAGAAGAAGGACGGAAGTTTCCGCATGTGTATTGACTACAGAGAATTAAACAAGCTGACAATCAAGAACAGGTATCCTCTGCCAAGAATCGACGATCTGTTCGATCAACTTCAAGGTTCAAGCTGTTACTCTAAGATCGATCTTCGATCTGGATACCATCAACTAAGGATACAGGAGGAAAGTATCCCGAAAACAGCCTTCCGAACTCGCTATGGACACTACGAGTTCCTCGTTATGCCATTTGGTTTGACAAACGCACCTGCGGTATTCATGGATCTAATGAATAGGGTTTGCAAGCCATACCTCGACAAGTTCGTGATTGTATTCATCGACGACATCTTGATTTATTCAAGAACCAAGGCCGAACACGAACAGCACTTAAGAGCTATTTTGGAGCTGCTGAAGAAAGAACAGCTGTACGCCAAATTCTCCAAGTGCGAGTTTTGGCTACGCGAAGTCCAGTTTCTCGGACATGTGGTTAATGGGGATGGAATTCATGTTGATCCCACAAAGATCGAGGCAATCAAGAATTGGGAGACGCCTACAACGCCAACCGAGATTCGACAATTCTTGGGTTTGGCTGGCTACTATCGAAGGTTCATCGAGGATTTTTCGAAAATCGCTCAACCTTTGACACTCCTGACCCAGAAGGATAAGACGTTTGATTGGGGAATCAAACAGGACGAAGCGTTTCAGATATTGAAGGATAAGCTCTGCAACGCGCCAATCTTAGCTCTACCAGAAGGCACTGATGACTTTGTGGTATACTGCGACGCATCGCGTCAAGGATTGGGTTGTGTGTTGATGCAACGCCAAAAGGTCATTGCTTACGCATCACGCCAACTGAAAGTGCACGAGAAGAACTATACCACCCATGATTTAGAGCTTGGCGCAGTGGTTTTTGCACTAAAGATCTGGAGACACTACCTGTATGGTACGAAGTGCACAATCTTCACAGATCACAAAAGCCTACAACACATATTCAACCAGAAGGAGTTGAATATGAGACAAAGACGATGGGTCGAGTTATTGAACGATTACGACTGCGAGATAAAGTATCACCCAGGGAAGGCGAATGTAGTTGCCGATGCCCTAAGTCGTAAAGAAAGAATCAAGCCCATAAGGGTTAGGGCTTTGGAAATGATCATACGAACCGATCTTCCCTCGCGCATTCGTGCTGCACAAACGGAAGCTCTCAAGGAGGGAAACCTCGAGGAAGAATATCTCCGTGGGATGGAGAAGCTTTTGGTACCAAACGAGGAAGGAACGTTATGTTTTGAGAAAAGGATTTGGGTTCCTCTGTTTGGTGGATTAAGGAATGTTATTTTCGACGAAGCGCACAAGTCACGGTACTCTATTCATCCGGGGGCGGATAAGATGTACCACGATCTTAAAGATTATTATTGGTGGCCTAGAATGAAAGGCGACGTTGCTGTCTACGTAAGCAAATGTTTAACGTGCGCTAAAGTTAAAGCTGAATACCAGAGGCCTTCGGGACTTCTGCAACAACCGGAGATTCCCAAATGGAAGTGGGAACAAATCTCCATGGATTTTGTTACAAAACTGCCAAGAACGCCAAGAGGCCATGACACTATCTGGGTGATAGTGGATCGATTAACAAAGACAGCACACTTCTTACCTATCAGAGAAAAGGATAACACGAGCAAATTAGCTGAAATATACATGAGAGAAATCGTAGCACGTCATGGAGTGCCCCTCTCAATCATCTCTGATAGAGACGGAAGGTTTGTGTCAAGAATATGGCAATCCTTCCAGGAAGCTTTTGGCTCACAATTAAATCTGAGCACTGCGTTTCATCCGCAAACTGATGGCCAGAGCGAGCGAACGATACAAACCTTGGAAGACATGCTGAGAGCATGCGTTATGGATTTGGGCGGTAGCTGGGATAAACACTTACCCTTGGTCGAATTTTCTTACAACAACAGCTACCACACCAGTATTGGTGTCGCGCCTTTTGAAGCCCTATACGGACGCAAGTGCAGATCACCACTATGTTGGGCTGACGCAGGTGATAGGCAGCTTGCCGGCCCCGAAATCGTCCAAGAGACGACGGACAAGATTGCGCAGATTCTTAAAAACATCGAAGCCGCTCGCCACAGACAAAAGGCCTACGCGGATCCAAACCGTAAACATGTGGATTTTCAAGTTGGAGAGATGGTGTTATTAAAGGTATCACCCTGGAAAGGGGTAGCACGCTTTGGGAAGCGTGGGAAGCTAAATCCGCGCTACATTGGTCCCTTTAGAATTCTGGAAAGAATCGGAACAGTAGCATACAAGTTGGATCTACCTGCTGAACTAAATGGTGTTCACGATACATTTCATGTATCCAATTTAAAGAAAAGTCCAACTCAAGTTGACGTTGCCATTCCTATCGACGAGATTCATGTTGACGACACGCTCCACTTCATAGAAGAACCCGTCGAGGTCACAGATTGGAAAGTTAACAGGACCCGCCGGAGCAGTGTCAAACTCGTCAAGGTTCGCTGGAATGCCAGACATGGTCCTGAATACACCTGGGAGCGTGAGGATCGGATGAAAGAAAGATACCCCCACTTATTTCCCAAGAACCCTGCATCTACAAGCAGAACTTAAAATTTCGGGACGAAATTTATTTAACGGGGGGAGAATGTGACAACCCGCACAAAACCAAGTATCCGTACAACTTAATTACTGATTAATTACTGCTTAATTACTGTGCTTGATTGAAACTAGCTGATAAACTGCTACCTGCATACTGATACATGCACTTACTTGCATCATACTTGCTTGCTGTCACTGCATTATTTACCTACTGAACCCTAGTGACAAACATGATGCACAAAAAGCACAGTAGCACTAAATGGATACACAGTGAACATGCTGATATAGCCAGCATCAGGCAATTACTGCCTCTAAGGCCTGTTAAGAGCCTCATATATTTTGGCTACACTGGTAGTGAGTGTAGGATATAAGGGTTGTGTTACCGCGTCTCTAGGGATAAGATACACTGATTCGGATGTGCCAAAAACGTACTTTAAGTACCAAACACAGCACTTTAAATAATTTAACCAGCTTCTAGCTGACTAGTAAAGTGCCAAAAATGAGAAAATATCACTAGACACTTTCTAAAGTGTCGGGAAAACAAAATGTGTCACTAAAAATGTAATAACGACACTTTAAAGTCTTTTGTAACACTTTAACGGATTACTATCCAACCGGACACCCGGACTTTACCCGGAACATGAAAACAATACTATTTTTATTATTACTCTTTTTCTGAGCCAGTTAGGGTCCCTGGTTACCCTAACACCCGTCATAACATGTTACACGTAACTAACGAGGTTAGATACTTAACCTAACCTATTTAACTAAACTAAACCCCTAACTAAACAAGCTTGGATCGAACTAGCCCCACCCATGCCATAACCGGCCCCATGAACCAAGGAGACACCAAGGTACAAGATCTATTATTTAATTAGATTATGTTTAAGATCTAGCTAGCATATTATCCAAGGGTTAAACCACACCTAATCTTCCTATAAATACACATCACTAATACTTGAGTTATCACTTTACATCACAACTTTCACTCTCTCTTCTCTTCTTGGTGGCTCACGGCCGAACACCACCCACACCCACACCATACTTTCGGTTCTTGCTTTCATCATTCCATCACCATACAAGCCTCACAAGTTGCGTATAAGGAGCTTTGGTGCAAGTGGAACGCGAAGGACCTCGTTTGTTAGCTTTTATCCACCCGTCTTTCGTCACGATACTTCCCTAGCCCCGAGCTAGAGGTATATCACTTAAAACTTGTTTTTACACATATCTAAAGTGGATAAAAGGATTATTGTCGGTTGAATCTCGTTATGTTAAAAGATGATGCATTAAAGTCTAGTAAAATCATAAAAATGGTGGTTAATAGCATATAACTTGTGTAAAAGTCGTAGGACTTGAAATTTGTGCTTATTGTGACCCGATCTATAATGTGGTAGCTCAAATCTTCGTTTAACCCGACATTGTAAAATCATGTATCTTCACATAAACTTGTTTTTGAAAGATACAAGGGTTAAAAGTGAAACACTACCACATTTTAGAGACATGAACTTGTAAAGAATTATTTTACTTGTGTAAAAGTGTTTTAACCGGTAAAAGGGTGTTTAAAACTAGCGGATCTACGTATCCGCAAGTGGTATCTCCGAAGGACCACACTTTAAAGAAATCATGTTTTTAAAGAAACGGATCTTACAATGTTAAGAATGATATTTAGAACACACGAGTGTGTAAACACTTTTGTGACGCATGTTTCGACAAAATAACTATTTTTGGGAAAAATAACTAGAAGTTGTAAAAGACGGATTCTCTAAAAACGAGGTTTTTACAAGATTGGAAGTACCTTATATAAAGATCTACATATATAAATGGGATTTATAATATAGATTCGGAAAAACTACAAGTTCATGCGAATATGCAAATTTACATATTTATTGACTAGTTTGATGTGTCGGAGATTGTTTGACGGAATAAAGAAGTTGATTGATTTGATCATTAAAAGAAAATGATACGCTTGAAAGCGTGGCCACCTCCAGTTACAGAGGAAACTCTGGCGAAATTTTCCCAAAAACCTAACACTTAAACTTGTTTACATTACAAGTGTTAGAATCATTTTTGACATGATTTCAAAACATAAATTTCGCCACGACTTAAATTACTAAATATTCGGAGGTGGGATTTTCACAAAATGTTAACGTGATAAATATATATTTTCACACACTGTTTATGATTATTTTGTGAAACGCATAAATATTATTTTTAGAGTAAAAATAATGTTTACAAACGTTAACGACTCCAAAAGTAATACAAACGCTTTCGCCATAAATATATAAGTTACACCGGTAATTATATTACCACTAGCACGTTAAAGCGTAACTTACACAATTACGGAAATATTTATGAACGCGTACTTTAACAACGTATTTTTGATAAATACATATATTTTGGAGTTGAATATATATGAAGGTTAAGTGAGACTTAATGATGGAAAATATTACGCACATGTATTAAATCCCCCATCCTTGGGAAGGAAAATAACTATCAAGCACATACAAAATGTAACACGAAATAGTTGTCTAACTATTTCCCGCAAACATAAACTGTAAAGCTAAAGCACGGCCGTCCGTCTAATAGATTTAGCACTTGTAGGTCATTGCACAGCTTACAGTACCAGGAGACGCTTGATAGAGTTTACGCATCCACTGTGAGTTCATGTCCCCCTTTTCTCTAACTGTTTTCAGTTTACGTAACCGCGGGGGTGAAATACATGTTACTATGATTTACGAGTACTTTACAACGGTATGTTTAACGTAAGGAGGTGTTATACGATCATGTGAGTGGATAGGAACACATGGGGCCATTAGTCCTCATGTAGGGACCGAGGGACAGGAGCGGTAGATCTATCTGGGTGTAGCGAGCCCAGCCCCCGGCCAAACTAGAAACGGACCGTGGGGTGACTTTGTCCACATACTTTGCCGTGGCGAAATCTGCTAGGTTTGAGTCTCCCTATTTGCACTTCACATATGTCAGTGGCCTTGCAAACCATTGGTGATCACAAGTCCTCTTACAACTGCTACATACCACAACTATTTTTATAATCATAAGTGTTTTACATACTCACTTACACATGAACTCGCTCAACATTATTGTTGATTTTTCAACTCACATGTATTTCAGGAAATTAACGGATTCTGGCACGGTATGAACGTTTTCCGCTGCAACCTTTCATGAAGTCATCAGGATTTAGGGTTGTGCCTCTTTCCTGGACAAGGCATAATCCCTAAATCACATTTATGTTTTATTTTAAGTTGTAATGTTATTGAACAAGGTTATGGATACTAGAGTATGTCCGCGTTAAACAATGGTAATGTACGTTGATTTCTAAACTCAATGATGACTTGCATGGTTTTTAAATTCATATAGCTTTGTTATGATTAGCTATGGTATTAAGAAGTCACACCATAATTAACCACGCTTCCGCAAAGCCAGGGTGTGACAAAAGCATTGTTGTAAAACAAGATTCCAAGTACAAAAATTTAACAAACATCTCATCAAAGCTTGAAATTATGCAAGTTTCAAGCTTTAACGGAAGTATAAGGAAAGAAAAATTGAAGAAGATGATAGTGGATAAAAGAGGAAAGGACAAGAAGGTAATTGAGAAACTTCTTTTAGAAAATACCTAGGATGGTATGTGAGAATATTCCCCAAATCTCTGTCCCTGGAATGGTTCAAATGTGCAGGATTCTTGGCTGCATTTATAGAAAACGACAGTACGTTGCACACGGCCCCGTGTCGGCTGGACACGGCCCCGTGTGCAGAGGGAATCCTGACACATTTTTGTCCGTATTCTGATAAAATCAGAAGGGAATCTTTTGGTGGACACGGGGGCGTGCTGACCTGGACACGACCCCGTGTCTAGAAGCTGTCTTAAGGAATTCGTCTATTTTCAAGGACCTTCTTTAGATCGGGTGGTTCCTTACTGGAGGGAACAACCCCAAAGTGCCTAAGATACCTTAATTGTTCTAGATTAAGACGAGAACGCAAGAGGTTGTCGGTGAGGGTGATTCCTATGCTATATGTAGGTGGACAAGTCCAACCCTTTTCCGGGCTCTCGTTAAAGAAGGTGTATGTCGAATCGCTCAGGTCTATGTATGCATCGAACGAAGTCGATGGGGAGTCCTTCACGGCACAATCGACACATGGACGACTATCGCTCAAGTCCTCACTAGAGTTAGAAGTATCGTCGGAAACAACGAAGTTGTTTGAATACGATTCCAACACTTCTTCTTGGTTATCATCTTGAGATAAATTATTGAAATCTATCCTAAGTTCTTTTAACCAATTAAGAATTAGATCTTCTAATTGAAATAGTTCATCAAGAAGCATTTCTCTTATAAAATCTGGTTGGGAGCATTCGAGGGAGAGATAGGGATTATTTTTACTTTCGCCCCTCTTAAGGATACAAGGAGACGATGGGTCTATATAGTGGGGCTTATAATTTAGAAAATAACATTCTAATTCCTCATGGGTACCACCACATAATTGACACCACGCACCATAAGAGTGCCGAAAGTAAAAAGTATCAGTATCACTCATGTTTATGTCAGAAATTACCAACCGTCGGCATCTTACGGTTCTGTTTTCAGAAACTGAATCTTGGGCACGGGGGCGTGTTGAGTGGGCACGGCCCCGTGTTCAGCTTACTGTCTGACTTAAAACAGGATTGCCAGTTCCAATGATTGGGCACGGGGCGTGTTCAGCGGGCACGGCCCGTGCTGAGTTCTGCAGAAGCTGAAAAACTAAGAAAAATCCTAAAAAAATGAAAAATAAGAAAAAACGATTAGGCCGTTGATTCCTAACTTTCTTAAAATCCTTGTGTCCCCGGCAACGGCGCCAAAAACTTGATGTGCGTTAGGTGTATATATAAGTTTAAGTATATTTTAAGCCTTTTTACACTTTTTTTAGCCAAGTTTTAAATTTATAAAACACGATATTTACTAACACTAAACACACATATGGGCCAGTGCACCCATCGTGAGCGTAGTATGGTGTTGGTAAGATACCGAGGTCGTCCAAGGACACAAGAGCTTTTAGTACCGGTTTATCCTCAACGTCTAATCAAATCAAAAAGTTGGAAAAAGGTTTTTAAACTAAGAAAAATAAAAACTAACTAAAATGCTGAAAATAAAAATAAAAATAAAAACAGATAGACAAGATGAATCACTTGGTTCCGACTCGTGTATAGTGTAACCTTTGATTATTTCCGCACTTTTGCACTTATTTAAGAGATTATCTTAGTTATTGTAGTAGGCCCCTCTTTTGAAGGTGACGTTACCCTCAACCCAATAGTTTGAGTCAGCAAGGATACAATCCTAAAGGGTCAGATTATTGAAAGATAATTAATTAAGTTATTAATGCAAATTATGGTAGGCCCCTCTTTTGAAGGTGACGTTACCCTCGGCTAAGTAGTCTGAGTCAGCAAGGATACAGTCCTAAGTAGCCGGGTTATAGTATTAATAGTAGTTTAACTTATGGGGGGATCAAAGAGTTTGGACCCCCACCATCCAATACCGTTAAGTATTGAAGGAGGTCCTACTAAATTTGACCCATGTCCCTTGCAGGATCACTAAACACTGAACAACGACAAGACTCTTACCAAACCGTTCCCTTAACCCCCGACCAGGTAGCCAACATACCTCCATATAGACCGTGGAGATATGAATGGTGAAAATCTTTTATTTTATATAGACAGTAAAATAATGCCAAGACACCACGGACAAACGATAAGGAAGAATCACCTTCAACATAAGAAACTAGTTATTAAAGTCATTAATACAAAACCAAGTAAAAAGTGCGAAAAGATTAAAAATAAAAAGTATTACACTAGACACTTGTCTTCACCAAGTGATGTAAGAGACTTAGGCAAACATGGCCTTGATTGTCAAGAACTCTTACGATCAATCTTGGATCCCGAGACAACTCACACACTCTACGATGGACAATGGATGATGGTGGTGGATGATGGTGTTATGGTGGTGGTGGGTGAAGTGTGAGAGAGGTGGTGTGCCAAGGGATGGTTTGAGCTTGAGCCAAGCACTCCTATTTATAGGCTGAACAGAAGCTCGGGCACGGCCCCATGTCCAGTGGGCACGGCCCCGTGTCCCCATCCTCTCTTTCTTCATTTATTGCAGCTTGTCTTTATTAGTTGACCACGCCCCCGTGTCCGCTGAGCACGACCCCGTGTGCAGAAGAATATTTGTACTATGAATATTTGCCTGGATTCTGCGAATCTTATAGTTGACCACGGCCCCGTGCCCGCTGAGCACGGCCCCGTGGTGGGCAAAAGAAGCTTCTACCACTTTGTCTTTTCTGCTGACACTTGGGCACGCCCCCGTGCTGCCTGAGCACGGGGCGTGTTCAGTCTTCTGTCTTCTTGTTTTGCTTTGGGAAGATGCTGTCGTGGGCTCGGGCATGTCACGTTTGTTCCTTTTCTTGTATTTATGTTAGATTTTGCTGTCTTTTTGCTTCTTTTGTTAATTTGAGCTCATTTAATCCTGAAAATACAAAAGGAAGACAAAAGCACACTTTTTCCAACATTGGTACTAAAAAAGGGTTAGTTTTATGCCCCAATTGATGTAATTTATATGTTGCATTTTGCACACATCAGTTCCCTTTAGGGAATCTTTTCTTCAACTGCAATTGATTCATATCTTTCGATATTTTTCAATTTTTATGCAGAGGGTAAGCTTTAAAAAGTGCTTAAAGTATTATACGAGGTCTAGGCCATTGCTTCCGCAATATCAGAAAACTAGGTATAATACCCCAGATATCAAACAGTATAAAGACCTAGTATCGCAGAATCAGGCAATCTCTCAAACAATATTTCGGGGGTTACCCATATATCTGAGAGATGTTCCCCACGAGATAAGCAAGTATTGATATTTAGGTTTATATCTCAAATTCAATCTACTAGTCGTGCGAAGTCTATTGGCACATCATCAGTGAGACTTGCTTAAAAACATTTTGACTTTCCATTTCTTTAGCATGTTGTGATAATCCACTGATGTACTATCATTTCCTCTTTTTTACAACAAAACTCATTTTTGATTTTTCAATGTTTTTGGCCTTTTTAGATTTTATCATGTTTTTGGATTTTTCAAATTTTCAAATTTCTAAATTTTTACTCCCCCTAAAATCAAAAATATGTTTCAATTTTTTATTTTCCGGGAAAATTTGAAAGTAAAAGTAATAAACTGTACAAATAGAATGACAAACTGATATGAATTGCTTCAATTCTCCATTCTTTTGACTTAAACAATCAGAACTTCCCCTGACAACAAACTATTTTCCCATTATGATTTCAAAACACTTAAGTTTGTTTTAATCAAAATGGTTTTTCCGGAAAATTAGTTTTGTTGAATTCACACACCATGGGGATTCATTCATCACTTTGTTCTTTCAACCACTTGTAAAAACTATCACTTGTAGATTTTTCACATAAACATTTTTCAAGAATGATGCCGATTCATACTCCACGATTACCAACTTGGGAACTCCTGCAAGTCAGAATTTCAAACAAAGAATGCTGACACCCAAGCCTAACCAGCTTTGGATGTACCCGGTTCAATTTCACTTGGTCTTTGAACATTCCTTTTTGATTCATAGAATTATTTTACCCCTTTGGCCCTACCATCGACCATTTTTCCAAAAATATGTTTTACTTTCCCATTGAAAGCCTTTTTGACATCGAATTCATTCTTTTCAGAATAGAATTGATTCGAAATTTCCACATTTCCAAATTTTGATTTTAAATTTGCAGCCCGCAATGGTGGAAAGTTAACATCATCCATTGGTGGTACTGACTTTTCTCTTTTTAACTCAACTTGTGGCTCCTCTGACTTTGACGAGTCAGATTCATCGCCAGAAAGTGGCTCTTTTGCTTCCGAAGAAACAAATTCATCGCCAGATTTAACCTCTGATTTCTTAGAAACCCACGTTTGATTGTTAAGATTCACTCTTCTTTTGTAAAACCTTTTAGAACACTCACCAACTTCATATGTTGAATTTTTAAACATTTTAAATTTTTCAGTTGGTGGTTCAGTTTTATCAACAACTTTTTCTTTGAGTTTAGAAGACACTCCATGTTGTGTGTTGGTTGCCTTTGGACAGTTCCAAGTGATGTGACCAACTTTTTTGCATCGGTAACATGTTCTTGTCTCCTTTTTCTGATTAGCTTCATTCTTCTCATGTTTCTGTTTTTCTGCAAGAAACACTTTATTCGATTGTTTCCAGAATAAGCTCTTTTTCTCTTCTTCAGAACTTGCCCCTGAAACAAATACTGTTTTTGATTTAAAATCTTTAATATTTTGATTATTTTCAACATCAAAACCCAACCCCTTCTTCTTGAAATTGCTTTTATGATTCGGTTTCTTTTGATGACCTGGACCGAAACCTTTCTTTTTGTTTAAACGTTGTTGAACTCTAGAAGTATATTTAGGTTTTGAAAATCCCATTTTATCTTTTATTTCTGAAAACTTTATTTTTATCAATTTAAAAACTGTTTTAATATTTTCAATTTTCACATTTTTAATTGGAAATTCCTCATCAGAATATAATTTGTCTGAATCATTCAAAGTATATGCCACTTTGATTGGTTCATCATTCAAACTATTTTCTGTTTTCGGAATCTCTTTATTATGACTAATCTTGACCGATGAACTCGAACTGTTGACTGATGAACTCGAACTCTCAGATTCAGACTTTGACTCTGACTCCTCATCCTTATCCAACACCTGATCGACCACCTTCTTTATTAACTCAGACTCATGATCAGTGTCAGACGATGTGAATGTGACGTCAATGTTGTCTGGTAACTCATCAGTTGTTTCAGAATTTAACTTTATATTGACTGCCTTTTTTCTTGTTCCGAATTTGGTTTTCTGGGAGAATAACCTTCCCAGATCGGAGGCGGACACTTGTTATAATTTGCACTTTGTTTCTTACCAGTATCCGTATCTTCCGACTTCTTATCTTGAAAGGCTTCAAAACCTGCTACTGTCGGATAGATTCTATCAATCAAGTAATCAGAACTTGAGTAACTCATTAGCAATCGTCTGATTCTTTCATTCTTAATCTTTTTAGTCTCCAATTCCTGCTACAACTTCGCACACTCATCAATATAGTGATTAATGGCCTTCTGCTTAGACATCATCACTGCATTCATCATTGTCAATGCATCTTCCCTTTCTGAGTTTATCTTTTCCAACTGGTTGACTGTTCTGTTCTGTTCAACACATCATAAGATTCTTTCACATACTTAACATCGAACAAGAATTTTTCTTTCATCTTGTCTAGCTCACTAAACTTCTTATCTTTCTCTTCACAATGTTTGCATGGTTCCAAACATTTCAGACAAGGTTTTGTGACCTCTACAATATTTTCAATCTCAACATTCTTCTCAACAACTTTAACTTCTTCACTCTGTACATACTTCTCTTCCTGAGCAACATTCTCACATTTTACCTCTTTCTTTTCTTTTGCGGCTCGTTTCTCCTTTAGCTTCTCCAATTTATCTGCAAAATAAAATTTGAAACTTTCAGGAGATAAATGAGTTTTACCAATGTTTATTTGTTTAATTTCTTCATCATCATCACTGCTATCAATTGGTGATTGATCAAAGACTGGTGTCTTTTCTGAACTATCTTCTGAAGAGACAGACTCTCCATCTTGACTTTTCTCATCATTTGCAAACACATCCATCCATTCTTTCATCAACTCTGGCTCTTGAATGATTTGTGCAACAAATGCTCTAAACTTTGAGTTACTTTCAACCGGAATATATTTGTTCCAGCTAAATCCCTCTGGCAATCTTTCATCTTCTTGATCTGGAGGCATAGTAATACAAGCTTTCTTCTTTCCATCTTAAACCAGAATAGTACGGGATGATGACGGTTGTTGAGCTACCTGATGATATATTGCTTTCCGATAATATTCATTGTTCCCGAAAGGATTCTGATCTCCACCTGCTTCTCGGTTGGTACATTCCCTCTTGAAATGTCCTTTTTCCCTGCACCGAAAACAAGTAACTTTAGACTTATCAAAACCTAAAGTAGAAACATTAGCATCACGTAAGTCATCTCTTCCGGTAATCTGCTTAAATTTCTCAGCTCTCCTCAACACGCTCGCTAAACACCACTTAATATCCATTAGCTCCATTTCCTCATCATCAATCTGATCATAATCCTCTTTTGTTAACATAGGATTTCCGATCCTTCCCGCAACCAAACTCTCATATGATTCTAACACAGTAACTAGTAATGCCATATGACCTTTAGCGACTTCTTCAGAGAAATTCTGACTTTTCTGAAGATGCAAGCGATGTTGCATTGTAGCACATGACCATTACCATTGTTTGAGCTTTGAGACTCATAATTTGAAGTTGAAACATTAGGATTAACACTCGGATATGAAGAAAATCCACTGTTGTTGAATGAACTTTGATTGAGTGATCCGGATGAGTTTTGTGCGCTGAAAGCGGTCTGGATCTTTGGACTAGCTTCAACATTTTGAATATTACCTTTGAAATACATCTTGATATCTTGTTGACCACTTGAATTGTTCATTCTAGCAATCTTTTGTTGTTCAAGATCTTGTCCTTCAAGTTTTTCAATGAATTGAGCAATCGACAATCTATCATACTCTCCGGTATTCTTCAAAATCATAAGATATGTACCCCATTCATTTTGAGGTAAAGCATCAGCTAATTTTTCAACCCATTCCTCTCGATCTTTATTGATATCCAACCGAGTCATTGAACGCACTAAATGACAATATCTCTCAATAAGAGTCTTTGTAGTTTCACCCGGCAAACTTGAAAACAATTCAAATTCTTTCTTTAATAATGATTTTTATTCTTGATCATCTCCATACTTCCTTCGAATTTTGTGCGAAGTGCTTCCCAAATCGAACGTGCACTACCATCATGTTGAAGTAATACGAAAATATCTTCTTTCACAGCTTGTTGAAGTAAACTGATCATCATTTTTTCTGCCTTGTACATGTCTCTCTCTTTATTCGAAAATTCAGAAATAATCTTTATAACTCCCACATCAGAACGAGGTTGAACATACTTAGTTTCAATACAAACCCAAGACATTAGATGATTTGCTTGAACCCAATTCTCGAACCGTTCTTGCCTACTGAAAAAATTCTTCAATGCTCATCAACTTCGGGGGTTTTTGTAACGTTCCCATTTCATTTTCCATGTTTACGTTCTGAGCAACTGAACTTGCAGTAGCTGAGGTAGTACTGAACGCGTTATAGAATTCGTTTTCCATGTTTCGGTATCGAAAGTTCACAATAACAGACTTTTCAAACGATCTGAGTTTTCAAACGATCTGGAATTCAACCCGTGCGACCTGGAGTCAACTCGTGCGACCTGGAGTCAACCCGTGTGACCTGGAGTCAATTCGTGCGACCTGGAGACACTTTCAAACGACCTGGAATTCAGGTCGTGTGACCTGGAATTCAATCTCACACGATCTGACGATGTTTCACACGATCTGAGCAGGATTCATATGACCTGAACATAATCTCACACGACCTGAAGATGTTTCAAGCGACCTGAGCAGGATTCATACGACCTGAACATAATCTCACACGATCTGAAGATGTTTCAAGCGGTTTGGACATAGATTCACTCCGTTTGAAATTTCTAAGTCCAAAAAATTCATCATTTTGTTAAATTTTAATCAGTTTTTAGATAGATTTACCGTCTAATTTGTTCACAGATTGTTTAAACCAATGTTTCATGTGTTATATCACGAAACCAGATCATTGTAACCGTAAAAACTTGGTAAATTTGATGAAAAAGTATAGAAAAGTGGGTAGAAAGTGAGTAGAAATCAGATTTATCCGTGAAAATTAGCTGAAACGGTAAGAACTCTTCCTCCTGAGCTCTGATACCACTTGTAGGATCGGGATTCGATCAAACGAGTCGTTCAGAAGAATTCTCGATCAATACGAAAGGCGGAATCAGACGTATTGATGTTATAACAGCTAGATTTGCTCGTAGATTCACTTTAATTGTCGATTGTATTGATTTGACAAAGTTACACGAGCTGGCGACACTTTGGCAGAGCTTCTCTACCGGAATCCAAAAGTTCTCCAAAAGTTCTAAATGAATACCCAAGACCACATATATATAGGTGATGACAGACCCCATGGACTGGCCAGACCTCACAAACTGGTCAGACCTCACGAACTGGCCAGACCTCACGAACTGGCCAGACCCCACGAACTTGGTCACCTCGTGCAAGGTGGCTGGTTCAGGTCTGTTTCCCGTTTCTCTCGTTCAACGTGTCCTGGTCTATCTATTCTAGTTACATGACTCGATACAAGACATAAGACGAAGTCAACAGACATATGCACTAACAATTTTTTTCTCAACAGTGGTTAGGGGTGAGGTAGGTGACAGAGGATTAGAAAGTTTCTTTGATCAAACACTGTTTATTCATCAGTGGGTGAGCTTTAACAGTTGTTTTGAACATCTGTTGCTCTAATGAAAGACATGATTTTGACTTGTGATATCACAACATCATATCCAACATCTGTTAATGGTGATTGTGAGTTACCTGCAGAAACAAATTCTTAACAAAAGCATTTTAGATGCAAATTTATCAGTATTAACATAACAACAGGGTTTACAGGTATTTTAGATGCAAAAATCTAGGTATTTTAAAAATTCCATAGATTTTGACAGTTGTTGAGTATCCCAGATGATTACTACATCTTACTTTGACCACACATTTTGTGTTTTAATCTTTTGAGTATGTAGAGTAAAACATGTGCAGCCAAACATTTGAAGCATGTTAACAATCAATTACAGATTTAAACTTGAGTTCATGAATGAAATGATCCAGGCCCTTAACACCAACTCCTCTTGACCCGTTATCAAGGAATATAATACCCTAGGCAAAAATAAAAAAGGGTATTACATTCTAACTGATATTTGGATTTTTACCATCTAAAACAAGTAAAAATGCAAAATATATATCATTCTTTAAGAAAAATGAAGAATAATATATCCTGTTTTATTTAAAAAAAAATCTTTACAAGAAAAATAAGTAAAGATTTCCTGAAAACAACATCAATTAGATCTGGTGCATTTTCAAAGTCAATGTAACTTTTAATTAGGTCAGAATCACTTCATTCTCAACTTTAGGAAGATGGTCAGTGGTTTGAAATAAATTTCATAACCACTGTTTGATACCATTACCTTGTTAAATGGTTGTAACATTGAGGTAGCCTGTTCACAATGGTTTTGAAAGTCCTCTGTGAACTTTTTTCTTTTGTACCATGTGAAGAATTTTCTGAAAATTCGGCCAAATCATTTTTGTAGATAATTATCTAATGATACCCTTGTTACCTGAACCTTCCCTGATGCAGTGATTGTACATGGTTGTTTGATGACATATGTTTCGCCAAGGATCTATGCTTATTTTAGGTTTTTTCTTTTGTAGGACCCACCTGTGAACTCTTAAGTGTTTTAGATTTATACTCTTTTCTTTTGATTTCAAAAGTTTTGAGATAAACACACTTTTGAGTTTTTGTAATTTTTATTCTTTTCCTTTTTCACCCTTTCCATAGATAAGTTCTAAAACTTCCACTGGAAGGTTTTTAAGGAAAGAATACTCTTTACAACACTGATATTTCACTGTCATAGTTTTGAGTTGATCCATGGTTATATCTGATGCAAATTTTGAGACTACTGATTTTCATCTTAATTCTAAACAATTTTATATTTAACTTTTGAAGGTTTTCAAAATTGTTGTTCACATATAAGATTTTGTTCCTAAGGTTTTGTTCATCTCTCATATGTTACCAAGGGCATAAATGCCATTTTTCTGAACATAAGTCTTTAATGACATGAGATAAACCCTTAGCATGTGACAACTGGCACAAAACCGGTAATTTCCGTACAATTTAATTAATACTTAATGACTGCAATTATGTGCTTAAATGTCAACATTATCTGATTATATGCTATACATGTGAATTCATGCACGTTTTATACTACAAATATGGCTTTATGCATTAATGATAGCGTTGCGTCAGAAATACTAGTAAACTCACCGGTAAGACACATTGTGTCAACAATTCTGCAGAAAGCAGTCAGACAATAGAATTGGGGCCTAGGTGTAGGTCCAACGTCAAGAATACATTAAAACCCAAGAATGTATACATGGGTTAATATATAGACTTTCCGGAAGCTAGAATATGCACTAAAAAGCACCCGGAACGCGCTTTAAATGCAGAATTCCGCACAAATCAGCTATAATCAGCTTTTTAACACATAGATATCATGTAGAATTCATGTTTTATTATCCAGAATACCCTCCTAAGTGTTGGGAATTAAAAGGGTCACAAAATGGTACATAAAGGACACTAAACGGTGCAATTTAGCACTTTAACGAACCGATACTTAACCAAACAACCGGGCATTACCCGAAACATCAAAATATTACTAGAAGCATTGTTTTAATATTTCTGAGCTAGTTATGGTCCCCGAACACCATAACACCTCTTATAACATAATAACACATCAAGTCCCTAGACTTTACACTTGAAACTTAACCTATTTATGTAGCTAGTAAATTAAAATTTACACTCTACCCCCCCTATATTGTTTACGGTTGCAATGGGGTGGCCCCCACCAAAATTGCCAAGATCCTACAAAATCCATTTTTGAACTTTCTTGGATTCACTTTGATTTTCCTTGGATACACTTAGATATTATGTGATCTTGTATATATATGGTGGAAGATTATATAAGCTCTCATTCATTCACACACACCACACTTCTTCTTCCCCTCCTCCCTCCCACCTACGGCCGTGGGCCACCACCCACACCACCACCATCTTCATCCATTGTTCATCCATTCCAAGTTAGTTACAAGGTGCAAGAAGGTGTTTAAGGAGGTTTAGAGCTTGTGAATCTTGAAGAACCTTCTTCATTTGCTTTTACCCAACCCATTTGTCATCTTCAACCTCTTGTGTTCTTCCCTAGCCTTATGCTAGTAGTAAGCTCCTTGTAACTTGTTACTTCATATTTTGATGGTTAAAAGATGATGAATATTGTTAATCACAAGAACACAAAAGAACATGATCATGATACTTTAACATAAGCTTAAAAATATAAGAATACATGTTGATTGTGTTGATTTGCTTCTTGATGAATGATGATTTGTGCTAGTGATGTTAGACATCATAAGAAACCTACTAGATTGTGATTAAACACATGATCTAGTAAGTTAAAGTGGTGATCTTGTGAAAGACCAAGATCTTCATGCTTTATATCTTCATGAACTTGAATGATGAAATTAGTGTTCATATGTAAAGGTGATTTAAACAAAATACAAATATTGTAAATAGATGATTACAAAAATAATTTTCTCAAGAAACCAAGTTTATTTATGAGATTTACAAAGTCATGGTTTCTAAGTAAACTAATAATATTTTTAGTGTTTAAACAATACTAGGAACATGATTGTAACAAGAAAAATACAAAAGAAATATTTTTAGAAAAATCATCTTACAAGTTGTAAATGACTAAATATGTTAATAAAGTAATTTACAAACAAATAACCATGTTTTTAAGGGTAACTAAACCTACTAAATAACATGGTAAGTTACTACAAGTTTTTACAAAAACTTCAAGTTCATGATGTAGTATAATTTACTTGATTTTGACACTCGGTAAGTGTTAAATGAGTTGATGATTGTTGTGGTGATTTTAAAAGAAAATAAACACATGTTTTGAAAACATGGGAAACCTCCATTTTTAGGGGAAACTATGTCAAAATTTCTATAGAATTTTGACACTTAGAAAAATATAAGTTTTGGAGAAACTTATTCCCTAAAAACTTACCTAAAAAGCATTTTACCAAGGTTTCCCTAATTTTTATGTAAACTTCAAGTTAAGAAATGACGACTTCTTCAAGATAAAAATTGATATTAAGTATGTATATTTTTGAGGAAAATATATATATTTATTGAACACCAAATTTTGTGCTAAGTGTATGTAATATGTATTATATGTAATAGTGTATTAAGACTTGAAAATACACTAAATACTCCTAAGGAGTAAAAATACAAAATACACATACTACATGCATAGACAAATACAAGAGAATATATTTATGAAAATATATTACTTGATAGATTATATAACTTGGACAAGTTATGAACATGAAATGAAGTTTTGGACAAAATACATAACTTGGGTGAAAAATACAAGATACTTATATTTATTTTCGAGAAAATAATATAAGCAATATACATAGTTAAAAATATAAATTATTTTTAACACAAGAACACATACATAAAAGATGGTGACTTGTACTTGTGCGATACAAGTCTAGTGACTAACGTTAATAAAACACGTATAGGTCACGACGCTATATAAGAAAACCCGGTGAAGTTTACGGCGCAAGAAACGCAAAGTTGTGAGTTCATGCTCCCCCTTTTCTTTTAACTGTTTCCAGTTTTATAACTTCGGGGGTGAAGTACATGTTACTAAATGTTTACATACAAGTGAGTTCATGTCCGCACTTTTAATCTTTTACATACTCTTTAAACTTGGGGAAAATACATGTGTTATGGTATGCTGGATACAAAGACTAAGGAATGATACTTTAAATCGTGTCACGAATAGGGTACCAGAAGCACCATTAATCAACAATATACCTAGACCGCAGAACAAAAGGTTAGATCTAATGGGTTTTTGGACAGCCACACTCTTGGTGATAACTAGTACCAAGTAGTGCTTTTGTGTCTCAGTCGTGAATCGACAACTAGAAAAATGCCTATGGTTTGGATGCTTCCTATGTCGTGTCACATGTTAATGGCCTTGCAACCCATTAACAATCTCGATACATACAGAAATACTTGATTTATACAAATTACATACCATGTTTTCATACAAAGTATACAAACGTTCAATACAAAAACTGCATGAATTCACACCAACATTATGTTGACGATTTTCCAAAAACTCACATGTATTTCAGGTAACTAAAGTGGATGTGCGCGCGATCATACTCTTGCTCTTGGATGTTGTTTATGTTTATCTTTGAATAAAGTTGTAAACTTTTCAGACAATATGATGTCTTGTGATGTAAACACTTAAACTACGTTTTCAGTTATGTAATGTTTGACATTTGGAGTTATTTTCATGAGCATGTAGTATGTTTACCAATCGTATGCAATGAAAACCTTTCATGATCACACCTCGTGCTTCCGCCTTAGAAAGGGGTGTGACATAGCAGCAGTCAATCATGGAACCAGTCATAGTTTTCATTACAAACACTCATAGATCTATGAAAGACTATATCCAATCCGAGATTATGAAATTTTACCAACTTTAACAATCATCGATAGTTTATATCAGATTATCAGTGTTACGTGAATCCTATGCGATAGATGACATCTTGGTTGTTTTACAAAAGTTTTTCGAATAACTAACTTTAAACGTGATTACCCTTTACTTTTGTTTTTCAACAAATACGATCAACCTTAGTATTAATAAATTTTGAGCTGAACTTTTATGTCAAATTGATTGTTAGATCGAATTGGACTGTCCTTGCTCTGATACCAATTGTTAGGATCTGAGTTTCTTATGATTGTGCTTGTTTGATAATAATGAAGAAATGGATGAATAAAAGAAGGATCAAATGCAACAAAAATGGAAACAAACTTTACAACACAATCAGAGAGAAATAGTTTTCAGTAAACATACGCTTTTCATTAAGTCGAATGATTACAAAACATAATGATTACAATACATGCTTACATACTAAAACTCCCCCTCAGCATGAGCTCAATGGTTAATCGTATAAGATGATTGGATTGAAAGAGAAAACTCCTTGGATAGAACAGTATAAACTGTTCTATTTATAGTACAGATCAAACCACTGAGAATCAAAGCTAACATCACCATGAAAGTGACATCTAACAAACTAATAAACTCTAAGGACTGTTACATACAACCACTGACTATCAAACAATTGATTACATAGACACTGTTTCTATAAACTACTGTTTCACTTTCCACTGATGTAGTTTAAGCACTGATGTTGAGCATTGGTGCTTTCTTCAAAGGTGATCAGTCCTTGAATGAGCAGTACTTTAGTCTTCAACAGTACTTAGGAGATATCAGTAGATAGAGCTTCAGTTCTATAATCTTCATCAGTGCTTGGCCTATCAGTGGTTTGGATGATCCGTGTTTGGAGACTATCAGTTGTTAGATCCACTGTCAAGGGGAAAGTCTTTGTATAAGCACTGATTATGATGATCCACTGCTTTGAACCAGTTGTGGCTATATATCATTTGTTCCTTTGTAGGGTTCAATCCTAACAAATCATATGTCGTCATGGTATACCCATTGACATCATCTCTGACCGTGATGGTCGTTTCACCTCGTGTCTTTGGCAAATCTTTCAATCCGCTATGGGTTCTCACTTGAATCTTGGTACAGCCTTTCATCCTCAAACGGATGGACAGACTGAACGTATTATCCAAACCTAGAGGACATGCTCCATTCGTGTGTCATCAACTTTGGTGGTAACTGGGATGTACATTTACCATTGATCGAGTTCTCATACAACAACAACTACCATTCCAGTATTTAGATGGCTCCTTTCGAAGCTTTATACGATCTCAAGTGCCGATCCCTCATCAGTTGGCATGAGATTGGTGACAAGCAACTTACTGGCCCTGAGCTCATTCAAGATACGACGGATAAGATTCTTCAAATCTGCGACAACTTACTCAAGGCTTGAAGCTGACAAAAGGCGCAAGCCTTTGGAATTCAATGTTGGAAACCACGTTCTACTCAAAGTATCTCCCTGGAAAGGAGTGAGACGTTTTGGCAAAAAGGGAAAGCTCGCCCCTCGTTATGTGGGTCCTTTCAAGATACTCGAAAGGATTGCCAAGGTGGCTTATGGACTCGACTTACCTCAGGAACTTTGCAACGTACATCCGACGTTCCATGTCTCAAATCTCAGGAAGTGTTTAGCAGATGAGGAACTGCAAGTTCCCATCGAAGACTTGCAAATAAATGAGACTCTTCATTTTGTGTAAAAACCGGTCGAAATCATGGACCGAGGCACCAAGCGGTTAAGGTGCAACAAGATTTCCATAGTCAATGTTTGATGGGAAGGAAAGCGTGGTGCCGAATTCACTTGGGAACTCGAGAGTGATATGAAGACCAAGTATCCACAACTCTTCGTTCAGTCTTCCTCTTAGATTTCGGGGACGAAATCTCCTAAACCAGGGAAGACTGTAATGCCCCGCGTTTTGATACCTTCTTACTAATAGCAAGTCTTGTCGTACTTCCTAGCGTTGACGCTTTTACTCTCGTGTATCTTACCTTTGAATCTTCTGTGACTCGAGACGACTGATCAAAATGAAAATGAGACTATTTTAATCAAAATTGTGTTAAACTATGTGCAAACTATTACTCTATGTGATGCTTCTTACATGAGAACGATATGTTTATCTAGATTCTTCACTCTTTGTTATGCTTTGATACTTAATGAATGAGAAACTAATTTAACACGAATTCGAAACACGAAATTACTCTTGTTATTTATGCTATTTGAATGTCTAGATGTAATAATACTATATGTAATGGCTACTCACAATAATACGCAACGCAACACATAACCTCGCTCGCAAATGAATCAAAGTTGGAAAAATCTAACAAAACACAACTCACTATCCGAATGGAACTTATCCATCCGGATGGAGCCATTTGGACATGGCCATCCGGACTTAACCTATCCGGACATGGCCATCCGGACCTAACCATCCGAGCGAATCGACACGACAACATCACCTATAAATAGCGGACTTGAGCCTTCATTTTCCCCTTTCACCTCTGCTCATTCGCTCTCAAGTTCCCTACACCGATTCAAGGCTTTTTGTAAGCATTTCTCCCTCAATCTTTCCATTTTCCACCTTGATTCCACTTCTACTCCATTCTTTTTCATCAAAATCACATACACGCACACTCACACTTCAACTTGTCTCAAAAACCACTGATTGTGGACATCTCAAAGATAGTTTCCACTCGTTTTGCTTAGGCAAACTGTTGTGGGGCATCAATCAACCGAGATTGATCCAAAATCTAAAGGGTTTTCACATTTTTAGGCAAGATCTAATGGATTTTTACATTTTACAACCTATCTCTGAACTCCTTTTCAGTTTTTACACAATATTGGAGAAATCAGGACTCTGTCGGACTCTCGATTCTTTCCATAGTCGAAAGCCGGCTCGAAAACTGATTTCCCCCGAAGAGATGGATCGATTAACGGGTCGAGCATGAATCTTCATCAAGAACATACATACGATCGAATAGGCAAGGCCTATTCGCCCGAATGGACTAGGCTTGGTGTTTTCCGTTGCTCGAGTCCGTCAACATGTCCGTCTCCGTCAACCAAAACCGTTGTTTGAGAAAAGTTTTACAAAAACTTCAACCACAGGCCATCCGTCCGGATGGAACCCATTCGTCCGGATGACCTGACCCTGTTAATATCCTTTGTTTAACTTTTTTTACCACAACTGGTAAAAACATTTCTAATCAAACTTCGAAAATTTTAACAGTTCACAAACAACCATAGGCCATCCGTCCCGAATGGCCATCCGTCCGAATGACCATCCATCCGGATGGAACCCATCCGCCCGGATTGGATTGACCCATCCGTTTATATAGACTGTTGAACACTTAACTCGTTTTTGCACTATTTGACACTCTGTTTTCGACCGGGTCAGCACTTAGAGGACTTATGCTCTGTTCCCGCACGCAGGCTGATCCAGCACTCCCTTCAATCCAACCAGACTGTGTCTAGTTTTCAAGCACGTACTGTGAGTATACTCGATCCCTTTTCGTTTTAAACACTTTGGGATGCAACATGTATTCTACATAAACACACGACACTTGAAACTTGTTTATAATCATACTCTATTCACTATTAAACATGAAAACATGATACTTGTGATACTTGTGAGTCTTATATGCTACGTGAACGTTGAATCTTATGTTTAGCCGACCTTGACAATTATAGCGCTATAGGAGTAACGCACCGCCGTTGATACCTGGGGTATTGTTAAGTTTGATACTTTTACCTCCTCCTCGTTGTGACAATGTAGGAAAGGCACTTCGCGTTGGAGACTTGGGTTAACGTACAAATTACTTAGCCTAGCATGTTAGCAACTTGTACTGTGATTTTCATGTTGGATATGAGTAATTAAACATTTTAAACTTCTTATGCTATGTATTAAACTTGTATACTCGCCATATTTTTTTATTGATTTTATTTTAATACATGTTGCAAGTTGATAGGTTGGACGTTGAAGAATCAATCAAGGGTGACTTTAGATACACGCCTTAGAAAAACAATATTTTGAACAATGTTTGAATTTTGATGATGTTTGATACAATTTTGACTATGTTTTGGTTTGTACGACAAACTAGTTCTTATTATAAATTTTGATTAATCTATATTGACACGAGTAGCATTATATGCTTTGAGCGATTTGTTCGTCCCGCCCCGATGTTTCCGCCATCGGTTGGGGTGTGACATGAAGACACATCTCTGGGCCTTTATTGCCATGATCTATGATGTTGAATGATTTTTTTCTTGTTTTTCATATATATACATATATATTATGGTCTTTTTCTACTATCTTTGTATTTACTATTAATATTTTAAAAGTCGGGAAATGGGGAAAGAAATGTTGAGAAACAAAGCATTAATGTTCAAAGGGGAATTGACGTGGTGTCAGAGTACGTATGATTTTTATTATATTTTTAAGTACTTTTTACTCTTTTATCAAGTTTTAAATTTATAAACACGATATAACACTATCACTCTCTACAACACGCTAGGGAAAGTGCATCCATCGTTGGTGTAGCATAGTGATGGTAAGATACCGAGGTCGTTCAAGGATACAAGGGCTTTTAATACCGGAATATCGTCGATGTCTAATTTAATCAAATTTTTGAGCAAAGATATATAACACGTTAAAAAACCAAATAAATAAAGAAACAAATAGACAAGATAGAATCACTTGATTCTAACTCATCCTTTATGTATCCTTTGATAATTTCCGCACTTTGGGTTTTTTAAGAGACTATCTTAGTTATAGTGGCATGTCCCTCTTTAGGAGGCAATGCTACCCTCAGCCATATTGGTCTGAGTCAGTAGGGATACAGTCACCCAAGGCCGGAATATTGAAAGATAATTAAGTAAGTTATTAATGTAAAATGTGGCATGTCCGTGTTTTGGAGGCAACGCTACCCTCAGCCATATTGGTCAGAGTCAGCAGGGATACAGTCCCGCATGGCCGGTTTAAGTTTTAATAGTAGTATATTTTTAAGGGATTCAAGTCATTCTTACTTCCCCCATTTTGATGTTATCTGCCTCAAAGGAAGTCCTAATAAGCTTGAATCAAGTCCCTCCAAGATCTATACGCTGAACGAGGCAAGAACTTTACCCATACCACCCTTCTAACCCCCTTCCAGGCAGTTAACGTGCTTTATATAGACCGTAAACACACGAATGATTGAATCAACAAAACATGAAAAGATGATAGAATAAAGTTCACTTTCAATATAAAAACTAGTTATTAAAGTCATAATACATACCCAATTAAAAAGTTTACCAAAGCTTGGAAATAAAAAGTAATACATAAATGATTTGTCTTCACCAAGTGATGTAAGAGATTAGCCAAGCATGACCTTTGTTTGACAAAAACTCTTACGATCAATCTTGGATCCCGACACTATTACACACACTTTAAAGATGGATGATGGATGAATGTGGTGGATGAAGGTGGTATTATAGTGGTGGAGTGGTGGCAGGTTTGAGAGAATTGGTTTGCCAAGGGATGAGTTGCAAGTGAACCAAGCACCTCTATTTATAGCTGAAAACAGAAGGGTTACACAGCCCCGTGCCCTTCTCCTTCTCTGTCTTCATTTAATGAGCTTGTCAGTCCAGATGCTCACATAGCCCGTGGCCATTGTACTTGTTGTACGATCCAAGATTTGCGAATCTGAGAGTTGACCACGGCCCGTGTCCATGTGACATGACCCCGTGTCCCTTGTCAGCTTCTGTTTGTCTTCTTCTTCACGGAATCTTGGGTGGGGCATGGCCCCATGCCCGGCAGGCACGCCCGTGCTTAGCTTCTGATTTGTTGTTCTTGGTCTTGGGGTGAAGCTCGAAGGGTTGGTATATTATATCAACTTCCCTTCTTTTTGAACATTTAAGCTCTTTTAATCCTGAAAATCAAATGTATACAAAGAAACACACTTTTTCCAACATTAGTACTTAAAATGGTTGTTTTTATATCTTATTTGATATAATCTGTATGTTGCTTTTTGTGCATATCAGGATTATAAAGGGAAATAATGTTCAAGTAATAATCTGGCCAAAAACAAATAAAGTCTTACCAGACAACATTTCTTATGAAAACAAAATGACCAAACAAATTTTTAGATATCAAATAGAAAATCATTTACTTCACGAATAAAGTTCTGATAAAATCTGATGAAAAATCAAACAAAATGGTCAACAAAAAAGTTTTGTAGATGTCAAATAGAAAATCATTTAATTCACAAAATGAATTTATAAAGTGGTTAATCAAATAATCATGTTAACTTAAAAACAAATTATTCATAATAAACAAAGTTATTTCTCTTTCTCCTATGTTAGCAAAAAATTCTCAGATTTTGTACACATAAAAGAAAAATCATTGGATGGTTGATTTATGATATTTACTAAAGCAAATGAGATAACAAAAATTCTAATAAATTTATCAAAATTCGTCTCAAGATCTGACAGAATCATGCATTCAAGGAAAACACTATGTAAGTTCAAAATTCTGCCCAAATCTCATGCCTTCTCATCTCAAAAAAATATCTCACGCTTTATCTATCTGATGATCTATTGTCAATTCTTCAGATGTTTTTTATAACAAAAACATTCAATTATTAATTAACATATCATAAACCAACTTAAATACTAACCATCCATGATCCCATACCGTATAAATACCTTTCTTCAATCCAAGAGAACATTCATTCACCAAGAAAGTCGAAACTCACATACAAGCCCTAGAATTCTTGTATTTGAAAGAAAAATTCTTCACCAAATCGCCATGTCTGCTTCAATCTCTGTCAACCTCAACATTATAGCTGTGGAACATGAAGTACTACTTGTCAGCGAGAACAGATTCCTGGCTTTAAAAGACAATAAACTTCAGGTGAACGCCCAACATCAACTATACGACCAAAGATGCCTAATTTGGTAGAATATTTGATGAATTGTCCCCTGAAACAAGCCATGACAAAGACTACAGAAGTAGCCGAATGATCCTTCAACAACTTGTTCATACTCTTGAAAACGCAGCTGACAAAAACAACAAGGAAATGAAAGCTCATCTATGGGGAAATATATCTGTAACCATAACTCCTAAGAAGATCAGAGAATGGTTAGAATTTTCAGTCAAAAGTCAATACATTGATGCACCAAAAAAGGGAGAGTTGCTGTCAACACTCAAAAATCTGGGTTATAAAGAAAACATAAAAAAGATTGGAGTTTTTAAAAGAATGGAATTGCCTACCTTCTGGCAAGTCCCCATGTAGACATTGAACAAATGTCTGACATAAAAGATTGGTGGAGCTAATTAGATAAATACTTCCATTCTAACAATCATGTATGGGCTCATTACTGGGTACACAATTGTTTACGCAACGAATCCTTCATCTGATGAAAAAAATAGTTTTTGCCAAGAATGGAAGAATCACCACTCACTTACCATATCCCAGATTTTGGGCAATAATAATAGCTGAGACCTTTGAAGAAAGGAGTATGGATATGCCAATATCTGAGGAGATTTGGAAATCACCAGTGATGGTACCATGGTGTGCTGATAGAGCATGGAGTTCGGTGTGATGTACCATTTTGCCAGAAAGTATGCTTAGTCTGATACACCATGATACTCCATTCAGAAAGAAGCATGAGCAACTATTCAACCTAGAAGAATTATTTGATAGTAGCTCTTCACAAGATGATGATCAGATCTCCAAGGTTCTAGATTTGGAAGATACAACTCAAAGATCAAAAGCAGGTGACAAGCCTCAGTCTAACAACAACTTCGTCCTAGAAAACATAGAGACAAGTGTTGAACAAAAAGTGTTGGTAGGAGAAGGACAACATCAGGAGACAGATGCAGAAAACATCATCGGGTCAGGTGTAAATGCCAATCCTTCTCTTAACTTTTTGTAGAACTCAACAGAGTCAGATTCTAATGATTCCGTTGAGGTAAATTATGAATTTGCTGCTAGAAAACCAAATGTAAATATAGAAGAAAGACTTGGTGGTTCCATAGATCTCGACTCTAGATCTGAAAAAAAAAGATGAGGAGGATGAGATGGCAACAGGTGGAGATCAGAATTCTGATCAAGGAAACATGGTTCAGGAAAATATGTTTTTCCTAACAACTCATGGAGAACCGTCCACAACGACAGTTCACGGAAATGAGGAAAATCCAGATATGAATCTGTTTCATAAATCTGGCAAAGGATATATGGATTGGTCTTATGACCAGTGTGTACCTTTGACAATAGTAAGAAGTGTGTCTTCTGTTGGTTTGGTAGCAGGAACATCTGTTGTTCCACCTTACCCAACAATAATGCCAACTATGAAAACACAGGAACTTGATGCAGCATGGAAAGATGTGATAAGCAAAGTAACAGAAAAGCAGCAGCTTACAGAACAACCTAAGTTTGTTGTTGAAGCAAAGCTAGACCAACTACCAGATGAGATGAAGAACCAAAAATCTAACATCATAAAATTGTCAGATTCAGTAGAAGTTATTAGAAAGCAAACACTAAAGAACACTGAAAATCTGCAGAGCATGCAGGAGGCCCCAGACAGCTCTCAAGACATCAACAACTTCACAAATGAATTCAAGAAGGTTACTCAAGAACTTGAAGAAATAAAGAATTGGATGAAGGATGCTATAAAGTTAAAATGAGCAGCAATTTCTGATGAAATTAAGAAGGAAATCAACAACTTGAAGGTGAGCAACAACACAATGGTGAATGAACTTGTCAGGTTGATTAAAGACTGGAGTAAGCACAAAGAGAATGTTCAAAAAGAGCTCAGTGGAATACATGCTGAGGAGAATAACAACAAAGTCTTAAGTAATGATGTGAAGTCGTTGCTGAAGAGACTAATCCTTCAACATTTCTTTGGTGTAAAAAATAAACATACATGATCTGATAACACCAACACTAGAAGAAACTTCAGAATAAGGAGCGTCAGCAACCAAGACAGCAACACCCACAACAGAACAAAGAATAACAGCACAAGCCACCACACCAAGAACAGAACTAAATGGTCCTCCAACACCTGTGTCAAAACCAGAAACTTTAATAATCTTATACCTAAGAAAAGAAACTGCACCAGAAAATCCATCTACAAGTGAACAAGCCAGAAAACAAACTTTCTCTCAACCAAAGAACAAAGAAAAACTGCAAACTTCACCCAAAAGAACAACCTTTGGTGATACAACTTTCAGTTTATCTTTGGTCCAAGGTACCAAAAGAAGGTGGGAAGAATTGGCTAATTCTTCAAAAAGGCCAAGAGAGTTCCTAGAAGAGATCTTCTAGAAAATGTCACAAGATACATATTAGAGGTTGCAAAAGAATAGATGTTGTTTCCAGAATATGACCTTAAACATTTCTACTGGGCAGAAAATGATGAGTTGGATAGACCACTGAGTCTTATAAGCAGAAATCTCCTCATAGAAAGAAATGAAAGAGGAGAGTAGAGTAGAGTTTTCACAAACCTTTGACAAATCCAATAAAAAGTGTAAGAAAAGTAGACACTTACTCAACTCTTGATGGTATATTTGGATTTCAAGACCATAACAAGTATACAGTAATAAGGGAACAAGGTGATGAACAAGTCTTCACTGATGCTGATCTGGCAAGTCTGATTCACCCAATTGATTTGATAAAACTGAGAAAAACTTATGAAGAAGACAAATCACACATCAGATTTGTTAGAAGGGCAATGGACAACATCAATAAGAGTGGCATAAAGCTATTCACCAGAATTGCCATTAGTGATTTTGATCTATGCATTCACTTTAATCATGTAGTTAGAGGAAACTTGCTCATATCACCTCCAAACACAAAGATCCCTGAAGAAATCATGGCTGAAGCTAGAACATGTTTAATCTTTGAACAACCTGAATTATTTGTCACTTATAGGGATATCAATGAGGAGAAAGAAATGTTCAGACTAAGTGACATATGCGAGTACTCTAACAAGACCCTCAACTACATTAAGGAATGCATGAACAAGAAACAAGAATAGCTGACGATAAAAGGACGTGCCAAGACAGACCTCAGAAGGCAGATTGAAGAAATAATAGATGAATGGATTGAAGCCAGAGATGTTTACAAATCTCTCTACAGAGAATGCAGCAAGCCTATCCCATAGAAAAAGAGATTGAAGACTAGAGATCTTTATCATATAGCTTGAAAAACATTTCTTTTTTTTTTATTTGGATGTCTGGATTGAACAACTATTCTGTTTTGATTTTGAAAGTTTCTCTTTAATTATTATCTTTTGGTTTGTATGTCATAGTAGCTATTTTCTTACAACACTTAGGAGGGAATTGTTAGGAAACTTTTTATAAGTTTTGAAGAAAAATGATGAAGAAAATCTAATCCTTTTGACTAGATTTGGTGATGACAAAGTCAACAGGTCATAATGAAGGAAGATGCAGGACAAATGGATAAAAGAAAGAGAACATCATCATCAAAAAGATCAGAAAGTCATTTTCAACAAGAGAAGAAGATAGGATCAGAAGAATCTGATGTTTTATAAATTTGATATTTATCATCATAATCTGATAAGATCTGATCATTAGAAATCTAATGATCAAAGACATCAGATTTCTGATAAGGAGTTCATTAGAATTCTGATGAAGCAACTTGATAAAACGATAAGGTTCTGCACGAACTCCAACGTGACTAGTGGACTAAAAGGATTCAATTAATATGCCAAAAAGCTACTTTTCATAATACAAGTGTATAAATAAACAATTAGTTATTCATACTCAATATTCTCTATGAAAAGAGAATAATACACCGAAGGAACAACTGAGTTAAGCCTCGCATTTACTACATCCTACAAAACTCCACCGCCCTTCACCACATAATTCTTTAAGTATTTGTTTGTACTAGCCAATAACCATATAATCACCTTGTAATCTTTTCAAAGTGATATAAATTTGAAAATTTTGTATCTTAGTTTTCTTGAAAGTTTGATTTCTAATTCCGCACATTATTTTCATACTTATTGAAATCACTTGCCAAGTTTAGTTAAAACATTGTTATCTGGGATCAACAGACTAGAAATTTATTTTAAAGAACGGTGTTCAAGATGATACTCAACCGAGAACTTTTTTCTGTTTTATATTTTTTTTCTTGTTTTCTTCTTATTTTACTTGTAATAGTTCCTAATTTACTGTTTTACTATGATTATTATATTGTAATTGAATAAAAGGGTATATATATATAGGTACGGGATCAGGAGAAAACACCCTAAAGTATGAGAACGGTGAGAACGGATCCTGGCCCAACACGTAGTAGGGGGCGCTAATTGATATGCAGGGGTACAATTGTCCTTTTATACGTTCCCTCCTTATTCGCGTTATAAATATGTTTCAAATTAAAACTCCAAAGATTTCGTGTTAGCTGTTACCTCTTTTCAAAGCTTTCTCAGATCTATGGCGTCTAACGTGGATTCTGTTCGACAAAGTAAAATTCGATGACGTGTCCTATTTTTGTTTCAGAAAATCATGCAACAGATATGGCGTTTTGTTCCTTTTATACTTGTTTCATTATTTTTTTTAAATTTATATTTTCATAATCTGTTGTATGCTTTTCAATGGCGTTGTTCATGTATCCAATTTATTCGTGCTTTCATTGTACTTAAACAATTAGTAAGAACTGATAATTGGAGTTTTCATTATTAATTTTAATCGTAATTTGGGATATAGTATATTTCTTATGTTTTTACGATCATTGGCGTTTTACACCTGATTAGTTTTGAATATTATTTAGTAGTATTTGTAAACATCAGTTATTACTATTTATTAATTTGTGTAAACATCAGTTTTGTTAATTATGGCGTTTTCATTATGATGTTATATTTTGTTAATTATTTATGTTGTTAACTGTTTTTAATTACCCATCTCATGGCGTTTTCATTATCACGTTGCATCAGTATTGTTAATTCATTATTTTTGTTAATCAATAAAGTTATGGTGTGCGTATTTTGACGTTTTCATCATGGTGTTTTAAATTATGTGTTTATTATGTCTTGTTTATTATTCAATTAATGGCGTTTTAATCTATAATGTTATTACGAGACATTTTCTTTTTTTTTAATGGCGTTTTTCTGAATTTTTTGTTCCTCACTGTGTTTTCTCAGACTAAGTTGCTTCCTCGAGTGAAAGGTTTTGCCCCAAAACTAGATTACCATTTATCATTCCTGACGTTAGTGAAGAAATAAAGCCCAAAATGGACATGATATTCACAAGCCTCGATGATTGTTATTCAATGTATGTTACGTATGCCAAGGCCTGTGGATTTTCAGTCAGGAAAGGGACTGAAAAGATAAACTCCAAAGGTGTATTACATATTAAGTATTACATGTGTACGAGAGCTGGGGTATATAAGGACAAGAAGGTTGATACGTTGGACCCCAATCAAAAGGAACGTTTAGTGCGATCCAACTTTTCAAAGAGGACTGATTGTGGTGCACTGTTATGTGTAATTTTTGAGGCTAGATCATGGAAGGTCTATAAGTTTGTCGAGGAGCACACCCATGATCTTGTTGAACGCCCTGATAAGCATTTTCTTCCAACTGAACGACACCTCACTCAGTTCCAGAAGCATGTTATACACAGCATGTCTAAGTTGAATTTGGGTCCAGTCAAGGCGTTTAATGTTATGAAGACTTGTTTTGGAGGTTTTGAAGATGTCAGTGCAAGTAAAGTTGAATTTAAGAACTACTAGAGACAAATTAACTTGTTTATAGGGGAATACGACGCCGATATGGTTGTGAGACATTTGGATGAAATAAAACATTCCCAACCTAATTTCTCGTACGATTACTTCACAGACGAAGACAATCGTTTGAAGGGACTTTTTTGGTGTGACGATCAAGCCAAACGTAATTACCACGTGTTTGGTGATGTGATTTTGTTTGACGCCATGTATCGTTCCAACAAGTAATATTTTATAATTCAACTTCTTCTGTTCTTTTTGGCGTTTTATGAGTTTACATGCAATGGAGTTTTATCAGTTTACATGCAATGGCGTTTTATTATTGTTTCGGTTCTCATGGCATTTTCATATGCAGATACGCTATGGTGTTTGTACCGTTCACATGTATAGACAATCATCATTGCAATGTTACATTTGGTGCTGCATTATTGGCGTCGGAAACTGCTGATACGTATATTTGGTTGTTGAGAGTTTTTCTAAAAGTTGTTGGTTCTCAACCAAAACTTGTTGTCACTGACCAAGATCCAGCAATGAAGAAGGCTATTTCTGCTGTATTTGTTGACACGAGGCATCGGTTATGCATGTGGCATGTGATGCATAAACTTTCTCTGAAGGTTGATATGCTTATTTTTACCTTTGGCGTTTTAGGATACACTGCGTTTTAAAATATATGGCGTTCTGTACCTTGTTACTGTTTTTTTAATTAAGTTTTGTCTTTGTGTAATATATATATGTTTTAAAATATATGGCGTTTTCGTGTTATACATAGGTTGGTGTTAGGCTATGCTATTCCACCAATTTCAAAGAACGTATTTGTGGTGTTGTGTGGACGGATATTCTTACACCTGAAGAGTTTGAATCAGAATGGGAAGTGGTTATCGGAGAGTTCAATTTAGCAGATAATGACTGGCTATCTGATATTTGCACTCAGGGAATCTTGGATCCCTGCATACTTTAGAATGGAAGAGCTGTCAAGCCTTATGCGAACGACATCGAGGTCGAAGAGTGAGAATCATTTTTTTGGTCAAGTGTGCAATTCAAAAGCTACTCTTGTTGAGTTCATGACTCATTACGAAACTGCAATAGAAGCACAGCGTCACACGCACCAGAAAAATGATCATGAATCTCGATACAAACGACCCCAATTGAAGAGTAATTACCAAGTGTTGGAAGGCCAAGCTGCTGACATATACACAAAAATATTTTTTGTGACGTTCAAGCTGAGCTAATTGGAATTTCGGATTGCATAAATCAACGTTACGAAGATCAGCCCGATGGGTTTGTTAAGTTTTACACAAATGACTTCCAGCATTCTTGTACATCCTTATTTGAGGTAAACAATGGCGTTTTGTTTTTTATATGGCATTTTTGTACATGGCGTTTTATCATAATCCATTTGTGTTTTTTTATTTTTTTTAGACAAACATTCTCTGTATGGCGTTATAGAGATTTTGTTTTTGGCGTTTTTCAGGTAATGTACCGTAAGTCTGATTGCACATGCAGTTGCTCATGCAGGCGTTTTGAGCAGTTTGGTTTGCTATGTAGACATGTATTCTATGTTTTGAGAAGTTTGAACATTAGGGAATTTCCAAAACAATACATTTTGAATAGATGGCGCAAAGAGGCTTCCCGAAACTGCTCTCCCGAATACTCAATTAGTGACCGAGCTTGATCCCGATGTGCAAAGTATGATGCGAGATATTATTTTTTCAACAGAATATACTTTGAACCGTTTATCTGATAATAAAGAGGAGTTATCCTTATACAAGAATCATGTTCAATCTTATATGAAGAAGGTTCAAGATATGCATATTGTTTCTCCCCCCGCTAGTACTAGGGATAGATTTGCGGAGATAACCGGTCAATATAAAAATGACAAGAATCCGATAAGGGTTCCTGTTGGGTATAAATCCAAAGGTTTTGGATCTCGGAAGCGCCTGAAATCTAAACAGGAGATAGCAATCGAGAAAAAGAAATTAAAGTCGAAACCCGAGGCCAAAGAAAGACAGTGTCAGAACTGCAAAGGCTTTGGACACTACGCATCGACATGCAAACATGTCGTAATTAAAAGAAAGATCGACAAGGTCTTCGAGAGCCAGTGAAGAGTAGTTTGGTGTTTTGTATTTTTCATTCTTACAGAACACACACAGATTTCAGTTTGGCATTTTGAATCTCTTATATATCATTTTTTCCATCTTTTTTTTCTACCTATTTGTTCATAACATGTTACTTCGAAGTTACATAACAAACAATACAAGATCGGACAAGCAGATCAAACGCCAAAAAAAAACAATGCCACTAAATAAAACTACCATAAACCTCTAATGTTGGTCATGCTAAACGCAATAATGTTTTGCTGAACGAGATGGACAACATTGTTAATCCTCAGTCAAGAAAGATGTCTAACGATGTTGTCCACCCCGTTCAGCTAAACTTTATTGAGAACAAAACTGAATCTCCAAGAAATGACGTTTTTGCAATTTTGTGGTTTTCGTATGTTTTGGTGTTTATATTGAGGATAGACTCAATAAGATTTTCCTCAATGAGATGGACAATATCCACGCATAAGGATTTTGCCCATCACATTGAGCGAAAGTTTACTAAGAAAATAGTGTATCTCAAAGAAACGTCGATTTGAATCTTTGATATTTGGGTTTTTTGGCGCTTCTAAGATGAATGGTATATAGGAAAACATGGCGTTTTAGGTTTGGTGTGGTTATTAGAAGGTCTGAGAGGTTGTTTATATAGGAAGTTTTGGCGCGTATTTTAGGCGCGATTTTATTATAATAAATGCTAGTAATTAAGTTCCGTCGTTTCAATTACTGTTTGTTCAACTTTATTGGTTAAGAACAAAGTTTGGCGTTTTATATCTAAGGGCGTTTAGATTAGGATGATGTGTGCTATGTAGGTTAAGGCGGGAATTTAATGGCGTTTTATTCATGAGTTTGGCGTTTTGTGTAGAGAAGTCAAAATATTTTTTTACCCTTGATAAAGCGCGTCCACTTAATAAAAGTGATGTTATCTACGAAAAGGCCACCGCGCCATCTAGTCCATAGATTGTTTTGATCTGACGATCCACAACCGTTCTCTCCGTTCTCACACTTTTCACCGTTTTCTCTAAATCCTGACCCTATATATATATAGTGTGTATATATATATATAGTGTGTGAGAGGCTCTAAAAGAGTGGGGAACCGACTTAAACGAACTATGATTGGACTCATTCCACTGGCATTGGAACCGGCTCGTCGAAACCTAACTAAGATCTCTTAACCCTAAATCCTAACCCCTACACCCTAAATATATTTGGGTTTGGCTTTTAGGGTCTTATGTTAGGGTTTTGCTTTAGGGTTTAGTTTTAAGGTTAATCATTAGTATTAAGGGTTTAGTTTTATGGTTTATGGTTTAGCCTTTTGGATTTCCAGTTTGGATTTTACATTTAGCTTGGGTTTTAGCCTTATTGTTTAACTTTGGGGTTTAGGATTTAAGATTTAGGGTTAAGAGATCATAGTTCGTTTGAGTCGGTTCCCCACTATTCCCCACATTTTTAGTGTTCCCTAACTGTAGTCATCATGTTTTGGACTTGGGCATGATATTTTGGGTTGTTTTGGCAAAAAAAAAAACACCAAAAAAAAAACAATTTAAAACACAATGCAATGTATTATAGACATGAAATTTAAAACACACTACTTAACATTCTTGGCAAGATGTTTTAAATTCTAAGCCTAGAATTCATTGCATTGGGCCTTAAATTGTTATGTTTTGTGTTTTTCTCGCCAAAACAACCCAAAACATCATGCCTGTCACACCCCAACCGATGACGGAAACATCGGGGCATTGAACTAAGCGAAACAGATTGTCCATGAGTATCCATAACAACTATTAATTACCAGATAATTAAACGTCATGTCCCATACCACAACGTATCCAAATAAAACAGTTATTACAAATAATTGTCTCAATAACAAATATTGTTCTGACAACTCAGATTTAAGCGTGACATAACTAGACCCCTAGCTTGATTCACCATAGCACAACAATCCTAGCATCTTAAGCACCTGTCACATACGTTAAAATAAAGTCAATACACATAGTGTAAAGGTGAGCATACAAGTTTGGTATTATAATAGAGTTCGAAATCGTTTACGCATAACCAGCATGTAACATGTACAAAGTGAAGGCAAGTAGGTTATCGACAGAGAAATATGCACAGACGTGACTGCGAGTTGTAGAATGCGCAACCCATATCCCCACTGGGACACATGAAGTAAAGCCCTTAACAACCCCTGTCCATGACAGGTGCTGAGTCCAAACTATAGTACTATCGTTGCTAAGGTGTCAGGCAACAATCATTGTGTTAACATAACATACAAGCATTCATCGAATAACACCTAGCATGCAATAACGATCAGCGTATAAATAGTGTTTGCGTTGTGTGTCGATTGTGTTTTGAATAAGTAACGTATGTAACACCCAAAAGTGCGTAAAGCAAAAGGGGATCGAGTATACTCACAGATAGCGTTTAACAAATAAACACTGTCTTGGATTGAAGGGAGCACTGAGAGATTAGCCTGAACAGTTAACAATAGCATAAACGATGAGCGATGTGTAAAACGGTGCAAATGTACCAAGTGTCGAGTGGCAACCCGATCGGATGGCCATTCTATTGGATTGACATTCGTTTGGTAAGGATGTGTTTGTGTATGATGGCTTTGAAGTTTTCTTTGTAGCATTTTGAAAACATAGAAGTATCTTTAGTTCTCTACCCTTCAGGTCGATCGATCGAACGATCGTTCGATCGAATAGCGATCCGATTGGCAGGACACTTAGTGAGAACAAGTTCACAGCAGGATTGTCACTCGATCGGATAGCAATCCGATCGGTTGGCAATCCGTTAGTTGCTGATGATCTTTGAAAATTATAGAAATGATTAAGTGTCGAAGTTCCAAACATCACTGATCGGATGCTCGTTCGATCGGATGGCTATCCGATCGGACGGCAATCCGTTTGACGTTTAGATTCTTTGAAAGATTAAATAAGAAAAGTTTAAGTGTGAAACCTAGTGCAATCCGATCGGATCGCGGTTCGATCGGATGGCAATCCGATCGGACGGCAATCCGTCCCGCGATCTGATCTTTTTGCAAACTTGGAAGTTGTTAAGTTTTGAAGGTTTTGTGGTTTGATCGAGACGGTGTGATAACGTGCTAAACAACGGAAACCCCATCATGACCCAAGTTGTCCGATCGAACAGGAACCACCCAAATCTGACCATTTTACTGGTTCGTGACGGTTGTTCATGTTTAACCCGAAGTCGGTTGTGTCTTTTGATAGAAACCAGATCTTGAACCGACACATCACTAAGAAAGAGTAGAAGGTCTGTACAAGCTCTGATTCTATCGGTTTTGAGTGCATTGAGTGTAAAAGAGTTGAAAGAAAGTTAGAAAACCATCTTTCAATCTTTTTAACCATGAATATGTGTAGATCTATGTGAAAACATACTTAATCCTGTGGAAATCCTTCAGATCTGAGTTGTTCTTGGTGGAATGAGGCCAAAACTTGAAGTTCATATGAACTCCATGATGACATCATCCTAGAACACCTCAAATCCACTGATTTCACGGTTAAAAGTTGAGATTCAAAGGTGAAAATGATGAAGAAGTGTCTGTAGATCGTAGAAGTACAAGATTTAGATTGAAAACCTACAAGAATCGCGAGAAATCGAGAGAAATGAGGCTTGGAACGTTGCTGGTCGAATAGGGAAGCTGTCACATCAAGTGATGTGACAGGAGGGGTATTTATAGGTTGCCAAAAGTTGAAAGGAGGGTAAGTGTGGAACAGGAGGTCACCTCGATCGGATGACACTCCGATCGGATGGCTATCCGATTGAGTGGCTCCAACGTGCTGCGTTTTGGCGTTTCGTTTCGCGTGTAGAGCATTGCAATGCGTTTGAGTGAGGTTTGATGCGATAGATCAATAATAAACACACAAATACTATATCTAACATACAATCATCATAAATAACTTGCGTTTAGCTTTTGCGATTAGATTGCGATAAAGTTGTGATTGCGTTTCGATTATTCACCACAAACATAGCATAAATAAACATGCACAAGTAACACACAAGTAACACACACACGTAAAACAATATTCAGAATCTATCAATCAAGGCGCGAATGCGATTGCGATGCGATTAGCGATAAAGCGATAAAACATGCGATAAACATCGTTTGAATCTCGGTTATTAATAGGTACTCCACATAATACAACTAAAGCAATTAAAATAAAAGATTCGATTGCAAGTCAAAACAGTAGTTGAGCAAGGAGTGACAGATCGCAATTAGCAATCTTTTCTTCCTTTAACTTCAATCTTGACTTTGACTTTCGTAACACTGGGTGTTACAGCCTCCCCTTCTTAAGGGAATTTCGTCCCGAAATTAGGCTTTAGCCGTAACAAACAACTGCAGATACTTCGCCTTCATGTCACTTTCGAGTTCCCAGGTGAACTCTGCGCCTCATTTGCCTTCCTAGCGAACCTTCACAATGGGAATGCGTGAGCGCCTGAGCTTCTTGGTTTCTCGGTCCATGATCTCGACAGGCTTCTCCACGAAGTGTAATGTTTCGTCCACATGGAGATCCTCTAGAGGAACTTGTAAATCCTACTCGGCTAGGCACTTTCTGAGGTTCGATACATGGAAAGTCAGGTGAACGTTGCTAAGTTCCTCCGGTAGTTCGAGTCTATAGGCCACTTTCCCGATCCTTTCCAGAATCCTAAAGGGTCCAACATATCGAGGCGCGAGCTTTCCTTTCTTGCCGAATCTGACCACACCCTTCCAAGGTGATACCTTTAGGAGTACGTGATCGCCAACATCAAATTCAAGGGTTTTGCGTATTCTATCGGCGTAACTTTTCTGACGACTCCGAGCTTTCAGCAGATTGTCTCGAATTTGGAGGATCTTGTCAGTCGTTTCTTGCAGTAGCTCAGGACTGGTTAGCTGCGTCTCTCTGATCTCATGCCACACAATTGGCGACTGACATTTTCTTCCGTATAATGCCTCAAATGGTGCCATTTGTATGCTAGAGTGATAAATGTTATTGTACGAGAATTCGACTAAAGGTAAGGGAGCGTCCCAATTACCACCGAAATCTATGACACACGAGCAAAGCATGTCTTCAAGAGTACGAATCGGTTTGGGGATGGAAAACGGTACTTAGATTAAGCGTAGTACCGAGAGCAGATTGAAACGTTTCTCAAAGACGTGAGGTAAACCGACCATCGCGGTCAGAAATGATGTCACGAGGTGTACCGTGTCGACAGATAACTTCGTCTGTGTAGATTCGGGCTAATTTTTCTACCTTGAAGTCTTCTCGTATAGGCAGGAAATGAGCAGATTTAGTCAAATGGTCAACGATAACCCAGATACTATCGTGACCTGAGGTTGTACACGGGAGTTTTTTCTTAATAAAGTCCATGGCTATGCTTTCCCATTTCCACATCGGGATCTCGGGTTGCACCAGCAAGCCAGAGGGTCTTTGTTGCTCGGCCTTGACCTTTGAGCAAGTCAGGCACTTCGAAACTTAGATTGCGATATCCTTCTTCATTCCAGGCCACCAGTATCGTTGACGAAGGTCATGATACATCTTGTCGGCACCAGGATGAATGGAATATCGAGACTTGTGGGCTTCATCCAACAGGATTTGTCGCAAGTTAGTACGTTTGGGAATCCAAATTCAATCCAAATAATGGAATATCCCATTCGATTTATTCACTAACTGCTCACCATTATGATAAATCCTTTCCTTCATCAAAGTGCGTTCGGTAAAACAAGCATGCTAAGCGTCACGGGTGAGAGTTTCGAGATGATGCTGGGCGTGAACATTACGAACACTATGAAAATAACTTTGTCTACTGAGGGCGTCGATAACGACATTTTCTTTGCCAGGATGATAACGAATCTCACAGTCGTAATCGTTGAGAAGTTCTACCTATTGGCGTTGATGCATATTTAGTTCTTTTTGGCTGAAGATGTGTTGTAGGCTCCTATGGTCGGTGAAGACCGTATACTTGGTACCGGAAAGGTAGTGTCACCAGATATTCAATGCAAAAACAACTGCACCTAGCTCGAGGTCGTGGGTTGTATAGTTCTTCTCGTGGATCTTGAGCTGACGAGACGCGTAAGCGATAACCTTGTCTCGTTGCATGAGAACACAACCAAGACCAAGGTTCGAGGCATCACAATAGACAATGAAGTCATCGTTTTCGTCAGGTAAAGCAAGAACGAGAGCATTGCAGAGCATATGCTTGAGGGTTTGAAAGGAAATCTGTTGTTCAGTTCCCCAAACAAAAGGCTTGTCTTTATGCATCAAGGAAGTAAGCAGAACAGCGATTTTCAAAAAGTCAACAATGAATCGACGGTAATAGCCCGCCAATCCGAGGAACGAACATACATTAGATGCTGATTTTGGAGTAACCCAACTCTTAACATCTTCGATCTGATAGGATCGGTGACACGATCGAAACGAGTCGATCAGAAGAGTTCTAGACCAAATCAGAGGCGGAATTCATTGATTTGATCTTCATTCAGCTTGATATACACTTAGAAGTACTTTAACTATCTCTTGTATTGATTTCACAACGTTTTACAGGCTGGAGACACTTCGGCAGAGCTTTGCTACCGGAATCAGAAGGTTACAAATGAGAAACACAAGACCACTATTTATAGGGAAGCCACTTCGCACGAACCAGCATATGCCAGTTCGCACGAACTGCCACTTCGTGTGAACCTGCTAGTTCAGCTCAGTTTCCCATTTCTTTCGTACAACGTATCCTGGACTATCTATCTAGTTACAAGACTCGATACAAGTCGAAGTCGACAGACATATGCACCAACAAACTCCCCCTTGGATGTTGACGAGTCTTCAGTACGAGTCTTCGGTATGTCAAGTCTTCAGTCTTGATCAGTCTTCTTACTCTCTTCCAAAGTATCTTTCTCTGTAAGCATTCTCATCAATCTATCTCTTACTCTTACACTTCCAGAATCTCAATCTGGCTCTATCCTCTCTCTCACTTTCCCAGAATCACAACCTGACTCTTCAAATTCTCTTGATCAGGTCTCTTGATTCTTTAAGCTTTTCACAGGTTCAGAAACGTCTCCTGGCTTTATGTCTTCAGACTCCCCATTTCGATAAGCTGGGATCGTAGCCTGGCATTCACTTTCACAAGTTCAGGAACGATTCCTGGCTCTAATCTGCATCTGCTCATGCGGAAAAGCCCTCAGGATTTGAACCCTAGCTCTTTCAAAGCTTTATACCTGCACAATTCTCTACCCAACACATAAGAACCCTTATGTATAACAATTTTAATCTCTACTTAACCACTTGTATTTGTAATCACTTAAATTTTGTCAATTTGAAACCAATTTAATCATTTTAAAATCATTTCTCTTTTCAAACAAACTCTCCCAACCTGTTATTCATCATGTTTAGCACTCAGAATTTTGAAAATCAGCTTTCCAACATCAGTTTTCAAAAATAAGATGAAGTAAAATCTTTTTTATTTTTCAAAATTTTATCCTAAAACACATTCTTTTTGGATTTTTGTTTTTAATGAAAAGCAGTAAAGAAATATTTACAGACAATATTTTTGTGAGTTTGTGTAAGAGGATCATATCAGTTTTTTAGACAAATCACTAACACTGTTGAGCTTTAAGCACTTTAAGTTCTAAACGATTCACTTAGATTGTCAGTATACTGATCCACTTAAATTTTCACACAAAGTTCAATTGTTTCGAGATACAAGATTAGTGTTTTAAGGGACTTAACTTATTCGCGTGTTCCACCTCAGAATATACTCCCGTATCCAGACTTCTATATTCAGTCTTACAGGTGAATGTACACTAACGATATCTGTAAACGGGTAATGCAAGACCATGAGAGCTCAGGTTAGAACTTCCGTTCAGACAAAGAGATGATGGCTCGTCTTTTCGGTGTGTCCCGTTTGGGGATCTTTTCTTCAACAGCACATGATTAGCATTTTTCAATGTTTCATCATTTTTTTATGCTGAGGGTGGGCTTTATAATTAAAGCAGTGCAGAATATTATACGACGACTAGGCTATTGCTTTCGCAAAATCAGAAGTCCCGGTATAATACCCCAGATATTATCACGCACAAAGACCTTGTATGTCAGAAATAGAAAGTCTTTCAAACCAGATTTCGGGGGTTACCCATATATCCTAGAGATGTTCCCCACGAGATAAGTAAGTAATGATATTCAGGTTTATATCTCGAATACAATCTATTGAATGTGTAAAAACCTACTGACATATCATCAGTGAGACCGTTTATCACATTTGACTTTCCAATTCTTTAGCATGCTGTGATTGTCTACTGATGTACTATCATTTCCTCTTTTTCACAACAAAATTGATTTTGAATTTTTGATGTTTTTGGTTTTTAGATTTTATCATGTTTTTTGATTTTTCAAATTTTCGAAATTTCTAAAAATTTTTACTCCCCCTAAAATCAAAATTATGTTTCAAATTTTGATTTTCAAGGAAAATTTGAAAATAAACGCTGTAAACTGTACAAATATAATGACAAACTGATGTGATTTGCTTCAATTCGCCATCCACTTGGCATAAACAATCAAAACTCCCCCTGACAACAAACTATTTTCCCATTATGATTTCAAAACACTTAAGTTTGTTTTAATCAAAATGGTTTTTCCGGAAAATTAGTTTTGTTTGTCATTTCACAAACATGGGGCTTCATCACATTGTTTTCCTTTAACCACTTGTAAAATCTAACACTTTTAGGTTTTTTCACAAAAAACATTTTCAAGAATGATGCCAATTCATGCTCCACAATTACCAACTTGGGAGCTCCGGCAAGTCAGGATTTTTAAGCAAAGAATACAGACACCCAAGCCTGACCAGCTTTGGGTGTAACCTTTTCAACTTCATTTGGGCTTTGAACATTTCTTTTTGATTCATAGAATTCTTTTACCCCTTTTTCCCTTCCATCAACCATCTTTCCAAAGATATGTTTTACTTTGCCATTAAACGCTTTTTCGACATCAAATTCTTTCTTTTCAGAATAGAATTGATTCAAAATTTCCACTTTTCCAACTTTTGATTTTAAATTTTCAGCTCGCAATGGTGGAAAGTTGACATCATCCATTGGTGGAACTGAATTTTCTCTTTTTAATTCAACTCGTGGCTCCTCTAACTTTGACGAATCAGATTCATCGCCAGATTTATCATCTGTTTTCTTAACAACCCATGTTTGGTTGTTAAGATTCACCCTTCTTTTGTAAAACCTTTTTGAACTCTCACCAACTTCAAATGTAGAATTTTTAAACACTTTGAATTTGTCCGTTGGTGGTTCAGTTTTATCAACAACTTTCTCTTTGAGTTTAGAAGACACTCCCTGATGTGTGTTGGTTGCCATTGGACAGTTCCAGGCGATGTGACCAACTTTTTTGCATCGGTAACAGGTTCTCGTTTCCTTTTTGTTTCCAAACAAAGTCTTCTCAAACTTTTGTTTTTCAGCAAGAAACTCTTTGTTAGATTGCTTCCAGAATGAGCTTTTTTTCTCTTCTTCAGAACTTGTCCCTGAAACAAACACTGTATTTGTTTTAGAATTTTTATCATTTTGATTATTTTCAACAACAAAACCCAACCCCTTCTTTTTGAAATTGCTTTTATGATTAGGTTTCTTTTGATGACCTGGACCAAAACCTTTCTTCTTGTTTAAACGCTGTTGAACTCTAGAAGTATATTTAGGTTTTGAAAATTCCACTTTATCTTTTATTTTTGAAAACTTTATTTTTATCAATTTAAAAATTGTTTTAATATTTTCAATTTTCACATTTTTAATTGGAAATTCCTCATCAGAATATAATTTGTCTGAATCATTCAAAGTATATGCCACTTTGATTGGTTCGTCATTCAAATTAATTTTTGACATCAGAAATTCTTTATTGTAAACCCTTTTGACCGAAGATTTCGAACTGTTGACTGATGAACTCAAACTTTCAGATTCAGACTTTTACTCTGACTCCTCATCCTTATCCAACACCTGATCGACCACTTTCTTTATTAACTCAGACTCATGATCAGTGTCAGACGATGTGAATGTGACGTCAGTGTTGTCTGGTAACTCATCAGTTGTTTCAGACTTTAACTTTATATTGACTGCCTTTTTGAGGTAAAGCATCGGCTAATTTTTCAACCCATTCCTCACGATCTTTAGTGATATCCAACCGTGACATTGAACGCACTAAATGACAATATCTCTCAATAAGAGTCTTTGTAGTTTCACCCGGCAAACTTGAGAACAAATCAAATTCTTTCTTTAAAAGTGACTTTTTATTCTTAATCATTTCCGTACTTCCTTCGAATTTTGTACGAAGTGCTTCCCAAATCGAACGTGCACTATCATCATGTTGAAGTAGTATGAAAATGTCTTCTTTCATGGCTTGTTGAAGTAAACTGATCATCATTTTTTCTGCCTTGTACATTTCTGTCTCTTTTTCCGTAAATTCAGAAATATTCTTTACAACACCAATATTATTGCGAGGTCGAACATACTTAGTTTCAATACACTCCCAAGACCTAAGATGATTTGCTTGAACCCAATTTTCGAACCGTTCTTGCCAACTGTAATATTCTTCAATTCTCATTAGCTTTGGGGGTTTCTGCAACGTTCCCGTTTCATTTTCCATGGTTACACTCTGAGCAATGGTAACAGGAGTACCCGGGGCAGTAGCAAATGCATTATAAAATTCGTTGTCCATGTTTCGGTTTTGAGTTTTCACAAAAACAAACTTTTCAAGCGAACTGACAATTTGGAATGAACTGGAAGCCACAAACTATCTCGTGCGAACTGGTTCACCCCGTGCGAACTGGTGAATTTCAAACGAACTACACACCTCGTGCGAACTGGAATTCCTACGATCTGAACACTCCGTGCGAACTGGACTAAATTTCAAATGACCTGACTAAGATTTACGCTACCTGGAACCTTTTAATCACTTCGTACGATCTGGAAGACTCAAACCGTACGCTCTGATCACACTTCGCACTATCTGGATCACCTTTTCACACGACCTGGATGATTCTCGAACGAACTGATATAATTTTCATTCGGTTTGGTCAATTTTATCAAGATTTAGGTTGATTTTTTCAAGGATTGATTAAAACTCAATTTTACGTGATATATGTGAAAATCAGTCCATTTTAACCGTGAAATCGTTGAAATTTTGAAGAAAAATTGTAGAAAATGAGTAGAAGTGAGATGTTTTCGGTGAAAACAAGCTGAAATGGTAAGAACTCTTCCTCCTAAGCTCTGATACCACTTGATAGGATCGGTGAAATGATCGAAACGAGTCGATCAGAAGAGTTCTAGACCAAATCAGAGGCGGACTTCATTGATTTGATCTTCATTCAGCTTGATATACACTTAGAAGTACTTTAACTATCTCTTGTATTGATTTCACAACGTTTTATAGGCTGGAGACACTTCGGCAGAGCTTTGCTACCGGAATCAGAAGGTTACAAATGAGAAACACAAGACCACTATTTATAAGGAAGCCACTTCGTATGAACCTGCTGGTTCAGCTCAGTTTCCTGTTTCTTTTGTACAACGTGTCCTGGACTATCTATCTAGTTACAAGACTCGATACAAGACGAAGTCGACAGACATATGCACCAACACGATCTTCGCGGGGTCGACGTGAATACCTTGACTATTGACAATGTGACCGAGGAATTGAACCTCCTCCATCCAAAATTCACACTTGGAGAGCTTCGCATCGAGTCGATTCCCTTGGAGTAGTTCGAGAACCAAACGTAGATGCTGCGCGTGTTCGGTTTTCGACTTCGAATAGATAAGGATATCATCGATGAACACGATGACGAAGCGGTCAAGAAATGGTTTGCACACGCGGTTAATCAAATCCATGAAAACCGCAGGTGCATTGGTTAAACCAAAGGGCATCACGACAAATTCATAATGACCATAGCGGGTTCAGAAAGCGGTTTTCGGAATATCTTCCTCCTGAATGCGTAACTGGTGAAAACCTGAGCGTAAATCGATCTTCGAGAAACATGTAGCACCTTGCAATTGATCAAACAAATCATCGATTCGGGGCAGGGGATAGCGATTCTTGATTGTCAGCTTATTCAACTCCCTATAGTCGATGCACATCCGGAACGACCCATCATTCTTTTTGACGAAAAGGACTGGTGCGCCCCAAGGAGAGGTGCTAGGGCAAATAAAGCCTTTGTCAAGTAATTCCTGGAGTTGACTCGAGAGTTCGCGCATTTCGGACGGAGCGAGGCGATAAGGTTACTTAGCAACTGGGTTGGCTCCAGGAATGAGGTCGATACGAAATTCAATATCGCAACTCGGGGGTAAACCAGGTAGATCATCAGGAAATACATTCGGAAAATCACGAACAATGGGAACCTCGTTTATGCCTGTAGTTCCTTTCTTTTTCTTCTCCGCTACCACAATCTGTGCCAAGAAAGCTTGGTATTCCTTGCGGAGATACTTGCTAGCCTGGACACACGACATGAGTTGGAGTATCTTCGACGCGACTTCACCGTAAACACACAATAGATCACCATTAGCGAGCGAGAAGCGAATCATCTTATCGAAGCAAACAACTTCAGCATGATTTTCACGAAGAAAATCCATGCCTACTATGATGTCAAAACTACCGAGCTGCATCGGAATAAGGTCGATAGGAAAGATGTGATTGTTGAGTTCAAGAGTACAATCACGAAGAACAGAATTGACAGCGACGGTTCTTCCGGTGGCAACTTCAACATCGAATGACGAGGGGAGATGGGCGTGCTTACGATTAAGGAGCTTTTCGAATTCTAACGACACAAAACAGTTATCAGCTCCAGTATCAAATAAACACGAAGCATATATACCATTCACAAGAAATGTACCATTGACCACGTTGTTATCGGCTTGAGCTTGACGGACGTTAATGTTGAAAGTACGTCCGCGAGCTGCTGGCTGCTGCTGCTGCTACTATTGCTGGGGCTGCTGCTGTTGTGGCTCTTGCTTCACCACTCGATTCGGGCAGATGTTTGCGAAGTGGTTGGGATCACCACACGCAAAGCAAGCTCTAGCGTGGATCCCAGGTGAAGGAGCCGCTTGTTGGCCTTGAGGAGCGGGAAGTAGAGCTTGTTGAGCAGGAGCTTGACGTTGAGCTGGAGCTAGAACTTGACGTGGACCTGTACGGCAGTTGGCGGTGAAATGGCCATACATGTTGCAATGCACACAGTATCTGCAAGTGATTCCCACTAGATGGTGATAAGTACAAGTAGGGCAAGCTGGGTGAGGACCAGTGTAAGCACGCTTGGCCAGCGGTGCATGGGTAACCGACACCGCTACTTGGCGGTGTTGAGGCTGCGATTGAGCAGGAACGGCTTGAAGTGGAGCGGCAGCTGTGACAGCGCAATTTTTTATACTGTTGTTGTTCTTCCTCTTACGACGGGATGACTTTGAAGACTGCGGTGCGGCGGTGGTTTCAGTGGTTGAAGCAGCGGTAACTTGATGAAGATTCTTGGAGGCTTTATCCCAATAACCAGCCTTGACTCGCTTGTCGTTGATCTCAGCAGCGAGTAAGAAAGTTTCCTCGATGGTTGACGTCTTTGCAGCTTGAACGAAATCAGCCACGCAATCCGGAAGAGCACGGATATACTTCTTGATGGTGATTTCGGGCGTAGAGACTTAACCTGGAAAGATTATGCTTAGCTGCTTGAAGCGAGCAGTCAAACCAGCGTTGTCACCATCCTCCTGCTTGAGATGCCAGAACTCGTCCTCTAACTTTTGCAGCTCCTGGGGAGGGCATAACTCTTTCATCATCAAGTCCTCCAACTCGTCCCACGTCAATCTGTAAGCTGCATCATTTTCTCGTTTGTTTCTCTCGGCCGTCCACCAATCTAAAGCGCGGGATTGGAAGACACCGGTGGCGTTAACAGTTCAGAGATTATCAGGACAGTTGCTCTGACGCAGGGTGACTTCAATAGAATCAAACCATTGAATCATGGCCGTAGGACCATCTTCTCCGGTAAATTCCTTTGGACCGCAAGCTTTGAACTGCTTGAAGCTAAAAGTAGCTTTAAGAGAATCAGTCCGGGACTCTTCAGAAGACTTGCTTCCATTTTCATTCAGCTCACTAACTAGCTGCGGGATAACTTTTGCGATCTGTTTAGCGCCCAAAGAGGAAATGTGCTTATCCTCATGATTGCGACAAGCGGTTCGGGAATGAAACAATCCAAATGACGACATTGTTTGCAACAAACAGCGCCATAGGATTCAAAACGCTATATAATCGAATCTCACCTCACACGTATTGCTACTAAAGCTCAGGAACACAATCACATATCACATAGACACATAATCATGGAAGCACGTAAGCACGTAAGTCACAGAAACACGTAGGCACGTAAGGCATAGAAGCACATAAGGCAGTCAGAACACAGAAACCATACTAAATTTTGCACATATTCACCTATCATTCAAAGATCGCGAGTTCGAGAATGGCGATTGCGATTAGCGAGTACACAACGAGTAGTATAGCATAAGCGAGCAACATAGCATGCGATCATCCACAAGTAGCAGTGATTTGTTAACATTTTGAGATAGAGGTGTAGTGCGAATCGTGTGTGTCGATCAAAACGAACAGCGAAAAAGCGTAGAAATCACCAAAATCGAAACATATAAACAGGTAAAACCACATAAAACACATAAAATTCCGCGTAAAACAACAAATATCAGAGTCGGCAGTTGCGGGCTCAGAACCGAAACACATAAAATCAGCGATTGCGAGCTTGAAATCGAAAATAGATTGTCTAAGGCTTGATAGACGTTTACTGTCCAAAGTGATTCGACTATTCTCAAGGGCGGCAAGCATACGTTTTGACCTAATAAATTGTGCTCTATCATAAGAATACGGTGAATGGCACGCGTCCTTTCAGTTATTTACGCAACTCGAGTCGCTGGAATCCATCGAGACTTTGGTGAGAGTTTTGTAAAACCAAAATAGAGAATGGAACGATTCATCAAGGTTCGGGTTTCATCCCTAACTTATCGACTTGTTCCTATTGGTGTGATAAAATCATGAGATTGAGAGAAGAATCTGCGTCGAAGTACAGATTTCACTCCTGATCCAACGCAAATTCTCGTGTTTATAGTAAAAATGCGGGTCGAACAAGTGATTTAATCGAGATTTTTCGGTTTTCACACCTAATCTCAATCTAATCACTGGTTCATTTTTGAAAATAGTGCAGTGCAACTACCTTAGGAAAGGTAGTGTGATAGTATAGCGTGATTGCGAGTTGATCGAGAAATAGTAATAAGCTCGTACGGAACCCCTAAAGGGTTCGCACAAGGCGGTCTGTAGGTAGTTAGACTATAGACTAGGTCGTTTCTAAGACATCGACCCGGACTAGGTCGAGTCTTGCCTAATTCCCTATAGTTATGGCTCTGATACCAATCTGTCACACCCCAACCGATGGCGGAAACATCGGGGCATGACACTGAGCGAAACAGATTTTCCATGAGTATCCATAACAACTATTAATTACCAGATAATTAAACGTCATGTCCCATACCACAACATATCCAAATAAAACAGTTATTACAAATAATTGTCTCAATAACAAATACTGTTCCGACAACTCAGATTTAAGCGTAACATAACTAGACCCCTAGCTTGATTCACCATATCACAACAATCCTAGCATCTTAAGCACCTGTCACATACGTTAAAATAAAGTCATTACACATAGTGTAAAGGTGAGCATACAAGTTTGGTAATATAATAGAGTTCGAAATCGTTTACACATAACCAGCATGTAACATGTACAAAGTGAAGGCAAGTAGGTTATCGACAGAGAAATATGCACAGACGTGACTGCGAGTTGTAGAATGCGCAACACATATCCCCACTGGGACACGTGAAGTAAAGCCCTTAACAACCCATGTCCATGACAGGTGCTGAGTCCAAACTATAGTACTATTGTTGCTAAGGTGTCAGGCAACAATCACTGTGTTAACATAACATACAAGCATTCATTGAATAACACGTAGCATGCAATAACGGTCAGCGTATAAATAGTGTTTGCATTGTGTGTCAATTTTGTTTTGAATAAGTAACGTATGTAACACCCAAAACTGCGTAAAGAAAAAAGGGATCGAGTATACTCACAGATAGCGTTTAACAAGTAAACACTGTCTTGGATTGAAGGGAGCGCTGAGAGATTAGCCCGAATAGTTAACGATAGCATAAACGATGAGCGACGCGTAAAACGGTGCAAATGTACCAAGTGTCGAGTGGCAACCCGATCGGATGGCTATCCGATCGGTTGACCATTCGATCGGATGTCAATCCGTTCGGTTGGTCATCCGATCGGATGGCCATTCGATTGGATTGACATTCGTTTGGTAAGGATGTGTTTGTGTATGATGGCTTTGAAGTTTTCGTTGTAGCATTTTGAAAATAGAGAAGTATCTCTACCCTTCAGGTCGATTGATCGAACGATCGTTCGATCGGATAGCGATCCGATTGGCTGGATACTTAGTGAGAACAAGTTCACAGCAGGATTGTCACTCGATCGGATAGCAATCCGATCGGTTGGCAATCCGTTAGTTGCAGATGATCTTTGAAAATTATAGAAATGATTAAGTGTCGAAGTTCCAAACATCACTGATCGGATGGTCGTTCGATCGGATGGTTATCCGATCGGACGGCAATCCGTTCGACGTTTAGATTGTTTGAATGATTAAATAAGAAAATTTTAAGTGTGAAACCTAGTGCAATCCGATCAGATGGCAATCCATCCCGCGATCGGACGGCAATCTGTCGGTTTTGAGTGCATTGAGTGTAAAAGAGTTGAAAGAAAGTTAGAAAACCATCTTTCAATCCTTTTAACCATGAATATGTGTAGATCTATGAGAAAACATTACTTAATCCTGTGGAAATCCTTCAGATCTGAGTTGTTCTTGGTGGAATGAGGCCAAAACTTGAACTTCATATGAACTCCATGATGACATCATCCTAGAACACCTCAAATCCACTGATTTCACGGTTAAATGTTGAGATTCAAAGGTGAAAATGATGAAGAAGTGTGTGTAGATCGTAGAAGTACAAGATTTAGATTGAAAACCTACAAGAATCGCAATAAATCGAGAGAAATGAGGCTTGGAACGCTGTTGGTCGAATAGGATGTGACATCAAGTGATGTGACAGGAGGGGTATTTATAGGTTGCCAAAAGTGGAAAGGAGGGTAAGTGTCGAACAGGAGGTCACCTCGTGTCACACCCCAACCACGTAAAACAACGAAACGTGGCGGAAACGTCGGGGAGTGTTGTAACAGAATTAATTGTTTCACAACCATGGATATTAAAGTTACGTTTTATTTATCAAACAAGAGAGTTACATTGTCTTAAACAAGAAACAAAGAGTACATAACATAAATCAACTAGTTCTTGCTTTGTTTTAAGTCACTAAGGCACATGTCCGCCTAAGTGTGTCTCGATCATCCTATGCAACAGCTCCTGAAAACACATGTGAAAATCGGTACGTCAGCATAAAAATGCCTGTGAGATACATAGGTTTTGTGAAAGTAGGATTCATGACTTGAGTTTAAAGAAACTGTTTAATAAAAAAGTAGCCATGAATCTTGTTGAGTGCTCCCTTTCATAAATCATTTGAAAAGTGATAAATAAACCAAATGATATGTATGTATAAAAGAATAATCTATGGTTAAGTGAATAACCATGTAAAATGGGTTTATATAAGTTAAGTTATTTGTAAAACGATGTTTATGAGAAGATTGTATTGTAGATGTAATATGTTTAAACTGAAATGGTTTAAATAACGCTACGATATGTAATACCATAAAAGCACTTATATATAGGAAGTACCAGTGGCGTATCCACCATGTTTTGATCGTATTACACGTTGCCTCGTTACTTAAATCACTTACCCAAACAGCCACCAAGATGAAATGTTTAATAATTGTAGGAATGTTTATGAATGGTCAAATACAGTTCACACGGTTCAACAGTTACAAACGGTTCATATAATCAAATGGTTACAACGGTTCACCTAGTCAAATAGTTACAACGGTTCAAAATGTAATATAATGTGTTCATATGCTGGATGAGCATATGCAACAAAATGTAATGTATAACAATGTGTCCATATGTTGAGTAAACATATGCAACTAATGTAATGTAAATCAATGTGCTAGCATGCTCAGTCAACATACATAGCAGAAATGTAAAGTAAAACAATGTACTAAGTATGCTAAGTAAACATACATAGCGAAACAATGTAATGTAAATCATGTACTATAAATGTACTAATGAACATAGCAAGTATATGATGTGAAAACAGGAAAGCATGAAAGTAACAAGTAGGCACATGTGTTTCACCCCAAAACAGTTTGAAAACAGTAAAAGAGAGGTCTATGTACTCACTTGAGATTGCCTAGAAGTCCTTGTGTAACAACCAAACAATGCTAGAGATCACGGAAATCAAACGGCACCTAATATAGGTAACTATGTTAATAAACCGGACCTAAATCGGAGGATCAGATAGAATGAGGGTTCGTAAACCAAACGAGTATAGGAACTCGTGTAATATGGTTTAACAAAGCCTACATACTAAAATGAAACCTAACCTAAGTGCTTACGACCCATTACGACCCGTTTAGGTAGCTTATGCTACTTTAACTCGTCGTTCGCGTAAAACGCATTCGGAATGCCTAACTAGCCCTATGATAAGTAAAATATGCCTTAACATATCTAATATTGTTTCTAAATCAGTTTAGATATCAAAAATTATGTTACATATGCTTAAAATGAATTTTGGCGTAAAAAGGGCATTTTGGTAATTTACCTAAGGCATATAAACTACCTATCATGCGACTAATCAAACCTAAGTGACCATAAGGTATAACCTCAGAAGGTTATTCCCTATGCTACTATGGTCACTTAACATGTTTGGTCGGATCCTAATGATCGACCAAACGGGTCATGTTCGAAAGTCTAAGCGGGTGTTTAGTCCGCTTGACTTTCGGCTCCACACAAGCACTAATCTAAAAAAAATGACGAGCTAAACATGCTATAACATGTTTAGTTAAGTTAGAAAACAGTTTTTGATATCAAAACAAACGGTTTTGATATCCTAGAGTAGTTTGGTTACAAAATACGCGAGAAAACGCATTTTGGCCGAAACTACGACTCGTCACTGAGCCTAGATAACGTGGTAATCCGTAGGTATAGTCACTAGGGACTATAACCATCGTGATTATGCTCACATTATGAAGTTCAAACGAACTTCGCGTTGACCATAAACTGGTCAAAGCAGAAAGTCAAACGCAGTTTGACTTTAACGACAAAAACGAATGAAAAGAACGAAAGAATACTTACAGAAGGTCCCCGCAAATTCTTGATCCGATTTAATCTCAGGTATGAAGCATAAACTTCAACTTAGAGAGCCAAAATCAGATTCAAGTGTGCTTTGGGAGGAAGTGAGGGTGGGTATTTATAGGAATTCAAGAACCGTTAAGATCGTTCATCGAAAACTGAGCTTTGATCTGGACCTTACATGTGTGCCCATGGTTTTCTAAAACCATGGGAGCCCCTAATATGGACTATGTTCATTGAATACCAGCCCATGGTTTTGCAAAACCATGGGTTAAAACCATCAACACTTCAAAATGGACCAGGTTCATTGAGTCTGCCAGAAATTTCAAAAATGGTCCCTGCACTTGTAAAACTTGATTTTTCCGTTAACCCCATTTCAAGGCTCTAAAATAAATTTAAAGTATAGGGAACTTAAAATATGCTCAAAAACATCTCGGATGTTAGTTTGTTTGGTCATACGGTTGCGTTATTCGCTTAATTACGACGAAAGTCATAACGAACGCAAAAACGATCCAAATTAAGCGACGAATGGAATTTTATCATGCCAAACACTAAAATAAAATATTTTAATGCTTACATAAATTTTTGTATGTCCGGATATATTTAGAACGTAAGATATGCGCAAAAATGCAAACTTGTGCACTTTTTGACGCTTTCAGTCCCTGAATGACCCAAAAGTTTATTTTAGCACACCGAACCCCTCAAAGCCTATTTATAAGCTATGTAAAGGATATTTATGGTATGTTTAACTTATGGTCATGTTCATGAATGTCTGTTCTAGTACGAATCGCCATACTTTCGTAGTTTGTCGAATTTAGTCCCTGTAAGCGATTTAAACTTGATTTTGCCATACCAAAGCCTTCAAAACTTATTTATAAGTTATGTAAGGGTTATTTAAGGTATGTTAAGCCTATGTCACTATTCCGGAGTGTTTGTTTCATTAAACTGGTTATATTTACGCATCAGTGTGCGTTTAACCTTCCAGAAAACGATTTAGAGCCCGAAATCGAACAAGAATTGACATGTGCAAACGATACACATATTTATACAAATCCCAAGTATGAAACACAAATTTAATTGATTTAGTTTTTGTTTGATGGTCGCAGTGACCCAGGTGTCACACCTCGATCGGATGACACTCCGATCGAGCGGTCACTTGATCGAGTGGCTCCGACATGCTGCGTTTTGGCGTTTCGTTTCGCGTGTAGAGTAACACATAAGTAACACACACACGTAAAACAATATTCAGAATCTATCAATCAAGGCGCGAATGCGATTGCGTTGCGATTAGCGATAAAGCGATAAAACATGCTATAAACATCGATTGAATCTCGGTTATTAATAGGTACTCCACATAATACAACTAAAGCAATTAAAATAAAAGATTCGATTGCAAGTCAAAGAAGTCAAAACAGTAGTTGAGCAAGGAGTGACAGATCGCAATTAGCAATCTTTTCTTCCTTTGACTTCAATCTTGACTTTGACTTTGACTTTCGTAACACGGGGTGTTACAATGCCTAAGTCCAAAGCATGATGCTTACATGTCAATTCCTATGCCTTGTCACACTTCTCAGAAAAAATGTCATTTTTACAGGAACCTATATATATAATGGGTAATATGAGAACCACATTGAGTTGAGTTTTGAGAACCTTGAGAACTAGACCAATTTTTTTTTTTTCATAAAACAATTCCAAATATTAAAAATTTTCAGTTGTTTCAGAAAAAAAAGTCGCCTACGAAAATTCCGTAGAAGAAATTTACTGGTGATTCATCAGTTTTGTAAAACAAATATACATGACTGTAAATGGAGAATAAATATCGGCTCGACATTTTTTTATAGAAGTGTATGTAACAAACCGACTCGACAATTTTTTTGCAGATGTTTTTGTAACATGTTCATCTATGTTTGTGCAAATAATGTAACATGTTCATTTATGTGTCTGTAACTAGTAAACTAATCCTAGCCCTTGATTATCAATGCTTAAGTGTAAATCGATGGCCAGGATTTGATAACGAAAATACACTAGTGTATTTTACGATTTGATGATGCAGATCAATGGCCAGGATTTCTCCACTCAGTTCACAAATACACTAGTGTTCACTCCTGAACCCCACCCTATATATAAGGTGGGGTTCTGGAGTGAACACTAGTGTATTTACGAACTGAGTGAACAAATCCTGGCCATTGATCTACACACGTGTATGGCCAGGATCTCATCATCAAATCGTAAAATACACTAGTGTATTTCAACATCAAATCCTGGCCATTGATCTACACACGTGTATAGCCAGGATTAGTTCACTCAGTTCGCAAGCTACACTAGTGTTCACTCTTGAACCTAATCCTATATATATATATATATATATATATATATATATATATATATATATATATATATATATATATGGTTGGGTGCAATGGGAACACTAAAAAATTGGGGAACCGAGGAACAGTGCATTTAATATGTTAAATATATCATAAAATTTGAATTTCACATGTTAAAAAATATATACTTTTTAAAAAAAAAGTTAAGAGCTTTTGCATATATCACAACAACAACAACCTTACCTGGTATAATCTCACCTATAGTCAAGCTATTGATAGAGTTTGGAGAGTGTGGGATATAACCCATAGGACTGAGAGGCTGCTTCTAGTGGAAATGGTGAAAACCTACAACACTAGAAATGGTGAAAACCTATAACTCCTCAAAGAAATTGAAAGTTAAACTCCTAAGACAAGAACCTAAAACAAAACGAGGCCAACCTCCTAAAGGTATTTAACCTCAATCCTATGTCTCCACGCAATTCTATCCTTGACATCCTCGAAGAGGTGCAAATCTAGCCTCTACTTCTTCTTCCCTCTATAGTGAGCGTTTTGACTGTTCTAACTGTGGCTGTTGTATGTTCTAACCGTCACTTTTGCATATATCACAAAACATAATAATTTAAAACACGATAAAATGTATTCTAGGCATGAAAATTAAAACACAATGCCAAGAAAATTAATTGGTGTCTTTTAACTTTCATGCTAAAAATACATTTTATTGTGTTCTAAATTGTTACGTTTGGTGTTTTTCCTATATAATACCTTGTCAAAAGAATCTAAAACACCGTGCATAAAATCTAAAACCCAACGCCTACATAGGCTTCTCAAACTTTTTAGGAGTTTAGAGATGAAAAGTCTTATAAGTTATCCCTTCTTATAATTTTACTTGGTTAGTACTAACTACCCATTCTTCAATATTTTTTCATTCGCTTCTTCTAATCTCAATCTATATATATATATATATATATATATATATATATATATATATATATATATATATAAACCTAGGTTTGTTAAGTGGGGTTGAGAGATATAGAAACAAAAACAATTAAATAGACATTGATACAAAAAGGTTTCATTTGAGTTGGAATATCTGATTGTTTGAATTGTTACCAAGCTATTAATTAAATGAAATTATGACTAATTATATGATAAAGATTTATTATGATCAGCTTATGTATTTTATAAATAAATTCTTTGTGCCGACGGAAAAAACCAACAGAAAGATACTTTGATTTTGGGTTAATAGTTAACTAGTATAACATTATTAAAAATCCTTATTAATTTGTAGGAAGCTAACATGAAAACGGCTGGTATCCTGTCTACTCATATGACGTAATACTTTTCATCTTAATTCATTCTATCGTTAATATTTAACTTTATATTTTAATTAGATGATATAAAGGTAAAAACTGTAGATGTGTGATTCATAAAGTTAAAGTGTGTCTAATTTATAACTTTTAATAAACAAGTTATAAAAGTATGTTTAATTTATAACTTTTAACAAACAAGTTATATAACTTAATAAAGGTTAAATTTTTTTATATAAAGAAAAGTAAAGTAAAGGTTATTCATGCATAGTATCTCAAAATCTTAAAATTAGCTTCAATAAACAATAAATATACTATTTGTGAACTACTAGGTTATCATCATGAAAACTCACGGGTTCGGATATTTAATTTTTTTTTAAATCTCAACAATATATATATATATATATATATATATAATAAAAATGAACAGTGTGTGATAAATAAGTTATATTAATTAAACGCGTTTTCAAAATTAAAAATACTTATGAATATAAGACTAAGAAAACAAAATTGATCATATTCGTTCACATGATCATTAAAATAATCTTAAATTACTGGAGCCCCAACTTCTTGTTTAACATATGTAGCACGTTGTTCTTAAGGACGAACCAAAGCTTCTTGTAAAGTAAAATAGATTTGTAATAAATTTTTATATAACGGGTTCATGTCCGGATGGATCATTGTAAAAATTACTATTTTGGTCTGGTTTATTATAACAATTACATCTAATTAAAAAAGAAAGAAAAATGAGAAAAAAAAAAAAAAAGCTTAAAAAATAGTTAAAAATTAGAAAACATACTAAATTGCTAGTTAAGGGAAAGTGATTAGACGTGAAATTTTTAATAACCAAGGCTTCTTTATTAATCATCCCAAAACAACCAGACATTGCCTACCAAGTTGCTATCCAGCTCAATATAGCAAGAGCAAAAACATAAATTAATCACACCCATGAGAACATAAGCCAACAGCCCGCCGAATCTAGCTAAACACCCTTACCAAACTCATCTATATTGAAGAGGGGCCAGTTCGTTGCGTTAACAACCGGAATTATCGATCTATTAAGCACCTACCAGAGCATTGACTCCATGATGTCTTGAACAATCTTCATATCATTCGTATTCCACCTTTTAAAAACCTTGTCATTCCTCCTTGACCACAACCACCACATCGCCATCATGAAAACTACATGAATTACCTTTTTCTTTTTTAGGGACATCTCCAATTCACAGCAAAACATCAAAATCTGATCTACAAACTCAAACTGAGAATGTACTAGCAACTTGAGCCAAGCACAAACTTGCCACCATACTGATTTAGCCACGGTGCAAATGCTTTCAAGTGGTCTGAACTGAAATATGTAAATGTAAATGTAAATGACATGAGCTAAAATGACATGTGAAGTATAAGTTATGAATACAAAACTAACACTTAAAAATATCATGTAACTAATGTTGATTGTGTGCTCGAACTTCATGAACCAACATTTAAATGCCAAAAAACTCATTTTTTGTTAAACTCAAATGCCTCTCTAACTAAGGCCTAAATGAGATTATATAATTATAAAATTGTTAAAAGATCATAAGCATTCATAGTACCTTGACTACCTAACATCATGGTTGGTAGCTAAATCCTCTGTTCCTACAACAACATGGCACGTAAATCTTATTAAACAAAAGACAAATTTCAGGCTATAGAAGTACAATTATTTTCAACTTTGTCTATACTGTCAAAATACAAGTAAACCGTGATGCTAACAAATATCAACTTATCATAATTTTGATTCATAAATTCTTGAGAGATAATCATAATACTTACCCGAGCTCGCATAACAACATCATGGCCCCGACCATCACCAAGTGCTTAACCTTTACCCGTCAAGAAAAAAATGCATGATTTAGCAATTTATTCATAGGTATAAACACACACACGTTGAGAGAGCTAAAGATGGTACCTTAATATATATACAAACTAAATAACTACTTAAGTTGATGACTTTGAGTTTATACCTCGTGCACATGAAAATCTAATACATGTGTCTTCTTCGTAGGTGACTGAGTTGACTACGCATTGTCTAGCTTTTCATTTGTTTTAACCCGACTCCAACAACTACCATTATTGTTCCACCAGTCATATTAGTTTATAGAAGTGACCAAAATAGTATAGCGAATAAATTGTTATGAAGCTTAAAGAATTCCACCTGATCATCAAGCTTGTAATTAAGTCACCTATTTCCTCCCCAACTTCTACATTCTCATTCCTGACACAACATATCCTCGTTCATATCATCACCCATGTCATCATTCTTTAACTAATGCTTTTGATCATAAATGTGCATTGACTCTTCAAACCTAATAGAACCAAAATAATAATCCCTCAAATTATTTTATTGTTGATCCATTGAACTTTGTTGTTTCCTTTTCAACCGCTTTTAGGACAGTGGAACTTGCACTTTATACCTTAAGAACACGCGTCTGTTGCTTCAAATACTGAGGTTATCCTCAAGACTATGCGTGTCAAGAGCCACCCTCCACACTTCTTTGTCATGGCATACGACAACATCAATAACAGGCCCCTTGTCATCATAGATGTAACATATACAGACACAGATTCACATAAATTTAAATACGTTAAAAAAGAAACTCTTAATCTAAGGTATAGCTCTAACATTAATCATCTGGTTGTTTCTTCAAATAATTAACTCGGTCTTAAAGGTTTGCACGTGTCTATTTCAAATTAACCTTATCAACTCGTGTTTGCTTCTAAATATAGGAAACTTGTTAACGTGGCACACTCTCAATGGACCTAACACTTTCCTGCAACACACAATCACACATATCATTCATAATCACTACCTTTCTCTTAAGAATCAGCCACGAGTTCAAACAATAACAACAAGAATGTAGGCTTACAACAAACACACACATCAAACTAAACACTCCTGTATCTTCACAAAAAATAATAAACACAATCAAACACACAACACACTTAATTCAAAACCTACCACAGTATCAACCAAGATCAATAACAAAACCCACAATCCAAATCACTATTTGGGACAACTGGCACAAAACCGGTAATTTTCGTACACTTTAATTATTATTTAATGACTGCAATTATGTGCTTTAATGTCAACAATGTCTGATTACGTACTACACAAGTGAATTCATGCACGTTTTATACTACAATAATTACTTTATGATAGCGTTGCGTCAGAAATACTAGTAAACTCACCGGTAAGACACATTATGTCAACAATTCTACAGAAAGCAGTTAGGCAATAGAATTGGAGCCTAGGTGTAGGTCCAACGACAAGAATACATTAAAACCCAAGAGTACATACAAGGGTTTACAAATAGACTATCCGGAAGCTAAATTACGCACTAAAAAGCACCCGAAACACACTTTAAATGCTGAAATTCCTACAATTCAGCATTGTAACAAGATTGTATCATGCAAAAATATGACCAATTGATCCAGAATACTTCCCAAAGTGTCGGGAATTGAAAGTGTCACAAAAGAATACTTAAAAGACACTAAACGGTGCAATTTAGCACTTTAACGAATCGGTATCTAACCGAACAACCGGACATTACCCGGAACATCAAAATATCACTAGAAGCATTGTTTCACTTTTTCTGAGCTAGTCATGGTTCCCGAGCACTATAACATATTACATAATTCATGTTACACTTAAACACAAGACTTACACTTAACACCCCACTAATTAACCTACTCACCACAACAATTTACAACTTACCCCCCCCCCCTCTTTTGATGTACACGGCCCATGGAGGGGCTCCACACATAAGATTTATCTAAATCTTCCAAGATTATAATAAATCTTTCATGGATCTTCTCAAGATTGTGATGGGATTATGTTAGTACTTTAAGAGACATTGTAACCTTTGGATAATAAGTTTGTGCTTATAAGAAGATCATGATCATTATCACCAACACACCACCACAACTTCTTCTCCTCTCCTTCACTAACTCACAGCCGAACACCCCTCTCTACACACCACCATTTTCGATTTTCATACATCCATTCCAAGGCTATATTGAGGTGTAAGAAGGTCACTAACGAAGCTCGGTGCTCACGGAACTTCAAGGACCTTCTTCGTTTGCTTTTATCCAACCATTTTGTCATCTTCAAGTTCTAGTATTCTTCCCTAGCTTGAAGCTAGTGGTAAGGCTCTCCTGATCTTGTTTACTTCATATTTTGAGTGGTTAAAAGATATAACAAGTTGATTATCATAAGAACCCTAAAAGACATACACATGAATCTTGAAACACAAAGTGATATATGATGATATCTTGATGAAATAGTGTTGTTTAGTGTATGAATGATAATTGTTTGTTGATTTCTTGAGATGATGATGTTAATCATCACATGAAGCGTGCTAGATGATGTTTAAACACTTAATCTAGCAAGTGGGAGGATGATTATATAACAACCTAGAATAATCATCTTCTTGTAAAGACATGAACTTGAAGAATAAAAATGATTTCTTGTAAGATGATAAACAAAGTAAACTAGTGAACTTGTAGATCCAAGATTTATAAATGATTTTCCAAGAAAATCAAGTTTAAAATATGATTTTTGAAAGATCATGGTTTTTACATAAACTTACACTATTTTTAGTAGAAAAACAAGTGTATAAACACTTATGAAACAAGAAAAATACAAAAGAAATATTTTTAGAAAAAACAATTTACAAGTTGTAAACGACCAAATCCTTCAAGAATGAGAGTTACGAACAAACAACCATGTTTTAAAGGAGTAACTAGACCTACTAAATAACATGGTAAGTTACTACAAGTTTTTACAAGAACTTCAAGTTCATGATGTAGTGTAATTTACTTGACTTCAACACTCGGTAGGTGTTGAATGAGTTGATTAATGATTGTGATGATTTAAAAGAAAATAAACACATGTTTTGAAAACATGGGAAACCTCTATTTTTATGGGAAACCATGTCAAAAATTTTATAAATTTGACACTTAGAAAAATATAAGTTTTTGAGAAACTTATTCCCTAAAAATGTATCTAAAAACATTTACCAAGGTTTCCCTAATTTTTGTGTTAAGAAATTATGATTTCTTCAAGATTAAAATTGATATTAAGTATGTATATTTTTGAGAAAAATATATATATTTATTGATCACCAAATTTTGTGCTAAGTGTATGTAGTATGTATTATACATGATAGTGTATTAGGACTTGAAAATACACTAAATACTCCTAAGGAGTGAAAATACAAAAATACACATACAACATGCTTAGACAAATACAAGAGAATATATTTATGAAAATATATTACTTAATAGAATAAATAACTTGGACAAGTTATGAACATGAAATGAAGTTTTGGACAAAATACATAATTCGGGTGAAAAATACAAGATACTTATATTTATTTTTGAGAAAATAATATAAGTAAGACACATAGTTAAAAATATATATTATTTTTAACACTAGAACAAATACATATAAGATGGTGACTTGTACTTGTGCGATACAAGTCTAGTGACTAACGTTAATAAAACACGTTTAGGTCACGACGCTAGATAAGCAAAAACCGGTGAAGTTTACGGCGCAAGGAACGCAAAGTTGTGAGTTCATGCTCCCCATTTTTCTTTTAACTGTTTTCAGTTTTATAACTTCGGGGGTGAAATACATGTTACAAATGTTACAAAGTTTACAAATGGTATGATGGATACAAAAACAAGAAGCACTCTTGGTGATAACTAGTACCAAGTATGATGCGTTTTAAGGAATGATACGAGAAATGATACGAGAAATCGTGTCACGAATAGGGTACCATAAGCACCATTAATCAACAATTTACCTAGACCGCAGAACAAAAGGTTAGATCTAACGGGTGTCCGGGAAGCCACACTCTTGGTGAAAACTAGTACCGAGTAGTGCTTTTGTGTCTTAGTCGTGAATCGACAACTAGAAAAATGCCTATGGTTTGGTTGCTTCCTATGTCGTGTCACATGTTAATGGTCTTGCAACCCATTAACAACAAGATACATACAGAAATACTTGATTTGTACAAGATACATACAGAAATACTTGATTTATACATGACACATACAGAGATACTTGATTTATACATGACACATACAGAAATACTTGATTTATACAAGATACATACTATGTTTTCATACAAAGTATACAAACGTTTAATACAAGAACTGCATGAATTCACACCAACATTATGTTGACGTTTTTCCAAAAACTCACATGTATTTCAGGTAACTAATGTGGATGTGCGCTCGGTCTTACTCATGCTCTTGGATGTCGTTTATGTTTGAATAAAGTTGTAAACTTTCAGACAATGTGTTGTCTTGTGATGTAAACACTTAATCTATGTTTTTAGTAATGTAATGTTTGGCATTTGAAGTTATTTTTATGAGCATGTAGTATGTTTACCAATCGTATGCAATGAAAACCTTTCATGATCACACCTCGTGCTTCCGCCTAAGAAAGGGGTGTGACAGATTGGTATCAGAGCTGCGATTGTAGTGAACCAGGATTCCTTCTCGAGTCTAGACTACAATCTCTAGGATCCTTTCTCGAAAACATTTTTTCAAAGAGTTTTCATTGCATAAAACTTTCCGCGACATCCACTACCTGAAACTGTTTACAAAGAGTCAAGAAAAGACACTACGAGACTTAGGGTGCACTGGAGTAGCACTTGACTTTGACTAGAAACCACATGCAATTATGTGTGATAATTGATATATACATATACTAGAGGTAGAATACCACAAGTATACATGACTTTACCTGAAAACTGTGACCTATCTGAAGGAAGTGATGCGAGGATGAAACGAACTGTGCAAACTGTGCAAGGAGTTACGTAATTATGGATGCATACATAATTATGGAATTCAGTGCACAGAAACCACAGCAAGTCTTGTCACGTATAGATTTCCCTCAGTACAAGAAAAGGTCAAACTGAACACCCCTCCCCCAGTCTATTACGTACTCTGCGGGAGTAATAATTGTTTGATGTCACTTATGTGGGTATATGTCAGTATATACTACTACTGTCTCGTATGACGATATCAAACAAATGTCTAACCCTATCGTGTGGTGTTCTTTCAGAACATGGCACCTAGGAGAATTGTGAACAATCGAGATTCTGATCAACCTCCTCCTCCCCCACTGCCAAGAACTGCTGAAGAACTGAACGCCTTACTGGAGGAAAGAATCTCCGCAGCTATCGCTCAGTACGAGGCAAACCGCACCGAACAAAGTGGAGGACCAAGCAATGCTAGATGTAATGGGAATGGAGATTCATCTGGAGGAAATGCAGCTCAGGGCTGCACTTTCAAGCAGTTTCTCGACTACAAACCACTGAACTACGATGGCACTGGAGGTGCAGTGGCGTTTGTACGCTGGACGGAGAAGACTGAAGCCACTATCCGTATGAGCAAGTGTACCGCGGATCAGCAAGTCACTTTTGCTTCAGGGTTGTTTGTTGATGAAGCTTTGACTTGGTGGAACTTGCAAGTCCAAACCCTGGGTGATGATGCCGCTTATGGCCTGACTTGGGATAAACTGATAGAAAGAATGAGAGAGAAGTATTGCTCTCGTGCTGAACTCCAAAGGTTGGAGACTGAGTTCTGGCATTTGACCATGGAAGGTGCTGACATTACTGGGTACACTCGAAGGTTCCACGATTTGTCGAGAGTGATCCCCTACATGGTGACTACCGAATTTAAGCGCGTAGAATGCTACATTTGGGGACTGGCCCCAGAGTTTCGCGGCATGGTAACCTCGGCCAAACCCGCAACAATCACTGAGGCTCTAACTCTGGCTGTCAGCCTTACTGAAGAGGCTGTTCGAATGAAGAAGCTGTCGTTGAACCCTATTGAAGAGACCGAGACGCACGCTGAGTCGTCCGGTGACAAGAAAAGGAAACATGCAAACCTGAATCAAGCAACCCACAGCAACAACAAAGGTTCAAACAACAAGAGGCGTGACACTAACCCACCTAAGGAAACGAGAACCTTTGCAGCAGCAAATGATACTGCAACCAAGGGATACCAAGGCACCCTGCCCAAATGCCAAAAATGTAAGTATCATCATGAAGGATCTTGTCGCATTCCAAGATGCGACAAATGTGGTAGGTTGGGTCATCAAACAGAAGATTGTTGGGGAAAAGGAAAGAACGGAAATGGAAACCGCATCGGTACTGGTAATAGAAAAAACGGTGGAAATGGGAATGGCAATGGTAACGGAAAGGGGCAAAACCAAGGATGTTTTAGTTGTGGAAGCAAGGATCACTTCATAAAAGATTGCCCAATGGGAAACATTGCTCAGGCTCGAGCATTCGTAATTGGAGCAAGGAACTCACGCGAGGACCCTAATGTGGTCACCGGTATGTTTCTCGTTAACAAACACTTTGCATCCATATTATTTGACACTGGTTCCGACTATAGCTTCATGTCTGTGGAATTTAAACGCATGCTTGGAATAGAATCTAGTAGATTAGATATTCCTTATTCTATAGAGCTAGCCAATGGTAAACTCGTTGAATCGGGCGAAGTTGTTAGAGGTTGTACCTTAGAACTCGGTGAGCAAAGATTTAGCATCGATCTCTTACCTATTCAATTGGGTAGCTTCGATGTAGTGGTCGGAATGGACTGGTTGTCCAAGAACAAAGCTGAAGTTATTTGTCATGAGAAAATCATTCACATCCCTTTGGCGAATGGTGAAGCTCTCATCGTGCATGGAGAGAAACGAGACGCGCCTCTGCGAATCACCAGTTGTATGAAGGCACAGAAGTGCTTAAGGAAAGGATGTGTTGCTTTCCTAGCACACGTTGTAGATAAGAAGGCTGTGGAGCCGAAACTCGAAGACATTCCTGTGGTGAAGTGTAACATCCCAAAAATATAAAACCTTATATTGGAATTAGAAGGTATTAAATAAACGCAAACGAACTAACGGGGACTAGATAACTCCGTTAATTAGTAGTCTTGTATTAACTCATAAGTAAGTTAAAACACTCAAATGAGAACTAAAGAGAATTGAGGGACCAAAAGTGTTTAAACTGAAACTAATGTTTAATAAAAACATTTTTATTAAAACACAACCACACAATTTTGTGTACTTGGGATCGACCAGAAGCAAAGGGGGGCGACCAAGCTTTTCAAAACCCTAAAATTCCATAAAACACCTAAATTGAAGGTTCAAATCTGATCCAAAACGAAATCCGAGCTGAGATTTGTGATCCTCATCGCAAGAAGGTTATAAGGTATGTAAAATTTGATGAGAATTCTCTACTTGAAATTCTCATGAATTTGGGAAATCTGAAATTTAATGATGCATGTTTGTTATTTGGGTTGAATAGGAATGATGTAGTGTCTAGGAGTAAAACCTAGACAACAATATGTGAAATCATGCCTAAATTCTGAAAATTTCATGAACACATTGAAGGTGATTCATGGGTTTTGTGAGAAAATGATGAACACTAGAGTTTAGAAGGCTATCCTAGTGTAAATTGATTCATAGAAACTGATTTATGAAAATTTCATGCTTAATTCTATATGTGGTAGCTCAATTAATGTTAATCGAGGCCAAGAGACAAGCCGTGAACTAGAATATAAATGATATAAAATTCTGCCCTATAAGTGTTTGTAGAAATGCCTCAAAGAAGGCCCGAAACTGCAAATTAAGTTAAAAACGCGTATTGTGATGTTTGGGCAGATTATGTAATGTATAATTAAAAAGGAGTTCTAAACATGCTATGGTTGAACTCTATAGGAAAGGATACCGGAGCGTCGAGCGGACAGGCCGGTGGTGACTTGCGTTTGAAAGGCGTGCATTGAAGGTATGTAACTTGATTCGTTACATTGGGTAAATTTTGATAATTTTCATTTGTGAAGTGAATTGTAATATAAAGGTTGTGTTGATTTAAAGCGATAATGTTCACTATATTGAATAATAGGACAAGGATTGGTTAGAACTTGTTGGTAGTCATCAAAATGGAGGATTCCGTAGATGAGCCAAACGGGTCGAATAATCGATTAATGCGTGGCAAATGCTTCGTAATATAGTTAATTGGTCTTTTGTTATTGTCGATAAATGACATATTAGAATACGAGAATTTAACGTGTTGGTTTGTTAGAATGATGAAGTCCATAAGGGTAAACTAAACGGGTCATTAAGAGAGGTTATGAATCGAATAACGGTAGTACCTTACCGGTAGATTTTGAGCCCGAGTGACGGGTAACGAATTACTAAATACGCAAACCGTTGATGGGAGTGTGGATGTTCAAAATGAGAGATCCGAGAATTGGGTTTGGGCGAAACAAACAAATTAGTCAAAGTATAAAATCTCAGAGTCTACCGTAAGTTACGGTAGCTACCGTAACTTACGGTAGAGGTAAAAAGGCTACGGCAGATTCCTACTGTTTTACGGTAGAACCAGTGCTGCCCAGGAGCTACCGTAACTTACGGTGGCTACCGTAAGTTACGGTAGACCCTGCCAAAATTGCTGAACTTGGCATATCTCAGATAATCAAATCCGTATTTGATTATAGTTTGATTATTGAAATTTTTCAAGAATTCTAATACTAATAATTGCCAAAATTTCCAGTTTTTAGGTATTGCAAGTATGTGCACGACGATCAAGTTGATGCTTCAAGAACCGAACACAAAACTTTTGGGATGCTTCCGCACTAATTAAATCTAGCTAAACTATGTAGTTTTGTAATCACTACTGAACGACTTATGTTTTAAACTAGTTAGTTGACTATGTTAAACACTATGATGAAGTATAACTTAGTTTACCAACTAAGTTTTTGTTAGTAAATATTTTTATTTATTTATTTCACATTTCATACGATTAAATAATGAATTAATTGGATGGGTGTTACAAGTTGGTAATCAGAGCTTAAGGTTGTCAACAAAGTGTTCGGTTCAAGCTTGATTGATCGTCCGGTAAGAATTAACTTATTATTTTAATAGATTATATCTTATGTAAGAATTGAGAAGTGAATTGATGTGCATGGGAAGAGTGTGTTAATTCACTCAAACCTGGAAAGTGCACCAAATGTGAATGGTTAAAGCAAGTTAGGAACTTGGCTAAACCGAAACAAATGAAGCAATGTTATAAATGAAATGTTTAACGTTTAATGTAAACATTTCAGTTTCAAGATGTCGGAAAGAAACGATGATGATCTGGTGCAGACAAGCACCGAACAAATGAAAGAGATAATTGCCGAAGAATGGGGAAGGCAATTGAAAGTAGTCTATCCGGGTTTATAGACAAAATTCAAAACACGGTGTTGTCACTTGTCGAAGAACGAGTCAAAAGGTTGGAGGATAGTGTCAACCTTATGAAGGAGAAATTGGGAGAACGTAAAGGGTGTTCATACAAAGAATTTATGGCGTGTAAACCGCCAATCTACAACGGGGAGGTTGACCCGATAATTTGCCAAAGATGGTTGGGCGACGTTGAAGGGGTGTTTGAAAGGACCCATTGCGACGAAAGTGACTTTGTTGCTTAAGGAACGGGTCAGTTGAGAGGACAAGCCAAAGATTGGTGGGACAATAAAAAGAATGAAATAGGGGCCGAAGCGGCAAGGTCCATGACATGGGAGGAGTTTAAGACACCATTTCTTAAACATCATAGTCCCAAGGCAGTCATTAATAAAATCAAGGAAGAGTTCATGCAACTTAGGCACAAGGGTGAGACCATAGACAAGATTACGGTGACGTTTATGGATAAGATGAAGTTTTGCAGTGAATTGGTGACGAATGAGGAACAAAAGATATACTACTACTATAACATGTTGAGCGCCGAGTATAGGGAGTTCATGACTCCTTCAAAATACGAGACCCTTACCGAGATCATAAACGTTGCTCGGGAACGGGAAATCGAGCTGAAGAAACAAGTTGAATGGGGTGAGCGAAGGGCACAGCATGTGAATCCAAGCCCTACAAAGAAAGCTCGAACCGGAGAATCGGGAAAGAAGGTTGATGCTAAAGGTGGGTCGCCAAGTTGCAAGGTGTGTGGAAAGGGGCACAAGGGTTGGTGTCGCTTCAAAGACAAGCTGTGTCCGGTATGTGGAAAGACGGGACACACCGCATCGTTATGTCCCGGAAAGGTTTCCGTTTGTTATAAATGTTATCAGCCCGGCCATAAAAAGTCTGAATGCCCAAAATTGGTGGGAAAGAGAGACACTAAAGAATCTCCAAAGGAAGCTCCAAAGGCGAAAGCTAGGTCCTTCCAACTTACAGCAGTTGAAGCAAAGACAGAACCCGATGTGGTCTCAGGTATATTGGCAATAAACTCGATCCCCGCACGTGTATTATTTGATACGGGTGCGAATAAATCCTTTATTTCACATGGATTTATTCGACATCCTTCATTTGTATTGACGAAATTATCTATGCCCTTAGAAGTTGAAATAGGGGACAACAAAAGTTTTATAGTTTGTGATATTTGTCGAGGCTGCAAATTAAGCATCGACGATGAAGAATACTTGATAGACCTAATTCCGATGTCAACGGGGTAATTTCAAGTAGTCGTTGGGATGGATTGGCAATCTCAGCACCACGCAAAGGTCGTGTGTTTTCATAAGGAGATAAAGCTAACATCTCTGAGCGGGAAACACGTCACTATCTATGGCGAAAAAGGAGGTAACCCCATAATATGCTCGATGTTGAAAGCTCACAAGCTTATGAAGCAAGGATGCAAGTCGTTTATGATATATGTGAATGAGCCCAAGAAAGAATCACTGAAGATTGAAGGTGTACCAGTAGTACGGAACTACGAAGATGTGTTTCCGGAAGATTTACCGGGGATACCGCCCGAACGGGAAATAGAGTTCGGAATCGAATTGATTCCGGGCGCAAAACCCGTAGCTAGAGCACCGTACCGACTCGCGCCGTCGGAATTATAAGAGTTGATGTCCCAGATTCAAGACCTGCTTGACAAAGGATTCATAAGGCCGAGTGTGTCTCCTTGGGGCGCACCGGTACTGTTCGTGAAAAAGAAAGACGGAAGCATGCGCATGTGTATCGATTACCGGGAGTTAAACAAACTCACGGTAAAGAACCGATACCCGCTTCCGAGGATAGATGATCTATTCGATCAATTACAAGGTGCGAACTGGTTTTCAAAGATTGACCTTAGATCGGGGTATCACCAACTAAAGGTCAAGGAAGAAGATGTGCCGAAGACGGCTTTCCGCACGCGATACGGACATTACGAGTTCCTCATGATGTCATTTGGGCTAACAAATGCACCCGCGGCTTTCATGGACCTCATGAACCGGGTTTGCAAGCCAATGCTGGATAAATCGGTTATCGTGTTCATCGATGATATTTTGGTGTATTCGAAAAGTGAAGTTGAGCATGTACACCACTTACAAGAGGTGTTAGAGACACTTAGATGAGAAAGGTTGTATGCGAAGTTCTCTAAGTGTGCCTTTTGGTTACGAGAGGTGCAATTTCTTGGCCACATCATAAGTGCCGATGGAGTATTGGTAGATCCATCAAAGATCGAGGTCGTGTCGAAGTGGAATCCCTCGAAGAACCCTTCAGAAATTAGAAGCTTCTTAGGGCTTGCGGGATACTATAGGAGATTCATTCAAGATTTCTCCAAGATTGCGTCACCACTAACAAAGTTAACCCAGAAGGATGAGAAGTTCATTTGGGGTGTTGAACAAGAAAGGGCGTTTCAAACGCTAAAAGAGAAGCTAACTCAAGCTCCGGTATTAACATTGCCGGACGGAGTCGAGGACTTGGTGGTTTACTCAGATGCCTCATTATCGGGTCTTGGATGTGTTCTGATGCAACGGGGCAAGGTTATAGCTTATGCCTCGAGGCAATTGAAGATACATGAGAAGAAATATCCCACGCATGATCTTGAATTGGCTGCAGTGGTATTTGCATTAAAAATATGGAGGCACTACTTATATGGGGTAAAGTGCACCATATTCACTGATCACAAAAGCTTAAAATACTTCTTCGATCAGAAGGAGTTAAATATGCTCAAGAGACGATGGTTGGAAATGGTGAAGGATTTCGACTGCGAAATACACTACCACCCCGGAAAGGCAAATGTGGTGGCGGATGCTCTGAGCAGAAAAGCGGACTATGTCCCAATACGAGTAAGGTCAATGCAGCTTGTGGTGACCTCGGGTATACTTGAACGTATCCGAGAAGCGCAAGTAGAAGCAGTAAAAGAGGAGAACTGGAAGAAGGAAAGAATAATCGGCCAGTTAAAAGACTTGTCGGATGGAAAGAACGGGTTGAAGATTCGATCCGGAAGAATATGGGTTCCAAATACTTATGGAGTGAAGGAGCTATTACTTGATGAAGCCCATAAATCCCGATATTCTATTCATCCGGGTGCGACCAAGATGTATAACGATCTGAAACAAAATTATTGGTGGCCCGGAATGAAGAGGGAGATGGTGAAATATGTAGAGAAGTGCTTGACTTGTTTACAAGTCAAGGCGGAACACCAGAAACCTTATGGGAAATTGCAACCTTTGGAGATCCTGGTTTGGAAATGGGAACATATCACTATGGACCTATTAACCAAACTACCTAAAACGATTCGGGGATTCGACGCCATATGGGTGATTGTGGATAGATTGACGAAGAGTGCACACTTTATTCCTATACGCAAAACATATACTTCGGAAAAGATGTCCGAGGTGTATACAAACGAGATAGTGGCATGTCACAGAGTACCGGTATCTATTGTGTCGGATAGAGATACCCGGTTTACTTCAAATTTTTGGCGAGATTTCCAAGAACATATGGGAACGAAACTCTTCATTAGCACCGCCTACCATCCTCAGACGGATGGGCAGAGTGAAAGAACAATACAGACGCTAGAGGATATGTTACGGGCATGTATCATCGACTTCGGTGGAAGTTGGGATGTTTATCTACCCTTGGCCGAATTTTCATATAACAATAGTTACCATTCGAGTATCGGCATGGCACCTTATGAGATGCTATATGGTAGAAAGTGTAGAACCCCGGTGTGTTGGGGTGAAGTGGGACCACGCGAACTGACCCATAAAGATATTGTCCAAGCCACTAATGAGAAAATTGAAGTGGTACGAGCCCATTTGAAAGCAGCCCAAGATAGGCAAAAGTCTTATGCCGACAAAAGACGAAGACCGATTGAATTTCAAATAGGCGATAAGGTTATGTTAAAGGTTTCCCCATGGAAGGGCGTTATCAGATTCAGAAAAAGGGGGAAACTAAGCCCAAGGTTTATCGGGCCATTTAAAATCATCGAACGGGTTGGTAAAGTAGCCTATCGCCTCGAGCTACCGGAAGAGTTGAGTGGAATACATGGTACGTCTCATGTATCACAGCTACGAAAATATCTGGCAGAGGAAACAGCTTATATCCATTACGACGATATCGAAGTGGATAATAGCCTGAACTACGCAGTAAAGCCAATTGCGATTTTAGATCGCAAGGTGAAAGGTTTGCGGAGCAAAGAAATCGATCAAGTAAAAGTCAAATGGGAACACAAGAAAGGTGCGGATACCACATGGGAATCCGAAGAAGAAATGCGGCGCCTCTACCCGACATTATTTGGTACGTACTCTGGTTTCGGGGACGAAACCCTTCTAAGGGGGGTGGACTTGTAACATCCCGAAAATATAAAACCTTATATTGGAATTAGAAGGTATTAAATAAACAAGAACGAACTAACGGGGACTAGATAACTCCGTTAATTAGTAGTCTTGTATTAACTCATAAGTAAGTTAAAACACTCAAATGAGAACTAAAGAGAATTGAGGGACCAAAAGTGTTTAAACTGAAACTAATGTTTAATAAAAACATTTTTATTAAAACACAAACACACAATTTTGTGTACTGGGGATCGACCAGAAGCAAAGGGGGGCGACCAAGCTTTTCAAAACCCTAAAATTCCATAAAACACCTAAATTGAAGGTTCAAATCTGATCCAAAACGAAATCCGAGCTGAGATTTGTGATCCTCATCGCAAGAAGGTTATAAGGTATGTAAAATTTGATGAGAATTCTCTACTTGAAATTCTCATGAATTTGGGAAATCTGAAATTTGATGATGCATGTTTGTTATTTGGGTAGAATAGGAATGATGTAGTGTCTAGGAGTAAAACCTAGACAACAATATGTGAAATCATGCCTAAATTCTGAAAATTTCATGAACACATTGAAGGTGATTCATGGGTTTTGTGAGAAAATGATGAACACTAGAGTTTAGAAGGCTATCCTAGAGTAAATTGATTCATAGAAACTGATTTATGAAAATTTCATGCTTAATTCTATATGTGGTAGCTCAATTAATGTTAATCGAGGCCAAGAGACAAGCCGTGGACTAGAATATAAATGATATAAAATTCTGCCCTATAAGTGTTTGTAGAAATGCCTCAAAGAAGGCTCGAAACTGCAAATTAAGTTAAAAACGCGTATTGTGATGTTTGGGCGGATTATGTAATGTATAATTAAAAAGGAGTTCTAAACATGCTATGGTTGAACTCTATAGGAAAGGATACCGGAGCGTCGAGCGGACAGGCCGGTGGTGACTTGCGTTTGAAAGGCGTGCATTGAAGGTATGTAACTTGATTCGTTACATTGGGTAAATTTTGATAATTTGCATTTGTGAAGTGAATTGTAATATAAAGGTTGTGTTGATTTAAAGCGATAATGTTCACTATATTGAATAATAGGACAAGGATTGGTTAGAACTTGTTGGTAGTCATCAAAATGGAGGATTCCGTAGATGAGCCAAACGGGTCGAATAATCGATTAATGCGTGGCAAATACTTCGTAATATAGTTAATTGGTCTTTTGTTATTGTCGATAAATGACATATTAGAATACGAGAATTTAACCTGTTGGTTTGTTTGAATGATGAAGTCCATAAGGGTAAACTAAACGGGTCATTAAGAGAGGTTATGAATCGAATAACGGTAGTATCTTACCGGTAGATTTTGAGCCCGAGTGACATGTAACGAATTACTAAATATGCAAACCGTTGATGGGAGCGTGGATGTTCAAAATGAGAGATCCGAGAATTGGGTTTGGGCGAAACAAACAAATTAGTCAAAGTATAAAATCTCAGAGTCTACCGTAAGTTACGGTAGCTACCGTAACTTACGGTAGAGGTAAAAAGGCTACGACAGATTCCTACTGTTTTACGGTAGAGCCCTGCCAAAATTGCTGAACTTGGCATATCTCAGATAATCGAATCCGTATTTGATTATAGTTTGATTATTGAAATTTTTCAAGAATTCTAATACTAATAATTGCCAAAATTTCCAGTTTTTAGGTATTGCAAGTATGTGGACGACGATCAAGTTGATGCTTCAAGAACCGAACATAAAACTTTTGGGATGCTTCCGTACTAATTAAATCTAGCTAAACTATGTAGTTTTCTAATCACTACTGAACGACTTATGTTTTAAACTAGTTAGTTAACTATGTTAAACACTATGATGAAGTATAACTTAGTTTACCAACTAAGTTTTTGTTAGTAAATATTTTTATTTATTTATTTCACATTTCATACGATTAATTAATGAATTAAATGGATGGGTGTTACATGAAGGAATTCCCTGATGTTTTTCCCGAAGATCTACCAGGACTACCACCACAACGACAAGTCGAATTTCATATAGACTTGGTTCCAGGAGCTACTCCTGTAGACAAGGCACCCTATTGGCTTTCACCATCCGAAATTCAAGAATTATCTACACAACTCCAGGAGTTGTTGGATAAAGGATTCATAAGTCCAAGCTTCTCGCCTTGGGGAGCTCCAGTATTGTTCGTGAAGAAGAAGGATGGAACTTTGCGGATGTGTATCGACTACAGAGAGTTGAACAAACTCACTATCAAGAATCGGTACCCACTACCGAGGATTGATGACTTATTTGTTCAATTGCAAGGATCGAGCTACTATTCCAAGATCGATCTTTGATCTGGATACCATCAGTTAAGAATCCAAGAGGAAAGCGTACCTAAGACTGCATTCAGAACACGCTATGGGCATTACGAGTTTCTTGTGATGCCATTTGGACTGACGAACGCGCCAGCGGTATTTATGGATCTGATGAACCGCGTATGCAAACCATATCTCGATAAATTCGTGATTGTATTTATCGATGATATCCTGATTTATTCCCGAACAAAAGTAGAACATGAGCAACACCTCAGAACCATTTTGGAACTACTGAAGAAAGAAAAACTTTATGCAAAGTTCTCAAAGTGCGAATTTTGGATTCACGAAGTACAGTTTCTTGGTCACGTTGTGAATGAGAAGGGTATTCATGTAGACCCATCCAAGATTGAAGCCATAAAGAATTGGGAAGCCCCCAAAACCCCAACTGAAGTTCGACAATTTTTGGGCTTAGCGGGCTATTACCGACGGTTTATTGAGAATTTCACAAAGATAGCTCAACCGCTAACTACCCTTACACAGAAAGACAAGAAGTACAACTTGGGTGACAAGCAGGAAGAAGCCTTCCAACTGTTTAAAAATAAGCTATGCGATGCACCAATACTATCCTTACCCGAAGGCACTGAAGACTTCGTGGTATACTACAATGCGTCACGACAAGGTTTGGGTTGCGTGCTCATGCAATGCCAAAAAGTCATCGCTTACGCTTCAAGACAGTTGAAAGTACATGAAAGAAACTACACCACGCACGACTTGGAACTCGGCGAGGTGGTATTCGCCTTGAAGATCTGGCGACACTATTTATATGGTACTCGATGTACAATCTTCACAGATCACAAAAGCCTACAACACATATTTGATCAGAAGGAATTAAACAAGCGTCAGCGACGATGGGTCGAGCTGCTAAACGATTATAACTGTGAGATCAAGTACCATCCTGGAAAGACAAATGTTGTAGCGGACGCATTAAGCCGGAAGGAAAGGGTTAAGACCCTAAGGGTTCGAGCATTGGAAATGACTATTCGAACGAACCTCACTACACGTATTCGTGACGCACAACAAGAAGCCCTTAAGATGGAAAACCGTAAAGCTGAATACATCCGGGGTATGTTGAAATATATGGTACCAAATGAAGAGGGAACCTTATACTTTAAGAAGCGTATTTGGGTTCCGCTCTATGGCGGTATTCGAGAAGTCATCCTTGACGAAGCGCACAAGTCGAGATACTCGATCCATCCAGGATCGGATAAAATGTATCAAGACTTAAAGGAATATTATTTGTGGCCGAGACTTAAGAGCGACATTGCTATTTATTTTGGAAAGTGCCTAACCTGTGCTAAGGTTAAGGCTGAATATCAGAAACCATCTAGGCTACTGCAACAACCAGAGATACCCATGTGGAAATGGAAGCAAATCTCTATGGACTTCATAACAAAATTACCCAGGACCCCTAGAGGGCACGATATGATATGGGTGATAGTTGATCGATTGACGAAATCTGCGCATTTCCTACTTATCCGAGAGAAGGATAGCACTGGAAGGCTTGAGAAGATATACTTAAAAGAAATCGTGGCACGTCATGGAGTGCCTATCTCAATTATTTCAGACAGAGATGGACGCTTTGTCTCAAGGATCTGGCAATCCTTTCAGGAAGCCTTTAGATCCCAACTAGATCTAAGCACGGCCTTCCATCCGCAAACAGACGGCCAGAGCGAACGAACCATACAAACATTAGAAGATATGCTTCGCGCATGTGTTATGGACCTAGGCGGCAGCTGGGATACTCATCTACCTTTAGTTGAGTTTTCCTACAATAACAGTTATCATACGAGCATAAAAGTCACACCGTTCGAAGCTCTGTATGGCCGCAAGTGCCGCTCGCCCTTATGTTGGGCAGACACTGGAGACAAACGCATGGTTGGTCTTGAACTTGTACAAGAGACAACCGACAAGATTATGCAGATCCGAGAGCGCATTAAGGTGGCTCGAGATAGACAAAAGAGCTACGCTGATCAAAGACGAAAACCATTAGAATTCGAGGTGGGAGACAAAGTGTTGTTAAAGGTCTCACCTTGGAAGGGCGTAGTAAGATTCGGAAAACGTGGAAAGCTGAACCCACGATACATCGGACCATTCAAAATCTTGGAAAGAATTGGTACCGTGGCATACAAGTTGGAATTACCGGAAGAACTTAATGGAGTACATGATACGTTCCATGTATCCAACCTCAAGAAGAGTCCAACACAAGAAAACGTGATCATCCCTGCGGATGAAGTGCACATTGATAACACCCTCCGATTTACAGAACAACCCGTTGAGGTTACAGACTGGAAAGTCAACAAGACCAGGAGGAGTACTGTCAAACTTGTCAAAGTACGTTGGAACTCGAAGCACGGACCCGAGTACACGTGGGAACGTGAAGACCAGTTTAAAGAAAAGTACCCCCACCTGTTCAAGAAGACTCCTGTGAGAGTTAGTTCAGCCTGAATTTCGGGACGAAATTCTTTTAACGGGGGGAGACTGTGACAACTGGCACAAAACCAGTAATTTCCGTACACTTTAATTATTATTTAATGACTGCAATTATGTGCTTAAATGTCAACAATGTCTGATTACGTACTACACAAGTGAATTCATGCACGTTTTATACTACAAGAATTACTTTATGATAGCGTTGCGTCAGAAATACTAGTAAACTCACCGGTAAGACACATTATGTCAACAATTCTGCAGAAAGCAGTTAGGCAATAGAATTGGAGCCTAGGTGTAGGTCCAACGACAAGAATACATTAAAACCCAAGAGTACATACAAGGGTTTACAAATAGACTATCCGGAAGCTAAATTACGCACTAAAAAGCACCCGAAACACACTTTAAATGCTGAAATTCCTACAATTCAGCAAAATTCAACATTGTAACAAGATTGTATCATGCAAAAATATGACCAATTGATCCAGAATACTTCCCTAAGTGTCGGGAATTGAAAGTCTCACAAAATAATACTTAAAAGACACTAAACGGTGCAATTTAGCACTTTAACGAATCGGTATCTAACCGAACAACCGGACATTACCCGGAACATCAAAATATTACTAGAAGCATTGTTTCACTTTTTCTGAGCTAGTCATGGTTCCTGAGCACTATAACATATTACATAATTCATGTTACACTTAAACACAAGACTTACACTTAACACCCCACTAATTAACCTACTCACCACAACAATTTACAACTTACCCCCCCCCCTCTTTTGATGTACACGGCCCATGGAAGGGCCCCACACACAAGATTTGTCTAAATCTTCCAAAATTATAATAAATCTTTCATGGATCTTCTCAAGATTGTGATGGGATTATGTTAATACTTTGAGAGACATTGTAACCTTTGGATAATAAGTTTGTGCTTATAAGAAGATCATGATCATTATCACCAACACACCACCACAACTTCTTCTCCTCTCCCTCACTAACTCTCGGCCGAACACCCCTCTCTACACACCACCATTTTCGATTTTCATCCATCCATTCCTAGGCTATATTGAGGTGTAAGAAGGTCACTAACGAAGCTCGGTGCTCACGGAACTTCAAGGACCTTCTTCGTTTGCTTTTATCCAACCATTTTGTCATCTTCAAGTTCTAGTATTCTTCCCTAGCTTGAAGCTAGTGGTAAGGCTCTCCTGATCTTGTTTACTTCATATTTTGAGTGGTTAAAAGATATAACAAGTTGATTATCATAAGAACCCTAAAAGACATACACATGAATCTTGAAACACAAAGTGATATATGATGATATCTTGATGAAATAGTGTTGTTTAGTGTATGAATGATAATTGTTTGTTGATTTCTTGAGATGATGATGTTAATCATCACATGAAGCGTGCTAGATGATGTTTAAACACTTAATCTAGCAAGTGGGAGGATGATTATATAACAACCTAGAATAATCATCTTCTTGTAAAGACATGAACTTGAAGAATAAAAATGATTTCTTGTAAGATGATAAACAAAGTAAACTAGTGAACTTGTAGATCCAAGATTTATAAATGATTTTCCAAGAAAATCAAGTTTAAAATATGATTTTTGAAAGATCATGGTTTTTACATAAACTTACACTATTTTTAGTAGAAAAACAAGTGTATACACACTTATGAAACAAGAAAAATACAAAAGAAATATTTTTAGAAAAAACAATTTACAAGTTGTAAACGACCAAATCCTTCAAGAATGAGAGTTACGAACAAACAACCATGTTTTAAAGGAGTAACTAGACCTACTAAATAACATGGTAAGTTACTACAAGTTTTTACAAGAACTTCAAGTTCATGATGTAGTGTAATTTACTGGTGATTCCGTAGAAGAAAAGTCGCCTACGAAAATTCCGTAGAAGAAATTTACTGGTGATTCATCAGTTTTGTAAAACAAATATACATGACTGTAAATGGAGAATAAATATCGGCTCGACATTTTTTTATAGAAGTGTATGTAACAAACCGACTCGACAATTTTTTTGCAGATGTTTTTGTAACATGTTCATCTATGTTTGTGCAAATAATGTAACATGTTCATTTATGTGTCTGTAACTAGTAAACTAATCCTAGCCCTTGATTATCAATGCTTAAGTGTAAATCGATGGCCAGGATTTGATAACGAAAATACACTAGTGTATTTTACGATTTGATGATGCAGATCAATGGCCAGGATTTCTCCACTCAGTTCACAAATACACTAGTGTTCACTCCTGAACCCCACCCTATATATAAGGTGGGGTTCTAGAGTGAACACTAGTGTATTTACGAACTTAGTGAACAAATCCTGGCCATTGATCTACACACGTGTATGGCCAGGATCTCATCATCAAATCGTAAAATACACTAGTGTATTTCAACATCAAATCCTGGCCATTGATCTACACACGTGTATAGCCAGGATTAGTTCACTCAGTTCGCAAGCTACACTAGTGTTCACTCTTGAACCTAATCCTATATATATATATATATATATATATATATATATATATATATATATATATATATATATATATATATATATATATATATATATATATATGGTTGGGTGCAATGGGAACACTAAAAAATTGGGGAACCGAGGAACAGTGCATTTAATATGTTAAATATATCATAAAATTTGAATTTCACATGTTAAAAAATATATACTTTTTTAAAAAAAAGTTAAGAGCTTTTGCATATATCACAACAACAACAACCTTACCTGGTATAATCTCACCTATAGTCAAGCTATTGATAGAGTTTGGAGAGTGTGGGATATAACCCATAGGACTGAGAGGCTGCTTCTAGTGGAAATGGTGAAAACCTACAACACTAGAAATGGTGAAAACCTATAACTCCTCAAAGAAATTGAAAGTTAAACTCCTAAGACAAGAACCTAAAACAAAACGAGGCCAACCTCCTAAAGGTATTTAACCTCAATCCTATGTCTCCACGCAATTCTATCCTTGACATCCTCGAAGAGGTGCAAATCTAGCCTCTACTTCTTCTTCCCTCTATAGTGAGCGTTTTGACTGTTCTAACTGTGGCTGTTGTATGTTCTAACCGTCACTTTTGCATATATCACAAAACATAATAATTTAAAACACGATAAAATGTATTCTAGGCATGAAAATTAAAACACAATGCCAAGAAAATTAATTGGTGTCTTTTAACTTTCATGCTAAAAATACATTTTATTGTGTTCTAAATTGTTACGTTTGGTGTTTTTCCTATATAATACCTTGTCAAAAGAATCTAAAACACCGTGCATAAAATCTAAAACCCAACGCCTACATAGGCTTCTCAAACTTTTTAGGAGTTTAGAGATGAAAAGTCTTATAAGTTATCCCTTCTTATAATTTTACTTGGTTAGTACTAACTACCCATTCTTCAATATGTTTTCATTCGCTTCTTCTAATCTCAATCTATATATATATATATATATATATATAAACCTAGGTTTGTTAAGTGGGGTTGAGAGATATAGAAACAAAAACAATTAAATAGACATTGATACAAAAAGGTTTCATTTGAGTTGGAATATCTGATTGTTTGAATTGTTACCAAGCTATTAATTAAATGAAATTATGACTAATTATATGATAAAGATTTATTATGATCAGCTTATGTATTTTATAAATAAATTCTTTGTGCCGACGGAAAAAACCAACAGAAAGATACTTTGATTTTGGGTTAATAGTTAACTAGTATAACATTATTAAAAATCCTTATTAATTTGTAGGAAGCTAACATGAAAACGGCTGGTATCCTGTCTACTCATATGACGTAATACTTTTCATCTTAATTCATTCTATCGTTAATATTTAACTTTATATTTTAATTAGATGATATAAAGGTAAAAACTGTAGATGTGTGATTCATAAAGTTAAAGTGTGTCTAATTTATAACTTTTAATAAACAAGTTATAAAAGTATGTTTAATTTATAACTTTTAACAAACAAGTTATATAACTTAATAAAGGTTAAATTTTTTTATATAAAGAAAAGTAAAGTAAAGGTTATTCATGCATAGTATCTCAAAATCTTAAAATTAGCTTCAATAAACAATAAATATACTATTTGTGAACTACTAGGTTATCATCATGAAAACTCACGGGTTCGGATATTTAATTTTTTTTTAAATCTCAACAATATATATATATATATATATATATATATATATATATATATATAATAAAAATGAACAGTGTGTGATAAATAAGTTATATTAATTAAACGCGTTTTCAAAATTAAAAATACTTATGAATATAAGACTAAGAAAACAAAATTGATCATATTCGTTCACATGATCATTAAAATAATCTTAAATTACTGGAGCCCCAACTTCTTGTTTAACATATGTAGCACGTTGTTCTTAAGGACGAACCAAAGCTTCTTGTAAAGTAAAATAGATTTGTAATAAATTTTTATATAACGGGTTCATGTCCGGATGGATCATTGTAAAAATTACTATTTTGGTCTGGTTTATTATAACAATTACATCTAATTAAAAAAGAAAGAAAAATGAGAAAAAAAAAAAAAAGCTTAAAAAATAGTTAAAAATTAGAAAACATACTAAATTGCTAGTTAAGGGAAAGTGATTAGACGTGAAATTTTTAATAACCAAGGCTTCTTTATTAATCATCCCAAAACAACCAGACATTGCCTACCAAGTTGCTATCCAGCTCAATATAGCAAGAGCAAAAACATAAATTAATCACACCCATGAGAACATAAGCCAACAGCCCGCCGAATCTAGCTAAACACCCTTACCAAACTCATCTATATTGAAGAGGGGCCAGTTCGTTGCGTTAACAACCGGAATTATCGATCTATTAAGCACCTACCAGAGCATTGACTCCATGATGTCTTGAACAATCTTCATATCATTCGTATTCCACCTTTTAAAAACCTTGTCATTCCTCCTTGACCACAACCACCACATCGCCATCATGAAAACTACATGAATTACCTTTTTCTTTTTTAGGGACATCTCCAATTCACAGCAAAACATCAAAATCTGATCTACAAACTCAAACTGAGAATGTACTAGCAACTTGAGCCAAGCACAAACTTGCCACCATACTGATTTAGCCACGGTGCAAATGCTTTCAAGTGGTCTGAACTGAAATATGTAAATGTAAATGTAAATGACATGAGCTAAAATGACATGTGAAGTATAAGTTATGAATACAAAACTAACACTTAAAAATATCATGTAACTAATGTTGATTGTGTGCTCGAACTTCATGAACCAACATTTAAATGCCAAAAAACTCATTTTTTGTTAAACTCAAATGCCTCTCTAACTAAGGCCTAAATGAGATTATATAATTATAAAATTGTTAAAAGATCATAAGCATTCATAGTACCTTGACTACCTAACATCATGGTTGGTAGCTAAATCCTCTGTTCCTACAACAACATGGCACGTAAATCTTATTAAACAAAAGACAAATTTCAGGCTATAGAAGTACAATTATTTTCAACTTTGTCTATACTGTCAAAATACAAGTAAACCGTGATGCTAACAAATATCAACTTATCATAATTTTGATTCATAAATTCTTGAGAGATAATCATAATACTTACCCGAGCTCGCATAACAACATCATGGCCCCGACCATCACCAAGTGCTTAACCTTTACCCGTCAAGAAAAAAATGCATGATTTAGCAATTTATTCATAGGTATAAACACACACACGTTGAGAGAGCTAAAGATGGTACCTTAATATATATACAAACTAAATAACTACTTAAGTTGATGACTTTGAGTTTATACCTCGTGCACATGAAAATCTAATACATGTGTCTTCTTCGTAGGTGACTGAGTTGACTACGCATTGTCTAGCTTTTCATTTGTTTTAACCCGACTCCAACAACTACCATTATTGTTCCACCAGTCATATTAGTTTATAGAAGTGACCAAAATAGTATAGCGAATAAATTGTTATGAAGCTTAAAGAATTCCACCTGATCATCAAGCTTGTAATTAAGTCACCTATTTCCTCCCCAACTTCTACATTCTCATTCCTGACACAACATATCCTCGTTCATATCATCACCCATGTCATCATTCTTTAACTAATGCTTTTGATCATAAATGTGCATTGACTCTTCAAACCTAATAGAACCAAAATAATAATCCCTCAAATTATTTTATTGTTGATCCATTGAACTTTGTTGTTTCCTTTTCAACCGCTTTTAGGACAGTGGAACTTGCACTTTATACCTTAAGAACACGCGTCTGTTGCTTCAAATACTGAGGTTATCCTCAAGACTATGCGTGTCAAGAGCCACCCTCCACACTTCTTTGTCATGGCATACGACAACATCAATAACAGGCCCCTTGTCATCATAGATGTAACATATACAGACACAGATTCACATAAATTTAAATACGTTAAAAAAGAAACTCTTAATCTAAGGTATAGCTCTAACATTAATCATCTGGTTGTTTCTTCAAATAATTAACTCGGTCTTAAAGGTTTGCACGTGTCTATTTCAAATTAACCTTATCAACTCGTGTTTGCTTCTAAATATAGGAAACTTGTTAACGTGGCACACTCTCAATGGACCTAACACTTTCCTGCAACACACAATCACACATATCATTCATAATCACTACCTTTCTCTTAAGAATCAGCCACGAGTTCAAACAATAACAACAAGAATGTAGGCTTACAACAAACACACACATCAAACTAAACACTCCTGTATCTTCACAAAAAATAATAAACACAATCAAACACACAACACACTTAATTCAAAACCTACCACAGTATCAACCAAGATCAATAACAAAACCCACAATCCAAATCACTATTTGTGACAACTGGCACAAAACCGGTAATTTTCGTACACTTTAATTATTATTTAATGACTGCAATTATGTGCTTTAATGTCAACAATGTCTGATTACGTACTACACAAGTGAATTCATGCACGTTTTATACTACAATAATTACTTTATGATAGCGTTGCGTCAGAAATACTAGTAAACTCACCGGTAAGACACATTATGTCAACAATTCTACAGAAAGCAGTTAGGCAATAGAATTGGAGCCTAGGTGTAGGTCCAACGACAAGAATACATTAAAACCCAAGAGTACATACAAGGGTTTACAAATAGACTATCCGGAAGCTAAATTACGCACTAAAAAGCACCCGAAACACACTTTAAATGCTGAAATTCCTACAATTCAGCAAAATTCAGCATTGTAACAAGATTGTATCATGCAAAAATATGACCAATTGATCCAGAATACTTCCCAAAGTGTCGGGAATTGAAAGTGTCACAAAAGAATACTTAAAAGACACTAAACGGTGCAATTTAGCACTTTAACGAATCGGTATCTAACCGAACAACCGGACATTACCCGGAACATCAAAATATCACTAGAAGCATTGTTTCACTTTTTCTGAGCTAGTCATGGTTCCCGAGCACTATAACATATTACATAATTCATGTTACACTTAAACACAAGACTTACACTTAACACCCCACTAATTAACCTACTCACCACAACAATTTACAACTTACCCCCCCCCCCCCTCTTTTGATGTACACGGCCCATGGAGGGGCTCCACACATAAGATTTATCTAAATCTTCCAAGATTATAATAAATCTTTCATGGATCTTCTCAAGATTGTGATGGGATTATGTTAGTACTTTAAGAGACATTGTAACCTTTGGATAATAAGTTTGTGCTTATAAGAAGATCATGATCATTATCACCAACACACCACCACAACTTCTTCTCCTCTCCTTCACTAACTCACGGCCGAACACCCCTCTCTACACACCACCATTTTCGATTTTCATACATCCATTCCAAGGCTATATTGAGGTGTAAGAAGGTCACTAACGAAGCTCGGTGCTCACGGAACTTCAAGGACCTTCTTCGTTTGCTTTTATCCAACCATTTTGTCATCTTCAAGTTCTAGTATTCTTCCCTAGCTTGAAGCTAGTGGTAAGGCTCTCCTGATCTTGTTTACTTCATATTTTGAGTGGTTAAAAGATATAACAAGTTGATTATCATAAGAACCCTAAAAGACATACACATGAATCTTGAAACACAAAGTGATATATGATGATATCTTGATGAAATAGTGTTGTTTAGTGTATGAATGATAATTGTTTGTTGATTTCTTGAGATGATGATGTTAATCATCACATGAAGCGTGCTAGATGATGTTTAAACACTTAATCTAGCAAGTGGGAGGATGATTATATAACAACCTAGAATAATCATCTTCTTGTAAAGACATGAACTTGAAGAATAAAAATGATTTCTTGTAAGATGATAAACAAAGTAAACTAGTGAACTTGTAGATCCAAGATTTATAAATGATTTTCCAAGAAAATCAAGTTTAAAATATGATTTTTGAAAGATCATGGTTTTTACATAAACTTACACTATTTTTAGTAGAAAAACAAGTGTATAAACACTTATGAAACAAGAAAAATACAAAAGAAATATTTTTAGAAAAAACAATTTACAAGTTGTAAACGACCAAATCCTTCAAGAATGAGAGTTACGAACAAACAACCATGTTTTAAAGGAGTAACTAGACCTACTAAATAACATGGTAAGTTACTACAAGTTTTTACAAGAACTTCAAGTTCATGATGTAGTGTAATTTACTTGACTTCAACACTCGGTAGGTGTTGAATGAGTTGATTAATGATTGTGATGATTTAAAAGAAAACAAACACATGTTTTGAAAACATGGGAAACCTCTATTTTTAGGGGAAACCATGTCAAAAATTTTATAAATTTTGACACTTAGAAAAATATAAGTTTTTGAGAAACTTATTCCCTAAAAATGTATCTAAAAACATTTACCAAGGTTTCCCTAATTTTTGTGTTAAGAAATGATGATTTCTTCAAGATTAAAATTGATATTAAGTATGTATATTTTTGAGAAAAATATATATATTTATTGATCACCAAATATTGTGCTAAGTGTATGTAGTGTGTATTATACGTGATAGTGTATTAGGACTTGAAAATACACTAAATACTCCTAAGGAGTGAAAATACAAAAATACACATACAACATGCTTAGACAAATACAAGAGAATATATTTATGAAAATATATTACTTGATAGAATAAATAACTTGGACAAGTTATGAACATGAAATGAAGTTTTGGACAAAATACATAATTCGGGTGAAAAATACAAGATACTTATATTTATTTTTGAGAAAATAATATAAGTAAGACACATAGTTAAAAATATATATTATTTTTAACACAAGAACAAATACATAAAAGATGGTGACTTGTACTTGTGCGATACAAGTCTAGTGACTAACGTTAATAAAACACGTTTAGGTCACGACGCTAGATAAGCAAAAACCGGTGAAGTTTACGGCGCAAGGAACGCAAAGTTGTGAGTTCATGCCCCCCCTTTTCTTTTAACTGTTTTCAGTTTTATAACTTCGGGGGTGAAATACATGTTACAAATGTTACAAAGTTTACAAATGGTATGATGGATACAAAAACAAGAAGCACTCTTGGTGATAACCAGTGTTGTAGAAGGCGCTAGGCGCTAGTCGGGCGGTGAGGTACCGCCTAGGGATTAATCGGGATTAATCGGATTGGGATTTTTATATGTATTTTTTCAAAATTATATATATATACCCAATAATATAAAAATAATACTTCAAAATTCACATAAATACTTCAAGTTTCAGATAGTATGGTTCGATTTTGACCGATTTTGACTGATTCTGACCAATTTTGACCGCCTAGGACCGCCTGGGACCGCCTGGGACCGATTTTGACCGATTTTAACCGATTAATATAGGCCGATTAATCCGATTTTTGACCGCCTAGGACCGATTTTGACCGACTTTGACCGACTCCGATTAATTGGCCGACTAGCTCAAAATTAGTCAGTAACTAGCCGCCTAGCGCCTAGGCGCCGATTAATCGGCCGCCTAGGCCGATTTTTGCAACACTGGTGATAACTAGTACCAAGTATGATGCGTTTTAAGGAATGATACGAGAAATGATACGAGAAATCGTGTCACGAATAGGGTACCATAAGCACCATTAATCAACAATATACTTAGACCGCAGAACAAAAGGTTAGATCTAATGGGTGTCCGGGCAGCCACACTCTTGGTGAAAACTAGTACCGAGTAGTGCTTTTGTGTCTCAGTCGTGAATCGACAACTAGAAAAATGCCTATGGTTTGGTTGCTTCCTATGTCGTGTCACATGTTAATGGCCTTGCAACCCATTAACAACAAGATACATACCGAAATACTTGATTTGTACAAGATACATACAGAAATACTTGATTTATACATGACACATACAGAGATACTTGATTTATACATGACACATACAGAAATACTTGATTTATACAAGATACATACTATGTTTTCATACAAAGTGTACAAACGTTTAATACAATAACTGCATGAATTCACACCAACATTATGTTGATGTTTTTTCCAAAAACTCACATGTATTTCAGGTAACTAATGTGGATGTGCGCGCGATCTTACTCATGCTCTTGGATGTCATTTATGTTTGAATAAAGTTGTAAACTTTCGGACAATGTGTTGTCTCGTGATGTAAACACTTAATCTATGTTTTCAGTAATGTAATATTTGGCATTTGAAGTTATTTTTATGAGCATGTAGTATGTTTACCAATCGTATGCAATGAAAACCTTTCATGATCACACCTCGTGCTTCCGCCTAAGAAAGGGGTGTGACACTATTAACAATCTTCAGTCTTCACACATCTATAAACTTATCAAATTCAAATCATCATCATAAACACTTAACGTTATTGCCGATCAAAAGGAGCTTGATCATGTAATCATAACTTGCTCGTGCTTGTGTCGGAGGAGCGACCATTCATTCTTTATTGCATCTACTGCATCACAAGATACAATTCACCATATCAACATCCACTTGCACTAAAAAAATAATCACAAAAGCACACTTCATCTTAATAGCGTATTATAGAATTCGAGACGTATAGATATATGATCAATAAAATATATTAAAGCTAAAACATTTCTCCTATATCATATATTCTTGAAAAGAATTACTTCTTGTATTATCATATTACCTTATTTCTCAACCTTTGCCATTCTTCTCGAGTCTAGTAGATTGTCATGCCCAAAACATTTTGCAAAAATATGATCTCAGTATCTATGCTTTTGTGTTTTTTCTTTACATAATGACAATAACAAAATTAATAAGATTGATGAAAATAAAAAAATAATAAAATACACAATTATTGTGAGATAACCATGCAAGTTCATAGTAATTTTATAGGGAGCCCTACCTGTTAGGCAATATCAATATTTATAAGAATAGAATTCCACATAATTTAAGGTCTGGAAAACTTTTTAAGGAAAAAAAAACAGATAAAAAATAGTAAAATATTTCTCATTACATATATATGAAAAACACAAAAATGAAAAACCATGCAAAAATACCTGGTTTTCTAGCTTAGGAAGTGCCTTTTTTATATTTATATATCTATATAAGAAAAACATAAATTGAAATACCATGCAAAAATACTTGGTTTTCCAACTCAGGACGTGCCTTTTTTACTTTCACTATAGTATCAGCACGTAATGCTTTTAGATGTTTTGCACCACTCCTACAAAGAATTAGCAAACAAAAATTGAAAATGCAAAGTTTATTAGTTTATTTGACGTTTATCTGGATAAAATACGTAGAATATAAAAATAGCTAAAAAAGAATACGGGTAGAATAGATTGAAAATTTTAATCTTAAATGGTAGGTGTAACGACTTCTTAAAAGAATTTATCAAACAATTATGTCAATACAATGGTCAATTGTTCTACTTTTTTTTTATTACCAGGGTGAAGTATTCTAAACATATAGCTATTTCAATATTTACATATATACCTAATAGTTCTTTACCTACACATACAACCTTTTCATGTTATGCCAATACTCAAACAAAAACATACTACAATTTTATAATAGGGTGAGGTATCTCTGTTTTCTGCCTGCATTTTCCTGGAAAATAGACCAGTGAGTCAAAACTATTATATTAACTATATTATATAAAACAAATATACTAAAAAGGGCATCAATAAAGGCTCTCACATTTTCACATAAAGCCTCTTCGGTGAAGTGCTTCTGAATCACAAAAGAGAAACATGTTAGCAAGTGATTAAAAGAAAATTAACATGATCAATAAAAAATTAAATAACCAGCAAATAAGCATGCTTGAATGGGACAACAAAAGAGGAATTAAACATAGAACTTTGCAATTAAACATCAATCGATGAACTAACTGAAGTAGGTCTAATTGTTTATTAAACATAGAATTTCATACCATCTAAACCCTAAATAACTGAAACCTGATTAAAAAAAGAAACAATACATCAAAAAACAAAGGCCAAAAGACTAAACAACATACCTACAATTATGGATGATGAATCAAAGAAGAAGTAGACGAATCGAAGAAGCAAACGCATGGTGTAGGTATTTAGGGTTTGTGAAGAAGTAGATGATCCAAGGGTTAATAATTTTCTCAGATGATTACCATGAAATTAAAACATATTATCAACAAAAAAGGATTAATAAACAGACAATACTTGATTGATAGGGATGCGATTAACGGTAAATATAAAAAATGAATGAATATAAACCATACCTTGGATGATCAAACTTGAATCGAAGAAGATGGATTAAATTAGAAATCACATTTATGGATTTACGGAAGATCGTTTCTTAGAATCGATGTAACAACCCACGTTTTGGAAGTCAAAGTCAAAGTCAAAGGAAGAAAAGATTGCTAAGTGCGATCTGTCACTCCTTGCTTAATTATTGATTGTACTCCTTGACTTGTAATCGAATCCTTTAAATTGGGTCCTTTAGTTGTATTATGTGGAGTATCTATGATAATCGCAGTTTTAATCGCATGTTAATTGCTAATCTATTTATCGCTTTATCGCTAATCGCATCACGAACTTTAATTGTAGGTTATGAATATTGTTTTACGTGTGTGTGTGTTATGTATGTGTTACTTGTGCATGTTTATATTTGTTTTATAGTGATTAATCGAAAACGCAATGGCAACTCTATCGCGACACAATCTAAGCGCAAACGTTAAACGCAAGTTAATTTGTTAAATGTTAGTTAGGTTATTTGTGTTACTATTAATTAAATCTATCACATCGCTTAATCAACACTCGCAACATATCGCAACGCTCAACGCACGAAATGAAACATCGAAACTCAACTCGCCGGAGACGTTCGATCGAATGACCATTCGATCGAATGGTCATCCGAACGGATGACCATCCGTCACCTGCACCGCCTTTCCTTATTTGTCACCTATAAATAGCACCTGTCACATCATGAACAGTGATATGACAGCTCCCTCTCGACCCTTCGACTTCTCAGGCTATTTTCTCTCGATTTCTCGCGATTCTTGTAAGTTTCTACCTCAAATCTTGTACTTCTATGATCTACACACACTCCTTCATATTTTTCACCAACAAATCACAACTTTTAACCATGAAATCCGCCTGATTTGGGGTGTTCTAGGATGATGTCATCATGAGTTCTCATGAACTTCAAAGTGTGACCTCGTTCCACCAAGAACAACTCAGATCTAAGAGATCTCAACATGTTTAAACACTGATTTCACCTAAATCTAGATGTTTTCAAAAGATTAAAAGAGTTGAAAGATGTTTTCATAACTTTTCCCATTCTTTTACTCTAATGTACTCAGAACTGATGGAATCCGAGCTCGTTCAGACCTTTTACTCGTTCTATAGTGAAGGGTTGGAATGAGAATGGATTTCTATCGGAGAAGACGACCAATTCACGGGTTGAACATGAACAACCGTCAAGAACAGTTAACTGACCAGACGGGGTGATTCCCATCCGATCGAATAACTTGGACTTGGTGGAGTTTCCGTTGTTTAACATGTTGTCATACCGTTTCAATCAAACCGCAAACTTTTCAAACTTAACGAATTTCAAAACGAGCAAGTCACCAAACGGACTGCCATCCGATCGAATGACAATCCAATCGGATGACTTGTGGTCTCAACACTTGAACATTTTTACAAATTTTCAATACGCAACAGTAAACAAACGAATGGTCATCCGATCAGACGACCATCTGATCGAATGACCATCCTGCTGTGAACTTGTTCTCTCTGAAATGTCTCACTTGGAACGGATCACCATCCGAGCGAACGGCCATCCAACCGAATGACCGGACGACCTGAAAGGTAGAGATACTTCTATGATTTTAAAATGCTACAACGAAAACTTCAAAGCCTTCACACATAAACATATCCATCCCAAACAAATGCCAATCCGACCGAATGGCCATCCGATCGGATGACCATCCGTCCGGATTGCCATCCGATCGGATGACCCTTCGTCACTTGACTCACCGACGCGTTGTTCAACGCACTGTTCATCACTTATGCTATCGTTCTGTAATCAGGCTAACTTTCCAGTGCTCCCTTCAATCCAATCCAAGACTGTGTTATTCATTTAACACGGTCTGTGAGTATACTCGAACCCTTTTTGCTTTATGCACTTTTGGGTGTTACATACGTTACTTATTTAAATCACAATCGACACACAACACAAACACTTTTATACGCTAACCGTTATTGCATGTTATACGTGTTATTCGATGAATGCTTGTATGTTATGTTTACACAATGATTGTTGCCTGACACCTTAGCAACGATAGTACTATAGTTTGGACTTAGTACCTGTTGTGGACAGGGGTTGTTAAGGGCTTTACTTCACATGTCACAGTGGTGACATGTGTTGCGCATTCTACAACTCGTAGTCACGTCTGTGCATTTTTCATTGTCAATAACCTACTAGCTTCACTTTGCTACATGTTACATGCTGGTTATGCGTAAAACGATTTCGCTATCTATTATACTATTAAACTTGTATGCTCACCTTTACACTATGTGTATTGACCTCTATTTTAACGTATGTGACAGGTATTTAGGATGCTGTGCTTTGCCTTGCTTTTGTGGAATCAAGCTAGGAGAGAGTCTAGAAACAAATTTAATAAATTCTGAGTTGTCGAAACAATTTATTTGTCTATGAGATACTATGTCTGTATTAACTGATTTGCCAAGTATGTTATGGTATGGGACGTAACTTTAAATATTTGGTAAGATTAGTTGTTATGGATTTCTCCTAGACAATCTGTTTCACTCAGTGTCGCGCCCCGATGTTTCCGTCATCGGTTGGGGTGTGACAATCGGCTGGAGGAATTTAGGGTTTATGAGAATTTTGGTGGGTTGAATGCGTGTTGAGAAAGAGAGAAAAAGGCCGAAGAAAAATAAATCAGGGTTGTCAATTCTTGAGAAAAAGATAGAGAATGAATACATTAATATTTTACAAAAAATAGTTTTCCAAAAATAAAAGTTGCTCATATGCATTCCCTCTCAAATCATCTTGAAGTTCCACCACAACGTGCCAATATCTCAAATTTATCTCATTTATTATTACTAGGTTAATCCACATGAACTTCACGAGATTGGACCATTTAAATTATGTATTCAACAAATGTAAAATAAAAAGACTACCTGAACTTCCTAGCGGTAAAAAATTATATTAATCTAATTATCTCATTAAACAAAATAAAAAGAAATGTTTTCAAACGTTATATTGTTTTATAATTGTTTTGAATTAACAGTTATAGTTCAGATAAATTTTAACTTAATTGAATTTTTTTTTACAAAAACATGTATTAAATAACGTTTATTGACAAAGTAAACGACTCCATAATATGTAGCATAAACAAACAATTTGTATTATTAAATAAACTTATAAATGGTTGTGTTCTCCTCAATCAATATGTAAAAAAATGTTTTGAAGTTCATTATATATTAAATAATACATTTTAAGAAATTGATTAATTAGTATTATTATATTATGTAAAGTATATATATATATTCCAGAAATAAAATCTTAATTAAATTTGAAAATCATTGGTAAATAAGTAATATCTTTAAAGTTTTAATTTTATTGAGAAGTAATTTCTGTTTATTTTGAAAATTTATTATTGGTTAACCGATTATTTATGCCTTATTTTAAAAATATTAAGTCATATCTATTTACTATAAACACGACACCTTATAAATGTTAGGGTTTACTATTAACATAAATCTATTTACATATTTGTATAAATAATATTAAAAGCAAATATCACCAATAAACGCATAACCCAAATTATTGTGTTTCAAAATTTTAAAATTTCAAAAATATACATAACTGAATATTTAATAGAAATAAGTTTCATATAATATAAATATATGTTTTAAAATTAAAAATTAGTAAAATAATAACTTAATTGGTCTTAAAGTTGCTAAGTTAGGATGTTAATAAATGATAATTACAAATTAAAGAATGATTGAAATTGATTTAGAAATCTGTTATAAATAAACACATTTCAAATTTTAAAAATACACATAACTGAATATTTAATAAAAAGGAGTTTCAAATAATATAATATGCATGATTCAAAAATAAAAGTTAGTAAAATAAGAACTTGATTGATCTTAATTTGCTCCATAATTATATTACCACAGTAATAAAATCTTTTAGAAGTTAATAGCTGATAATTACAAATTAAAGAATGATTGAAATTAATATAGATATCTCCATTAATAAACAGATTTCAAATTCAAAATTTCAAAAATACAAATAACTGAATATTCAATAAAAATGAGTTTCATATAATATAACATCTATGCTTTAAAATAAAATTTCAGTAACATACTAACTTTATTGGTCTTAATTTGCACAATAATTATATTACCACCATAATAAAATCTTTTATACTGGACAATAAACAAACAAAATAAATTTAAGTGATAAGGTTGTTAAATTAGGAAGTTAATAGATGATAATTACAAATAAAAGAATGATTGAAATTGATTTAGAAATCAGCAATAAATAAACATATTTCAAATTTTCAAAAATATACATAATTGAATATGGTAGTTATTTAGACAATGCATTAAATATAGTAAAAAAAAATTATTAACAATTACTCAATATAAATCATCAAACATGTAGAACTAACAAAATTCGGTTTATAAAATTTCAAATATTTTTGGATTTGTCTAAACATAACATATAATAACATTGAAAAAAAATCATTGACAATCTAAAACCTAAAACATCTCATTAGTTAGAAAAAAAAACTATTTATTTACATTTAATTAACAAACTATTTAAGAACACACTAAAATGTTAGGTTATACATATTATAAGAATAGCCAAGTTTAACAAATTGTTAGGTTATACATATTAATAAAGGCAATATAAAAAAGAATAATGTATCATACCAAGTAGAACGATTATGGGTCATAGATAAATTTAAAGAACCTAGGATTCATCTTCTTTGAATACATATTTGTAGAACATAACAATTAAAAAAAATGCATTATATAATAATAATAATAATAATAATAATAATAATAATAATAATCAATTATTAACAATACTAAATACAAATCATGAAAAATGTAATTGAAGTGTCAATAGATTGTATTTAGTGTAGAATCTCTAATTGAAACTATTTTCATACTTTAAAAAACGAAATAATTGAAATGCAAAAACACTTTAATATCATTGCAAACCATTTAACAAAAATAACTGCACATTTATTGCATTTCAAAACATATATTTAAAAATCTAATAAAACTAAAAAACAAAAAATTGCAAAATTGTAAATATAATTAAAACGTAAACTAATCTATAACAAAAATGGATGCAAATTTGAAAGATCTAAAACATAAATATTGTAATTATATACTAAAAATACATGAATGCAAGCAACCATGAATGAAAATTTTGAATAGTCTAAAAAATATACATTGTTTATTATTATAAAAATAGATGAATGAATGCATCTTGGCAAACAAAAAAAATTGGACATTGAAAGAAACAAATATAGATAAAACATATACAAACTTTAAATATAGGATTTAAACTGAAGAAAATCGATACTAAATATAGGATTTAAAGCACACAAAAAAAAAACAATTAAACTGATAGAACATAACACACTTTAACAACATTAAACAAACATGTTTTTCGATTGAAGAATAGTCGTAAGATTGTTACATCTGATTTAGGGTTTCAACATAAAAAATAAAAACAAAGATGTTAGTAACTTGGATTAAGAAAGAACACATAAAATCAAACGCAAAAAACATACATATGATTGTGATTGTAGAAGGAAGAAGATGGCGAAGGATTCGGTGGTATTGATTTAAATAACAAAAGAAAACAAAAATCAAACATCAATAACTTCACATCTATATAATATATAAAGAACGCGAATCTATAACATACATGTAATTGTAGTGCTCGAACCTAAAAAGATAGAACAAGAACGATGATGTTAATATGATGAAAATCATTGTTTGATAAAGGCTACATAATAAAAAACATTCACATATAATATAATGGATCAACAGACTTACTTCGATTTCGTGAGATTGTAGTTAGGTTAGATAGAGAGAGAAAAGCGGAGTTGTGTCGATGAAGAATTGAGATTACGATCTCAATAATTGAGATCTTGCAATTTTATATTAGATCCGATTATAAAAGATGTGTATCCAGATTCGATAATCCGACCCGAATAACATTCGGGTCCCACCTTTACATAGCTTAATATAATTTTCAGCCCAAATCACCTTGACCTTACACCACAACATGCCAAGTATCCCAAATCATTTTGATTTATTATATTATATAGATATAAAAATATAGATTACAATTAATATAAGTTAATAACTACATTATTTATGACCCATGATTATATGTGTATATAGATGTAACATCACTAATGATGGCTTCATTTCCTTTGACCTACAAGATACGATTGTCTTGAAAGCAATGGCTTTTGATAAAAAGTTTTGGTTCCCTCTAAATTTCATTGGAGACACAAGCTTGACACACTCTATTCAATGCCCACGTGTGGCCCCAACAAAACATTATCAAATACTTTGTTCCTTTGTCTCACTGCCCCCTTTCAATCCAATTTAAAGCTAAATCACACAATCCTAGTTCGTGTGGAGCATCTCTAGGTCCATATTCGTGTGGTTTAAAGAAGAAAAAAAAACTAAAACAATATATACCAATATTAATAAATTTCAAATCTTGTGCTCAAAGTCTAAATTAATGGACTTACGGATGGCAAAAAAAATCATGAGTGTGTCGGGTATACCTGAAACCCGTTGCGTTCAGGACAGGTATGAGATCGAGAATGGGATTGGAAAAAAAATATTCAGCGGGTATAGGATTAGATGATACCTAGACCGATTACCCGAAGCTATATACATGTTTACCCGAACTATATACCCAAAAACTTTTACCTTTTATTTTCATTTTCCCTTAATTATTTTTTGGTAATGTTTCATTTTAGTAGATTCATAGTTTGTTTTCTTTTGGAATTATATATATATATATATATAGGACAAAGATCCGTTAGGAACCACCTCTTATTGCGAGAACCGCGAGAACCAATGTGAACACAACCAAAAATGCCTAAAAATAGCTAAAAATCACACAAAAACTTTTTTTTTTATATTTTTATAAAAAAAACCGCTACTTTTCGAAGCCAAAAAAAAATTTTAATTTTTTTTTTTTTTTTGATACTAAAAGTAGCGATTTTAACATAAAAAAATTTAGATTTTTTTTTATTTTTTTAGGTTTTTTGGGGGTTTAGTTTTTAGCATTTTAGCTTGGGGGTGGGGGGGTTACGTTTTTTTTTGGGGGGGGGGGGGGTGGGGTTAGGTTTTTTTTAGCTATTTTAGGTTGTGTTCACATTGGTTCTCGCGGTTCTCGCAATAAGGGTGGTTCTCGCATGAACCTTACCCTATATATATATATATATATATATATATATATATATATATGGGAAGGCTAAAACGAAAACTCACTTGAGTTGTGTAAACTCAAAACACCTTTGTAAAAACCTCATGTAACATTTTTTTTTAAATAGGAAATGTAACATACATATATTTGAACATTTTTTATAAAAGAAAAACAAACACCGAGTAGTTTATTTTTTTAAAAATGTTAAAAATTTCATGTTACATAATATATATGTCAAAAAAAATGTAACATATAAATTTTGAACATTTTTTAATAAAAAAAACTAGTAGGCGTTTTTTTTCATAAAAATGTTCAGGTACATTTATGTTACGTTCCCTGTTTTTTTTTTAAATAAAAATGTTACATATGGTTTATTTGGGTTTTCTTAACTTAAGTGGGTTTTTGATTTATCTTTCACCTATATATATATATATATATATATATATAGGGAGAGGATCATGAGAAAACTACATATAAATGAGAAAACTAGAAAACTAACTAAAAAAACCTAAAAAAAAGCTAAAAAACATACCAATTTTTTTTTTACATTTTTTTATAAAAAAATCGCTAGTTTTTATATATAAAAAAAAATTCAAATTTTTTTTTTTGTACTGCACATGTGCGTTATATGTGCATTACATATGTTCGCTATATCCGTAATAGTGCACATGTGCAATACAACAAAAAACTTTTTTTTTTTTTGAAATTTTTTTCCATGCATAAAAAGCTGCGATTTTTTTTAATTTAAAAAAATAAAAAATTTGGTATGTTTTTTTGGCTTTTTTAGTTAGTTTTTTTGTTTTCTCATTTAAACTAGTTTTCTCATGATCCATCCTCTATATATATATACGGGTTCAGGAGAAAATGTCCTAAAGTGTGAGAACGATAAGAACGCATCCTGGTGGAACACGTGGCACAGGATATAATCAGGGTGGGAGGGGTTTTTTTTGTCTTTTTTATCTTCTTTTTTCCCAATTTTCGTGTGTCACAATGCTGCTTCATTTTTTGGTGTCTAAGATTATTTTTGCGTTATTTAGATTCAACAACTATCTGGCATTTTACTGTCTTTTTCGGATCTGTCTCGTTGAATTAATTGTTTTTGTGTCACATAGATAATTTTTTTGGCGTTATGGGGTTCCGAGTTGAATTAATCCCATATATGTTATAAAGGTATATTTTTTAGCGTTTGTGTCGTTATCCTTCATTACCATTCATTAGTATTTCATTAGATTACAATAATACGAAATCAAAACAAACTAATAGTCTTCTGTGTATGGGATTACATCAGAGATGAACCCATCGCTTTGTTCCTCACTTTCTTCAGATTCATCACCATATTTTGCATTGGCGTATAACGTCATCATTTCGTCTCTTCTTTGATGCAGCCTATACTTAAATATCATTACAACTCTGGATCTTGCATCGTTTGAAGGTGCTAAATCACAAAGTTGTTCAAGAAGATGTAGCATCTCTGTCTTCAGCATTTCCTCCAACGGCAATGAATATTCCACCCCGTGTCGATAAGTCATTTCAATCGTTCCTACTTCTTCATGCACCACCCAACTGCTAACTGTTGGTAGAGGAGTATCCTCAATATCATCATCATCTTCTGCTGGAAATTTTCTCTCCAATCTTCTTATTACCTTTTGAGTTCTTTCACAATCGTTGGCAATTGGAACCCCAAGGGCCAGAATATACTTCTGAACCCCTTCATCCATACTAAGTATGGCCTTTATTGTCTTGACCTTCACCCTTCTCCTATCAGGGAACTTTAGGATGAAACGTCTCTCCGACCTCTCAAACCTCCATGCAATAACCTTAGCATTTTTTTAAGTTGTATGACATTTTGGACAATGTTTGACATTTTAGACAATGTGTGGCGTGTTAAGTTGTGTTTACATGTGCTACTTTTATAATGACTTTTTTTCCCGCCATGTAGGATGCAATCCTATAAAGTGACATGTAATTATGGCGTTTTGAAAAGATAAATAAATTCAATTTCCCATGGAGTGGCTTTTAATATAATAAATGTTAATAATAATGTTTCCGTCGCTTCAGTTTACTGTTTGTAGTTACTGTTTTGTTTCAGCTTCATCTGTGTAGGGCTGTAACACGTCCCATCTTTATGGCTGTAATTATGGCGTTTTGTATTTTCAATGACGTTTAGATAAAGATGGCACTTTGTTCTATTCTCTTGCACATTGTTTTATACTTTTTTTGAGCTTTATTATAACAATACTTGTACAAAGTAATTTTATTATAGTTTGGGAGTTTGGGCGTTTTATGGCATGATGGTGTTTCACAAGCATTTGTCCGTTTGGCTTTTTATTATATTTTTTTAGAGAATAAATTTATTTTGTTCTTAGCTGAAAATTACATAACAAACAACAGAAAAAGAAAATTAAAAAAAATAGAAGCAATTTATCTTCCAAATCTTCACTGTCATTAGTCTCTTTCTTCTTTTAAAACCACAAGAACTGTCTCAAATAAATGACGTTTTGGTTTTGGTGTGGTTTTTTGTTGTTCGTGTGTTGAAGTGGGTTTGTGGATGTTGGAGACATAGATCGACACCGTGTGGGTGGATGCTATTTGTCCGTCATATTCATTATCATCATCGAGTCCAAAATAGCATTTACACTGGGATCGGTCTCTTCTCCTCATCCAAACCTTCTTCAAGAACAAAGAAGACAAAAAGACATATCGGTGTCATCGGTCTCTTTTTCTTGAAATTTGTCCACCTCATGCAGCAAAATCTTACTCCCCTCACCTAACAAACCATTCAGCGAAACTTCATGCAGAACATTACTGATCATCTAAGAAACGATGTTTACCATCGTTGATTTTTCTAACTTTTTGGCGTTTTACAGTGAGTGATATTTAGGAACCATTGTGTTTGTTTTTTTTTTTTGTGTGGTTAACGGAAGGTGCTGAGACGTTTCTCTTTATAGGATGTTTTTGGCGCGTAGTTTAGGCGGGATATTATTATAACAATAAATGCAATTAACAAAGTATCCGGTTTTTGCTCAGCTTTATTTGTTAAGTCTGTAACACGTCCCGTCTTTCAAGCTTGGCGTTTATATTTTATGGCATTGTACATTTTATGGTATTTTTGTAGGCTAAGACTTTAACTAAAACACAGAAAAAACCACGCAGTAATAAAATTGGCGTTTTATATTTTAGGGCGTTTTATATCTAATGGCGTTTTTATGTAAGAAAGGTGTTTACCTTTTTACCCTTAATGAAGCGCGTCCACGTAATAAAATTGATGTTATTTACGAAAACACCACCGCGAAAATCTAGTCCATAGATTGTTTTAATCGGACGATCCACGAGCGTTTTCACTGTTCTCATTATTCTCACACTTTTCAGCATTTTCCCTAAATCCTGACCCTATATACATATATATATATATATATTGACTAAATTATTTTGTATTATATATAATATAACTAAGTTAGATGTAAGCCCACCTACGGACCCCAAACATTCGAACATGATCACAAACTCGAACAACCCACTCACGCGGTGTGCGGAATCCACCACGTGATGCAAACCGATGCGTAGGTCACGATACAGAAGGTGTAGAAGAACAGAGATGAGTGACAATCTATGCATCCACCAAGTATTCACAGATTATCAATACACATAAGAACACACAGTATAAAGGGTTTTGCTTCACACACTAGAGAGAAACTTGCACAGAAAGATAAATCTCCAAAAAGTCGTCAGCATTCATTCACAAAGTATAAATACAATGATAAGGTCGGACACATAAATCCTAACAAGCTAGTCCGAATATAACTAATATATTCAGACTCCAGAAAACTAACATACCTAGTCCGAACATATATAACAAACTCGGACATACAAGAAACCCTAATACAAATTCGGATAACATAAAACAACATACAATCCAAATTTGTATTACTAATTCGGACAGAAACACGCAACACAAATTCGGACAAGATTACATAGGACTTGACTTTTCATCAATTACAATTAAGACCCTGAAGAAACTTCATAATGCAAAATCCAACATTTAATCATTAACGGGTGCACTTACAGACTCCCCCTTGATACATGCGGGGTCTGCAAGTCTTGTGAAGATCTTCATCAAATCTTTAAGAAGTCGCTTCCTGCTCCAACCTTGTTCTTCACACAGAATTGAACTACTCGAATAAACAGAAAAGCGAGCTCTTGGTCTTCTTTCAGATACTGGAGAGAAAGACGTTTCAACTTCTTCAAATCTGAAAGCTTGAAGTTCACTAACCACATCGGATCTAATACTTTAACAATCACTTCATTAACTTTCTTCTTAGTGATCACGACTTCTCCCATCTTACCATCAATATACCAATACCTGATTCCTTCCAAACTGTCTAGGTTGAATTGCCTTATCTGAATTGTTCTCAAACACCAAGCAGGCCGGTACACAACCTTGTACTTGATTTCTCCGGTGAATTTATCTTTTGATTTACTCGGCGACCCAGAACAGGCTTGAACCGGTTCCACTTGCTAGCTCTACTCTCTTCTTCTAAAGCCTTCTATAAAGCTCCAATTATACCGTTAGACGTCGGCGTGTTCAAGTCAAGCTGAGCAATGTGATGAAGATCATGTGCTGGAAGGGAACTAAGAGTTTTGAAGCGCGGCCTAAAGTATTGAACGTCGTCTGTACGCTTGATTAACACCAAGTTATTTTGGTCATCGAAATCCCAGCTTCTGATTTGGCCCGGGTATTCTCCACTGATGCGCCCAAAACGCTTTTTCTGAGTTAGATCTGGAGGAGGCACTCTTAGCCATAAGACCCTCTGAACTTCTTCAGGAATCGGCTCAAGATTAGGATTTGCTTCAACCGGTGTATCATTATAAGAAATATCCCGCAAGTCTTCAAAATCCACCTCAACTCCTTCAACAGACTGCACATTCATAGTATACGACACATTGCCCCCTTTGCTCATTAGAACATGATCGACGTCTTCATCCGACCTAAGTTCTTCAACGATTCCAACTACTTCATCATCTTTCTTTAAATCATCATTAGAGATGAAGTGTTCTCCAGTTATACCTTCACGATCCGAGTCATTAGATGAACCACCAAGATCGCCCTCGACCGGGCCTTTACCTCCACTACCACCTGCGCCCCTACCTGACTCCCCACAGCTGCAGCTTCGGTTGAAGCTTTCGTAGCTTGTGAGCTGCTTGGCTGCTCCTCTGCTGTGAAGCGTTGGGATCCTTGTCTTTGTCCAAGTCGTCCTGAATCTTTTTCAACTCATCCAGTTTGCATCTGGCTTGGAACTGTAGAGGAGTATTCTCCCCCTGAGCGACAAAGAGCTCAACAAGCTCAATAACAATCCTAAGAATCTGATCAGTTGTAGCAGAAAGAGTCTCATGTCGAGAAGAATAAGATACATCCCTCTTGATAAAAATACCCAATTGGATAGCTTGATGTGTAGATTAAAAAGTTAAACTCTGATCTTTTCTTCTTTCTCTACATCTTTCTTTTTAAGCTCCTCCAATTCCTTTTGCTGCTTTCTGATAACATCCTGATTCTCATTGATTACTTTGACTTGCCTCTTCATTGTGCGATGAACTTCATCAAATTTATTTTGCACAAACACTTGAAAAGAAGACTTGTCACCACTAACCGTTGCACCCCGATTATGGAGCCGAAGTTGGAACCGTAGGCCGTGTAGTAACAGGGCTAGGAGGTCTAGAACCAAAGGCAACTTTCGGATGAATCTTTTTCGAATACTTTGGAGTAGACGCAGATACAATAGGTTTCTTCATTCGAGGACTAGCAGGTCGAATATCACGAGGATGAACAAAGCTCGAAGAAGAACAAGGAGGCTTAGCAAGGAAAACCAGAGGCACAGTAGAAGAACTAACTCCCATGGATGTAGCAAGCAAATTGCGGGAACCCGGAAGAGACGAAAATGTAGAAAATAATGGATCAGTGGACACACCAGACGTAATCAACGGAATACTTGAACTAGAAGACATGCCATGAGAGGAAACACTAGCAACAGATACAACAATTGTTATGCTAGGAGCAGACATAGTAGCTGATACTGATGGTAAAGAAATAGGAATACCCAAAGAAGATAAGCCACTAGTAACTGTAGAGACTGCAACAGCTGGTATGTCAACCGTTGAAACATTCTCCAAACCCGAAGACCTGGGAGCTGAACTTGAACTTTCACCCAATCTTCTTCTTTTATACGTCACAACCAGTCGAGACTCAGAAACTAAAACGCCACTCGGTCTACTATCAGAATCTCCACCACTGTCGTTGTCAGAAGAATCATCTGGCAGATTGTCCAAATCAGAAGTCTTCTCATTCCAAATAGACAGACGCGAGGCCCACTCGGAAGAGCGACTGAGAGATACGACCTTTTCACAAAAATCCTGAAGCTTTTGTTGTCCTTTTGCTGATGGTCTACTAGAATACCCTTTCCTTTAGACGTGCTGGACGATGGAGCACCTGACTCCAAAGCAGCATCAATTGAAGCTAACGTTCTATCAAAAAGAATATCTTCTATACTTGATTCGGGTTGATCGAACGAAATGTTTTGAATAACATCTTCCATCATGACATCCTGCACTTATTCAATAACAGGCTCAGCAACCGGTTCAGCAACATGCACAACTACAACTGGTTCCGCCACAACGGGCTTAGGAACAACAGGTTCTTCAATAACCATCGACGGTTGTTAAAGATCGACCTGAAGTTGAGCAACTGCCGGCTTTTGAAAAATAACAGGTGTTGTACCATCTTCATCTTCACTTGCTCTAAAAATCTGATTAATACCCGTAGAAATAGTTCTCTAAGCATCATCATTTTTAGGATTGTAGATTCGACCAAAATACACCCAGCATTGGTCGAAGTTCAGGAAAACAAGGAGAATGAATTGATGCTTTAGCATTACGACAAGCGCTAAAAATACATATACCCATAGCTTTTAGAACAAGCAGTGCCAAACCATCGTGAATCAGAAGATTCAGAACAAGATGTCGAAAGATAATCATAAGAAAACGAGAATATAACATCATTAGCCTAGCATCACCCTCTTCATAACCAATCTGGGCCTCAATAGCCCTGAAAATTATACGAGCGAAATTATAAGACTGATTAAACATTACACCAATCATCGCCAACAAGAGATTATGACCCATGCCATCCATCCCTGATTTCCTTGGAGCAAAGCACTGCATGATAACGTGATAAAAGAAACGCCATTTCTCATGAAGCATGCCTTTATAGATTTGTCTGGATGGCAGATTTCCTGAATATCCGAAACTTAGAACAACACGTTCTCGAATCTGAGCTACATAACAAACTTCACCAAAATCGAGTGCTCGTAAATGCAAAGCATCCCGAACGAATTCCTCCGTAATGACCAATTGATGACCATTGACAGTTGCCTCGATCGTATTATTGTTCACATACGCGGTCGTCCAAAAATCTTGCATATAAGCTTCCACGATTCGAATCTTGGTTGAAATAGCAAAAGTGACTCGAGATCTCCTAAGGAAACAAATAATTTGCAAATAATCATCAATTCCTCGTAGATTTTCATTTAGAATAGCAACTTGATTGTGTTTCGGTATGAAAATACGTTCCGATACTTGCAGTTGTTCTGAAGGTGGTTAATTATGTCGCTCGGCCATTTTTGTATTCAAAACAAACAACAAAGTAAGTTTGAATAAGGTAAGAAATAGGCTTCAAGTGTAACGTCTACAATTCTATTCAAACACTTAGTAAAATTGCAGACATAGCACTCTATTAGGTTACATAAAGCCAACACATCAAACCTGGTAGACAAGCAGGTTAAACAAATCCAGAATAGATGTTTATGATGATAAATCTGGACCAAATTATTAACAAATAACAAGTTTCATATTTAGATATTATGTCCGGAAATAATTTTAAATCCGGAACATACAGATCCTTTAAAACGTTGTTAAATCCGGAGTTTATAATATTTAAATGAATTCGGGGGGTGTATTCAAATAAGCAATTAAATCCGGAAACCTGTTAAGTCTAGCGTAGTTGTTAACAGATAACAAATATGATTAAAGCCGGACAAAAACTAAAACCATTAAATCCAGACGGAACTTTGATAATCAAAAATTAAATCCGGAGTTGTAAAACCTTCGATAAATACGGACATAAACTCGGATAAGTTTGGCAAATACAGAATTTGAAAAACTCAGAATCACAACTATTGAATAGATAAGTTCATTAATATCCAAGGTCTAAACCAACCCAAACTACAGAAGGATAAACCCGGTATCTTAGAAATCCGGTAAACAGTTTAATTCAATTTTCAACAAAAATTTTGAATCAAGAAGTGAAATTTTTCAAAAACCATTCATCTTCTTCATGAAGAAACCAACCAAAATTCCCTCCAAGAACACCTAACAAACCAACTTCAAAACTAACCAAACACTCACATTTTACAATCTAACAAACCCATTTCAAACAAGATTGCAACAAAACCTAAGCAAATAACAATTAATCATACTAACATTATCACAAAAGCTTTTAAAAACATAAGCCATCATCAAGAACACCAAGTTCTTGAAGTTTAGATAAAAACCCCAAATTTCTTAGACCCAAAATCTAACCCAAAACAAATCAAGTTTCATCACAAAAAAATATATCATCTAAACATTACCAAACACTCATCCAAGCAATAATCTTCCAATATCATTCAAAAGCTCCAAGAACACTAAGTTCTGAGCATATAAAACCAAATACAAGCCCTAGATGAAGATGATGATGAAAATCACGAGTAGAAAACATACCTAATGATGAATCAAAACTGAAAAACAAAGAAGAAATCAAGAGATAAATGATCCAACAGAACAGAGGTTATGAGTGATTAGGTTGATTGGTTTTTGTGAATCACTGGGTTTTGAAAATTGTGAACAAATCCGGAGAACCGACTTCTATACAACGTCCCCAAACCCAGAACCCTTTTTTTTAAATCAGAATCCAATATTAAGTCGACAAACCCGGAAACAGAGAAGACTTTCTCATTTAAACTCGGACAATGTTGACTGATATTTTAAAATCGGAACAAGAACCTATCTAAACCCGAAAACTGAAATCCTTTGTTAACCTGGAACGACCATGGATTTTTAAGTTCGGGCAAATATTTTAAAACCAAAACCAATAACAAATCTTGATCCAATAAGTTTCATTTAGAAGCCCAAACAAATTAAGCCCAAAACAGTTTGTTTGAGGCCTAAATCATCTCGTTAAGTCCAAACCCCTTTTAAACACATTAAAGAGTAAGGCCCAAACAGGTTAATTTTAAAGAGAATTTCTAAGTAATACATAGTTGGAAAAATTTACTTGGAAAGAGTAAACACGATTTTCCACATGGAAATCTACACTTAGACAAACTTTGCGAGACCGATTTTTTATTAAAAGACTTATTTTATAAATTACCTCACCGGATTATTTTAATCCGTTTGAAAAATTGTAAAACCCCATTTGAGTATCTTTAAAAATATGAAGCCCACACATGGAAACGAGAAATAAATTTTTTTTGTATTTTTCGAACCTTATTTTAAAACACATCAAAAATCATTTTGTATTTTTCAATATGTGAAACGAAAAGAATGCTTACAGAAATGCGAAGTAAATATTTACAAGCAATATCTTTTTGTGAAAACGCCGACACAAAGATCATATCGGCTTATATGTCAAAATATATCACAGTTTAGTATCCATTTAACGATTTAAGTACATAGAATGATAATGACAGTTCAAGATGTTTAACGGTATACTTGTCCACTTAATCTTTAGCACGTGTTCGAACACTGTTTTTGAGATATGCATTTAAGTGTATTATTAACTGATGTAACTACGTTCCCCACCTCAGAATATACTCCAGTATCAAAACCATCAAAAATTACATCTTATAGGTGAATATATCTAGATATTATATGTATCCTTCTAAAACTGCGAAACCTTGAAAGCTCAGGTTAGTGCTACCGCAACGACAAAGAGATGAAGGCTCGACTTTAAGGTGGTGTACCAACGATTTGGTATCTTTTTTTACACTTTGGCGTATTTTAATATTATGTACCCGGTGGTAACATATATATTCAGTTGCTCACCCGGTGGTGACAAACTTTAGAACAGATCATCCGGTGATGATTGTTAGGCAGAAAAAAATCCACCTGGGGGTTTGCGCACAAACGAAGTGCTTAGCAAAGTATTATACGAGGTCTAAGCCATTGCCGACACACAGTCGGAAGACCAAGTATAATACCCCAGATAATAATCACATATAAAGACCTAGTATCTCAGAATTTTGGTAATCTCTCAAACGAAATTACATTACTAAGACCATATATCCGAGAGATGTTACGCACTAGTTACGCAGTTTGTTATCTTTATATACCAAAAATAGGTTCTTATTTATACGTAAAACCTATCGTTACAACATATAATGAAGCTGCCAAGCAATTAAGGTTTTAATTTTGTAAGATGCCCTTTAAACGATCTGACTGCCGATGTACTATCATTTCTTCTTACAATCAACGCGCTCTCAATTTTTCATTTTCTAATGTTTTTGGATTTTTATAAAAATATCCTACAACTAAGTAAAATCTTTTTGGATTTTTGAGTTCAACAAAAAGCAGTAAACTGTACAAAAGAAACGAAAAAACAAAGTTTCCATGAGGGCTTATGAAACCATCCTACTAAGGGTTTATCATCCCGATCATTCAGACCAGATTCTCAAATATCGTCCGATCAAAGGTCTTTGTAAACAGGTCCGCATAGTTATCTAAGGTGTCAACTTTAACTACATCAATCAAACCTTTTTCAGCACAATCACAAATAAAGTGATGCCTAACATCTATATATTTTGTGCATGAGTGGTGTACTGGGTTATTTGTTATCAATATAGCTGAATTATTATCTACCATGATGGAAGTTTGTGTATAATTCAAACCGAAATCCCGCAATTGTTGTTGTATCCACAAGACTTGAGCACAACAGCTCGAAACGAAGATGTATTCTGCTTCACATGTGGACAACGACACTGAAAGCTGCTTTTTGCATTTCCAGGATATCAGATGGCTTCCAAGCAATTGAGCACCACCAGAGGTTAATTTCCTGTTGATTAGGTACCCGCTAAAGTCCGCATCCGCATACGCTATCAAGTATAAGTCTCCCTCGACTGGATACCACAATCCAAGCCTTGGTTTGCCTTTCAGATAACGGAAAATCCGTTTGACGACTTTCAAATGCGATTCTGTCGGAGTAGCTTGGTACCTGGCACATAAACAGACAGAGAACATTATGTCGGGTCGAGATGCTGTAAGATACATTAAAGAACCAATCATTACATAATAAACCGAAGGATCCACTTTAGGATCTTTCTCCTTTTCATCCGACAGCTTGTGATTGGTAGGAAACGGAGTTTCATAAGGTAGATTGTCTTCCATGTTGAATCCACTTCAGGATCTCATGGATGTACTTCGTCTGATGAATGTACCTGTCGTTCTCTTCTTCATCCACTTGCAACCCAAGGAAAACTTCAGCTCACCCATTGCACCCATCTCAAACTTCGATTTCATAACCTTTTCAAATTCCCGATAAAGCTCTTCATTTGAAGAACCAAAAATAATGTCATCGACATATATCTGCACGATCAGGAAATCTCCCCCTTTCTTCAAGATGAAGAGTGTGGAATCTATTGCACCACGAGTGAAACTATTTGCCAACAAATGCTTAGAGAGCGTCTCATACCAGGCACGTGGAGCCTGATGGAAACCGTATAAAGCTTTATCCAGCAAGTAAACTTTGTTTGACAAGTCTGGAGCTTCAAAACCCAGCAACTGGGATACATACACAGTTCCTTGCAACTTCCCGTAAACGAATGCACTCTTGACGTTTAATTGATAGAATTTGATGTGCATGTGTGCTGCAAAGGCTAGAAATACACAAATTTCTTCAAGTCAAGCCACCAGCGCATAAACCTCCGTATAGTCGACCCCTTCCTCCCGATTAAACCCTTACACCACCAAACGAGCCTTATTCCTGACGACCATGCCTTTATCATCCTTTTTACATCTAAAGACCCATTTTGTATTAATCGTGTGTTGGCCCTTCGGAAGATCTACCAGGTTCCAAACCTTTAGCTTGTCAAACTGAGCCAACTCTTCCTGCATCGCCTCATACCATGAGCTCTCTTTCAGCGCCATATGGTAGTTTTTGTCTCTATATGTGAAATAAAGCATTCGTGCAGGCTTAAGCTGTAAATCTCTTGATCTTTGATTTGTATGAACAAACACTGCATATCATTCAGACTTCTGCTTCGAGTCATTATTCCTCCACACGGATCTCAGATAACATTATCGATAGGATGATCTCTATTGGTCCGAGTGACAGGAATGGCTGGAACTTGCAGATTAGTACCAAAATTTGACTATACCTCCCCCTTAGCAGATGCACTAGCAGACGCTTCAACATTTCCAAATGACGTATCGAAAATTGTAGTTTGAGCAACTTCAATATCATCATCGGAATCACTTGAATCTGAAACATTGAAGGTTTAAGTGGAAAGGACATCATTGACATTTGACGTGCTGGCAACGTTAACTCCTGAATCACCGTTTGAAGAGACATTTGTTGGAATGCTAGTACGCCAATCTGCATCCACTTCGTCTTTGTCGATCAGGTGTGTATAGACTAATTCTGTCTCATCATTTGTTAGAGCAAGTAAAGCAAAGGAATCAAACAATTTGTCGTATTGGTAACCAGTTTTGGGACCGAACTCTTATGGTGGGGGATCGTAACTCAAACGAGTTATATCAAAGACCACTTCCACCATCCATTTCTTGACATTGTATACTTGTTTGTTCGGATAGCCTAGATCGTAACCTAGGAAGAAACTGATTTCTCCGATCTCCCCAAACTTCGAAGTATCCTTTGTCCGTCGGATAACATACTTAATCCCAAAAGGCTGAAAACCGTGCAAATCTGGTTTCTTTTTCTCAAGAAGTTCATAACATGTTTTATCTTCCCGTTTTATTGTAAGTACACGATTCAGCACATAGCATGTTGTGTTTACAGCTTTGGCCTAAAAGAACACGAGCGATTTAGATTCTGAGAGAAAGGTTCGTGTAGCCTCGATAAGGGTCCTATTCTTCCTTTCAGCAACTTCGTTCTATTGAGGATCATAAGGAGTGCTAAACTAATGAACGATACCCATATCACGACATAACTCATCCATATATTGATTTTTAAATTCAGTTCCATTATCACTTCTGATTCGTTTGATGGGTAATGAGTAATTTTTCTCTAATCGTTTAAATAAATCTTTCAACGTGCCGAAAGTTTGATCTTTAGATTTTAAGAAAAATACCCACGAATATCTTGAAAAATCATCTGTGACAACCAAGCAGTAAGACATACCACCAATGGTGGTTACATGAATCGGACCAAACACATCCATGTGAAGTAGATCTAGTGGTTATTGGATAGAGTTTACACGTTTAGGCTTTTGAGGTTTGCGTTTAATTTCCCCTTTCTCACAGAATTCACATTTACTGTGCATGTTATAACTACGTGAAGGAACACCCAACACCAAGTTGTTCTTTATCAAGTGATTCATTTTGCCTAGATGCATGTGACCCATTCTTCGATGCTAAAGGAAAGATTGATCTTCTGTTGCCTTTGAAAACAGACACGTCGCTGGACCAGAGGAGTTCATAACTGGATATATGTCCATCACGTAAGTGTTATTCACTCTTGGTGCTGTCATCACAATTCAATATTATGGTACTACTGTGAGGACCGTTTGTCATCGATTATGCTCAGGCCAACTCAATGTAAGCTAATCATAATGTGCGGAATCCGTTTGACTAGTTGACAAACACAAGAATTCTCTAAGTTTGTTGTTTCATTGAATGTCTGAACGTGTACAATGCCTTGAAACAGTTCAACAGCGCTTCGCCGTCTGAAAGCACAAACTCATACTCAGCTCTCACCCCACACTCCTATATATAGGCCGACTGTTCTGTGCGGATGAGGCTTTGAGCCTTTCGTACGAATGACATTCCCCATTCATGCGAAGTGACATGTGTTCCTTCGTATGGATGACTCATCCGTGCGAAGGAAACTTTACATTTTAAAACCAAATCTTCTAACATTTAATCATATTACATTAATGACTTCATCCTAAGACGTAGGCTACATACATTATGCACCAACAAACTCCCCCTTGGATGTAGCCTCAGTCATGATCGGTCTTCATTTTTTAATAACTTTACATGCTTCTTCCGAACCCTTGGACAAAGAAATTCTTGTAAGGCTTATTTCTTCTTTCTTCACTAGGAATCGGAGTCTGGTCTGTAGGAGTAGGCTTGTTCACATTTAAATATTCTAAGAGCAGCTTTCTTCATTGTAGCCTCAATCCTTTCTTCTCTTCTTACTTCTTTCATAAACTACTTCATTTCAAGATCTCTCCATTTTGTTTCCCACATTCTGCCCGAGTGAATGTCATGAGCATAACACGTTGAGATCACACTATAATATTGCATCGTTTGTGTCTTGTCAGGCACATTATACCATATCTTCGTGAAGTACAAGCATTCAATATATTTCTTGGACATATTAACCAGCCACATAGGTTCCAGAATACGAATTCCTCTCCATGTTCCATATTCTTTAGACTTCATTGCAATCACCGCTTCTGCCATTTTAGGATCAAATTACCACCCTTTAAACTCTTCATGAAACTCTTGTTCCAACTTCATAAGTGGCATATTTCTCATTGCTCGCGGTCTTTTGATATGCAATGTCACGTCTTTTTCTTTAGTCATTGGGTCTATCTTTGTTACTTTCTTTGGATAGTGTGGCTTCCAATCCGGAAAGTTGTGTCTTGCTTGGTATCGGATAATTTACCACAATCTTTGTTCTCCCGGCTTCATGAAGAGAATAATACATTTAGTTTGGCATAAATCATGTACATACCACCATGGCATAGTTTTTATGTCAGCTACATGTCTGAAATATTGCACTCCAAATTCTCTTTTAATGCCAATCGCATTCAGTTTAGGTATCCACCCCCAGCTAAGAATATCACCCAGTGAAGCATCTGGATGTCTTGTAAAGAACACTAGTGGTCTCCTTAACTTTCTCTCTTTTTTCAGTAATGGTTTGAACCAGTGTTTCTGAGCTTCTAAGAGTTCTTCTTTGCTAGGTTCGGGGAACACCTTCTTTCATTCGTTCTTCTACTTTTCTTCTCAACACCTCTTCTGTATTATCAGCGAACATTTCCTGGAAAGTTTGGAAGTCCTCTAACCCTTCACCGGAATATTTAAAATTTTCATATTCGTCAGAATCATCCTCCACGACAACTTTATCGAAATCATTAGCCTCAGGAATATCTTTGAACATGTATGCTTCAGGCTAAAAAATATCAATGTTGTTGAGTTCTTCTTCGAAATCAAAGTTGAAAGAATCTTCGTCTGCACACATCATTTGTGCAATTTCTGCTCAAGTATAGTTATGAACAAACTCCCTTTCCTCTACATCATGGTACAAATAGATGGTCTTTGATAATATGCCTTTGGGAAAAGCTGTTAGTGGGGAACATCTGTGAAGATTCCCGAAGTATTTGCATCGTGTCGAGTTTGAAAACTTTTCTCCCCCTGAATGGTAGCATCATCATGTTCTTCATTCTGATTCTCGTTCAGATAATCATTCAAATCATCATCATTCGTTTTTCCTTTAATTCTCAAACTTGTACCACCAAATCATCGTTATCATCATCATTGTCATCATCTAGATCATCATCGTAATTCACCAGATCATCAAGATCAGCATCAAGATCATCATCTTCATCTTCATTATTCTTGTTCTTATTCTTTCTCTTTTCACTTTCATCCAACCTTTTCTTTTCTTCATCACTATAAAGCACATCAACTCGTTGACCAACAAGAACGAACTGATTTATGATCTCTGGCATAGCATCCACTTTGTCTTTATCTTTACTAGCACTAGATGCTTCTGCAACCGTTTTCCTTACTCTTTTAGCTCTTTGAGCTTCAACCTTTCTGATCTCAATCTGGTTGAACTCATCTTCAAGATAAATCCCTATCTTATCTTCCAACACTGTAAACAACACTTCAAACTTCTTATTCTTCATCTTTCTGTCAACTTCATGATCAACACATATTTTCTTCAACCTATCAATCTCTGAGATAAGAGAAGTATCTGTGGTCACCAATTGAAGATTTTCTGCTTCTAACTGCTTGACCCTATCTTCCGAACTTTTGAACTTCTTCTCATCAAGAAATTTATGATCCAAACCATCATCAAAATTTGGAAAATCATCAAAATAGTTGCTAGTAAAAGGACCAGTTTGTTGTCGTTGTTGTTGTTGTTGCCTTAGAGTTGATTGAGATCTCGAAACAGACTGTGGTTGTTATTGAGGCATTGTTGTTTGTACCGATGTAGAAGGAATTAGTTGTGTAGTAGCAGGTGGTGTTTAAATTTGAATAAACGGTTCAGCTTCAGCTTTGACTTGTACCTCAGCTTCAACTATTGGCTCAACTTGTGCACTAGCAGATTTATCTTTGACAGACTTGTCTGTACTCTTACGTGCTTTCTTTGCCAATGGTGATTCAGTCCTTTTCTTTGACGTTGCACTACTGCTCTTCTTTCTCTTTGATAGCTTTTGAACTTCAGGATCAGAAGGTACATATGTTTCATCATCACTACCCTTCTTCTTCCTTTTGTTCTTCTGTTCATGACGAGCTCGAGATCTGCAGTTTTCGGTGCCATTTTAGTTAGACTGGTATCACTGTCACTTTCAGTCTCTTGGCTATCTTCTACTTCAACACATCCACTAGTTCCAAAAGCTTCATCTTCTATATTTTGTGCCAGATCTTGAGTATCAGCTTTTTTTCCTAGGTTTAACTCTTTCTATGTCAGAATCGTCACTCGACTCATCTCAAAGCAGCATTCTTAGAGCTTTTTTCTTCGTCTGCTTCTTTGGAGTTGACGCTTGTTACTTTGCTTTACATTTCTTAGCATTCTCTTTAATGAACCACTTGCACCTTTTAGCCTGAAACTCTTCTAACTTTGTATTTTCATCATCTGATTCACTGTCATCGTGTCTCCATTTGCCTTCAGGTGGAGCTTGATAATTTGGATCTTTCAAACACATGAATAATCTTGTAACATTTGGAATATTGCTTCCCGGTTGCTTCTTGTATTGTTAGAGACGATTGAGTGTCAGATTTGACATGTGATCAAGAGGTAACTCATCAGATTCTACTTTGACAAGATTTGGAATCTGATCATCCAATAACATTCGTAGAAACCTTGGATACTGCAAAACTTCTCTTGTGTAATGTTGGCTTTCATTTGCTTTAAATCAGCTTCGAGAAGTTGTATGGCAAGTTGCGAACCAATGTTGTAATCATGCACATTATATAGTCAACTGCTACATCGTAACCACCTTTACGATGACCCATTGCGTCTATAATAGAGTGCACAAAGAATTTGTAAGGTCTCGAAAGATTGCCTTAAAAACTTTCGCTTCGTTGACATATCCGGTGTAACCCATTCTGTAGAAGCAACCTTTGACCGTCTTTTCCAGATACCCTGTAGGATCATCAGATTAATCTCAAAACTCCAAGACTCGTCTAATATCATCTTTTGTAATAACTACTTCTTTGTCTTCATTCCTGACTCTTGCAAAAGACTGTATCGAAGGTGGATCATGTACAAATCTGGCATGCTTCCAAAAATGTTCAATGTGAGATCTGTACGCCTTATGTTGATCGGTTAGCACCTTCTTTATTCTGATTCGATCCATAAAGTCAAGAATTTTAGTGAATGGCTCCATTTTTGGTAGTGAACATTCTAGTACACAACAAATGTTGTGCTTGGAATCAAAGTTTGAATCTTTTTTCCTGCATAAACCACAAAATCAAACACTTAGAAAAATTTTCAAACTTTTCAAAGCCCTGGTGCGGATGAACATCTCTCCCTTCGTACGAAGTAAATTTACATAACAAAATAGAATTCCATTGTGCGAAGGGATTTCAGTCGTACGAAGAAAAATCCAACCGTATGAACTCAGTGATTCAATCTTGGAAATTTTTTGCAAGTTTTGTTCAAATTAATGGTTCAATATGATACTATGGTCGCCGATTAACTAGATCTGAAATCTAATTTAAGTTTCATTCGTTAAAATGTCCTAGATCTACGTTCAAAGGTCCGACAGTACAAAACCATTCAAATTCGATTTGATTCGGTCTAGTCCAATTGATCTCCGATTTACCTTTCCCATGATTAGTTTTGTATAAATCAACACTCCTGAGTAAATTTTAGCAGCACTTCATTGCAAAGAACCAATATCTTTTAGAGAGAATACTATGGTGCGACTGAGTGTATTTAGAGCGAATGAAGGTTCAGTCGTGCAAAGACGCTTAAATAGGGACCAGTTCATCCATCCAAAGCAGGTCTCTTCGTGCGAAGAAAATCTCAGTCGTTCAAGATACTTACTTCGTGCGGATGGAATTCCAAGGTTTTCAATTTTTCAACTTTTAAACATTTTACCAGTTATAACAACCCACTCAGATAACCAAGTCCAAGTTAATGACCTTGGTTGAACACTTTATGAACAAACTGATGTTTTCTGTCAATTTCAAGTTTCAAATTAATGAACTTGTGATCATTTCAAAACATTTTCCTCGTTTCAGATATAGCCCCCAACCCATAGTTTTGAAGGATTCGTTCCGCATAGTCAGATTTTGAAAATCAGCATCCCAACATCGGTTGTCGAAAAATAAGGTGAACTAAAATCTTTTTGAATTTTCAAAAATTTATGCTAAAACACACTGAATATCTTTTTGGTTGTTGTCTGAAATGAAATAGCTATGTACAAACATATTTACAAACATATTTTTTCTGAGTTTGTGTAAGAGGATCATATCAGTTTTTGAGACAAATCACCAACACCGTTGATCTGATTAAACTTTAAGCCTTAAACAAGTTCACTTAGATTGTCAGTATGTTTATCCACTTAAATCTCTACACAAATTTCAATTGTTTCAAGATACGGTATTAGATGTCTTATAACTTGACTTAACAGTGTTTCCCACCTCAGAATATACTCCCGTATCAAGATTCCCTAGATTTCATCTTACAGGTGAATATACCTGATTAATATCTGTCTTTGGGTTATGCAAAGCCTTGACAGCTCAGGTTAGTACCAACGTACAGACAAATAGATGAAGGCTCGACTTATAAGTGGTGCTCCATATTTGGAATCTTTTTACTACAATTGTCAGATCTTTCGATACTTTCAGTTTTTCGGGTTTAAAGCAAAAGTATTCTACAAGTTCTAGGCCATTGTTGACGCAAAATCAGAAGAACTTGTATAATACCCCAGATATCAACTAGTTATAAAGACCTAGTATCTCAGAATCAGGTAATCTCTCAAACGAAATTTCAGTGTACTAAGACCACATATCCTAGAGATGTTAACCCACTTATTAAGAAGTTTCGTTATGTTTATATCTCGAAAACAATTTACTAAATGTGCAAAATCTACTGGCATATCATCAATGAGACCGTTTAACAACTTTTTGTCTTTGCATTTCTTTAGCATGTTGTGATAGTCCACTGATGGACTATCATTTCCTCCTTTATACACGAAAACTCTTTTGTCTTTTTCTATGTTTTTGTAATTTTTCAAAATTTATATGCTTTTGTATTTTTCACCACATTTTCTCCCCCTAAAATCAAAAGCATTTTAAAGAAAGAAAATGGTGACAAACCGATGCGATTTACTTTAAATCATATTCCGTCTTGGCTTCACCCTCACTATTGTTCCCCCCCTGATGATAAATTTTTCATACCATTTAATTTCAAAAGATATTGAATTTAGTGTGATCATATGGTTTTGTGTAAAAATCAGCTTTTTGTTCATCAGTGTGGATTTTCAAAATACGAATCAACTTTTTCTCGTAGCAATCACGGATAAAGTGATGTCATATCTTTAAGTGTACATGTCCAATTTGTAATGTGCACATATGTACATTCATATTATACTTCTAAAAAACAAGTTAATGATATGGTTGTTCAACATGGTACATATGTGTATAGCATGTATCTGAGATGATAGTTCGACATTATACATATGTGTACATAACAGTCTCAACACGTATATACATATATGTACATTAACAAGTCATGTTCTTAACACGTATGTACACATATGTTGTCACACCCCGACCATGTAAAACAACAAAACGTGGCGGAAACGTCGGGGAGTGTTGTAACAGAATCATTGTTTCACAACCATGGATTAAACAGTTTTGTTTTATTAAATTAAACGTATTACATTACATTGGAATTAGAAACAAAACAAGAACAAATAGACTTTCATTGTTATTAAGTCACGAAGGCCTCGTCCATTCCTATGTGAGCGTACACAAAAATCATCATCAAACATCATCAACTATGGTACCTGAAACACACGTGAAAATACGTCAGCATAAAAATGTCGGCGAGTACATAGGTTTTATATGAGTGTCAGATTCATGGCTCGTTTTACATGTTGCAATACTTATTTAAAAACCTTGTTTTGAAAAGTATATTATTGCGACATAATTAACCAACTCAAATCAAGTTGGTTATAATTTGCAAAATCTCATAGCCATGATTCTTAACTCCAAAACATTTGTTTTATTAAATCGAATTGTAAAATATCTCATAAAAACTCGTTAATAAAACTCGTATGGTTTATATTATTCAGAAAACATCCTTGTGTGACATTGTTTCGAAATCGTTTACCCAAGTGATCTAGATAACGCAACGATATATAATGTGTTAAAAGCACTTATATATAGGAAGTACCAGCGGCGTATCCACCATGCTTTTAACACATTACACCCGCCCCGTTACCTAATCACTTCCCTAACCCAATGGCTCAAACAGTTACAAATGGTTCATATAAATCCAACGATTACAAATGGTTCACATACATCAAATGGTTACAAATGGTTCACATACATCCAATGATTACAAATGGTTAACATACATCCAATGATTACAAATGGTTCACATACATCCAACGATTACAAATGGTTCAAAACGTAAAACAATTATGCTAGCATGTTAAGTGAACATACATAGCAAAACATAATGAAATCACGTACTAATAGTGTACTAATGAACATAGCAAGTATATGATATGAAAACAAGGAAATCACGAAAATAACAAGTAGGCACATGTGTTTCACCCCAAAATGTTTGGAAAACAGTAAAATAGGGGTCTATGTACTCACTTGAGGATGCTTAGAAGTCTTAAATAACAACCAAGCAAAGCTAGAGGGATCACGGAATCAAACGGAACCTAATATAGGTAACTATGTAAATAAACGGACCTAAATCGGAGGATCGGATAAAATGAGGTTTCGTAAACCAAATGAGTGTAGGGACTCATGTAATATGGTTTAACAAAGCCTACATTCTAAAACGAAACCTAACCTAAGTGCTTACGACCCATTACGACTCGTTAAGGTAGCTTGCGCCACTTTAACGCGTCGTTCGCGTAAAACGCGTTCGGACCGCCTAACTAGTCCTATGATAAGTAAAAATATGCCTTAACATGTCTAATATCGTTGCCAAATCAGTTTAGATATCAAAAATTATGTTACATATGCATAAAATGAATTTTGGCGTAAAAAGGGCATTTTGGTCATTTACCTAAGGCATATAAACTACCTATCATACAACTACTTAAACGATGTGACCATAAGGTATAACCTCGGAAGGTTATTCCCTATGCAACTATGGTCACCTAATGTGTTTAGTCGGATCCTAAAGATCGACCAAACGTGTCGGGTTCGAAAGTATAAGCGGTTGTCTAGACCGCTTACCTTACGACCCTACATAAGCACTAAACCTAAAGTGACGAGCTAAACATGTTAAAACATGCTTAATGAGGTTTGAAAACAGGTTTGGTATCAAAACAAACGGTTTTGATACCTAAAAGTAGTTTGGTTACAAAATACGCAAGAATACGCATTTTGGCCGAAACTACGACTCGCCACTATGCCTAGATAACGTGGTAATCAGTAGGTATAGTCACAAGAGACTAAAACCATCGTGATTACGCTCACGTTATGAAGTTCAAACGAACTTCATGTTGACCATAAACTGGTTAAAGCAGAAAGTCAAACATAGTTTGACTTTCACGCGAAAAAGAACGAAAGAGGACTTACAAAAGGTCCAAGAACGGAAGTTTGACCCGATTACTCTCAGGTATGAAGTGAAAGCACTTCAACTTAGAGAGAAATCAGATCAAGGTGTGAAGAATGCAAATGAGGAAGGTGGGTATTTATAGAAAAACCAAGACCGTTAGGATCGTTCATCGAAAACCGAGCTTCGATCTGGACCTTACATGTATGCCCATGGTTTTAGAATACCATGGGTACCCCAAAACAATCCACTGGTTTCATTAAAACCATGTGAAAATGAGGGGAACAGCTGGAACAAGCTGGAATTTAGATTTTCAATTTTGGTCCCTTCCTAAGATAACTATGGCAGATTGTCAATTTTGGTCCCTGAATGTGCAAAACATGGTTTTTGATGCTTTTTTGACACGTTTAAGCCCCGTTAATCCCATTTCAAGGCTCTAAAATGAAGTTAAATTATAGGGAACATGAAACATGCTCAAAAATATCTCGGATGTCGGTTCGTTTGGTCGTACGGTTGCGTTGTTCGGTTAATTACGACGAAACACGAACGAATGCGAAAAACGATCCAAATTACGCGACGAATGGAATTTTATCATGCCAATCACTAAAATAAAATATTTTAATGATTACATAAATTTTTGGATGTCCGGATGTATTCAGAACGTAAGATATACGCGAAAATGCAAACTTATGCACTTTTTGACGCTTTTAGTCCATGAATGACCAAAAAGTTTATTTCGACACACCAAACCTTCCAAAACTTATTTATAACTTATGTAAAGGTTATTTAAGGTATTTTAAGCCCATGTCACTATTCCGGAGTGTTTGTTGCGTTAATCTGATTACGTTTACGCATCAGTGCGTGTATAACTTCCCAAAAAGCGATTTAGAGCTCGAAATCGAACGAGAATTGATATGTGCAAAAGATACACATATTTATACAAATCCCAAGTATGAAATACAATATTTCATTGGTTTGGTATTTGTTTGATGGTCGCAGAGGCACAGGTGTCACAGTCCCCCCTACTTTAGGAAATTTCGTCCCGAAATTTATTCGTAGGAGTCTGTCTGTGACGCTGTGTTAAATAATTGCCTTGCATGGAATCTAGGGTGTTTATCTATTTGCATAGAATAACCCATCAAAGATTATGCAAGGCATAATCCTGTCATTTCTCTCAACGGACAATCTTTAAAAATGAAAATGAAGGAAAAATCAAGGATATTCATTTCCCTCGATGGATATTCTTCAGAAACGAAAATGAACGGAATGAGTCATTTTCCTCAATGGGTATTCTTCAGAAACGAAAATGAACGAATAATCAAGAATATTCATTTCCCTCGATGGATATTCTTCAAAAACGAAAATGAACGGAATGAGTCATTTTCCTCAATGGGTATTCTTCAGAAACGGAAATGAACTGAGTCAACTCTAGACACATGACAAAACTTGTTGTGGTTTCTGTGCACTGAATTCCATATTTATGTATGCATACATAATTACGTAATTCCTTGCACAGTCCGCACAGTTTGTTTTGTAATGTGAAGGGGAAGAAAATCAAACATGTGATGAGTGTGACTAGACTATCAAAGGGTCCTTTTAATTAGATCGACAAATCATCTCTTTAATTAGACCACCAAGGAGTCTTTTCAGCTATATCATCACATGATATTCCTAACCAGATTTTTTGATCGATCTGTTTAACTAGACCACTCAAGGGGTCTAATTATGGAATAGTACATTATAATCCAAGGGTCTTTACTATTACGTAGAAGCCCATTAAGGATTTAAGGTAGTACATTTGGATATCCTACTATGAATCCCTTATACGAAGATATGGAAGATTCTATGAGGATTTGGATAACAAAAACTTGGATCACATAAAAACATAAAAGGGAACACATAAGCACATAATCACATATTTGTTTAATTTGACCTTTAATTTGTTATCTTTGGACACGGATATTTAAAGCACACCAGGAATCCAATCCGTGGATTTCATTTGGCACTTTCATCATTTACAAGAATCTATCTATGAAGATAGGATGATCTTCTGAAAATTCGATTTTGTTTTCAAAGAAATGTAATATTCGAATTAAGGTACACAACAATTTTAGGATTTATGGAAATACCCTTAGGTACCCTATTAAGGATTTATAGTGGTACTTTGAGTATTCGTCCAGAGTTGTAACTTGCGCCTTGTACTTCGTTTCTTTGGAAGAAACGGGTACTTAGGATTTTCTTGGAAAACGCAAGAGATCATAAAATGGAAGAATTTTGGGGGTAGTCTGTTCTTCAAGGAATACGATTCCCTGATTGTCGGTATTGTAGGGGATATGTTGTTTATACATGCAACCACATAAATACATTACAATGTAAATAAAAGATTTATTTATAAACAACGATAACAACTGTTTCATGGACCTTGACAACAAAAGAAAGTAATACATAAGACGTGATTATTTCTAAACGGTGTTGTCTTCTAGTCGGTCAGATGCTCATCCCTGTGCTGGATTTGCATTAGCAAGCTTTGGGCAATTTCTTCGGAAATGACCCATCTCGCCACAGTTGTAGCAAGAACCTGGTGGAAAACGAGCTTGAGCAGGATTGTTGTCAGCTTGATTTGGTGCAACTGCAGCTCGGCAAACTCTTGTTGTATGGCCTATAAGTCCACAAATTTGGCATTTGCGGCACTTCACACTAGCATGATGATGAAGGTTACATTGGTTGCACAAGGGTGCAGTTCCGTTGTATGGCTTCCTAGCAGGGGGTTGAGCTGGTTGGTTGGGGGCAGCTTGATCATTGTGAGTAACCACGGCGAAGTTCTGGGAAGCTTTTCGCTTCCTTGACTTCTTGGAGGATTCAGTCTATTCATCTTTGGGTTTCGATTCCTCGATTGGTTTCTTATCACCTTTTCGGAAAAGTTTACCTTTCCTGATGTGAGATTCAGTCAAGGTAGCAGATAGCTCAATGGCCTGCCTAACCGTAGTGGGGTTACTACCAGTCACAATGTCTTGTACTGGGTCAGAGAGGCCATCAATGTACTTTTCGATTACCTTATCCAAAGGCGTAACCATATTCGGGCATAATAGACTTAATTCCTCATAACGATCCGTGTAGGCTCGATGCTCATCGCTATCTTGCTTAAGATCGTCGAATTCCCTTTCCAAGGCCCTGATCTCGTGACGAGGATAGAATTCCTTCATTATCAGAGCTCGAAGCTCTTCCCACGTTTGAGCCAGTGCCACATCGGCACCCCTATCTCTCATCACACCATTCCACCATGTCAAAGCTCATTTCTCAAAGACACTAGATGCGAATTCTACCTTTCGCTCATTTGGGCATTGAACATGCCTGAAGGTGCTCTCTAGACTCTCGAACCATTGCAGAAGTGCAGTCGCTCCTTGAGACCCAGAAAACTTTGATGGCTTAGCCGAGTTGAACGTCTTGAAGTTGCAGGGGGCATTATTGTTGTTAAGAGCTTGGTTACATTGAGCAACGATGTTCGGGATTGCAGCAGTCATTTGCTGCGTAATGACAGCTGCCAGGTCTTCAATAGGTACCTGATTTTCGCGTCATGGAGGCATTCTAAAAAGGGGAAACAAGAGAGAAAACAAATGAAATGGCATTGGGTAAGAATAGGATGTTACAATTACCGACCAAAAATCATGGGTGACGGTCATTTGTTTTAACCACGAAGCAAACAAACGACACACAAAGGCTGAATCAAAGTAAATAGGTTCTCATAATGTATCGCGAAGACATGCTCGCATATAAGTGGACACTCACCCCAAGAGTTCCCACGTAAAAGTGACTGGTCCGATACTGCGGATTTGTACGAACACTCTAGCCTTAGACAGAAAGCTCAGGGTACAGGCACCCACCCTTCCAGTTTGCACGTGTTCACATTATGTAGCCCCAAACTTTGACGCGAATTTGAAAACTTTGAAGGTTCGTAACCTTATAATAAATCATCCTAGAACAGATGATTAGTTTTCAAAGCTGATTCAAAATTTATGTTCTTATTGTGGTTGTCACCTAAGGATAAGTGACGGTAATGTTTTAAGATCTAAACACAAGAATCTTGTGTTAGGGTCCTAGGAAGGTTATAGACTAGGTCAAAGCATTACTAATAACCTAATTCCCTATAACCATTGGCTCTGATACCAACTTTTCTGTCACACCCCGACCACGTAAAACAACAAAACGTGGCGGAAACGTCGGGGAGTGTTGTAACAGAATCATTGTTTCACAACCATGGATTAAACAATTTCGTTTTATTAAATTAAACGTATTACATTACATTGGAATTAGAAACAAAACAAGAACAAATAGACTTTCATTGTTATTAAGTCACGAAGGCCTCGTCCATTCCTATGTGAGCGTACACAAAAATCATCATCAACTATGGTACCTGAAACACACGTGAAAATACGTCAGCATAAAAATGTCGGTGAGTACATAGGTTTTATATGAGTGTCAGATTCATGGCTCGTTTTACATGTTGCATTATTTAAAAACCTTGTTTTGAAAAGTATAATATTGCGACATAATTAACCAACTCAAATCAAGTTGGTTATAATTTGCAAAATCTCATAGCCATGATTCTTAACTCCAAAACATTTGTTTTATTAAATCGAATTGTAAAATATCTCATAAAATCTCGTTAATAAAACTCGTATGGTTTATATTATTCAGAAAACATCCTTGTGTGACATTGTTTCGAAATCGCTTACCCAAGTGATCTAGATAACGCAACGATATATAATGTGTTAAAAGCACTTATATATAGGAAGTACCAGCGGCGTATCCACCATGCTTTTAACACATTACACCCGCCCCGTTACCTAATCACTTCCCTAACCCAATGGCTCAAACAGTTACAAATGGTTCACATAAATCCAACGATTACAAATGGTTCACATACATCAAATGGTTACAAATGGTTCACATACATCCAATGATTACAAATGGTTCACATACATCCAATGATTACAAATGGTTCACATACATCCAATGATTACAAATGGTTCACATACATCCAACGATTACAAATGGTTCAAAATGTAAAACAATTGTGCTAGCATGTTAAGTGAACATACATAGCAAAACATAATGAAATCATGTACTAATAGTGTACTAATGAACATAGCAAGTATATGATATGAAAACATGGAATGCACGAAAATAACAAGTAGGCACATGTGTTTCACCCCAAAACGTTTGGAAAACAGTAAAATAGGGGTCTATGTACTCACTTGAGGATGCTTAGAAGTCTTGAATAACAACCAAGCAAAGCTAGAGGGATCACGGAATCAAACGGCACCTAATATAGGTAACTATGTAAATAAACGGACCTAAATCGGAGGATCGGATAAAATGAGGTTTCGTAAACCAAATGAGTGTAGGTACTCATGTAATATGGTTTAACAAAGCCTACATTCTAAAACGAAACCTAACCTAAGTGCTTACGACCCATTACGACTCGTTAAGGTAGCTTACGCCACTTTAACGCGTCGTTCGCATAAAACGCGTTCGGACCGCCTAACTAGTCCTATGATAAGTAAAATATGCCTTAACATGTCTAATATTGTTTCCAAATCAGTTTAGCTATCAAAAATTATGTTACATATGCATAAAATGAATTTTGGCTTAAAAAGGGCATTTTGGTCATTTACCTAAGGCATATAAACTACCTATCATACAACAACTTAAATGACGTGGCCATAAGGTATAACCTCGGAAGGTTATTCCCTATGAAACTATGGTCACCTAATGTGTTTGGTCGGATCCTAAAGATCGACCAAACGGGTCGGGTTCGAAAGTATAAGCGGTTGTCTAGACCGCTTATCTTACGACCCTACATAAGCACTAAACCTAAAGTGACGAGCTAAACATGTTAAAACATGCTTAACTAGGTTTGAAAATAGGTTTGGTGTCAAAACAAACGGTTTTGATATCTAAAAGTAGTTTGGTTACAAAATACGCAAGAATACGCATTTTGGCCGAAACTACGACTCGCCACTATGCCTAGATAACGTGGTAATCAGTAGGTATAGTCACAAGAGACTAAAACCATCGTGATTACGCTCACGTTATGAAGTTCAAACGAACTTCATGTTGACCATAAACTGGTTAAAGCATAAAGTCAAACACAGTTTGACTTTCACGCGAAAAAGAACGAAAGAGGACTTACAAAAGGTCCAAGAACGGAAGTTTGACCCGATTATTCTCAGGTATGAAGTGAAAGCACTTCAACTTATAGAGAAATCAGATCAAGGTGTGAAGAATGAAAATGAGGAAGGTGGGTATTTATAGAAAAACCAAGACCGTTAGGATCGTTCATCGAAAACCGAGCTTCGATCTGGACCTTACATGTGTGCCTATGGTTTTAGAATACCATGGGTACCCCAAAACAAGCCCCTAGTTTCATTAAAACCATGTGCAAATGGGGGGAACAGCTGGAACAAGCTGGAATTTAGATTTTCAATTTTGGTCCCTTCCTAAGATAACTATGGCAGATTGTCAATTTTGGTCCCTGTTTGTGCAAAACATGGTTTTTGATGCATTTTTGACACGTTTAAGCCCCGTTAATCCCATTTCAAGGCTCTAAAATGAAGTTAAAGTATAGGGAACATGAAACATGCTCAAAAATATCTCGTATGTCGGTTCGTTTGGTCGTACGGTTGCGTTGTTCGGTTAATTACGACGAAACACGAACGAATGCGAAAAACGATCCAAATTACGCGACGAATGGAATTTTATCATGCCAATCACTAAAATAAAATATTTTAATGATTACATAAAGTTTTGGATGTCTGGATGTATTCAGAACGTAAGATATGCGCGAAAATGCAAACTTATACACTTTTTGACGCTTTTAGTCCCTGAATGACCAAAAAGTTTATTTTAGCACACCGAACCCCTCAAAGCCTATTTATAAGATATGTAAATGATATTTAGGGTATGTTTAACCTATGGTCATGTTTTGGATTGTCCGTTACAGTACAAATCGGCATACTTTCACAGTTTGTCGAATTTAGTCCCTGTAAGCGAATAAACTTGATTTCGACACACCAAACCTTCCAAAACTTATTTCTAAGTTATGTAAAGGTTATTTAAGGTATGTTAAGCCCATGTCACTATTCCGGAGTGTTTGTTGCGTTAATCTGATTACGTTTACGCATCAGTGCGCGTATAACTTCCCAGAAAGCGATTTAGAGCTCGAAATCGAACGAGAATTGATATGTGCAAAAGATACACATATTTATACAAATACCAAGTATGAAATACAATATTTCATTGGTTTGGTATTTGTTTGATGGTCGCAGAGGCACAGGTGTCACATATGTACATTATCACACTTATGTTCAGAACAAGTGTACATTATCACACAAGATTCATGATGAGTACATGAAGAATAATCATGGATATGAAATTGTAAAAAAAATTGAATATTTAATCTCAAAATATAAAAAAATATATAATCAAACGTTCTGTAAATAATTCATTCTTGCATGAATATGCAATTAAAAAATCCATTATTTTGAGTTAAGAGGGATGGAGAAGATAATTATGCAATTTAAGAAAACTACCAAAATTAAAAGTGTAACTGAAATTCAATGATTAAAATAAGGATTTAAAACTAATTGATTGTATAATTACAATCCTATCCTTAACAACTAAAAAGGAAATCAATGGTCCTGATTAGTTCACTATGAAGATGTTGTTCACAAATGAACCTGATCCCGTGCGAGTTAGGCCATTTTTTTTTGCACAAACGTAGATGAAAACATTATAAACACCTCTGTAAGAAAAGTAAAAAAAATTTGTCGAGTCATTAGTTTTGACAGATGCAAGTTTTTTTTACGCCCTGATAAAAAATAGTTATCTTCAATAAAATTTTACACCAGCGCGTAAAAAACACTTGTATCAGTCAAAACTAACGACTCGACAATTTATTTTTTACTTTTTTTTTACAGATGTGTTTATAATGTTTTCATCTACGTTTTTGCAAAAAAAAAATGGCCTAACTCGCGTGAGATTAAAAAGTTCTCACGGTTCTCACAACTCGTGATGGTTTTCATTTTAACCGAATCCTATATATATATATACACTTATGTTAAAAAAAACTTAAGGAACCTTTGTAAAAACCCAATGTAACATGCATATTTTGAATATTTAAAAAAAAATACTCGACGCTTTTTTTACAAAAATGTTCAAAAATATGTTTGTTACTGTTTTGGTCAAAAATTACCGAAGCAATTAAGTGTTCAAATTAGTTAAGTGAGGTAGTGTGCTAGGAATGTGTGTTGAAAATATGTTGATTTAGTTGTTTAAAAAAACAGTTATCAGGATACGGCTTAGGATATTGAACTGTATCTAGGATCAAACAATGAGCAAAAAAGTAAAGGGTGACACGGGATATACGAGGAAAGCCATTGATCAATCTAGATCGCCGGCACAAAACCTCGGGAGCTGACAATCGCAGCTGCCTTGTTCTTCTTATTGCTTTCAATGTCAGGATACAGTGCAGGATATGATGCAGATCAACTAAGTGTTACAAAGCGATTTGAATACAAGTGTATGTGCGTAGTGATTGTTTGCAACTAGAGAGAAAGAGAATTCGAGAGAATTGTGTGTGTGCTTATCTGATCCGATCACTCCTATTTATAGTAAGATGAAAACAACCAACTGGCCTATAAAACCGGGATCCTGCGAATATTCCCTATGTGAACGTTGTAGTCCAAGTCTTCCGGCTTCAACGTCCATATTTCAACAGATTTGCCCGAGTCTTGAGGAGAAGAAGTCCACTTGAACGTTGGAGACTTGCCTCGTTTACCTGCACGTGGTTTAATTAGCTATTACCAGGATATTGTATCAGGATGTTACCAATATCCTGATCCGGTATCCTGATCACAATAAAAGAAACACAGTCAGAATATTAGTCAGGATATATGAACAGAAAACCACCCATAACAATTTTCCCCAAAATATATCTATTGGTATACCAATTCCAATGGATATATTTTAAACCTTATCTCGCGAATCGAGGTAATTAAGTCGAAATGATGGTTGAAGTGACAAGCTGCAACTTCCAACGCGTTTTGAACTCGATGGCTATCCATTTAGCCCCTATATCTTCTCTCTTCCTTGTTGATAACCCTTCATCCTCTCTAGAAATTTCAGGTATTTTCTTTCTTCTTTTCTTTCAAAACTTTTACTGCTTATCTTGTTCCATGGCTACCAGAACTCGATCGCATTCCGGTGATTCACCTTCGCCGTTCGTCAACCAAAACTTAATCAGTCATCCCGAGAAGGAAGTGTGCTCCTTTAACAATGCCGATATTGCAGCATTGCGGAACTCCGGTGCTTTTCCCGATAAGACAATCATTCGTCCTTTCAACCGAAGCATCCGATCAGATGTTTCATCTAATGAGTGGATCTGCTTCTTAGCATATCCATTCTCTCTTGGCCTCCGATACCCCTTTCCAGAATTCATCATGGAATTTTTCCGAACCACCGGTCTCTCTTTCGCCCAAACCATGCCCATGGTCTGGAGGGTACTCCTTACTCTTAACCAGATTAAGACCTTTCACGTCCCAGACCTTTGTATTGAAGACCTCCCGATCGCTTATCGTCTTCGATCACACGGCAACAGCCGTTTCTTGCTTTTTTCAACTTCCAGTAACCCCCTTATCCTCAAAGCCAGTAGAAACGAGGATGGGTGGCAACGTAAATTTTTCTTTGTTAAACGGGACTCCATTGACGAAGGCAATAGCCTTCCGGTGAAATGGTTGACTTCCGGTAGGGTTTAGGGTTTGAAATATCCCCAAAAATATCCTGATGAAGTATCCTGCACTAACATTCTTATGTTTTTACGCAGCAAACTTCAAGGAATTGGCTCCGCCTACTAAAAAGTCCCAAGAAAGAATCAAGAAAATCTATCAATTGCCTGATAGTGACAGATCTTTCTCATCGCATCTTCCAAGTTCAAGCCAGTACTCTTCATCGAAAATGTCTGGTAAGGATCAAAATCTTCCACACACATTTATGTTTAGTTAAATAAAATACGAGCAAAGGTTTAGATTTTCCCTGTTTTGCAGCACCAGCCAAGATTCCCGAAACCTTCGAGCTTGAAAAGCTTGACAGCTATCCCGCTCATGCTCAGGTGAAGAAGGAGCCCAGCAAATCTTCTACTGCTTCTAAATCAGTGACTAGTTCCAAAGCAACAACTGTACCCAAGCCTTCTCCTATTGTGAAAAAACGTGCCTCAAGCTCCCGCAAAAGGAAGGAACCAGATTCCCCAGTCGCCTCCGACGTCTTCCCATATGAAAATCATGGATTCATAGAATCCAGCAAGTTCATGATCGGCTTTCTTAACCAGGTAAGTATCCTTACCCAATATCCTGCACATATATGCTGGTTATATATTTTGAGTACACACATTGATACTTGTTCACCCAGTTGTAGGGTCTTGAGCGGTTGGTGCATTTGTACGAAGACTCATGTGGACTGGTTAAGATGTTGGAGATCAAGTTGAAGAAGGCAGAGACGGAAGTTGCTGACCAGGCAACCATTGCCGCCGCCAAGTCTAAACATTATGAAGACAAGTACAAGGCAATGTCTCAGGAGCATCAGCCCACCATCAAGAAGATCACCCAAGAAGGCCAGGCCAAATTCGACGCAGCTCAAGTTCAGCACGAACAGGATATGGCTTCCTATCGGGAAAGCCTTAAGGGCTCCGTCGTTGTCTCTCTCCTCCAAGCCAGGCTGAAAATGGCGTATGAGGCCAGATCCTTGGGCCTTGAATGCCCTTCATGGAACGTGGAAGCTTGGGAGGCAAAACTGAGAGACCTCGGCGGCGAACCTGTGAAACCTCCCATGAAGCCTGTGACTGAGGAACCCACCAAGGCGGCCGATACTGATGCTGAGGCTACAAAGGATGATGGCGGTAATCCTGGGAAGGATGCTGGGAAGGATGTTGGACCGGATGCTGGCGAAGGTGATGCCATGGTGGAAGGAGGTGGTGCTGCTTAGAGGAAGCAGAGTGGGCGATGATGGATGTTTATGCCTAGGCCGGAGCCCACTTTTTTAGATTTGATAGTTGTGGTTTGTGATCCTTGAACAATTTACTTTTCCTGTCTTTGAACAATTTACATTTCCTGCATTAAGACAATATGATGGCCAAAGGTGGATGGGTCCTGGGTTTCAGGACGAAGCCCTTGGTCATCAATTAGTATGGTTTATTTTGAACAGCACAACGGTTGGAGGCGGATGGGTCTCGGTTTGAGATGAAACCTTCAACCGTTGTGTAAATATAATTAGAAACTAATCGTGCTTTTGGTGGATGGATCTCAGTTTGAGATGAAACCAAAAGCACAACTTTTGCTATGTTAATAAAATAACCTTCCTTTGAATTATCCATTGTTGTTTTTCAGTATGCATTGTTTAGTTTGAATTCCAATGTTACAAATTTAGTATAATTATTTATTGAAAATATCCTGATCAATATACTCACAAATATCCTATAAAGACTTTCGTCAAATAGGGTTTTTACAACTCAGACAATTTAGATAAAGTTAAAAAGAAGAAGACAGATTATTTTACAAAGTTTGTTTTGATAATACTTGTTTGACTAGAATATAGTTTTAGCTTCTAACCCAAGTGTCATATCCCAAATATTCCAACCAAATATCCTGAAACATATTCTGAAAATACATTTTGAGACCATATTCTTGAAAATATATCCTAATCAGGATATTTAAGCTTTTGTCAAACATAGTTTCTAAAATTCAAATGATTCAAATAGGATTTATAAAGGAAAGATCATACCAGGAATAGAGTGTAGCCCTATTCTCAAACTTGAATCCTTTTGCAATTTTTCCAACGATGATGTCCCCAGTTTGAGACACTTAGTGTGCTAGGTCCAAGCTTGAGCTTTACACAATTGCCCCCGTAGAAATGTCCCCTGTCCACAATGTCTTTAAACACTTAGAATTTTTTTAGACATCAGTACCAACTATCTGAACAATTCTTGTGTTACAGGGGATAAACCCTAAAATATACTGGAGATTAATCCTTAGTGTTCTGGGGATAAACCCATAAGTATTCTGGGGAAAAACCCAAATTTTCATGCACTACAGGTGGGAGTGTACAAACTCCAAGACTTAGAAAGGCGAAAACCTTTAAACCTTAGAGAGTATGAAAATACCCTTTCGTGAGAGAGGGTGATAAATCCTCATATACCTTTAGGATCCAGTATATAGCCAACAATAACGAAATTGTCAGCCACTTTTACATGGACTGGTCCCGCTATCTTGAACTATCCCTGGATAACTTGCGCTCCAGGCGGGGTGTTTAAACCCAATTCGAGAGAAAGGTGAATACCTTTAAACCTGTGAAGGGATCAGGATCCCTTAAACGTGAGAGAGGGGGACAATCCTCTCATCTTTCAAAGTATCCTGAGTGTATATCCTGGAGCTATATCCCGAAACATATGCTGCAAAGCAGCCGTAAACTAAGGTGGGTGTTAGCCTGGCGTATTTTTGTCATCCTCCAGCCGAATATATCTTAAAGCACTGTTACGAGCTTCATCCAGATTCCTACAAGGATTCATTACAAGATCCTGGTAAAATTGAGAATCTTTTTGCAACCCCATCTTGAAAGCCTGCACAGCTGTTGCAACATCAAGATGCGGGATATCTAAGGATTCCCGACTAAATTTGTTCACATAATCCCTCAAGGATTCCTGAGGCCCTTGAGTTATCCTGTAAAGATCACTGGTTAGTTTCTCAAAACTTCGACTACAAGAAAATTGACTATTAAATAAATTAACTAAATGAGCAAACGAAGTAATTGAGTGAGGAGGAACGTTTAAGAGCCATTTTAAGGTTGATCCTGTTAAGGTAGAACCAAAACCCTTGCATAGGCATGCTTCCTTGAGATCCGGAGGGATAGGGTTGATTTCCATCCTTTCCCTATATTGGGCAATATGCTCTTCAGGATCCGTAGTTCCGTCATAGAGCTTCATGTTGGGGTTTGGGATTTCAGCATCACAAATAGGATATGCAAACCGGGTTATCCTGTGGCTGTCTTGGGATACTTCTGGAATTGGTTGGACCACCCCAGATACACTGGATATCATGTCCTTCAATTTCTGAAGCTCCCTGGAAAATGCTGATGTCACACCTGCATACTGCAAAGATCCAACACCATTAGTAGCAAGAGTATTATTATTATTACCAGTCTGAGGATTCTGGCCATATCCCGAAGCATATCCTGAGCTTCTCATAGTTGACACCCTGACTGAAGAGGGTATCTCAGGAGTGTGATTCTGGGAATGGCTAGGCACAATATTCCCCCTGTTATCCTCAGTATATACTGCAGAACTGAAGTTCAAAGCTCTGGGTTGCAAGGGAGTGACAGTATCCTCAGCGGGCCTGCTTGAATTGGATTTTAAGAGTTGTATCTCTCTCATCAGCATCTGATTGGTTTCCTGCTGCTGCCTCATCAATTCCTGTACACTACCAAACAAATTTAGAATTTCTTCATCAGAGGCCAAAACAGGACCAGATCCCTGAATATTGCGAGCGGGAATAACATCCCGAGCCACATGAATCTCAGTTGCTTGTGAAGAGGCTTGCGTTCTCGGAGGAGGTGGTGGAAGCACCGAACCAATTGTTGCAGAGGTTGTAGCAGACACGGTGGAAGAGCTCATGTTTGATCTCGAGGCCATTGTAAATAGTGTAGCAAAAGGTTTTGAAAATAGAAAACCAAGTAATGATTTTGAAAAAAAGCTTTTAGTAGAAATAGAACCACTTGCCCCACGGTGGGCGCCAAATTGTTTTGGTCAAAAATTACCTAAGCAATTAAGTGATCAAATTAGTTAAGTGAGGTAGTGTGCTAGGAATGTGTGTTGAAAATATGCTGATTTAGTTGTTTGTAAAAACAGTTATCAGGATACGGCTCAGGATATTGAACTGTATCTAGGATCAAACAATGAGCAAAAAAGTAAAGGGTGACACGGGATATACGAGGAAAGCCCTTGATTAATCTAGATCGCCGGCACAAAACCTCGGGAGCTGACAATCGCAGCTACCTTGTTCTTCTTATTGCTTTAAATGTCAGGATACAGTGTAGGATATGATGCGGATCAACTAAGTGTTACAAAGCGATTTGAATACAAGTGTATATGCGTAGTGATTGTTTGCAGCTAGAGAGAAAGAGAATTCGAGAGAATTGTGTGTGTGCTTATCTGATCTGATCACTCCTATTTATAGTAAAATGAAAACAACCAACTAGCCTATAAAATTGGGATCCTGAGAATATTCCCTATGTGAACGTTGTAGTCCAAGTCTTCCGGCTTCAACGTCCATATTTCAACATATTTGCCCGAGTCTGGAGGAGAAGAAGTCCACTTGAACGTTGGAGACTTGCCTCGTTTACCTGCACGTGGTTTAATTAGCTATTACCAGGATATTGTATCATGATGTTACCAATATCCTGATCTGGTATCCTGATCATAATAAAAGAAACACAGTCAGAATATTAGTCAGGATATATGAAGAGGATATCTCAGGAGTATGATTCTGGGAATGGCTAGGCATAATATTTCCCCTGTTATCCTCAGTATATACTGTATAACTGAAGTTCAAAACTCTGGGTTGCAAGGGAGTGACAGTATCCTCAGCGGGCCTGCTTGAGCTGGATTTCAAGAGTTGTATCTCTCTCATAAGCATCTGGTTGGTCTCCTGCTGCTGCCTCATCTGTTCCTGTACACTACCAAACAAATTTAGAATTTCTTCATTAGAGGCCAAAACAAGACCGGATCCCTAAATATTGCGAGCGGGGATAACAACCCGAGCCACATGAATTTCAGTTCCTTGAGAAGAGGCTTGCGATCTCGAAGGAGGTGGTGGAAGCACCGAACCAATTGTTGCAGAGGTTGTAGCAGACACGGTGGAAGAGCTCATGTTTGATCTCGAGGCCATTGTAAATAGTGTAGCAAAAAGTTTTGAAAAAAGAAAACCAAGTAATGATTTCGCACAAGCTTTTAGTAGAAATAGCACCACTTACCCCACGGTGGGCGCCAAATTATTTTGGTCAAAAATTATCGAAGCAATTAAGTGATCAAATTAGTTAAGTGAGGTAGTGTGCTAAGAGAATGTGTTCAAAAATATGTTAATCAAGTTGTTTGCAAAAACAGTTTTCAGGATACGGCTCAGGATATTGAGTTGTATCTATGATCAAACGATGAGCAAAAATGTAAAGGGTGACACGGGATATACGAGGAAAGCCCTTGATCAATCTAGATCGCCGGCATAAAACCTCGGGAGCTGACAATCGCAGCTGCCTTGTTCTTCTTATTGCTTCAAATGTCAGGATACAGTGCAGGATATGATGCGGATCGACTAAGTGTTACAATGTAAATTTGATACAAGTGTAAGTGTATTGTGAGTGTTTGCAGCTAGAGAGAAAGAGTGTACGAGAGATTGTGTGCCTTAATCTGATCTGATCACTCCTATTTATAGTAAAAGAAACTAACTAACTATCCTATTATTCCGGGATTCAGCGAATATTCAATATGTGAACGTTGTAGTCCACGTCTTCCGGCTTCAACGTCTATAATCCAACTGATTTGCCCGAGTCTTGAGGAGAAGAAGTCCACTTGAACGTTATAAACTTGTTCCAATAATCTGCATGTGAATTAATTAGTTACTACCAGGATATCATATCAGGATGTTACCAATATCCTAATCCGGTATCCTGGTCACAACAAAAAAAAACACAGTCAGAATATTAGTCAGTATATATGAGCAGAAAACCACCCATAACAGTTACATTCCCATTTTTTAGGAAAAAATAAAAATGTTACACAGGATTTTCTTAACTTAAGTGGGTTTTGTTTGATCTATATATAATTACATTTCAATTATGTGATTATAGTCCTTGATGTTTTTTGTTCTATTTATACATGGTGTTTCATTTTGCTGTTAATAAATGGTACATGATTTTTTATTTTGTATGTAACAAATAGTACATGATCTTTTATTTTCAGATACATGATATTTTTTTTTGTAGAAATTTCTAATTTACTCTTATACCCTAGTTATTAAGTGATCAAATTAGTTAAGTGAGGTAGTGTGCTAGGAATGTGTGTTGAAAATATGCTGATTTAGTTGTTTGTAAAAACTGTTATCAGGATACGGCTCAGGATATTGAACTGTATCTAGGATCAAACAATGAGCAAAAAAGTAAAGGGTGACACGGGATATACGAGGAAAGCCCTTGATCAATCTAGATCGCCGGCACAAAACCTCGGGAGCTGACAATCGCAGCTACCTTGTTCTTCTTATTGCTTTAAATGTCAGGATACAGTGTAGGATATGATGCGGATCAACTAAGTGTTACAAAGCGATTTGAATACAAGTGTATGTGCGTAGTGATTGTTTGCAGCTAGAGAGAGAGAATTCGAGAGAATTGTGTGTGTGCTTATCTGATCTGATCACTCCTATTTATAGTAAAATGAAAACAACCAACTAGCCTATAAAATTGGGATCCTGCGAATATTCCCTATGTGAACGTTGTAGTCCAAGTCTTCCGGCTTCAACGTCCATATTTCAACAGATTTGCCCGAGTCTTGAGGAGAAGAAGTCCACTTGAACGTTGGAGACTTGCCTCGTTTACCTGCACGTGGTTTAATTAGCTATTACCAGGATATTGTATCATGATGTTACCAATATCCTGATCCGGTATCCTGATCATAATAAAAGAAACACAGTCAGAATATTAGTCAGGATATATGAAGAGGATATCTCAGGAGTATGATTCTGGGAATGGCTAGGCACAATATTTCCCCTGTTATCCTCAGTATATACTGCATAACTGAAGTTCAAAACTCTGGGTTGCAAGGGAGTGACAGTATCCTCAGCGGGCCTGCTTGAGCTGGATTTCAAGAGTTGTATCTCTCTCATCAGCATCTGGTTGGTCTCCTGCTGCTGCCTCATCTGTTCCTGTACACTACCAAACAAATTTAGAATTTCTTCATTAGAGGCCAAAACAGGACCGGATCCCTGAATATTGCGAGCGGGGATAACATCCCGAGCCACATGAATTTCAGTTCCTTGAGAAGAGGCTTGCGATCTTGGAGGAGGTGGTGGAAGCACCGAACCAATTGTTGCAGAGGTTGTAGCAGACACGGTGGAAGAGCTCATGTTTGATCTCGAGGCCATTGTAAATAGTGTAGCAAAAATTTTGAAAATAGAAAACCAAGTAATGATTTCGCACAAGCTTTTAGTAGAAATAGCACCACTTACCCCACGGTGGGCGCTAAATTGTTTTGGTCAAAAATTACCGAAGCAATTAAGTGATCAAATTAGTTAAGTGAGGTAGTGTGCTAAGAGAATGTGTTCAAAAATATGTTAATCAAGTTCTTTGCAAAAACAGTTTTCAGGATACGGCTCAGGATATTGAGCTGTATCTATGATCAAACGATGAGCAAAAATGTAAAGGGTGACACGGGATATACCAGGAAAACCATGCAACTTAACTAGCTTCCTCAGTGAGTACGTGCTAAATTTCGGGACGAAATTTCTTTCAACTTGGGGATATTGTGACAACTCGTATTTCAGAACCTATTCTTGTGCTTTGTGTAACATGTTTGAACATTACGTGATTATGCGAACGCTAGTGATTAATGAAATGTTATGATTATGTGTTTACGTGTAACGAATTGTATATGTATATTAGTGAACTGATTTCACAACACAAGCCCAATCGGGCCACACTTGTGTACTAGAACCGTATGGGCAGCCGTGTAGAGGGTTCGGCCCATCCCCCTTGTGTCACATATCAATTAGGAGAAAGGGTATACTCCTCATAAATTGAAAAAAAACACAAAACACACAAAACCCTAATACCTCTCTCTCTCTCTCTAAGTTGACGGCAACATCTCCATCTTTCTCTAAGCTTTCAGTTTGAACCATCCTTGTTCTACTCATTTAATCGGTTAGTATTTTATATATTGTTTACATGATTGTATGATGTTGTGCTACACATGCTTTACATGATGATGTGAGAATAATATATATATATATGATTGATGATGATGGAAACTGTTATCGTTGATGTGCATGAAATCGATTTGCATAGGTGTATTTGATAATATTCATATTAATCGGTTTGGCATGTTATTGTTCTAAAACCGAATGTTGGATAATCTCTTGAATATATTAACAAGTTGTCGGCCACTTTGTGGGTTTTAATAATGATGATGCACATGCCATCCATTAATACTTAAGTAGGATGATACTTGATTTATTGTTTTGGTCCAATAATACTCAACTAGCGATGGAATGGGGGACAATGGGAATTCGGTTGGTATGATATTAATAGCAGATTTATGATAATTATTGGATTGTTGACTTTAGTTGTTTTGGTTCCTTGTCATGTTTGTTTTGCATATGATTTGTCAGAAGTCATGTGATGCTAGAGGTGTTGGTTAATTGGATATAATATGTTAATTGCAATCATTAGTCTATGACTAGGGATCTGGGTTGGTAACTGTTAGACTTAGATGATGAGTAGGGTTTATGTGTTAAGTGGTAACAACTTTATTTTAATCGACTAAAGGTTAAATGGAAATTGTTTGATTGTTGTGACCACATATATGGAAACTATTAAATGTGTAACTGAATTGCATGAATTGTGGAATATATATAACCGATCGCACAAGACCCCTAATCACATAAGGGGTCCACTCGCACAAGGTCCTCAGTCGCACAAGAGATACTGGACCGCACATAGTGAATTGTTGTTTAACTGTTGGGCCTCAAAGCCCAAAACAAGTTGCACAATAGGATCCGGGCCGCACAAGATACATGAACCGTACAAGTCAGATTATTTGTTTAGTGATTGGGCCGCACAAGATGGTTATCTATTTATAGTTGTCGGGCCGTAGACATGGGCTGGGTAATAGAGCTGGTCGCACAAATTGTTATTTGTTAATTGCTGGGCCGGTTACTGTTGAACTAATTAGGCTTATATTGGGCCTCTTGTTACTTGGGCCGGGTATCAAATAGAATCGCACAAGATGCAAGAATCGTACAAGTTGGTTTATCTGTTAGTGTTTGGGCCGTGTATGTTATTGGACTACTTATGTTGTTGGGCCGGGTGTATAATGGATCGCACAACATGATGTGGGTCGCACAAGTTGTGCCGACCGCACAACATGTTGGGCCGACTGTTACTGGGCTTTATCTGTTGAATCGTACAAGTTGGGCGTTTTATGGAATTGACTGTTTAAGTGTTTACGTGGTTGCCATGATCAATACGTGTTCGTAACTGTTAGCTTATGTGTAAACTTATGTACGATACTTGAAACCCAAAACCTGACTTGTATGATAACCATGTTAGGACGTGGTTGACCACTAGCTGCTAGACTTGACCTTTCTGTGTAATCTGCCGAGCAAACCAAGGTGAGTTCACACTTCGTTACAAAGCATGGGATTCCCAGGGGTTGGGAATGGGTTAAGGAATAGGGATTCCTCGTCCTGTTGAGACGTAACCAGGAACATAGATTCCTCGTCCTGTTGAGACGTACTCAGGAACATAGATTCCTCGTCCTGTTGAGACGTATTTAACTATACTAGACTAGAACTCTATCAACGAAGTCCCTCCATTTATATCGACTTAATCGCCGAGGCCAATGGCGAACGGGTCATTAGTTAAATAGCGCTATTAGGTTTAACAAACCTCACACCGTGCCGCAGAGGACGGGCGTGGACTAATGGACTATGGCACGTCAGTGATGATAGACACAGACGTTAGGGCACTTAAACATGACGAACGTTAGTAGTCGATATGGTAACGAGTCTGGTGAATTAAACATGGGGTAGCCCCCACGGCCATAGAGCCGGGCTGGAATAGCCAACGTAAGAACGGGTAACTAATCAACGTTTTTCGAACTATGGGGTAACCCCCACGGCTGGATAGCTGGTAAAGAACAAACTGTGTTTTCGGAATAACTATAACTGGACAACCAAACGTGAACTCACTCAACTTGTTGTTGACTCGTTACTACATGCTTTGCAGGTCTATAGGTACTTAGCTGGAGCTTGCACAAGGAAGAGTCGTTGTGGGACATGGACAGCTGTGTGCCATGTTAAACATTTGGATAATTAACTTTGGATTTGGTTTTGAATATTATGCTTCCGCTCATAACTTAACTATGTTTGTTTTGGACACTAATCGTGTTGGTTGGACTTTTACATTTAAATATTTACTTGTTCAATATGATTAGTGGTTTGATCCTGGTCAGTCACGCCTCCAAGGGGTGATACTCCGCATGTGGATTTTGGGGGTGTGACAGATTGGTATCAGAGCCATTGGTTATAGAGAACTTGGTTTTAATAAAGGAAAACGTTTTTGTTAAAACCAGACTATAACCTGTACAGTGCTCTACGATCCACAACGACGCTTCACTCCACGTGCAAGGCTCGACATTCTAGATGATATGGTTTACGTTTTATATTGCCTACTTGCTAGATTGCATAGAACTTTGCTCATGGTATGCTTAGATAAACGTAGCAACTATAGTTTGAAAACACATGTGTGCTTGCTCCCTTCTGTCACTCCACACTTGCACACATTCGCGACACCTTTCCTACTTGTGTTTCCTTCGATGTGAGATCATGAGGGAACGTGTGAACCTAACTCAAGCCAGCTGACGGCTCTTATCAACGAACAAGTTACGGCAGCACTCGCAGCCGCCCAGGCAGGAGGTATAACCTGCTACTACGAACCTACCCTAGGATGGTAGATCCTACTCTCATGACCCAACTCTCGCGCTTAACCCTGTCGTTTCTTCCTCGCGCAACAAGGTCAGAACGCTCAGCCGCCTGTATGCACATTTAAAACGTTCATGGACTGTTGTCCTAGTACTTTCGGTGGCACTAAAGGAACTGTTGGACTCCTCCATTGGTTTGAAAAGCTCTAGTCTGTCTTAGCTGTCTTAGAGATGTGTGAATGCCCTGAGGCTCGTGGGGTGAAATATGCCACTGGTACTCTCGAAGGCACTACGCTAACTTGGTGGAACGCGCAAGTTCAGATGCTGGGGCTGGCGGCTGCTAATGCCACCCCATGGAATGATTCTTAAGGAACTGATCCAAACGTGAATACTGTAGTCGTGATGACATCCACAAGCTGGAAGTGGAAGTTCTTTAACCTGAAGATGACGGGGTCAGAGATAGAAGCGTACACGAAACGATCCAACGAACAGGCAGTGTTAGGTCCAACTGTGGTGGATCCTCCCATCAAGCACATTGAGCTATACCTAAAAGGCTTAATACCAGAGATACCAAGTCATGTGACTTCCGCCAACCTTGCCACCATCCAGGATGTAAGTGGAACAAGAACAAACTGCTTAAGCATGTAAGTGCTACTGTTACTACTACTACTACTACTGCTGCTACACCCAGTGACAATAAACGAAAGTGGGAAGGAACCTCCAGCAAGGGTTCGACTACGGCTCAGCCCTAGACACAACAGCGAAAGATCGATGACTACCAGAGTCCTGGTCAGCAACCTTCTAGTAGTCAAGGGCAGAATAGAATCGATGTAATTTGCACCGCAATGGTCGTGCAGCAAAGATCGTTGTCTGAGATGCAACAAGCTTGGTCATGGAGCCAAAGATTTTAGAATCTCACATCCTGCAAACAAGAACCGACAATAGCAGCCACAAGCTCCACAGAATTAGCAGCAACAGCAGGATAACAAGGGATGTTATCAGTGTGGTGCTAAAGAATCATTTCATGAGACGCTACCCACGACTGAACCAGAATCAGAACCACAACCAAGGAAACGGGAATAATAATGGAGGCAGCAACGGGAGTAATGACGACGGCAATGGTGCCAGGGGTCGAGTGATCGTGATTGGTCAGGGTAATGCTAGGAATGACCCCAACGTTGTGGTGGTTTCGACATCGTTATTAGTATGGATTAGCTACCTTAATATCGAGCAGAGGTTCTCTGCAATGAGACGGTCGTTCGTGTTTCTTGAACAGGTGATGAACCTCTTACGATTCGTGGCAACAAGAGTGGTGCTGTGGTAAGCATCATCTCTTTCCTTAGGGCCCAGGAATGTTGGAGAAAGGGCCACACTGCCATTTTGGCTCTCGTTACCGACACCTCGAAGAAAGAGAAAAAGATAGAAGACTTTCCGATTGTACGTGTTTATCCTGAGGTATTTCCTGAGGAACTAACTGGCCTCCCGCCTCATCGCCAGGTCGAGTTCCAGATAGAGCTAGCTCCTAGAGCAGCACCTATAACTCGTGCACCTTATCGCTTAGCCCCATCAGAGTTAGAAGAACTCTCTACGCAACTACAAGAACCCTTAGATAAGGGTTTTATTCGTCCTAGCTCTTCGTCTTGGGGAGCTCCAGTGCTATTTGTGAAGAAGAAAGACGGTACGTTCAGAGTGTGCATCGACTACCGTGAACTGAACAAGGTGACTGTGAAGAATCGCTACCCTCTTCCACGCATTGACGACCTATTCGACCAGTTACAAGGGTCGAGTTACTATTCAAAGATCGATTTGAGATCGGGATATCACCAGCTGAGAGTCCGGGAAGAGGACGTCTCTAAAACAGCCTTTAGAACCCGTTATGGACACTATGAGTTTTTGGTCATGCCTTTTGGGATGAAAAACGCACCAGCGGTCTTCATGGACTTGATGAATCGAGTGTGCAAGCCGTACCTAGACAAGTTCGTTATCGTATTCATCGACGACATTCTCATCTATTCGAAGAGTCAGGAAGAACACGAACAGCATCTACGACTCATTTTGGAACTCCTTCGAACAGAACAGCTGTACGCTAAGTTTTCAAGATGCGACTTCTGGCTTCGTGAAGTCCATTTCTTAGGTCATGTGGTGAACAAGGATGGGATTCACGTTGATCCATCCAAGGTAGACTCGATCAAGAGCTGGCCTGCACCTCGCACACCAACGGAAATTCGCCAATTCTTGGGTTTGGCAGGTTACTACAGGAGGTTCATTAAGGATTTTTCTAAGATTGCACAACCTCTCACCTCACTAACGCAGAAAGGCGTTGTTTATCGATGGGAAATGAGCAGGAACTAGCAATTCAGCACTAAAGGATAGACTTTGCAGTGCACCTATTCTTTCATTGCCAGAGGGCACAGACAACTTTGTGGTTTACTGCGACGCATCAGTTCAGGGTCTTGGTTGTGTATTGATGCAACGGGATAAAGTTATAGCCTACGCCTCACGCCAACTTAAAGTTCATGAAAGGAACTACACTACACACGATATAGAGCTGGGAGCTGTTGTTTTGGCACTTAAGATATGGAGACAGTACCTGCATGGTACCAAGTGCGCCATCTACACTGACCACAGGAGCCTCGAGCATATCTTCAAACAGAAGGAACTCAATATGCGACAGCGACGATGGGTCGAACTACTGAACGACTACGAATGCTCGATCAGGTACCACCCAGGCAAAGCCAATGTTGTGGCTGACGCCCTCAGTCGAAAGGACACTGCGCCTAAGCGCGTACTAACTTTACAACTCACTATACAGTCTAGTCTTCCTTCCCAGATACGAGATGCTCAGGTAGAAGCATTGAAACCAGAAAACGTCAGGGCTGAAGCCCTACGCGGCTCAAGGCAACGCTTAGAACAGAAGGAAGACGGTGCTTACTACGTTACAGGACGCATCTGGGTCCCACTTTATGGCAACCTACAAGAGCTTGCGATGGATGAGGCACACAAGTCTCGCTACTCGGTACACCCTGGTTCGGATAAGATGTACCACGATATCAAAACTACGTATTGGTGGCCTAGCATGAAGGCCCACATAGCAACTTACGTTAGCAAGTGCTTGACTTGTGCGAGAGTCAAGGCGGAATACCAGAAACCTTCAGGCCCCCTCCAACAACCAGAGATACCACAATGGAAATGGGAGCAAATTTCCATGGATTTTGTTACTGGCCTGCCTAGATCTCAACGTGGTAACGATACTATTTGGGTGATCATGGATCGACTCACAAAGTCTGCTCACTTCTTGGATATCAAGGAAACGGATAAGTTCTCCACACTAGCAGACGTATATCTTAAGTAAGTGTCTCGAGGCACGGAGTGCCCACCTCTATCATCTCGGATCGAGATGCACGTTTTACATCAGAACTGTGGCAAGCAATGCACAAGTCCTTTGGCTCACGTTTAGATATGAGCACAGCTTATCACCCGCAAACGGATGGGCAGTCGGAACGTACCATCCAGACCCTCGAAGACATGCTTAGGGCATGCGTAATTGACTTTGGCAACGGCTGGGAAAAGCATCTGCCGCTTGTGGAATTCTCATACAATAATAGCTACCACACCAGCTTTAAAGCTGCTCCGTTTGAGGCATTGTACGGGCGTAAATGCCGGTCACCTCTTTGTTGGGCAGAGGTGGGGGATAGTCAGATTACTGGTCCAGAACATGTGGTTGACACAACCGAGAAAATTGCTCAGATACGACAACGAATGGCGGCGGCTCGTGACCGTCAGAAAGTCTACGCCGATAAGGCAGAAAACCACTAGAGCTCCAGGTTGGGGAGCGTGTACTACTCAAAGTTTCACCCTGGAAGGGTGTGGTTCGTTTTGGTAAATGAGGCAAACTTAACCCACGATACGTTGGACCTTTCGAAGTCATTGAGAAAATAGGCAAGGTGACCTACAGATTGAACTTACCAGCAGAACTCAGTGCAGTTCACGACGTTTTCCATGTGTCAAATCTGAAGAAGTGTCTGTCAGATGAGACCCACGTAGTTCCTTTGAAGGAGCTCACGATCGACGAGCAGTTACGATTCGTCAAGGAACCTGTTGAAATCACGGACCGGGATGTTAAGGTCCTCAAGCGTACTAGAATACCTTTCGTTCGAGTTCATTGGAACTCACGTCGCGGCCCAGAGTTCACCTGGGAACGCGAAGATCAGATGAAACAAAAGTATCCCCAACTGTTCGCAACCAGTACAACCACTACTGAGGCTGAAGCTACGGAATTTCGGGACGAAATTCTAGATCAACGGGGGGAGGATGTGACACCCCAGGAAAACCAGGAAAACCATGCAACTTAACTAGCTTCCTCAGTGAGTACGTGCTAAATTTCGGGACGAAATTTCTTTCAACTTGGGGATAATGTGACAACTCGTATTTCAGAACCTATTCTTGTGCTTTGTGTAACATGTTTGAACATTACGTGATTATGCGAACGCTAGTGATTAATGAAATGTTATGATTATGTGTTTACGTGTAACGAATTGTATATGTATATTAGTGAACTGATTTCACAACACAAGCCCAATCGGGCCACACTTGTGTACTAGAACCGTATGGGCAGCCGTGTAGAGGGTTCGGCCCATCCCCCTTGTGTCACATATCAATTAGGAGAAAGGGTATACTCCTCATAAATTGAAAAAAAACACAAAACACACAAAACCCTAATACCTCTCTCTCTCTCTCTAAGTTGACGGCAACATCTCCATCTTTCTCTAAGCTTTCAGTTTGAACCATCCTTGTTCTACTCATTTAATCGGTTAGTATTTTATATATTGTTTACATGATTGTATGATGTTGTGCTACACATGCTTTACATGATGATGTGAGAATAATATATATATATATGATTGATGATGATGGAAACTGTTATCGTTGATGTGCATGAAATCGATTTGCATAGGTGTATTTGATAATATTCATATTAATCGGTTTGGCATGTTATTGTTCTAAAACCGAATGTTGGATAATCTCTTGAATATATTAACAAGTTGTCGGCCACTTTGTGGGTTTTAATAATGATGATGCACATGCCATCCATTAATACTTAAGTAGGATGATACTTGATTTATTGTTTTGGTCCAATAATACTCAACTAGCGATGGAATGGGGGACAATGGGAATTCGGTTGGTATGATATTAATAGCAGATTTATGATAATTATTGGATTGTTGACTTTAGTTGTTTTGGTTCCTTGTCATGTTTGTTTTGCATATGATTTGTCAGAAGTCATGTGATGCTAGAGGTGTTGGTTAATTGGATATAATATGTTAATTGCAATCATTAGTCTATGACTAGGGATCTGGGTTGGTAACTGTTAGACTTAGATGATGAGTAGGGTTTATGTGTTAAGTGGTAACAACTTTTTTTAATCGACTAAAGGTTAAATGGAAATTGTTTGATTGTTGTGACCACATATATGGAAACTATTAAATGTGTAACTGAATTGCATGAATTGTGGAATATATATAACCGATCGCACAAGACCCCTAATCACATAAGGGGTCCACTCGCACAAGGTCCTCAGTCGCACAAGAGATACTGGACCGCACATAGTGAATTGTTGTTTAACTGTTGGGCCTCAAAGCCCAAAACAAGTTGCACAATAGGATCCGGGCCGCACAAGATACATGAACCGTACAAGTCAGATTATTTGTTTAGTGATTGGGCCGCACAAGATGGTTATCTATTTATAGTTGTCGGGCCGTAGACATGGGCTGGGTAATAGAGCTGGTCGCACAAATTGTTATTTGTTAATTGCTGGGCCGGTTACTGTTGAACTAATTAGGCTTATATTGGGCCTCTTGTTACTTGGGCCGGGTATCAAATAGAATCGCACAAGATGCAAGAATCGTACAAGTTGGTTTATCTGTTAGTGTTTGGGCCGTGTATGTTATTGGACTACTTATGTTGTTGGGCCGGGTGTATAATGGATCGCACAACATGATGTGGGTCGCACAAGTTGTGCCGACCGCACAACATGTTGGGCCGACTGTTACTGGGCTTTATCTGTTGAATCGTACAAGTTGGGCGTTTTATGGAATTGACTGTTTAAGTGTTTACGTGGTTGCCATGATCAATACGTGTTCGTAACTGTTAGCTTATGTGTAAACTTATGTACGATACTTGAAACCCAAAACCTGACTTGTATGATAACCATGTTAGGACGTGGTTGACCACTAGCTGCTAGACTTGACCTTTCTGTGTAATCTGCCGAGCAAACCAAGGTGAGTTCACACTTCGTTACAAAGCATGGGATTCCCAGGGGTTGGGAATGGGTTAAGGAATAGGGATTCCTCGTCCTGTTGAGACGTAACCAGGAACATAGATTCCTCGTCCTGTTGAGACGTACTCAGGAACATAGATTCCTCGTCCTGTTGAGACGTATTTAACTATACTAGACTAGAACTCTATCAACGAAGTCCCTCCATTTATATCGACTTAATCGCCGAGGCCAATGGCGAACGGGTCATTAGTTAAATAGCGCTATTAGGTTTAACAAACCTCACACCGTGCCGCAGAGGACGGGCGTGGACTAATGGACTATGGCACGTCAGTGATGATAGACACAGACGTTAGGGCACTTAAACATGACGAACGTTAGTAGTCGATATGGTAACGAGTCTGGTGAATTAAACATGGGGTAGCCCCCACGGCCATAGAGCCGGGCTGGAATAGCCAACGTAAGAACGGGTAACTAATCAACGTTTTTCGAACTATGGGGTAACCCCCACGGCTGGATAGCTGGTAAAGAACAAACTGTGTTTTCGGAATAACTATAACTGGACAACCAAACGTGAACTCACTCAACTTGTTGTTGACTCGTTACTACATGCTTTGCAGGTCTATAGGTACTTAGCTGGAGCTTGCACAAGGAAGAGTCGTTGTGGGACATGGACAGCTGTGTGCCATGTTAAACATTTGGATAATTAACTTTGGATTTGGTTTTGAATATTATGCTTCCGCTCATAACTTAACTATGTTTGTTTTGGACACTAATCGTGTTGGTTGGACTTTTACATTTAAATATTTACTTGTTCAATATGATTAGTGGTTTGATCCTGGTCAGTCACGCCTCCAAGGGGTGATACTCCGCATGTGGATTTTGGGGGTGTGACATAAATCGAGGTTATTAAGTTGAAGCGACGGTTGATGTGACTTTGTGCAACTTCCCACGCGTTTTTCACTCGATGGCTTTCCATTTAGCCCCTATATCTTCTCTCTTCCTTGTTGATAAACAACCATCTCTCCCGGAATTCTCAGGTACTTTTCTCTTCTTATCTCTTAGCATTTTCTCGTCCAAATTTCCAGATGGCCACCAGAACACGCTCTCACTCCGGTGAGTCCTCCTCGTCATTTGTCGATCAGAATCTGCTCAAACACCCCGAGAAGGAGGTGTGCTCCTTCGATAATGCCGATATCAACGCGTTAAGAACCTCTGGTGCTTTCTCCGACACGGCGATTATTCATCCATTCGACTGGAGCATTCATTCCGACGTATCTTCCGAGGAGCAGATCTGTTTCTCATCATACCCATTTTCCCTTGGTCTTCGATATCCATTCCCGGAATTCATCATGGAGTTTTTTCGAATTACCGGCCTCTGTTTCGCCCAAACAATGCCTATGGTCTGGAGAGTACTAATCATGCTCAACCAGATCAAAGCCCTTCACGTCCCCGATCTCTGTATCGAAGACCTTCCACTTGCTTACCGTCTTCGATCCCACGGCAATAGTCGCTTCTTGCTTTTCTCAACCTCTAGCAATCCCCTCATCCTTAAAGCTTCAAAAAACAAGGATGGGTGGCAACGAAAATTCTTCTTTGTTAGACGGGATTCCATTCCCGAGGGCAAAAGCCTTCCGGTGAAATGGTTGACCTCTGGTAGGGTTCAGGGCTTTTAGATATCCCCAAACATATCCTGGTGATGTATCCTGTACTAATATCCTGATGTCTTTTATGCAGCAAACTTCAAAGAATTAGCTCCTCCTACTGAAGAATCCCAAGAACGAATCAATAGGATCTACCAGCTGCCCGATTATGACAGATCATTTACACAGCATCTTCCAAGTTCAAGCCAATACTCTTCATCAGATATGTCTGGTAAGAATCACATAATTTTTGTACATTTTTTACTAATAAAATAAGAGACATGAGTAAAGTTTTAGATATTTCCCTGTTTAGCAGCACCAGCCAAAGTTACAGAAGTTTTCGATCTTGATGAACTGGATAGTTACCCTATTCCTGTTCAAGTGAAGAAAGAACCCAGCAAACCTGCTTCCACTCCTAAGCCTGCACCCAGCTCTAAACCGGCAGTTGTTCCTAAGCCCTCTCCTGTTACCAAGCCACGTGCCTCAAGTTCCCGCAAAAGAAAGGAGACTGACTCTCCATCCTCATCCGAGACCTTCCCCTTCGAAAACCATGGGTTTCTTGAATCCAGCGGCTTCATGACCGGCTTTCTTAACCAGGTTCATATCCTTAACCTACATCCTGCACCATATGCTAGTTATTGTATGTTAATACCTGTTTTTTTGTAGGGTCTTGAACACCTGACGAGCCTTTACGAAGAAACCTGCGGTCTAAACAAGATGCTGGAAGTGAAGCTGAGGAAGGCTGAGACCACCATCACTGACCAGGGGATGATAGCTGCCGCTAAGTCACAGCATTATGAGGACAAATTCAAAGCATTGTCCCAAGAAGCCAAAGCTGCTATCAACAAGGCCAATGAAGATGCCCAAGCCAAGCTAGATGCCGCCCAACTCCAATTCGAGCAGGATAAGACTACCTACCGAGAAGGTCTCAAGGGGTCAGTTGTAATCTCCCTCCTACAAGCCAGGCTAAAGATGGCTTATGAAGCCAAAACTCTGGGCTTTGAATGCCCTTCCTGGAACGTGAGTGTTTGGGAGGCAAAACTGAAAGACCTCGGGGGGAGTCCTGTTGAATATCCTGCTAAGCCTGCGGGTGAAGAGCCTTCCAGGGCAGCGGAGGAAGCGGCTGATGCTGAAAAGAATCCTGATGGTGATGGTGGCGAGGATGCTGGAGGGAATGCTGCTGGTGAAGAAGGTGTTACTCCTTGAAAGCAGCGAAGTGGGCAATGATGGATATTGATGCCGAGGCCGGAGCCCACTTTTTTAATCTTTGACGGTTGTGGTTTAACAAACAATTTACTTTTCCTGTCTTTGAACAATTTATATTTCCTGCACTAAGACAATACGATGGCCAAAGGTGGATGGGTCCTGGGTTTCAGGATGAAGCCCTTGGTCATCAATTAGTATTGTTTATTTTGAACAATATAACAGTTGAAGGTGGATGGGTCTTGGTTTGAGATGAAACCTTCAACTGTTAGGTAAATATGATTAGAAACCACTTGTGCTTTTCGTGAATGATGAAGCCGAAAGCACAACTTTTGCTAGGTTAATAATATGACTTCCTTTTGACCTTATCTATCATTATTGTTTTTCAATTCCTGCTGTGCATTGCTTAGTTTTAATCTTAGTGCAATATTTCAAATGTCTTATCCAAATATTATGAAAATATCTTGATCGGTATACTCGCAAATATCCTATAAAGACTTTCGTCAAATAGGGTTTTTATAACTCAAACAATTTAGATAAAGTTTTCAAAGAAAAAAGGACAATTCATTTTTATTTTACAAAGTTTGTTTTTGATAACACTTGTTTGTCTAGAATACAATTCTAGTTTTTAACCCAAGCATCATATCCCAAATATTCAACCAAATATCCTGAAACATATTCTGAAAATACATTTCGAGAACATATCCTGAGAATATATCCTAATCAGGATATTTAAGCTTTTGTCAAACATAGTTTCTAAAATTCAAATGATTCAAATAGGATTTATAACGGAAGGATCATACCAGAAATAGAGTGTAACCCTATTCTTCAAACTTCAATCCTTTTGCAATTTTTCCAACGATTATGTCCCCAGTCTGAGACACTAGGTCCAAGCTTGATCCCTTGAGTTTCACACAACTGCCCCAGTAGGAATGTCCCCTGTGCATAACGCCTTGGAATACTTAGAAATTTTTTGGACATCAACCGTTTGAATAATTCTTGTATTACAGGGGATAAACCCATAAATATTCTGGGGAAAATCCCAAATTTTCATGCGCTACAGGCGGGAGTGTATAAACTCCAATACTTAGAAAGGTGAAAACCTTTAAACCTTATACAGGCGGGGTGATCAATCCTCATATACCTTTAGGATCCAGGATATAGCCAACAATAACGAAATTGTCAGCCACTTTTACATGGACGGGTCCCGCTATCTTGAACTATCCCTGGATAACTTGCGCTCCAGGCGGGGTATTTAAACCCAATTCGAGAGAAAGGTGAATACCTTTAAACCTGTGAAGGGATCAGGATCCCTTAAACGTGAGAGAGGGGGCCAATCCTCTAATCTTTCGAAGTATCCTGAATGTGTATCCTGGAGCTATATCCTGAAGCATATACTGCGAAGCAACCGTAAACTAAGGTGGGTGTTAGCCTGGCTAACACCCCTCTGATGCTTAAGTCAGTATTGGGTTCCAAAGAATAAACAATATTAAATATAAAAAGAGATAGAACTCATACCATCCTGAGTTAGAAATTAAATTCTAAACTCACTTAAAATAGAGCTTTAGATGTATATCATTCCAGGATCTTGGTAGCATATCCCCTTCCATATTCTTGAGTCGGTATGCTCCTTTCCCTGATTCTGATTCAATCTCATAAGGTCCTTCCCACTTCGGAGCCAACTTTCCATCAGCAGGATTAGTAGTATTCTAAAAAGTTTTTCTTAATACCCAATCTCCAACCTGAAACCTTCTAGTCCTTATATTCTTGTTATATGCTCTGGATATCCTCTGTTGATATGCTGCCATTCTTTGCTTTGCCGCATCTCTTGTCTCATCAATAGTATCCAATTCCTGGAAAAGGGCTTCAGGATTCTGCTCAGGATCCCGGAGGTTGGATCTCGCCGTAGGTATCACCATCTCTGTCGGGATTACCGCTTCTGCTCCAAATACTAAGGAAAATGGGGTTTGACCAGTTGCACTTTTCACTGTCATTCTATCAGCTCATAAAACAAAGGGTAATTCTTCTGCCCATCTTCCCTTCTTAGCTCCAAGTCTTTTCTTCAAATTGTTGACAATTATCTTGTTCAAGGATTCTGCTTGTCCATTTGCTTGAGGATACCGGTGTGGATGTGATCATTTTAATTCCCCAACTCTTGCAAAAGTCAGTAGTCCTCTTACTTATAAATTGAGAACCATTGTCACAAATTATCTCGGCTGGCACTCCAAACCTGGTTAAGATATTCCTTTTAATGAAGGATTGTCGCAACCCCCGATCCCTAATCCCCGGGAACGGGCGGCCGCGAGCCAGTTTCGGTGGTATCGCGTGTTTGTCTAATTTGGCAGCGGAATTTTCATCAGGACCGTAGTTAGGAAATATTTGATCAGAGTAAAATACCACATTTTCGTAACATTAAACACATGGGATAAAACCCAAGTTTGCATTACACACATTTTCATAGGAATAAATCCTATTTTATTTAATAAAAATATCTATTTTATTTTAGGTAACTTTATTGCCACTTTTCCAAGCCTTCAGTGCTGTCCAGCTGGCTTCTATTTGGCTTTCACAGTTTGTTACCTGAAACGCGTTTTAAAAACATTTGTCAGTGGGAAATACTGGTGAGTGAATCCCAGTTTAATCAAGTTTAAATAAAAACCATTGTACAGTATTGAGGGCGATCTCGCAATTATATTTGTTTCCAAGTTATATCAATTAACATCCATGGTACTGTCAGACCCGACTTGTGGAAATGTTACTCCTTGACCAGGTGGTAACAAATTTTGTATACAAAACCCCAACATACTCATGATAATTGTATTCTTACAAATACTCAATAACTGCTTAATATACATTTAATTGTATGAGGTTTTGTAAAAACAATTTACAAAAAGGTTTATAAAAAGCGGATAAACTCACATTGATGTCTTAGATTTTCCGTAAGGGTTTCCTGGTGACAATCTATAATTTACACAAATGCACACGTATTAGTATAATAACCCATTTTAACATTAGTAATACCCTCCCCGAGACGGCATTCCAACGACTACGTCGGGCAGAACCACGACAGCCGTTACGGAACCCTAGATCAATCGGGCAGCGTATCTAATACGTATCCAGGGGTTATAATACTTACAACGGAGCAGAACTTCGCTATTTAGGGGGTATAATACCCATAGATTATGCCTACAATTCAGATTTTAGAGAAAGAAAACGTTTTTGAACGAATTCGACTGAAGATCCGATGGCTTCTATATATAGTGCCTCACTTCAACTTTTACGCGGCCCGTGTAAATGTAGACAAGGGTCTACGTGGCCCGCGTCAAACCCGGTCAACAGCGTAGCTTGGCTGGGTCATCGACTAGACTTGCCGGGTGTTGGGCCACGTGGCCACACCGGGCTGCGCCACATCTTGGGCCTCTCGCGGCCCGCGTAAGGATTGGGGTGGGGTTTACGCGGCCCGCCTCAATCCAAAAATCAGAATTTTAATTAAATTTAATAATATTTAAGGTATTCGGGGCCCGTTTTCACGTATTGGGTGTATTTTTGGACATATTGGGATATTTTAAAATATATTAGGGTGTCGGAAATAATTCGAGGTTGTCGGTTTATTTAGGATTGTTACATCCTCCCCACCATGTTTTAGAGCTCGTCCTCGAGATCTACTGGAACAAGTGTGGATATTTCCGTAGCATTTCCGATTCCAGCTCCCATGTGTACTCGGGTCCTCTTTTGGAGTCCCACTTCACTTTAACCAGAACTAATCTCTTATGCTTGAGGTTTTTTACTTACCTGTCTTTAATTTGTAGAGGCCTTTCTACAAACTTGAGTTGTTCATTTACCTCTATATCCTTAAGAGGCACTATTAGAGATTCATCAGCTAAGCATTTCTTGAGATTAGATACATGAAACACATCATGTATTCCTGCCATTTCCTCTGGCAGTTGTAGCTGATAGGCTACAGGTCCTATTCTTCTAATAATCTTAAAAGGTCCAATATACCTGGGACTTAGCTTCCCTCTTTTGATGAATCTTACTATTCCTTTCCCAGGAGAGACTTTTAACAACACTTTATCTCCTACTTGAAATTCCAATGGTTTTCGTCGGTTGTCAGCATAGCTCTTCTGTCGATCACGTGCTGCTTTCAGTCATTCTTTGACTTGAATAATCTTGTCAGTTGTTTCTTATACTATCTCAGGTCCAGATAGTTGCTTTTCCCCAATTTCTGCCCAACAGACTGGGGTTCGGCACTTTCGTCCATAAAGTGCTTCGAATGGTGCCGCATTGATACTTGTGTGATAACTGTTATTATAAGAAAATTCTATTAAAGGTAAGTGATCGTCCCAATTACCTCCGAAATCAATTACACATGCTCTAAGCATGTCTTCCATTGTTTGAATTGTCCTTTCGCTTTGTCCGTCCATTTGAGGATGATAAGCTGTGCTTAGATTTAACTTGGTTCCCATTGCCTTTTGGAAACTTGACCAAAAATGAGAGGTAAAACGACTATCCCTGTCAGAAACAATTGATAAAGGAGTTCCATGTAATGAAACGATTTCATTTACATACAATTTAGCTAGCTGTTCCATACTGAAAGTTTCCTTCATTGGTAGGAAATGAGCTGACTTGGTTAGCCTATCCACGATCACCCAGATTGTATCATTGCCTTTCCTTGTTTTGGGTAATTTAGTAACAAAATCCATTGTTATCAATTCCCATTTCCATACTGGTATTTCTAACTGTTGTAGCAATCCTGAGGGTTTCTGATGTTCAGCTTTGACTTGTGAACAGGTTAAACATTTAGAAACAAAGGCTGCTATGTCCTTTTTCATTCCTATCCACCAGAAATTCTTTCTTAAATCCTGGTACATCTTATCACTTCTTGGGTGCATCGTATACTTTAGATTTATGGGCTTCTTCTAATATACGATGGCGTAGGTCTCCTAATTTAGGTATCCACATTCTCTTTTTATGGAATCTCCAAATTCCACCTGTTCCTTGTTCTAATTCTGTAATCATACCTTTTAGCTTTTCAGTATCTTCCTTGATTACTGATTCTTGTGCCTTTTTAATTTGATCATTTAAATCTACTTGTAGATTTAATTTAAGAGAACGTACCCTTTTTGGCTTTTCGTGATACTTTCAGCTTAAAGCATCGGTAACTACATTTGCTTTTCCTTCATGATACTGGATATCACAATCATAATCACTAAGCATTTCCATCCAACGTCTTTGCCTCATATTCAACTATTTTTGCCCGAAAACATACCTTAAACTTTTATGATCAGTGAATATGGTAAACTTACTATCATAAAGATAATGTCTCCAAATTTTCAAAGCAAAAATTATTGCTCCTAATTCTAGATCATGGGTTGAGTAATTTTCTTCATGATTCTTAAGTTGTCTAGACGCATATACTATAACCTTTTGGTGTTGCATTAATACACATCCATAACCTAGTTTGGAAGCGTCATAGTAGACTACAAAGTCTTCAGTTCCTTCTGGTAACGCTAGTATGGGTGTATTAGTTAATCTTTGCTTAAGAATTCTAAATGCTTCTTCTTGTTTTGGTCCCCATTCAAACTTAATGGATTAACAGGTTAACTTAGTTAAAGGAATGGCTATTCTAGAAAAATCTCGAATAAATCTTCTATAATAACCGGCAAATCCTAAGAAACTTCTAACCTCGGTTGGTGACTCAGGGGTTTTCCATTTAGTTATCGCCTCGGTTTTTGTGGGATCCACATGAATTCCTTCATGGTTTACTAAGTGTCCAAGAAACTGTACCTGCTCTAACCAAAACTCGCATTTTGAAAACTTAGCATAAAGCTTTTCCTTTCTTAATAGACTTAAAAGTGCGTGCAAATGCTTTGCATGTTCTTCTTTACTCTTAGAGTAAATTAGAATATCATCTATGAAGACAATTATGAATTTATCCAAATATGGCTTACATATTCGGTTCATCATGTCCATAAATGCGGTTGGGGCATTGGTTAAACCAAATGGCATGACAGTAAATTCATAATGGCCATACCTTGTTCTGAATGCGGTCTTGGGAATATCCTCTTCCTGTACCTTTAATTGATGATATCCTGATCTTAAATCGATTTTAGAGAAAAATCGAGCTCCTTGCAGTTGATCGAACAGATCATCGATTCTTGGTAATGGGTACCGATTCTTAATCGTGACTTTGTTCAATTCACGATAATCAATGCACATCCGCATTGATCCATCTTTCTTTTTAACGAATAAAATTGGCGCTCCCCATGGCGATGAGCTCGGCTGTATGAATCCTTTTTCCAGCAATTCATCTAATTGTTTCTTCAGTTCTTGCATTTCGGCGGGTGCCAAACGGTAAGGTGCTTTGATAATCGGGGCCGTTCCTGGTAGCAGGTGAATTCTGAATTCAACTTCTCTATCCGGCGGTAGTCCTGGTAATTCTTCTGGAAATACATCTGAAAACTGAGACACTACTGGAATGTCCTTTAATTCCTTTCCTTTAGTGTTAGTGATTATAGAAATACACTATAGATCATTTTCTTATATAACTTGCAGTTTTCATCACAGGGATGAATTTCGTGGATTTAGATGGTTTATTTCCTTTAATTGTGATCTTTTCACCTTTTGGTGAATTTACTTGAATTGACTTTTGATCACATAAAATATTGGCTTTATTGACTATTAACCAATCCATTCCTAAAATTACATCAAATCCTGCCAGATTCATTGGGTAAAGGTTTGCAATAAACTTTTGGTTTAAAATTTCTATTCTTGCTCCCTGCAAGATTTCAGAAATCCTAACATTTTCTCCATTTGCTGTCTCTACTAGACATTCTTGTGAGAGTTTAGTTAATGACTAATTTAAAAGTTTGCAAAACGAAGTATTAATAAAACTTTGGTTTGCACCAAAGTCAAATAATACTTTAGCAAAAACATCATTAACTAAAAATGTACCGACTATTACGTCCGGGATCATTTTGGCTTCCTCTGCTGTCAGAACAAATGCTCTAGCATTTTTAGTGTTCCTGTTGTTCGGAGCTGGAGCCAATTTTGGACAGTTTGGCTTGATGTGACCTTTTTCTACACAGTTGAAGCACAGTCCATTACTGGATTTCTTCCTGCAATCTTCTTCCTTGTGTCCTGGCATCTTGCAGAAATTGCAAAGAGTGGAGCATTTTCCCGAATGCTTTTTCTTGCAGACCTTGCAGAATGGTGCAGAGGTAGAACCTATATTCCTACGGTTGGAATTACCATAACGGAATTCCTGGGTAAGCCTTTGAGTTAGGTTTCTCCTCTGGTCTTCTTCTCTAGTACGAATTAATTCATCAGTCAAGGTGTTTGTTAATTCTACCGCTTCTTCTATAGTTTGGGGTCTAGCTGCCTTGACTACATGCCTAATCTCTCCAATTAATCCCCAGATATAACGGGAGATTAATACCGGCTCTGGTGATGCAAGGGTTGGTACTATTCTAGCATATTCAAAGAATAACTTTGTGTACCCCTTACTATCCACTCCATTCATCCTAAGATTTAGGAATTTGTTTGCTATTTGTTCCTTTTCATTAGGAGGGCAGAATTTCCTTTCTACCATATTCCTAAATTCTTCCCATTCCATATTATAAACCCTATCACTTCCTCTAGACTGGAGGATAGTGTTCCACCATTCTAAGGCTGAATTCTTAAATAGATTGGAAGCAAACATTATCTTGTCCTCTTCCGCACATTTACTTATTTTAAGGACAGCCTCAGTCTTTTCTATTCAGCATAGAGCTGCAATAGGTTCTTCATTGCCCGAGAATTCTATCGGTTTACAGGACCAGAATTCTTTGTAAGAACAACCGTAAGACACGGTTCTTCTTATTTTGGGAATGGGCACTTGAAGTACAGGGCCATTGTTTACGCTGTGTTCTGGTTCAATTGGTCGCTTACTGCTATGTTTACTTTTATTATTCGCTTCCTGAACCGTTTGAATAATAAATGGCATTGCATCTATGATTCCTTATGCCACTATGTGTTGGATAGCACTATTATCCACTTGGTTTCCATTATTATTGATTCTTGGATTCTCATTAACCAAGTTAATGTTACTCTGGTTATCGTTATTCAGATTTCCTTGATTTCCTTCGTCGGCCATCTGGATTTTTAAACATTTACCACATATTAATATCACAAAATAATATTTTAATATAGCCAATCACATGATACGCATTTTGGGCAAAAGCGTCGATCATTGTGAATTTACTCTATTCATATATTATGCATATATTACACACCAGTACTGAAATTAAAAATTACAATACCAACTGAAATAAAATTACACTAATAATAGTAGGCATCCGTACACACATATTTTATTTTATTATTTATTTTATTATATTATTATTATTACTATTACCGTCTCTTCCATCACATCTACGGATATGGATTCATCCAGAAATCCATATTGCGCTCGTCATACTTCCAGACGAGTCGCTCTTCCACCTGTCTCATTCGTTCACTACTCTCTAAAATTTCCTCACCAAATGTCCTAAGTTCTTATACGTTTTCTGCACTCATTGGGGGTGCAGGTTCTAGGACTGGGTTTGGAATCTGGGGTGCGGGTTCTTGATATGGGGGTGTAGGTGCCTGGAATCGGTAAGGATCTTCTAAAATCTCCCTAATGTATTCGTCGTGGTAATAGGGATCTAAAGGATCCAAACCTGGGTAGGCTCCTATGTTTGGCATGGGCATGTCTTCATGTATCGGGTAACGTTGCACATAGTCCCTATTGTCGTCCCACCAGGGGTCGTAATTTGGGTCTAGGGGGTTAGGTGCTGGTATCCTAGGTATTTCTTCCGGATTGAAGTCATGCATCTCTATTTGATTTTCAGGGTTTTCTATTTCCATGGGTTGGTCAGGAATTGGTAGTTATGGTTGGGGTGCTATTATTTGTTCCAGATTAGGGTCAGCTGCAGTGGTTGCTAGGATGTGGATGTTGGCTATACCCCTATTGATCATGTCCTGGGCATAGGCATCTGTCTCTCTCTTGGCTGCTGCTAGTGCTCTCTGGTCTTGTAACTTTTTCATACGTTTTCTACGCTTGTGTGCCCCTCTACTGAACCATCCCCTCTTTTTCTGAGGAAATGGCTCTTCTGACTGAGCCTTAAACACAAAGATTCCTTCTTCCATATCAGCAGAGTACCCTGAGAGGGCAGGCTGAGAAGAGGAGGTGCCTTCGCTTCTAGGCGAACCAGACAATTGACGATACGCGTCAGATGGTCCTTGGTCGCTCATACTATAAACTAACAAATTGTCAAATAACACATAACAATAAATACAGTTATGCACGTATTTCCGTAATTTATTTCCTAACAATTTGAATTTTGATGTCAGCAGAACATTTTTGTGGCTGAATCAGTGGCTTAGCTCTGATACCACCTTCTGTCGCAACCCCCGATCCCTAATCCCCGGGAACGGGCGGCCGCGAGCCAGTTTCAGTGGTATCGCGTGTTTGTCTAATTTGGCAGCGGAATTTTCATCAGGGCCGTAGTTAGGAAATATTTGATCAGAGTAAAATACCACATGTTCGTAACATTAAACACATGGGATAAAACCCAAGTTTGCATTACACACATCTTCATAGGAATAAATCCTATTTTATTTAATAAAAACATCTATTTTATTTTAGGTAACTTTATTGCCACTTTTCCAAGCCTTCAGTGCTGTCCAGCTGGCTTCTATTTGGCTTTCACAGTTTGTTACCTGAAACGCGTTTTAAAAACATTTGTCAGTGGGAAATACTGGTGAGTGAATCCCAGTTTAATCAAGTTTAAATAAAAACCATTGTACAGTATTGAGGGCGATCTCGCAATTATATTTATTTCCAAGTTATATCAATTAACATCCATGGTACTGTCAGACCCTACTTGTGGAAATGTTACTCATTGACCAGGTGGTAACAAATTTTGTATACAAAACCCCAACATACTCATGATAATTGTATTCTTACAAATACTCAATAACTGCTTAATATACATTTAATTGTATGAGGTTTTGTAAAAACAATTTATAAAAAGGTTTACAAAAAGCAGATAAACTCACATTGTTGTCTTAGATTTTCCGTAAGGGTTTCCTGGTGACAATCTATAATTTACACAAATGCACATGTGTTAGTATAATAACCCATTTTAACATTAGTAATACCCTCCCCGAGACGGCATTCCAACGACTACGTCGGGCAGAACCACGACAGCCGTTACGGAACCCTAGATCAATCGGGCAGCGTATCTAATACGTATCCAGGGGTTATAATACTTACAACGAAGCAGAACTTCGCTATTTAGGGGGGTATAATACCCGTAGATTATGCCTACAATTCAGATTTTAGAGAAAGAAAACATTTTTGAACGAATTCGATTGAAGATCCGATGGCTTCTATATATAGTGCCTCACTTCAACTTTTACGCGGCCCGTGTAAATGTAGACAAGGGTCTACGCGGCCCGCGTCAAACCCGGTCAACAGCGTAGCTTGGCTGGGTCATCGACTAGACTTGCCGGGTGTTGGGCCACGTGGCCACACCGGGCTGCGCCACATCTTGGGCCTCTCGCGGCTCGCGTAAGGATTGGGGTGGGGTTTACGCGGCCCGCCTCAATCCAAAAATCAGAATTTTAATTAAATTTAATAATATTTAAGGTATTCGGGGCCCGTTTTCACGTATTGGGTGTATTTTTGGACATATTGGGATATTTTAAAATATATTAAGGTGTCGGAAATAATTCGAGGTTTTCGGTTTATTTAGGATGGTTACAAGGATACTATTTCTTGGTCTCTAACTTGAACAAATGCTTCAGCTTCCACCCACTTAGAGAAATAGTCAGTCATTGCCAGCATGAAGACTTTTTCTCCTGGAGCCTTTGGCAATTTTCCTACTATATCCATCCCCCACTTCATGAATGGCCAAGGGGAAGCGATAGGATAAAGTGGCTCAGCAGGTTGATGTAATATATTACTGTGTCTTTGACATGCATCACACCTTCGATCATATTCTGCAGCATCTCTCCTCATCGTCGGCCAATAGTATCATGTTCTTAATACCTTTTAGAATAACGACCTGCCCCCAGTATGGTTACAACAATCCCCTTCGTGTATATCCTGAAGCACTTCTTTGGTTTCGGGATCCTCCAAGCACCTCAGATATGGTCCTGCAAGAGATTTCTTGTACAAAATATTATTTATGATGGTGAATCGTGATACCTTCATTCTAAAGGCCTTAGGATTTTCATCCTTCGGGATGTGTCCTTCCTTGAGATATCTCATGATTGGAGCCGTCCAGGACTTAGGATCCTCTTCGGGATACTCATCATCAGGATCCTGAATACTTGCTACTTCCTTATCCTGAGATTTGAGAAGATCCGTCGCAGGATACAGGATATGTAATATTGGTATTTGGGTTCCCTCCGGTATCCTGACTGATGATCCTAGATTTGCTAAGGCATCAGCTTCAGCATTATCCTCTCTCGGTACCTGTTCAAGTGTAAAAACATCAAAATATCCTGCTAATTTTTTGAGGATTTTGAGATACTCGATCAATTTCTCACCTTAAACTGCATAGGTCCCATTAAAATGATTAGTAATTAACAAGGAATCAACAAACACTTGTAAACCCTTGATATTCATACTCCTAGCAAATTCTAATCCTGCAATTAAAGCTTCATATTCTGCTTCATTATTAGTGGCAGGAAACTCACATCTAATAGCCTGGGGTAATATGTCCCCCTGTGGCGATTTTAGTAGTATACCCAAACTTACACCTCTTACATTAGATGCACCATCAGTATATAGTGTCCAGGATTCTATATTTTCTCCTAGTTGTTGCACTTCTAGGTCTGCTTCATTTTGAATATCACTACTGAAATCAACCACAAAGTCAGCTAAAGCCTGAGACTTTATGGCATTTCTAGGTTCATATACTAGATCATAGGCACTTAATTTTACTGACCACTTAGCCATCCTACCTGACATCTCGGGTTTCCTAAGCACATTTTTAACAGGATAGTTAGTTTTAACATGGATCCTATGTGTCTCAAAATAATGTCTAAGTTTTATCGATGCCATAACTAGGGCCAATATCAATTTCTCTAAGTGAGAATATCTAGTTTCAGCATCTAATAAACTTTTACTAACATAATAGACAGGATACTGCTGACCTTCATGATCCTTTACAAGGACAGCACTTACTGCATTCCCTGATACTGCAAGATACAGGGATAATGGTTCACCATCCTCAGGCTTCATCAATAGAGGTGCGGTTGAAAGATACTGCTTCAAATCCTGCAAGGCTGCTTCATGCTTCTCTCCCCATTCGAATTTCTTATTCTTCTTCAGGATATCATAAAATTCCTTGCATTTTTCCGAGGATCTTGAGATAAATCTGTTTAATGCTGCTACTCGCCCTATTAATCTTTGAACATCTTTCATATTTGAAGGTGACTTGATATCCAAGATAGCTTTAATCTGCTCCGGGTTTGCTTCTATCCCCCTTTTAGTCACCATGTATCCTAAAAACTTTCCTGCCCCCACTCCAAAATGGCACTTGGCAGGATTTAGTTTCATATTTGACTGGTCCAGGATATCAAATGCTCCCTTAATATCCTGGAAGTGATCCTCAGCCTTCTTAGATTTTACTACCATGTCATCAATGTACACCTCCATGGTGTCCCCCAGCTTGTCTTTAAACATCATGTTCACCAGTCTTTGATATGTTGCACCTGCATTTTTTAAACCAAAAGGCATAGCAGTATAACAATATATACCTGTCGGTGTCATGAAAGCAGTATCCTCCTGGTCCGAGGGTTCCATTTGGATCTGTTGGAATCCTGAAGAGGCATCCATGAAGGTTAACATCTCGTGGACAGCAGTAGCATCCACCATTGAATCAATGTGAGGCAGAGGATATGGGTCTTTGGGACAAGCTTTGTTCAAGTCTGTGTAATCTACACAGAATCTCCATTTCCCGTTTTTCTTTTGCACCACAACTACATTTGCCAGCCATTTGGGAAATTTCACTTCCCTAATCATCTTGCTCTTTAATAATCTTTCAACCTCCTCCTGAATGATTGTGTTTCGTTCTGGAGCAAATTTCCTTCTTTTCTGTTGGACAGGCTTGAAATACCTATCAATTCCGAGTTTGTGAGTTATAATATCCTTGGAAATTCCTGTCATATCCTCGTGTTTCCACGCAAATGTTGACATCCTGCATTTCAAAAAGTTAGTCAATTGGTTTTCAATATCCTGAGGGATATTGCTTCCTACGAGCACCGAGATATCCGGATTATCCTGATCCTGGATAATTTTCTTCACATCCTGTTCTAAAGCCTCCATGATATCCTGGCCTCGCATCTTTAATTGCTATGCTGCACTAGGCTTCGTTGAGGATTTCATCGAAGAAGAATAACACTCCTTCGCTTCCTGCTAATCACTATCCACCTTGACTACTCCCCAAGGGGTAGGGATCTTGATGCATTGATGATAGGTTGACGGCACAGCTTTCATATCATGGATCCAAGGTCTACCTAATATAATATTATAGCAAGATAAGGAGTTCATGACACAAAAGCGCTGCATCGAATTGACCCCTTCAACATACACGGGCAACTTTATCTCCCCTACGGTATTCCTGGCTTCTCCACTAAAACCAACAAGCACAGTGGATTTTGAAGTAATATCCATCGGGGATACATTCATCCTTTTCAACGTTTCCAGCTGAATTATGTTGACGGAGTTGCCATTATCCACCAGTATCCTGCATACAAAATGGTTAGCAACATATAACGTTATTACCAAAGCATCATGGTGAGGATCCTGGAGAGTATCCCTGTCATCGTTATCGAACATGATCACTTTATCAGTTGTGAGGGTTGACATCCTGGTTGGCTTATCTCCCTTTTCTGCCTTGGCTTCCTTCACGTGCCTTTTCGCCGCAGAATATGACGTCCTGCAGATGTCGGATCCTCCTGAAATAAAGTTAATTATTTTGGCATCCGCAGGAGGCGATGCTGCTCGTTCAGGATCCTTCTCAGGATCCTGCCCCTTGTTTTTCTTTCTTCCCAGGAGGTCCTTTAGATATCCCTTGCTCAAGAGATAGCTTATTTCTTTCCTCAAGGCAATGCAATCCTCAGTAGCGTGCCCGAAATCCTCGTGGAAGGCACACCATTTGGACTTATCTTTCCAATCAGCTTTTTGTTGATTCTTCCGGGGCCATCTTGCTTTGTCTCCTAAACCCTGCATAGCATACATCAATTCAGGTATATTAACAGAAAAACAATATTCAGACAACGATCAGGATACTCCTCAGGATCCTCGTCTTCAACAACATTCACTTTTTTGCTGCCATATGGCTTAGAGCGATATGGCTTATACGAGGATTCTAATTTCCTGTTGGTCGACTCGTAGGTTGTGGATGAATTCATCCTCTCTTGCATCTTTTTGTCATCCTCCAGTCGAATATATCTTAAAGCCCTGTTTCGAGCTTCATCCAGGTTCCAGCAGGGATTCATTACAAGATCCTGGTAAAATTGAGAATCTTTTTGCAATCCCATTTTGAAAGCCTGCACAGTTGTTGCAACATCAAGATGTGGGATATCAAGAGATTCCCTGCTAAACTTATTCACATAATCCCTCAAGGATTCCTTAGGCCCTTAAGTTATTCTGTAAAGATCACTGGTAAGTTTTTCAAAACTTCGACTACAAGAAAATTGACTATTAAATAAATTAACTAAATGAGCAACTGAAGTAATTGAGTGAGGAGGAACGTTTAAGAGCCATTTTAAGGCTGATCCTGTTAAGGTAGAACCAAAACCTTTGCATAGGCATGCTTCCTTGAGATCCGGAGGGATAGGGTTGATTTCCATCCTTTCCCTATATTGGGCAATATGCTCTTCAAGATCCGTGGTTCCGTCATAGAGCTTCATGTTGGGGGTTTGAAATATTTTTGGGATCTCAGCATCACATATAGGATGTGCAAACCGAGATATCTTGTGGCTATCATGGGATACTTCTGGAATCGGCTGGACTACTCCAGGTACACTGGATATCATATCCTTCAATTTCTGAAGCTCCCTGGAAAGTGCTGATGTCATGCCTGCATCCTGCAAAGATCCAATAGCATTAGTAGCAAGAGTATTATTATTATTAGACACGTTACCATTCTGAGGATTCTGGCCATATCCCGAAGCATATCCAGAGCTTCTCACAGTTGACACCCTGACTGAAGAGGGTATCTCAGGAGTATGATTTTGGGAATGGCTAGGCACAATATTTCCCCGGTTATCCTCAGTATATACTGCAGAACTGAAGTTCAAAACTCTGGGTTGCAAGGGAGTGACAGTATCCTCAGCGGGCCTGCTTGAGCTGGATTTCAAGAGTTGTATCTCTCTCATCAGCATCTGGTTGGTCTCCTGCTGCTGCCTCATCTGTTCTTGTACACTACCAAACAAATTTAGAATTTCTTCATTAGAGGCCAAAACAGGACCGGATCCCTGAATATTGCGAGCGGGGATAACATCCCGAGCCACATGAATTTCAGTTCCTTGAGAAGAGGCTTGCGATCTCGGAGGAGGTGGTGGAAGCACCGAACCAATTGTTGCAAAGGTTGTAGCAGACACGGTGGAAGAGCTCATGTTTGATCTCGAGGCCATTGTAAATAGTGTAGCAAAAAGTTTTGAAAATAGAAAACCAAGTAATGATTTCGCACAAGCTTTTAGTAGAAATAGCACCACTTACCCCACGGTGGGCGCCAAATTGTTTTGGTCAAAAATTACCGAAGCAATTAAGTGATCAAATTAGTTAAGTGAGGTAGTGTGCTAAGAGAATGTGTTCAAAAATATGTTAATCAAGTTGTTTGCAAAAACAGTTTTCAGGATACGGCTCAGGATATTGAGCTGTATCTATGATCAAACGATGAGCAAAAATGTAAAGGGTGACACGGGATATACGAGGAAAGCCCTTGATCAATCTAGATCGCCGGCACAAAACCTCGGGAGCTGACAATCGCAGCTGCCTTGTTCTTCTTATTGCTTCAAATGTCAGAATACAGTGCAGGATATGATGCGGATCGGCTAAGTGTTACAATGTAAATTTGATACAAGTGTAAGTGTATTGTGAGTGTTTGCAGCTAGAGAGAAAGAGTGTACGAGAGATTGTGTGCCTTAATCTGATCCGATCACTCCTATTTATAGTAAAAGAAACTAACTAACTATCCTATTATTCCGAGATTCAGCGAATATTCCATTTGTGAACGTTGTAGTCCACGTCTTCCGGCTTCAACGTCTATAATCCAACTGATTTGCCCGAGTCTTGAGGAGAAGAAGTCCACTTGAACGTTATAAACTTGTTCCAATAATCTGCACGTGAATTAATTAGTTACTACCAGGATATCATATCAGGATGTTACCAATATCCTGATCCGGTATCCTGGTCACAACAAAAAGAAACACAGTCAGAATATTAGTCAGTATATATGAGCAGAAAACCACCCATAACAGTTACATTCCCATTTTTTAGGAAAAAATAAAAATGTTTCACAGGATTTTCTTAACTTAAGTGGGTTTTGTTTTATCTATATATAATTACATTTCAATTATGTGATTACAGTCCATGATGTTTTTTGTTCTATTTATACATGGTGTTTCATTTTGCTGTTAATAAATGGTACATGATTTTTTATTTTGTATGTAACAAATAGTACATGATCTTTTATTTTCAGATACATGATATTTTGTTTTGTAGAAATTTCTAATTTACTCTTATACCCTAGTTATTAAGAATTTTCACATGTCATGCTCTTATACGAAGTGGGATAGCATGAAAACTGGGCGTGATACGACATGTGGCAATCACGTCTGCAACTGTCAAAAAAGTGTCATGGTGCAAAAAGGGGTAGAGTGGGATGGGGCGTGAAAGGGTGGTGTGGTGTGACACGTTACACACACTTTTTGTTATTATTTTATATTTAAAAATTATAACAAAATCTATTAAATTTAAAACAAAACATTAATACTAATAAAAGAAATAACATTAATTAAAAACATCTTATAATTTAAAAAATAAAACCATTACATAAATTAAAAAAACAAAACTAAAAAACATGAAATAAACTAAAAAACATTACACAGTTAAAATTAAATGTTAAACCTAAACATAATTAAACAAAAAATCTAATTATCTGTCACACCGAAACGTTTTTAAAGTAACGGTCGTAGGTGTGCCTGTAGTCTACGAGGGCAACTTTATGACGTCGTCTTCTGCAAGATAACCATCGTTATTTTCCACAGTGTTGTGCACCGTCTCAAATCTTAAACTATTCAAACAAATAGTCCTGAAACGCGAAGAAAATGTATCAACGGTTCGGGTGGTATCACCCCTATGAATATAAAATTGTTGGAAAATACGTCCCCAAAACGGAGCCAAGGGATCACGAGGCTTATAGTAGGAAAGCGCTTCGACCCAAGATTCACAAAACGCAATGTCCTCTTCTTCGGTCTATGGAATCGTTGTCATTTCTTATAAATTTTTGAAGAGAAAATGAAATGAAAGTTGAGTAATTGTTGTGAGAAATGAGAGTTTTTGTAAGGTAAAAATGATATAATTTGTTTGATTATATAGGAGAAGATAAATTATTTTTAAAACCTTAAAAACAAAAATAAAAATTAACCATTGGGGGCAACGACTAAGTCACACCAAGCAAAACGTGACACGTCATCCCACATTAGTTCTCCACGCCGGTGGAAATTCCACCGCCTCCAGTCCCACTTTGCCCTCCACGCCGTTGGCGGACCGGCGTGTAGAGGCCAATATGCCACAAACCCACATCCAATCCGTGTGGTTTTAGGAGTTGTAGTCAACTTCTAACCTATACACACTTATCGTTATTTTATATATTTATATTGTAATTTTTATAACATAACAAATATTGTTTCGTTATTTTTATCATATTTATATACATATAATAAAATTTGTTATGTAAATATTTACCAATAATATTAAATAAAAGTTATTGTACTTTTAATAAGTTATATTCTCATCTATATATGATCATATAATTATAATCCTAATCTCCTCTTAAAACTAAATATCTTTTTTTTTAACAGCGAAACTTCTATAAAAAATATAGAAAAAGGACCAGCAAGAAACTGGAACCTCAGATTACAGAATTACATCTCGGATATAAAACTAAATATCTGGTAAACATATCGTTTGTAATTACATTCCAGCATATTCAACACTAAGATTTGTTGGCGATGTGAACCAATCAGGAAACACATTACAAACATGTTATAAGCAGACTAAACAAGGCTGTAGCGACGTCTTGATTCACTTGTTGCTACTTGAGAAATAGCAAGGATTGTTGGTTGTTACAAATAACGTGTCTTTTCAAACACATGTTCATTGTATGTGTACATATGTTGAAATTTGAAGACAGTTTAAATTAAATACTATGTGATTGATAACTTAGGGGCTGTTTGTTTTTTGGCCAGAAGTACTTCTGGCCACTTATGTCTGCGCCGCGCAGACGCGGGCAGACGTTTGGATGCTGCAGATTGTTTGTTTTCTCGCAGACCTTTCATTAAAAAAGGTCTGCGAGACCTCTTCACCACACAGACATGTTCCATCCACTTCCATCCTCTTCCAACCTCTTCTCCCTCTTCTCCCTCTGCCACCACCACCTCCTCTGCCACCACCATCTCCACCTCCGACCTCCTCTGCCACAACCATCTCCACTCCGACACCATCTCCACCTCCGACACCATCTCCACTCCGACACCATCTCCACCTCCGCTCCAGCCCCAAATCGACATCACAAACAAAACCCCCAAATCTGCTCCACCTCCACCTCCACCTCCACTCCGCCACCACCTCTGCTCCACCTCCGACATCTGCTCCACTCCGACACCATCTCCAAATCTGCTCCAGCCCCAAATCGACATCACAAACAAAACCCCCAAATCGACATCACAAACAAAACCCTAAATCGAAGAGAGAGAGACCAGAGAGAGAGAGGGGGCGGCGGTGGTGGTGGGTTTTGATGGCGGTGGTGGAACGAAGAGAGAGAGACCAGAGAGACAGAGAGAGAGGAGGCGGCAGGAGAGAGAGAGGGAAAGAAGAGAGAGAGATCGGCGGTGGTGGTGGGTTTTGATGGCGGTGGTGGTGGCCGACGTGGTGGTGGCGGATGGTTGTGGTGGTGGTGGTAGATGGCAGAGAGAGAGAAGAGAGAGGAGAAGTATGTGGGTTTCAATGGTGTGAAGAGGTTTTAATGTAAAAAAAACAAACCCTCTTTTCCTTGCAGACTGCAGACATTTGGTCCACCTCTTCTCTGCAGATGTGGTCCGCAGACTGCAGACATTTTCCTGCAGAAAAAACAAACACCACCTTAGTTTATTAATAAAACATAAAAAAGCGGTTCAGTGATTGAATACCGTTATGGAGGAGGGGGTGCATTTGCTCGATTGAGGGCATCCCAGGATGCTTATCCGGTGATTTAGTTGGCCATTCAAAAAAACATAAAAAAGTGGTTGTCAGTGGTCGGTTGTAAGTACGTAAAGGAGAGCATTCACTAGTACAATTTTACGTAAAAAGTGGTTGTGATGTGGTTGTAACTGGCTCTCTTTTTTTTCGAGCAGTTGCTGCCTTGTTTAAGTGGTTGGACTAAGTTCCGGTTACAAATAGCTCGCTCGTATGAAACCCCAAGATTGTCGAGAACTTATTTGGCTCAGAGCATTCTCATCTCTTCCCTCAAATTATGCGATGAGGTTTTTTATTTTATGAAAAATGGTTGTCGGTGTTTATAAGTGAAGGAGAGAGAATATGTTATTGTTCATCTGTAAATTTGAGAGAGCATTGTTCACTCTTTATAATTTTTTAATATATTTTGAAAGTGGTTGTGAGTGGAAGAGAATAAAAATGTAATGATAAAGGTATTAAAAAGTATTATTTAATTGAAAAAAATAGAAAATATACTGATTTTTAGTGTAATAAAGGGTAAATACGGAGGTTGGATGTGAATGCTCTCATGCACGTTAGCTTTTTTACTTGTATATTGGTAGTTTGGTACTTTATTATTTGATACTTATATTATATGATTTGGAACGCTTGTTAACTTGTTATATAAGACTTATATAAAATAAAAAATATAATAATATAAAATTGGGAAACTAGCTAGAGTTGATTCGAGTTAGAAGCAGGCCAAATAAACAAACAAACAAAATAGAATTTAACGAAACATTAGGGTGCAGGGTATAATGTGTGGGGACTATTGCGGGGACTTATAGTCACCGATCGGTGACTATACCGAGTGGATGAAGATGATCGGTGAGTTGGAGAGAGAGTGTAAAAATCGGTGAGAGTTTACCGAATTGATTGATGGAGTGATAGAGGAGAGAGAGAGGAGAGAATTAACCAATCAAAAATTTTTATTTTTTAACCTACTCAAACACCCTAGAGTGATTAACCATACCCCCTGATTGATTGCAAAATGAGGAGTGGAATGAGGAGTTGACATGGCATAATATTATTGGGTAGAATTTTACTCAATTACCCTAGAGTGATTAACCATACCCTCCACCCTTAGGGGTTATGTGCCCCCTAACCATGATACCTTGCCCATGTATAGAAGCAAGTATATTTACACATATTATGTAGCACGTGTGTTAGGCCGTTTGGGTGTGTGCTCTATTGGGTTGTAGCCTGTAGGGGGTTCAAAAATTCGTTTTGTGGGCCCCTAATGTGGCCCAATATTAAGCAGGCCCAAGTCCATAACAATAATGAGAAGTAGAGTACCGATGTTTTACGTAAAAGTTGTACTAGTGACTAATGAGTCCAATGGAGATCCATAATTCCATATGGTGCCAAAAAGTATGAGACATGAATTCAGGAGTGGTCGGGTCGGGTTTAGTGGATGTTGCATATGGGCCCAAAATCATCTTTGAGTGTTTTCTTCACTCGCTTTGATTCTTTATTCCCTCATTTTTTCAAAGTTTATTTCCAGTAATTATAAAAAATCTCCTCTAAAAAACATACAAGGATTCCAAATATTGAACTTAGTAAAAATGTTTAAATCATTATTTTATAAATATTTTGTAATTTTTACCGTTTTATGTAATGGTAAACCTGAAACCAAAAAATATTTACGTGACACAGATAAGTTAACTTGACACATATTGTAGTTGTATACTTGGATTATCATGATGTTAATAGCTCAAAAGGAAAAATTGTAGAAGGTTAGAACCTTGTGTATTATATGGGTTGAATAAATGTAATTTTGTATAGTAAATAATAATAAAAATTAAAAAAAGGTTTCTTTATTACACAGATTGAATAAATCTAATTTTATATGCTAAACAATAAAAGTTACATCTTTAAAAAAAAAATAACGGATATACTCGATACGCGATAGATAGGTGATTGCGGAGATGGTTCTTGAAAAAAAAGATACGTTATTCAAGAAGCGAATTAGCAGCTATTTGAGTGATAAAATGTAGGTACCAATTCCGAAAATTCGAGTTATAAATTATGTAATAAAATCGATATAATATTTTTTTAATAATGAAAATAAAAATAAACAATAAATTAATACAAAGTTTGGTTTTTGTGATAAATATTTTTTTTTATTTTAAAATATCTTAAATCAACAATTTAAATTTGGGGATAAGTCACACCCTGATTTCCCGATTAGCCCGAACTTGAGGTACATGACAAATTGATACAGATATTCACAAATAACATAGCGGAAGTCTTGGGATTATAAAATTATTACAAATTACAGGTATCCGAATGCTCAAAAATAATATACATACGGAAAGGTATAAAAGATCCATAGGCAGATCGAAATAACAAAATGATTATGTAACAGACTACTAGGCTTCAATGCATGAAGTTGCAAATTCCACGTAAGCATTTACCGGGCACCTTCCAGCCTATTTACGTACTTTGCAACTTGCGCTTAGTCTTTTGAAGATACGTCAGTTTACACTGGTAAATACAAATAACCGACACATGTTAAAAATATTTCAAAACCCGTATAGGGAATATCCTATACTGACCAAGCGGTAATAATTTACCGTATCCCAAACCCGTATAGGGAAAATAGGTTAAGAGTATTTACCAAACTTAAATCTTACAATCCAATATATATATATAGAGAGAGAGAGAGGGAGAGAGAGAAAGTGTACTGTACAATATCCCTTAACGTACGCTACGTACGCGATGTGAAATCGCAAGTTATAAAATAGCATGGATGAAATCGCATGTGATAATTTTGATGAAATCGCATGTTGTTTTTTGTAACAATTTCGCATGTGATAATTTTGATGAAATTGCATGTTGGTTTTTTGTAACAATTTCGCATGTGATAATTTTGATGAATTCGCATGTTAAAAAACCAACATGCGAAATTGTTACAAAAAACCAACATGCGATTTCAATGTGGGATGAAGATCTGACGGCTGAGATGAGCGCGTACATATTGTACGATAAGGGATATTGTACGTTAACCTAACCCTATATATATATATATATATAGGATTAGGTTCAAGAGTGAACACTGGTGTAGCGAGTGAACTATTCCTGGCCATACACGTGTGTAAGGACCTTCAAAAATGTCCCAAACCGACCCGTAAGTGAAAACCCGGACCCTTGAAACCCTAATCCATATCAAAAACCAAGAAATCAAGAAAAATGGTCTTCAGGCGGGCCGCGTAAAGGTTAAGCATGGCCTTACGCGGGCCGCGTCAAACTTAAGTTGACCAGATAAGCGTTGCGATCCACGTGGCATCCAAGTGGCGGACCTACTGATGACCCAGCAACCCTACACGTAGACTAGGTGGCCACGCGGGCCGCGTAAGGGTCAAGCTAAGGTTCACGCGGGCCGCGTGAACCCCATTTTTTACCTATAAATTGCCTAGACATCGAGCTTTCATTCTGTGTCGAAAACAATTCTCAAAAACGAAGTTAGACTGCTCAAAAGTCGAAAATCATATTCACAGTAGTGAAGTGCTGCTACGATACAGGGTATTAACTCGATCGCTGCTACGATTCAATGTCCGATTGATTGAAAACTATCCAATGGATGTTTAAGTGCTGCCCACATTAAGGCCATACTTTGTCATTCGTCGTGAATTCGATGGATGTTTAAGTATTGCACTTTGTCATTCGTTGTGAGGGTTTTAATCTCATGAGTTATCGTAAATGCTGTATTAGTTACTAACCTAGTTCGTGTGCATTGTTATTTAAATTAGGTTACAAGGCTAATCAGTAGGCTAAACTCTGCCCGTTTAAATCTGCAAAGTGAGTCATTCTCTTTTATCAAAAGTATTTTACAATACTCCATTTATTTTCAAAAGTTATAATTACAGGGATTAAGTCGTGGTTATCTTGAATCACTGGCTAGTGGGGTATTGTGCACATTACTAATTTCTCACAGTTAGGCTAATAAGTCCTAACAGTGATAATCATCACTACTTGGGGAAAGACCCAATAGTGGTATGACCATCGTCACCAGGAGGTGACACGGCGCCAGATAAAAATAAGATAAAAGCCATTGTAATCGCTCTTATGCTGTAATTTATAACTATGTGTCATTTTATCAAATTGAGTGACTCGCAAGTAATTCCCCGCTGATAAAATATTTTTAAAACATGTTTCAGGCGACCTGCTGTAAATCAAGGAAAACGTGCTATGGAGCACTAACAAGCTTGAAGAGGTGGCTCAGTTAAAATAAATAAACATGTTTTGTAAATCAGGGAATTTCCTCGTGAAATTCCTCTATTGTAAATTACGGGGTTTATCCCGAATTATGAAATAAAATAATCGGGCATTTCAAGTTTTAAAAAGATCCTGTAAAAATCTTCCGCTGTCAACTCAATCAATAAATACCACGGGATTTTCTGTCCCGCGGCTCCTAGACCGGGTCAAACCGGGACGGGGGTCGTGACAGAAAAAGGTGGTATCAGAGCCACTGATTTAAGCCTATTAAATATTTAAAAATACTTAATTTTTCCTGATTACCATTTTGTGACTATGTGTTTTTAACTGACTACTTGTTAATTACAGTATGGGTAAGCAAAGAATCTCGGACATCTATCGTCAATTAGATAGTTCACCAAAAGATAAGGGAACTTCATTGCAATCAAATTCCTCAAGATACTCAGTAAATACTGAGGAATGAATATTTGTTCGGAAGGCTCAGTTTGAGAAACCACTTACCCCTAAGAAAAGAAAGTGTATCATTAGAAAAAGTCAAGAGAAAATAAAGAAGTCACAACCAAAAGGAATGATGATTAATAAGGAAACTCAGAAATTAGGCCCTAATCCACCATGGGAAGATGAGTTAGATGAACAATGGGCAAATCTCTACATGTTAGCCACTATAGCAGTAAATGCTAATTTATAGTTGAATCACCTAACCAGTACCAGCACCTATGTCACCTAGAAACCAGAACTTCATCCATTATATAACAACATAGTAGAAAGATAGACTAAAACAAATTATCCCTAGTATATTTCTAATTTTTAAGTTGTAATTTGTAATATATAAAATAGCAATATTTTTATTTTTCTGATTGTCATTCTGTGATTATGTGAAAATACAAACTTTTAACCTAGAATTTTGTGTGTTTCTTCATATCTGCTAAACAGCATGAATGAGTTGTCTGAAGCTCTTCAGAATCTCAACCTCTATTCTGTTAATGTGGAAGTTTCCAAAGACTTTACCGGTTATTGTGCCGATATGGAGGAACCTATGGAATTTCAAACCCAACCTCCGGAGAAACCAAAGCCAAAGAAGAGAAGAAGAATTGTGGGTTGGAGGCGTGTACGCAGGAGGAAACCAGCGACACGAAAAGTTATAAAGACGGAGGATCCTAAAGGTAAAGGCAAGAAAATAGAGATGGGAGAAAGTTCCAGGCAAGATCAGGAAATACCACCCTGGGAAGAGCTGGATCATAAACTGGCACTTAGTGACCTCATCGGACCTGCCGGTGAAAACCTTTTTAATTACCCAGTGGAAGCACAACTCCCAATTGACCTAAAGCCTGAAATCCCAGATCCTATTATCCACACCCAACCTCTACCAGCAGAGCTAGAGGAATGAAGAATGGTGGACCACCGACTGGCAGTTTCAAAATCTCCTAAATAACCCTAATACCTTTTTCCCTTAGTTCGACCCAAAGCCTCCACTACATCCACCTATGAGTACGGAAAACTTGGCGGAACTCCGTCATTATGGAGAAGAGCTCATTGATGCAGGGAATCGAATTAGGGAAGTAGGAGAAAGAATCTCGTGGAAGTATGACGAAAGAGAACGTCGTTTCTAAGATGCCAGCTGACGAGGATGGGGTGACTGTCGTTATGTGGTTATAGGAATATGTGTTTAATAATAATATAAGAATAAAATATAATTATGTGAAATAACTAATAAAACTTTTGTAAGATAACAGGTGTGTACGGAAGCATAATATATATAAAAATGGAAGTTGAAAAATCGACAATTTTGGCTATACTTGTTTTCATGATTATGTGTAATTATTGTATTATGTTTGATTATTAATTATTTTATGCTAATCACTTATATAAATTAATTACCAGATGGAAAACGCTGGTAATGAACCTGTTAATGAAGTTAACCAATCTGAGCAAAATCATGAAGATCAATTTCTGAATAGGCAAGATATCGAGAATATCGTTGCTCAGGGAATAGCCAATGCTATTCCAGCAATACTTTCTACTGCCCGAAATCCAATTGAACCTCAACAAATTTTTCCTAGCAAACGTACACACGGTGACAATTTCAGTAATAGTGTAAACGGAGGCGGCCACCATACTAATAACAACAACGATGGAATGCAAGCCCCACTCCTTAAGAAAATGAAAGCTGCAACGCCTGGCTGCACTTATAAGGAGTTTCTTGCCTGTAAACCGGTTGAATTTGCAGGCAATGAAGGGGCGACTGCTGCACTGCGTTGGTTAGAGAAAACCGAGGCGGTGATTAAAATAAGTAAGTGTGCTGAGGAAGACAAGGTCATGTACACGTCGCATATTTTTAAAGAAGGGGCGCTAGAATGGTGGAATACGGTACTTCAAGCTAAGGGAAGCGATATGGCCTATGCCATGAGCTGGGAAGAATTTAAGTGGTTGGTGGAAAGAAAATTCTGCCCTGAATATGAGAAAGAACAATTGGCGAATAAATTTCTGAACCACCGGATGGTGGATGTAGATTGTCGAGGGTATACTTTGACATTCTTCGAGTATGCGAGAGTGGTACCAACCCTGGCTTCGCCAGAGCCGGTACTTATTTCTCGCTATATTTGGGGATTGATTGGCGAAATCTGTGATATCGTCAAGGCTGCGAGACCCCGCACTATTGACGATGCTGTGGAATTAGCCAACACTTTGACGGACGGACTGGTACGTACGCGAGAAGAAAATAGAAAGAAGGAAGTGGCCCAAAAGATTACCCAGGGATTCCGTATGGGTAACCGTAGTAATTTCAAGAGGAAGGGAACCGGGCAATCTTCCACTGTTCCATTTTGCAATGCCTGCAAAAGGAAGCATTTTGGAAGATGCAAAGGATATTGCAATTTCTGCAAAATCCCGGGGCACCAAGAAGAAGATTGCAGGAAGAAGAAAGCAACAATCTGCTACAACTGCGGATAAGCTGGACATTTTGGGCCAGACTGTCCTAAATTGGCCAAACCAGCTGATAACAAAGCCAAGCCTGCAGAAGGAACTACCAAGAAGAACGTAAGAGCCTTCCAGTTGACTACTCAGGAAGCAGAACTAATTCCTGACGTGATAGCTGGTACATTCCTAGTTCACAACGTTTATGCAAAAGTATTATTTGACTCTGGTACAAACCAAAGTTGTATAAATACTTCATTCTGCCAAGCTCTTAACCTACCCTTAACCAACCTTAGGCAAATTTTTACGGTAGAAACGGCAGATGGGAATTCTGTTAATATAGGTAAGGTTGTGCGAGAAGAAAAGATAGAACTCCTAGGTCATAGATTTTCTGCAAACCTGTTACCTATGAATTTAGACGGATTTGATGTTGTATTAGGAATGGATTGGCTAGTAACCAACCATGCTCGAATTCTTTGTGATAAGAATTCCATAGAAATACATACACCCACAGGAGAATTAGTAGTGATTACAGGAGATAAGCCACGAAAGCCAATGAAATTCATTTCAGTCATGAAATTGGCCAGTTATTCAAGAAAACAAGAAATAGTGTATATGATTTCGGTAATCATTAACACTAAGGGTAAGGAACTTAAAGATATTCCAGTAATATCAGAATACCCGGATATATTCCCAGAAGAACTACCTGGATTACCACCCGATAGGGAAGTAGAATTTAGAATTCATCTAATTCCTGAAACTACACCGATAGCCAAGGCACCTTATCGGTTAGCACCCACCGAAATGCTAGAATTGAAAAAGCAGTTAGATGAATTATTAAGTAAAGGATTTATACAACCTAGTTCATCCCCGTGGGGAGCTCCAGTGTTATTTGTAAAGAAGAAAGATGGGTCAATGAGAATGTGTATCGATTATAGGGAATTAAATAAGGTTACTATTAAGAATCGATATCCATTACCTAGGATTGATGATCTTTTTGATCAACTTCAAGGAGCTAGATACTTTTCTAAAATAGATTTACGCTCCGGATACCATCAGTTGAAGGTACAAGAAAAAGACATACCTAAAACTGCTTTCAGAACTATGTATGGTCATTACGAGTTTACAGTCATGCCCTTCGGACTGACAAATGCTCCTGCAGCATTTATGGACATGATGAATAGGATCTGTAAACCGTACCTGGATAAATTCGTAATTGTCTTCATCGATGATATACTTATTTATTCCAAGAATCAGAATGAGCATTGTGAGCACCTGCATGCACTCTTAACTTTGTTAAGAAAGGAAAAACTTTACGCCAAATTCTCGAAATGTGAATTTTGGCTGCAAGAAGTGCAATTTTTAGGTCACATGGTGAATCACCAAGGTATTCGCGTAGATCCTGCTAAGATAGAAGCGATTACCAAATGGAAGGTCCCGCAATCAGCCATGGAAATTAGAAGTTTTCTAGGGTTAGCCGGATATTATAGACGATTCATTAAGGATTTTTCCAAGATAGTTGTACCCTTAACTAAGCTAACCTGTAAAGCAGTTAAGTTTGAATGGGGACCCAGGCAAGAAGAGGCCTTTAGGATTTTAAAGCAAAAGCTAACAAACGCCCCAATTCTATCTTTACCAGAAGGAACAGAAGATTTTGAAGTCTATTGTGATGCTTCTAAACTAGGATTAGGATGTTTACTAATGCAACGCAAAAAGGAAATTGCGTATGCCTCAAGGCAATTGAAAAAGCACGAAGAAAACTATACGACACATGACTTAGAATTAAGAGCCATAATTTTTGCCCTTAAGATTTGGAGACACTATTTGTATGGAAGTAAGTTTACTGTCTATACCGACCATAAGAGCTTAAGATACATATTTGGGCAAAAAGAATTAAATATGAGGCAAAGTGTAACACCCTTGTTATTATTTAATGTTTATCGTATAATTTAAACTCATAATCATATAATTATAGTCACAATTATACTGAAAATACGGGCTTGTTAAAAACTTTTACAATTTAAAGTGATACAACATAATGTGATTTAATTCGCCGTAATAGAATAACGACGAAACAACATTGCGGAAGCTTTGTTTAACGTGTGTTCGGTTCTTGCGCGATGCTTGATCTTCATCCGGGACTCTCGACATTCACCTGTGATCAAAACCAACTTAAAGGTCAGTTTTGATAATTAAATAACCAATTCAACAAGGAAATTAGGAAAATCCAACATTGGTATCTTGATCCAAAAACAGCCATTTGAATCTGACCTCCACCATAACTTACGGTGGTCACCGTAAGTTACGGTGGCCCCTGAATGTTAAATCCCCCCACCGTAACTCAGGGGGTAAACACCGTAACACTTTCAGCTCCACCGTAACTTACGGTGGCACCGTAAGTTACGGTGGTCCCTGCATTCAACCTTTCCATTTTGCCGTTTTTGACACGAAAACTTTCGTATCTTTCAATCCGCTTGGCCGTTTGACCTACCGTTTCTTCCTATGTGATTGTAATTTGATTTCCCACCTTATGAAGTTAAAATCCAACATCCGGTTTAACAAAATTTCAGACTTTTAAGTCTTCGGCTTATTGCCCTTTTTACCAAGTTTTGACCCATTCAACTTTTATCAAACAAACATGTTTATTTGCTCTTTAAACTAATGAAATTCCTAGATTCCACATCTCATATCATATTAACCTCAAATCGCGGGTTTCTTACATAATAGAAACCCGTTTACGCTCAAATTCTTATTTTGACCCGTTAAGGATATTTAAGCACCTTCTAGCTAAAAATCGCTTTCGATTGTTCCTAACATTACTTTACCACATTTCTTATCATATAATTTTCCACCACAACTATATTTATGGTGGGCTTACTATGGTAATTTATATAAACCGAGTTTACCTCTCAACTCATCGTTTTACGGCAAAGACTCAAATAGAGCCATTTAACTAATGTATTACATCTTTCAACTTCTATACTCGTCCTAAGTATTTATCAAATCAGGAAGACTCGTTTCCAAACAACTTGTTTGTTCAATTTAGCCTACAAGGGCATTTTAGTCAATTTTAGTCCCTCTTTTACGACGAATGACTTTTAGATACTTGTTTGACCCAAAATCCGATCTTTTAACTATAATTCTGATTAGAAACCATTATTTTTTTCTAAAACACCACAATTATAACTTAAATCATTCGATTTGCCTTTAAGATAACCGAATATCCAATTTTGACTTTGTTTAACTCTTAGAGAGCCTCAAGTTCTAAGTGATGAGTTAAACCATTTTACACACCTGACTCGGATCAATATTTTGAGCCGTTTCGATACCTTGCCTTAATAGCCGCTAAGAAATAGCGAGGTATATATCCATTTGATATTCATTCCTATAATCATATAACTCAACAAACCATTAGTCGATATTGTCAAAGGGTGATAATTTCACCTTTTGACCCGTTTATCTATTTAGTGATCTTCGTCACTTCAACTAAATACCAATTTCATCTATAATGCTAATTTAAAGTCTACTAGCGAAAATACGTAATCAAGCATAACGTAACAAAACCGTAGTTACGTACCTTTTAAGCATCCTTTTTCAAACGCATATTTCCACCCGCTTGTCCACTTGACGATCCGGATTCCTCGCCTAAAGAGTTCAATTCACAATCCGTTTAGAACCCTTTTTATAAGTCTTAACGCACAATTTTCCATATCCATCAAACATGCGTTTTGTCCGATTTTCAACCTTCAAGCCCTCTTTGGGGCATTTTTACAAACACTTAACATGTAGAATTTTATATCTTTTATATTCTAATTCATGGCTTGTCACTTAGCCTAGATTAACAAACCTTGAGCTATCACATATAGAATTAAACATCATATTTTTCAGAATTCAGTTTCTATGAATCAATTTGCATTAGAATAGTCTTCTAAACCCTAGTGTTCATCATTTTCTCACAAAACCCATGAACCACCTTCAATGTGTTCATGAGATTTCCTGAATTTAGACATTATTTCACATGTTGTTGTCTAGGTTTTACTCCTAGACACTATATCATCCCTATTTTATCCACATAGCAAACATGCAACATCAAATTTCAGATTTCCCAAATTCATGAGAATTTCAATCAGAGAATTTTCATCAAATTTTACATACCTTGTAACCCTCTTGCAATGAGGATCACTAATCTTAGCTCGGATTTCGTTTTGGATCAGATTTGAACCTTCAATTGATGAGTTTTGTGGATGTTAGGGTTTTGGAGAACCTGGTCGCCCTTCTCCTGCCTTGATCGAACCAGACATCTAAAAAATGGGGTGTTTGGTTTTTATTTTACTAAACTTAATAATATAAGTTTCAATTTTAACAACATTGGTCCCTCAACTTTACACAAGTTATGTAAAGCTTATTTTAACCATATTTGTTCTATTATGTCAAGACACCAACTACTAGGTTAATATTCCTAGTTACTTGGTGGGTCCCGGGAGTTATAACCCGTTTTATTTTAAGTCCCGTTAACTCGGGCTCTTATAGACTCAATTCCTTAAAACTTTGATTTGCTTGTATTTAATATTAGGATTTCTTATTTAAATCCAAATATTTACCGGGTTATTTTTACTACTAACGGTACTTTACCCGCCTTTTAGTATTAACAGAGTTTGATGACCAAACCCGTTTTCGGGGTGTTACACAAAGGAGATGGATGGAAATCTTAAGTGACTACGACTGTGATATTCAATATCACGAAGGAAAAGCAAACGTAGTTGCTGATGCTTTAAGTCGTAAGTATCATGAAAAGAAAAAGCGAGTTCGTGCTCTTAGATTAAATCTACAGTTAGATTTAATGGAACAGCTGAAAAATATTCAGGAACCAGCAATCAAGGATGATGCTGAAGGAATGAAAGGACAAATAAAGGATTTAGAGCAAGGAGCTGATGGAATTTGGAGATTCCACAAGAAAAGAATTAGGGTACCTAAGCAAGAAGAGTTAAGAAATAAGATTCTAGAGGAAGCCCATAAATCTAGATATACCATGCATCCTGGTAATAATAAAATGTATCAAGATCTAAGAAATAATTTCTGGTGGATAGGAATGAAAAAGGACATAGCTAGATATGTTTCTAAATGTCTTACTTGTTCACAAGTCAAGGCAGAACACCAGAAACCCTCAGGTCTACTACAACAATTAGAAATGCCTGTTTGGAAATGGGAACTCATAACAATGGATTTTGTTACTAAGTTACCCAAGACCAGAAGAGGTAATGACGCGATTTGGGTAATTGTGGATCGATTAACCAAATCAGCTCATTTCCTACCCATGAAAGAAACCTTTAGCATGGAAAGGTTAGCTAAGTTGTATGTAGACGAAGTAGTATCCTTACATGGAGTTCCACTCTCCATTGTATCGGATAGGGATAGTCGTTTCACTTCCCACTTCTGGACAAGTTTCCAGGAAGCAATGGGAACCCGACTAAATTTAAGTACTGCATATCATCCTCAAACAGACGGACAAAGTGAAAGGACGATCCAAACCCTGGAAGACATGCTTAGGGCATGTGTGATAAATTTTGGTGGAAATTGGGATGACCACCTACCCTTAATCGAATTCTCCTATAACAATAGTTATCATTCAAGTATTGAAGATGCCCCGTTCGAAGCACTGTATGGACGAAAGTGTAGAACTCCAGTTTGCTGGGCAGAAATAGGAGAAAGTCAATTATCAGGTCCTGAAATAGTACAAGAAACTACCGACAAGATCACTCAAATCAAGGAAAGACTGAAAACGGCTCGAGATCGCCAGAAAAGTTATGCCGATAATAGGCGTAAGCCGTTGGAATTTCAAATTGGAGACAAGGTTCTCTTAAAAGTTTCTCCTTGGAAATGAGTAGTTCGGTTTGGTAAGAAAGGAAAACTAAGTCCAAGGTACGTAGGACCATTCCCAGTAATCCAGCGAATAGGACCAGTTGCTTATCGCTTACAACTACCAGAGGAGCTAGCTGGAGTACATTACGTATTTCATGTATCCAATCTCAAGAAATGTCTATCTGACAAATCCTTGGTAGTACCTCTTCAAGATGTAGAGGTAAATGAAAAGTTAAAATTTGTTAAGAAGCCACTGCAAATAGAAGACAGAAAGATCAAGTTTCTCAAGCACAAGCGACTAGTGCTAGTCAAAGTCAAATGGGATTCAACAAGGGGACCCGAATATACTTGGGAGCTGGAATCGGAGATGAAGCGAAAGTATCCTCACTTATTTCAGTAAATCTCGAGGACGAGATTTTAAATAAGGTGGGGAGGATGTAAGGACCTTCAAAAATGTCCCAAACCGACCCGTAAGTGAAAACCCGGACCCTCGAAACCCTAATCCATATAAAAAACCAAGAAATCAAGAAAAATGGTCTTCAGGCGGGCCGCGTAAAGGTTAAGCATGGCCTTACGCGGACCGCGTCAAACTTAAGTTGACCAGATAAGCGTTACGATCCACGTGGCATCCAAGTGGCGGACCTACTGATGACCCAGCAGCCCTACACGTAGACTAGGTGGCCACGCGGGCCGCGTAAGGGTCAAGCTAAGGTTCACGCGGGCCGCGTGAACCCCATTTTTTACCTATAAATTGCCTAGACATCGAGCTTTCATTCTGTGTCGAAAACAATTCTCAAAAACGAAGTTAGACTGCTCAAAAGTCGAAAATCATATTCACAGTAGTGAGGTGCTGCTACGATACAGGGTATTAACTCGATGGCTGCTACGATTCAATGTCCGATTGATTGAAAACTATCCAATGGATGTTTAAGTGCTGCCCACATTAAGGCCATACTTTGTCATTCATCATGAATTCGATGGATGTTTAAGTATTGCACTTTGTCATTCGTTGTGAGGGTTTTAATCTCGTGAGTTATCGTAAATGTTGTATTAGTTACTGACCTAGTTCGTGTGCATTGTTATTTAAATTAGGTTACAAGGCTAATCAGTAGGCTAAACTCTGCCCATTTAAATCTGCAAAGTGAGTCATTCTCTTTTATCAAAAGTATTTTACAATACTCCATTTATTTTCAAAAGTTATAATTACAGGGATTAAGTCGTGGTTATCTTGAATCACTAGCTAGTGGGGTATTGTGCAAATTACTAATTTCTCACAGTTAGGCTAATAAATCCTAACAGTGATAATCATCACTACTTGGGGAAAGACCCAATAGTGGTATGACCATCGTCACCAGGAGGTGACACGGCGCCAGATAAAAATAAGATAAAAGCCATTGTAATCGCCCTTATGCTGTAATTTATAACTATGTGTCATTTTATCAAATTGAGTGACTCGCAAGTAATTCCCCGCTGATAAAATATTTTTAAAACATGTTTCAGGCGACCTGCTGTAAATCAAGGAAAACGTGCTACGGAGCACTAACAAGCTTGAAGAGGTGGCTCAGTTAAAATAAATAAACATGTTTTGTAAATCAGGGAATTTCCTCGTGAAATTCCTCTATTGTAAATTACGGGGTTTGTCCCGAATTATAAAATAAAATAATCGGGCATTTCAAGTTTTAAAAAGATCCTGTAAAAATCTTCCGCTGTCAACTCAATCAATAGATACCACGGGATTTTCTGTCCCGGGGTCAAACCGGGACGGGGGTCGTGACAACGTGTGTAGATCAATGGCCAGGATTTGATGTTGAAATACACTAGTGTATTTTACGATTTGATGATGACATCCTTGCCATACACGTGTGTAGATCAATGGCCAGGATTTGTTCACTCAGTTCGTAAATACACTAGTGTTCACTCTAGAACCCCACCCTATATATATATAGGGTCAGGATTTAGAGAAAACGGTAGAAAGTGTGAGAACGGTGAGAACGCTTATTGATCGTCCGATCAAAACAATCTATGGACTAGATTGGCGCGGTGGCATTTTAGTAAATAACACCAATTTTATTACGTGGACGCGCGTCATTAAGGGTAAAAAAGTAAAAAACCATTCCTCACATAAAACGCCATTGAAAAATAAAACGCCAAATAAATTCAAAACGCCAATTTTATCACTGCGTACTTTTTTTGTGTTTTTATTTAAGCTCTCTGGCTACAAAAACGCCAAAAAATATGAAACGCCATTATATATAACGCCAAAGTTTACATCCGGATAAATGTTAATTACATTTTTTGTTATAAAAATAACATCCCGCCTAAACTACGCGCAAAAAAAAATCTATAAATAGAAACGCCTCACCACCTTCCATTTATCACACCAAAAAAACACAAAAAAACACACAGTTGTTGCTAAAAGAAAATTACAACTCAATGTAAAACGCCAAAAAATACAACGACAGCAAACATCTTTTCTTTGATCCTCAGTAATGTTCTGCATGAAGCTTCATTTAATGATTTGTTACGTGAGTAAAGAAAAATTTTGCTGCATGAGATGGACAAAATTGAAAAAAGAGGGACTGATGACACCCATATGTCATATTGTTATCTTTGTTCCTGAAGAAGGTTTGGATGATAAGAAGAGACCTATACCAGTATAAATGCTACTTTGGCCTCAATGAATATAATGAAGACCACAAGCAGATAGCATCCACCCACAGGGGGTCGCTCTATGTCTCCAACATCCACAAAGACACTTCAACACATGAACAAAGAAAATAAACAACGCCAACCCCAAAACGCCATTTATTTGTCACATTTCTTGTAGTTTCAAAAGAAAAAAGAGACTGGTGACACTGAAGATTTAAAATCATAAATTGCTTCTACTTTGTTTTTTTTTTTTTTTTTTTCTTTATCTATTGTTTGTTTTGTAATGTCAGTTAATAAACAACAAAATAATATTAATGCTATAATGAAAAATATAATAAAACGCCAAAATTAGCAAATACGTGTAAAACGCCATAATGCCATAAAAACGCCCCTAAAAACTACCAAACTATAATAAAATTAATTTGAACAACTAATATTATAAAAAAAAGCGTGAAACAATGTGCAAAGAATATAAAACAAAAGAAGTCCAATAGTTATCTAACCGCCATTGGAAAACAAAACGCCATAATTACAGTCGTCAAAAGATTTGACGTGTTAGACCATTAAAACAGTTGAGTCTGAAAACAAAACACGGTAAACTTCAAAAAAACAGTAAAATGAAACGACGGAAAACATAATTACTAAGATTTATTATATTAAATTTATTTATCTTTTTCAAAACGCCATAATTACCTGACATACGCGGGGGGGGGGGAGTCAATATAAAAGAAGACCATGAGAACCCAAGCTCAAAGACGCCAAAAAGACTAAAACGCCACATATTCTCCAAAACGCCAAAAAATTTAAAAAATGGCTAAGGTTATTGCATGGAGATTTGAAAGGAAAGAGAAACGATTCATCATAAAGTTCTCTGACAGGAGAAGAGTAAAGGTAAGAACAATAAAAGCCATGATGGGAATGAATGAAAATGTTCAGAAGGATATCCTGGCCCTTGGGGTTCCAAGAGACAACGATTGTGAAAGAACGAGAACTGTAATAAAAAGACTGGAGAGAAAGTTTCCAGCAGAAGATGATGAAGATGATGATGATATTGAAGATACTCATACACCAAAAATTAGCAGTTGGGTATTGCATGAGGAAGAAGGAACACTTGAAGTGGCTTATAAAAATGAGGTGCAATATTCAAGTGTAAGGACTCTCAAAAATGTCCCAATTTTACCCGTAAATGAAAACCCGGACCCCTGAAACCTTAATCCATATTAAAAATCAAGAAATTCAGAATCTTGGTCCTCTCGCGGGCCGCGTAAGACTTAAGGGGAAGCTTACGCGGGCCGCGTCAATGTTGAGTTGACCGGATAAGTGTTCCGGACCCACGTGTTGACCAGCTGGCATACCTACTCGTGACCAATCAGACCTACGCGTAGACTAGGCGGCCACGCGGGCCGCGTGAACCCTATTTTTCACCTATAAATAGGTTGGATCAGGGGCTTTCATTCTGTGTCGACGAAAACTTTCAAAAACGAAATATTACTGCTCTGAAGTAGAAATTACAATTATAATAGCGAGGCGCTGCTACGATACAGGGTATTAACTCAATCGCTGCTACGATTCAATGTCCGATCGATTAAAACTATCCAATGGATGTTTAAGTGCTGCCCACATTAGGGTTATGCTTTGTCATTCGTCGTAAATTCGATGGATGTTTAAGTATTGCACTTTGTCATTTGTTGTGAGGGTTTAATCTCGTGAGTTATCGTAAATGCTGTATTAGTTACTGACCTAGTTCGTGTGCATTGTTATTAGGTTATCAGGATAATTAGTAGGCTAAACTTTGTCTGCATAAATCTGCAATGTGAGTCATTCTCTTTTTATCAAATTACTTTAAAAATCTTGTTTATTTTCAAGGTTATAATTACAGGGATTAAGTCTTTGTAATCTCCATCTTACAGCCGGTATGTGGGGTTTTGTATACGTTACTTAATAACCGTCACCATTAGACAACGGGTTAGCCAAGGGGTGATATGACCATAATCACAGACACCATTGGACAACGAGATAGCCAATAGGTGGTCGAGTGATAAATATCGTGGGTAGATGGTTGATATGTATAAACATTGTAATCGCTCTTAATACTGTAAATTATAACAACGCGTCGTTTTAGTAAAAAGAATGATTCACCAGTATTTCCCCACTGACAAAACCTTTTTCAAACATGTTTCAGGTGATCTGTTGTGATCCAGGAAAAGTGTCGTGAAGCACTACAAGCTTAAAGGAAGTGGCTCAATATAAAGAAACATGTTTTGTAAAAATAAAAGATTTCCAAGTGAAATCATCTGATTGTAAATTACCAGGGGTTTTATCCCGACTTATGAAATAAAATAATCAGGCATTTTCAGTTCTAAAAAGATCCTGCTAAAATCTTCCGCTATCAACTCAATTAAATAAATACCACGGGATTTTCTGTTCCGTGGCTTCTGAAATGGGTCAAACCAGGACGGGGCCGTGACAGAAAAAGGTGGTATCAGAGCCACTGAGTTAAGCTAATTAAGTATTTGAGAAATACTTAATTTTCCTGATTACCAATTTGTGATTATGTGTTTTATTAACTGACTACTTGTTAATTACAGTATGGGTAAGCAAAAGCTTTCAAATATCTATCTTAAATTAGATAGTTAACCAGAAGAGAAGGGAAGTTCATCCCAATCAAAATCCTCCAGATACTCAGTAGATACTGAGGAGGGAATATTTGTTCGTAAAGCCCATTATGAGGAACCACTTTCTCCTAATAAAAGAAGTTTGATTATTAAGAAAACTCAGGAGAAAATAAAGAAATCCCAACCAAAAGAAATGAGAGTTAATCAGGAAATCCAGAAATTAGGAAGTAACCCACCATGGGAAGATAAGTTAGATGAAAAATGGGCAGATCTCTATATGCTAGCCACTGTAGCAGTAAATGCAAATCTTTAAAATACCCTGACCCAGTATTAGCACCCTTATCACCTACAATCCAGAAACTTTATCCAGTAAATAAATAAGTTTACAATAAACTCTAGTATGTTTAATTTTCAGTTGTTCTTTGTATTAAATTAGTCACACGGTATGCAATAATACTTGAAGATTATCTGTGAAATTTTGTTATAAAATTTTAACTTAGTATTTTGCCTATATGCTAAACAGCATGAATGAGTTATCTGAAGCCCTTCAGAATCTCAATCTCTATCCGGTGAAAATAGAAGTTTCCAAAGACTTTACTGGTTACATACCCGATGTGGAAGAACCTATGGAATTCCACGCTCCACCTCTGGAGAAAACAAAATCTAAGAAAAGAAGAAGATTCGTAAGCTGGAGGCGTGTACGCAGGAGGAAACCAGCAACTAGGAGAATTCCCAAAATAGAGAATCCCATAGATAAAGGAAAAGGAATTGCTATCGGGGAAGATACTAGGCAAGTAGAAATGGAAATTGGGGAAAGTTCTAGGCAAGTCGAGGAGTTGCCATTGCAGGAGGAATTGGATCGCATATTGGCAAGCTGTGATATAATTAGGCCTATCAATAATAACCTCTTTCCTTATCCTGCCGAAACTCAACTTCCAATAAATTTGGAACCAGCCATCCCAGAACCTTTAATCCATACCCAACCTCTAGGAGAAATGAACGAGTGGTGGACCAATGATTGGCAGTTTCAAAATCTCCTCAATAATCCTTATACCTTTTTCCCTCAGTTCAACCCAGAACCTATACCAAACCCACCAATGAGCAATGAAAATTTAGCTGAACTCCGCCATTTTGTCGAGGAGCTGATGGATGCTGGGAATAGGATCCGGGAAATAGGAGGACAAATCTCCTGGAAATACGACGAGAGGGAACATCGCTTTTGAAATGCCAGCAGATTAGGGATAATGTGGTTGTGAAGTTATGATTGTATAATAATATAATAATCAAAATAAAACGTGTAAAAAAAACTTTGTAACATAACAGTGTGTACGGATGCATAATAGGATATATAAAAAGGGAATCGAGAAATCGATAATTTTGGATATATATTTGTATTGTGAAATGTGTATGATTATTTTGTGCATAATTGTTATTTATTCTGTACTAATAAATTATATGTATTAATTATCAGATGGAAAACGCTAATAATGAACCAGTTAACGAGGTTAACCAATCTGAGCAACATCAGGAGGATCACTTTATGACTAAGCAAGATATAGAAAATATCGTTGCTCAAGGGATAGCCAATGCTATTCCAGCAATCCTTGCTGCTGCCCAGAAACCTGTTGAACCTCAACAAATCATTCCTAGCAAACGTACTTCTGAAGATAACTTCAGTAATAGCGTAAACGGAGGCGGTAATCATACTAATAACAATAATGATCCACGGCAGATTCCGCTCCCTAAGAAAATGAAAGCTGCAACGCCTGGTTGCACTTACAAAGAATTTCTTGCTTGTCTGAATTTGCAGGCAATGAAGGAGCGACTGCGGCACTGCGTTGGTTAGAGAAAACCGAGGCAGTGATTATAATAAGTAAATGTGCCGAAAATGACAAAGTCATGTACGCGTCGAATCTTTTCAAAGAAGGGGCGCTAGAATGGTGGAATACAGTACTTCAAGCCAAAGGAAGAAATGTGACCTATGCCATGAATTGGGAAGAATTTAAAAGTCTGATAGAAAGAAAATTCTGTCCCGAATATGAAAAGGAACAAATGGCAAATAAATTTCTGAACCACCGGATGGTGAGTGTAGACTGTCGAGGGTATACTTCGACATTCTTCGAGTATGCGAGAGTAGTACCAACCCTGGCTTCGCCAGAACCGGTGCTCATTTCTCGTTATATTTGGGGATTGATTGGCGAAATCCATAATATCGTTAAAGCTGCGAGACCTCGCACTATTGACGATGCGATAGAATTAGCTAACACCCTAACTGACGAGCTAATACGCACAAGAGATGAAAACAGGAAAAAGGAACTGGCTCAGAAAATTTCCCAAGGATTTCGTGTGGGTAATAATAGCAACTTCAAGAAAAGAGGAACATGGCAATCCTCAACTCCGCCGTTCTGCAGGAATTGCAGAAAGAAACATTATGGAAGATGTAATGTAACCTGCAACTTTTGCAAAGTTGTAGGACATCGCGAAGAAGACTGTAGAAAGAAAACAAAGATCTGCTATAACTGTGGAGAAGTAGGACATTTTAAACCAGAATGCCCTAAATTGGTTAAACCAGCAGACAATAAAGCCAAGCCAGCCGACGGAGCTACCAAGAAGAGTGTTCGAGCATTCCAGTTGACTACTCAGGAAGCCGAGCTAATCCCTGACGTAATAAATGGTACATTCCTAGTTCACAACGTTTACTCAAAAGTATTATTTGACTCTGGTGCAAACCAAAGTTTTATAAATACTACATTCTGCCAAGCTCTTAACTTACCCTTAACTAACCTTAGGCAGATTTTTACAGTCGAAACCGCAGATGGGAATTCTGTTAAAATAGATAAGGTTTTGCAAAAAGAAAATATAGAACTTTCAGGTCATAAATTTCATGCAAACCTATTACCAATGAATTTAGCTGGGTTCGATGTTGTATTAGGAATGGATTGGTTAGTAGCCAACCACGCTCGAATCCTCTGTGATAAGAACTCTATAGAGATTCATGCACCCACCGGAGAAGTAATTATGGTTACAAGAAATAAGCCACGCAAGCCACTAAAGTTCATTTCAGTAATGAAAGTTGTTAATTATGAACGAAAGCAAGGAATAGTGTATATGATTTCAGTAATCATTAACACTAAGGGAAAGGAACTTAAGGAAATTCCAGTAGTATCAGAATACCCAGATATATTCCCAGAAGAACTACCTGGATTACCACCCGACAGGGTAGTAGAATTTAGAATTCATCTAATTCCCGGAACTACACCGATAGCCAAGGCACCTTATCGGTTAGCACCCACTGAAATGCTAGAATTGAAAAAGCAATTAGATGAATTACTAAATAAAGGATTCATACAACCTAGTTCATCCCCTTGGGGAGCACCAGTGTTGTTTGTAAAGAAGAAAGATGGGACAATGAGAATGTGTATTGATTATAGGGAATTAAATAAGGTTACAATTAAGAATCGATACCCATTACCTAGGATTGATAATCTTTTTGATCAACTTCAAGGAGCTAGATACTTTTCTAAGATAGATTTACGCTCAGGATATCATCAATTGAAGGTACAGGGAGAAGACATACCTAAAACTGCTTTCAGAACTAGGTATGGTCATTACGAGTTTACAGTCATGCCCTTCGAATTAACGAATGCACCTGCAGCATTCATGGACATGATGAATAGAATCTGTAAGCCGTACTTGGATATATTTGTAATTGTCTTCATTGACGATATACTTATTTATTCCAAAAATCAGGAAGAGCACTGTCAGCACTTGCATGCACTCTTAACTTTGTTAAGAAAAGAAAAGCTTTACGCCAAATTCTCGAAGTGTGAATTTTGGCTACAAGAAGTACAATTTTTAGGACATATGGTGAATCACGAAGGTATTCACGTAGATCCTGCTAAGATAGAGGCAATTACTAAATGGAAGGTTCCACAAACAGCTATGGAAATTAGAAGCTTTTTAGGACTAGCTGGATACTATAGGCGCTTTATTAAGGATTTTTCCAAAATAGCAGTGCCATTAACTAAGCTAACATGTAAATCAGTTAAGTTTGAATGGGGACCTAAGCAAGAAGAAGCCTTTAGGATTTTAAAGCAAAAGTTAACCAATGCCCCAATTCTAGCTTTACCAGAAGGAACTGAAGATTTTGAAGTATATTGTGATGCTTCTAAGCTAGGATTAGGATGTGTGCTAATGCAACGCAAGAAGGTAATTGCATATGCTTCAAGACAATTGAAAAAGCATGAGGAAAACTATACAACTCATGACTTAGAATTAGGGGCCATAATTTTTCCCTTAAAATTTGGAGACATTATCTGTATGGAAGTAAGTTTACTGTCTATACTGATCATAAAAGTTTAAGGTACATATTTGGGCAAAAAGAGTTGAACATGAGACAAAGAAGATGGATGGAAATCCTAAGTGACTACGACTGTGATATTCGATATCACGAAGGAAAGGCAAATGTAGTAGCAGATGCCTTAAGTCGTAAGTATCATGAGAAACAACGACAGGTTCGTGCTCTTAGATTAAATCTACCGCTAGATTTAATGGAACAACTGAAGAATATTCAGGAAACAGCAATCAAGGATGATGCTGAAGGAATGAAGGGACGAATAAAAGAATTAAAGCAAGGAGGTGATGGAATTTGGAGATTCCATGAAAGAAGGATTTGGGTACCTAAACAAGGAGAATTAAGAGATAAAATTTTAGAAGAAGCTCATAAATCTAGGTATACCATGCATCCAGGAAACAATAAAATGTACCAAGATTTAAGAAATAATTTCTGGTGGATAGGAATGAAAAAGGACATAGCTAGATATGTTTCTAAATGTCTTACTTGTTCACAAGTTAAGGCAGAACACCAGAAACCTTCAGGTCTATTACAACAATTAGAAATGCCTGTATGGAAATGGGAACTCATAACAATGGATTTTATTACCAAGTTACCCAAAACCAGAAAGGGTAATGATGCGATTTGGGTAATCGTGGATCGATTAACCAAATCAACTCATTTTCTACCTATAAAGGAAACCTTTAGCATGGAAAGGTTAGCCAAGTTGTATGTAGACGAAATAGTATCCTTACATGGAGTTCCACTCTCCATTGTATCTGATAGGGATAGTCGTTTCACTTCCCATTTTTGGACTAGTTTCCAGGAAGCAATGGGAACCCGACTAAATTTGAGTACTGCATATCATCCACAAACAGACGGAAAAAGTGAAAGGACGATACAAACTCTGGAAGACATGCTCCGGGCATGTGTAATAGACTATGGTGGAAACTGGGATGATCACGTACCCTTAATTGAATTCTCCTATAACAATAGTTATCATGTAAGCATCGAAGCTGCCCCATTCGAAGCACTATACGGACGTAAGTGTAGAACTCCGGTATGCTGGGCAGAATTAGGAGAAAGTCAATTATCAGGTCCTGAAATTGTACAAGAAACTACCGACAAGATCACTCAAATCAAAGAAAGACTAATGACTGCTCGTGATCATCAGAAAAGTTATGCAGACAATCGGCGCAAGCCGTTAGAATTCCAAGTTGGAGACAAGGTACTGTTAAAAGTTTCTCCTTGGAAAGGAGTAGTTCGGTTCGATAAGAAAGGAAAACTGAGTCCAAGATATGTAGGACCATTTCAAGTCATCCAACGAATAGGACCAGTTGCTTATCGTTTACAACTACCAGAAGAGTTAGCTGGAATACATGATGTATTTCATGTATCCAATCTCAAGAAATGTCTATCTGACGAATCTTTGGTAGTGCCTCTTCAAGATATAGAGGTAAACGAAAAGTTAAAGTTTGTTGAGAAGCCATTACAGATAGAAGACAGAAATATCAAGTTTCTCAAGCACAAGCGGTTAGTGCTGGTCAAAGTCAAATGGGATTCAAAAGAGGACCCGAATACACTTGGGAGCTGGAATCAGAGATGAAGCGAAAGTATCCTCACTTATTCCAGTAAATCTCGGGGACGAGATTTTAAATAAGGTGGGGAGGATGTAAGGACTCTAAAAAATGTCTCAATTTTACCCGTAAATGAAAACCCGGACCCCTGAAACCTTAATCCATATTAAAAATCAAGAAATTCAGAATCTTAGTCCTCTCGCGGGACGCGTAAGACTTAAGGGGAAGCTTACGCGGGCCGCGTCAATGTTGAGTTGACCGGATAAGTGTTCCGGATCCACGTGTTGACCAGCTGGCATACCTACTCGTGACCAATCAGACCTACGCGTAGACTAGGCGGCCACGCGGGCCGCGTAAATGTTGAGCCAAGGTTCACGCGGGCCGCGTGAACCCTATTTTCACCTATAAATAGGTTGGATCAGGGGCTTTCATTCTGTGTCGACGAAAACTTTCAAAAACGAAATATTACTGCTCTGAAGTAGAAATTACAATTATAATAGCGAGGCGCTGCTACGATACAGGGTATTAACTCGATCGCTGCTACGATTCAATGTCCGATCGATTAAAACTATCCAATGGATGTTTAAGTGCTGCCCACATTAGGGTTATGCTTTGTCATTCGTCGTAAATTCGATGGATGTTTAAGTATTGCACTTTGTCATTTGTTGTGAGGGTTTAATCTCGTGAGTTATCGTAAATGCTGTATTAGTTACTGACCTAGTTCGTGTGCATTGTTATTAGGTTATCAGGATAATCAGTAGGCTAAACTTTGTCTGCATAAATCTGCAATGTGAGTCATTCTCTTTTTATCAAATTACTTTAAAAATCATGTTTATTTTCAAGGTTATAATTACAGGGATTAAGTCTTTGTAATCTCCATCTTACAGCCGGTATGTGGGGTTTTGTATACATTACTTAATAACCGTCACCATTGGACAACGGGTTAGCGAATGGGTGATATGACCATAATCACATACACCATTGGACAACGAGATAGCCAATAGGTGGTCGAGTGATAAATACCGTGGGTAGATGGTTGATATGTATAAACATTGTAATCACTCTTAATACTGTAAATTATAACAACGCGTCGTTTTAGTAAAAAGAATGATTCACCAGTATTTCCCCACTGACAAAACCTTTTTCAAACATGTTTCAGGTGATCTGTTGTGATCCAGGAAAAGTGCTGTGAAGCACTACAAGCTTAAAGGAAGTGGCTCAATATAAAGAAACATGTTTTGTAAAAATAAAAGATTTCCCAGTGAAATCATCTTATTGTAAATTACCAGGGGTTTTATCCCAAATTATGAAATAAAATAATCAGGCATTTTCAGTTCTAAAAAGATCCTGCTAAAATCTTCCGCTATCAACTCAATTAAATAAATACCACGGGATTTTCTGTTCCGCGACTTCTGAAATTGGTCAAACCAGGACGGGGGCCGTGACATCAAGGCCAATGGAAGAAATGTTGAAGACAGGGTTGCTATCTGTCATTGAACAACTCTGTGATTTAACACCTTCAAACGATCCAAAATCCAAGGATGCAGAGATATTCAAGAATAGGCTGCAGCAAAGAAGAGACGAGCTAATGGCGTTATACGCAAAAATGAAATTTGATGATGAAGAATCTGAAGAAAGTGATGAATAAAGCGATGGGTACATCTCTGATGTAATCCCACCTACAGAAGACTATTAGTTTATTTTGATTTTCGTGTTATTGAAGTTTTATAAAATATTAATCTATGGTAATGAATTATTAACAAAAAGATACAAAACGCCAAAAATGACATGGAAAAAGCCATAACGCCAAAAAATTAACTATGTGACACAAAAAGAATTAATTCAACGAGAAGAAATATGAGAAAAAACAGAAAAACGCCAAATAATTAATTAATCTACATAACGCCAAAATTATCTTGCACGCAAAAAATAAAGAAGCATGTCAAACGCGAAAATCGTGAAAGGAGAAGAATACTAAAAAGACAAAAAAACCCCTCGGACCCTGATCATGCCCCACGCCACGTGTTCGGCTAGGATGCGTTCTCATCGTTCTCACACTTTTTGCCGTTTTCTCCTGATCCTGTTTCTATATATATATAAGCACAGTCGTTCAAAACAAAATGACAAGTAAGGTTGCAATTTACTGGACGCCCTAGTCTGGAATGAATGGTATAATAACCAATTAGAATGTTAACAGGTCCTATTTAGGTCATAGACTTGGACCGGTTAACTATATATAAGAAAACGATACGGTACGCTAGATTAAGCGGTGACCGGATAGAATGTAGTTTAAACCCTCACAAATACTAAGACTTGTATAATATGGGTAAACAATATTACATTCTGGAATTTATAAGAATTTGAAGGATTTTGACTCAATTCAGTTAACTTACGTAAACTAAGTTACATAAGTCAACTGTACGCGCATAGGCGGTATCGGGTGATTGGATGAGTTAATAACAAGTTCATTATTAGTAGAGGTGTTATAGGATGAAGCCAGGTGTTAGGGATTGTTCTAAGATGTCTCCAGGTGTATTTTGAGGTGTCGAAAGCTGCACAATGGTTCAGGTTCGCGAGCAAGGTGGCATGGCATGCAGGCTGCCTTGGGCAGCAAACAAAACTGCCAGGTCTATGCCTTACGGACCATAAGAGGTTATGGCTTACAGTCCGTAAGCCACATGCGCGCACACATATTTGAACTCCTTACAGACCGTAAGACCCAAGGTCTTGCGGTCCGTAACCGCTTATCAACAACAATAATTTTCTTAGCTTACGGTTCGTAAGCTATTAAGGCTTACGGTCCGTAAGAGTCACTCAGAGACCAAATAAACTGGCATGTTGACATAAATGGTCCCTCCACAAACATTCTTCCACAAATTTACACTTTTAGTGCCTCTCGTCTAAAAACTTGACAAAATCGAGAGTTAACTGGACACGTGTTGTCATATAATTTGCTGAAATTTTCCAAGGTGTTACAAGATAATATTTTATTATAAAAATAGAAGGATTCTTGTTTTATTTAACATAAAATACAAATCTAATATCACCATTTAAAATAACAACTAACCATGGAAATTTATCATATCTTTTTTTGATCATTTTACTTTTTCCACCATAAAAGCTAATCCAACCACTTTTTTAAAAATTTCATTTGAAAAGATCATAAATTAATAAATACTTAAAAAAAAACACTTTATTATTGATTTAGAGGGTGTTTGGGGTTGCTTATTGAACTCCAAAAGTGATTTTTATCAAAAGTGTTTATTGACTTATAGTTCTTTTCAAAAAGAAATTATCAAAAAGTGTTTGTATTAGCTTTAGTGGTTGGAAAAGTAAAATGACCAAAAACGATATTGTAATTTTTCATGTTTAGTTGCTATTTTAAAGGGTGAGAGTTATATTAGGAATTTTATATTCAAAATGTCAAAACCCATTTAAAAATGCCAGGTTTTTGTGGCTTTTGAAAAATAACTTTTTCCTCGTTTTTAAAAACCAAAACAAAAAGAACTTTTATCAAAACCAAACATGTTTTTTACTTATTGGCTTCTTGAAAAAACTAGTAAGTCAATAAGTTATTTTCAAACTCAATCCCTATTATTTATTTAATTAATATAATATAAGATAAGTAAAAGAGAAACGGAAAAATCAAAAAGTACATGTCTCCAATTAATGTAGCAGGTTGACACACATTTATTTCGTTTATTATATAGATATAGATATAAATATAGAGTTTTAAATAACTTGAAAGCAAAAAAAATACATAAAAGGATAAACAAATGATCATTTATCCTATCATAAAAAAACTATCGAGTTAGTTGTCTTATGTTTCCGTATACAATAGGTGATTTTTCAACGTTTTTACATGCTTATGTGGCATATTTGTATGTTTTTTTTTGTGAGATTTTTTTTATACCCATTTTTGGGTGGTGTATGTCTACAAAAACAAGAAAAAAATGGATGGATTGTGGGTCCATTGGGCAGATAAGTAGGGTTGGGTGCGTGGGTGGGTGGGTTAGGTGTTAATTTAAAAAAAAAAAAAAAAAAAAAAAAAAACAACAACTGATGATGATGATGTGGTAATGTTTTTAGGTTTTCTTATTGTGTGGGTTTTTGTGTTTTTAAAGAATTGGTGTTACGAAGTGGTAGCTAACGTGGTATATTTTTATGTGTTTTTACGCTTCCTATTGTGAATGGTCTAAACTTCTCTCTAAACCAAACGAGTTAGGTGTGCCAGAGAGTCGGCATCAATTTTAGCAGGTTGACAGTTTGTTTAAAAGGTTTGAATTCGTACTTTTATTTTTATTTATAAATTGTAAGTGATAAAATTATCCACTAAGATAATATATCCAAAAATGGAAAATAAATACATAGATAGAAAAAGTGATAACATATCCAAAAATAGAAAATAAATACATAAATATAAAAAGTTACATGACAGAATCAAAATTGTTGGTCGGATTGTTAAACCATCAAACAACCAAAACTGAGACGTGTGCCAACTAGGGATGAGCAAAATGATACCGGTACCGAATGTATCAAACCGAATTATTTTTTGTACCAATTCGGTACCCACTTTTGAAGTTTTCGGTACCGGTTCGGTACCAGTTTTTACACTAAAATACCGGTAAATACCGGTACCGAACCGTACCGTACCGGGTATTTTCGGTACCGGTACCCGTTTTTAAGGATTTTCGGTACCGGTTCTTTCGGTACCGGTCGGTACCGAGCTCATCCCTAGTGCCAACTTGCTTTAGTTTAAACAGTTTATAAACTATTTTTAATACAACTCTTTAAAGCAGTGTTTTATCTAAGGCAGACCCCAAGGGGTCGGGGTGGACGATGGCCTAGGGCCAATAATTTTCAATATATACATATATAGGTTTAGGTTCCTATAAAAGCAATAGTTTTCGTGAGAAGTGTGAGAAAACATAGTAATTAACATGTAGGCATCATGTTTTGGAATTAGGCATGATATTTGGGTTGTTTTGGCAAGAAAAACACCAAATATAACAATTTAAGACACAATGCAATGAATTATAGACTTAAAACTTAGAACACAGTGCAATGAATTGCAGGCACATGGACTACCTTGATGCAAGAAAGACAAATCATGATAAATTCCCACCAAGACTAAACTAGGAGAACACGGAGATCTACCTTCCTGAAAAGAAGAAGGAGTCTGTTGTTGTTCCATTCAAACCCTAGGAAATCTTCTCCTACAATCCAAAGATCATGGAAAACTACAAGACCAATTTGAAAGAAAAACATGGTTATGCAAGATAGTTTGTTGATTTGGATGAAGAAGAAAAACTGTTGGTGGTATCCTTTATGCTTGATACTACACACTTGTTTACCAACAAAGCTACAGGAACCTACACAGTTGCATTGGAGGAATTTCCAAAAGAAGATCCACAAGACGTAGTTGAGGTCTTAGACTTGCCTCACAATCTCGCTAACGCAAAGATTGTGAGATGGAAAGCAATGAATGACTCGAATGATGTAGAGATCTTTAGAGAAGATGGCTCTAGAACCCAGGTGGATGGGTATGAAGTCCAAAGTCTGAGCCCAGAAGACATCATGGTCATTCTTGACCTTGAATTAGAAAGGGATGTTGATGATGATTGTCGAGTCCTCAAATCACTGATGACGTCTAAAGGATATCGCTGACATTGCAATGACCCTGTCTTCGTCTTCTACAAAAAAGAAAACCGTTAGCCTCGTCACGGAGGGCCCCAGGAGGGGGATCTGTGACCAAGCTCCGGCGTGAGAATAAGTAAACTTGCCGGAGATAAATGAGAAGATTATTCCGACGATTATGGTCGCCGGAATATTCTCCTTGGTGTGGATTATGATAAATGGGTTATTATGTTGGAATTTAATGAGAGTGTATGATGGTCGGAATAAATGAGAGCATATAGCATTAAGTGAGAGTTACCTTGTCCCTTAAGGATCGCTGCTTACCTTCCTTATATAAAGGAAATTGCTTATCTTTCTCGGTAAATGATGCTTGGACGATCTAACGGCATTCTGCCGTCTTTGGGGGACTCAGACACGTGTCTGAGCCCCAACGGTTGGATCAGGGGCTTCAATTAATGAGGCCAGCTCAGTTGTACCAGGTTTCCGGCGACTTCTTTCTCCTTATCAATCAGACATTTAATGCCTTGCAGCATTCTTGGATTCCTTTCCTTTGTTTCCCGCTCATTTTATATGTACAAGACCCTTATCAAAGAGAGGTATTAGCTTTGGGCTTTAGCGATTGGGCCCAGACGGTGAGAGCCCAAGACGGGTCATGTTAGGCTACCAACTGGCCCATCGTCAATGATCAAGCTCTAAATCTTGAACTTGGAATCAAAGGAATGATCATGGAAAGGCTGAAAGACTCCATCAAATAAAATAATAAAAGACATGCATTAATAAGTGTGATTTTGGCATTAGCCGCCGATGATGAAAGCCAAAACCCAAAAGAATCATCTTCTCTGCCTGATGGAATAAGTTGAATTATAATCTTTGGTCCAGAAGTTTTCCCCTTGAAGGATTCCTAAAACAACTACCCAAACTACTGGAACAAAACCGCTGCCTCCAAGAATAGAGAATAGAGAACAGAAGTACAAGTATTGGATTGTCAAAGTGTTGGTCAACCAGTCTACAGTCAAGTCAATAAAAGTCAAGACTGAAGACTAGATGATCAAGTCAACAACTCAAAGACCATACGTAATGGATTCCTAGAAGTGTTGGTTCTCACGAGCAGTTTAGGAATCCAGTTGTTTTCATAACTATTACTAGAAGTTGTATTTCAATGTAACAGTGTAACTATTCAGTAGTTTTACTAATTGCTGGCAGTTACATTATTTAATGAATTGTTAGGAGTCGCTTTCATGGTGACGTCACCAGCAGTTCTCTCCTATATATATAGTTTTTTGTACTCAATGTAATAGTGACACCAAGAGCCAAAAGACAGAAGAACTTGATGAGAAATACTTCGCCTAGTGAGGGGGGGGGTATGTTGTGTACTTTTGATTGTATTGCAAAGATTTTGAATGAAATCATTATGCAATCATTCCCAAATCCAACTGTGTTGATGATGATGTGTTTGTATTAACTGTTCTTGCTTAAAATTTCATATTAATATTAAATTCTACAACATTTTTAATCGTTTTTTTAGATTGAACAATATTTTATAATGGTTGTATTTTGTTAAATTAACAAATTATTTAATTGGTGAGAGAAAAGAATAGAGAGGATGAAATTTAACATTTAATTGGAGAGAAAATTAGTTAATAATCCACCTTTATACTCTTTCATTTATTTTCTACATATAAATAATTACAAAAATGTCATTATTATAAATTTCTAAGATCTAAATAATCAATGGTTTAGATTGGTTCGTTTAATTCGCAAAAACCACTAGGTTCACTTAGGATCCTCACCCCAATATATATGGGGTTGGTCGACGTACAATATTCCTTAACGTACGATGTGTACGAGATGAAATTACGCACGTTATAAAACTCAAAAACCCTAATCACGCATGTTGAAAACCATAATCACGCATGTTGAAACCCATAATCACGCATGTACAAAGTCAGAAATCACGCATGGGGTAAAAAACCTAATCACGCATGTTATAAAACTAATCACTCATGTTATATTTTCACAGCGTACGTTAAGCAAAATTGTATAATACACTTTCACTATATATATATACACACACACATATATATTAAAATAAAAATCAATATATACACTTAAACCTATTAACATTTTATTTATTTTTAATCCATTAAACATTAAAACTTATTTTAATTTAAGTTCATTACGCTTTTACTTATCAATGCCCATTAATAAAGCCTTTATCTGTTAAAAGTTGGCCCAATAGTTTAAAATTAAACCCAATTAAAAATTGGCCAAATATAGGACCGCTTTTTCTACTCGCCTCGGACCCAAAATCTTTTGAGGATTCTCCAGGAACCCTGGTCTTATCATCTTCTTTATATCTAATGTATAATCTAGTGAAACAAATGGGGTACAAAATTGTAAAATCAAATTGGTCTTTAAAGTATTAGAGAAAAGTGTTTCATATATGTGAACCCATGGAGTGAAGGGATATATTTAGACAGACACGTATGTGTCATGTTTGTTTGTTTTAATGGGGATGCACAGCACATGCACGGGGCTCAACTTTCAAGACTTATTCGTAGGCCCTTATGTGGCCCAACAATACCAAGGCCCAAGACCACTATAAAAATGAGAAATATAGACATATAGGACCGATTGTGTACTATTTTACGGAAGGCTAATGAGTGATGGGTTCAATGGAGGTTTCATATGGGCCCAAAAGTGTTTTTTTTTTTTTTTTGAACGGCAGGGCCCAAAAGTGTTTTCATGGGTATATTTAGACAGACATGTACCACGTGTGACGCGTATTTGTTTTTTGTTTTTTTTTTTGTTTTTAATAGAGATACACATGCACGGGGTTCAACTTTCATGGCTTATTTGTAGGCCCTTGATGTGACCCAACAATAACAAGGCCCAAAACCGTTATAATAATGAGAAATATAGACATATAAGACATTAGAACTAGGGCTGTAAACGAACCAAACGTTCGGCGAACAGTTCGTGAACCATTCGGCGGAAAGTTTGTTTGTGTTCGTTCGTTTATTAAACAAACGAACACGAACAAAAATTTTGTTCGTTTAGTTAAATGAACAAACATGAACAGAGGTCGCGTTCGTTCGTTTATGTTCGTGAACGTTCGGTAACGTGTTCGCTTGTGTTCGATAGTTCATTAGTGTTTTTAGTTTTTATATTTATTTAAATATATCAAAATTCTGACAAATTAAATATCTAATAAGTGTCAGTGTATTGTATATTCTGTTCATGAACGATTGTTTGTGTTCGTTTGTTTCCATTTGTGTTCATGAACATTAGTTTGTGCTCATTTGTGTCCGTCAACGTTTGTTTCCTAAAATTAACAAACAAACACAAACGAACACGAACAAGTTCATTTCCTTAACAAACGAACACAAACATAAAATCCCGTTTGATAAGTGTTCGTGAACGGTTCGCGAACACATATATTTTTTAACAAACGAACACAAGCAAGGTCTTGTTCGTGTTCGTTCGGTTCGTTTACAGCCCTAATTAGAACCCATTGTGTATTATCATCATCATCATACTCAGTAAATCTCACTAATAGCAAAGCTAAGATAGGGTCTGAGGAGGGTTGTAGACAACCTTACATCTACCCCGTACGAATAGAGAGGCTGTTTCCAGTGAGACCCCCCGGCTCGATAATAGTTTTGCATCAAACCTTGGACATATAGCACATAACACTCGACAATTAAGACAAAGGCCAATTAGTGCATGTACTTCCTTGTCTTTCGGCTATCAACGCCACCACATGATGCATGATTAACCATCCCCCTCTTTTAACATTATTTTCACGAAATTAGTAAAATAACGTTAAAATTAGTGCACTTTCACTTCTGCCCCCCGAGCACCCACACATTTATACATTATATGCGCATACCAAAAACGGGGCGTACCATTGTGTATTATTATATGAAAGGCTAATGAGTGATGAGTTGAATGGAGGTTTTTTATGGGCCAAAAAGTGTTTACATCTGATGTGAGACATGAATTAAGGAGTGGGGGGGTTCAATTAGAGATGGGCATAATAACTGGTTCCAAACCCGACCCGGTGGAACCGACCTGGAACCGGTTCTGGTTCCTACCCGGCTAATAGTAGAACCGGTTCCGGGTTCAAAAAACCCGTAGGTTCCGACATGGTTCCACATTTTATAAATAAAATCGGTTCGTACCCGGTTCCTACCCGGACCCGGTGCGTACCCGGAACCCGGTTCCTACCCGGAACCGGTTCAGGGTATTACAAAAAAAAACCCGATATGCCCATCTCTACCGTTAACTTACACCTACAAGATATAAACCGAAACATAAATATTTATTAGAACCAGTTACATTGAACGAAACATAACTAAACCGGTTACATAAAACACACTAAACCTTCGAAGAACCGGTTCCGGATTCTTCACCCATTTCGTTTTTCTTCGGCTTTGTAACCGGACAATGACGATCGGTGTGTTTCTTTAGCGTGGAGTTGGCCGTAGCCTTCATGAACTCCCCACAAGCTTTACACCTTGCCATCTCGTGGCTATCACTCATTAAGCACAAGTCAAAGTGCTTCCAAATTGCGGGGTTTCGTTTAGTTTCCAAAACCATCACAACCTCGTCGTTGCACGCCATTTAAATTGTGGAAGTTTGAAGGTGTAAGTTATTGATTTTGGGATGCAAGGAGGCAAGGAATTTATAATCGGTTTCTAATAGTTTTGCAGCTTTTTTCATTGAATTGACCAAAGGAATCAGTTCCTAATAGTATTTGCATCCTTTTCCATTGAATTACTATTAGGAACCAGATCCTGATAGTATTTGCAGCTTTTTCATAGTAACCTTAGGAACCGGTCTTCTAAAGAACTGGAACCGGGTATTAAAAGGAATTGGAACCGGTTCCACCCCGACCCGAACCGGTTACACTCGGTTCTAGTTTTAATGGTTAAAACCCGGGTAGGAACCGGCACCGGTTACAACAAGAACCGGTTCCATTGACACACATTCAGGAAACGGGTCCGGTTAAGAACCGGTTCCGGGTATAAAAAGGAACCGATTATGCCCATCTCTAGGTTCAATGGAGGTTTCTTAACGGGCCCAAAGGCATCTTTAATTGTTTTCTTCATCATTTTCATTTTAACATCCCCTCCTCTTTTTCTAAGTTTATATTAATGAATTATAAAAATATCAACGTGTATAATACTAAAAATCACTACATCTCAAACGTATCATACATGAAATCTTTTATTTTAAATCCGAAATCAGGAATCGAGTACGTGTGATAGGTAATTTGAACCAAAACATACTGAACTTGATGCATATTATAACTGCATGCATCAAGATTTATATAAACTAAAAGCAAAAAAAAAAAATGAAATATAACTTGTATTTTTCAAAATAAATCAAAAGAAAAAAATGCCAAATGACCCTTCAATGAAACAAAAGAATAAACTAGGGGTTTAGGTGCATATTATGTAGCACGTGTGTTTGGGACTTTGGGTGTTTTTTCTTTTGGGTTAAAGGGGGTTCAAAGGCTCATTTTGTGGGCCGCTGATGTGGCCGAACAATGAGGCCCAAGTCCATAACAATAATGAGAAAAGGAGTACCAGTTGTGGCAATTGTGAGTCCAATGGAGATTCATATGGGCCCAAAAATGCATCAAACGAGTGTGAGACATAGAATGGAGTGGTCGGGTTCAATGCAGGTTACTTACGGGCCCAAAATCATCTTTAATTGTTTTCTTCACTCGTTTTGGTTAGAAGTGCACAAAAGAACCGGTTACTATAGTCGTAAACGGTTATTAACCGAAACCATAACCGATTTGTAACCTGTACGCTAGTGATCGGTTTAGATTAGAAAAAAGAAACGTCGATTAGGAACCGGTTTTAGATTTTAGAACATGAACCAGTTAGTACCGGTTATTTTTGACATTTTTTTGTTAACCGGTTATTATCACTGTTTTAGTTTTTTTGCCCATACATACATAAAAAGAAATAAAAACGTAGTTTATTGAGTTTATGTTATATATTTTGGTATTTTTTTTAAACTTTTTTGATTTTTTAGAAAGGTTAAAAAACCGTTTTTATACCTATTATAAGTTAACCGGTTTTTTTAACCTAATTGGTTGTAATAGCATACAGGTTTTTACAACGCAAAACCGGTTATAAACCTAACCGGTTATTTTTATAACCGGTTCACTTTTTAACAAAAAAAATATATTTTTTAAAGCAGTCAGAATATTTTTTTAACCGATTTATGAACCACTTGTTTTGGTTCTTATACTCCCTCATGTTTTCCAAGTTTAATTCCAATAACTATAAAAATTCTCCTTTCAAAAACATTAAAATTCTAACTAATTTAAAAAGATTATTAAAACTGAGATTATTATTATTATTATTATGATTATTATTATTATGATGATTATTATTATTATTATTATTATTATTATTATTATTATTATTATTATATATTATAGACAGCGTGGTTTGTAACCGCTCCTAAAATGAATAGTGACCGTCGGATCTCTCTAAGATTAAATCTGGACCACATAAACTCAAGAAAATATGTAGCAGTTATGGGAGGTTCAACACTCTCTCTCATACATTGGGGTGGTTTCCTTATTTCTCGCTAACATGTAGAAGACGTTCCCCACTTGGAACTGCATTCAACTGCCCACTCCCCCACCCATTTTAGGTATCTAAAGAGGTTACATGGGGTTGATGATTGGTGATTGGGGTCTGGGGATGATAAAAAAATAGGTTTCAAAATGAAAGCTCATGAATGAAGACTTCACTTCACACGATGCAAAAGTTGAAGGCCATCACCGTAGTCACCATTGTCACCGGAAGCAAGGTCTTCCATCGTCATCTCTGTCGTTCTCAAGTACAACAACACTGTCTGTCAACCCACATCTCCTACTCATGCATTATCATCATCATCATCATCGTTCACTCTCTCCGATTGAGCCAGAACCACCACCCTCTCGCCAATTACCATCACATCTGCCACACCGCCATCTTCGCATCACCAGGTAAGTAAGTGTCACTTAGAATATGTAATCATGGTGATTGAACTGATTAGGTTTTTGTACCAAATATGGGGGATTAATTATACAGTTTATGTATGTGGCCATTGAAGAACTTCATGACAAAGAATTGAAGGTATAAAACTATAATCTTATCATTTTAATTATGCTTTATTAGGGATGAAACTGCAGTGTGTTATGTAGTCTTCTTCTCGTCCAAGAACAATTTATGGCTTCCTTTTCATTGTAACCGTTTTACTTATGTTCTTTCTTTCTTTGATTGATTTTAGTTTCCTGTTCTTATTCAAGATTAACCGGTGGTTTCTGTATTGATTAATTTTTAAGATATGTGCCCAACTTCTATGATGACCTTTATAAATTAATGCATGCCAAGTGTTTGATAATATCTCAAGAAGAGATGAAATGTAAGCCACATGGAGATTATTTTTTTAGTTTATATAATTATTATGTTTTTGTAATGTATGGTGTACCATTTCAGATACTTATCAACAAGTAGAAGCTACATGCATGCTAAAATCAGCAGGAGGAATCTCAAGAACCTTAACATTATCAATATCTATCTGGCTTCATTTAATAAAAATGAATCCAATTATCTATTTATATATCAGAGCTTATTCTGTGTTTTGAATCTGTCGGTTCCAATGGTTCTCCGATTATCTGTGACAAGGTGATGCGAAAACAGCGGCTTCTAGATCATCACCATATTGAATTTTGGTAACTCACTGCAGATTGTGGATGCACGACCAAGAAACATAAGTCACAATGTACGTTGCTTAGTGTGCGGTAGTCAGTCCATTGAAGAATCACATGCCGATATCGCTGTTCTCAGGAAGGTGACTCTTTTCTATAGTTCATTGAAGCTCATTTTTTATATTAAGGGTGTTCATTCGTTAATTTGAACACATGCTCATCATGTTTTCTTCTATTGTAGCTTTATCACATCTATACTATATAATAAAAGAAACCAATAAAGGGACACTTGTCATGATTCTAGACCATCTATATAATTATTATTTAATTTAAATTATTAAATTTAATATGTTTAAAACATTTAAGAAATTACGTATAAAGTTCCATAAAATATATTATTATTTATTTATATCTTTATATCTTTATATTAATTACTAGGTTAGAAATTATATCTTAATTCCTTAATTGTAGATAATTATTATTTAATTTAAATTATTAAGTTTAGAGTAAAATGCACAGATAGTCCCTGTGATTTTGTAAAATAACATCTATAGTTCCCAACTTTTGGAAATTACACCGGAGCTCCCTATGGTTTGACAGTTTATTACTCGGATAGTCCCTGGAGTGGATGAGGGTTAGTTTTCTCAGTTAAATGGGTGTGAAATGACCTTAATGCCCTTACTGTATTAAAAATATTAAAATATTAAAAGATAAAGTTAACTCAAGTGGCCCCACCCCACCATCATCCCCACCCTCACCCTCACCACCTGCAACTCCCTCATCGATACACGCCTTCTTCGTGCATTTTACAAAAGTTGGGGACTATAGTTGTTATTTTACAAAATCACAGGGACTATAGTTTTCTCAGTTAAATGGGTGTGAAATGACCTTAATGCCCTTACTGTATTAAAAATATTAAAATATTAAAAGATAAAGTTAACTCAAGTGGCCCCACCCCACCATCATCCCCACCCTCACCCTCACCACCTGCAACTCCCTCATCGATACACGCCATCTTCGTGCATTTTACAAAAGTTGGGGACTATAGTTGTTATTTTACAAAATCACAGGGACTATCCGTGCATTTTACTCTTAAATTTAATGTGGTTTGACAGTTTGTTACTCGGATAGTCACTGGAGTGGATGGGGGTTAGTTTTCTCAGTTAAGTGGGTACATTTTTTTAGAACTGATAATTTAAGACCACTATTATTTAAATAAAACTTGGGTTATTAAATGTATGTTCACATGACTGTTAAAACTCGTGAGAAAGTCGATGATACAATCTGTCTTCTAATCGATGGTTCAAATGCTTACATATTTATAAACTTGACAAACATCACAAGATTTGATCATACATGACACAAAATTTTGTTTGGATATCAGAAAAGCATCTTAAGAATATCGTTTTATAATTGTTAAATTTTCGTTATTAACTATTTGATTTTTTATTTACTTAACCCGTGTAATACACGGGGTTATAACCTAGTTAATTATTTATAAAAGATTAGAAAGATGGCGTGTGTGCAATATGGGGTAGCTCAATTTGACGTGGCCTTTTTGACTTATACTAAAAATGACCCAGTCCGAAAGAATGATGCAGAGTCTTATATTTTAGTTGCTTTTCTTATGCTCAGGTCTATTGCAACCCACAGGTACCTTAAAACAGTGTTGAAATTTTGCAGGCATACTTTAGTGCAGCAACTTTGCATTCAAATGAGTTTTTGGATCAATTGGTCAAATGTGAAAACAAATTCCAAATACTTATCAAGATTGGAGTAAGTTAAAAAAATGCCTAGCAGGTAGGTTCTTGATGCTTTCTTTATTGTTTAGTATTTTGACATTTTTCTCATTTTAATGTGTGGCATGTGATCTTTTTCATCAGGGTATATAATCTAATCCGGGTTGATTTGGAATTCAAGGTACAAGATGTTTCAAGTAGTGCTTACTTTTAGTTTTCTTTTGTAATTGCTTCATCAGGTCAGTCTCATCTTCAACACGTTCTAGAGCAAGAAGGCGCTATGTAGGGTTGGAATTCTCAACGTCTTCATGGTATAGCGAGGTTGGTGATCCAATAATCAATGTATACATTTCTGTGTTCTTAATTCATCACATTAATATTATGTGTGTATGTTTACAGATATCGAATTTTTTGTGTAGTATTTTGTAATATTCGAACTAACACAATCAACTTTGTTTTGCAGGATAATATACCAAGTACGATTGTAAAGTAGATAAAAGAGACATTGTTTAAGTTAACATCAAGTTATAATATAATTATATAAACATCCATAAATGGCTATACTCCCTGTTAGGTTTAAAACTTTTGCCAATATTCAGATCGTGGGGCATGTTTGATGGGAGGGTAGTTCCACAAGCAAATTAAATAATATGAAGCCTGCATATTGTCCATTGCCACTTCCACGGTTGACGATTGCGAGAAATTGGCACCACCATTCGACCACGCTCTGGTAATTCATCTTTTCAGAAACCTGACTCGAATTTTTCAACGTATTTATGGTTCCTCGGCAACGCCATCGCTGATTTGGTTGTAATATATGATTTAGTTGCCATGATTCTAGGTCCACCACCACCGGGCGTGATAGGTAACATAATTTAATAGAGATGATGAAAAGTAAATCTGCAACTATATTTGATAAACTGAAGAAGATAATACAAATACTAGCCAGCGAAGTGGTCCAGGGCTATGCCCTTCTCATTGCATAAGCATGAGCCTAACAACTTACTAATTTCTCTCCCTACTTTCTATAATGACTAATGCCTTATTTATAGGAGTAGTAATTACACTAACCCCCCTTCACAATTACAATATACTAATAAGTGTGCAATTTCTATCAAGTGCTTATCAATACTCCCCCCTTTAAAAAAAGTCTTGTCCTCAAGACTTTGATCAGAAGCGTGTCCCGGACTCCCCGTAAACACCTCCTCCGATGAGTCTTCTGGCGGTCGAGGCTGCCCATGCACGACCCATAAGTGCCACGTAGCCGAAAATGCCAATCGCATTCCATTGAAAAGATGGTGAGACAATGAAGCATTTCCCCTGTCAAATGGAGCTTTTCCCGTCTCATGCAATTTCAAAAGAGAAAAAATCAGGCCCACCATCATTTTCTGCCCCACACCACGACCCAGATCAGCATAATCCAGATCCACAACTGTTTTCAGCCCCACATCGTGACCCATCACTGGTTCAGAGCCCAATTTCCAGTATACAATATCATATATGGCCCAATTATCCCAAGTCGACATCAAACTTCCCTGACCAGACGACTTATCTTCAGAGCCGGAGATGAGCACAGTCAGTTGAGCCACAGGAGACGAAGATCCATAAGAAGAGCTAAGCGATCGCATATTATCAGCGCTAAACACATCGGATTGTGAAGTATTGATCGGAATTTTGTCAGATTTGGATCTGACGGAAGTAATTGACGTACCTGGAGTCGGCAAGTTAGAAGCATATGCTGAAGAACATGAATCTGTATGGCTAGTCGACATTAAATGTCTTAAGCCACTCAAGCGTTCCTCAGATCTGGACACCAGCGCCTCCAATTGAGCTAATACCAATCCAGTCGGCAATTTCTTCTCATGTTGTCGCATCCAGTTGAGCATAATTTTACGAAATTCAGCCGACTCAACACATTCTTTTTCCAATGAGTTCAACGTGGATTTGAGTTTGGTAACATCGCTCTGTAATTGGTTGATTTGAATGTCCTGAGCATCGATTCTAGCACTTGTACATGTGTCCATGGTGAAAAAAAAAACAGATCTGAGCAATTGAAATTGAAACAGAATAGATATGTGAAATCAGCGATGGCAATGAAATCGGAATTAAAATCCGAGACTGAATCTGGAAATTGAATAAAAAATCGGAAGAAGTTGAAGCGGAAATTGAAGCAGCGAGGAGAGGCAGGCAAGCAGATCTGAAACGAATTGGATCTGAGATCCGAAGGTGACACAGAGCCGCAAATGGAAGATAGATCTGATTGATTTTGGAAAGGAAACTGGAGACCGAGGAAGGAGCAGATGTCGCAATTGAAGAATAGTGACTTTGCAATTAAAACAGAGGAATAAATTGAAGCTGAAAGAGACGCTAATTTTGAAGAATCACCTGAAAGTGAAGATGAATGGAGAGCAGAGTAGGCAAGTCGGACCAATGATAGGTAACAGAATTTAATGGAGATGATGAAAAGTAAATCTGCAACTATATTTGATAAACTGAAGAAGATAATACAAATACTAGCCACCGAAGTGGTCCAGGGCTATGCCCTTCTCATTGCATAAGCATGAGCCTAACAACTTACTAATTTCTCTCCCTACTTTCTATAATGACTAATGCCTTATTTATAGGAGTAGTAATTACACTAACCCCCCTTCACAATTACAATATACTAATAAGTGTGCAATTTCTATCAAGTGCCTATCAGGGCGGCTCCGTTTTTTCAGTCAAAAAAGGAAACTAATCGCCATTTGCACATAACTCATAAAAGTAAAGGTCCTTTGTTAGATCATAGCACATATAATGAGTTATTTGGGTTATTGTTCTTCTCAAACGGGTCAAATAAATAAAGGGTTGTAAGTCCCAACCTCCTGTATTGTTTTGTAGAGATATTGTGGCATTAACAACATGCTTTTAATTCTTCTTGCAGAATATAGTGAGTGCGCCCGTGTTCAAAAAAGCAATCTCAAATACTGCTTAGGTGCTGGAGCTTCAAAGCAAAAAAAAAAAAAAAAAAAGGTGCAGTCGTGCATGTGGTGAAAGGTTGAAAAGCAGGAGGCAAAGGTTAAGAAAATCCAATATGTAAGGGGAGTGGGGGTGGTCACTAGTGATAGAATTCCATCACTCACAATATCCAATCATGTTCCGCCATGTCAGCAACCATTTTTCCATCACTCACAACCTTTTTTGGTGGCAATGGTCATCACTCACCACCACACCCAACAATTTCCCCCAACCAACAATTACCCTCACAAAAAAAACCATCACGCCGTGAAGAAAATAACGAAATCGGGAAACCGTTGAACTATCACGCGTTATACTTGGAGGTGGCGGTGGGAATTTGTGATTTTCCACGCGTGGAAAATGTCTATCACGCGTTGATTTTGTTCCGCCCCCAGTGGCCCAAGCATGGGCCAAGTTATGTCAGGTTTGCTACACCTGGCCTATATATTTTGAGTTTTTAATGAATAATTAACACTTTAAATATTATTATAGAAAGTTAGAAACCATAAATTGTAATAGTAATCAGATTTGTTTTTAAAAAGGTGATTTAGATGTGTATATGCATTAGAAGTACACTTTATAAAACTTTTACCCCATTAATCCCTTTGATTGCTAAAATTTATGATTTTACCCATTTGACCAATTAGGGATAAAATATATCCCAAATCTATCCATTTATGTGATTTTTGTTGCAGGCACAACCTTTTCCTTCATTCAGCTCTTTTGCTTTCTAGGAAAATACCTACATTACTTAGTGGCATCAAAGTAATTTTCATATATTTTAGAAGCATTCTGTAGTCTTTTGAATATGTACAGTTTGATTATAGATAAGAAACATTATGAAGGAAAATACCTATCTTCATGTAGTAGCATCAAACTATGTTTACTAAAACTATATATTAGAATGTAGGAGGCTTTCACATACTTGACAGACATTGTTTTGGTGAAAAATAATTAGTTTACTCATTTGATCTTTTAGGAATAAAAACTATAAACTAAGGGGCTGTTTGGTAGCTTCTTAATGACCATTCAGATGCTAACTCTTAAATGGGTCAAAACTACCTCCTTTAGAGCACATGTTAATTTGTTTCCGTGTTTGTAGTCCCATATATATGAACCATTTGATCAACATTTCACACAATTTGGCTCTTTTCTAAATAGATAATGTAATGCAAAGAAAAAAATTATGTAATTATGACGATAAAAAAACCCATCCACCGGACGGGTATAGAACTAGTTATTATTAAGTAGTGAGATTTTTATGCTGTCGCAACGGTTTCGATCGGTATGGTTTTGTGTGTTTGGTTTCTATTGGGTTGTAGGGGGGTTCAAAGGCTCATTTTGTGGGCCCTTGATTTGACTGACAATGAGGCCCAAGTCCATAACTACGCCTGCAAACGAACCAAACGTTCGGCGAACAGTTCGTGAACCGTTCGGCGGGAAGTTCGTTTGTGTTAGTTCGTTTATTAAACAAACGAACACGAACAAGAAATTTCGTTCGATTAGTTAAATGAACAAACATGAACAGAGGTCGCGTTCGTTCATTTATGTTCGTGAACGTTCGGTAATATGTTCGTTTGTGTTCGATAGTTCGTTAGTATTTTTAGGTTTTATATTTTATTTAAATACTTCAAAACTTTGACAAATAAAATATTTAATAAGTGTTAGTGTATTAACTATTTTGTTCTTAAATGCTTGTTTGTGTTCATTTGTTTCCATTTGTGTTCATGAACATTAGTTTATGCTCATTTGTGTTCATCAACGTTCGTTTTCGTCTGTAGCCTAAAGTTAACAAACGAACACGAACAAGTACTGATGACGGGGGTAGCCCAAGACTAAATAAAATGACTAAATATGTAAACGCTCAAAGGGTTAAATGGTTCAATGGTTGAAAAGCTGTGAGGTGGGGAAAAAGCAATACGGAAACAGTAGCCAGTCACATCCAGGGATTGCTTCACCAACCCACAGCCGCAAAAGCAATGCAGGTCTGCAGAGCACACGCTATTATCCAGGGGTCAAAAGGCTTCAACCACCGAAAGGGAAAGCCCCTCGCTGCAAGCAAGGACACTAGTCAAATGAATGCCTCTTTGGGAGATGTCTTCTCCTATATAATTGACACTTCATTTACTGAGTTTGGACATTCTTGGCCAGGCCTGTTTCCTTAAACTCTAGTCATTCATATCGAGTACTTGCTTTATGCGAGTTACTCACTTTCACATCCAACATACACATTCCGTTTGCTCCCACATCCGAATCTGAACATACTTCAGAGGAGGATCTTCAGCAAACAACAACAATAAACTTGTGAACCTCCTTCCACGTCTTGCAAACGTGAGGGGACCCCACGACCTGCGTTAGGCAAAGTTGAACCCTTCAACCCTTTTGCCTAACCAGCCCAGCTACCATCCTTGGTCTCTTATTTGTTGCCTCAACAAGTTGGCGCCCACCGTGGGGCTACGCCGCTATTTCTCCTCAAAAAGACCTAGTAGTGTAGCTCTCTTCACTTAAAATCACCATGTCTGAAAGTGGATCTCCGGGTGAAGTAAATCAGATTCCAAACACCTCAACCCCGGGTAGTAGCCAAGCTCATGTGGCTATACCAACTTCTTTCTCAACTCCGGGAAGCACACCCGAGTTCCTCACCTTCAACACACCAACTCCGTCCAGATCCGGAGTTCCTTCTCCCAATATCGGTGTCTCTGACGCCCCAACGTGTGTTGAACTTACCCCCGAGGGGGTTGCCAACAATTTCCTGGAATTGAGGTCTCTTCTCAACCAGCATGTGAATAGAGAAAGAGAAAAGGGGGTGAGGATCCGCCTAGATTATGACGAACCAGAACCAACGTTGTCTCCCGGACCACCTCCCCCTCCTTTTACAACTAGAAATGAGGCTGGTCCCAGTAATCCTCCAAACCCTCACCCATATCTGTCCACAATGACAAATCCCACAGTGCATCTCATCTCATCTTCTCTTCCCAACCGATTACTGGTGGTGCTCCTTTGGGACATGAGCTAACCCTTGACCAGCTCCTACAGTCCCCAGTAACAAGCTTTCTAGCATCTACAACAACCTCATGGGAGCAAGCTCTGTCCGTGCTCCCTTTGGCACGAAGTGCTGTTATGAGCACTCCCCTTGGAGTAAGCTGCTCAAGTGCACCTAGAAGCCTTCAAGGCTTCAACCTCATGCCCTCAATGATGACCCAGATGATGGCCAACTTCCCGTGGCAACACTTTATTAATCATGTGCTAGCCACTCAGGGAAACAACGGCAATGGCAATGATATGGGTGCAGGGGCTGAAGAAGACCTGGCCAAACCATATAAGCCAAGTAACCTTTCATGCTTTTCACAGCAAATAGCTGATTATGATTTTCAAGCGAAGATCAAGATGCCTCCTCACATCAAAACCTACGATGGGACTGAAGATCCTGAGGACCATCTTCAGATCTTTACCGGTGCAGCAAGGATAGAGAAATGGTCAAACGCTGAATGTTGCCTAATGTTCATGTAAACCCTTGTTGGATCAGCCAGAATCTGGTTCAACGACTTACCTGCTCGAAGCGTTCGAAGCTTTGACGACCTCAGCAAGGGTTTTCTGGCCAATTTCTCCCAACAAAGGCGATATGTTAAAGACGCAACAGTAATCTTCCAGATAAAACAACGTGAGGACGAAAGTATTCGAGCGTTCATTGAACGATACAAAAAGGAAGGTCTAACTTATGTAGGGGCAGATGAGAAAATGAGAGTGGCTGGTTTCATGAATGCCATCACCTCTAAATATCTCACAAGAGATTTCAACAAGTCCCTGCCCAAGACCTTGGAAGAAGCTCTCGAAAGGGCTGAAGCCCACATCCGGGGAGAAGAGGCGGTAGACATTAAAGAACAAAGGAAAAGGGGATCTAGCTGGCGAAGCAATAGTCCAGCTAGAAAAAGGGGAAACTTCAACTCCTATGACAGGCGGTCAAAGGGTTCAGACCCTCGAAGGTCTGAAGGCCGGAACCCTTCAAACAGGGAGAAAGGCATAAGTTTCACACCCCTCACAAAGACCCCTCAAGAAATCCTCGCAACGGAAGAAGTCAAGCAAAACTTTCGGCCTCCTAGGCCTCTCCCCAAAAGCAGAAAAAATGAGAACTCCACACAATATTGTGAGTTTCATGAAGAAAAAGGTCACCACACCAATGATTGCTTCCAGCTCAAGAAAAGGATTGAAGAAGCTGTTAAGTCCGGAGAACTCGCTCATTTGGTAAAGGGAGTCCGGGACAAAATGGCTGAAGGAAAAGGCAAGGAAGTCAATATGGTGGATTTCGATGGAAGGGTTCCTCATAAAAGACGGCGGTTGGAAGCTTGGGAGCTTCAGTGTGTCTGTTCCCCCCCAACGGAGAAAGACCCTCTCTCTAGCCCTCTTGTAGTAGAAGCTACTGTAGGAACGTTGCAAACACACAGGGCATACATAGACACTGGGGCAGCTACTGAAATCATGTTCGAAAAATTCTTCAACCGTTTGAGTAATGAAGAACGTTCAAGGCTTCAACCCTCCGGAACCTCCATAAAAGGTATTGCCGATATACCCCTCAAGCCTTTAGGGCAACTGACACTTAATGTTCGTTTCAGCGAAGGTCAGAAGGAAAGAATTCAACCACTCACCTTTGTGGTTATCAACATACCTTCAAGCTATGATGTAATCATTGGAAGGCCAGGGCAATGTGCATTCTACATGGCCGTGTCTGTTGGCCATGGCACGGTTAAATTTCCCACCGAGAGGGGTATAGCAACCCTTCAACCCTCTCAAGAAGCATACCTGGTTGAAGGTGAAAGTTCCAAAAGTGAAGAAGATAAGCAAAGGCTAATCATAAATCCTAAATACCCTGAACAGAGAATAAGGGTCAATCCAAGCCTTTCACAAGAAACTCTCTCGTATCTTGAAAAGTTGCTAACACATTACAGTGATGTTTTCGCTTGGTGCCCCGAGGACATGACAGGCATTCCTCGGAACATTGCTGAACATGAGAATACCACCGGATGTCAAGCCCGTGGTCCAAAAGAAAAGAAGTCTAGCACCTGAGAGAAGCATGGCCGCTTGCCAAGAAGTTGAAAAGCTTGTGTCAGCCGGCATTCTCCGAGAAGTCAAGTACCAATCATGGGTTGCAAACCCGGTCATGGTTAAGAAACCAGACAACTCGTGGAGGATGTGCATAGATTTCAAGGATCTTAATAAGGCTTGCCCTAAGGATTGCTATCCTCTACCAGAAATCGACCTCAAGGTTGACTCCCTCACCGGTTATCCTTTCAAATGCTTCCTTGATGCTTACAAAGGGTATCACCAGATACTCATGAAAGAAGAAGATGTAGAGAAGACAGCGTTCCACACTGATAAGGGAATCTTTTGTTACCAAAATATGCCTTTTGGACTCAAAAATGCTGGAGCAACCTACCAACGTCTAGTAGACAAAGCCTTTACAAGCCAAATTGGTAAAAACATGGAGGCATACGTCGATGACTTGGTAATCAAAAGCAAGACGGAGTATCAAATGCTCGACGACATTCAAGAAACTTTCAAGAATCTCAGAAAGGTTAACATGAAGCTCAACCCTGAAAAATGCTCATTTGGGTTTGAAGAAGGAAAGTTCTTGGGTCACATTGTTGGGAAGCAAAGCATCAAGGCCAACCCAAACAAGGTGAAAGCGGTTCTTGAAACCAAACCACCAAAAACCAAGAAGGAGGTTGAAAGCTTAAACGGGAAGCTTGCAGCCTTGAAGCGTTTTACCTCCAAGTTGGCTGAGAGATCTCTACCCTTCTACAAAACGCTCAAGAATTGCTCTGATAAGAAGAACTTCAAATGGACCGATGAGGCTGAAGAAGCCTTCAACCTGATGAAACATCTCGCTTCCTTACCAGACATCGCAGCTCCTGAAACGGGGGAACTAATTTCAGTCTATTTATCAATTGCTGAAGAGGCCATAAGTGCAGTCCTCGTCATCGAACGGGACAAAGCTCAGGTACCCGTCTATTTCTTTAGCAAAACTCTAAAATTGGCTGAAATCAAATACCCGCCCCTTGAAAAGCTTGCCTTAGCCCTAGTTCAAACAGCTAGAAGGCTTCGAAGGTATTTCCAAGCACATCCTATACAAGTGGTCACTGACCAACCTATTAAGAATGTGCTTGAAAAACCAGAGAATTCGGGAAGACTGGCCAAATGGGCAGTGGAACTAGGTGAACATAACATCACCTACGTCCCACGAAAAGCTATCAAAGCCCAAGTCTTGGCCGATTTCATCGTGGAAATCCCGAACCAAGCAATCACTGAAGTAAACACTACCACCACTGAACCCTCCAACCCTGAAGCCTGGAAGCTTTTTACCGATGGGGCTTCAAGTGTTGAAGGGTCAGGGGCGGGGCTAGTTTTAATCAACCCAGAAGGGTTGGAATTCACATATGCTCTCCGTTTTGATTTTCAGACCACCAATTACGAGGCTGAATACGAGGCACTAATAGCTGGCTTAAGGCTAGCTAAAGAAATGAAGGTTGAAAAGCTTGAAGTGTTCACAGATTCGTTGCTAGTCTCAAGCCAAGTAAATGATAGCTACATAGCTAAAGAGCTCAACATGAAAAAATACAGAGAAAAATCCAAGGAGCTGATGAGTACCTTCCAAGCATGCAACATCAAACAGATCCCCAGATCTCAAAACAAAAAGGCTGATGCCCTAAGTAAGCTTGCATCTCTTACTTTCGCCCACCTTACCAAGAAGGTGCTGGTAGAAGTGTTGAAGGCTCCATCAATTGATGAATTGGAAGTTCAAGACGTAGTTACCGAGGAAGATCCAAACTGGATGACTCCCATCAAAAAGTTTCTTAAAAATGGTGAATTACCCAATGATCAAGTAGAAGCTAAAAGGGTTGAAATCAAGGCAAGGCAATATGTACTACAAGGAGAAACCCTTTACAAAAAGGGTTACCTTGCTCCCTTGCTAAGATGTGTGGGTCCTGAACAAAGTAAGTATTTGATCAAAGAAATTCACGAAGGTATATGCGGAGCTCACTTTGGAGCCAGGTCGGTGGTTGCAAAGCTCATGAACCTTGGGTATTTCTGGCCCTCAATGCATCGTGATACAGCTGAACAGTTAAAGAAATGTGATGCTTGCCAGATTCATGCACCAATCCCAAAAAGTCCCAAGCATGACTTGGTCCCAATAACCTCGGCATGGCCATTCCATAAATGGGGAATGGACATTGTTGGCCCATTTCCCCCAAGCAAAGGAGGAGTAAAATTCTTGCTGGTAGCAATAGATTATTTCACCAAATGGCCCGAAGTCAAACCACTTGCTAAGATCACGGGAAAGCAGGTCATTGACTTTGTTTGGGAAAACATCATTTGCCGTTATGGATTGCCGGGAGTACTTGTCACTGATAACGGAAGGCAATTTGCTGAGAAGCCTTTCAGCGTTTGGTGCAAGGAATACAGAATCGACCAGGTTTTTAGCTCAGTGGCTTATCCGCAATCAAACGGTCAGGTTGAAAGGACGAATAGAAGCATAGTGGAAGGTATCAAGACAAGACTGGGAAGATACGAAAGCAACTGGCTTGAAGAATTGCCTAGTGTCCTATGGGCAATTAGAACAACCAAAAAAAGAAGCCATAAGAAAACACCCTATAGCTTGGTATTTGGGTCCGAGGCTGTGATCCCCGCTGAGATAGGAGTTGTAACCCAGCGAATCATCAACATGGATCCCGAAACAAACCAAAAAGAGACCATGTTGAATTTACAACTCCTAGAGGAAGCACGAGATCAAGCCGCAATCCAAGAAGCCAAATACAAGCAAAAAATGGAAGCCTACTACAACAAGAAAGTCAAGAATGAACGATTCAAGCCAGGGGACCTGGTCCTCAGAAACAATGAAGCTAGCAAAAAGGAAAATCAAGGAAAGCTTGGCCCAAAATGGGAGGGTCCATATACCATCATCGAAGCACACAAGGGTGGATCCTACAAGCTAGCAGATTCAGATGGCAAAAGGCTTCCAAGGCATTGGAATGGCAAAACCCTGAAAAGGTTCCATGTTTAGACAGGAAAGTTTGGTTTGTATCAAAATGTATTTCGAACAACAACATGAACACCTTTTGTAAAAAGCAAGTATTGCTTGAATGAATGAAGTTTTTTTTATCAAACTTGTCTTGCTATCCTAAGATCAGGTTGAGAACCTAGCAAAAAACTCCATGGCAAGGGCCATGTAAGGGGATGAGCTCCCAGGCCACATCGCTCAATATGTTCAAGGGTTGAATGAACCTATATAAGGGGTGAGTTCCTAAATCAATACAACTCCATGAGACTTGTTAAGAAAAAATAAAATTGTCTCATAGACAGGTTTGAACAACCTACACCAAATGTTCCCTAAGCCTAAAAATTTATTCAACAAACAGGCTTATAAAGTCAAGTGAAGAACAAGGAAATGATAAAAAGGATATGTGCTATGTCTTCTTGTTAAAAATACCAAGGCTAAGTGACTGCAGCACTGAACCCTTTAAGGTATAAAAAACATAAGGACAACACAAACTCGACAAAGACAGAGTTACAAAAAGACAAAGAAAATCTAAAAGAACAATACAACTTAGACAAAAAAATTATAAAGATACAAACCAAGTCAGATCACAAAACTAAGAAGCATTCAAGGCTTCAAACCCTCCCGGGTAACAACTCGAAACCTCAAAGGCTTCAACCTACTAACAGATAGCCAAAAGGCTTGGAAGGTTAAAGCCAAACAGACTGCCTTAACAAAACAGGCACAAAAACATAACACAAAGAAAATAGTTAAACATCATACCATATCAAAGAAAGCCCTAAAAGACTTTCAAACACAAGTTAAGGCAAGTCCTAGTAACTTGCAAGTTTAACTATTGTTCAAACGGCCATACAGGCCTTAAACACAACCAACAGGAACCTTAAGGGTTCCTGAAAACCTAATATTGTTCAAGTTAACATTACAAACCATAAATTGTTTTTCAGTGCTAAGAAAGCTACGAATTAAGCATCAGCAGAGGACTTGGAAACCCCGGAACCTTCACCTTTGACCCTTTTTGTTTTCTTCAGCTTCTTAACCTTCACACCCCCATCACCACCTACCGCTGAAGCCTCCAAGCTTGCATCCTTTGGAGCATCCGGTTGACCCGAAAGGGTGTCATCACTATCTCCTGAGTAGGATCTCTTTTTTGAAAGAGAACCCAAGATCTCAGCACAGACCTTCTCATTAAGGCCTTTCGGTTTTAAGTCCTGCAACACAGTAAGAGGCTTACCAAAACAAGCAGAAACTTGGTGGATATAAGGGTAGGTTAGTTTCTCCATTTGCTCAACGGAGCCTTTAAAGATATCGGAAGCATCAGGACGAAACATGGGAGATTGTTCCAAAGGATAACCGGATTCATGAAGCTTATAACCAGCAATAAGGCCTTGGTGTTTCCCCAGGTTGAGCAGCTTAGTGTAAACTTCACCAAGGGCAGAGTTGAACTCCTTGGAATGTAGAAGGTAAGTAACAACCTGCTGGAAACCTTGCTCAATTAACCACTGATTGTCAGCGGTAGAACGAGCAACTGAAGCTTTCAACCCCTCCTTCTCCTTACCAAAAGCCTGCTGTTGAACAAATAAAGCTTTCCGGTCAGCCTTAAGCTTCAACCGATCGGCCTCAAAGCTCTTTTTCAAGTCACTCATCTCAATTTCATGCATCCTAGTCAAATCACTAACCTTCTTGTCCCACGCTGCTTCTTTCTCACCAAACCCAGCTATCTCCTTTTTCATCACAGCAATTGAAGATTTCATCTTATCTTTCTTCTTGGAAAACTCTTCATATTCTTGCATCCTCTGACGAAAACGAGGAATCCCTTGAGGAAGCATAGCAGCAAGGTTACAAGTGCTCAAAATCATGCGGGACAACATCAAGTCATCATCCATCCCAGCAATGGTCTTGTGAACTGAAGGAGGAGCAATGTGACTCAGAGCATCTTCACAAACAGCAGCATCCTTAAAGCTGTCATCATTCTTCACCAACCAATTAGGCACATAAACCTCTTCCGGATCCAACCCTTCAACGTCCCTGCTTGAAGAACCTTGAACAGGGGTAGCAACAACCTTTTTTCCTGAAACCTTCTTACCATGAACAACCAATTCCTTCTCCTTCTCAGCACCCGCCTCACCACCTTGATCTTCCGAAGCTTCAATATCATCACTCAAATCCACTGGTTCAGTAGAAGTGGATTGAGGACCAACCTTCAGCAACCGACGGGAAGATCGACGGGTTGAAGACTTGGGAGCATGGGACTTAGAGAAACCTTTGACATTGGAAGTGCTAATATAACCCGAGCCCTCAAACCTTTGCTCAACAGTCCTAACCACAACATTCTCACCAGGAACAGACGGAACATCCCTAAACACAACATCAGAAGTGTCGTCACTCTTAATGAAATCCAAAGCAGACATGACTGCAAATAACAAAACAAAAACACATAAGGCATAAGTCAAGAAAAATGCAAAAAGGGGCAAAAAAGGAAAATGCATACCCATGCCACTTCTCATAAGAACCGGATCCCGATCAACATTTCCCCAAATTTTACTAACCCCTAAAAGAACTAGTAAATGTTCAGGAAAGGGACGAACCCTCGAAGGGCATTCCTGGATGGCTTTAAGAAAAACATCATTCAACTCAGATCCAGAAGGCTCCGGATCATTAAGAACGGCATCCGGTTGCCTCCACACCATGTTGAATGGGACAATAGTATCGGAAACCCAGAAAAAGCGATCCTTCCAAGTCCCAAGTGTTGTAACCATAGACGAAATAAGGCAAGAATCAACCTTGGATGTTTCAAAGGTGAACCAATCGCCATTTTTGGCCAAACGAAAAAACCGGCGAAAAAGTAACAATGAGGGATCATATCCAAGGGCACGGCACAAAACCTCAAAATGCAAAACCCTAGCCATACCCTTCGGATGAACTTGCCCAAAGGAAACCCGATAATATTCTAACAAATTCAAAACAAAGAAAGAAAAGGGATAACGAAGATTCGAAAACTCAAAGTGACGGCAGTAAAGAGCAATCGAACCAGGGGTCGGTTTATCAACAGAAACATCACAAGCAGGAGCAGTTGGGTTAAACTTCTTATCAATACCATATTCCACACAAAATAAGTCTACCTCCTCTTGTGTTAATCGGGAAAAGGATTTTGCTAAATCCTTACGAGCACCCATTTTTGAAAATATGAAGAATGTAAGGAAAATGCAAAGGAAACCGAAACTAACCTTGGAAGAGGAAAGAAAGGGCAGGAGAAGAACTTGATGGAACTATGTAGAAAGTGAATAAGAAATGCAAATATAAAAGAAATTAACCCAAAATAGGGGTAATAATGGCAAACAGTAACTTCTGCAAAACCGCCACCCTATGAACTGCCATACATCAATCAAATCAGTTGTCAGTTATTTAAAATTCAAATAATAACTGCCTACAACCCTTCAAGCCTTCAAGCAACGAACCCTTGAAACCTTTAGGCAATAAAATACACGCATAAAAGTCAGAAGTCTTTGAGCTCATTCCCCAAAAACCTCTGACTTGGGGGGCTGATGACGGGGGTAGCCCAAGACTAAATAAAATGACTAAATATGTAAACGCTCAAAGGGTTAAATGGTTCAATGGTTGAAAAGCTGTGAGGTGGGGAAAAAGCAATACGGAAACAGTAGCCAGTCACATCCAGGGATTGCTTCACCAACCCACAGCCGCAAAAGCAATGCAGGTCTGCAGAGCACACGCTATTATCCAGGGGTCAAAAGGCTTCAACCCCCGAAAGGGCAAGCCCCTCGCTGCAAGCAAGGATACTAGTCAAATGAATGCCTCTTTGGGAGATGTCTTATCCTATATAATTGACACTTCATTTACTGAGTTGGGACATTCTTGGCCAGGCCTGTTTCCTTAAACTCTGGTCATTCATATCGAGTACTTGCTTTATGCGAGTTACTCACTTTCACATCCAACATACACATTCCGTTTGCTCCCACATCCGAATCTGAACATACTTCAGAGGAGGATCTTCAGCAAACAACAACAATAAACTAGTGAACCTCCTTCCACGTCTTGCAAACGTGGGGGGGGACCCCACGACCTGCGTTAGGCAAAGTTGAACCCTTCAACCCTTTTGCCTAACCAGCCCAGCTACCATCCTTGGTCTCTTATTTGTTGCCTCAACAAGTACATTTCCTAAAACAAATGAACACAAACATAAAATCTCGTTCGTGCTCGTGAACACATATATTTCTTAACAAATGAACACGAACAAGGTCTTGTTCGTGTTCGTTTGGTTCGTTTGCAACCCTATCCATAACACTAATGAGAAAAAAGTACCAACTGTGGCAATTATGTACTGTTTTACGAAAGATATGTAGTGAGTTCAATAGAGATCCGTATGGGCCCAAAAATGCATTAAACGAGTGCGAGACATGGAGTGGTCGGGTTCAATGCAGGTTACTTACAAGCCCAAAATCATCTTTATGTGTGTTTTCTTCACTCGTTTTGATTCTTTTGCTCCCTATTTAGGATTGTTCACGTGTCGTGTCGTGTCGAGCCGAGCCAGGGGTAAACTCAGGCTCGGACTGGATTTGAAACCTAGCTTAAGATCTAAGTGTGAGCTTGGTTTGGTTTTTAACTGAGTTAGCTCGATTCGGTTTGGTTAGACTCAAATTAAAAAAAAAATACGTACCTTCTAAAACTCAATAGTCTAAAATATCACTCAATGGTTTAAAAGAACATATCTAAAATAAGTTCAATAAGCTAAAACCAAATTCAACTAAATATAAAATAAGTTGATTAGCATCCTAATCAACCCTCAAATATGTCATAAACTTTTAACTACAAAAGAATTTTTAAATTATTAGATAGTTAATATAAACTTCCGATAATTATATATAGGAATTATATTAGCCAATGATCTCTAGATCAAGTGGTGGAGGACTTGCATTTCTCTTGAGAGATGCAGGTTCGACTCCCACTTGGTGCAGAGTGAGGCACTGGTGGGCAATGATAGGAGACCCAGGGAAACCTGGGTTGGATCCTTGAGCCAAACGGGTTTTACCGGTAATTCTACTGTCGTGCCTACGGGCGGGTGGGTTACCGGGTTTTCCCCGGAATTGGTGGTGGACTCGGGTTACTCTCGGAGTACTCCGTTTGTCCAGTGGGTGCCCCGAGAGTGCTCGGGATTGGTTATTTTGGCCGTTCAAAAAAAAGGAATTATATTATAATAATAATTATAAAATTCAAAATTTTATGTTCACATTGTATTTAAATACTAGTAGTCGGGCCCGTGTAAAACACCAGTAGTTTTAGTAACATTTTATTATATTAATTAGTAAGTAATAAGTAATTATCCGATCCTACTTTAACACTTAAGATCATTTCATCAATTAACCCTCTGTTAGGAGACCCATACCAGAAACGCAGAACGGTTCCGGTCAGAACGGCACTGGTCGGATCAAAATACTACGGTCCGGGTCAAAACAAAACAAAACAAAACAAAACAAAACTATACCCTTTACTGCAACCTTCTTTATCAGCCTAAAAACACTTATGTGTCTTTTTCTTTCTCATGTGATATCTGATTAATCAAAGTCTTTGATATTCTGTCATCTCCATCTCTATAAACCTGAAGGCTAAAACTGATCACCCCCGGCAAAACTCATACCCGTATAAAAGTTTGTCTTTTTTACCTGTTATGAAACTGAGCCGTTTACCTCATATCGATCTATTATCCAATCAACCATAAATGTAAAACTACCTGCTAAAAAAAACAAACGTATAGATAATGAAACCAAGATGACAAACTCGGTAAATGTTTTGAATCTAACAGGTCAAACGGGTCTAGTTTTGAATCTAACGGGTCAAACGGGTCTCATTAAAAAGGACATGTTGTATGTAGTGTTAAAAGTACTCGATAATTTCAGACCTCACTTGCTTGACGGAGAAATCCAATATTTTACTACCCAACTTTTATGATCATACATCGTCCTGATCCTTCATTTGCTGTTGATGTAGCAGACCCACAAGCTGATTTATCTCAGCCTTTTCTGTCTTCAAAGCCACCATTTTCTTCCATTCCCACTCTATATATATCCACCACTCAAATTATTAGCATGGCACATCAGTTGACTTTTTACAAAGTCAATTATATCTTTGATTATTATAGCCAAACACTATACTAATGCAATCAGAGATAATATAAAATCTAAACCAAATCAATAAGAAACCTAATAATATGACAGAACCAAACATAAAATAGTCACATACATGTCCCAGTATTGAGCTTGAAGATAGACCTTGTATACTTTTTGCAAACCTACATTAACATAAGCAACAAAAAGAATGCAAACCCACCATAATCAAGATATATACTGATCTAATGCACTCTATAACTTTATTATTTCAGTTTCATGCTGGTTAAAAGGTCCGAGTGCCTCAAATATCCACTTTTTTGACATGTTTGATCGAAAATTGAACACATGTCAACAAAATTCCGTTAACCTGATTTATATCACAAATTTTGGTAGATTACATATAAGTAACATTAATTTGAGGTTCATGTAAGATGTAACCAACTAACTTTTAACACTTTAGTCCCTTATATTTTTAACTTACTGAACACCTTAAATACTTATGTTGAACAAATATATATACGGGTTAATGCTGATTAAAATGAACAAAAAATTTAGCGGTTCAGTCCCTTAAGATTGAAATATGTATACCTACAAAACTATACCGCTAGTGACCAAGGTTAGTGTAATAGATCAGAAATGTATAAATGGTTGAAATATATATACGTAAACTTACTTTTGATTATTTTCATCTTCACTCAACTCCGATTGTGATTCTTTTGCGAGCATTCCAATCCAGTGATTGTTTACGTTAAATAATGTAGCGGCTCTTAACCACTTTGTCATAGTATCCATAACTTATTCTACATTTTTCATGTGTTTCGTCATCCAAAAATTCAACTCGCGGATAAATTATTGAAAAATGTACCATGTTTAACCTCATAGTTGACTTTTGGATGATGCATGTGTCTTACTCAATTGTATCATACACAGTACTATATAAGTTTGCGAAAGTACATTCTAAGCCTTGAAGAGACACTGCCTAACTCATTAGACACTTTAAAAACCATGCATACCACATTTTATTAGTCAATGAATGATTATACAATTTTTAAGGTTAAATATATGTACTGACAGTAGACACAAAATGAGATGGTACTAAAACTTGTTATCTATAATAGACAACTGTATACTTAGATTATAAGTTAATACATCACTTACATAAGTGTACTCTAGATTGTACTCTAATTTGTTTCTGTATTCAGCACTCAGTGTTACCGCTTCAATCTCGTTGCTTTGCAAATCTACCTGTTGCAGTTGCTCACCGATGCTGCTGCCCATATTCAATGTATCATTAAGTTCATTGTTCTTGTTAGGATCTGGGGATGTCATGATTGTTTGATAATAATGAACAAATGGATGAACATAAAACAGAGATTAAATGCGGCAGAAATGGAAACAAACTTTATAACACAATCAAATAGAAATAGTTTGCAATAAACACATGCTTTTCATTAGTCAAAAGATTACAAAGATGCATTACAATCTATCAACTAACATACATGCTTACATACTAAACTCCCCCTCAACCTGAGCTCAATGGTTGATCGTACAAGATGAAAGGAGATGAGCAAAAAGCTCGAAGCTCAAATAGAATAGTACAGATACTGTTCTATTTATAGTACATATCAAACCACTGAGCATCTAGTGCTGACGTCACCTAGACAGTGACATCTAACAACGTGTAACAAACTCTAAACACTGATACACTAAACACTGTTACATAAGAAACACTAATACATAAATACTGATGTTGAATCCGCTGTAGATGCTGAACCACTGCTGTTACTGAGCAGTGGTTTTCCTTTGGTTGATCAGGCCTTGGGTACATCAGTGCTTGTCTTCAACAGGGCTTTGTCTTCAACAGTGGATAGGCCTCATCAGCCTTTAAGTTCATTAGTCTTTATAAGGAGCAGTGATTAGTTATAACAGTCCTTAGCATGATCAGCTGTTATAACCACTGCCATGGAGGGAACTTAGATCAGCATTGCTTATTGTGGATCAACTGTTGGGATCCAGTTTTGGCTTTCCATATCATCTATTCTTTTCAGGCTTGATTGCATGATCCAACAATCTCCCCCTAGAACAGATGATGCCAAAACTCTTCCTTATTCTTGATCTTTATTCTCTCATCAGCTTTTCCCTGATTTGCCCTTTGAATTGTAATTCAAAGTTCAGATAATCTTCATCATCCTCATCCCTACACAGTTGAAGTTCTAACAGATCTTGGAGGTCAACTACACTCAGACCTAGTGGATCTTCCCTTGTTATGTGTTTAACTTCTCCACTAGACTTGAGCAATGTTAATACGTGGGTCTTTTGATCAGACTTCCACTTTAGTATTTTTGAGTTCAGTGGGTTTCTTGGGAGAGTTTTTATTTGTGAGGAGTTTGGTGATGAAGGCCTGCTCATGAATCTCTTGGCTTTTTCTTGTAGCTTGCTGAGTTAGGATTTTCTACCAACATCTGCTTGATGGCCACTTTCATTATTTCGGATTCTCTTTGTGCCTCTTCTTCTTCATCCATCTGTTTTTGCCTCTTTCTTTGATAGAAGGCAATAGCAGATGGAACAGTGGGTTTAGCAGATCTTTTAGTTGGTTGGGTCTGTTTGGTTGAAACCTCTGATGCTGGATAATCTGGCTTTTTAGGAATAGAGGGATCTTTCTTTCTTCTTTCTTCCAATTTTTTGTATGTCTCTATCACTTTAATCTCTGTCCACCTTGTGATTTGATTCCTTGAGCCATAATTTGCAGTTATAAGCTCTTCCTTCATTCTCTTCAATTTCAAAACCCTTTCAGGTACATTCTTTTTATACTGGGACCAGACTGGTGGGGTTGGTTTTATTTTTGAGTCATCAAGCATCTTTTGTATTCTTTCAATTTCTTGCTTGAGCTCACTTATGGTCCAGTCTTTGAATTGATACCTTTCTGCCTTATATTTCTTGTTTTCCATGATATGCTCAATGTAATCTTGCCTTAGGCTTTCATCATCTCTTTCTGATAACTGCTGACAAAGATCTTTTGAAAATTGTTCTAATGTTCTGACTTGGCTAAGCAGATATTGCAGATTTCTCTGTATTTCTTTATCAGATTTTCCTTTTGTGTCTCTTTTTGAGATATTCTCTGCTTGTTTGACTTTCAGTTGAAGATACTCATCAATGTTCTTTGGCAAAGGATAACCATGAAGAGATGGAAGGTTTTTCTTTTGAGGATCATCTTCAAAATAGAAGGATTTAATCTCCTCTCTAACTGCTGGAAGATCCAGAGGATATTTCACTCCCAAAGGAACCAAGGCAGTCGTTTCCTCAGTGGTTTGAATTGAAGAGATTGAAGTAAGTTTTTGCACAGTGGATAGGATCAGAGGTTGTGAGGATATTGGAAGTGGAGAAGGTACAGTGTCATCTTCAAGTATGACATTTGTTTTCCTCCTTCTCTTGATTTTTGGTGTGGTTGGAGGTGTTGAATTTGGAGGTGTATCTGTGGATTGAGTGGTGGTTGGTAAAGTGATGAAAGCATTGGTTAAAACAACATATATTGAAACCACTGATGTATCAACAGATGTTGATGTACCAGGTGCCTTAACATCTGTTGGCTTTGTGGTTTGAGGTGAAGAACTTTTAGGGATTTCAGTGGATTGTTCAATGATTTTGGAAGGTGTGGAAAATGGGTTGGCTATCCTTTCTGGTAGTTCTTCTTCTTTTTGAAGTACCCTGGTCTTCCTTTGCCATTAGAACTTTCTTTTCCTCTGCAAATCTTACAGAACCCTTTCGTTCCATTCTCTCTTTTCCTTTTGCTTTTTCTTCAGCAAATAGGTTGAGAGTCACATCAACCTTTTTTGTACCATCTGGTTTTGGAATCTCTACAACAGGTTTAGCTTTTGGATCAGGCTCTAGGTGTAACCCTTCCTTTCCTTTCTCCCCCTTTTTGGCATCATCAGTGTTTATATAGATAATTGTAGGAAGAGAAGTACCAGTGGTTTGGAGTAACTGAGCTTTGATGGCTTTAATATCAGCTTGAGTGTCCTTATACCTTGCATCCATCAAATTTCTGAAAAATTGTAACTGGATTTCATGTTGTTGATCAGCATATTTTCTTTGTTGATGAAGCAGAGGTTGTAGGAGTTGCCATAGCTCACTTGTTGTGGTAGCAGATGATGAAGCGGTGGATTGAGATTTTGAGGATTGTAATAGTTGTTGCAGCATATTTTTGATATCTGCCACAGATGTTTCAATATTTGTAACTCTCTCCGTCAATTCCTGATATCTTAAACCATCACCCAAGTTAATGGGATCATCTAATTTCCCACCAGCAATGGTTGTATCAGTAGTTGAACCAGTAGGAGTCTCCAATGGTTCATCCACTGATGTCCCTTTTTCTTGGTACTGGGGACTTCCCTCTGTTGTTGGTACCTTAGTGATCACACTAGTGGTTAACTTGAACACACCAGTGGATACCTTGATAGAATCAACAGTGGTTGCCTTCAAGGGAGTCTTACTTATGTAACTACTGTCCAGGTGTAAATCAGTGGATTCAACACCTGTAGTAGCTGCTCCACTTGAACTACTGACAGGAATTTCATGAAACTCCTGCAGTGTAACCTCCTCAACTGTTTGTGGGATAACCAATTGAGGAATTTCAGACACAGCCAATGTTGTGGTTGTACTCTCAGTAATGTGTTGGTGAGATGGGATGTTTTGTGTCTGAAGCTCAATGGCATCAAACAAAGGTTTTATTGATGGTAGAATTTGAGATGTGGGGATGGGAGTTGAAAGAGAATTTGCCCCGGGAGTAGGGCTATTGAACATACTCTCAAGTGAGGGTAATGCATCATAGAGTGGTGTCCCTGTGCTTACAACATGTTCCTTTTGTGAGGAAGCAGGAGGAGTTGAGGTTTTGGGTGGAGATCTCTCCAACTGTTGTGAGGAAGTAGCAACAGTGGTTTCTAGTGACTTTTGTGTTGTCACAGAGTTAACTTCTGGGATCTTATCTTCCAGAAGACCTGCTTTTGATGGGTTGGTGGGCTTTTTGGATTTCTTTTTGGTCTTTTGGTAACTTTTGGTGGGGGTTGCACAACAGTGGTTGTGCTGCTGTGGTCACCATGAGCAGTGGGCTCAACAGCAGAAGTCTGAGAGGTGACGGGTGGTCCATTGGACAACCCTTTATGATGTTAAAAGACAAGTTTTTCCCTCATTTAATTGTGTAATTATCTTGAATTAGATAACTACGGTTGCTTATGTTTCAGGTGCGGTTCGGGGAGCTTAAAGTGGATAAAACGCAGCTGTGGACGGTTTGGAGATGAACGGATCGAGGGTGGAACGAAAGATGAAACAAAGCACAAAAGTCAGGTTGTCACCGTAAATTACGGTCCCACCGTAATTTACGTTGGACCTGAATTTTGCCATATTCTCACAGTAAATCAGGGGCCAACCACCGTAACAACATTATGTGCACCGTAACTTACGGTGTCACCGTAAGTTACGGTGTCACCGTAAGTTACGGTGGATTCCGCGAACAAATTGTAACTGCCATCATTTATTCAGTTTTATGGTGTCTTTTGGGATATTCTCATCATTGGTCGGTTAGGGAAGACACTAGGGGCGATTTTGGCTGTTCTTACTTGGTTCCAAACAATTGCTAACATTCGGTTTGTGTATTCGATTCGTATGAACATTAATCGTTGTGTGATGATGATGTACCAAGTCATGCGTGGCTAAACTTTTGGTGATCATCCTAGATGTAAGGTTTGCTTTTGAAACACTATGTTTGTGCTTGAATTTCTAGAATAATAACTTTGAATGTTTGTTTGAGTTATTATGGTGTTTAGATATTTGTTTGTAAATTGTTGATTATTGTTTGATGTTAATCTAAACCATACGTTCTTGGTGCCGTTGGCAATCGAGATATCATGGGAGGGGTTAGGGTTGGATAATTGTCAATTGATCATCGAGTAACAACCTCGCATTTTATAATCCGAGTACTTAGTTCTCTTTCATCACAAACAGATAATCAAACACGAGCCATGTCTATGTGGTTCTTTCTAGTTAAGCATAAACATTAGTGTGGATTAAAACCTGAAATCTAGGATGGTCGCTTGTTCCTAATCTGTTTACAAAAACACTCTTTGATTTGCAATTTAATTAGTTAATATTAGTTCTTAAAACCAAAACAATCAACTCTTGAATTTTAATTTTTGAAATTTTAGTTTAATCTTAGTTTAAGTGCAAAGCTACATAATCGACACATTTTCCACATACTCCCTGAGTTCGATACCCATTTACCGCTATCTATAGTAGTTATTGGGATTAAATTTGCGTGACCACGACAATCACGTCAAATTTTGGCGCCGTTGCCGGGGAGTAGTGCGTAACGTGTGTCAGTTTTTTTTAGTTTTGCTTTGTTATTTTCGGGTTTACACTGGTGTGTTTAGTGTGCAGGTTCTACAGGTGCATGCATACTAGAGGCTCTCACAAAGCGTCACCATTGTCATTTGATCCGGAGATTGAAAGAACATTAAGGCAAAATCGTGTTCTAGTTAGAGAAAACAGAATTGTTGGTTCACCTACATCACCCATCACACCACGAAACATCATGCAAGAATCTCAATTACCACCCACAACGGGTCAAACGACCTCATCATTTATACCTACTTCCACACACCCATCACCAAACACAACCATACCTAATACCACTACAATTCCTACTCCACCTCATGACACTACACCAACCAACACCACACAACCGATTACTACTCAAGTCGAACCCAGTTTGACCTTTAGCCCATCTACTACGATTCCACCACTCACTCATTTCTTTCCAATTTCAGGGCAATCATCTTCAACCTATACAGCACCACAAGGCTCAACTGTTGTCCATACTACCTCTACATTTAGACCATCCAACCAGTCGGGTTTTCAATACTCGACCATTCCATTTGGGCAAACTTTGGGTATAGGGGGAGATGGATATGAAGAAGGATACGAAGATTTTGAGGGCTATGATGAAGACGGGTATGCTTATGGGGGTTATGGTGATCAAGGAGATTTTGGTTATGTGCCAAGCCAATCTCAAGGGATGGCAAGTGTAGGTGGAATGCCACAACAACAACTCCTACCACAACATATTCGGCCACTACCACAAGGACTACAAGTGCAACGCCCTATACCATTGCAACAAGTTCGGCCGCAAAACGTACAACCTCAATTTCAAAGGCCGATTCAACACCAACCGATACCACAACAACAATTCCAACCACATGTACCACAAGGGCCTATACCAAGGCCAATGGGTCCTATTCGACCAAGGGTTAGGTTGGGGGTGCCAAGAAGGCATTTTAGAGAAAATGCGAGGGGAATTGAAGCGCATTTTAGGCCAATAATCACTCAAAATCCCTCACCGGTAGTTATTCCTCACAATGATCAAGGGAGGACTTTTGAAGTTAGAACAAATTCTTTGCAAAGTTTTCCGAAATATAAAGGGCTAGCAACGGAGGAACCGTATTTTCATTTGGAGGCCTATGACTCAATTTGTAATACTCTTGGGAGTCAAGGTTTTTCGGCCGACGATGTCAAGTTAGTTTTGTTCCAGTTTTCTTTAGAGGACAAGGCAAAGAAGTGGTTCTACACTTTGCCTTCGGCATCTATCTATACTTGGGCGGAAATGCAACAAATTTTTCTAGACGAATTTTACACCGCCCAAAAGACTAATGATGCTAGAAAGGGGTTGAGGAGCTTCCAACAACAACATGGTGAAATGTTCCATGAGGCATTTGAGCGATTTAACATGATGATTAAGAATTGCCCTCACCATGGGATTGAACTTTGGGAGTTGATGAATGCCTTCCACGAGGGGTTGAGTGCCGAAGATGCTCGTGATTTAATGTCCATTACCGGTGGGACTTTTGGTACAAACTACGAGAATGATGATTGGGAGTTCTTGGAGAACATGGCAATTACATCAAAGAGAAAGGCTCAAGCATCGAGGAGAGCGCGACCGGCCATAGCCCGACCTCAAGTGCACGCAATAGATGATGGTAATGTTCAAACTACTAACCAAATTTATGATGTTTGTGCATTGTGTAATGAAATAGGTCATGCGGCTGAAAATTGCCAAGTAATGGTGGAAGGGCAATATGAAGAGGTTCATGCGGTTCAAGGTCAAGGAGGGGGTGGTAGAAATTTCAACAACATGAATTCTAATACCTACCACCCCGGGTTGAGGAACCACCCAAATTTTCGGTATGGGTGACGTGACCGTGTCGTCCCGATCAGTCAAAAACCCAATTAAACCTAGGCAGCTAGGGTAAGTCGGGTATCGAATCCACGAAGAGCATGTGGTCAGTATCGCACGACCCGTTCGATTAGTTAGACTATTTACAAATAATGTACAAAGTGATTATGAAGATTGCTATTTTTATTTATTTGTTTGGTTTTTAAAATAAATCGGAATGAACTGACAAATTGATGTTATCGAAATCAATTGAATATTAACTAAAATTGTAAACTAAAATACTAACTAGAAAGTTGAAACAAGAAATGAGAATACGGATCACGCTCGGTTCGATAATTGCAAGACCTAGGGTTCCTACATGTTTTAATTCAACTCAATTGCATACGATTAGCGGATTTAGTGTACCGTGACTTAGGTGCCAATAACTATCAACGTCCCGAAGAACGGACAAGAATGCACTTTGTAATCAACACAAGTAAAACCTAACCAAGACAATGCATAACTACACATAACCATTTCGTAAAGTCATAACTTTTAACATCGTTCGACAATTTACGAATACGAAACAAATGTAAACTATTGTCAAAGGTTTCAAAAATCAATACAAATTGTCACAAAGTCAAATCAAAATACAAATGTATAAACCCTAGAAATCTTACAAAAATCTACACCGGGGTGAAACCGAAAAGACTAGCCGCTCATGGTTGGTTGGACGCGATCACCGGCCGACAAACACGAACACGAAGCCATGACCTTGAGCCTTGAGGAGTGGAGGTTAGGGTTGAAGGTGATGATGGAAGGTTGAAGATGGTGGAATAATTGAGGGTTAGGGATGGTGGAGAATGGTGATTTTTTATTAGGGTTAGGATGAAGAAGTGTTAGTGGTGCCAGATGGATGTTCGAGAGGTAGCTGATTAGATAGGTGTTAGATGATCTCAAAAAGATGCTCCAAGATGGTCTTGTAACCTTCTCCTACTCGTAACTCCTCAATTATGGGGTCAAAGTATCATTTAATTCGTCAAAAGCACTCAAGAAACGAAATCACGCGTCAAGAAGATCTAGAGCCCGTCTCCGACGGCCAGTGGGCCCGTCGCCGACGGCCCTTGCAAAATCCAAACTCAACCGACGCTTTAATTCCCTGGTTACGAGCATGTGTGGCCGACGGGGCTTTCCCAATATTTCGTGAAGGAGTCCAGCCCAAATCCGATGATATGGAAGTGTTTTTGAGGGCCCAACAGTCCTATCCTTTGCTGCCAATAATAGATCATGAAGGAAGTAGTCTTGAATGATGGCTCATCTCTTTTACATGTGTTGCCGCCAACATAAGTCTGCCACAACCATGATGTTGATCCTTTAGAGTGGTGAAAAGATGTTTCATACATATGTGTGTAGCCCCCAATGTTTGCACGTGATTCCTCCTCTTCTTTTCTTGTGACTTTTATTTTTCAATATAATAATCCCCCAAAAAAACAAAGAATATTGATAATGAGAGATGTTGACTTCGTGTGCAACAAAACAAAGGATGTCTTCTCTTCTTCTTTTTTTTATATTATGATGATAGAAATAATTAATGCCTCCACTTCTTTTTATATGTTGTGCATCTATGTTGATGATGTTTATTATTACTATACTGTTGGCCATCAAAAAGTAACTTTCATTTATTGACAAGCTAACCCCCTGCATTTCAATCTTTGATATTTCTTGACTTCCAATCACCATATCTTGACCCGAAACCTCTAGCGAATAATCACTACGCTCTCTAACTTCGCCGTATTATGCATTTTACCTGCAAATCCACAAGCTTGCGTAGTCAACATATTCAAAGCGTATAATCAACTAAACGGCCATAAACATGTAATATAACACACTTAAACATCCGGGTTTCACACACTCCATCACATCCCCACACTTGTCGTTTGCTTGCCCTCAAGCAAATCTGTTTTTCACTTTCACGTGGGTCGAACGAAAAACACACTCCCCATTCCCGAGACTAAGGTTAAGGTCTATTGTCATGCCCGGTTCAAACTTTTTACAATATTCGACATATTTAGCAGTAAATGACTAATCATGTAAAGATGATTATCCAAGATTAACCCGCCCTTAAAACTCGCAATTCATACATATCCCTCACAATGTTCACTCCACTCGGTTTACAAGTTGGCTAATTTTATTGATATATTAGCACTTTTGAAATAATCACTCAAACCGATTAGAACACGTACCCGCATAGGCTTGCAACTCAATCATTCTCCACCACCGAACACGAATACTAAGCACAAGTCATAAGGTCTTTGTAAGGGTTGTAACGGGGCTAAGTTAAGGGTATGGAATAGGATTTTTTTTTAAAGTGGCTAAGGTGATGAAAACTCAATTTTTATTACAAAATAACTAAGCTAGACACGACTATCTACAAACATCGAACTAGAAGGCAACAATTTTTCGCCTTTTATTCACAAACTAATAACTCATATTTTTGTATTTTTTTTCAACAATTTTTCTCTTCTTTTTCACAACGTTTTCTGAATTTTCGATTTTTTTTTTCGCAACAACTATACAAACTTAAGCTCCTATAATCGAATTTTCATCACACGGGTTTAAAAAGAAAAGGTTTAAGGCTATGGGCTATAGGGGTTGTCAAACGAAAGGATTAGGCTCAAAGTGGGCGACTAGGGGATAAATTTTTGGGTAAGGATATATAAATGGTGTAAAAGGAAAAGGTTTACCTAATGCCTTAATCATTCTTGTGCTTGTATTCGGTCTATGGTCTCAAACGTATAAAAAGTTGCAAGTTCTACAATACATGACTAATGGTCCACTCAAACAAAGAAACATAAATATGTAATTCTATGATGTAAAAGTGGCTCAAAACCTCACATATATAAGGGTATGGTATGTGACATGCATGATATGCTAGTTTCTTAGGCGGATTATTCCCAAATAACCACCCGTTAAATACCCTTCATGTTATTAATTTGAACTTGACCATGACAAAAGACCAAATGGGTTGTGACATCCCTCGTTGACTTAGTTACTTGTGCTTTAAGATCGCTTTTGAAACAAGATATTTTTGAAAAATTTTTAAAATTTTCCCCCATCCCCACACTTGAGGTAAACATTGTCCTCAATGTGTAGTATTTAAATGAACGGGTCAAAATCGAAAACTTTTACTACTCCCCCATCCCCACACTTGAGGTAAACATTGTCCTCAATGTGTAAGAACTAGAGTTTTAAAACGCACAAGGGACGTGACACGGCTAACCTTCCCAAAATTTCAACCCGAAAAATAAAAGTACAAAATACAATCCACTTATTTTCTAACTAAAAAAAATCAAAAGTAAAAAAAAAAGAAACGTATGCACCTGATTTTTTTTTTTTTTTTGCTCATTCCTCGTGTGCTCTTCTTCTCTTCAAGAAAGCGGTTGTCCCACGAACACAATATACCTACAAATCTTAACCCTTGTGTAGAAGCATGCTTCTCACAACCATCAAAATTTGTTAGTTACCTAGTTCTACCACTTTTATGAAAATATTACCAAGCCATACGTTATTTCACTTTGATGTATGTGGAAAATAATTTACAACAATAACAAACCTAACTCACTTTCGTAGGAATCACGGTTGCATTTAGCTTATGCAACAAGCCCTTTTAAACCTCCCGATAGCTCGGGAGGACGAGAGGTCTCGTGAGGGTTATATAGGGAACACACCCACAACGTTCATTTAACTACTAAAAAAAAAATAAAACAAATAATAATACAAACTCTACAACAATCATACCTGATTTACCTCTCATGGTGGTCGAAGTGCACATTTGCCTACCGAGTTTCCAACATACGCTCGGTAGTTGGCATGCTGGATCCATTCTCTTTTTATTTTATGCGGCATGCGTAGTAAGCTACTTTGGGGTGGTTTCTTGATGAAATGTCCAATGTCTTGCAAGACTACCCTTCGAATCCTTATACCCGAACCCGCATCCCCAACTTTGTTGGTTGGAGTGATAAGTATGGGAGAAGGATGGATATGAACGTGGGCATCTTTCGGATCCGACTCGTCTCGCGGTGTGATGTCTTCCGCTTGGTTCATACATTCATTTTCTTGCTCGGGAAGATCGATAACCTCTTCCACCACATCACCATCTACTATTGTACCATTATCCCAAACCTCTTGGTCTCGCCTAAGTTGGGCCATCTCCTCGGTTAGTTGACCAACCTGAATAACCAAAGCCTCAAATGATCTGTCTCTCAACTCGTCTTTCTTTTTCATTTCTAGCATCATGTCCATGATCGTGTCGAGCTTAGAGTGTAATGAATCTTGAGGCTCCTCGTATGTCGGTTGAGGGGAGTCATCATAATAGTCATCATACTCCTCCTGATAACTTGAGAAATGTGGCAAGTCAGGTTCATAGTTGTTGTAACCCCGTTCTTGCTCATAATGGTACCCCGTCTCTGCATAGTAGTATTCTTGATAATTTGGGGGTGGTGGTGGTCTACTGTATGGAGAATGCGAGGATGGACCATTGAAATCTCCATAATCCGCCCTCCTATAATCATACAGTCCGCTGAGGTAGTCTTCCCGATCCTTGTTGGCTTGAACTTTTGCGTGGAAAATGGAGCAATCTTCTAAATAATGCTCTCCGCTTCCGCAACACTCACACGGATCATCATCTACCCAATTCATATTGAAAGATGGTACCTGCAAAACATGTACCTGTAGAAACAAACTCGACCACCCAAAGTAAAATCACAAGTATACAAGAAAAAGGAAAGAAAATAAACTAAACTAAAATCGAACAAGCAATGAAATACTAAGCGCACTAGCTCCCCGGCAACGGCGCCATTTTGACGTGACCGTGTCGTCCCGATCAGTCAAAAACCCAATTAAACCTAGGCAGCTAGGGTAAGTCGGGTATCGAATCCACGAAGAGCATGTGGTCAGTATCGCACGACCCGTTCGATTAGTTAGACTATTTACAAATAATGTACAAAGTGATTATGAAGATTGCTATTTTTATTTATTTGTTTGGTTTTTAAAATAAATCGGAATGAACTGACAAATTGATGTTATCGAAATCAATTGAATATTAACTAAAATTGTAAACTAAAATACTAACTAGAAAGTTGAAACAAGAAATGAGAATACGGATCACGCTCGGTTCGATAATTGCAAGACCTAGGGTTCCTACATGTTTTAATTCAACTCAATTGCATACGATTAGCGGATTTAGTGTACCGTGACTTAGGTGCCAATAACTATCAACGTCCCGAAGAACGGACAAGAATGCACTTTGTAATCAACACAAGTAAAACCTAACCAAGACAATGCATAACTACACATAACCATTTCGTAAAGTCATAACTTTTAACATCGTTCGACAATTTACGAATACGAAACAAATGTAAACTATTGTCAAAGGTTTCAAAAATCAATACAAATTGTCACAAAGTCAAATCAAAATACAAATGTATAAACCCTAGAAATCTTACAAAAATCTACACCGGGGTGAAACCGAAAAGACTAGCCGCTCATGGTTGGTTGGACGCGATCACCGGCCGACAAACACGAACACGAAGCCATGACCTTGAGCCTTGAGGAGTGGAGGTTAGGGTTGAAGGTGATGATGGAAGGTTGAAGATGGTGGAATAATTGAGGGTTAGGGATGGTGGAGAATGGTGATTTTTTATTAGGGTTAGGATGAAGAAGTGTTAGTGGTGCCAGATGGATGTTCGAGAGGTAGCTGATTAGATAGGTGTTAGATGATCTCAAAAAGATGCTCCAAGATGGTCTTGTAACCTTCTCCTACTCGTAACTCCTCAATTATGGGGTCAAAGTATCATTTAATTCGTCAAAAGCACTCAAGAAACGAAATCACGCGTCAAGAAGATCTAGAGCCCGTCTCCGACGGCCAGTGGGCCCGTCGCCGACGGCCCTTGCAAAATCCAAACTCAACCGACGCTTTAATTCCCTGGTTACGAGCATGTGTGGCCGACGGGGCTTTCCCAATATTTCGTGAAGGAGTCCAGCCCAAATCCGATGATATGGAAGTGTTTTTGAGGGCCCAACAGTCCTATCCTTTGCTGCCAATAATAGATCATGAAGGAAGTAGTCTTGAATGATGGCTCATCTCTTTTACATGTGTTGCCGCCAACATAAGTCTGCCACAATCATGATGTTGATCCTTTAGAGTGGTGAAAAGATGTTTCATACATATGTGTGTAGCCCCCAATGTTTGCACGTGATTCCTCCTCTTCTTTTCTTGTGACTTTTATTTTTCAATATAATAATCCCCCAAAAAAACAAAGAATATTGATAATGAGAGATGTTGACTTCGTGTGCAACAAAACAAAGGATGTCTTCTCTTCTTCTTTTTTTTATATTATGATGATAGAAATAATTAATGCCTCCACTTCTTTTTATATGTTGTGCATCTATGTTGATGATGTTTATTATTACTATACTGTTGGCCATCAAAAAGTAACTTTCATTTATTGACAAGCTAACCCCCTGCATTTCAATCTTTGATATTTCTTGACTTCCAATCACCATATCTTGACCCGAAACCTCTAGCGAATAATCACTACGCTCTCTAACTTCGCCGTATTATGCATTTTACCTGCAAATCCACAAGCTTGCGTAGTCAACATATTCAAAGCGTATAATCAACTAAACGGCCATAAACATGTAATATAACACACTTAAACATCCGGGTTTCACACACTCCATCAATGGGAACCCTTCAAATCAAGCTAACCCGAACTTTCAAGGTAGCCAAGGTAACTTTGGTTCGCTCCAACCTTACAACAATCAAAGTGGATATTGAGGTGGGAACAACCAAGGCTACCAAAAGCAATATCAAGCGGGTCAAGAACAAGGGGGGTCTTCGGGTGGAAATGAGATGATGGAGATGGTTAAAAGCATGCAAGCGGAGATGCAAAAACGGAACCAACTCGATGAAGTTCGAATACAAAAGGATGAGGTTCGTGATAAAAGCATCCAATCATTAACAACCCAAATGGGTCAATTGGCAACCGATGTGGCGGAGTTGAAGAAAAACAAGGGTCAACTTCCTAGCGACACCAAGGTAAATCCATCACATGGTTCGTCAAGAGGTAATGTTAATGTTCATCATGTTAGTGTTTTAAGAAGTGGAAAAGAGTTTAAAGCTAATTTGTCACCCGAATTGGTTGAGGGGGTAGTTGAGGACATCACGGGTAATGATAGTGATGATGAAGTTTCACCGGTTAAACCTAAAGAAACAAATGTTAACAAATCGGGGTTGGGTGAAAATGAAAAAAGTGAAAAAGTTGAGGGTGAACCGAGTCAAGTCCCGTTTCCATCGGCTTTACTTGACCCGGGAAAGAAAAATTTTATTGCATCAAGAGGTCCCCAAAAAGAAGAGTTGTGGGACATGTTTAAACAAGTAAAAATTAATCTTCCATTACTTGATGCAATAAAGCAAGTACCCGCGTATGCAAAATTTTTAAAAGAGTTATGTACACAAAAAAGGCAAAACAAGAAGAAAATGCCTAAGCGGGTGGACTTAACCGGGCAAGTGAGTGCGGTTTTGAACGGGGAGCTTCCTCCTAAGCTCCAAGATCCGGGCACGCCATTGATTAACATACAAGTTGGTAATTTTCAAATGGCTAAGGCGTTGCTAGATCTTGGAGCCGGAGTTAGTATTTTACCGGGGGGCTTATATCACCAATACGATTTTGGTCCGTTAGCTTGGGTGGAGACAACGGTTGTTTTGGCCGATTTGTCTCATAAGCTACCTCGAGGGATGGTTCAAAATGTAATCGTTAAAATTGATGAATTTTATTACCCGGTTGACTTTTTAGTCTTGGACTACTCATCGGCGGACCTAAAGCAACAACAAAATGTAATTTTGGGTCGTCCATTTTTTAGCACCGCACATGCAGTAATCAATTGTAGATTTGGTACAGTCGATATGAATTTTGGAAATCGGAAAATGCGTTTGAATGTTTTTACTAACAATTCTAATGCTAATGGTGTTGATGAGTGTTTCATGGCAGATATAGTTGACGGATGCAACCCGCATGAGTATGAGGAGGATGGTTTAGATGTTTGCCTGTGTGATTTTTCTGAATAGGTACATGCTTATGCACTCCGGGTTGAAGAGGAAAAACAGGATGCCATGGCTTTAAAGGAAGGTCGACCACCATGGACTCACCAGTTCGAAGGCTTACCGACGGAAATAGATTCGGGTACTAAACCATCGTTAGAGGAACCACCAAAGTTGGAACTTAAAGACTTGCCGAGCCACTTGAAGTATGTGTTTTTAGGGGATAATGACACTTTACCGGTCATTATTGCCTCTAATTTAGAGTTGGCACAAGAGCAAGCATTGTTGGAAGTCTTGAAGGAAAACAAGGGAGCTATCGGATGGACGATTGCTGATCTCAAAGGGATTAGTCCATCAATTGTTATGCACAAAATCATTACCACCGAAGATGCCAAACCAACAAGAGAAGCTCAAAGGCGACTGAACCCGAACCTAAGAGAGGTAGCTAAAAAAGAGGTAATTAAATGGTTGGACGCGGGAATCATCTATCCGATTTCGGATAGTGCTTGGGTGAGTCCCACCCAAGTTGTGCCTAAGAAGGCCGGCATTCAAGTAGTCAAAGACGAAAGTGGTGAACAAATTGCCACCCGACCGGTTACCGGGTGGCGTGTATGTATTGACTACCGAAAATTGAATGCCGCCACTTCTAAGGACCATTTCCCGCTACCTTTCATTGACTAAATTATTGAAAAATTATCGGGTCAAAAATATTACTGCTTTTTGGACGGGTATTCGGGTTACAATCAAATAGCAATACACCCGGATGACCAACACAAGACCACCTTCACTTGTCCATATGGCACCTTTGCCTTTCGGCGGATCCCCTTTGGCTTGTGCAATGCTCCGGCAACTTTCCAACGATGTATGATGAGTATCTTCTCGGACATGGTTGGAGAGTCGCTCGAAGTATTTATGGATGACTTCTCCATTTTTGGCACTAGTTTTGATGCTTGTCTCAACGAATTACAAAAAGTTTTAAAAAGGTGCGTTGAGAAAAATTTAGTGTTAAGTTGGGAGAAAAGTCATTTCATGGTGCAAGAGGGCATTGTGTTGGGTCATGTAATTTCTGAAAGGGGAATGGAGGTGGATAAGGCAAAAATAAGGGTAATAGCATCTTTGCCACCTCCGAAAAATGTTAAGGGTGTAAGATCATTTTTGGGACACGCGGGGTTCTATAGACGGTTCATAAAAGGTTTTAGTGTTATCACCAAACCTTTATGTAACTTGTTATTAAAAGATGTTCCATTTGATTTTACTAATGAGTGTATGCAAGCTTTCACTGTTTTGAAGGAACACTTGGTCAAAGCTCCTATTTTGCAACCATCGGATTTGTCAAAGCCGTTCGAGATAATGTGTGATGCAAGTGACACTACCATTGGTGCAGTTTTGGGTCAACGGGTTGATAGAAAGCCGGTGGTGATTTACTATGCAAGCAAAACTTTATCCGAAGCGCAACTCAATTACACCACAACCGAAAAGGAGTTATTAGCGGTGGTGTACGCTTTGGATAAGTTTCGTGCTTATATTTGGGGGAGCAAAGTGGTGGTTTATTCGGATCATAGTGCGGTCCGATACTTGATGGAGAAGAAGGATGCGAAGCCCCGTTTAATTCGGTGGGTGTTGTTATTACAAGAGTTCGATTTAGAAATCCGAGACAAAAAGGGAAGTGAAAACGTAGTGGCGGATCACTTGTCTCGGATTCCGGTGGAAGGGATCGACAATGATAGTGAAATAAATGAAACGTTTCCCGACGAGCAACTCTTAGCCGTTTCCACCTTTGTTGCACCGTGGTATGCTCACTATGTCAATTATTTAGCCACGGATGCCATCCCAAGTCATTGGACCAAGAAGCGTCGACAACAATTTATGGTTCAAGTGAAGCAATATATTTGGGATGAACAGAATCTTTTCAAGATTGGGCCGGATCAAGTTATACGAAGGTGTGTGCCTGAGACAGAAGTGTTGGAAATTTTGACCCATGCTCATTCGTCCGCATGTGGAGGTCATTTTAGTGGGCACAAAACAGGCTATCGGGTTCTCTCATGTGGGTTTTATTGGCCCACAATTTTCAAGGATGCATGTGAGTTCGCTAGAAATTGCATAAATTGTCAAAAGATGGGAAGCATATCGAAGAGGGATGAGATGCCATTACAACCAATCTTGGTTGTAGAGATATTTGATGTATGGGGTATAGACTTTATGGGTCCTTTCCCGAATTCGAATGGCTTTCTATATATTTTGGTAGCGGTGGATTATGTCTCGAAGTGGATTGAAGCTATTGCAACACGAACAAACGACCATTCGGTCGTTTGTAAATTTATTCAATCCAACATCTTCTCTCGTTTTGGCATCCCGCGGGTTATTATAAGTGATGGTGGTTCGCATTTCAAGAACTTCAACTTTGGGAAATTATTGAAGAGGTATAGCGTGAATCACCGGATTGCCACACCTTACCATCCGCAAACGAGTGGACAAGTCGAAGTGTCCAACCGTCAAATCAAGGAAATTCTCATGAAGACGGTTAGAACGGATAGGAAGGATTGGTCGAGTAAGTTAGACGATGCATTGTGGGCATACCGAACGGCCTACAAGACTCCTATTGGCACAACGCCTTACCGGATGGTGTATGGAAAGGGTTGTCACTTGCCAATGGAGTTAGCGCATCGGGCACATTGGGCAATTAAGACGGTAAACGCGGATTATAACGAGGCGGGAAAGTTGAGAAAGTTACAATTAAGCGAGATAGAAGAGATTCGAGATGAGGCATATGAATGTGCATCGGCTTATAAAGATAAACTCAAGAAGGTACATGATGCAAAATTGAGAAAGAAAACGTTTGAAGTTGGGCAAAAAGTTTGGTTGTATAACTCAAGACTCAAGATGTTCGCGGGCAAGCTTAAAAGCAAATGGATGGGCCCGTATGTCGTTCGGAGAGTTGGGAGATTTGGTGATGTAGATATCCAAGATGAGCAAACATTGAAACAACAAACGGTGAACGGTCACCGGTTGAAGCCATACTTGGAAGGGGACGACATAAACAACTTGGAGCTTGACAAAGCGGGCTACATCTTACGCCCGGTCGATGAGGAACAACCGTGAGAGGCCCAGGTTTGGTAGTGTAAATAGTAGCATTTTGTTTTGTTTTGTTTTGTTTTGTATAGTTTGCACAATTACCGTATTTCCTTGAAATCCGTGTTTGAAACAAGTGTGGGGATATTCGGGTCACGAATTATTCTTACATTGTGTTGAGGACAACACGGGACTTTCGAGGGGGTAGGGTGATTTTTACACGTTTTTGAAAAAATTTAAAAACACAAAAAAATCAGAAAAACTAAAAAAATATACATAAAAATCGAGTTTTTGGCGAAGAAAAAATGCCCAGATAATACCGTAATTTACGGTATTACCGTAATTTACGGTGGGGTTAAAAACCAATTGTTCTTTACGGTAGAAATACACTGATTTACGGTAGGAATATGTTGCCAGATGCCACCGTAATTTACAGTCCACACCGTAATTTACGGTGGACCTGGCGAGTTAATGTTTCGTTCCGGTTTCTGCATATATATAAAAAAAAAAAAACAATCGGAACATGTGAATAACCCCAGCCACTCGATTTCAGTCCACTTTATCATCTATCTATCACCATCTATCATTTTCTCAAGTTCCCCACAAAATCTCCATAGCTTCTTCAACCTTCAATCACTCATAACTTTCTCAATTCTTGTCCAAACCAAGTGAAATTTAAGTCGATCTTGACTAATTTTTCACGTAGTTTCTGATTTTGCCAAGAGATTTACGAGAAAACGCAGTTTTCGGGTCCGAATTCCAAACCCTAGTCCGAAAATTTTTGGGGGTTTTTGGAGTTTTTGTTTCACAAACATTCTTGCATCTTCAAACAAAGGTATGGAAGTTTATTTGTTGTATTTTGATGATGCATTGTGAAGATTGAGGGTATTTTTTATATTTGTTCATCCCCACTTGCTTGTTCATAGTTTTGCCTTGATACTTGTTACTTGAACATGGTTATGGTTTGTAGATGTAGGATTGATAGTAAAGTAGTGAACTTTTGGGAATCTCTACATTGTAGAGACACCATGCCCAAATTTTTGAAAAATTTATAAACTTTTAGTTCCCTAACATCTACAACCATAGTAACAAGCAAGTGTGGGGATATTTTGGTTAAAAGAGTTTAATTTTGTTTCGGTTGGTTGTGTTGTTTGCTCTAATGTGTGTAGGAAATGGCACGAACAAAAGAAAAGACCGGAGCTAGTTCATCTTCGTCATCGAAGGGAAAGGGTAAACAGCCGGAACAACAATCAAGGAAGAGACAATACATGGGTCGAGTAAGCGAAATCGAAAGTGAAGATGAGGAAATGGAGTTGGACCCGGTTGAAAAACCAAAATGGGATTCGGGTCCATTGGATGATCAAGCAGAGGAGTGGCAACTGACACTTTACCATGACAGTATGAATAAATTGAAAAACAAGGCTGCCGCCTTCATTTGCGAGAGAGAAGTTAATGAGGTTCAATTCAGCCCGTTCGGTGTGTTTGATAAATTCCGCGCTCTAGGATAGGAGGGGGCGCTGAGCTGCTTTGATAAGGATAAAAACAACTTGTTCATAACCGAAATACAAGAATGGATGGCAACTCTTAAGTGTAACACGTATGAAAGGCCGTCACAAATGAAGCTAACGGGTATAGTGCATGGGATTCCGGTGGAGATGTCTTTTGACATGTTGAAGAAGCTTGGGAAATACGATAGCCTTCCAGCTCGTGACTACATGATTCCCACTCTTGATAATCTTTTGGTAAAGCCGGAAAAGCATCCCCGGTGGAATGATATGTTGGCGACACTGTTTTTACCCGGTACATACAGTGGAATCTTGTATCGGAAGAATTTGAGAATCGAAGCAAAGTTGTTGTTGGCTATTTGCCTCTTGAATGTCATTCCGAGAAGGGGGGACAAAGAGCAAGTGAGGTTTCCCGAAGTACCCGTTCTTTATTCGCTACTCCATGGGGCTCCACGCTTTCCCATCCGATATCTAATCATGAACCACTTATGGATTTGCCGGAATAAGCTAGGAAGAGATATCGTTCCGTATTGCCGAATAATCACGGGACTGATGAAACAGCAAAAGGCAATAACATCTGAAGATAGAGGGGCAACAAAAAGGCATCTGCCTTTTACATTAGATAAGTTGGGGATTGGTTGGTCATACACACAGTCGAAGCGGTATCATAAACTTAAGTCTGAGGGGTAGCGATGGAGAGCACTAAAGGTGAGTGCAAGAGATCTTTTACCAGGTGAGCCGAATGAGCCGGAAAGTGATGTGGAAGCAGTTCCAAGTGGTGACGAGGATTATGCGGACGAGCCGCAAGGAGGTGAGAATGTAGGTCACGGGGGTTATGGTAGAGGTTATGGTGGTATGTTTTACGATTATACGGAGCAATCTTATGTGCCGGGTTGGGCTTATGAAGGCACGATGCAAGAAGTGATCGAAAATCAACGTCCTCCGGCACCCATTTTTGAGTCGTGGTCGGGGTCGGAGCGGACGTTATTTGATCAAAACACGAGGATGAGTGCAAGTATAGAGCGGTCCTTGAAACAAAACCTTGATCGTCAAGAGGCATGGAATCGCACACATGCGTATTCCCGTGAAGTAGAAATGAATAATCGATACCATGATGATCAAGAAAGGAGAATGCACTCAGATTGGCATGCCGGGCGGCCGGTGGTTGTGGATCCACAACATGTGGATTATGCGTCTCTACCACTGTATGATGGTAGTGTTTCGTATCCAACCCCGCCGATCCATCATTCCCAATGGATTGATCCACGCCAACAAGAAGGAGCCCAACAACAAGGTGGGAGTAGTAGTGGCTCATTTGCATTTGGCGAATGGAACGACATGATGTCTTCCATTTTTGGACCTCCGGGACCCCGCTATTACTAGTCAGGTCGTGCTATTTCCTTGTATATTATGTGAATATTCATTTAGCTTGTTTTGTGTTTGGTTGGGCGGTTGGGTGGTGTTAGTTTGTGATGTTATGTTGGGTTGGTGCGAGTTGGTGGTGTCATGTTTTAAAAAGAAGAAAAACATAAAAAAAAATTATTATAAAATGAAAAATCCAAAAAGAAATTTGGGGTTTGAGTGTTTAAGTGTTTGTTGATGTTGAATGAATTTTAGTGATCAAAGCCTCCTAAAACCATACATTGGGGTCAATGTATCCCAAGTGTGGGGATGGGGGGAATTTTTGAAGATTTTGAAAAATTTTGAGTCAAGCAAAACATTGTGAGAATTTGAACACCCTAGATTAACCCCAAATGGTGCACCGGCAACCCTTGATACCCTTTCATTCTTGGTGAGAGTTGAAGCCACACTTATACATAAATAATGATTGTCTTTGATGAGAGTGGCAACGGTTGGGGGTGCGTTAGAACTTGTGCTTGAATACGGTTCGAGGCCTTAGTTGAACATGAATGTAGAAAGGATAAGGGCATTTAGGTAGCCTTGTCATAGTGTGTGTGAGTGTGGGATTTGGGGGGTTGGACCTCATAAGTTATATATATGAGCATGGTTGCGAGAGGGGCGGGGGTTTGGACATTTAGTTGCCCAATTTTGTGCCTAAAAGCCTATCATTTGTTACCCCCTAGCTACTTACCTAAAAATTTACCCAATTTAACCCGGTCTTATAGTGTTAGTAGTAGTAGTGTTAGTAGTATGATGTAAATATATTTGAAGCTTTATTGTATGGTTGTTTGCTTGATTGAAAAAAAAAATCAGAAAAAAAGCAATGAAAAATGAAAAAGAAGTGATGCTTAGTTGTTTTGTATATTTTAGTAAGTTAGTAGTTATTTGGTTATTTGATTATGTAATAAAAAGACCGGGTTAAGTTTTCGCTACTTCATATATATTCCATTTCCTACCCATACACCTAGCCACGTTACAACCTTGAAAGTCCCTTTGATTTGCATTCATGTTTGGCACTTGTTAGGAGAAGAATTGATTTAGGTACAAGCCTATAGTTGTGCAACCGCCCGTTAGCCTTTGTGTGTCTAGCTCATATTGCTAGTGCTTACTTGTAACCGAGAGGAGAGACATAGTGAGGGGTGCATTAGTGGGTGTTAAAAAGGGGTTAGTAAAAGGATTGCATATTTTTGCTTGGTTTACATTGATCACTTGTTTTGAAATTGATTTGGTGAGTTGCTTGGGACAAGCAACGGTTAAGTGTGGGGATGTGACGGGTGGTCCATTGGACAACCCTTTATGATGTTAAAAGACAAGTTTTTCCCTCATTTAATTGTGTAATTATCTTGAATTAGATAACTACGGTTGCTTATGTTTCAGGTGCGGTTCAGGAGCTTAAAGTGGATAAAACGCAGCTGTGGACGGTTTGGAGATGAACGGATCGAGGGTGGAACGAAAGATGAAACAAAGCACAAAAGTCAGGTTGTCACCGTAAATTACGGTCCCACCGTAATTTACGCTGGACCTGAATTTTGCCATATTCTCACCGTAAATCAGGGGCCAGCCACCGTAACAACATTATGTGCACCGTAACTTACGGTGTCACCATAAGTTACGGTGGATTCCGCGAACAAATTGTAACTGCCATCATTTATTCAGTTTTATGGTGTCTTTTGGGATATTCTCATCATTGGTCGGTTAGGGAAGACACTAGGGGCGATTTTGGCTGTTCTTACTTGGTTCCAAACAATTGCTAACATTCGGTTTGTGTATTCGATTCGTATGAACATTAATCGTTGTGTGATGATGATGTACCAAGTCATGCGTGGCTAAACTTTTGGTGATCATCCTAGATGTAAGGTTTGCTTTTGAAACACTATGTTTGTGCTTGAATTTCTAGAATAATAACTTTGAATGTTTGTTTGAGTTATTATGGTGTTTGGATATTTGTTTGTAAATTGTTGATTATTGTTTGATGTTAATCTAAACCATACGTTCTTGGTGCCGTTGGCAATCGAGATATCATGGGAGGGGTTAGGGTTGGATAATTGTCAATTGATCATCGAGTAACAACCTCGCATTTTATAATCCGAGTACTTAGTTCTCTTTCATCACAAACAGATAATCAAACACGAGCCATGTCTATGTGGTTCTTTCTAGTTAAGCATAAACATTAGTGTGGATTAAAACCTGAAATCTAGGATGGTCGCTTGTTCCTAATCTGTTTACAAAAACACTCTTTGATTTGCAATTTAATTAGTTAATATTAGTTCTTAAAACCAAACCTATCAATTCTTGAATTTTAATTTTTGCAATTTTAGTTTAATCTTAGTTTAAGTGCAAAGCTACATAATCGACACATTTTCCACATACTCCCTGAGTTCGATACCCATTTACCGCTATCTATAGTAGTTATTGGGATTAAATTTGCGTGACCACGACAATCACGTCAAGAGGCAGATGTGGACTCGTCTAAAACTTGCTCAGACTCCCCTGTTTGTGTTTTTGAACCTTTTGACTCTTTGGCCATAAGGCGAGTAAAAGTTTCAGAAGACAAACTGTTTATTTGATATAGTGCACCTTGTACAAGCACATGAGCACTTTCTTTTGGTATTTGTTTTTTGTAAATAGTAACTTAAAAACCTAGGAAATAGTAAGAAAGCATGTTGCTTGTTTTCTTGAATATTTTTTACATTTTTGACCAAATCATTGAAAATTTCTTGGGAGTAATTGAAATCAGTTTTTGCCATAATAACATATCCCAAGTATTGTATTTTCAAAGGAATTTCATTGAACGCAGTGGTTTTATTTGAAACACAGATGAGCAGGGCATGGAACATAAATTTCATGGGAGGTGGAAATTCTCCCTTTTGCAAAGTTGCCTTTGTCATCTGTCCTTCATACCCTCTTTCGATTAAATCGGTTTAATACTCATCTCTAGGAAAAGAATTTTTACCTGTGATGTCGTTCATCTGAAAAACCGCCGAGATGGTATGTGGGGTTATTGAAACCAAAACTTCTCCTACTTTTGAAGTGATTCCCCATGCCTTTTTATCTTGTGTTTGAGTTTAGCATTTTTTCAGAATTCACATAGGGTCTCTTGGTGAATAGGTGCATTACAAGTTAGCAAAGTTTTGTACCTTGATGATGATAAAGCATCGATGATTGGATGGAAATCTGTGTTTTGACTGGATTTTTCCAGTGTACACAAGTAGTTGTGGGAGTGTTTGATGTTGAGAGCCATGATTTGAGTTAAAGATTCACGGGGATGAAGAATCGACAAAAAGAAAGTGATAACCGCTTTGGAGAATTTTTAGAATTCGATACGGTGGTAAAAACTCTGTTTGAGGGTTTTCATCAGGGTTTTGTAGTTGAAAAGGCGAAATGCTGATGTGTCAGCGGTTTCAAAGATCGGACGGTTTTTTTTAATTCTCTTAATTGATTATTAACTGGTGATACCTTTGTTACCTGAACTTCCCTGATACAGTGATTGCACACAGTTGCTTGGTGACAGATGTTTGACCAAAGATGTAGATTTATTTTGATTTTCCCTTTTGTAGTACTAACCTGTGAACTCTTAAGTGTTTGGATTTATACTCTTTTCTTTTGATTTCAAAAGTTTTGAGATAAACACACTTTTGAGTTTTTGTGATTTGTCTTCTTTCCCTTTTTACCCTTTCCATAGATAAATTTGTAACATTCACTGGAAGATTTTTAAGGAAGAAATACTCAATCCAGAATCATTTTAAGCAATGTTTTGGAGAGATTTGGTCATTTTTGCAAATGCTTATGCCAAATTTCACATTACTTATGATCTGGTTTTCTAAACATCAACACATATCCTTTACAGGATTTTACCCTTTTTTTCACATGTGATTTGGGTAAGTTTCAAACTCCTTTCAACACTGGTATTTTACTACCATAGTTTGGAGTTGATCCTTGGTTATGTTTGATGCATATTTTAGATTACTGATTTTCTCTTTAATTTTAAACAAATTTGATTTAATCTTTTGAGGGTTTTCAAAACTGTTGTTCACATATAAGATCTTGTTCCTAATATTTTGTTCATCTCTCTTATGTTACCTAAAGCATAAAAGCAATTTTCTGAACATAGGTCTTTAATAACTTGAGATGAACCCTTAGCAGTAGTCAATCATGGAACCAACATAATTTTCATCATAAACACCGAAGTATCATAAAACTGTGAATGAATATACCCAATCCGAAATTGTTAGACATTTTCATAAATCTAACAACCATCGGTGGCTTAAATAAACTATCAGTGTTACGTGAATCCTATGTGATTAATAATCATCTTGGTTGTTTTACAAAAGTTTTGAATAATCAACTTTGTACGTGATTACCCTTTACTTTTGTTTTTCAACAAATATGACCAACCTTAGTATCAATGGATTTGAGCTGAACTTTTATGTCAAATTGATTGTTAGATCGAATTTGACTGTCCTTGCTCTGATACCAATTGTTAGGATCTGGGGCTGTCATGATTGTGATTGTTTGATAATAATGAACAAATGGATGAACATAAAACAGAGATTAAATGCGGCGGAAATGGAAACAAACTTCATAACACAATCAAAGAGAAATAGTTTGCAATAAACACATGCTTTTTATTAGTCAAAAGATTACAAAGATGCATTACAATCTATCAACTAACATGCATGCTTACATACTAAACTCCCCTTCAGCCTGAGCTCAATGGTTGATCGTACAAAATGAAAGGAGATGAGCAAAAAGCTCGAAGCTCAAATAGAACAGTACAGATACTGTTCTATTTATAGTACAGATCAAACCACTGAGCATCTAGTGCTGACGTCACCTAGACAGTGACATCTAACAACCTGTAACAAACTCTAAACACTGTTACATAAAAAACACTGATACATAAATACTGATGTTGAATCCGTTGTAGATGCTGAACCACTGCTGTTACTGAGCAGTGGCTTTCCTTTGGTTGATCAGGCCTTAGGTACATCAGTGCTTGTCTTCAACAGTGTCACACCCCGACCGCGTAAAACAACAAACCGCGGCGGAAACGTCGGGGAGTGGAGTGGCAGAATTATTGTTTCACAACCATGGTATTTAAAGTTTAGTTTTATTTAAAATAGAAAGGGTTACATTGTCTTAAAACAAAGGAGACAAAGAGTACATAACATAATTAAACTAATCTTGCTTCATTTTATGTCACTAAGGCCCAAGTCCGCCTAAGTGTATCTTGACCAATCCTATGCATCAGCTCCTGAAAAAACATGTGAAAATAGGTACGTTAGCATAAAAATGCCTGTGAGATACATAGGTTTTATTGATGTAGGATTCATGACTTGTAGATTAAAAGAATGTTTAACAAAAATAGTCATGAACCTTATAAAAATGTTTTCTTTTATGAAATCATACGAAAATCGATAAGAAATCAGATGATATAAAAGAATAATGCATAGTTAAGTAAATAACCAAGTAAAAGTGAGTTTGTATAAAAATATGTTGTTTGTAAAATAATTTTTTGTGAGGATATGCTATTTGTGTAAAATGTATATGTTATAAAAGCATAAAAAGCACGAAAGTAAACAAGTAGGCACATGTGTTTCACCCCAAAATGTTTGAAAACAGTAAAAGAGGGGACTATGTACTCACATAATCACCTTGAAAACATGTAAAAAGAGGGGTCTATGTACTCACTTGAGAATGCTTAGAAGTCTTGAATAACAACCAAGCAATGCTAGAGAGATCACGGAATCAATCGGCACCAAATATAGGTAACTATGTTAATAAACCGGTCCTAAATCGGAAGATCGGATAGAATGAGGTTTCGTAAACCAAACGAGTATAGGAACTCATGTAATATGGTTTAATAAAGCCTACATTCTAAATCGGAACATATCCTAAGTGCTTACGACCCATTACGACTCGTTAAGGTAGCTTACGCTACTTTAACGTGTCGTTCGCGTAAAACGCGTTCGGACCGCCTAACTAGTCCTATGACAAGTATTATATGCCTTAACATGTCTAATAATATTGCCTAATCAGTTTAGATGTCAAAATTTAGGTTACATATGCTTAAAATGAAATTATGCGTAAAAAGGGCATTTTGGTCATTTTCCTAAGGCATATAAACTACCTATCATACAACTAACTAAAAGTAGTGACCATAAGGTATAACCTCGGAAGGTTATTCCCTATACAAATATGGTCACAAAATGTGTTTGGTCGGATCCCAATGATAGACCAAACGGGTCGGGTTCGATAGTCTAAGCCGTTGTTTAGACCGCTTATCTTACGACCCTATATAATCACTAAACTAAAAGTGACGAGTTAAACATGTTAAAAAATGTTTAACTAAGTTAGAAAACAAGTTTGATATCAAAACAAAGGGTTTTGATACCCAAGAATAGTTTGGTTGCAAAATACGCATAAACGCGTATTTTGACCGAAACTATGACTCGTCACTATGCCTAAATAACGTGGTAATCAGTAGGTATAGTCACAAAGGACTATGACCCTCGTGATTACGCTCACGTTGCGAAGTTCAAACGAACTTCGTGTTGACCATTGACTGGTCAAAGTAGAAAGTCAAACACTGTTTGACTTTCGTGCTTAAAAACGCATAAACGCATGAAAGAAACTTACAAGAGGTCCAAGCAATGAAGAATTTGATCTAAAATACTCAGGTATGAAGCTAAGGCTTCAACTTAGAGTAGAAATCAGATCAAATGTGAGGATTGCAAATGAATCAAGGTGGGTATTTATAGAATTTGGACAACCGTTAGGATCGTTTCTTGGATTACGAGCTTTGATCTTGGCCTTACAAGTATTACCCACTGATTTAGCATTCTATGGGTGTCCAAAACCAGCTCCAAGTGTGAAGAAACCATGTCCAAAAACCAGGAAACCAGCTGCTGAATCAGAAAAACAGTTATGCTGATCTGGGCATATGTCGCACCCCGCGTAAGATAAGGACTCATCTTTCGCGCCCCGCGAGAGCCATGTTTGGCAGAAAGTCAGTTTCAGTCCCTGAATGTCCAAAACTTGGTTTTTGATGCATTTTCGACACATTTAAGCCCCGTTAACCCCATTTCAAGGCTCTAAAATGAAGTTAAAGTATAGGGGACATGAAATATGCTCGAAAACATCTCGGATGTCGGTTCGTTTGGTCGTACGGTCACGTTATTCGGTTAATTACGACGAAACACGAACGGACGTGAAAAACGATCCAAATTACGCGACGAATGGAATTTTATAATGCCAATCACTAAAATAAAATATTTTAATGATTAAAAAAATTTTGGATGTCCGGATATGTTCAGAACGTAAGATATGCGCGTAAATGCAAACTTATGCAATTTTTGACGCTTTTAGTCCCTGATTGACCAATAAGTTTATTTTAGCATACCGAACCCCTCAAAGCCTATTTCTAAGCTATGTAAAGGATATTTATGGTATGTTTAACTTACGATCATGTTCCGGATCATCCGTTACTATACAAATCGGTATAGTTTCGCAGTTTGACGTAAATAGTCCCTGCGAGCGAATAAGCTTGATTTTGCCATACCAAACCCTTCAAAACTTATTGCTAAGTTATGTAAAGGTTATTTAAGGTATGTTAAGCTTATGTTGATGTTCCAGAGTGTTTGTCGTGTTAAACTGATTAGGTTTACGCATCAGTTTGCGTATAACTCTCAAGAAAGCGATATAGAGTTTGAAATCGAACAAAAATCAAAACATGCAAAATGTCAAACATAAATAAACAAACATTGGGGTCAAATCACATTATTTTATTGATAAAATAACTATTTAGAGTTTATACAATGATTACAAGCACAGATGTCACAGTCTCCCCTACTTGTGGAAATTTCGTCCCGAAATTTATCTAGAGGAAACTTGTGAGAATAGATGTGGATATTTCGCCTTCATTTGATCTTCACGTTCCCAAGTAAATTCTGGTCCACTTTTAGATTCCCAGCGAACTTTGACAAGTGGAATGCGCTTGCGTTTGAGCCATTTGACTTCACGGTCCATGATTTCCACAGGCTTTTCAACGAAATGCATTGTGTCATCAATACGAATTTCATCAAGTGGTATGTGGAGGTTCTCATCAGCTAAACACTTTTTGAGATTGGACACGTGAAAGGTTGGATGAACATAGTTCAGGAGGTAACTCTAGTTTGTAGGTTACCTTTCTGATTCTTTCGACGATCTTGAATGGTCCAACATATCTAGGTGCAAGTTTTCCTGTCTTTCCAAATCTGATCACACCTTTCCAAGGTGAAACCTTGAGTAGAACGCGATCACCGACTTGAAATTCCAAGGGCTTGCGTCGTCGATCCGCGTAACTCTTTTGACGGCTTCTAGCTGTCTGAAGGTTATCGCGAACTTTCTTAAACTTATCTGTTGTCTCTAGAATGAGGTCAGGTCCAGTAAGCTGAGCCTCACCGATCTCATTCCAGCAGAATGGTGAACGACATTTTCGACCATATAAAGCTTCGAAAGGAGCCATGTTGATGCTGGAGTGATAACTATTGTTGTAGGAGAATTCAATCAACGGGAGATACGAATCCCAACTACCACCAAAATCGATCACACAAGCTCTAAGCATATCCTCCAAAGTCTGGATTGTTCTTTCAGATTGACCATCTGATTGCGGATGATAAGCTGTGCTTAAACTAAGTTGGGTTCCCATAGCAGATTGCATGGTTCTCCAAAAGCGAGATGAGAATCGAGCATCTCTGTAAAATATAATGTTCAAAGGAACGCCATGACGGGATACAATCTCATCCACATAGATTTTAGTCAGCTTGTCGGCAAATAGATCCTCATGGATTGCTAAGAAATGTGCTGACTTGGTAAGACGATCAACAACTACCCAAATAGCATCATGACCTTTCTTAGTGCGAGAAAGTTTGGTAATAAGATCCATAGCAATGTTTTCCCATTTCCAAACTGGGATCTTTGGTTGCTCCAATAATCCAGAGGGATGTTGATGTTCAGCCTTAACCTTAAGACAAGTAAGGCATTTAGATACGTACAAGGCAATGTCTTTCTTCATACCAGGCCACCAATATTGGGTTCGAAGATCCTTATACATTTTATCTGCACCAGGATGAATGGAATAACGAGACTTATGAGATTCATCCATCAGCAAGGTGCGGAGATTATCTAGACTTTGGACCCACAGACGATCCATGAAATAATATGATCCATTGTCCTTCAGTTCAAGATCAGGCTTGATATGATATGGTAATTCCTTACCCATCAAGTCTTGTGAAACACAAGTATGTTGAGCCTGAGAAATACGGGTTTGAATATCAGATCGAACACGAACACAATGAAGCTTGACACGTTCCTTACGACTCAATGCGTCAACCACGACATTCGCCTTACCAGGATGGTAGCGAATTTCGCAATCATAGTCGTTTAGAAGTTCAACCCAACGTCGTTTCCTCATGTTGAGTTCTTTCTGATTGAAAATGTGCTGGAGACTCTTGTGGTCAGTGAAAACCACACATTTTGTACCATACAAATAGTGTCTCCAGATTTTGAGAGCGAATACAACTGCACCTAACTCAAGATCATGAGTCGTGTAGTTCTTCTCGTGTATCTTTAACTACCTTGATGCGTAAGCTATGACTTTGTTCCTTTGCATAAGAACACAACCAAGACCCAAATTGGATGCATCATAATACACGACAAAATCATCGTTGCCCTCAGGTAAAGATAGAATAGGAGCATCACAAAGTTTCTGTTTCAAGGTCTGAAACGCTTATTCTTGATTGGATCCCCATTCGAAGGGTTTATTCTTCTGAGTTAGAGCAGTTAGAGGAACTGCAATCTTGGAGAAGTTTTCGATGAAGCGGCGGTAATAACCCGCAAGACCAAGAAAAGAACGAACTTCAGTAGGAGTAGTAGGCGTATCCCAATCCTTATTCGCACTGATCTTGGAGGGATCTACATGAATACCTTGTTCGTTGATGATATGTCCTAAAAATTGAACTTCCTTAAGCCAAAATTCACACTTGGAGAATTTGGCGAAAAGTTGCTCTTTCTTTAGGAGTTCCATAGTAAGACGGAGATGTTGCTCATGATCGGCTTGCGTCTTAGAATAGATCAAGATGTCATCAATGAAAACAATGATGAACTTATCTAAATAAGGCTTGCAGACCCTATTCATCAAGTCCATGAAATAACAGGAGCATTAGTTAACCCGAAAGGCATAACAGTGAACTCATAATGCCCATATCTTGTGCGGAAAGCAGTCTTGGGAATATCTTCGTTAAGCACACGAAGTTGATGATACCCAGAACGAAGATCAATCTTTGAGAAACAAGTAGCACCCTGTAGCTGATCAAAGAGATCATCAATGCGAGGTAGTGGATATCGATTCTTGATGGTAAGCTTGTTAAGCTCACGATAATCAATACACATCCTGAAAGAGCCATCTTTCTTCTTAACAAAAAGAACGGGAGCACCCCAAGGTGAAAAGCTAGGATGGATAAAACCTTTGTCAGAAAGCTCCTGAAGCTGTTTAGATAACTCTTGCATCTCAGACGGTGCAAGGCTATATGGAGACCTAGCAATAGGATTAGCACCAGGTACAAGGTCAATACGAAACTCGACTTGGCGTGCTGGGGGTAAACCTGGTAATTCTTCAGGAAACACTTCAGGATAATCCCGAACAACAGGGATATCTTGAATAGACTTACCTTTGCCTTTATCCGCTACAACATGTGCCAAGAAGGCCACATAGTTCTTTCGCAGATACTTCTAAGCTTGAATACAAGACATGAGTTTGAGACCACTAGCAGGTTTCTCACCACGAACCTCTAAGATCTTACCAGTCGAAAGTGGCACACGAACAATCTTCTCAAAACAAACTACCTCAGCGTGATACTTGGCTAACCAATCCATTCCCACTATAATGTTGAAGCTTCCAAGTTGCATCGGTGTGAGGTCGATAGGAAAAAGATGGTTATTAAGGTTCAACTGGCAATTTCGAAGAACATAATCAAGAACAACGGGTTCACCACTAGCTACCTCTACTGTCAAGGGCTTTCCTAGTTTTGTTCTAGATATGCAAAGCAAAGGCTCGAAAGATAATGACACAAAACTCTTATCGGCACCCGAATCAAACAGAACAGAAGCAGGTTGATTATTAACAAAGAACGTACCGTTCACCACCTTGTTGTCTGCTCGTGCCTCGTTTGCGTTCATGTTAAAGGCTCGTCCACGAGCCTGAGCCTGATTTGCATTCACCAACCTTGGACACTGATTTCTGTAGTGGGTTAGATCCCCACAATTGTAGCACGAACCATGAGGATAGTGAGGTCGTGCAGCTTGCTGAGCTGGGTGTTGAGCTGGTGGTTGAGCAGCTTGCTGAGCTGGGTTTTGTGTGGCTTGATTAGGAGCAAAACGACAAACATTGGCAAAATGACCCGATTTTCCACAGTTAGTACAAAAACGACACTGAACTTTCGGTTGATGGTGACTATTGCATCTGTTGCACAACGGTGCATTCCCCGCATACTGTTTCTTTCTTGGTGGTTGTGTGGGCTGGTTAAGGGCTGCCTGGTTTGGTTGTGCAGTAACAGCGAAGTTTTGGGAAGCCTTGCGCTTCCTAGACTTCCTTGAAGATCCAGCTTTCTTACCCTTATTGATTTCACTCTTGTCAGATGATTGTTTCTTATCCTTGTCACCTTTCCTGTGAAGCTTACCCTTTCTGATTTGTGACTTAGTCAAAGTCGCCGCTAACTCGATTGCCTGACGAACTGTGGTAGGGTTGCTACCGGTGACGATGTCTTGCACGGGGTCAGGTAAACCATCGACATACCTCTCGATAGCTCTATCGAGTGGGGTAACCATAGTAGGGCATAACTAACTCAGCTCCTCATATCTGTCGGTATAAGCCCGGTGTTCACCACTATCCTGTTTCAAGTCATCAAACTCCCTCTCTAACGCCCTTTGTTCATGACGGGGACATAATTCCCTCATAATAAGAGCCCTAAGCTCTTCCCATGTTTGACCCAAAGCGACATTAGCACCACGATCCCTCATGACTCCATTCCACCAAGGAAGAGCCCTCTTTTGAAACACACTAGAAGTGAACTCGACCTTGCGATTATCAGGACACTGAACATGTCGAAAAATACTCTCAATGCTTTCAAACCACTGTAGGAGCCCAGTTGCTCCCTCAGAACCACTAAACTTGAGTGGTTTAGCCGAATTGAAACTTTTAAAGTTGCATGGAGCATTATTGTTATTCTTGGCTTGGTTAACTTGAGCAATGATGTTTGGGAGTGCAGCAGCCATTTGCTGCACAATGATTGCTGCCATTTCGGCATTAGGCAACTGATTGTCGCGTCGAGGAGGCATTCTAAAAGAGGAAACATGAGAGAAAATGAGTGAGATGATTAGATGAAAAATGAGATGATACAAATATCGACAAAAAGCATGGGTGGTGGTCATTTGTTCGTACCACAAAGCAAACAAACGACACACAGTGACTAATCAAAGTAAATGGGTTAAAATAATGTATCGCGAAGACATGCTTTAGCCTATAAGTGGACACTCACCCCAAGAGTTCCCAGGTAAGAGTGACTTGTCCGATTATGTGGATTTGTACGAACACTCTTGCCTAGACAGAAAACTCGAGATACAGGCATCCACCCTTCCAGATTGCACGTGTTCACATTATTTGGACCCAAACCTTGACGAGATTTTGAAAACTTAGAGGGTTCAAAACATTATAATAAATCATCTAATAATAGATGATTGATTTTCAAAAATCATTTTGGAAAATTGCGTTCTTGTTTTGGTAATCACCTAAGGATAGGTGAAGTGCATGTTTTAAGCTTTAAACACAAGATAACTTGTGTTGGGGTCCTAGAAAGTTATAGTCTATGTCAAAGCATTACTAATAACCTAATTCCCTATAACCATTGGCTCTGATACCAACTCTTATGTCACACACCGACCGCGTAAAACAACAAACCGCGGCGGAAACGTCGGGGAGTGGAGTGGCAGAATTATTGTTTCACAACCATGGTATTTAAAGTTTAGTTTTATTTAAAATAGAAAGGGTTACATTGTCTTAAAAAAAAAGGAGAAAAAGAGTACATAACATAATTAAACTAATCTTGCTTTATTTTATGTCACTAATGCCCAAGTCCGCCTAAATATATCTTGACCAATCCTATGCATCTGCTCCTGAAAACACATGTAAAAATAGGTATGTCAGCATAAAAATGCCTGTGAGATACATAGGTTTTATTGATGCAGGATTCATGACTTGTAGATTAAAAGAATGTTTAACAAAAATAGTCATGAACCTTATAAAATGTTTTCTTTTATGAAATCATATGAAAATCGATAAGAAATCAGATGATATAAAAGAATAATGCATAGTTAAGTAAATAACCAAGTAAAAATGAGTTTGTATAAAAATATGTTGTTTGTAAAACAATGTTTTGTGAGGATATGTTATTTGTGTAAAATGTAATATGTCTAAATTGAAATGGTTTAAATAACGCTACGATATGTAATATCATAAAATCACTTATATATAGGAAGTACCAGAGGCGTATCCACCATGCTTTTATCATATTACACACGCCTCGTTATTTAAATCACTTACCCAAACAAACCACCAAAATGTATTGTTAAAACCAATGTAAAAATGTTCATGTACAATCATATGTTATGTATGGTAAATAAAAATATCTATTTAAACCATATGTAAAATGTACAAAACAATGTATTTGAATAAATCATAGTTTAATTCAAAAGTTATGTTTTGTAAAATTAATGCTTTATTGATACAAACACTTATGTGGAAATGTTAAAACGCATACATTCAAGCCTCGCGACTGTGGCGACAAACCCTTAAACAAATTAAAGGTTTATCTAAATTATGTATATCGGATTCGGTCATTCCTTCTACCCAAACAAACCTAGGATTTCAGGAATGGGAGTTGTCAATTCCTATGGTACCACTACCTACTACCGAGCGGCGTGATCAATGTTAATGAACGTATTTTTGAGCCGTTAAACAAACCAAATGTCATACCAAATGTAAGCATGTTATGAGAAAATAATGTACTAAATATGCTAAATGAACATACAAAGTAGAAATGTAAAACAATGTGTCTATATGCTGAGTGAACATATGCAACAGAAATGCAATGTAAATCAATGTGTCCATATGCTAAGTGAACATATGCAACAAAAGTGTTTATGAAAATCAATGTGCTAGCATGCTAAGTGAACATACATAGCAAAACATAATGGAAATCATGTACTATATGTGTACTAATGAACATAGCAAGTATATGTTATAAAAGCATAAAAAGCACGAAAGTAAACAAGTAGGCACATGTGTTTCACCCCAAAATGTTTGAAAACAGTAAAAGAGGGGACTATGTACTCACATAATCACCTTGAAAACATGTAAAAAGAGTGGTCTATGTACTCACTTGAGAATGCTTAGAAGTCTTGAATAACAACCAAGCAATGCTAGAGAGATCACGGAATCAATCGACACCTAATATAGTTAACTATGTTAATAAACCGGTCCTAAATCGGAAGATCGGGTAGAATAAGGTTTCGTAAACAAAACAAGTATAGGAACTCATGTAATATGGTTTAATAAAGCCTACATTCTAAATCTGAACCTATCCTAAGTGCTTACGACCCATTACGACTCGTTAAGGTAGCTAACGCTACGTTAACGTGTCGTTCGCGTAAAACGCGTTCGGACCGCCTAACTAGTCCTATGACAAGTATTATATGCCTTAACATGTCTAATAATGTTGCCTAATCAGTTTAGATGTCAAAATTTAGGTTACATATGCTTAAAATGAAATTATGCGTAAAAAGGGCATTTTGGTCATTTTCCTAAGGCATATAAACTACCTATCATACAACTAACTAAACGTAGTGACCATAAGGTATAACCTCGGAAGGTTATTCCCTATACAACTATGGTCACAAAATGTGTTTGGTTGGATCCCAATGATCGACCAAACGGGTCGGGTTCGATAGTCTAAGCTTATCTTACGACCCTATATAAGCACTAAACTAAAAGTGACGAGTTAAACATGTTAAAACATGTTTAACTAAGTTAGAAAAGAAGTTTGATATCAAAACAAAGGGTTTTGATACCCACGAATAGTTTGGATGCAAAATACGCATAAACGCGTATTTTGACCGAAACTATGACTCGTCACTATGCCTAAATAACGTGGTAATCAGTAGGTATAGTCACAAAGGACTATGACCCTCGTGATTACGCTCACGTTGCGAAGTTCAAACGAACTTCGTGTTGACCATTGACTGGTCAAAGTAGAAAGTCAAACACTGTTTGACTTTCGTGCTTAAAAACGCATAAATGCATGAAAGAAACTTACAAGAGGTCCAAGCAATGAAGAATTTGATCTAAAATACTCAGGTATGAAGCTAAGGCTTCAACTTAGAGTAGAAATCAGATCAAATGTGAGGATTGCAAATGAATCAAGGTGGGTATTTATAGAATTTGGACAACCGTTAGGATCGTTTCTTGGATTACGAGCTTTGATCTTGGCCTTACAAGTATTACCCACTGATTTAGCATTCTATGGGTGTCCAAAACCAGCTCCAAGTGTGAAGAAACCATGTCCAAAAACCAGGAAACCAGCTGCTGAATCAGAAAAACAGTTTTGCTGATCTGGGCATATGTCGCGCCCCGCGTAAGATAAGGACTCATCTTTCGCGCCCCGCGAGAGCTATGTTTGGCAGAAAGTCAGTTTCAGTCCCTGAATGTCCAAAACTTGGTTTTTGATGCATTTTCGACACATTTAAGCCCCATTTCAAGGCTCTAAAATGAAGTTAAAGTATAGGGGACATGAAATATGCTCGAAAACATCTCGGATGTCGGTTCGTTTGGTCGTACGGTCACGTTATTCGGTTAATTACGACGAAACACGAACGGACGTGAAAAACGATCCAAATTACGCGACGAATGGAATTTTATCATGCCAAGCACTAAAATAAAATATTTTAATGATTAAAAAAATTTTTGGATGTCCGGATATGTTCAGAACGTAAGATATGCGCGTAAATGCAAACTTATGCAATTTTTGACGCTTTTAGTCCCTGATTGACCAATAAGTTTATTTTAGCATACCGAACCCCTCAAAGCCTATTTCTAAGCTATGTAAAGGATATTTATGGTATGTTTAACTTACGATCATGTTTCGGATTATCCGTTACTATACAAATCGGTATAGTTCGCAGTTTGACATAAATAGTCCCTGCGATCGAATAAGCTTGATTTTGCCATACCAAACCCTTCAAAACTTATTTCTAAGTTATGTAAAGGTTATTTAAGGTATGTTAAGATTATGTTGATGTTCCGAAGTGTTTGTCGCGTTAAACTGATTACGTTTACGCATCGGTTTGCATATAACTCTCTAGAAAGCGATATAAAGTTTGAAATCGAACAAAAATCAAAACATGCAAAATGTCAAACATAAATAAACAAACATTAGGGTCAAATCACATTATTTTATTGATAAAAGAACTATTCAGAGTTTATACAATGATTACAAGCACAGATGTCACAAACAGGGCTTTGTCTTCAACAGTGGATAGGCCTCATCAGTCTTTAAGTCCATCAGTCTTTATAAGAAGCAGTGGTTAGTTATAACAGTCCTTAGCATGATCAGCTATTATAACCACTGCCATGGAGGGAACTTAGATCAGCATTGCTTATTGTGGATCAACTGTTGGGATCCAGTTTTGGCTTTCCATATCATATGTTTTTTTCAGGCTTGATTGCATGACCCAACAGTTCTTTAGTTTCCTATTCAATGGATTTCAGACAACAAACATATTACTTTTAAAGTCAAAATTGGATCTTGAAATTGAATGGTTTGACTTCAAAAGTCAAATTTCAAATTTCAAATTTCAAATCTTACACTAGTTGAATTTCTGATAAACTGAAAAGTTCTCGTGGTAGACTTCCTTTGATTGAACCAAACTCCATAACCCTTTGCAGAACAACCATATTTCAATGTAAGATTACCTTCTAAAGAAAATTATTTTCGGTTTTTTTTAACGCAAAGGAGAACTCACAGAATGCTTAACGATGGTAAGGTCGAAAACCAAATTGGCGGAGCACATTGCAGGAAGGAATTGTTGCTCAAATCCCTGAACAATATTCATGACAGCTTGGATTGATACCAGTAAATCATAAAAGTCAAACTAAGGGTTACTTCACACTAATCACTATTCAACTTACACATAACTAAGGGAATTCATCCTGGAATTCATCCCATTTAAATAAGGCATAGCTCCAAACAGAGTGTTGTGAGCTAAATTCCTACACAAAGTCAAAGTTAAAGTCAATATCTATTTGTTTTTTGGTTTGTATAAAATGAAAAGATTCACTCACAATTCACTGATGCTAGAAAACCTTAAACTTACTTTTGGCTAATCTAAATGAAAACGACAACAGTCTTTCATCTGAATGCTAAAGACCCGATTTTAGAAAGTAAATTGTATTAATCAGTTTATAAAAAACCGACTGATGAGCAGAACCTAAAAAGTGATACGATATGCTCTGAGCGTGCTATTCTCTATACAATCATCTTTACTATATGATGATATTTGATCATATCCAAGTATGTTATTCTCTGTGCGATCAATCATTTCAGATTTCAGAGGTATGCTTGCATATATTATGACATTGAATGTACAAGTAGCATAAAATGTAATGAGGTTTTTATTGTACCCCAGCCTACACTCTGAAATCTTAGCTTCAACAACCACTAATGGTTCTGCTAGGATCAATTCCTTCACCTGAAATTTAGTACATTGCAAGTAATAATTAACAAAAATAACTGTGGTACATTACTAATGTCACTTTTAGTTATGGAGTAAAAGTGTAGCAATTTGTTTTTCTAAGGATGGACGAAAGGTTTTTTTTTTTTACACTATCTAGAAAGAGTTGTTTACATTTGCATAAAGGATATTATAATTCACATTTTTTTTCTTTTTTGCAAGTCGTTTTGACCTTGGGGTTATGATTCTATACATATGAAGACAACAACGACAGTTGTCAGGGACATCAATACATGTCAAATGGGTAGAAAATACTCAAAATGTATGGTATACTTAGATGTGGCAATTTTGACTCAATTTGGGTTTTGTTCCAGATCAAATGGGTCATATAGGAGACAAAACACCAACTATAAGGACTGGGTAAACGGGTGTCTGAGAGGTACATTAAAAACAAATAAAGAGTCATCAATAAATAACTTCCATAAGTCAATATCTAGTGCAATAAAATAATATTCAGTACCTTAGCAGATGATGTCGCCTCTCCAAATGAACATCTAAAGTTTGCCTCTTAACCAACTCATGTTCTCGAAAGTCAAAATACTCAAAGCGGATGGAAGGTCTGGGAAACGATAGATACACTTTGTATCAAAATTGTTGATCAAAATATGATATGATAGACAAACAAACCTGGAATTGTTTTGATGTGTCTTTAGTGGAAAGACCATTTTAAATTACAAGCAAGTTTTGAACATACTCATATCCTACCAGTTAAAGAATTATTATCACAGAAATTTTTGAAGCACCGACACAGAAGATGATAGCAACATGAATAGAAGTCTTTACACCTAGCTTAGAAATAGAATGGGGTGTATCATCACCCATAGCAGTACTCTTTAGATCAACATTCTTCTTGTAAAATCCAAACTTACAACCGAGTAGGTGTATTTGTGAACTGAAATCGTCAAATATATGAATAAAAAACGTATACTAACCTAATCATCAAATATATGAATAAAAAACGTATACTAACCTAATATTTGTGAACTGAAATCATCGAATTGAGGAACTCTTCAGTATCCGACGGAAGATTGAAGTCGTCGCACTCTCATCTCTAGGGTTAAGAAATTGATGATTGCATTCAAATGGCAGATTAATGGCTGTAACTGATGATTGCTTCATGATTTCAATAGATATAACCAAGAAACATTCATGATTTCAATGATGATTGCTTCATGATTTAAAAAACTTAACCTCATCTTCTTCTTCTTCTTCTTCTTCCGGTTCCTCGCTGGCGGCGTCAACGGCGGGGATTCCGATGTCATCTTCGTCAGAATCAGCAGTGAAAGCTTGGACCGATTCTAGATGGCATCAGTTTTTTGGTTGCTGGTGATGTAAAGAGAAGAAAGTGGGATGAGAGAGAGACCAGGGTTTTGAAATGAATTTGAATCTGGATGAGAGGATGTAGAGAGAGAAAGTGAAATGTGAATTTGAAATGTGAGGGTTTGAAGGGATGTGAATTTGAAATTGGATATAATAACGTGAGGGTTCGGAGGGGTGTGAATTTGAAAACAATTATGTATTGTGTATTTTAAATAAATAAAAGTGATATTTATGATGTAATAATGGAGTAAGCAAAGCTGAGTTGGCATAGCTCATTGGTTAACACCTAAGCAAAGGCTAGGTCATCCTGTTTCTCCTTTAATAGAGAAGAGAGACAGGGAAAATTACAGAAATGACCATTGACCAAAGCCACTTTCAGATTTGCCACCTCATTCGTCCTTGGAGCGGCACATCAAGCATGAGATGCGTATTTGAACTGGACAAGTGAGATGCGTATTTGAACTGGACAAGTGGGACTCACCATCTACAACCCCAACCCCACCCCACACCCACCATTTTTCCCTCAACCACTACCTCAACTTCTTCATCTTGCTCACTCACATACACATCTGTAAAATAAAGAAAACGAGAGAGAAGCGAGAGAAATAGAAAAGGCGGAGATGGAGGGTGCTAGATGAAACCGATTTCTTTTTCTATCAATTTCACGTATTTCTATCAATGTGATACCAGGTAACATTTCTTTCTGTCAATATTTCTTCTTTTTTTAACGGTGACTTTGAATTTTGTTTCATATACAAATTGAATAAAATAAATATTAAATAATTAGCCATTACAAATTACGGGGAAGGTTTAAATGAGAATGCTAAATATTGTGAGAACGAATGAGAAAACCGCGAAAACTCGGTCAAAAACAATTCAAATTCAATAATTTTTTACACTTATCATTATAATTCGAATACAATGTTAGAAATTTAATTTATACGTTTAAATTTACGTGAATTCGTAAATTAAGAAAATTTACACCTATGTAAGTTGGTATTTACACATTGTAAATTTGTTATATTTACACGTGTAAAAAATCTAATAATAGTAATTTTGAGAGAAGAAATGAATTATTTGATGTTGTACTTTAATTACAACAAGGTTTGTATTAAAAAAATGGTTTTGATTAGTTTTTTCATTCGTTCTCACGGTCCTCGCAATATTTAGCGTTCTCAAGATACCCCCCCCCCCCCCCCTATAAACTATTATATTTTAATATTGTTGCTATTTTTAATTAATATATAGGATACGAAAGTTGAAATAAGATAAACGAGAAAAAGAATATTAGGCTAACAGAATTGTGACGCATGAATAACAATAGTAATAATAACACATGAATAATAAATTCATACACCACCGATACAACATATACAAACCTCCACCCTGATCATCGGCGCAGTCCTAAGGTTTAGCATTTCGCATCACTCTGGTTGTCGTTGGAGGGTTCCTCTCACCGGAGAGGCAGGTTGACCCCTCAATGGAAAAAGAAGCGGGATCAGACCCCCATCGTCGGCTTCAACCGATGAAGCTTCTTCAACCAAGGAAGCTTCGTTTTTTCCAACCAACTACAACCTATGGCGATAATTGTGTTGCTCTCTATAATTAAAAAAAATGAAAAACGAAAGTGGGGATGGAAATTTAATATCCAGTGTTTTTATATGTAACTTTTTGTTTTTTTATTTTAATATTAAGGGTAGTTAGGTCAATTTTACATGCATCTATCAGAAAATTTTAACTCGCATTTTTAAAGTTGAAAGCTAAAGTTGCAATATGTGCAAAGCACATGAACCATCCGAGTAATTAACGCTTAGTCATTTCATAACTCGGTCAAGCAAATAGTAACTTAACCCATGAACTTTTCAACTAAGTTCAAACCGAATGTAATTCGATAGTCGGCTCTGAATAAACTTCTATCCTAAATTTTGCTCATATACATATGTACTAATGAAAAGAATATAATATTACTATAATACAAACCAAGAATGAGCTCAACTTACAACTCGAATCGAAGATCACATGTCAACGCAGTTTGGCCCGTATTATCATGACCTCGAGCCCAGGTTACTGTTTGCCTGGCTCAGCTCTTTGAACGGACCTAAATGTTTTGTGTTTGCAAATTGCAGGTGATGACGAATGACATGTTTCAATCTCATTGGTTAGGTAGATCACAGCCCAACAGGCAACAGATATGGGCTACAAATGTGGGCTACTCACGCGGTACAGCAGGCCCAAAAACTAAAATACAAGCCCATATCAAACAAGTGAACTAGTGAAGTGACCCGCTGATGGATTAATAGTTCAATAAACAGAAATTAACTTGCAATAGTCACAAATAAACATTGATGACTGCAAAACATCTGATTTATTTTTGCAGTGACGGTTTACCACAACCCGGAGTTGTTCATCACAATTCACACGACAAACATTAAACAAAAACGAGCTAGATAAACCCACAACAACGGAAAAAAGGAATGACTAAACGATCTAACCGTTGGTTTTTCCCGGTGATTCCTTGGTGTCGGGTGACTCCGCATATGATATCGAGATCAACTCGCACCTAAGTTTATCTTTTTCATCAGTATTTACAGCCTCCGTAACAGTTTTAACACTTTTAGGGAGCTCGGTTGGAGAAAGATCGGTTTCTGGTAGAGAATAAGCTAGCGCGATTAACGACTCTCTTGCCAAGTCCACAGAAACTTCACTTTCACCTTCTCTTTTAGCCATATAACACCAAGTCCTGTGAACATATATCACAAAAGGGTTCAGCCAAAATGTTCAGAAATTCAGAATATACACATTGCTTTAGCTGTGATGAGGTCAAATTGGGTTGACCAAGGTGAACCAAAGCTAGCCAGATCCAAAAACAAAATGAATAAGCCGGCATGCTAAAATATATTTCAAGATTTGTGCCACATACTGAAGACAGCATATATCCAATTTGAGATTCGAGCAAATAGTATAGTCGATTAATGACACAATTTCATCCTCCTGAACATTAACAAGTATCATAGAAAACACAGTGCGGTGTCACAAGACTCCACCTAGGGGACACGCACGCACGCGCGCGCGCACACACACACACATACATACAAACAAACTTACTCAGTAAAACAAAATCCCATTCATATCAAGCTATTGTCTCAAAAGGGTAGGATGGGGGCAAACTTATCCCATAAATTGCAAAAACCTTTTCTTGGCGTGTAAACCAAACCAGATACAATACACCCATTTATTGCCAATTGCGTCAAAATTGCTAAACGTCTTGCCTCTACGGTCTACCCCTCCAGCTTACCTGAAGAAAACTTCAAATTGCAATGAGCTTCTATTTCTTCACCCTGCAGACTCGTCCCGGTCAACATCTTCCCCGCCATCACTGGCCGAATCGTTGACTAGATGCAGTGCAGCCGCACGTAATAGTCCATACCCATGACCACCTTTTACTGTTTGCACAATCAACTGTAGGAAAACAAACTGTCCAAACTCAACACTACTCACTTTACCTCTATTAAACCCTATGATAACCTCTACAAAACCTATATCAAACGTTCTCATCACAAACAACTGAAGCTCAACAACTGGATCTACCAAAACTCTCTGCAGGTCATACCCAAATTCAACCAACACGTCAATTAAAAGCCCTAGCTACAAAATTACCTTCAATAAACATAAATCAAACTCACACAACTCATATTTAACCATTAATTCATCGAAATCAGTTCAACAGGAAGAATAATCGATAGTCAAACTCGAATCAAATGAACTAAAAACGGAAAACTTGCACAACAATTCACATAAACCGCCAGTAAACAGATGAAAATCATATGCTGATCACTTAATAAAGAAATTGAATGAGAAATTAGGGTTTGTTTGGCGATACCTTGTGTGATATGTGGAATTGTTCCTCCTTTTTCGTGTGTGTTGTGCTACTTTTCTTTGGAAAAGATGAAGACCGGCAAAGTCTTGTATAAATACTAGACTTTTGGTTGGATAACAAGCTTTTCTCTTGTAATAAAAAATTATTAAATAACAATTATTTTGATTTTATCTTTTCATTCATTTTTAGGTTTTGGCATCATGTCGTAGTAAAAAAATTATTAAATACAATTATTTTGATTTTATATTTTCATTCATTTCTAGGTTTTGGCATCTTGTCCTTGGTTGTTCTCGTGGTTAGTGATTTTGCCTTGATGCTTATCTTAGACTGTTAGGTATAGTTTATTAGTGGACATTTTTTACTATCATCCATGTTAGCGTCAACTTTTCCTTTTAGAGGTGTGATTCATTAATTCTTCAGTGTCCCCTCCTCTATCTTTTATTATTTTCTCCAAATTTAATTACACACGGGTGAACTCGTGGGCTTTGTGGAGATTTCCATAATCTTCACCATTCACTAATAAAGGGGTGGTGTTCCACTAGTGGCCATGAATCAACCCCAACTTCATGAACCACACCACACCACACGGTCCTATGTAGAGATCCCGGGTTCGAGTCTTGGTAAGGTGCCCTTTATAAACTCCTGGAACACCCTCTAAGCAGGGTTTGAACTATAGGTTAGGCGTGGGTTAGTGACGTCTAACTGTAAAATGTTCAAAAAAAATAACTTTTAGGTTTTATATTAGTGTCATTTACATAATTTATTTTTATAACGTTTACTATACTATATTATATTATATTATATTATATTATAAATTGGTAACAAGTTGTTGGGTTGTACCCATTCCAGATATGGTTTTTTTATGCAACGTTGGGTTGTACATTGTGTTGATTCTTTGTACCCCTTGAGGGCATTTAAGGATTTATCTAGCCTTGGGTCTCTATTTGTTGCATCCCAAACCACTATCACTTCCACATTACCCATTATCCTCCGCCTTGGCCAGCCCATCTCATTCCTTCACTGTTGTCGGTGGGCTTTGAATGTCCTTTTCATACTCGATTTTTCTCATTCAAAAGGTAATAGTTGTTTATTTGGTTCGAAAGTTGAACGCTTGGGGTTTTGGTCTTCTTGTATGTTCGTCCTGCATCTGTTCTGGTGCTCGATTTGTTGCTGCATGGCAGTTATTTATCGTCTAAGCCTTTTAGGCTTGTGTTCTCTGCATTTTTGGGGGACGATTTGTGTTTTTTTTTCATTTGATTGTAATGTTTTCTTTCATGCAATAAATTTTGTTGAATAAACGTTATTGATGGCTTTTTCGTGTGAGTTTTTGAGGTATCATTGCCTTTCGATGACAATGAATATATATGTTCATCCGAGAATCACCTTTATTAACATTGTTTTGTGGTATGATGTTAATAACCCTTTTTTATGTGAGGTATGTTGATTTAGTGCTGGTTGGTTACTGTTTCGATGATGATAGATGTTAGGGGTTATTAACGTTCAGTATCGTGAATATTAACATTATTAACCGACTTATGTTCTTTTGGATTTGACTTGTCTTCGTAGGTGATTAATGTTGATTTAGTCTATCCTAAAGAACCGGTAACTTAGTTGGAGAAAACGTGGGGAAAAGCCCTCCAACGCTCAAGAATGAAGACTGAATATTCCCCATAATTCACGGGATATAGTTATTTTTATTTTGTATAAATAATGAGGCAATGAGATCGTAATAGGGCACTACTAAATTTGTAACATTCCGCAATTATCGTATTATTCGTTTCCGTGTTTTTCGTATTCAACCATTGTAATCCGAGACTTATGATCATAATGGAATTCATTTATTTATTTATTTTTTTCTCTCTCAATAAGTGTTCAATCAAAGATATGTGTTATTCATATAATCATCAAGACACGTTTAAACATTCAAAAACTGACTTATGTTGTGTAAATTCGATATTCGAGGCCCAATCAATCAATTATTGTGTCATACTATGTTTATAAATTATGTTGGAAACTCAAATTTATACAAATAACAAAACAAGAAATGCATAAAACAAACAAGCCCATGACATTAGGCCCAAAAATAAAATAAAAAATATAAATGGGCCATTTTCAACTTTTCATATTTCTTTCACCACCTTAAACCCTAATCTCTCACCTATAAATACCACACTCATTCCACCACTTTTTTTTTCATTTCTCAAAGAATTCTTCATTCCTCTTGAAAGTGAGTTCCATCTCCTTTCACCTTCTTCTTGTTTTTCTTTGTGTTTTCATACTTCCCCATATTGGAGAAATCCTTATGGAATGTCGACAAATGTTTGCCATGGTAAACAAAGATGGTGCATCACAAAAATAAGGACCAATCTTGGATTTTATTATATAACTTTCTACCTTTCATTGTTGTATGTCATTTATATTTTATACATGACCAACCAAGATCATCACCTAAGTTGATGATTCTTGGTGTAACAAAGGGGCACATTGGATGACATTTATCCTACCTCTATAACATGGTCATTACATTACTAACCCATTGCTAATTACTATTATATTATCTAACTTATTATTATTCATGACTAACCTAGATAATATTATTAACTAACATATTATTACCATGTCTAACATTCCTAACCCATGCTAACTCTTTAAGCATGCTACTAACTACTAACTCTTCTAATCATACTACTTATATTTTTAATTTTGTCATTTACTTATTTAGTTTTAAAATAACATCATTGTTACCAATTCATTCATTATTGTTACATACTAAAAATATATAAAACTATTAACTCTTTTAATTTTGTCATTTACTTATTTAGTTTTACAATTAGATCATTATTACCAATTCATCAATTATAATTACATACTAAAAATATATAAAAGTACTAACTCATTTAATTTTTGTTATTTACTTATTTAGACTTGCAATTTAATTATCATTGCCAATCCGTTATTTATTATTATGTACTAAAGATGTATCAACCAATTTATGGTGGAAAGTTGTGTCAAAGGTAAATATTTATCTTAGACTAAATTCCTCATACTTGGACTTCTAGTGGGTGAAATAGTACCCATGAAATACACATAAATTAGTAGTGTCCAAAGTGAGTGTTTAGTCAAGATAATATTTTTATGTATTTTCATATATTATTATTATTGTTGTTGTTGTTGTATATTTGTTATTCAAATCCCATTTTGTTGGCTCATGTGAAACCTTTCTTGAAGAATAGATGATACAAAGCCAAAACTGTTCTGCAACATCTGATCCTGAATAAACAGTGTTTTAAATCCTTCTCCCTTCATTGACAAGATGTCTAACAACTGCTGCTTCAAAGGTTTGCTCATTACTAAACATTGATGTATTATAAAGGTTGTTGAAGACCAATCCACTGAAGAAGTCAAAGATCTGCTGGAAGTCAAAGGACTGATCAACCTTTGTGGAAAGCACTGCTAAAGCTTCATCAACGGTTGAGCTTATAAGAGGATAGCATTATCAGTGTCTTGTCATCAATGTTTATTATTGTAACAGTGTTTAGAGGTTGTTAATGTTGTTAGATGTCACTGTCTTGGTGATGTCAGCAAAGATACCACACTGGTTAGGATAGTACTATAAATAGACAGTGCCTGTACAATTCTATTAGATCACTTCACACACACTTACATTTTGAACGAATAATCATTGTGTGATCTCAGGCTGAGGGGGAGATAGCAAATCATTGTGTAATAAAATCATTCGAAACAAAGTATTTATGATGAAAGATGTTCTTTCCTTATTTGTGTTATAAAGTTTTTTCTTCATTTCAGCTGCAATTGTTCATCTGTTTATCATCTTCCATTAATCATTTTACAAAAACAACACAAACAAGTAAACTCAGATCCTAACAATTGGTATCAGAGCATAGGTCAGTCAAATTTGATTTAACAATCAATTTGACATAAAAGATCAGCTCAATTTCAATGATACTGTGTTGTTCGTATTTGTTGAAAAACAGAGTATAAGTTTAATCACGTTCAAAGTTGATTAATCAAAAACTTTGTAAACAACCAAAATGTGTTCACAATCACAAGATCCTTACAACACCGGCACACTATACAAGCCACTTATGCTTGTCAGATCTGAATACAATATCTGGCAACGTAGGATGGGCCATGTATTAGCACAGCAAAACACCGATTGCTGGAAGTCTGTCATCTTTGGACCTCATGTTCCAATGGTGCCAAGTACAGAAGATCCCAAGGTCCAAGTACCTAAGAAGCCTGAAAATTACTTTGAGCAGGATTTTCAGAAGATTGAGTTAGATGCTAAAACATTCAGTATAGTTGCTACAACACTACTCAATGACATATATGTTGGCCTGTTACACTGTAACAGTGCTAAAGAGCTATGGGATGCACTCAAAGAGCAATTTGGTGGGACAAAAGAGGTTAATGAAAACAACAGAGAGGTCTTAAACCAACAATATGAAACGTTCTGTCATGTTAAGGGAGAGTCATTGACCCAGCAGTTTGAGAGGTTTAGCTGTCTGATTAGTGAGCTAAAATTGGTTAATGTTGAATATGCTAACTCTACTTTAAATACTAGGTTTCTTAGATCATTACTAGACAAGTGGGACACTATAGCCTTTGTTGTAACGTTCAGCATCCCTAAACTTTAGGATCTTGTCAAGACTAGTCCTTGAAGTTTAACTTTTGTCTATGTTATCCCCTAGTCTATATGGATTGTCTATTTTCTTGGAGTGTCTAAGTATACGTTTGGAAATGCCTAAATCTATTATTTGAATGTCTATTCGGAATGCCTAATGTTGAAATGCCTAAATGAGGAATGTCTATATGTGGGATTGCCTAAATTCTATATGGTTGGAATGCCTAAATGTCTATATATTTGGAATGTCTAACTCTATGTGCTTGAAATGTCTACACCCATATTGGAATGTCTAAATCTACGTTGGAATGCCTAAATCTATTTGGTGCCTGACTCCTTAGACTCGTGAAACTTGATTCTTGGTTGAACGAGAGACTGGAGCCTTATCACTGGCAGGATCTATTTAATCTTGTAAACCTTTGATGTATATGCTATAATCTAGTTATTCTATTGCCTAATACCACGCAACACTTAATCTAACTCGCAAAACAATCAAGAACTGGAATACGGAAAGGTTGGGTTGGCCAGAGTGGCCATCCGATCGGACTGCCATCCGAACCAAACCACACCTGCCCTCCTCTTCTCCTTCACCTATAAATAGACATGTCACATCACCTGTTCAGTGATGTGACAGCTCTGCTCGACCAAGACACGCGCACACGTCCTTTTCTTCATTCCCTCATCGATTTAGGTACGTTTTAGGCTAGATCTTTGCACATTCTTGATCTACACATCATTCTCTACGTGATTCTCACTTGAAATCACATTTTCACCGTGAAATCTCTTAGATATGAGATATTGAGGATGATGTCATCATAGTGGTTGGTACAAAATGCCATATGACGTCATTCTTGGTGAGATCTAGCTAAGATCTAAGGGATTCCATGCTTTTTTCCTCAAATCTAAGCTAAATCTAAGAGTTTTATACTAAAACTTGAGTTCCTTTTTCGAATTTCTGATTTACTTCGGTGATAAACGGGACTGAACGGACTGTGGACTAGATCAGTGGTCTAGAGTAGGTTTAGGAACGGATTATTCACTGATTAAGACGATCACGGGATGGATTCCGGCATAAACCCATCGCTAACAGACAACTGGTTGGACTGGGGTGGTTCCCGAACGATCAGAATGGCTGTTAAACGATAAGTTACTGTTGTCTCAGTACGAGCCATGACGTCACCATTAATCTTCAAACTTAGAATTTTTACAAGATTGACAAACAAGAACAAGGGTCGCTCGATCGAGCGGCAACTCGTTCGGACAGTCGTCCGATCGGACAACCACCCTATCAGGTGACACTTGCCTTTTTGTCTTGAATTTCTAAACATTTGGTGAACCATCAAAACTTGGAAGTCTGATCGAATGGCCACCCGATTGAACAGCTGTCCGATCGAGCAGCTGTCCGGTTGGGACGACCAGAATATCTGCACTCGGACCAAGTGGCAATCCGATCGGATTACCGTCCGATCGGACAGCCACCTTAGTCCTTTTTATTCATGAATTTCACTCGAGTGGCAACCCGATCAGATAGCCATCCGATCGGGCAGCCACTTTTCCCTTACTACACATATGCCACCCGAACGACCGGCTATCCGATCAGACAGTCGTCCGATCGGGCTTCGATCCGGTGACTGTTTCAACACTTTAAGCAATCTCGTTATCCTGCCCGGCTCTTATCCTATTGTAATCTAATCAGGCTAATCCTCAAAAAGAGCTCCCTTTGATCCAATAACAGTTGCGACTGTTAAGTAATCACTGTGAGTATACTCGATCCCCTTTTTACTTTAAACTTTTGGGGTGTAACATGTATTCTATTAAACTAAATACTTTTGGCAATCTATACTCTATCCTATGTGTTTGTGAAAACTTGCGCATTCTAGTATTCTATTTGTGTTATGTGACGTTTAATCCAAGGTGTTTAGTTCCGCCTTAACAATAGTAGCGCTATAGGGGGTGCACCTCTCCCATTATTCTTCGGGGGTATTGTTAGGAGGATTCTAGTTTACCTTGAGTCTTGGGTAGTGTTGGTGCATGTTATGTGACAACAGCGTTGGATTGGTCTTTGGATATTAAACGAGTTTGGGCCGCGAAGACTTATGAAGACTGAATGGAATTCGAGTTTGTTAAAGCCTAAATCGTCCAAGTTCAAGTTCTAGTTAAAGTCCATTTAGTTTAGCCCAGATTGTATCTAGAATTCGTATGGGCTTGGCCCAGTTCGAATTGTATGGTTGTGTGTATATAAACAACCTTAGACTAGAGTTTTAGGGTTAGACTTTGGTTAGACTTTTGGTAGACTTTTGGAGATTGGTGAGAGCATTCGTATTGTGAGAGAGTTTAGATCAAACAGAAATCGGCTGTTGGGTTCTAGGAGATCTTTAGTGATTGTAAACGTTTTCGTTGGATAATCATAGAAGATCGGTTGGTAAAGCGTTTCGTGTTCTTGTTTCTGTTTATTTGGTTTATCAAGGGGATTCCGCACCCTTGGTAGATTGTCAGTTTTGTTACGATCCATACGGGATAGGGACCTACAATTGGTATCAGAGCGTTTGCTCTTGTGTACGGTTCAAAACTGATATTACAGATTCAAGGATTTTGTTCGTTTGAAGATTTTCAGATTTTGTGTGAAGAACAAGGAAGAACATCGAAGAACAGTCAAAATTTTCGTGATTTTGATCGGTTTTGGTGTTATTTGGAAGTTGTTTGCTGATTTTTTGGAGTTTTAGTTGGAAGGTTATCAATCAGAAGATTCTACGGTGTAAAAGGTGCAGATTTTTCGGTATTTATTACTGGAAGATTGCTGGTCTCGACAGGGTACTGCTCACTCGCAACCGTGGTCTCGACTCGCAACCGTGGTTTCGGCTTGTGCTGATTTGACTCGCAACCGTGGTCTCGACTCGCAACTGTGGTCTCGACTTGTGCTGATTTGACTCGCAACCGTGGTCTCGACTCGCAACCGTGGTTTCGGCTTGTGCTGATTTGACTCGCAACCGTGGTCTCGACTCGCAACCGTGGTCTCGACTTGTGCTGATTCGACTCGCAACCGTGGTCTCGACTCGCAACTGTGGTCTCGACTGGACTGAGTAGTTGCACGAGTGAAAGTGGTGGAATTTTTCTAGGCAATCGTAGGAAAAATTTCACTGTTTCGTGTTTAGAGAATTATCCGTAACTCATCTGGACAAACCGTTTGCACCGTTGGACTCCTCGGATTTTTAGGAAAAAAAAAAAAAAGACTCTGGAAAATCCAAAAGACGGTTTTAGACATTATATATCATTGGAATCGTAATCTCGAGACGAATCTAACGGTATAATTTGGTAAGAACAGGTTTCGGACTAAAATTGTACGGTTTTAACAGTCTGATTAACTTAAAATGTCGAACATGTCTAAATTAAACGAACTCTTAAGGATGGAACATGAGGTAGGCACAACGAACAAACCACCTAAGATGATGAAGGTGGAGAATTACTTGACATGGAAGGATAGGTTTCAATCTTTCATTGAATATCAGGACACACGCATGTGGATTTGTATTGAAGATGGGTACACAAACCCTACACATGACTTTGAAGGCAGACCTCGTGTCACACCCTATGTGAACATGCAAGATAATGATAAAAGGATGTATGAGGCTGAAAAGAAAGCATTGGCTGCTATCAAGATGTCCCTACCTGATAGCATCAAACATACCTTTAAGAAGTATACTACTTCAAAGGAAATGTGGGATGCGTTAGAGAAGAGATATGAGGGAAATCCTGATGTCAAGAAGAACAAAGTTGATCTACTCAAGAAGCAGTTTGCTGTGTTCAAGTTTATGAAAAATGAGTCACTTGAAGACATCATCACTCGATACTATCATCTGATGTCAGAATTGGACAATTATGACATAGATTGCTATTCTGACATAGAGAAAAATGACAAACTGCTTGATGCTCTACCTACTAAGTGGGATATCTACACTCTCATGATCTAGGGAGAAGCAGATTATGAAACAAAGGAACTAGAAGAAGTAGTTGGAAAGCTAAGAGCTTATGAGCTCAGCATGAAAAAGAAGGACACTGGATATGATCAGGTTCAAGATCCAGGGATCTACAATGGGCTTACATCTTCTTCGTCTCATGATGCTTCTAGCGACTCTGCTACTGCGTTTCTTTCATGTGATAATGAGCAGGTCACAGTAAATGAGGATGGTGATGTGTGTTTTGTTGCTGCTTCAGGAGGATCAACAGGAGTTAAGAGATCATCAGCTGCTAAACAAAGTAGTAGTACAAAGTCGATGCCAATGAGTGTGAAGTCTGCTGAAGAACATCTTGCTCTACTTGCTTCGTTTGTTGCCTCTTATGAGAACTATATTCAGGGGAAGATATCTGATCCTGCCACTTTAGATGAAGATTATGATCAGATTGACCCTGATGATCTAGAAGAGATGGATTTGCAATGGCAGATGGCCATGATTTCGAGACGTGTGAAGAGGTTCATGAACAGAACTGGAAGGAAGTTTGTAGGGAAGAGTGTTGGATTTGACAAGACCAAAGTCAGGTGCTTTAACTGTCAGAGTTATGGTCACTTCGCTAGGGAATGTCAGAAACAAAAGCATGAGACTTCGAGTCAGAGTTCAAACAATAGAAATTCATCAAACAACTCTAACTCAAGAGCATTGATCTCTACTGCAAGAGAGGGTTCGTATGACTGGAGTATTCACTTGGAAAATGATGAGAATGTCACTCAGGCATTCATGGCAGAGATTGTGCCAATTGATGATGGTGAAGCTACAGTAGATGAGGCTAAAGTTGAGAAGAAGAGTGAAGCTGAGGAAGATAAGGCTGATCAGACAACAGATACTTGCTTGTGTTGCTAAACAGATTGATGCAGTTATCAAAAGGAAGTGCAGAATACAAGTAAAGTGCAGATTGAGAGTGAAGTGAAGAATGTGTGAAGATGCATGGTAGGATCCTTCTACAACATTGCAGAGAGAGATTTGGAAAATTTGGAGATACTTGCTTAACCAAAGATTGCTAGTTCACTGATTCAGACTTTGGAGGATGCAAATCAAACAGGAAGTCTACAACAGGTGGTTGTCAGTTCTTAGGAGGCAGGATCGTGTCTTGGCAATGCAAGAAGCAATCCTGTGTGTCTACATCTACGTGTGAAGCTGAATATATTGCTGCGGGTAGCTGTTGCTCTCAGGTTCTCTGGATTCAACAGCAGATGCGCGATTACGGTTTGGATTTCACTCGTACTCCTATTATGATAGATAATAATGCCACTATATCAATCACAAACAATCCCGTAAAGCACAGTAGAACTAAACATATTGACATACGTCATCACTTTATACGGGATTGTGCTGAAAAACGACTAATTGAATTACATCGAGTCGACACAGAAGATAACCTTGCTGATCTTTACACTAAAGCTTTTGATCGAGCTCGCTTTGAACACTTAGTCGAACTCAACGGGATGAGGAATCCTGAATAACTGGTTTTTCATAAGAATTTTGTAAATAGTTTACTGTTTTTCTTAAAAATCAAAAATACAAAAACAATAAAAAAATCAAAAACATAAAAAAAAATAGAAAATTAAAAATGAGTTATCACTGTGTGAAAAAGGAGATATGATAGTACATCAGCAAGTTAGACTGTCACACTGAAAGTGAAATTAAATTGCTTAAGTGTGATAGCAGCTTCATCATATGATGTACCAGTAGGCAAAAGCATGAAATAATCAACTTACCAATGTGATATAAACATAAATGCACTGAGTATGAGTGGGGAACACATCAGTGGTGTATGGTTTAATGACCTTAAATCTTGCGTTGATAGATTGCCAAAATCTGAAGTTTTGGGTCTTTATACTGTTATTTCATCTAGGGATATCTTGGCTGTCATTCTGTTCAGAACTAAAATTGTACATAACCCCAGGAAAGAAAGTCACTTGGAATTAGCTCATTTCTATTTGAATGTCTGTATGTGTCCCGATACACACAATTTTGATCTGATTCTGAAATCTTCTCTGAAAAAAGTCGTGTACCTCCTCTGCTGCATCCAGATATATGCTGACCTGGAGGTGCTAGGCAACGACAGCTTCTGCTGCATCCAGATACATGCTGACCTAGCTGTACGTTGTCGCGCTATAGATCTAATACACCCGAAAGAGGCCCTCAAGTGCCCAAAAGAAACCCAAGAAACCTATATCAAATTGAGAAAAACTCATTTGATCTGTATATTATACCATCTCTGCTAAAGATCTATTCTGTTCTTTTCTCAACCTATTCCCAGTTAAGATTTCAGAAATCTGGATTGGACTTGTGAAATATGTGGTAGGGAAGATACTTGCATGATAGAGTGTGTTGTTTATATTTCCAGGATTTGATTAGTATTTATTTGGGTGTTCATTGTTAAGCAATTAAAACATGATAAAACAGATTATATGCAGACCTAGCCATTGTCAGGATATCTTAAAGGATGACATCAGTATACTCACCTACTACGATGAATCTTTGTGCATACCTTGATCGCGGGGGTATATCCTGAAGTGGGACACACTAGTATATCAGAATTAAAATTACCTTAACGTATCATACGGTAATGGTACTTGAAATGTTCATGCATTTTGTTTAGGTGGACGAACATACTGGTAATCATCTTGGACTGCTTTTCACGAAAATTAAATAAAGAATTATCTAATAGTGTGAAAACAGTTTGATTATGCTGATATGATCTTCTTACCGGTGATTCTCACAAAAATAGAGTGTTTATTGCTTTTAGTATTTATTTGCTTTAAGAAAATACAAAAATACAAAAATAGTGTCTTTTTCTGTTTAAATTCTTAATGTACGGAAAACTGTTATTCTTGGAGGAATTGTTACCGATAGGGGGAGACTGTGTTAGAAAGTGGGTTCAAAATTTTAAATCATGCAGGTTATATAAGGTGTTTGATTAAAAATTGTTGCGTGTTGGTGCTAAATGGAAAATGCTTAATCTGTGATACAGTTGAATTATCTCTTGAATAATAATAATTGTTTAACTATGTTGAAAAATTCTTATGGTTTCTCGAGATGTTTGTTTTATAGTATACAGATTGAAGCAGTTTGTTGATGAGAAGTTGCTGTGAAGAGATGAGGAGTTTGTTGCTGCTTGGTAGAGTCCTCCTTCTACAATGCAGAATGGATGTGTGAAGACTTATTGAGAATGCTGAATCACAACTTGGAAGATTTGGTGATTGGATACATCAGCTTAGGGGGAGTCTGTTGCTGACAGAGTTCATGTTAAAGCTGACACTATCCAAAGACCAAAGACTGTGAGATTCTGAAGACTAAAGTTTCCTTTGCAAGCTATTGTCAAGGGGGAGTTTGTTGGTGCATGTTATGTGACAACAGCGTTGGATTGGTCTTTGGATATTAAACGAGTTTGGGCCGCGAAGACTTATGAAGACTGAATGGAATTCGAGTTTGTTAAAGCCTAAATCGTCCAAGTTCAAGTTCTAGTTAAAGTCCATTTAGTTTAGCCCAGATTGTATCTAGAATTCGTATGGGCTTGGCCCAGTTCGAATTGTATGGTTGTGTGTATATAAACAAACTTAGACTAGAGTTTTAGGGTTAGACTTTGGTTAGACTTTGGTTAGACTTTTGGTAGACTTTTGGAGATTGGTGAGAGCATTCGTATTGTGAGAGAGTTTAGAACAAACAGAAATCGGCTGTTGGGTTCTAGGAGATCTTTAGTGATTGTAAACGTTTTCGTTGGATAATCATAGAAGATCGGTTGGTAAAGCGTTTCGTGTTCTTGTTTCTGTTTATTTGGTTTATCAAGGGGATTCCGCACCCTTGGTAGATTGTCAGTTTTGTTACGATCCATACGGGATAGGGACCTACAGGTAGACACTAAAGCATCGGGATACTTGGGCTATCACTGCGTGGATTGCGACACTAGCACGACTGAAACTATTTTTATTGTTTACACTGTGGATACGAGTTGTTTTTAAATTATTATTCTAGTATCAAACCTGTATACTCGCCAATAATTTTGTGTTGATATTTTAATACATGTTGCAGGTTGATAGGTTGAGATGGATAATGGAAATCAAGCTAGGGGAATGCCTAGAAACGTCGCCTAGTGAACTTAGAAACTTTTGAATAATTTGAACAATCTTTGTTATGTTTTGTATTCGATGTCTGATGTTGGGTTTTGATTTAGACAAATTTTATGCATGTAATCAATTAACCTCTATTGCCACAATAGTGTTATGGAATTCTCATGAGCAATCTGAACGCCTAGTGCTCGCACCCCGATGTTTCCGCCATTGGTTGGGGTGTGACAGATTGGTATCAGAGCCATAACTATAGGGAATTAGGATAAGTAGGAATGCTTGCCCTAGTCTATAGTTCTAGGAACTTGATTCTTATTTTTTGTTTAAGACTTATGCATTCTACCGTATTTGCTTCCTAGCAACACATGTTCCTACTAAACTTACATGCCTTCCCTAAGGCTGATACAATGTACACTTTATCGAAAACACTATTACCCAGTGTTTGTATTTTGCACGAGTTTTGCCCACAGGATAGCAGTGACATCCGAACCTTGATGGGAAATCTCCGTATTATTCTAGTGGGCCCTATCTGCGGATAAGAGCCCACAACATTTAGGGTACGATGTTGTCAAGTTAGAGGTGAAACTCAGACCTTGATAACCAGTCCCACTCCGTGATGATTTTAAGTCTCGCCAAAGTCTCGTAACTGCCAATCAATTGAGTACGTGGAATGACCAAAAGGATGAATATCGTAGGCCTAACATCGATGATATATTTGTCTAAGTAAGTCAAGATGCGTTACCTCAATTCGAAAGGAGTTCGAATCACTCTGGTTAGTCGCCGTTCCTCTACCCGGAACAATCCTATGTTTTAAAAGCCTATCTTGTTTTTATGTTATCTTGATTTTATGAATGTGGTTTATCTATGAGGTTTTGAACTTAATTCTTCGTTCGTTTTGAAATGCTTTTACACAAATTTGCACGTTGTCCCCAATATAAAACGTTAATTCTAATCTCAGATCAAACTAAATTTCCAAAGTTTTATTCTATGTGTAGTCTACGTGGTAAACTTGATCGACTATGGTATGATATGTTGTGTGGTGAGAAACACTAAGATGACATGGAAGTACGGGACAGAAGTGGTGTGTCCGAAGCATGGTGGATACGCTGCTGGTAATTCCTATATATAAGTGCTTCCGACATATTACCAACTTCCGTACCAAGTGGCATGCGAGATTTAGTGTTTGCAGACCAGTGTGGAAAGTCTACGTAATCTACGGAAGGTCTATGTAATCTCTGGAAAGCCTATGCACTCTATGAGCAGACTATGTGATCTATGAGAATTCTAGCATAATCTATGGTTGATCTATTATGTTAATACAATCTAGCGAGTTAAACTATTTGAGCTAAATTATGTTAAACTATGTTGGTCTATTGGTCTAATCTATGATCATCTATCTGGTTAAACTATGTTAAACTATCTACTTAAGCAAGCTATGATAATCTATCAATATAATCTATGATAACCTACTTGAGTATTCTACGCTGATCTATTTTGAGTATTCTATGTGATTTATTTGAGTAATCTATGAGTAATCTACGATAATCTATTAAATTACATGAATATATGATAAAGATGATGGGTATGTTGAGAGTTGCGACACGTAGCATGACACCGAGTACGAGGGGAGGCGATATACCCGAAGCGTGGTGGATACGCCACTGGTACTTCCTATATATAAGCGTTTCTAACATGATTGACCAAACTTCGTACAACGTGCCATGTGAAGGTCGTGCGTTTTGTGGTGTTAGTCTATCTTGTATCTAAATCCTTTAATCTATCATGAGTGAATCTTTATCATGGGACTTCGTAACCTAGACTTATACAATCCTTATGTTGGAACTCGTAGATGTCTGCTCGAAGACTCTCTGACAACCTAAGGAAATCAAGGGAGAAGTCCCAGAAAAAGATGATGTCATTCATGGCCGACCAGATCGCTAGGGTCGTGCCAAAGATTGTTTCCGAACTTCAAGGATCCACCACTCCTCCATCCTCTGTGGACTCTAAAGTAGAGAATCCGACAGCTACCAAGTTCAACTACAAACACTTCGTCTCCTGCAACCCCAAGCCGTTTACAGGCAGTGATGGGGTGACAGCTATGCTTGAGTGGTTTGACAGTGTAGAAGTCACTTTCATCAACAGTGAATGCCCCGAACATTTGAAAACTAGGAGTGCAACTGGAGTGTTTCAAGGTAAGGCTTTGGAATGGTGGGCTAATGAAAGGAACATCCGTACAAATGAAGCAGCTTATGCTCTCCCTTGGGCTGAGGTGCGTGAATTGACGATGCTTGAATTTTGCCCTCCCCATGAGCAGCTCAAGCTCGAAGAAGAATTCTGGCATTTGAAGCAAGTTGGTGATGACAACATGGCGTATACTACCCGGTTCAAGCAACTAAGTTTTATCGTTCCTCACTTGGTTTCGACCCCAAGCGGATGATAACCAAGTATATCAATGGTCTGCCTCCTGCTATGCATGATTCCATCGAAGCAGCTCAGCTAGAAACTATTGAAGAAGTCTACCGACTCGCAGCTAGTCTCAACAACAATCGTGTGCGTGATAAGCAGTTTGCTACCCCTGCTCCTTCAAAGCCTGCAAATCAAGTCACTCAGCAGTCAAGTGGCAGCAAGAACAAGAAACGGAAAGCTCAGGGCTCGGGATGTAATGCTATTACTCCTACTGCTAACCCTGCAGCGAAACCTGCTACTCCTGCTGCTGCTAACCCTGCTGCTCCTGAAGTAAAGAAGCAATACACTGGGTCTTATCCCAAGTGTGCAACATGAAACTTTCATCATCCTACTACCTCTGCATGCCGATTGTGCACCATCTGTAAGCACTATGGTCACACGGCTTCTTACTGTCGTCAAGCTAAACCTGCCCCTCAAACCCAGCAAGCTCCTGCTCCACCAGCTCAAGCAGCTCTTCCAGCTCCTCCTCTACAGAACCTAGGACCGATCAATGCCGTTCGTGCATGTTTTCACTGTGGGGATACTACTCATCTCCGTAACCGTTGTCCCCAGCTGAACCAAGAGCAACAAGCAGCCGCTCGTGGATGAGCGTTCAACCTCAATGCTAATCAGGCTCGCAACAACAATGACGTGGTGAATGGTATGTTTCTCGTTAATAATCTTTATGCTTCGATCCTATTTGATACTGGTTTCGATAAGAGTTTTGTGTCCGTGGAATTCGAGTCTTTGATAAATTATACACGCTCTAAGTTATCTGAGTCGTTCTCTGTTGAGGTCTCCAATGGTAAGTCAATTCTTGTAAATTCTATCATACGTGATTGTTCTTTGATCCTTAACGATCACGTATTCTATATTGACCTTATCCCAATACGTTTGGGAAGTTTTGATGTCATTATCGGCATGGATTGGTTGCGTAAGAACCATGCCGAGGTAGTTTGTCACGATAAGCTCGTTCGTCTTCCTCTACCGTCCGGTGATATCTTAAACGTCTATGGAGACCGACCTTCGAAAGGACTAAGGCTGATGTCATGTACACAAGCGAACAGAAGTTTACGTAAACAGAACCCTGCCTTCTTGGCTCACGTGGTGGAACAAAAGGGCAAGGGGAAGAACATAAACGATGTTCCAGTTGTGTGTGATTTTCCTGATGTCTTTCCTGAGGATCTACCCGGTCTTTCTCCTCCCAGAGCTGTTGACTTTCGTATCGATCTTGTTCCTGGTGCGACTCCTGTCGCCAGGGCTCCTTACCGTCTTGCGCCTTCCGAAATGCTATCCAGCCAGCTACATGAACTACTCGATAAAGGTTTTATTCGTCCAAGTACCTCCCCGTGGGGTGCTCCCGTGTTATTTGTCAAGAAGAAGGATGGTTCGTTCCGTATGTGTATCGACTACCGTGAACTCAATAAGCTTACTGTGAAAAATCGTTACCCGTTGCCCCGTATTGATGACCTATTTGACCAACTACAAGGCGCGTCATGTTTCTCTAAGATTGACCTACGTTCTGGATATCATCAACTACGTGTTCTCGAAGATGATATTCCTAAAACTGCGTTTCGTACTCGATATGGGCACTACGAGTTCGTAGTCATGCCTTTTGGCCTGACCAACGTACCTGCAGTGTTCATGGACCTGATGAACCGTGTCTGTAAACCTTATTTGGATCGATTTATGATAGTATTTATTGATGATATTCTTATTTATTCTAAATCTAAAGCTGATCATGCTCGCCATCTGCGTCTTATGCTTGAATTGCTACGAGGTGAACGCCTATACGCTAAGTTTTCTAAATGTGAGTTCTGGATTGATGAAGTGCAGTTTCTTGGTCATATTGTCAGTAGTCAGGGCATTCATGTTGACCCTTCAAAAATCGAGGCGGTGAAGAATTGGTGTACGCCTAAATCCGTGTCTGAGATTCGTTCTTTTCTAGGGTTGGCGGGTTATTACCGCCGGTTTATCACGGATTTTTTCTAAAATCGTTGTTCCTCTTACTACTCTAACCCAGAAGGAGAAACCTTTTGTTTGGGGTCCCGAACAGGTGGAATCCTTTCTGAACCTTAAGAACCTTTTGTGCAATGCTCCTGTTTTAACTCTACCTGATGGAAATGATGATTTTGTGGTATATTGGGATGCCTCGATCCGTGGATTGGGCTGTGTGCTCATGCAGCGGGACAAGGTCATTGCTTACGCTTCTTGTCAACTCAAAGTGCTTGAGAAAAGCTATACTACTCACGATCTAGAGCTTGGTGCGGTTGTTTTTGCGTTAAAGATCTGGCGACACTACCTGTATGGTACTAAGTGTGTGGTCTTCACTGACCATAGGAGCCTTCAACACATCTTTGACCAGAAAGAGCTGAACATGCGACAGAGGCATTGGGTGGAATTGCTTAACGACTACGACTGCGAAATTCGCTATCACCCTGGAAAAACGAACGTAGTGGCTGACGCCCTTAGTCGTAAGACTCATGTCAAGGCTTTACGTATATCTAGTGATCTGCAAGTTTGTATTCGTGAAGCTCAGTATTCAGCAGCAAATGAAGGAAGTCTAGAAGAAGAAATTCACGGCGCTAGAATGGACCATCTCGAAACTAAATCTGATGGCCTGCAGTATTATCTAAATTGTATCTGGGTGCCAGATCACGATAATATTCGTGAGCTCATTATGACTGAGGCTCACAAATCTCGTTACTCTATCCATCCAGGCGCCGACAAGATGTATCAGGACCTGCGTACGATATATTGGTGGCCTGGGATGAAGAGGGATATTGCTGTGTACGTTCTAAATGCCTTACCTGTTTGAAGGTAAAGGCTGAACATCAGCGTCCCTCCGGACTTTTAGAGCAACCTAAAATCCCTGTGTGGAAGTGGGATAGTCTTGCTATGGACTTTATTACTAAGTTACGTCGAACACCTGCCGGTCATGACAGTATTTGGGTGATCATTGACCGTTTGACTAAATCAGCCCACTTTCTTCCGATTCGTGAAGATTATAAAGTGGAGAAACTTGCTAGGATCTATACCGATGAGATTATAAGTCGTCATGGCATACCTTTAGACATAATCTCTGACCGTGATGGTCGCTTTACTTCGCGTCTTTGGCAAACATTTCAGTCCGCTATGGGTTCGCACTTGAATTTTAGCACAGCCTTTCATCCTCAGACGGATGGACAGACCGAGCGCACTATTCAAACCCTAGAGGACATGCTCCGTTTTTGTGTCATCGACTTTGGTGGTAACTGGGATGTACAATTACCATTGATAGAATTCTCGTACAACAATAGTTATCATTTCAGTATTCAGATGGCCCCTTTCGAAGTTTTGTATGGACGAAAATGTCGATCTCCTCTCAGCTGGCATGAGGTTGGGGAAAAGCAGTTCACTGGCCCTGAGATTATTCAAGAGAAAACGGATAAGATTATTCAGATCCGTGATAACTTGATCAAGGCTAGAAGCAGACAAAAGAGCTATGTTAATAGAAGGCGCAAGCCTCTGGAATTTGCTGTTGGAGATCGAGTTCTTCTTAAGGTGTCCCCCTGGAAGGGAGTAGTTCGCTTTGGTAAAAAGGGGATGCTCGCTCCTCGCTATGTGGGTCCTTTCATGATACTTGAGAGGATTGGCAAGGTAGCGTACAAACTCGATTTGCCTCGGGAACTAAACAACGTGCACCCAATTTTCCACGTATCCAACCTACGGAAATGTCTAGCCGATAAGGAACTGCAAGTTCCTCTCGAAGACTTGTAAATACATGAAGCTGTTCAATTTGTGGAGAAACCGGTCAAAATTATGGATCAAGCTGTCAAGGGTCTGAGGCACAGCAAAATTCCCAATATCAAGGTTCGATGGGAAGGAAAGAGTGGTGCTGAATTCACTTGGGAGTTGAAAAGTGATATGAAGGCCAAGTACCCGCATCTCTTTGAACAGTCTTCTTCTAAGATTTCGGGGACGAAATCTCCTAAAGGAGGGGAGACTGTAACGCCCAGCGTCCCTAAACTTTAGGATCTTGTCAAGACTAGTCCATGAAGTTTAACTTTTGTCTATGTTATCCCCTAGTCTATGTGGATTGTCTATTTTCTTGGAGTGTCTAAGTATACGTTTAGAAATGCCTAAATCTATGATTTGAATGTCTATTCGGAATGCCTAAATGAGGAATGTCTAGATGTGGGATTGCCTAAATTCTATATGGTTGGAATGCCTAAATGTCTATATATTTGGAATGTCTAACTCTATGTGCTTGAAATGTCTACACCCATATTGGAATGTCTAAATCTACGTTGGAATGCCTAAATCTATTTGGTGCCTGACTCCTTAGACTCGTGAAACTTGATTCTTGGTTGAACGAGAGACTGGAGCCTTGTCACTGGCAGGATCTATTTAATATTGTAAACCTTTGATGTATATGCTATAATCTAGTTATTCTATTGCCTAATACCACGCAACGCTTAATCTAACTCGCAAAACAATCAAGAACTGGAATACGGAAAGGTTGGGTTGGCCAGAGTGGCCATCCGATCGGACTGCCATCCGAACCAACCCACACCTTCCCTCCTCTTCTCCTTCACCTATAAATAGACCTGTCACATCACCTTTTCAGTTATGTGACAGCTCTGCTCGACCAAGACACGCGTACACGTCCTTTTCTTCATTCCCTCATCGATTTCGGCACGTTTTAGGCTAGATCTTTGCACATTCTTGATCTACACATCATTCTCTACGTGATTCTCACTTGAAATCACATTTTCACCGTGAAATCTCTCAGATCTGAGATCTTGAGGATGATGTCATCATAGTGGTTGGTACAAAATGCCATATGACGACATTCTTGGTGAGATCTAGCTAAGATCTAAGGGATTCCATGCTTTTTTCCTCAAATCTAAGCTAAATCTAAGAGTTTTATACTAAAACTTGAGTTCCTTTTTTGAATTTCTGATTTACTTCGGTGATAAACGGGACTGAATGGACTGTCGACTAGATAGGTGGTCTAGAGTAGCTTTAGGAACAAATTATTCACTGATTAAGACGATCACGGGATGGATTCCGGTGTAAACCCATCGCTAACAGACAACTGGTTGGACTGGGGTGGTTCCCGATCGATCAGAATGGCTGTTAAACGATAAGTTACTGTTGTCTCAGTACGAGCCGTGACGTCACCATTAATCTTCAAACTTAGAATTTTTACAAGATTGACAAACAAGAACAAGGGTCGCCCGATCGAGCGGCAACCCGTTCGGACAGTCGTCCGATCGGACAACCACCCTATCAGGTGACACTTGCCTTTTTGTCTTGAATTTCTAAACATTTGGTGAACCATCAAAACTTGGAAGTCTGATCGAATGGCCACCCGATCGAACAGCTGTCCGATCGAGCAGCCGTCAGGTTGGGACGACCAGAATATCTGCACTCGGACCAAGTGGCAATCCGATCGGATTACTGTCCGATCGGACAGCCACCTTAGTCCTTTTTATTCATGAATTTCACTCGAGTGGCAACCCGATCGGATGGCCATCCGATCGGGCAACCACTTTTCCCTTACTACACATATGCCACCTGAACGACCGGCTATCCGATCGGACAGTCGTCCGATCAGGCAGCCCTTCGATCCGGTGACTGTTTCAACACTTTAAGCAATTTCGTTATCCTGCCCGGCTCTTATCCTATTGTAATCTAATCAGGCTAATCCTCAAAAAGAGCTCCCTTTGATCCATTAACATTTGCGACTGTTAAGTAATCACTGTGAGTATACTCGATCCCCTTTTTACTTTAAACTTTTGGGGTGTAACATGTATTCTATTAAACTAAATACTTTTCGCAATCTATACTCTATCCTATGTGTTTGTGAAAACTTGCGCATTCTAGTATTCTATTTGTGTTATGTGACGTTTAATCCAGGGTGTTTAGTTCCGCCTTAACAATAGTAGCGCTATAGGGGGTGCACCTCTCCTATTATTCTTCGGGGGTATTGTTAGGAGGATTCTAGTTTACCTTGAGTCTTAGGTAGACATTAAAGCATTGGGATACTTGGGCTATCACTGCCTGGATTGCGACACTAGCACGGCTGAAACTATTTTTATTGCTTACACTGTGGATACGAGTTGTTTTTAAATTATTATTCTAGTATCAAACCTGTATACGAGTTGTTCAGGCTATAAATAGGGGTGCTTGGCTCATTTGCAAACCATCCCTTGGCACACCACCTCTCTCACACTTCTCCCACCACCCACCACCCACCACCATCACAACACCATCATCCACCACCATCATCCATTGTCCATCATAGAGTGTGTGAGTCGTCTCGGGATCCAAGATTGATCGTAAGAGTTCTTGACAATCAAAGGCCATGTTTGCCTAAGTCTCTTACATCACTTGGTGAAGACAAGTGTCTAGTGTAATACTTTTTATTTTTAATCTTTTCGCACTTTTTACTTGGTTATGTATTAATGACTTTAATAACTAGTTTCTTATGTTGAAGGTGATTCTTCCTTATCGTTTGTCCGTGGTGTCTTGGCATTATTTTACTGTCTATATAAAATAAAAGATTTTCACCATTCATATCTCCACAGTCTATATGGAGGTATGTTGGGTACCTGGTCGGGGGTTAAGGGAACAGTTTGGTAAGAGTCTTGCCTTGTTCAGTGTATAGATCCTGCAAAGACCTGGGTCAAATTTAGTAGGACCTCCTTCAATACCCACCGGTATTGGATGGCGGGGGTCCAAACTCTTTGATCCCCTCATATGTAAGCTACTATTAATACTTTAATCCGGCTACTTAGGACTGTATCTCTACTGACTCAGACTACTTAGCCGAGGGTAACGTCACCTTCAAAAGCGGGGCCTACCATAATATGCATTAATAACTTAATTAATTATCTTTCAATAATCCGACCCTTTAGGATTGTATCCTTGCTGACTCAAACTACTGGGTTGAGGGTAACGTCACCTTCAAAAGAGGGGCCTACTACAATAACTAAGATAATCTCTAAAAAAGTGCAAAAGTGCGGAAATAATCAAAGGTTACACTATACACGAGTCGGAGCCAAGTGATTCATCTTGTCTATCTGTTTTTATTTTTATTTTATTTTTCAGCATTTTAGTTAGCTTTTATTTTTCTTAGTTTAAAACCTTTTTCTAAACTTTTGATTTGATTAGACGTTGAGGATAAACCGGTACTAAAAGCTCTTGTGTCCTTGGACGACCTCGGTATCTTACCAACACTATACTACGCTCACGATGGGTGCACTTGCCCATATGTGTGTTTAGTGTTAGTAAATATCGTGTTTTATAAATTTAAAACTTGGCTAAAAAGTGTAAAAGATCTTAAAATATACTTAAACTTATATACACACTTCACACGCATCAAGTTTTTGGCGCCGTTTCCGGGGACACAAGGATTTTAAGAAAGTTAGGAATCAACGGCCTAATCGTTTTTCTTATTTTTCTGTTTTTTTTAGGTTTTTTCTTAGTTTTTAAGTTTCTGCAGATGCTCAGCACGGGCCGTGCCTGGTCGGACACGGGCCGTGCCCAGCATTGTTACTGGCAGTTTTTATTTTCCGAGTTACAGAGAGCTGAGTACGGGGCCGTGTCGGTGCAACACGGGGCCGTGTCCAACTCCCCAGTAACAGGGATCCGGAAAACAATCACTGTATCTCCGACCACGGGCCGTGTTCACCTGAACACGGGGCCGTGGTGAACCTTCTGACCAACGCTCTTTTCTGTTTTTATTGCAGGACTTGGAACTCAGGCGCCACATCTGAACTTTCTACGTAGTGTATGAGCTCCAGTTCTAGTAGAGACATAAAAGAACCTCTTGAAGAACCCGAACGCTTTATCAGAAAAAGACTTAAAGCTAAAAACCAAGAGAAAGTTTCGGGGGACCCGCTTCCAATGGCGGACCAACGTACCCTCATGGATTACCTACGACCCACCGTAGGTAATCTCGGCGCCGCTATCAATGCACCGAATGTCGAAGCCAACAACTTTGAACTTCGGCCACATTTAATACAAATGCTTCAAAACTCCGCAACCTTCCATGGGATTGCGGACGAGGATCCTCATCTACATATCTCTAATTTCTTAGAAATATGTGATACCTTCCGGATCAATGGAGCATCAAACGACGCCATCCGCCTTCGTATGTTCCCATTCTCACTAAAAGACCGAGCTAAGGCTTGGCTTAACACCCTCCCAGTTGGTTCGGTAAACACCTGGGATGAACTAGCCCAAAAGTTTCTATATAAGTATTTCCCTCCTACTAAAATGGCTAAATTAATGACTGAAATTAATACATATTCACAAGAGGATGAGGAATCCTTATATGAAACTTGGGAAAGGTTCAAGGAGCTACTAAGAAAGTGTCCTCATCATGGTCGAAGTATCCACGTTCTACAATGGGTTGTTGCCACACACAAGACAAACAGTTGATTCTAGCTCCGGGGGACTTCTAGGTAATCGTCGCCCAAATGAAATATATAATCAAATTGAGGAAATTGCTCAAATAAATTTTCAGTGGCACACTCCCCGAGGCAATAAATATATTGCCCCGGGTGCCCATAAGGTTGATGAAAGCACTTCTTTACAAGCCCAAATCGAGGCCCTTTCTTCAAAAATAAAAAAGTTAGAAATGGCAAAAACGGCCTCGGTTATGGCTTGTGAGGGGTGTGGTGGGCCACATGAAATTGGAGTTGTATGAAAGATGTTGATGATCAAACAGAAAAGGTAAACTACATTGATAATAGACCTAGGCAGTCGGGTCGTCTAACGGGTACCTACAACCAAGGATGGCGTAACCACCCTAACCTTGGTTGGAGAGATCCCGGCAATAGTAGTAACCAACAAAACCAACGAACTAACTTTCTACAATCACAATTTTTTTCTCAACAACAAGGTGGATGAGAAAGGCTTGAAGATACGGTATCTCGCCTCATCTCCGACACCGAAAAGAAAAACTCGGATCGATTTCAGCAATTGGAATCAAATTTTAGAAATCAACAAGCTAGCATTCAAAAAATTGAAAAACAATTAAATCAAATAGCTCAAAATTTCTCCGAGATACCACAAGGCGCGTTACCAAGTAATACCTAGACCAACCCAAAGGCGCAAGTACATCTCATAACATTGAGAAACCGTACCGTGGGTCCCGAAGAGGCTCCACTTCCACCAACTGAAAGAAGCCAATCTAGCCAAACCACAACTCCACCCGCACCCCAACAAGAGAAGGCTTCTCCACTAGTTCAAGAGCCTACTAAGACTCCTCCAGTTCCATACCCCGGTCGGTTAATTCGTCAAAAGACCGATGAACAATTCGCAAAGTTCAAAAATTTACTAAAACAATTGCATGTTAATATTCCATTTATTGAAGTCCTAACTCAAATGCCTAAATATTCAAAATTTATGAGGGACTTCCTCACTCATAAAAGGAAAATTGAATCATTGCAATTAGTTAACTTAGGCGAAGAATGCTCCGCCTTACTACTCAATAAACTCCCGCAAAAGAAGCTTGACCCCGGAAGCTTCACAATTCCTTGCTTGATTGGGAAATCTCCCATTCGTAATGCACTAGCTGATCTCGGGGCAAGCATCAACCTCATGCCCTCATCAATGTTCAATCGACTCGGCTTAGGAAAAACAAGTCCTACAAAAATAAGCATATAACTCGCCGATAGATCCGTCAAATATCCACAAGGTGTCGCTGAAAATCTATTAGTCAAAGTCGGCGAATTTGTCTTTCTGGCCGACTTTGTCATATTAGATATGGAGGAAGATACCGAAGTACCACTCATTCTAGGAAGGCCGTTCCTAGCTACGGCCCAAGCAGTGGTAGATATGAATGATGGAACATTAACATTGAGGGTTGGGGATGAGGAAGTGAAGTTTGGAGTCGGAAAAAGAGTAGGAGACGAAGACCCGGTCAACTACATGAAGGTCATTGACTCAAGTTTGGATGATGCTCTCCGACGGTGTAGCATGGGATGCAAAACATCCCACTTGGGTAACATATGACCAGGCTTTGGGTCTAGCCAAGGACCCTTATAAACGTGGCGCACCACGGAGGCATTCCGCGGAACTATCCTTAGTTTAGTTTAGATTAATTTTTATGTTTTCTAGTTTAGTTTTAATTTTCAGGAATAAAACACACTTGGGATGGCAAAGGATAACAAGGGAAACTTGAACCAGCACCCCATGCACGAAAACAGGGCCATCCGACGAAATTTGCTTCATTACAGCAAGTTCAGCACGGGCCGTGTCTGCCCAACACGGCCCCGTGCTGAACAGTCTGCAGAAAATGCCCAGTTCAGGTAAACTGGACACGGGCCGTGTTCACCCAACACGCCCCCGTGTCCAGGCTTCTGTTTCTTTTTACAACTTTTTGTTACTGGCGACTGAACACGGGGCCGTGCCCGGACACCACGGGGCCGTGTCTAGACGCCCAGTAACATAAAATTTTGCTTTTTCACACCTTTTTACACATTCAATCAACCTAAAAACTTATTTTTGGGACATATTGAGGACAATGTGTAATATAAGTGTGGGGGGATGCTAAAACCTTGAATCTTGCAAGTCCTAATCACAAGCCTTACACAAAACTCTATTGGAACCGCTAATCACCCTCATTTTTTTTACTTGTCTAGGTCTAACTTGGGAATTTCAAGTTCTAAAAAGGTTATATTTTTACAAATTTACAACCGATAGCGTCGTGATAAAAAGAACCAACATAAGAAAATTATGAAAAGGCATGACAAGCTTAGTTAAAATTTGATTATATATACTTGATTACATAAAAAACCCATTCCCACAAAAGTGAGTTTTGAGCCTTTATTGAGCATACAAATACATATCTTTAAACTAAATGCTCATTTTTCGTTTCTTGTGTGAATAGCCGCTTGGTTCTTACAACTCTAGAACTTGCCACGACGATACATTCCCGGTCCTTACCAACTTAAACCCAAGTAAGTAAATGATGGAGGCATTAGGACTAACCCTTTTTATTTCTACACCATTATTTTTTTACCACCTACCCAAAATCCCCCTAGTTAACCCCTTTGAGCTTAAACCTTTTCATTTCTTAACCCAAACCAAACACCCTTTTTACCCACCAAAACCCTTTGTTATTTTTAACCCTTTCTTTTAGTAACAAGCTCGGTTCTTCGTATGACTTTTCAAAAAAAATGTGTTGATGATGAAGCAAAAGAGAAATAAACAAACAAGTTTACCAAAAATAACTTTGTTTGAATAATAGCTTCATCGAAATAAAAATTGCAAAAATACAAAGTCATACGAAAACCGACGCTTTTTACGCTTTTCGCCCTTTTCTACTAACCACTAACCCAACCACCTACCTTTAACCCAAGCCTAACCCTTCACCCAAAAGTCCTCTTGATATTTACAAAGGTTAATAGTTAAAAAGGAGGAGGATTGATTGCTTGGCAAGCCTATGGTAGGAGTAAGTTCCATGCCACTCTCGAGTGATTCACTAAAATACATCTTCAGCCGAGTGTTGAGTGATCCCACGTGAGGTATGTGAACTTGTATATAAATAGAATTTTAAAAGAGGCATGTTATGCCCTAATAAGTAATTTATCTTATGAAAAGTTTTAAATAAATCATGATGAATAGGATTGTAAATAAATAAAAATAAACTTAATAAAGAATCTTGGAAATCCCGACACTCTATGACAAGCCCAAAAAACCTTCTCTTCTACCCATTCCATTTGGGAGTGTAAAGCCACATTATAAAGAGTTTTGCTTGAGGACAAGCAAAGATTCAAGTATGGGGGTATTTGATGTGTGCAAAATGCAACATATAAATTACATCAATTGTGGCATAAAACTAACCCTTTTTTAGTACTAATGTTGGAAAAAGTGTGTTTTTGTCTTCCTTTTGTATTTTCAGGATTAAATGAGCTCAAAGTAACAAAAGAAACAAAAAGGCAGCTAAATCTAACATAAATACAAGAAAAGGAACAAACGTGGCATGCCCGACCTCCCCGACAGCATCTTCCCAAGCAAAACAAGAGAACAGAAGGCTGAACACACCCCGTGCTCAGTGAACACGGGGGCGTGCCCAAGTGCCAGCATAAAAGACAAAGCTATAGAAGCTTCTATCGCCCACCACGGGGCCGTGCTCAGCGGACACGGGGCCGTGTTAACTATAAGATTCGCAGAATCCAGACAAATCTTGATAGTACAGATATGCTTCTGCACACGGGGGCGTGGTCAACTAATGCAGACAAACTGCAATTAATGAAGAGAGAGAAAAGGATGGACACGGGGCCGTGCCCGATCTACTGTTCAGGCTATAAATAGGGGTGCTTGGCTCATTTGCAAACCATCCCTTGGCACACCACCTCTCTCACACTTCACCCATCACCCACCACCATCCCAACACCATCCTCTACCACCATCATCCATTGTCCATCATAGAGTGTGTGAGTCGTCTCGGGATCCAAGATTGATCGTAAGAGTTCTTGACAATCAAAGGCCATGTTTGCCTAAGTCTCTTACATCACTTGGTGAAGACAAGTGTCTAGTGTAATACTTTTTATTTTTAATCTTTTCGCACTTTTTACTTGGTTATGTATTAATGACTTTAATAACTAGTTTCTTATGTTGAAGATGATTCTTCCTTATCGTTTATCCGTGGTGTCTTGGCATTATTTTACTGTCTATATAAAATAAAAGATTTTCACCATTCATATCTCAACGGTCTATATGGAGGTATGTTGGCTACCTGGTCGGGGGTTAAGGGAACGGTTTGGTAAGAGTCTTGCCTTGTTCAGTGTATAGATCCTGTAAGGACCTGGGTCAAATTTAGTAGGACCTCCTTCAATACCCACCGGTATTGGATGGCGGGGGTCCAAACTCTTTGATCCCCTCATATGTAAGCTACTATTAATACTTTAATCTGGCTACTTAGGACTGTATCCCTGCTGACTCAGACTACTTAGCCGAGGGTAACGTCACCTTCAAACAGTGTTGCAAAAGTCGGATTCCTCGGCCGAGTACTCGGCGAGTACTCGGTCCTCGGACCTCCACCTTGGCGACTTCCTCCTAGGCGGTCTCAACTAGTCGGCCTCGGGAGTACTCGGTCCTAGTCGGCGCCTAGTCGGCCTAGTCGGAGCCTAGTCGGCCTAGTCGGTCTAGGCGGTCAACGTGGCTTGTTGACTTTTAATCGGTCAAACTCGGTCAAAATCGGCCTACTCGGCCTTGTACTCGGACTACTCGGCCTTGTACTCGGACTACTCGGCCTTGTACTCAGACTAGTCGGACTTGTATTCAGAATATTTGAACTTTAAACATGTTTCATTTTAAATTATACCCAGTTGACATGAATTATGCTTATTTTAACACATAAATAATATATAACAATTAATTTTCTTTATATTTACCATGTCCGCGTACTCCCCGAGTACTCTCCGAGTACTCCGATTACTCCCAACTCCCCAGTCGGCCGACTAGGGACCGCCTAGCGACTTTTGCAACACTGCCTTCAAAAGAGGGCCTACCAAAATAATGCATTAATAACTTAATTAATTATCTTTCAATAATCCGACCCTTTAGGATTGTATCCTTGCTGACTCAAACTACTGGGTTGAGGGTAACGTCACCTTCAAAAGAGGGGCCTACTACAATAACTAAGATAATCTCTTAAAAAGTGCAAAAGTGCGGAAATAATCAAAGGTTACACTATACACGAGTCGGAGCCAAGTGATTCATCTTGTCTATCTATTTTTATTTTTATTTTATTTTTCAGCATTTTAGTTAGCTTTTATTTTTCTTAGTTTAAAACCTTTTTCTAAACTTTTGATTTGATTAGACGTTGAGGATAAACCGGTACTAAAAGCTCTTGTGTCCTTAGACGACCTCGGTATCTTACCAACACTATACTACGCTCACAATGGGTGCACTTGCCCATATGTGTGTTTAGTGTTAGTAAATATCGTGTTTTATAAATTTAAAACTTGGCTAAAATGTGTAAAAGGGCTTAAAATATACTTAAACTTATGTACACACTTCACACGCATCAGTGTGACATTTGTTACTAGAAATTCTTTTGGGTTTAAAGAGATGAGTCTGACCCAACTTCATGGTAGGCTTCTCACATATGAAAGAGAATTGAACCATAAAAAGAAGTTGTAGGAATCTGGAAAAGTGGCTGATGATTACTCTTTTTGTAACACAGCACTTTTGGGTCAGGAAGAGTCATCTGGTGGTAGTAAGGACCAGAGTTATGATCATTATATTGACATAACTGCAGGTGGAGCCTTCAACTCTGAGCCTTACTCACACAGTTATGCTTTCACAACTAATGGGGAAAACTAGATCTCTAATAACTTATCCTTTGAACTGAATGACCTTCAACATTTTGATCCCACAGACCTGGAAGAGATGGATATTTTGCATCAGCTTGCCTTGTTGAGTGTTAGAATAAGCAAGTTTTATCAAAGAACTGGTATGAAGTTTCTAGGATTGCATGGGAATTTAAAGTTGGGGTTGGATAAGTCAAAAATCAAGTGCTATAAGTGTAATAGGCTTGGTCACTTTGCTAGGGAATGTAGGAGTCAAAACAGTGGACCAATTATCACTCACCCTAGTTCAAGACCTCAAAACACTCAAAGCACTGTGCACTATTCCCAATATACCCCTGCTCCTCATATGCAAAACACTGCCCATTTTGCACATCCTGTAAACATTGTTCATGTCCAGTATGTCCAAACTACTGTTCCACAGATTAAGTATGTTCAAGCCCCTACACCCTAGGTTCAAGTGCAAACTGCACCACAACAAGCAGCACAAACATCTACTCCAGCTGAGGCCAGTCAACAGAGTTTCTTTACACAGGGCTTTGTTGATTGGAGTAGCATGCCTGAGGACTTAACTGATGAAAATTTTGCTCTAATTGCTAATCCTGATGTTTCACCTGAAGAATTTTGTTTCATGGCATTAGAGTCAATACCAGAAGGGCAAGAATCTGAGGAAGTGGAGTCCATATCTAAAGAGGTGGAAGAAATTGTTGAAACAATGGTTACAACAGATATTGTTGGTGAACAGATGTTAGAGAGAAAGAAGCTGAACCTCTAAGGGAACCTCTTGTTGATCCATGGGATGCTAGTATATGTGATGGTGAATGTGACTGTGCCATGATGGCTGCTTCCAAGGTATCATTTCAGCTCTTAAAAGATCTATGTTCAGATAAATGCATTATTGCTTTTGCTAACATAAAAGAGGTGAATGAAAACCTTAGGAACAAGATCTTAAACGATGAAGTACAATTTGAAAAGACTTTTAAAGAGTTGAAAAACAAATTGTTTGAAAAAGAAAATGAGATCAGCAGCTTAAAACATGAAAACAACATAACCAAAGACCAACTCCAAACTATGGTAGAAAAATACCAGAGTTGCAAAAAGGAGCTTGAGTCCACCCAAATCACTTATGAAAAATGGGTGGAGTCTTGTAAAGGTTATGAGCTGACGTTGGAGAAGCATATCAAGCGTAATGTGAAGTTTGGCATTGGATCTAGAAAACATGATCAAATTTCTAAAAACACTGCTGAAATTGAATCTGGCTTGGTTGAAGTAATTCCAACAAATTTAGCTGGTCAAGAGATCAAAGTCACTGAAAAAAAGGGAAACGAAATTGTTTTAGAAAGACCAGAGGGGTCATCAACCTTTGAAAAGATAGAAAAATATCAATTCAAACCCCCCTGGTCTGATGGATATGACATCCTGGAAAACTTTAAGCCAATGGATTTTTCCACAATTGAGGGTGTCAAAGCACCCAAGGCTAAAGTCATTCCTCTAAAAGACATCCCAATAGAGGTTAAAAACTCTGTTGAAAAGGAAGTTGAAAAGAGGAAGAAGAGAGAAAAAATTAAAACATGTTTTGTAACTTTTGTGAAAAGAAGAATCATGCTACAAAAGACTGTTTTCTTCTAAAAGCTTATGATATAAACAAAATAGGTGTCACTGAGCCTGCACCTAAGTGCACAATTTGTGGAAAAACCAATCATCTTACTCAAGAGTGTGTGTATCTCAAAACTTTTGAGGTTCAAAGAAAAGAGTATGCATCTAAAACACTGGAGAGTCCACAAAAACCTACCCCAAAAAAACAAACAAACCTTTGTGACTGTTCAAACATATGTTACTAAACAATTGAACAAAACCTCTGCTCCTAGAGAGGTACAAGTAACAGATGCACCACCAGCAAACCAATTCTCAAGAGGATATGGTCAACCATCTTACCAAAAGGCCCCTTATGATTATGAAGCCTACAAAAGGCCTTCTAAGCCAAAAATGAATAGGCATCCTTTTGGTTATCAACATATGACAGGAGATGGTCCACAACAGTGGTTACAGAAAAATGCTCAAAAATCTGTTCAAACCCCTGAATTAATCACTGTTCATGCTCTTGGACTTAAGGCTGACCTATCTATGACCCCATCCAAAGCCATCTTGGCTTTGGAGACCCACCTGAACTAACTTGTTACTTGATGTGCAGAGAGCTTTTGCATGCTTAGATAGTTTATGGTATGTAGATAGTGGAGGCTCCAGGCACATGACTGGATGTAGAGCCCTACTCAAATATTTCAAAAAACATGGAGGGGGTGATATATCCTTTGGTAACAATTCAAAAGGAAGGTGTTGGGGTCAGGGACAGTGCAGACTGGGAAACTCAAATTTGAAAATGTCAATCTTATTGACAATATTAAATTTAACCTTCTTAGTGTTTCACAAATGAGTGACAAGGGCTATGGGTCATTCTTCACTAAGGATAATTGTAAGATTGTTGGGCCAAATATGGTTATAAAGATTGAAGAAATCATAGCCGGGGGTAAAACACAGCTTGTTGCTCAAAGGAGTGGCAATGTGTATGTGGTTGATATGTTGAAAGATAACCCAATGGCTGATGCTTGTCTGTTCTCAGCTGCCTCTAACAAAGAGACAGAACTATGGCATATGAGACTTGGGTACACAAATCTGAAAACTATCACCACACTCTCAAAACAAGGCCTTGTAAGAGGTCTTCCATAAAAACTTTTTACTTGTTCTGAGCATTGTGTTTCCTGTCTAAAAGGTAAACAACATAAAATCTCTTACAAGTCCATTGAAGAGTCCAAAACAACCAAGTGTTTACAAATGTTACACATGGATTTGTTTGGCCTAGTAAAAATCATGAGTTTGAAAAAGAAAAGATATTGTCTGGTCATTGTTGATGATTTTTCTAGGTTTACATGGACTTACTTTTTACACTCTAAAGATGAGACTGCAGGTATTTTGCAAGACTTTGTTAAACAGGTTGAAAAGCAATTTGACTTGCTAGTAAAAATCTTTAGAAGTGATAATGGAACAGAGTTTAGAAACAAGGAGTTAGATGAATTCTACGTGGCAAAAGGGATTGTAAGGCAGTACAGAATCCCAAGAACACTAGAACAGAATGGGGTGGTTGAAAGGAAAAACAGAACTTTGATTGAAGCTTCCAGAAAAATGCTTGCAGACTCAGGTTTACCTTTAACTTTTTGGGCAGAGGTTGTAAACACTGCTTGTTATGTGCAGAACAAAGTTTTAATCAACCTCAGGCATCAACAGACTGCCTATGAAACTCTGTTCAAGATCAAACCACTGATCTTCTATTTCAAAATCTTTGGCTGCCCATGTTTTATCTTAAACTTAAAAGATTTAATTTCAAAATTTGCAGCCAAAGTGGATTGTGGTTATCCTTTGGTATACTCAACAACTACCAAGGCCTATAAAGTGTTTAACACAAGGACTAGGTGTGTGGATGAGACTTTGAATGTAAAGGTCAATGAACTTTCATCATTGAAAATCCCAGCAAACCCTGCTGAACTGTTTGACCTTGATAAATTTACATCTGAAGATGTGTCTGTCAAGACTAACCCTGCAGGTACACCACAATCTTTCCCACAAGATAATGGATGTGATATTGTGATTCCACAATACAAAGTCACTACCACCATCAGAGCAGCAGATATTTAAAACAACTGTCAAAACTCTACCACTGCTGAATCAACTGTTGTTGATAAAACCTCTACTACTTCATCTCCAACCTCTGTTGATAAAAATCCATCAATAGTGGATAAAAATCAACATTGTGCCACACTCATTCCTCCCGTTCCTTCACCTCCATTCCAAATAGATGTTGGTTCTTCAAAATTACCAATAGATGTTAGCTCAAATGATTCACATCTACATCCTTCACCTCTCAATGCCATTGTTCTATACAAGGGGGATCTAATCTTCCTTAAATCTCATCCACCTGATCAAGTTATTGGCAACATCAATGAAGGGGTTCTCACAAGAAGTCAATACCAAAACATTTGTCTTTTTGCATGCTTTCCATCTCTTATCCAACCAGTCAAGTACCAAGAGGCACTGAAAGAAAATAGTTGGGTAGAAGCTATGCAAGAGGAGCTCCAACAGTTTAAAAGACAACAAGTATGGGAACTTGTACCACTGCCTGAGGATGTAAGTCCAATTGGCACAAAGTGGGTCTTCAAGAACAAAACTGATTAAAGGGGCATTGTTGTTAAGAACAAAGCCAGGCTTGTGGTTTAAGGATATAGACAAGAAGAGGGCATAGACTATGATGAAACATTTACTCCTGTAGCAAGACTTGAAGCCATTAGACTATTCTTAGCCTTTGCTGTCAACCACAACATCAAGGTGTATCAAATGGATATAAAGTGTGCTTTCCTATATGGAAAAATACAGGAAGAGGTATATGTCTGCCATCCTCCTAGTTTTGAAGATCCTTTTTTATCCTGATCATGTCTACAAGCTCAATAAAGCTCTGTATGGCTTGAAACAAGCACTAAGGGCCTGGTATGAAATCTTTCCATTTTTCTCATTTCCATAGGATTTATAAGAGGTAAAATTGATAAAACATTATTTTTAAAATGGAGAGGAAAAGATTTGATGATTTTCCAAATTTATGTTGATGACATCATCTTTGGAAGCACATGTACTTCCATGTGTGAAGAGTTTAGGAGACTCATGACAGCAGAGTTTGAAATGAGTGCCATGAGTGAACTCCAACGCTTTCTTGGTCTCCAAGTTAAGCAATTGCAAAAGGGAACTTTCATTCATCAAAGCAAATATGTAAAAGAACTTTTAAAGAAATTTGACATGAATGATTGCAAAACATGTAGTACACCCATGGCAACCACAAAGCTTGTCACTACTGATGAAAAAGATGACTTGGTTGATCAAACTTTATACAGAAGCATGATTGGGTCTTTATTGTACCTAACTGCATCAAGGCCAGACATCATGTTTGCAACATGTGTCTGTGCTAGATCCTAGTCAGCACCTATGAAGTCTAATTTCATTGCTGTGAAAATGATATTCAGATACATAAAAGGTGCTCCCACACTTGGTATCTGCTATCATGCTAATGGGAATATCAAGCTTTCAGGTTTGTCAGACAGTGACTTTTCTAGATGCAACACTACTAGGAAGTCTACTTCAGGGGGTTTTAATTCCTAGGCAATTTCTTAGTGTCTTGGCAAAGCAAAAAGCAAGCAGCTATTTCCACATCCACTGCTGAAGCTGAATATATTGCTGCTGCAAGCTGTCAGTCCAATTGTTGTGGCTTCAAAACCAGTTACCGGATTTTGGTATAACTGCTCTAAAGACTCCTCTCATGTTGTATAGTCAAGCAGCTGAAAATATCATAAAAAATCCAGTATCCCATTCAACCACCAAGCACATTGAAATCAGACATCACTTTGTGAGGGATTGCTATGAAAAAGATTTGATTTCTCTGCATCATGTTCCAACTCAGGATCAGCTGGCAGATGTGCTAACATAAGCATTAGACACATCTACCTTTTAAAGCTTGATCTCAAGAATTGGCATGTTTAACTTGGATTAGAAGGCAAAAACTTCTTTTCCTTGAATAAAAAGCATTAAAATGTTTTCAGAAAATCAAAATACTAGATTTGTTATCTTATTTTGATTAAAACTAGGATTGCGACCCGCCGCAATGCGGTGGGGATTCTTAAGTTATAACTAAGTCGATCTACGACCAGCACGTTATGTTAAACCTGTCAAACGGGAAAAAAATAGACGATATAAAAACGTTCACTCACACACGCACGTTGCTTTTTATTAGCTCGCAAAATTTAGAACGGAACGTAAAAATGTTAAACCAAAGACGCACGTTGCGATGTGTTAAGTCACAAAATTTATAACCAAGCATAAAACGAAAAATTTGTGGAAAATGAAAACTATAAATGACCAAAGTCGAAAGTAAAAAAAGTTGTGAGGATAGATTGCAAAAGATAAAAAGTTTTGGGGTAAAAGTAAAAAACAAATAGTTTTGGGTTAAAAGTAATTTATGAAATACTTTTGAGTGAAATGTAAAAAAAAATCAATTTTTTTTGGAAAACCCCTAAAGCCAAGGTTACATCAACCATATGCGTAACCATTTTTTCTTTGAAAACCCCCCAAAGCACACCCCACGTTGCGGCGGGGCATAAAACGGTGTCAAATAGTACTAATGCCACAGAACCGTCATCGACCACCAACACTGAGTCGACCTAGGATCTGCGTGTTGCGACGAACCTGTCAAACATGAAAAAATAGAGGTAAAAACGTTGAACCAAACATGCACGTTGCGCCGTGTTAACTTTCAAAATTTAAAACAAAACATAAAAAAGTTGAACCACAATCGTACGTTACGTCATATTAACTCGAAAAATTTAGAACTATACGTAAACGAAAATTTGCGAAAGATGAAAAGTAAAAGTGACAAAAGTTGTGAAGTTAAATTGCAAATAATGAAAAGTTTTGGGTTAAAGTTAAAAAAAAATTATGTAGGGTTAAAATTGCAAAAAGTAAAAACCTTTGGATTAAAAATAAAAAATCAAGTTTTTTTTTTTGAAAATTTCCTAAAGCACAAGGTACAAGTTGTATTGCCTAAATTTGTTGCTTATTTATACTAATAAAATTTTTGTATTTTAAATTTCCAAATGTTGTACTTTGAATTTCCATGTTGTACTTGACAATTTATGCTATGAAATGAAATCGGTTTTGAATTAATTATTGTCACAAGCAGTGTTATATGTGATGAGCAATCTATTTCGTCTCACTGCGATGTTTCCGCCATCGGTTGGGGTGTAACAGATTGGTATCAGAGCCATAACTATAGAGAATTAGGTGGAATTGCCATGTTCGACCTAGTCTATACTAGGTACCACTTGACCATTATCGATACTTGTTTAACTTGTTAATTCTTCCTATTTGCTTCTATCTCTTTCTTTTTGTCTTAATATTGCATTATGTCTTTCCTAAGACATTGACATAATACACGTTGGAGACTTGAAGACACTCGTATTACAAACGAGACGAGTTCACCAAAATAGGCGTGAAACCCACAATTTGGTGAACGACTCTCAATCCGCTTATGCTATTTTTGCATGAAATTATGCCATCAAGTTAGTGTTAGGTTGTTGTTAATCAGTGATTTGGTAATTATTTGGGTCATTTTGGTACAAAGAAACATGGTTTTTGGGTCGTTTTTAAGTGATTAGAGGGTTTTTGTTCGTGTTAAAACCCTGCTGGGTGTAGATAACTTTGAATCTGACGTAGATATTTTTGAATATGGCGTAATTACTTTAAAGATCGCGTATTTGACAATTACGCCGAGTACTCACGAGCGTAGGTGTCATTTGCCGGCGAAATAGTCCCAAAGACCTTGTTAGCATGCCAATTCTTGTATATTAAACCTCCAATTAATGTATAAACAACTTAAAATATACCAGTTTTATATACACCTTTTGCCACGTCAAGGCCTTGAAAAGGATGAATATCCTAAAAGTAAAGTTGTGACGAGATCCTCGGTACTAGTAGGATTCATCGAAAAGGTCAAGAACACTATTAGGAAATCAAGCAACCTATTAAATCGAAGGGTAAACTCGATCGTTAGATTAGGGGTTTGGGACAAAAAGATAAAATTACTATGAGTAACTTTTCTCTTGAAACAGATTACGTGTTTTAGTCCGAGTCTTTGAAAAACTTAATATAAGGGTCAACAATATATATACTTGTTGTTGTTGTTGTTTAACTTGTGATTAGGGATATTCACATTTTGGTTCATCTAGTTTTGACGGAAATACAGGTTCGAACCACTTACTATGGTTTTGGAAAAAGACATCTCAAACAACTGGTTTCCACAGTGTAGTGATTTTAGAAATAATTATATAACAAAAAGACTTTACAGATATTTCTGAAACATGTGTAGAAAATAACATGAATATCCATGGTTCAATGGAAACAAAAAAATAAAATTACCTTTTTGAAATGGCATTAACCAGACAATGGGTTTGGGATTAAAAAAATAAAATTACTATAAGTAACTTTTCTCTTAAAAGAAATAATAAGTTGTAGTGTCAATCTTTGAAAAAAATATTGAAGAGTCAAAAAAGTTATCCATACCTTATATACTTGTTGTTTAAATTGTGATTAGGGATATTCACATTCTGGTTCATCTTGTTTTGATGAAAATACAACACAGACCACCAACTACGGTTTTGGAAAAAAGACGTATCAAAACAACTTGTTTTCACAGTGTAGTGGTTTTAGACAAAAAGAAGTATTTTCTTTTTTACAAAAAGCATAACTTTGTTTTGAACTAGTAAAATTCCCTTGCGGGTTGCGCCGAAAATTGATTGCATTAGTTTGGTTTATCACGATATCGATACGATACTGACACTCGTAATAGCAATCGAAAGAGAAAACTTAAAAAACTAAGTCGTGGCGCGTGATTTATCTAAAAGGATATCGACACGTGTTATATTAATTGAAAAACATAAAAACGAATATTAGTAATGGTTTCGACCGTGCAGATAGCATTATGATTTTCATATAAAAGAAATAACTATACACTAAAATACTTATAGAAATTTGAGAAACATGTGTAGAAAGTAACATATTATCACACCCCAACAGATGGCGGAAACATCGAGATGAGACGAACAAATTGCTCAAAACTTCATAACACTATGTGACAATATAAATTAAATTCAAATTTCATTTCAAGACTAAAATGTCACACAAAGATTCCAAATAAATGACAACATTGCTTCAAACATACATCGCCAAAATAGATTAATCTAAATGTGTTTCTAAGTCCACCTAAATCTTGTTTCTTCGCTTAGCATCATCTTGTCTATTAAAACCTGCAACATGTATTAAAATACAATCAATAAAAGTTGGCGAGTATATAAGTTTTCATACATAGCATAATATAGATTAAAATAGTTTAACGGCTCATATCCAACATTAATAACAATATGCAAGTTACTAGTATGTTGAAACGGTGTAAGCTATATGTTCAAACCCAAGAATCCAATGCGTTAATATAGCCTATCCCAAAGAATAACGGGAGGTTAACATGTTTAACTTAACAATACCCAAGACTCGTGGGCGGTGCATTACTCCTATAGCGCTATAATTGTTAAGGTAGGCTTGTACGAAGTTAATGAGCATATAGACATAAAAAGTTTACATAACATACGAGATTAATAAGCATCATATAGTTTCATGTTCAACATGAATAGAGAGTGATTCAAATAGTTTCAAGTTTTTGTGTTTTCATATAGAATACATGTTGCACCCAAAAGTGTTTAAAAGTAAAATGGGTTCGAGTATACTCACAAAATTGCCTATGCTTTCCGATTATCCAATGTGACGAAAAGGTCGAGACTAGGAGGATGAATGTGCTTGGTTAGGTGTTTAAAGGATGCTTATATTCGGGTTTAAGGATTCGGAGTTTAATATGTATGAAAATAGACTTATGAGGAAAATAATCATCTAGGCTTATACTACTTGTTGTGACACTATGAACCCAAAAGGGTTGGAATGTTTTCATGGGTCAAAATACCTATTAGAATCATAACAAGTTTATTAAAGTCATAGGTGATGTAACCTACTATCTTGACAAATGACCATTAGTTCATCATCGAGAGTTTGGTTACTTGAAAGTTATCATATAAGTTATATTAGTATATCATATATCATATAGGTCAAGTATGAGGTAGGAGGATAAATCCACCATTTAGGAACATCTTGTATCATATAATTCATGCATGAGGTAGGAAGAACAAGTCTTCCATTTAGGTACCTCTTCGTTCACCACTACACTTGTTGTTATAAACAACAAGGAGGGTAATGAACTTACAAGTAAGAAAGGAATAAGAACAACTAATATAAGGAAAACATCAAGTAGTGTGTGAATTTTCAAGTAGGATAGCCCAAGCTTGTCCTATAATCACACAAACATCAAGCTTCAAGCTTGAACACTACTTGTGGGTAAAACCCTAAGTAAAACAAAAGTTTATGAGGTTTTAACCTCTGATTTAAGTGTCACAACCTTGTTTTTAAGCCCAACTAATTCAATTGATTATGAGCATAAGGACATAGGAATGTGTATGAGATAACTCAAGTTCAAGCAAGTTTAGCAAAGTTTAATAGAATCAGAAAGTTTGGAGCCTTATTTAGTGATGTTCCAGCCTTGGTTTTCCATGGAAAACTTGTTGGAAACATACCTAAGGTTTTTCCAAGCATTTAGGAAGAAGAATCATGGAAAAAGGCTAAGAAATGAGGAAGTTATGCTTGTTTTAGTGACTTGACATGAATCTGGCCGTCTTGCAAATTCCAGCTGATTGAGAGTGTTTGAGAGTGAATTTGAAGTATTTGGAAAGTGAAAAATGCTTGGAGCAGGCTTGGGTTTTATAGGGAAGGATTAGGGTTGGGTTTTGTGAACATTTAAGGTGAAAAACACAAGTTTAAACTCATAAGACACACAAAAACCTGCCAATAAAGGAGCTGGAACAAGTCTGGTCGCAGATCGACGGCCTCGCGGCCCTCGAAGCAAGTGAGCAAGTGGATCGCGGCCGGTGACTCTCCCCCCTGGTGGTTCAAGTTTGATTTTTTTACAAGTTTACCCCCTAGTCTTTCATTTATGCATTTTTAAGTGTAGTTTAGGGTGTTTAAGGCACAAATATCATTCTTAGGGACTCACAAACCAATTATAAAAACATATATAAACAAGTATGTATGTCGAGAATAAGTGTTGAATTTGTGTAATTCTAGTATATAAGGCAAAAGTTTAGAAGTTTGTCATATTTTGCACGAAGTATGAACAAAGTGTCACGTTTTTAACCAATTTGAACATATGAACAAGTATGGAACGTATATAACATGAAATATAAAGAAAATATGAATTTCATTACGATCCAAGTCTCGGATTTTACAACGATTACAATGAAATGATGAATACAAAAATACAAAGTTTCAAAAAATAGAATTACAAGCGACGCTTTCTAATAATGGAAAGTATGGAAACGCATGGCGTTACAGTCTCCCCTCCTTTAGGAAATTTCATCCCAAAATTTATCCAAGAGGAAGACTTGAAAGAGTTTTGGCAAAAAGGTGATTATTTAAAATTGAGACTTCGAAATTTTGAAAAGTTTTGAAAAGTATGAAATTTTGAAGAACGACAAGATGGTGTTTTAAAATGTGTCGTATTTACGAATGAGATCTTTGTATCAAAACGGTTTGTATTTGATGAATGTGGGGTAGTTTGCATAGGAAGTTTTAAGGATAGTATAAAATCACATATTTGTAAAAATTGTTTATTGAGAGGAACGAGAAGGTTTGGTACTTTAAATAAGGTGACAACGGTCTACTAAGTATGTTTGCACAAGAATAAGGAATAGAAAGATAGTTTTAAAGGTAAGGAGATAAGTTATGATTCGAACGTTTAAACAGACTTGATTGCGAACGATGTTCGTATAAAAGAAAAAAAAAGAATAATGGAGAACAATAGGAGTATAAAAGTGAACGATTGACTCTTAATAAACGAATGCAAGTATAAGAATCTCATAAGTATTGGATAGATGAAAGTAGCGTGTTAAGAATGTAGTCTCTTCGTGGATAATCGGATATAATACGTTTGTGAGTTTTTTAAAGTTTGAATTAGGTCTAAAAGGTCTGCAAAACATTGAATTTCTCATGGCATGTTTTACGAAAGTTTGGTAACATGGTGAAAACCCTTATATATATGAAGTACCAGCGGCATATCCACCATGTTTTGACCATATTACATCCGTTTCGTATTCGGTGTCATGTTACGTTCCGTGTCTTACCATACCCAGTAGTACACTCTATGATTCTCATACGCCCATCACTATAATCCCGTGTGCACCCGCGATAATACCAATCATCGCATGATCCGCATAGCTTGTACTAGTTGCGTATGAATCAAGGTATACATAAATTTTGAAAATAAGATTGCGTGCGTATAGAAATGTAACATATAAGCATGTTTACGTTCCAAATAGTATAAGACCAACGTAAGCGAATCCCTTGGGTTTCGCTCGCGTACAAGTGCGAATGTATAAATTTTGAGTATGAATAAAAGCATGAGCATAGTATAAAATGTGAATACGCATGTGAGGATAACACAAACGCATGAATAAGAGTATGATTACAAGTATGAGCATAACGTGTATGAAAAATGAGTATAAATGTGAGTACAAATTTGAGCATAAACGAATGAACGTGAGCATAAACATAAATCGTATAAATGAGAGTATATATATGAATATGAGTATAACATAAATCGTATAAATGTGAGTATAAATATGAGTACAAATATGAATATAAAATGTATTGTGATGAGTACGAGTATGAATATAAGTTTAGCCATGAAACGTACGAGTATGAGCGTAACCATGAGTATAAGTATAAACCGTATTATTGCGAGTGTATAAGTGTAAACACAAAATGTGTGAGTATGAATACGAGTATAAATATATGCATAAACATAAGATGCATGAGCATGAATATGACGTGAATATAAGTGTAAAACATGAATGTTTAAGTATGAATAAAACGCATGAGTATGAATATAAGCGTAAACATAATTGTATTAGTATGAATAAAATGTATGAGTGTGAATATAAGTGTAAACATCATTTCATAAGTGTGAATAAAATGTATGAGTGTGCATATAAGTTTAAGCATAATTGTGTAGGTATGAGTATAGGTAGGATGTATGAGCATAAACATGAATATGAATATTAGTGTAAATATAAATGTATAAGTATAAGCAAGATGTATGAGTATGGATATGAGTGTAAAGTGCATGTATTAGTATGTATGATGTGAATATAAATGTGAACATAAGTATAAATGTAAATGAGGAGGAGTGAATATAAGTATAAACGTATTAGGTATAAATGTATATATGAATTATGAATATAGGTACAAACGTAATTAAATAAACGTAAAACGTATGAATATGAATGTAAATAAAAACGTGGATGAATGACTATAAATACCTCGTAAATGTGTAATTGTGAGTCTGAGTATAGACGTAAAATGTATGAATATGAATTATGAATATGCTTATGACCATAAATGTGTAAGTATGAATATAAGTGTAGGCATAAAATGTATAAGTATGAATATGAAAATGAGTGTAGGAAATAATGATTTTGTGTATGGAATTAATCGAAATATACGAATTTAGGCACATGAAAGATCAAGGAGCTTTGAGTATGAAAGAAAAGTAAATGAGTGATATGCGTGGGATTGACGCGTTATATTGACTAAAGCATGTAAGATGATGTGCATGTGTAGTTGTTTGAGCAAACGTGGAGTTTATTGAATCAAATTAGGTTGAGTTGACATATAATGTAGAATCTAGTTTGTGAATGTAAGGAGAGTATAAAACATCTATTTGTTATTGGTGTTGTACTTTGTGAAAGAATGGAAATGCTACTCTTGTTTAAAGAAGAATTGACATAAGTTGAAAATTGTTGGTTCTTATGAAGTTTCCTTGCCCACATGTTTTGAATTTAATTGACGTATTGAGTAATGTTTGAAAAGGTTCTAGTAGTTTATAAGATGGCTTTTTCTTAGATAACTTGCATTAACAACCGATTTCGAAGTTTAGAGGTTCTTGTGAAAACGTTGATTCTTAAAAGAACTTTGGCATGTGAACTTGGTGATTGTTGAAAAAGCGTCTTTAGTAATTTTTTTTATTGATTTTGGAAGGAGTTTTAGTAAACGATTGAATAATATTTGTAATATTTTATAGGTGTGTGCAAAAAGTCAATTGAAAATAAAGTTTTTTAGTGAAAGGATATGAGGTGAGTGTGTTCTAATGGCTACGTTCAATACGAAATTTTGTGGGCAACAGATTTATTAGGCCGAATAAGTTGATGTGTAGCATTTCGTAAGGTGTTGAAGATCGGGAACAAGCGTTTATGTAATATTAAAATTTTGTGTATGTGAGTGATGTGAGAATAGATTGTAGGATAAGAAGTACGTTTAACTAAACAACGCATTTTGAAATAAATAGGAATTTGACTAATGATAAATGGTGTGTGCGAAGCGTGATATGTTTTTATTGATATTTTGAGCCCATTTTACGCATTAGTCAGGTTTTAAATTTATAGAACACGATATTATACTAACACTTAAACACACACTTGGGCAAGTGCACCCATCGTGAGCGTAGTATAGCGTTGGTAAGACACCGAGGTCGTCCAAGGACACAAGAGCTTTTAGTACCGGTTTATCCTCAACGTCTAATCAATCTATTTTTTTTGAGTTAATTTTTGAAATATGAAAACTAAAAATGAAAAGGTAAATAGAATAAAAACAGATAGACAAGATAGAATCACTTGGATCCGACTCGTCTTTAATGTATCCTTTGATGATTTTTGCACTTTCGGACTTTTTAAGAGATTATCTTAGTTATAGTAGTAGGCCCTTCTTTTGAAGGTGACGTTACCCTCAACCCAGTGATTTGAGTCAGCAGTGATACAATCCCAAAGGGTCGGAATATTGAAATACAATTAAGTAAGTTATTAATGCGAAAAGTGGTAGGCCCATCTTTTAAAGGTGACGTTACCCTAGGCTAAGTAGTTTGAGTCAGCAAGGATACAATCCCAAGAAGCTGGTTTAAAGTATTAATAGTAGTTTACATATGAGGGGTTCAAGCTATTCGCACCCCCGCTATCCAATACCAGTCGGTATTGAAGGAGGTCCTAGTAAGCTTGAACCAGGTCCTCGCAGGTGTAACAACCCGACTTTCCAAGTCAAAGTCAAAGTCAGAGTCAAAGACATGTCATTATTCAGATCTTTCATTTCGTGCTTATCTGACTTGTAATCTTGAGATTCGATAATAGTTTAACCCTTTGTGATAATAGATATATTAACTATTTTAAACTATGATTTTCTAGTAAGTGAAGTAACAATGCGATGTCATTCCAAACGCATTTTCAAAATGCATAAATCACAACTAAACGTTATGTTACTATCGCTATCACAACGCAACACAGGCTCGAAACACACTTATTGGTATTGTTCTATGTGTGTGTTATTATGTGCTTTACTTGTGTGTGCCTTATATATGTTTTGGGATGTTATTCGCAAACACAATCGCAACGCTATCGCATCGCACTCTCATCGCAAACTCGGAACACAGATTTACTTTTGTGCATTTTATGTGTTATGTTATTTGTGTAACTACTTGTTTAAATATTATGTGGTCATCTCATCGCAACGCTCACTCGATACTTGCTTAAACACAACACAACGCTTTAAGCATAAAACGAGAGTCAGAAACCAACAAAACGCAACTCGGCGGGTCGAATGACCACCCGATCGAATGGACATCCGACCGGATGACCATCCGATTGGATGGCCGTCCGACCCTCGCACTCACTTGCACCGCCTTTTTCCCTCTCTCACACTATAAATACCTGTACACACATCTGTCACACCCCGATATTTCCACGTATTACCGGTGGGCCTGGTGGGGAGTATCGTGACGTAATTGATATCATCATAGTCAAACAACACAATATGTAAATGCACAGCGGAAGCAAAAGATAAATATATTACAATCCGAATATAAAGTAATATCAAGTATTAAAACGGAAAGTAAAGGATCCACAGGCAGATCAAAATAAAAATGGAAAACTGTTCAACAGACTTTGACATCTAGAGCTTGCGAGACTTGAGTAATGATGCCTGGAGTAGCCAGCCTATTTCGTCTAGTACCTGCACTTAGTCTTTTTGGAAAATACGTCAGTTTACACTGGTAAATACAACTTAACTGACTCATTTTGAAAAGAGTTTAAGAATTGATTTGAATGCACTTCGGCAAAAATATCTTTTATAACATGGGAAAATTATTTGTATATAATCTTGTATACAGTTTTACTTATTTGTCGTCCATCAGGGCCGGTTTGTAGGGCCGGACAAGATTAACTGACACGCCACAGGTATAATGCCCACAAGGATTGTATTCCTCTAAGTGGATTACCAGTTTTTACATAATGCATCTGTCAGGTGTACGCCTACACCCCGTGCTTAGGTCGTGGCCATTTCGTAAAATGATGCCAAGGATATCCGGGACATGGTCATTTAGCCCCCAAAAGCCATACACCAAATAATACATATTAAACAGGTTATGTAGATACGTCAATCATAATCCGATTTAAATGACTACACGCACCCGACCAAGCGGTACTTTTATAGTGCCGTATCCCAAGCCCGTATAGGGAAAATAAGTTAAGAGTATTTACCTGAGCAAAGTATAAGTCCAATACAGTATGTGCACGTAGCTTTTACTGGGCTCCTAATCTGGAACGAAGGTTTTTAATATCCTATTATAATCCTAACGGGTCTTTAATTAAGCTTAGACTTAGACCGGTTAGTTTCCAAAAGGAAGACGTGGTTCAAACGCATATTAAGGCGAAGACCGGTTTAGAATGTGGTTTTGACCCGGAAAGCTTGTATGCTTGTTTAATATGGGTAACTTAAACACACTCTAGATTTTGAGATAAAAACGATATGGTTTGACCCGTTTCGGCTAATATATGTAAACTAGTTACATAAGCCGATCCGAACGCGAAAAGTGCGTAACGAGTAACCAAATGAATCATATACAGGTTTCCTAAGTTAATATGCCTTAAATATGTTGTGATATCAGTAGGATACCTTCCATTATTCCCAAAACGAGTTTAATCTTAATTTAAGCCCCGTAGGGGTATTTTGGTCATTTTAAAGATTATAAAAGAGGTTAATTGAAATTCTGAGATTCGGGTCCGAATACATCAGTAAAATAACTTATTTTATTAGATCATATCAGTTGGTAATAGGTCTTATATGAAAAAATGGTTTTAAACCCAAACTATGCGTTTAATACGCTTAAAAAACCATTTTAAGCGATTTCCGGGTTATACAGGAAATATGAGTTTTCTGATCAGGTTATAAAGTTCAAAATACTTTATTTATTATATAAAATCAGTAGCAATTGGATTGGTGTCAAAATACTATGTAAAACTCATTTTATACACAAAAAGGGTATAATCGGTATTTACCGAATCAATGCCATAACCTTAGGTTGTGATCAGTTTAAAAATAATTAAAATCTTCAAAAATTCTAAAATATTATTTTACATCAGTGGGTAAAAGGTTTGATGTCAAAAATTGGGTTTAGATAGGCTTTATGCTAATGACGCCGTTTAATTACTAAAAAGCGTTCTAATTACGCTAATGAGCATAACTCCTAATCTAGACCCCCAACTGATGTGAAAATTTAGGGACATGTTTATAAATCAGTAACAAAGATTATTGTACTTTCACATATTCAAAATTCTCGTTTTATGGTCAAAAGGGCATTATGGTCAACATTAAGCAATTAACGGAAACGTGTAAACGAATCGGACAATCAATGAACCAACCACAGAGGGTTATACCTACATGTAGCCTGGTCCTAAGGAAGCTCTAAGGCATTTCTAAATCATACCAAATTGGGTCAGAACTGAAGTCAAGGCAAAAGTCAAAGTTTTGCGACTTTCGGTTTCGAACCGTGTCTAAACAGAAAATTGTCGGATCAAACAAGCTTAGACCAGTTCTTATACTTATTACCAAGTTATATAAGTGATAAAATATTTTACATGCCTTCTACATTGTTAATTATGCGTTAATTCGAAGATTAGCATTCTGTTGACTTTTTCTAATCAACTTTGACCCGACAAATGGTCTAGTTAGAGTGGGAATCAGAGGGTGCCCTTTTAAGGGTTCATTGCCCACATAATTACCAACTTATAACTACCTTCAATTCGACTAATCACTGGACCATTTATGATTAATCGCTAAGTCAAACGCTAATTACGACGGTTTGACTTTTAGGCTAATAACTAAGCAAAACTTAATTAAGGAAGGTCAAGGGTACTTACCAAAGTCCTATGCACGATTAGGGATGACTTGGGTCTGCTCTTATGCTCCAGGAAGCTCCACAAATGCAGATGGAAGGTGTGATCACAATGTTGCAACATAAGGGCCTTTTATAGTGTTCTTGATCCATTATGATGATGACAACTAAGTCTAAGGGGTGATCCAGATCAATAACAAGTGCCCCTAAGCCTAAAAATCAGTAGGGGACGCGCATGGAAGTGGAAAATATCTTACTAAGTCGGTTACAAGCTCATAACAGCCAACTGTCTCATTTCTGGTCGCTGTGCAGGCCTTACGGACCGTAAGGCTTGACCCTTACGGTCCGTAAGCTTGTTCCAGAGGGCAAAAAGTTGTTGGCCTTTCAAGCTTCGAATGGGTAACTAATGTAATACGATTTTGGGCCATTATTTTCAGTATGGGGACTCTTGTTTGGGTTATGTACAGTTTACACCACCTTGATATGATATAAAGTTCCCTTGGATCCTTTTGAAAGTGCCGTAAATGAAGGTTGTCGTGCACATCCTCGTAGGATCCCACTCTTGTGTAATTCGAATCAATCATTGTTAGCATTTACCGGATTTGAGTACACCAGATGTTTATAATATATATTAGGGTCTTGGGATTTATAATTAGGTCGTTCAGAGGTGTTTAATTAACATGTCGACCCTTTAAATCCTACCATACATCTTTGAATAGATCCGGGTTTCTAACACTTTTGTCTTGTATGACACGTGTCGTTATTTTATTGAACACGAATTTTTGAGGTGTTACAACATCACTATTCACTGATGTGACAGCTCCATTCGACAAGACACTCCCAAGTCTCTTTCAAGCACTTTTCTCTCGATTCAAAGCCATTTCGTAAGTATTTCACTCTAAATCTTGTACTTCCATCATCACTACACAAATCTACATCATCTTCTCCATAAAAATCACAAGTTTTCTCCATGAAATCACCTGATTTGGACTCTTAGAAGGTGACATCATCCTGGTTGCGTATGCAAACTATGGAGTGACGTCATCCCGTCAAGGTTAGTCTAGATCTAAAGGATTTCTACATATTTTTACACGAATCTCAACAAAATGAAATCAGTTGAAAGATATTTCAAACTTTCTTTTAACTCTTTTACACTCTTCTACTCAAAACAGATGGAAGCTAGACCCAATCTGACTTTAGACTTGTTCCTTAGTCTAGAGCCGGCTTTAAAAACGGATTTCCACCAGAGAGATGACCGATTCACGGGTTGAACAAGAAACTCCATCAAGAACAGTTAAGTCTGATCGAATGGGGTGATTCCCATCCGATCGACTGAGCTGGACTTGGTGCGGATCCCTGTTGTTTGACACGTCATCACGCCGTCTCCGTTAAAAACTTTTAACTTAGAAAACTTTTGAAGTTTCCAAAGAAACAGATCACTCAGTCGAATGATCATCCGATTGGCTGCCATCCGATTGAATGATCATCCGACCAAGTGGCCTGCCCTTTTATAACTTTCAACACTCAAACAATTTAACCAAACTTCAAACCACAAGGTTTTCGATTGAATAGCCATCCGATCGAATGGCCATCCATCCGGATGACCATCCGACCGGATGACTTGACATCTAGAGATACTTCTCATTTTCTAAAATGCTACAACGAAAACTTCAAAGTTTCAAATGATTTACAAACACACTCACCCAATCGAATGACCAACTATCCGAATGGTCATCCGTCCGGATGGCCATCCGACCGACTCACCATTCGACACACACCTTATCCTACATGCTGTTTACACACTGTTCCACGCTTACACTATCGTTCTATGCTCAGGCTAATCTCCGTTGAGTCAGGAGTGAAATCCATATCTCGACGAAATTTTCCATCCTTATCTCGTGGATTTACCACACTTGTAGGAATTAAGTTGTTAAGTTAGGGGTGAAACCCGTATCTTAATGACTAGTTCCACTCTCTACTTTGGTTTTACAAAACTCTCACCAAAGTCTCAATGGATTCCAACAACCCGAGTCACGTAGTAACCAAAGGATGAGTGCTGATTGCTGTGTTACAGCGAGAGCACATTTTATTAGGCCAAAGCATGCACTCGATCTCATTGAGAATTGTCGAATCACTTTGGATAGTCAAAGTCTAACACCCAGGACATTCTATTTTCAAGCCCGCATATCGCTGATTTTATGCTTGTTTGGTTTTATATGTTTATATGTTTATTTGTTTCGATTTTGGAGGTTTTGTTCGCTTTTCGCTACATTATAAGGCACAGAAGCACACCGCAATCGCAACTCGAACTCTCACACGCTATGTTATTCGCAACCCTACTTGCTATCGCTACTCGCTACTCTCGAACGTAAATCGCGCACTTGAAAGATATAGGTGAATACGTGCTTATGTGCTTACGTGCTTATGTGGATTATGTGCCTACGTGTTAGACATGTTCCTGTGCTTTATCTAATAATAATAATAATAATAATAAGTATGTTGGTTAAACGCCGTATGACGAGATTCGATTGTATCACCTAAATCATACGACGATGTCTGCTGCAGACAATGTCTTCCCTTGGTTCTCACACTCGCCGGAATGCTCAGAGAAGCAGAGATGACAAGCGCATCGCTTCTCTCATCGCCAAGGAAATGGCTATAGTCATACCTCAGATCATCAGTGAGATCAATGAGGTCAGCAGTAAGTCATATGTCGAATCCAAGAGCGACACGCCTAAATCTCCTTTCAGTTTTAAGCAATTCAAGGCCTGTGGTCCTAAAGACTTCACTGGTGAAGATGGACCCAGTGCTATGTTCCAGTGGTTTGCCTCGATTGAAGTCACTCTTCGTTAAAGCGGATGCCCAGACAACCTCCGCACTGTTAATGCTACTGGAGTTTTTCAGTCCACGGCTCAGGAATGGTGGACTGCGGAGCGCAACATGCGCGGTAACGATGCAGCCTATGGACTCTCTTGGGAGGAACTGAAGGAAGTCATGATGATAGAATTCTGTCCCCCACATGAACTCCAGAAACTGGAAAACGAGTTTTGGGGTATCAATCAAGAAGAAGGTGACAATGCTGGTCTTACCGCTCGCTTCAAACAGCTCAGCATTATCTACCCTGGTCAAGTGTCAACACCCGATATCACAATCAAGAAATACATCCGCGCTCTCCCAGATTGTGTTGCCGATTTTGTTCAAGCAGTGAAACCTACTACCATTGAGGAAACCTTCCAACTCGCACCTGAGATCAATGACAAGCGAGTTTTGGCTGGTTATTTCAAGACCTCAACCAAGAGTCTGAATCAAGCAACTGCTACTCCCGTTACTGAAACCGCAGCACCTCAAGTCTTGAAGTCTTCATGCCAGAATCGCAAGCGCAAGGGTAACAACAACAAGAACTGTGCTACCACTGCCGCTCCTCTCAACGTTGTTCCTGCCGCTCCTCTCAACGTTGTTCCTGCCTAACCCAATCAAAACCAGAACCATCAAGTCGCAGCACATGTGATCAACGCACCACCTGCTAAGCACGCGTACACTGGTTTCCACCCATTATGCCCAACTTGCACCTACCATCACCCAACTGGGGTTAATTGCCGTTTCTGTGTAAACTGCAATATCTACGGGCACTACACCGCTCACTGCCGTTGAGGCCCTCATTAAGAAGCTCAAGCTCCTCCAGCACCACCAGCTCAACCTCTTGCTATCCAGGGTAACCAAGCAACACCTGCTCCCGCTGCTCATGCACGAGCCTGCTACGCATGTGGTGAGCCTAATCATTTTGCAAATGTCTACCCAAATCGCGTGGTGAAACAAGAACCACAACAACCACCACAGCAGTAACAACAGTAGTAACCACAACAAGCCGCCCGTGGACGAGCTTTCAACATCAACGTATGCCAGGCTCAAATCGACAACAATGTTGTCAATGGTACGTTTCTCATTAACGGTATTTATGCTTCGTGTTTATTTGATACTGGAGCCGATAACTGTTTTGTGTCGTTTGAATTCGAAAAGCTCCTAAACCGTAAATGCGCTAACCTCCCAACGACGTTCGACGTAGAAATTGCCACCGGAAGAACCGTCACCGTTAGAACATGTTCTTCGTGATTGTACTCTTGCACTCAACAATCACGTCTTCCCAATTGATCTTATTCTGATGCAACTTGGTAGTCTCGATATCATAGTAGGCATGGATTTTCTTTGTTAAAATCGTGCTGAAATCATTTGTTTCGAAAAGATGATCCGTTTCTCTCTTGCTAATGGCGATCAACTCTGTGTTTATGGTGAAGTATCTTTGAAGGAACCGAAACTCATGTCGTGCATTCAAGTAAGTAAGTATCTCCGAAAGGAACACAAGGCTTTCTTGGCACACATCGTAGTAGTAGATAAGGAAAAGAAAGCAATGGAAAAAGGTACTTGTGGTTCATGATTTTCCTAATGTCTTTCCTGACGATTTACCTAGTTTACCGCCGACTCGTGATATTGATTTTCGTATCGACCTCATTCCTGGAGCTAACCCGGTCGTTAAAGCCCCTTATCGCCTCGCACAGTCCGAAATGCATGAACTCTCTAGTCAACTCCAGGAATTACTTGATAAAGGCTTCATACACCCTAGCACATCTCCATGGGGCGCACCTGTCCTTTTCGTGAAAAAGAAGGATGGATCGTTCCGAATGTGCATCAATTATAGGGAACTCAATAAGCTTACCATCAAGAATCGCTATCCCTTACCCTGAATCGAAGATTTATTTGATCAATTAAAAGGCACTACGTGTTTTTCTAAGATCGATCTACGCTCTGGTTATCATCAATTACGGATCCAGAAGGAAGATATCCTTAAAACCGCTTTTTGAACCCGATACGGTCATTAAGAATTCGTCGCTATGCCCTTTAGTCTTACCAACACTCCCACGGTTTTCATGGATTTGATGAATCGCGTGTGTAAACCCTTTCTCGACCGCTTCGTCATCATGTTTATCGATGATATCCTTATCTATTCGTAGTCGAAAGCCGAACATGCCCAACATCTCCGTTTTGTTCTCGAGCTACTCCAAGGGAATCGCCTCTACGCCAAATTCTCTAAGTGTGAATTTTGGCTTGAGGAGGTTCAATTCCTCGGTCACATTGTTAACAGTCAAGGTATTCACGCTGATCCTGCGAAGATTGAAGCAGTTAAGAGTTGGATTACGCCGAAAACTCCGTCCGAAGTTCGTTCTTTTCTCGGATTGGCAGGTTATTACCGCCGATATTATAGCTGATTTCTCTAAAATCGTTGTTCCTCTCACCTCTCTTACGCATAAGGACAAGTCTTTTGTTTGGGGAACCGAACAAGAGGATGCCTTTCAAACTCTCAAGCTTATGCTTTGCAACGCTCCTGTACTCGCGCTACCCGATGGAAACGATGATTTTGTTTTTTTACTGTGATGCCTCTAACCTCGGTCTTGGTTGTGTTCATATGCATCGGGACAAGGTTATCGCGTACGCGTCTCGATAGCTCAAAGTTCATGAGAAAAACTACACGACCCACGATCTCGAACTCGGGGCAGTTGCTTTTTCGTTAAAGATTTGGTGACACCACCTTTATGGTAACAAGTGTACGGTCTTCGCCGACCATAAGAGGCTGCAACACATCTTGAACCAAAAGGAACTGAACATGTGTCAACGCAGATGGGTTGAACTTCTCAACGACTAAGACTGTGAGATATGCTACTACCCAGGAAAAGCAAATGTCGTTGTCGATGCTCTTAGTCGACGAAGCTATTTAAATAGTGTTCGTAACGTTCAAGCCCAACACGACCTCGAAGCTCTCATCCGCAACGCTTAACACGCCTGTTTTACCGAACGTACCTTGAAGGAAGAATGCATTCTTGGAAACGAAGACCAACTAGCGAATAAACTGAATGGTATGTTTCACTATCTCGACCGAATTTGGATTCCTAGTCGCAATAACCTTCGGGAGATATTGCTGACTGAAACCCACAAATCTCGATATTCCATTCATCCAGGTGCTGACAAGATGTACCAGGACCTCCGTGCCAGGTATTTGTGGCCAGGAATGAAGAAGGATATCGCTCTCTATGTTTCGAAATGCCTAACTTGTTCGAAAGTTAAGGGTGAACATCAACGACCCTCTGGCTTACTCGAACAACCCGAGATCCCGATGTGGAAATGGGAGAGTATAGCTATGGACTTCATTACAAAACTCCCCCGCACGCCATCAGGTCATGATAGCATTTGGGTTATCGTTGATCGTCTTACTAAATCCGCCCACTTTCTACCAATATGAGAAGACTACAAGGTTGAACGATTAGCACAAATTTATACCGACGAAGTCATTTGTCGACATGGGATACCTCGTGACATCATCTCTGACCGTGATGGTCGATTTACTTCGCGCCTCTAGGAGACTTTTCAATCCGCTCTCGGTACTAGCTTTAATCTTAGTACTACTTTTCATCCCCAGACCGACGGTCAGACTGAGCGCACGATTCGCACCCTTGAAGACATGCTTCGCTCGTGCGTTATAGATTTTGGTGGTAATTGGGATTCGCATTTACCTTTAGTCGAATTCTCGTACAACAATAGTGTTCACTCTAGCATTCAAATGGCACCATTTGAGTCATTATGTGGAAGAAAATGTCGATCGCCTATTGTATGGCACGAGATCGGAGACGCGCAAATTACCGATCCTGAGTTATTACAAGAAAGGACTGACAAAATCCTCCAAATACGAGACAATCTCTTGAAATCTCGGAGTCGTCAAAAGAGTTACGCTGATAAACGCCGCAAGCCCCTTGAGTTTGAAGTTGGTGATCACATACTCCTGAAGGTTTCACCTTGGAAGGGGGTGATCCGATTCGGCAAGAAACGAAAGCTAGCGCCTCGATACGTTGGACCCTTTAAGATTCTGGAAAGAATTGGCAAAGTGGCCTACCGACTCGAATTACCGGAGGAACTTAGCAACGTACATTGGACTTTTCATGTTTCGAACCTCAAAGAGTGTCTAGCCAAAGAGAATTTGCATGTACCTCTCGAGGATTTGCAAGTGAACGAAACATTACACTTCATGGAAAAGCCAGTAGAAATGATGGACCGAGAAAACAAGAAACTCCGACGCTCTCGCATTCCTATAGTGAAGGTTTGCTGGGAAGGCAAACGTGGAACCGAGTTCACCTAGGAACTCGAAAGTGATATGAAAGCTAAATATCCACAGCTCTTCATTACGCCTGCGCCTTAATTTCGGGACGAAATTCCCTAAAGTAGGGGAGGCTGTAACAACCCGACTTTCCAAGTCAAAGTCAAAGTCAGAGTAAAAGACATGTCATTATTCAGGTCTGTCATTTCGTGCTTAATTGACTTGTACTCTCGAGATTCGATAATAGTTTAACCCTTTGCGGTAATCGATATATTAAATATTTTAAACTAAGATTTTCTAGTAAGTGAAGTAACAATGCGATGTCATTCCAAACGCATTTTCAAAACGCAGAAATCACAACTAAACGTTATGTTACTATCGCTATCACAACGCAACGCAAGCTTGAAATGCAGTTATTGGTATTGTTCTATGTGTGTGTTATTATGCGCTTTACTTGTGTGTGCCTTATATATGTTTTGGGATGTTATTCGCAAACGCAATCGCAACACTATCGCATCACACTCTTATCGCAAACTCGGAACGCAGATTTACTTTTGTGCATTTTATGTGTTATGTTATTTGTGTAACTACTTGTTTAAATATTATGTGGTCATCTCATCGCAATGCTCACTCGATACTCGCTTAAACGCAACGCAACGCTTAACGCACGAAACGAGAGTCAAAAACCAACAAAACGCAACTCGGCTGGTCGAATGACCACCCGATCGAATGGACATATGACCGGATGACCATCCAATCGGATGGCCATCCGATCGACTGGCCATCCGACCCTCGCACTCACTTGCACCGCCTTTTTCCCTCTCTCACACTATAAATACCCGTACACACATCACTATTCACTGATGTGACAGCTCCATTCGACCAGACGCTCCCAAGTCTCTTTCAAGCACTTTTCTCTCGATTCAAGCCCATTTCATAAGTATTTCACTCTAAATCTTGTACTTCCATCATCACTACACAAATCTACATCATCTTCTCCATCAAAATCACAAGTTTTCTCCATGAAATCACCTGATTTGGACTCTTAGAAGGTGACATCATCCCGGTTGCGTATGCAAACTGTGGAGTGACGTCATCCCATGAAGGTTGGTTTAGATCTAAAGGATTTCTACATATTTTTACAAGAATCTCAACAAAATGAAATCAGTTGAAGATATTTCAAACTTTCTTTCAACTCTTTTACACTCTTCTACTCAAAACCGATGGAAGCTAGCCCCAATCTAACTTTAGACTTGTTCCTTAGTCTAGAGGCGGCTTGAAAATGGATTTCCACCGAAGAGACGACTGATTTACGGGTTGAACAAGAAACTCCATCAAGAAAAGTTAAGTCTGATCGAATGGGGTGATTTCCAAAGAAACAGATCACTCAGTCGAATGATCATCCGATCGGCTGACCATCTGATCGAATGATCATCCGACCAAGTGGCCTGCCCTTTTATAACTTTCAACACTCAAACAATTTAACCAAACTTCAAACCTCAAGGTTTTTTGATTGAATAGCCATCCGATCGAATGGCCATCCGTCCGGATGACCATCCGACCGGATGACTTGACATCTAAAGATACTTTTCATTTTCCAAAATGCTACAACGAAAACTTCAAAGTTTCAAACAATTTACAAACACACTCACCCAATCGAATGACCGACTGCCCAAATGGTCATCCGTCCGAATGACCATCCATCCGGATGGCAATCCGACCGACTCACCATTCGACACACACCTTATCCGACACGCTGTTTACACACTGTTCCACGCTTACACTATTGTTCTATGCTCAGGCTAATCTCCAACGCGCTCCCTTCAATCCAAGATTGTGTTTATTCGTTAAACATATACTGTGAGTATACTCGAACCCATTTTCTTTTAACGCACTTTTGAGTGTTACATACGTTCTCTATCAAGACACAACAACACACAACGCAAACACTTTAAACGCTAACCGCTCCCGCATGTTATACGTGATCTATAAATGCTTGTTACTATGCTTAGACAGTGTTACTGGGTATCGCCTCTTGCAACAATAGTACTATAGTTTGGACTCAGCACCTGTCGTGGACGGGGGTTGTTAGGGATCACATTACTTTACTTCACGTGCCCGCTGGACATGTTTCACGCATACTCTACAACACAGTCTCGTGATTAAGTGTGAACATAGTCTGATAGATACTTGCATTGCCCGTTACGTGATACATGCTGGTTATGCGTAAATACTTTCGCTATACTATATACTATGCAAACTTGTGTACTCACCTTTACACTCTGTGTATTGACTTCATTTTAACGTATGTGAGTGGTTGATTAGGATGCTTTGATTGCTGTGCTATGATGAACAAGCTAGGGAGTCTAGAAACAAACTAAATAAATCTGAGTTGTCGGAACAGCTTATTTATTTTTGAGATTGTATCTGTAATGACTGTTTGCTTTATATGTTTGATGAATGGGACGTTAAACGTTAAATATAATGACATTAATAGTTGTTAGAGATTCTCTTGAACAATCTGTTTCGCTCAGTGCCACGCCCCGATGTTTCCGTCATCGGTTGGGGTGTGACAACAGGATCTATACACTGAACGAAGCAAGAACTTTACCAAACCATTCCCCTAACCCCCGACCAGGTAGTCAACTTGCCTTTATATAGACCGTAAAGACATGAATGATGCAATCTTTTACTTTATATAGACACTAAAGTAACCTGAAGACACCACGGAGAAAATGATAAAGAAAATTCACCTTTAACATAAGAAACTAGTTATTAAAGTCATTAATACAAACCCAAATAAAAAGTGCCGAAAGATTAAAAATCAAAAGTAATACATAAAAGACTTGTCTTCACCAAGTGATGTAAGAGGCTTAACCAAACATGGCCTTTGATTGGCAAGAACTCTTACAATCAATCTTGGATCCTGAGACTACTACACACTCTAAAGATGGATGATGGATGATGGTTGTAGTGGTGGTGGAGTGGTGGCAAAGTGGGAGAGTAGTGGTTTGCCAATGGATGCCTTTCAAGTGAACCAAGCACCCCTATTTATAGCTAGTACAGAGCTCTGGCCACGACCCTGTGGCCAGCATCTTCTCTTCCTTTATTAATTGCAAGTGTCAGCAGAGGGCCCCACACGACCCCGTGTCTCCTAGGCACGACCCCGTGGTCAACTCTTATCTGTACTATCAAGATTCTGCGTATCTTTGCATTGACCACGCCCCGTGTTGAGTTAGGCACGCCCCCGTGGTGGGCGTGGAAGCTTCTACAGGTTTGTCTTTTGTGCAGGCCTCTGACCACGCCCCATGCCTAGCTTGGCACGGCCTCGTGGTCAGACTCTGTTGTCTTGTTTTTGCTTTGGGGATGCTGCCGAGGGGTCGGGCATGTCACGTTTATTCCTTGTTTTTGTATTTATGTTGGTTTTGGCTGCTTATTTGCTCCTTTTGTTCTTTTAAGCTCGTTTGGTCCTGTAAATTCAAAAGGAAGAAAGAAACACATTTTTTTCAACATTAGTACTTAAAAAGGGTTAGTTTTATGCCTCAATACCCCTACACTTGAATCTTTGCTTGTCCTCAAGCAAAACTCTTTAATATGTGGCTTACACACCTAAATGGAAGAGCTAGAGGAGAAGTTTTGGGCTCATCTTGTGTGTCGGGAATCTAAGATCTTTATTTAGTTTTTTTTTATTATATTTACAATCCTATTTGTCATGATTTATTTAGAACATTTTATAAGAAAAAATATTTATTTGGGCATAACATGCCTCTTTAAAATTTTATTTATATATAAGTTCACATACCTCACGGGAGATCACTCAACACTCGGCCGAAGATGTATTTTTGTGAAACTCTCGAGACCGGCATGAAACTTACTTCTACCATATGTTTGCCAAGCGATCAAACCTCCTCCTTTTTAACTATAAACCTTTGTAAATATCAAGATGACTTGGGGAAGGGTTAGGCTTGGGCTAAGGGTAGGTGGTTAGTAAAAATGGCGAAAAGCGTAAAAAGCGTCGGTCATCGTAAAACTTTTTGTTTTTGTGACTTTTGTTCAAACTAAGCACATTCAAACAAGATTTCTTTGAGGAACTTATTTGTTTATTGTAAGACTTTCATTTTTTTATGTCACAAGATAACCGAGCTTTTTACTAAAACAAAGGGGTTTGAAAAGAAAAAGATTTTGGTGGGTAATGAGTGTTTGTTTTGTGGGTTTTGAAATGAAAAGGTTTAGGCTCAAAGGGGTTAACTAGGGGGATAAAAAAGATGAAAATAATGGTTTTGAAAAGAAAATGGGTTAGTCCTAATGCCTCTATCATTTACTTACTTGGGTTCAAGTTGGTAAGGACCGATAATGTATCGTCTTGGCAAGTTCTAGAGTCGTAAGAACCAAGCGGCTATTCACACAAGAAACGAAAAATGAGCATTTATTTTAAAGATATATGCATGTATGCTCAATAAAGGCTCAAAACTCACTTGTTGTGGGAATGGGTTTATAATATGATCAAGTATATATAATCAAATTTTAATTAGATTTGTCATGCTTTTTCATAATTTTCTTATTTGGTTCTTTTTATCACGACGCTATCGGTTGTAAATTTGTAAAAATATAACCTTTTTACAACTTGTTATTCCCGAATTAAACCAAGACAAGTAAAAAAATGAAATTTTTTGAAAAAAAATTGGGGTGATTAGCAGTTCCAATAGAGTCTTGTGTAAGACTTGTTATTAGGACTTGCAAGATTCAAGGTTTTAGCATCCCCCCAAACTTAAATTACACATTGTCCTCAATGTGTCCCAAAAATAAGGTTTTAGGTTGATTCGAATGTGTAAACGGTGATTAAAAACAAGTTTTTCTATTACTGGGCGTCTGGCCACGGCCCCGTGTGGTCCAGGCACGGCCCCGTGGTCAGATCGCCAGTATCACATTTTCAACAGAAGGCTGGCCACGGGGCGTGCTCAGCGAGTAAGGCCCGTGGCCAGTTACCTGAACTGGGACTTTTTCTGCAGAGCCTGAGCACGGGGCGTGTTGGGCTGAGCACGACCCCGTGCTGAACATGCTGTAATGCTGGAAAGTTGACGGAAGGCTCTGTTTTCGTGCATGGGGTATGGTTTTAATGTCCCTTGGTAATTTCCAACTTTTCTCGTTTGTTTAACCATTATAACATCATCCAAGCACCATAATTAATTTAAACCATCATTCATTAAGAGTGTAAAATACACAGGTCCTAAAAAATTAACATAAAAAGTCCTAAAAATGAAAAACTACAAAAGTCCTAAGATAGATAGGTCATAAAATACCGGAAATTTAAATCACGATGGAGTTCTACCCTAAATGTTTTACATGATAAGGAAGATAAAAACCCGGAAATGATTTTCCTATGTCTAAGGGCTTTTAGAACTCGAAACCGGAGGATGCCCCTCAAATGTCGTTGAGCCATTCCTCAATCTCCCTAGGGAGAAAGAAGGCGGGATCATTTTCCACAACATCTTGTGGAGGAGGTGCAATGGCCACCGGAACTCCGTTTAACACGGCTAGAGGAGGTTCCGGAGGAAGGTTATTCCATCCGGTTGGGATAATGATTTCCTGCATGAGATTCCAACTCCCTTGCGTGATGATTGGCACCATGGGAGGCATGGCAAGAATATTCAACCTTCGGTGCAAAAGGTTGACTTCTTGGAGGCAATTTTCCAATCCCACCGTCAAATGATTAATATGGTCAATGAGGGATTCTTCCACGGATGGCATCTCATCAATGGCTTCTCGTAAGGCATACACATAGTTGACCAAGGAGGCTTCCATCGATGGTCTTCTCCTCCTTTGACTGTTTCTCGAGTGAGCTGAAGATGTTTCATTGTTTTGACTCGACATTCTAAGAAAACAAGACGGAAATTTCAAAAAGAATGAAACTACATGGCCCCGTGCCCGCTGGGCACGGCCCCGTGGTCACACCTCTGCAGGTTTTTGAATCAAGGAATATTATTGTTTTAAATTATTTTTCTATATTTTGAAACATTTCTGAACATGAATAACTTAAAACAGTGTTGAAAAACTTATTTTTTAATAAGATTCCTTGGTTAAAAACCATGCAAATACTACAATAAAGCTTAAAGTCATGAATGTTTCAAGCTTTAATGGAGGTTGGAGTGTTTTTTGGAGAAGAAGGTAAGTGACAAAAGTGGCAAAGACAAGATGGTTGGTGAGAAACCTTCTTTGGAATATACCTTTTAAGGTATGTGTGAAGATCCCAACAAATCTTGGTCTTTGGAATGGATCCAAATGTGCAGGAATCATGCTGACTTTATAGAAAACGACAACACGCTAACCACGACCCTGTGTCAGATGGACACGGCCCCGTGGTTAGACAAGGTTCTGACACATTTTGTCTGTATTATAAGCACGAGGCGTGTTGGTCTAGACACGACCCCGTGGTCAAATTTGAGATGGGCACGGGGCGTGTTGACCTAGACACGGCCCCGTGGCTAGAGTTTTTATAAAGCGGCATCTTATTTTAGGGTTTTTATTCGGTTCGGGCGGTTCCTTACTGGAGGGAACAACACTGAAGTGCCTAAGGTACCTTAATTGCTCTTGATTTAAACAAGAACGCAAGAGGTTATCGGAAAGGGTAAAACCTAAACTAAATACTGGTGGGCGAAACCAACCTTTATTCCCCTTATCGGTGCTCTTGTTAAAAAAGGTATATGTCGAATCGCTCAGGTTTATGAGCGCATCGGTGGGGGCCGATGAAGAGTCCTTCACGGCATAATCGACACAGGGATGACTATTGCTCATGTTTTCACAAGAGGTTGAGGTACTTTTGGTGTCGTCGATGTGGTAGAATCTGAATGTGACCCCAACAATTCTCCTTGATCGTTGTCTTGTGATGAATAACTTGTTTTCATCTCAAGCTCTAATTTTTACTTTTAGGAGAATTATTTCTACAAGTCGACATAATTTTTCGGGGGTTATGTCGGTTGAAAGAGATTGTTGATGGCATTCGGGCGAGAGATAGTGATCGTTTTTACTTTCGCCCATCTTAAGGTTATTATAGGAAATAGATAGATCTAAATAGTGGGGACCGCAAATTAGAAAGAAACATTCTAAGTCTTGATGGAATCCACCACATATTTGACACCACTCACCGTAAGAGTGGCGAAAGCAAAAATAATCAATATCACTCATATTTTTGTCAGAATTTACCAACCGTCGGGATCTTACGGTTCTTTTTTCAGCAACTGGGGGTGGACACGGGGGCGTGTCGACTGGGCACGGCCCAGTGGTCAGCTACTCTCTGACTTAAAACAGGATTGCCAGTAACGAAGATGGACACGGCCCCGTGTCTGGCTGAGCACTGCCCGTGCTGAAGTCTGTAGAAACAGAAAAATTAAGAAAAAATCCTAAAAAAATAGAAAAAAGTAAAAATAATTAGGCCGTTGATTTTAAACTTTCTTAAAATCCATGTGTCCTCGGCAACGGCGCCAAAAACTTGGTGTGCGCGAAGCGTGATATGTTTTATTGATATTTTGAGCCCATTTTACCATTAGTCAAGTTTTAAATTTTATAAAACACGATATTCTACTAACACTTAAACACACACTTGGGCAAGTGCACCCATTGTGAGCGTAGTATAGCGTTGGTAAGATACCGAGGTTGTCCAAGGACACAAGAGCTTTTAGTACCGGTTTATCCTCAACGTCTAATCAATCTAATTTTTTTGAGAAAAGTTTTGAAATATGAACACTAAAAATGAAAAGGTAAATAAAATAAAAACAGATAGACAAGATAGAATCACTTGGATCCAACTCGTCTTTAATGTATCCTTTGATGATTTTTGCACTTTCGGACTTTTTAAGAGATTATCTTGGTTATAGTAGTAGACCCCTCTTTTGAAGGTGACGTTACCCTCAACCCAGTGGTTTGAGTCAGCAGGGATACAATCCCAAAGGGTCAGAATGTTGAAAGACAATTAAGGAAGTTATTAATGTGAAAAGTTGTAGGCCCCTCTTTTGAAGGTGACATTACCCTCGGCTAAGTGGTTTGAGTCAGCAAGGATACAATCCCAGGAAGCCGGTTTAAATTATTAATAGTAGTTTACATATGAGGGGTTCAAGCTATTCGCACCCCCGACATCCAATACCAGTGGGTATTGAAGGAGGTCCTAGTAAGCTTGAACCAGGTCCTCATAGGATCTATACAATGAACGAAGCAAGAACTTTACCAAACCATTCCCCTAACCCCCGACCAGGTAGTCAACATGCCTTTATATAGACCGTAAAGTACCCTCAAGACACCACGGAAAAAAATGATAAAGAAAATTCACTTAGAACATAAGAAACTAGTTATTAAAGTCATTAATACAAACCCAAACAGAAAGTGCCGAAAGATTAAAAATCAAAAGTAATACATAAAAGACTTGTCTTCACCAAGTGATGTAAGAGGCTTAACCAAACATGGCCTTTGATTGGCAAGAAACCTTACAATCAATCTTGGATCCTGAGACTACTACACACTCTAAAGATGGATGATGGATGATGGTGGTGGGTGTTGGTGTTGTAGTGGTGGCAAAGTGGGAGAATAGTGGTTTGCCAATGGATGCTTTTCAAGTGAACCAAGCACCCCTATTTATAGCCAGTACAGAGCTCTGGCCACGGCCCCGTGTCCAGCGGGCACCCCCCGTGGCCAGCATCTTCTCTTCCTTCATTAATTGCAAGTGTCAGCAGAGGGCCCCACACGACCCTGTGTCTCCTAGGCACGACCCCGTGGTCAACTCTTATCTGTACTATCAAGATTCTATGCATCTTTGCGTTGACCACACCCCGTGTTGAGCTGGGCACGCCCCCATGGTGGGCGTGGAAGCTTCTACAGGTTTGACTTTTATGCAGGCCTCTGACTACGCCCCATGCCCAGCTGGGCACGACCCCATGGTCAGACTCTGTTGTCTTTTTTTTTTTTGCTTTGGGGATGTTACCGAGGGGTCGGGCATGTCACGTTTATTCCTTCTTTTTGTATTTATGTTGGTTTTGATTGCTTATTTGCTCCTTTTGTTCTTTTAAGCTCGTTTGGTCCTGTAAATTCAAAAGGAAGAAAGAAACACGCTTTTTTCAACATTAGTACTAAAAAGGGTTAGTTTTATGCGTCATTTGATGTAATTTATATATTACATTTTGCGCACATCAATAAACGATGTGGATATTAACATGGTCGTGTTTACATAATAGATTCTATGAAAAGAAGGTCTTGGTAACGGTCATCTAGGTAAGAGAATCACCCCTAACTCGTTGGTGAGGTCGTTGTAAGGTGAGGGAGAAAACAGAGTTAGTCGTCAAGGTAAGGAAATCACTCCTATCTTGATTATATGTCTCCATTTGGCGTTACAAAGAAATCTAATAAAATTATGTGAAATTATGTATGTTAATAATGTATAGTTGTATGAAAAGTAATAGTATGCGCAAAAGTGAAATATAAAAAATGGTTCAAAATTGAGAAGAGAGAATTGCATCATAAAAGATCGAAAACAGTAAAGCGTAAGTTCGATTAAAAAAACTTGGATGGTTCCAAAACGGAACGTTGACTAACCAAAGTGGTCGAAAAGTCTTTTGAATTTGAGAGGCATGCTTTGGCCTAATAGGTGGTATACTCTCGCCGACACGTCGGTTAACGGTATTCACCCTTGTTACTACATGTTCCCATTCAATCGAAAATTCGAGACTTGGCGGGATTTATGAAAACCAAGGAGTGGGACTAGTCGACGAGATGCGGGTTTCACCCCTAACTTGACGACTTCGTGCCCTAAGTGTGGTTGGTACTCGTCGGGTTAAAATTAAATTTTGACACATTGACGAGGGTCCACTAGAATTTGAAATTTGAATTCCCCATTAAGATGTGGATTTCACTCCTAACTAAATGGAGTAATTTCGTGCAAAAATAGAATTAAGCGGAATGAGAGTCGTTTACCAAATTGTGGGTTTCACGCCTATGGTAGACCCGTCTTGTTTGTATAATACGAGTGTTTTCGAGTTTAGTAAAATTGAGTAAAATGTCTTAGGAAAGCGTATGTTGAGGAACAATAAAATAAGTATTAATACATAAGAAAGCATGTCAAGAATAGCACATAAGGAATAGAACAATAAAGCAAGTATTAACACATATTAAAATAAGTATTAACACATAAGAATAGCATGTCAAGTATTAACGCATAAATGGCATATATGTTTAAAAGATCTAAAGAGAATGAATAAGAAACAAATAGAGTAGAATGCAAGTAGTTTCGAGCAAAACATGAAAATAAAGCTCTTAAACTATAGACTAGGTAAAAACATTCCTACTTTTCCTAGTTCCCTATAGTTATGGCTCTGATACCAATCTGTCACACCCCAACCGATGGCGGAAACATCGGGATGAGACGAACAAATTGCTCAAAACTTCATAACACTATGTGACAATATAAATTAAATTCAAATTTCATTTCAAGACTAAAATGTCATACAAAGATTCCAAATAAATGATAACATTGCTTCAAACATACATCGACAAAATAGATTAATCTAAATGTGTTTCTAAGTCCACCTAAATCTTGTTTCTTCGCTTAGCATCATCTTCTGTATTAAAACCTGCAACATGTATTAAAATACAATCAACAAAAGTTGGCGAGTATACAAGTTTTCATACATAGCATAATATAGATTAAAATAGTTTAACGGCTCATATACAACATGAATAACAATATGCAAGTTACTAGTATTTGGAAACGGTGTAAGCTATATGTTCAAACCCAAGAATCCAATGCATTAATATAGCCTATCCCAAAGAATAACGGGAGGTTAACATGTTTAACTTAACAATACCCCAAGACTCGTGGGCGGTGCATTACTCCTATAGAGCTATAATTGTTAAGGTAGGCTTGTATAAAGTTAATGAGCATATAGACACGAAAAGTTTACATAACATATGAGATTAACAAGCATCATATAGTTTCATGTTCAACATGGATAGAGAGTGATTCAAATAGTTTCAAGTGTTTCGTGTTTTCATATAGAATACATGTTACACCCAAAAGTGTTTAAAAGTAAAATGGGTTCGAGTATACTCACAAAATTGCATATGCTTTCCGATTATCCAATGTGACGAAAAGGTCGAGACTAGGAGGACGAATGTGCTTGGTTAGGTGTTTAAAGGATGCTTATATTCGGGTTTAAGGATTCAGAGTTTAATATGTCTTAAAATAGACTTATGAGGAAAATAATCATCTAGGCTTATTGGTGTGCGTTAAGCGTGATATGTTTTTATTGATATTTTGAGCCCATTTTAGGCATTAATCAAGTTCTAAATTTATAAAACATGATAGCATTTGTAAGATACCGAGGTCGTCCAATGACACAAGAGCTTTTAGTACCGGTTTATCCTCAACGTCTAATCGATCTATTTTTTTAGAAAAGTTTTGAAACATGAAAAATAAAAACTAAAAATGCAGAAATAAATAAAATAAAAACAAATAGACAAGATGAATCACTTAGATCCGACTCGCCTTTAATGTATCCTTTGATGATTTTCGCACTTTCGGACTTTTTAAGAGATTATTTTAGTTATAGTAGTAGGCCCCTCTTTTGAAGGTGACGTTACCCTCAACCTAGTGGTTTAAGTCAGCAGGGATACAATCCCAAAGGGTCGGAATATTGAAAGATAATTAATTAAGTTATTAATGCGAAAAGTGGTAGGCCCCTCTTTTGAAGGTGACGTTACCCTCGTCTAAGTGGTTTGAGTCAGCAAGAATACCATCCCAAGTAGCTGGTTTAATGTATTAATAGTAGTTTACATATGAGGGGTTCAAGCTATTCGCACCCCCGCCATCCAATACCAGTGGGTATTGAAGGAGGTCCTAGTAAACTTGAACCAGGTCCTTGCAGAATCTATACACTGAACAAGGCAAGAACCTTACCAAACCATTCCCCTAACCCCCAACAAGGTAGTCAACATGCTTTTATATAGACCGTAAAAACATGAATGATGCAATCTTTTACTTTATATAGACAGTAAAGTAACGCCAACACACCATGGAAAAATGATAGGAAGAATTCACCTTCAACATAAGAAACTAGTTATTAAAGTCATTAATACAAAACCAAATAAAAAGTGCCGAAAGATTAAAAATCAAAAGTAAAACATAAAAGACTTGTCTTCACCAAGTGATGTAAGAGGCTTAACCAAACATGGCCGTTGATTGGAAAGAACCCTTACAATCAATCTTGGATCCCAAGACTACTACACACTCTAAAGATGGATGACGGATGATGGTGGTGGGTTATGGTGTTGTAGTGGTGGTGGAGTGGTGGCAAAGTGGGAGAGTAGTAGTTTGCCAAGGGATGCCTTTGAAGTGAGCCAAGCACCCCTATTTATAGCCTGCACAGTGCTCTAGCCACGGCCGCGTGTCCAGCAGGCACGCCCCCATGGCCAGGCTTTTCTCTTCCTTCATTAAGTGCAAGTGTTAGCAGAGGGTCCCACATGGCCCCGTGTCAAGTCGGCATGGCCCCGTAGTCAGCATCGTATCTGTACTATCCAGATTTTGCAAGATTCTGCGTATCTTTGCATTGACCACACCCCGTGCTGAGCTGGGCACGCCCCCGTGGTGGGCGTAGAAGCTTCTACAGGTTTGTCTTATCTGCAGGACCCTGACCATGCCCCGTGTTCGGCTGCACACGGCCCCGTGGTCAGTCTTCTGTTGTCTTGTTTTTGCTTTGGGGATGCTGCCGAGGGGTCGGGCATGTCACGTTTATTCCTTTTCTTTGTATTTATGTTGGTTTTGGCTGTATATTTGTTCCTTTTGTTCGTTTAAGCTCATTTGGTCCTGTAAATTCAAAAGGAAGACAAAAGCACACTTTTTCCAACATTAGTACTAAAAAGGGTTAGTTTTATGCCTTATTTGATGTAATTTATATGTTACATTTTGCGCACATCAAATACCCCCACACTTGAATCTTTGCTTGTCCTCAAGCAAAACTCTTTAATATGTGGCTTTACACACCCAAATGGAAGAGGTAGAGGAGACGTTTTGGGCTCATCTTGAGTGTTGAGAATCCAAGATCTTGTATTGGGTTTTATTTTTATTTTATTTACAATCCAACTCGTCATGATTTATTTAGAACATTTTATAAGAAAAATTACTTATTTAGGCATAACATGCCTCTTTAAAATTCCATTTATATACAAGTTCACATACCTCACGGGATATCACTTAACACTCGGCCGAAGATGTATTTTTGCGAAACACTTGAGACCGGCTTGGAACTTACTTCTACCATAGGCTTGCCAAGGTATCAATCCTCCTCCTTTTTAACTATAAACCTTCGTAAATATCAAGAGGACTTTGGGAAGGGTTAGGCTTGGGCTAAGGGTAGGTGGTTTTGATTAGTGGTTAGTAAAAATGGCGAAAAGCGTAAAACCGTCGGTCGTCGTAAAACTTTTTGTTTTTGTGACTTTTATTCAAACTAAGTACATTCAAATAAGATTTCCTTGAGGAACTTGTTTGTTTATTGCAAGACTTTCATTTTTTTTGATACGTCACAAGATAACCGAGCTTTTTAATAAAACAAAGGGGTTGAAAAAGAAAAAAGATTTTGGTGGGTAAAGGGTGTTTGTTTTGTGGGTTTTGAAATGAAAAGGTTTAGGCCCAAAGGGGTTAACTAAGGGGATTTTGGGTAGGTGATAACAAAATGAAAAATAATGGTGTTGAAAGGAAAATGGGTTAGTCCTAATGCCTCCATCATTTACTTACTTGGGTTCAAGTTGGTAAGGACCGGGAATGTATCGTCGTGGCAAGTTCTAGAGTCGTAAGAACCAAACGGCTATTCACACAAGAAATGAAAAATGAGCATTTATTTTAAAGATATATGCTTGCATGCTCAATAAAGGCTCAAAACTCACTTGTTGCGGGAATGGGTTTATAATGTGATCAAGTATATATAATCAAATTTTAATTAGATTTGTCATGCCTTTTCATAATTTTCTTATTTGGTTCTTTTTATCACGACGCTATCAGTTGTAAACTTGTAAAAATATAACATTTTTAGAACTTGTTATTCCCAGATTAAACCAAGACAAGTAAAAAAAAATAAAAATTTTTGAAAAAAAATTGAGGTGATTAGCGGTTCCAATAGAGTTTTGTATAAGGCTTGTTATTAGAACTTGCAATATTCAAGGTTTTAGCATCCCCCCCCCCCACACTTAAATTACACATTGTCCTCAATGTGTCCCAAAAATGAGTTTTTAGTTTTATTGAATGGTAAAAAGGTGTTGAAAAACAAATTTTTATGTTACTGGGCGTCTGGCCACGGCCCCGTGTGGTCCGGGCACGGCCCCGTGGTCAGATCGCCAGTAACAGAATTGAACAGAAGGCTGGCCACGGGGCGTGTTCAGCGAGCACGGCCCCGTGGCCAGTTACCTGAACTGGGCAAATTTCTGCAGAGCCTGGGCACGGGGCGTGTTGGGCTAAGCACGGCCTAGTGCTGAACTTGCTGTAGTGCTGGAAAAGTTTGTCGGGAGGCTCTGTTTTCGTACATGGGGTGTGGTTTTAACATTCCCTTAGTAACCTCCATCTTTCCTTGTTTATTAAACCATTATAACATCATCCAAACACCATTTGATAATTTAAACCAGCACTCACTTAAAAGTGCGAAATACATAGTTCCTAAAAATTAAAATAAAAGTACTAAAAATGACAAACTACAAAGGTCCTAAGATAGATAGGTCATAAAATGCAGGAAATCTAAATCATTATGGAGTTCTACCCTAGATGTTTTTCATTATAAGAATGATAAAAACCCGAGAATGACTTTCCGGCGCTTAAGGGCTTTTTAGAACTCGAAACCGGAGGATGTCCCTCAAATGTCATTGAGCCATTCCTCTATCTCCCTAGGGAGAAAGAAGGCGGGCTCCTTCTCCACAATGTCTTGTGGGGGAGGCGCAACGGCTACCGGAACCTCGTTTAGTATGTCTAGAGGAGGTTCACCCGGCTGGAATAATGATTTCTGGCATGACATTCCATCCTCCTTGCGTGACGATTGGCACCATGGGAGGTGAAGCAAGAATATTCAACCTTTGGTGCAAAAGGTTGACTTCTTGGAGGCAACCCTCTAACCCTACCGTCAAATGATTAATACGGTCAATTAAGGCCTCTTCCACTGACGTCATCACATCAATGGCTTCTCGCAAGGCATACACATAGTTAACCAAGGAGTCCTCCACTGATGTTCTTCTCCCCCTTCGATTATTTCTTAAGTGAGCTGAAGATGTTCCACTGTTTTGGCTCGACATTCTAAGAAAACAAGTCGAAAATTTCAAAATAATGAAACTGTAACCTCGGCCACGGCCCCGTGCTCGCTGGGCACGACCCTGTGGTTATTATTCTGCAGATTTTTTAATCAAGGAATCTCGTTGTTTTAAATTATTTTTCTGAATTTTGAAACATTTCTGAGCATAAGTAACTTAAAACAGTGTTGTAAAACTTATTTTTAATAAGATTCCTTGGTTAAAAACCTTGCAAATATCACAATAAAGCTTGAAGCCATGGAAGCTTCAAGCTTTAATGGAGGTTAAGGAGTTTTGGAGAAGAAGGTAAGTGATAAAAGTGGCAAAGACAAGATGGTTGTTGAGAAACCTTCTTTGGATTATACCTTTTAAGGTATGTGTGAAGATCCCAGCAAATCTTAGTCTTTGGAATTGGTCCAAATGTGCAGGAATCTTGCTGACTTTATAGAAAACGATAGCACGCTGGCCATGGCCCCGTGTCAGCTGGACACGGCCCCGTGGTCAGACAAGACTCTGACACATTTTGTCTGTATTCTGAACATGGGGCGTGTTGGCCTGGACACGACCCCGTGGTCAATTTTGAGGTGGGCAAGGGGCGTGTTGACCTGGAAACGGCCCTGTGGCTAGAGTGTTTTATGAAGTTTCGTCTATTTTAAGGACTTTATTCGGATCGGGTGGTTCCTTTCTGGAGGGAACAACACGGAAGTGCCTACGGTACCTTAATTGCTCTTGATTTAAACAAGAACGCAAGAGGTTATCGGAAAGGGTAAAACCTAAACTAAATACCGGTGGGCGAAACCGACCTTTATTCCCCTTATCCAGGCTCTCGTTAAAGAAGGTGTATATAGAATCGCTCAGGTCCATGAGCACATCGGTGGGGACCGATGGAGAGTCCTTCACGGCACAATCGACACAAAGACGACTATTGCTCAAGTTCTCAAAAGAGTTTGAGGTGCTTCCGGTATCGTCGATGTTGGTAGAATCCGAATGTGACCCCAATAATTCTCCTTGATTGTTGTCTTGTGATGAATAACTTGTTTTCATCTCAAGCTCTATTTCTTTTAATTTTAGGAGAATTATTTCTTTGAACTGACATAATTCTTCGGAAGTTATGTCATCTGAAAGAGATGGTTGAGGGCATTCGGGCGAGAGATAGTGATCGTTTTTACTTTTGCCCATCTTAAGGTTACAGGAAAACAATGGGTCTAAATAGTAGGGAGTGCAATTTAGAAAGTACATTCTAAATCTTTATGGAATCCACCACATATTTGACACCACTCACCGTAAGAGGAGCGAAAGTAAAAATAATCAATATCACTCATATTTTTGTCAGAAATTACCAACCGTCGGGATCTTACAGTTCTGTTTTCAGCAACTGAAGGTTGGAAACGAGGGCGTGTTTAGTGGGCACGGCCCCATGGTCAGCTACTGTCTGACTTAAAACAGGATTGCCAGTAACAAAGATGGACATGGCCCCCTGTCTGGCTGAGCACGACCCGTGCTGAAGTCTGCAGAAACTGAAAAATTAAGAAAAATCCTAAAAAAAATAGAAAAATAAGTAAAAATAGTTAAGCCGTTGATTTTAAACTTTCTTAAAATCCTTGTGTCCCCGGCAATGGCGCCAAAAACTTGGTGTTCGTTAAGTGTGATATGTTTTTATTGATATTTTGAGCCCATTTTAATCATTAATCAAGTTTTAAATTTATAAAACATGATATTCTACTAACAATAAACACACACTTGGGCAAGTGAACCCATCGTGAGTGTAGTATAGCGTTGATAAGATACCGAGGCCGTCCAAGGACACAAGAGCTTTTAGTACCAGTTTATCCTCAACGTCTAATCGATCTAAATTTTTGAGAAAAGTGTTGAAACATGAAAAATAAAAACTAAAAAGGCTGAAATAAATAAAATAAAAATAGATAGACAAGATGAATCACTTAGATCCGACTCGCCTTTAATGTATCCTTTGATGATTTTCGCACTTTCGGACTTTTTAAGAGATTATCTTAGTTATAGTAGTAGGCCCCTCATTTGAAGGTGACGTTACCTTCAACCCAGTGGTTTGAGTCAGCAGGGATACAATCCCAAAGGGTCGGAATATTGAAAGATAATTAATTAAGTTATTAATGCGAAAAGTGGTAGGCCCCTCTTTTGAAGGTGACGTTACCCTCGGCTATGTGGTTTGAGTCAGCAAGGATACAATCCCAAGTAGCCGGTTTAATGTATTAATAGTAGTTTACATATGAGGGGTTCAAGCTATTCGCACCCCCGCCATCCAATACCAGTGGGTATTGAAGGAGGTCCTAGTAAGCTTAAACCAGGTCCTTGTAGGATCTAACTGAACAAGGCAAGAACCTTACCAAACCATTCCCCTAACCCCCGACCAGGTAGTCAACATGCTTTTATATAGACCGTAAAAACATGAATGATGCAATCTTTTACTTTATATAGACAGTAAAGTAATGCCAAGATACCACGAAAAAATGATAGGAAGAATTCACCTTCAACATAAGAAACTAGTTATTAAAGTCATTAACACAAAACCAAATAAAAAGTGCCGAAAGATTGAAAATCAAAAGTAATACATAAAAGACTTGTATTCACCAAGTGATCTAAGAGGCTTAACCAAACATGGCCTTTGATTGGCAAGAACACTTACAATCAATCCAGGATCCCGAAACTACTACACACTCTAAAGATGGATGGTGGATGATGGTGGTGGGTGATGGTGTTGTAGTGGTGGTTGAGTGGTGGCAAAGTGGGAGAGTAGTGGTTTGCCAACGGATGCATTTGAAGTGAGCCAAGCACCCCTATTTATAGCCTGCACAGTGCTCTGTCCATGGCCCCGTGTCCAGCGGGCACGCCCCCATGGCCAGCCTTTTCTCTTCCTTCATTAAATGCAAGTGTCAGCAGAGGGTCCCACACGGCCACGTGGTCAGCATCGTATCTGTACTATGAAGATTTTGCAAGATTCTGCGTATCTTTGCTTGACCATGCCCCGTGCTGAGCTGGGCACGCCCCTGTGGTGGGCGCATAAGCTTCTATAGGTTTGTCTTTTCTGCAGAACCCTAACCACGCCCCCGTGTTCAGCTGGGCACAACCCCGTGGTCAGTCTTCTGTTGTCTTGTTTTTGCTTTGCTTTGCTTTGCTTTAGGGATGCTGCCGAGGGGTCGGGCATGTCACGTTATTCCTTTTCTTTGTATTTATGTTGGTTTTGGCTGTATATTTGTTCCTTTTGTTCTTTTAAGCTCATTTGGTCCTGTAAATTCAAAAGGAAGACAAAAACACAGTTTTTCCAACATTAGTACTAAGAAAGGGTTAGTTTTATGCCTTATTTGATGTAATTTATATGTTACATTTTGTGCACATCACTTATAATACTTGTTGTGACACTATGAACCCAAAAGGGTTGGAATGTTTTCATGGGTCAAAATACCCATTAGAATCATAACAAGTTTATTAAAGTCATAGGTGATGTAACCTACTATCTTGACAAATGACCACTAGTTCATCATCGAGAGTTTGGTTACTTGAAAGTTATCATATAAGTTATATTAGTATATTATATATCATATAGGTCAAGTCTGAGGTAGGAGGATAAATCCACCATTTAGGAACCTCTTGTATCATATAATTCATGCATGAGGTAGGAAGAACAAGTCTTCCATTTAGGTACCTCTTCGTTCACCACTACACTTGTTGTTATAAACAACAAGGAGGGTCATGAACTTACAAGTAAGAAAGGAATAAGAACAACTAATCTAAGGAAAACATCAAGTAGTGTGTGAATTTTCAAGTAGGATAGCCCTAACTTGTTTTATAATCACACAAACATGAAGCTTAAAGCTTGAACACTACTTGAGGGTTAAACGCTAAGTAAAATAGAAAGTTTATAAGGTTTTAACCTCTGATTTTAAGTGTTAAAACCTTTTTTTTAAGCCCAACTAACCATTCAATTGATTATGAGCATAAGGACATAGGAATGTGTATGAGATAACTCAAGTTCAAGCAAGTTTAGCAAAGTTTAATAAAAACAGAAAGTTTGGAGCCTTATTTGGTGATGCTCTAGCCTTGGTTTTCCATGGAAAACTTGTTGGAAACATACCTAAGATTGTTTCAAGCATTTAGGAAGAAGAATCATGGAAAAAGGCTAAGAAATGAGGATGTTATGCTTGTTTTAGTGACTTGACACGAATCTGCCCATCTTGCGAATTCCAGCTGATTGAGAGTGTTTGAGAGTGAGTTTAAAGTGTTTGGAAAGTGAAAAATGCTTGGAGGAGGCTTGGATTTTATAGGGAAGGATTAGGGTTGGGTTTGGTGAACATTTAATGTGAAAAATACAACTTTAAACTCATAAGAAACACAAAATCCCGCCAATAAACGAGCTGGAACAAGTCTGGTCGCGGATCGACGGCCTCGCGGCCCGCGAAGTAAGTGAGCAGGTGGGTCGCGGCCGGTGACTCTCCCCCCGGTGGTTCAAGTTTGAGTTTTTTTACAAGTTTACCCCCTAGACTTTCATTTATGCATTTTTAAGTGTAGTTTAGGGTGTTTAAGGCACAAATATCATTCTTAGGGGTGTGTTATGCAAATGACTCACAAAACAATTATAAAAACATATATAAACAAGTATGTATGTCGAGAATAAGTGTTGAATTTGCGTAATTCTAGTATATAAGGCATAAGTTCACAAAGTTTGTCGTATTTTGCACGAAGTATGAACAAAGTGTCACGTTTTTAACCAATTTGAACGTATGAACAAGTATGGAACATATATAACATGAAATGTAAAGAAAATACGAATTTTATTACGATCCAAGTGTTGGATTTTACAACAATTACAATGAAACGACGAATACAAAATACAAAGTTTCAAAAAATAGAATTACAAGCGACGTTTTCTAATAACGGAAAGTATGAAAACGCAGGGTGTTACACATATATCCATGATTTAAGAGAAACAAAAAATAAACAAACTTAACCAATAAAATGAGAAACAAAATGAGGTACTACTCACAATATTTATTTTGTTATATAGTATAATATAATATAATTTCAAAGAAAAACATAATAATTAATCATGAATATAATATATTTACATAACTTATATTCCAAAAGCAAAAAATAATTAAATAATAATATTTAGAACCGGTTCCAAATTTCAAACCGTAAACCATTAAACTCATAATACTAAATGGAGACTGGATCGTACATGTTTCAAATCGGCTGCAAAATGTATGCGGGATTAATCTAAAACAATCAATTTTGAAACCGATCCGTTAAAAATGTCACAATCGATTCAACTCAGCCCCAAACCCCATAACCTTAAAAATTTATCATTTTGATCCAAAATTTGCATCAAATCCAATCAATTCTTTTCACGATTTTGATCCTAAATTGATGCTAACAAGAGCGTACAGCTTTGATACCACTTGTAAATCCTAATAACACCCGAATTTGCTAAGAATATGATCAATCACAAATATATACACAAACAGAATCGATGTGTATACCAGTCGTGTGTAGAAAACGTAATAGCACAAAGAATCGATATGGCAAACGACATGCAATCACATAAATCATCACTCAGATTTGATGTCACTTAATATGTGTGTTAGAAAGGTTCTAGAGATTGTTACATTCTAACCACACATCTGACCTATTTGGACAAGAAATCAAATTGAGTTGCACATATGCGCTAGGTATCGCCTACTACTAAGTTTTGCCTACAACCAGGTTTCGCTTATGACTTATCAACGCAACTTGCTTACACCTTGATATGAGCAAAAATACACATGTTCTTCAAATTATTACCCATTTCTAATATGTTTTGTTGATGGAATGTTCAAAATAGGCTTAAATTGGTTTATATTGAATTTTCAGGACAAAAATAATACAAGATTAACAAAGGAAGCAAAACCGGGCGAAAACGGAGAAAAATAGCAAAAGTTATCTAAACATACCTCATGCCTTAGAAGACACGCCCCTTGCATCATATTCCAACACCACTAGACACCTCCAAAAGCCTCTGCGCGAGGATCATGCGAAGAAAGCCGCACACAGCACGTGCCCGGAAGGCACGCACCGTACCTTGGAAGTACAAGACAAAAGAAGAGCTTCTAAAATATTTGGAAGATCCCGTGGGGCCCACAAAGTTTACCACAGCCCGTGCCTACGAGACACGACTTGTGCCTCGGGTATAACCAGTGAATTAGCCAGGCACTGGGCGTGCCTCGCCTCGAGCTAGCCTATAAATAGAGGCCTTATCCACCATTTTCACTTGCTCATTCTCTCCCTCCTCTCCACTACACACTTTTCTTCTACCTAAACATCTCTGATCATTGTAATCATTAGTAGAAACTCAAGAATCATTAGTGTAATTAAGCTTTTAAAGACTTATATAATCTTTTTAAGTTTGATCTTATCTTATTCGATGGCCATTTTTGACTAGATTTTTGAGGTGTTTGGAGGAAACTGATGCCTTGATGTCTAGCTAGCTAAGGAAGATCTTGGGTAAGCAAGGTGTGTGTGTGTGTGCTAATGACTTTAATTAATTAAACATAGTTTATTGAAAGTGAGTGAAATAATAGTGTCGCCATTAACTTGGGTCATTAAAGTTTCCACCTGTCACACCCCCAAAATCCACCATGCGGGGTATCACCGCTTGGAGGCATGACATGACCAGGATCGAGCCACCAATCATATTGAACAACGAAATCTTAGTAAGTAAAACCAATCACAATACAATTGGTGACCATAAGACAGTAACCAGTTTTAAGTTAACAGCGGAAGCATAAAACGGAAGTTCTAACATAAATTTATAGTTCATAAGTTTAATGTCCAAAACATAGTTTATAAAGTTCAATTATTAAGTACGGGATATAACAGTCCGCACACCACAACGACTCCTTCCTCGTGCAAGCTCCAAGCGTTTAGCGACCTGTAAGGCATGTAACAATGAGTCAACAACAAAGTTGAGTGAATTCACAGTTGGTTGTTTAGTTATAGCATTTGTTTCGTAAATCATCTGTTCATTTTGTAAACCATGTATCGTATAAATTCGTATCGCGGTCTTCCTGACATGTTTGCGAAGATTAGTGGGGGCTTCCCATGTGTTACTAGACCACGCGTATCGACTGCTACGAAAATGTAAGAGGTGCCCTAAGTCAATGTCTATCAGCATTGACCCTTTGCCCATAGTCCATTAGTACACGCCCATCCGACTGGCACGGTGTGAGGTTTGTTAAACCTAATAGCGCTATTAACTAATGACCCGCTCGCCATAGGCCTCGGCGATTAAGTCGATAAATGAGGGACTTCAATTGATAGAGTTGATGGTCTTATGGTCGTGTACGTAGGCTTTACGTACGTGCCCTTCAATCCGAGGACAGTAGTAAATAGTTTAATAGTAATGATAGTTCGAGTAGTCATTCAATCCCATTCCCAACCCACCGGGAATCCCATGCCTTGGAAAGAGTGTGAACTCACCTTGGTTGCTCGGTTTGACTCTCAAATATAGCTAATAGTCAAGGTCGGTCAATCACGCCCTAGTATGATTACCACTTAGTTTATTAGTGATTTCAAATAGAACACAAAGTCCCTACACGTATCTATCACATAACATGCATCACTTTATCGGTTTATGCCCATATGAGTTTCCCCTCTATTCCCCACTCATAAACAAACATACAATGATGCACATAACACATATAACATGTTATATCATTCACAGATAACCTACCCGACATTTAGACATGCAAATTACAACTTATGTCATTTCAGCATTAATATTCAAAACCGGGCTATTTTCGGACATTTTAATAAAATAGTTAACTTATTCCAAAAATTCCCAAATTTTTACAGAATGTCTTAAACGTTCCAAATTTTATTGTGTAAAAATATCGGGGTCCAGTTCATTACTGATATTTTATAAAAATTCATTTTCCGGACTGAACTCAGATTTATCTTTTTCTGACCACAGTCCACGGAACAATTTATTAAAAATTCATCATAAGTCCGATTTACGAAATTCCAGTGGGTTAATTACAAATACATCAGTTGTCATCTTCAGTATAAGTTTCATGATCTAACTCTACACCGAACTCAAGTTATGACAGAAAACAAAACGCATATTTTCAGCAGAGAAATGCAGCTTGAGCTGCTGTTACAAAAAGGTTCTTTAAAAATAGTAAACGAAGTCCAAAAATTGTGATTCCAGTGCCATTAGAACCGTATTTTATAATATATAAATCTACACTTCAGAAAATACATTTTTCGCTTTAATAATGTTTGGTTACAGCCAACTGAAGTTGGCTGTAATCGCTAAACAGCTTTCTGTTTTTCAGCTTTTACATTCTAATGCGAGTTACATTGGTTCCGTTAACATGCATAATGATCAACAACATTTCTAGTAACCAATATTAACAAGTAATCAGCAAGAAATCAGTAACATCTCAAGATAACATCATACTAACATAAATACATCGTGTTTCATCTTCTTGTTTAAACCCTTTTTAGTGTTCTTGTAGATTTAACATGCTACAACTTTTAATGATGAAACAAGATGAACAAAGGTGACATAAGGAACTTACTACTAGCTTAAAGCTAGGGATGATTCTTAGTGAAGAAGATGATGAAGAAATGATGATGAAAAGCAAGAACAAAACTCCTTGAATGCTCTTCAAGATGCAACCTCCATAGCTTCACCTTCAAAGCTTTGAATGGACTTGATAATGGAAGAAGATGAAGATGAAAATGGTGGGGAGTGGGTTCGGTTTTGAGGGAGGCCAAATGAGAGAGAGAGAGGTGAGGAGAGAGAGTGATCTAGAGAAGATATGTTGAAGATATCAAGGGATCTCAAGATCTAGCAATCATTCTTATAGGATTTGCAATATCTTGGCAAGATATGGAAGTAACCAACCTACACAAAATATAGCCATAAAATCTTGTAGTAGGATATGATGAAGATTTTGGGTGGGGTCCATTGTGACCAAAAATCGGTTGGGGGGGGGGGGTTTGTGTAACATTTCAACGAAATGGTAAATAGTAGTTACTTCCAAGTATAATATTCCATATATTAGTTTGTAGGGAAATTTAGCGGGTGTTATGATATACGGGGATCATAACTAGTCAAGAAACAATAACACAACGTGTTAGAAAAATATTTCCGGATAATGTTCGATTGTTCGGTCGGATACTGTTCCGTTAAACTGTTTAATTGTTCCGTAAGGCGTCTTATATATATATTTTTGTAACACAATTAATTCCTAACACATAGGAAAATATACCGGACCATTTAGTCAAGTTTTCTGCATACTACTAGTATGTAAACAAGCACATGTAAGTATAACACAGTAATCAGAGAGCAGTTAAGTAATTCAACACAATCACCAAGCACTTTAATTAATCATATAATTAATCGTACGGATACATGAAATTTTGAGAGTTGTCACATTCTTCCCCTGTTAAGAAAATTTCGTCCCGAAATTTAGTGCGTAGTTACTGAGGAAGCTAGTTAAGTTGCGTTGTTTTCCTGATTTTCCTGGGGTGTCACATCATCCCCCCGTTGATTTGGAATTTCGTCCCGAAATTCTGCAGTAGCTTCAGCCTCAGTAGTGGTTGCATTTTTCTTAAACAGCTGGGGGTACTTGAGTTTCCTTTGGTCTTCTCGTTCCCAGGTATACTCTGGGCCACGATGGGAATCCCAACGAACTCGGACTAGAGGTATCCTGGTACGCTTGAGAATCTTAACATCTCGATCGGTGATCTCTACTGGTTCCTCGACGAATCGCAGCTGGTCGTCGATTGTGAGTTCCTTGAGAGGAACTATGAGGGTCTCATCTGACAGACACTTCTTTAGATTTGACACGTGGAATACGTTGTGAACTCCGCTGAGTTCTTCAGGTAGGTTCAGCCTGTAAGCGACTTTGCCAATTTTCTCAATGATTTCAAAGGGTCCAACGTATCGCGGGTTGAGTTTGCCTCGTTTTCCAAATCGAACTACACCTTTCCAAGGTGAGACTTTGAGTAGCACTCGATCCCCAACCTGGAACTCGAGTGGTTTTCTTCCTATATCAGCATAGCTTTTCTGATGGTCACGTGCTGCCGCCATTCGTTGTCGTATATGAGCAATTCTCTCGGTTGTATCTACTACAAGTTCTGGGCCAGTGATTTGGCAGTCACCAACTTCTGCCCAACAGAGAGGTGATCGGCATTTGCGTCCGTACAATGCCTCGAATGGGGCAGCCTAGATGCTGGTGTGGTAACTGTTGTTATATGAAAATTCCACTAGCGGGAGGTGCTTTTCCCAGCCATTACCAAAATCGATTACACATCCCCACAGCATGTCTTCTAGGGTTTGGATGGTGCGTTCAGACTGCCCATCCGTTTACGGGTGGTAAGCTGTGCTCATGTCTAATCGTGAGCCAAAAGATTTGTGCATCACTTGCCACAGTTCAGAAGTAAAACGCGTGTCACGATCAGAAATGATGGAGGTTGGCACTACGTGCCTTGATACCACTTCCTTTAGGTAAATGTCTGCAAGAGTAGAAAACTTATTTGTTTCCTTGATAGCCAGAAAATGTGCAGACTTGGTCAGTCGATCTACGATCACCCAAATGGTATCGTTTCCGCGTTGAGATCTGGGCAGACCTGTAATAAAATCCATGGAAATTTGCTCCCATTTCCATTGTGGTATCTCTGGTTGTTGGAGTAGGCCTGAGGGTTTCTGATATTCAGTCTTGACTCTCGCACAAGTCAGACATTTGCTAACGTAGGTTGCTATGTGGGCTTTCATACCAGGCCACCAATATGTAGTTCTGAGATCGTGGTACATCTTATCCGAACCAGGGTGTACTGAATAATGAGACTTGTGTGCTTCATCCATCACAAGCTCGCGTAGGTCTCCATAAAATGGAATCCAGATGCGCCCGTTAACATAGTAGGCGTCGTCTTCCTTTTGTTCCAGCCGTTGCCTCGATCCTCGTAGGGACTCAGCCCTGATGTTTTCTGCTTTCAATGCTTCAACCTGAGCATCTCGAATCTGAGCGGGAAGATTGGATCGGATGGTAAGCTGTAACACACATACACGCTTAGGTATAGTATCCTTTCAACTGAGGGCGTCAGCCAAAACATTGGCCTTGCCCGGATGGTACTTGATCGCACATTCGTAATCGTTCAAGAGCTCGACCCATCGACGTTGTCGCATGTTTAACTCCTTTTGCTTGAAGATATGCTCGAGACTCCTGTGATCGGTGTAAATGGTGCACTTGGTACCGTACAGGTAATGTCTCCATATCTTAAGTGCGAAAACAACTGCTCCCAATTCTAAGTCGTGCGTAGTGTAATTTCTTTCGTGAACTTTGAGTTGGCGTGATGCGTAAGCAATGACCTTGTCACGTTGCATCAACACGCAACCAAGTCCTTGGATGGAAGCGTCGCAATAAACCACAAAATCGTCTGTGCCTTCAGGCAATGAGAGGATAGGCGTGCTACAAAGTCTATATTTTAAGTGCTGAAATGCGGACTCCTGGGCATCTCCCCAACGGTAGATGACACCCTTCTGAGTCAGTGAAGTGAGAGGTTGCGCAATCCTTGAGAAATCCTTGATAAATCGTCTGTAGTAGCCAGCCAGACCCAATAATTGGCGGATTTCTGTTGGTGTGCGGGGTGCAGGCCAGTTCTTGATCGAGTCAACCTTGGATGGATCAACATGAATCCCATCCTTATTTACTATGTGGCCTAGAAAGTGGACTTCGCGAAGCCAGAAGTCACATTTCGAAAACTTGGCATACAGTTGCTCTGCTCGAAGAAGTTCCAGAATGAGCCTCAGATGTTGCTCGTGTTCCTCCTGACTTTTAGAATAGATCAGGATATCGTCGATGAAAACAATAACGAACTTATCCTGGTAAGGTTTGCATACTCGGTTCATGAGATCCATGAAGACTGTGGGTGCATTCGTCAATCCGAAAGGCATAACCAGAAACTCGTAATGGCCGTAGCGAGTTCTGAATGCTGTTTTGGAGACGTCCTCCTCTCGGACTCTCAGCTGATGGTATCCCGATCTCAAGTCAATCTTAGAGTAATAGCTCGACCCTTGCAACTGGTCGAATAGGTCATCAATACGTGGGAGAGGATAGCGATTCTTCACGGTCACCTTGTTGAGTTCGCGGTAATCTATGCACATACAGAAGGTACTGTCCTTCTTCTTCACGAATAGTACTGGAGCTCCCCAGGGCGAAGAGCTAGGATGATTAAAACCTTTTTCCAAAAGTTCTTGTAATTTCTTGGACAGTTCTTCCAGTTCGGTTGGGGCTAAGCGATAAGGTGCTCGAGCTATGGGCGCTGCTTCAGGGGCTAGCTCGATTTGAAATTCAACTTGGCGATGAGGCGGAAGACCAGGTAATTCCTCAGGGAATACCTCGGGAAAATCACGCACAATAGGAATGTCTTCAATTCTCTTCTCTTCCGTTGACGTGTCAGTAACGAGTGCTAAAATGGTAGTGTGGCCCTTTCGCAAACACTTCTGGGCCTTAAGGAAAGAGATAATGCCTACGACTGCACCACTCTTGTTGCCTTGAATCACGAGGGGTTCTTCACCAGAACGAGGAATGCGGACAATCTTCTTGTTGCAAAGAATTTCCGCTTGCTGATGGGATAACCAATCCATCCCAATAACAACGTCGAAACTACCAAGTACGATAGGAATAAGATCGATAGAGAAAGTCTGACCAGCTAAGACAAGGTCACAACCTTTAACTATGTGCGTGGCCTCGAGACTTTTACCGTTTGCTAGCTCTACCGTGTGTTTGGTGTTCAAAAGTGTTAGAGTGCGCTTAAGCATTTGGCTGGACACAAAACTAGTATCGGCACCCGAATCGAATAAAACAGTAACAAAGAAACCATCCAGAAGAAACTTACCCATCACTACGTTAGGATCATTCCTTGGTTCACCCTGACCAATCACGAACACTCGACCCCTGGCACCGTTGCCATCATTGTTTCCCCCATTGTTGCCCCCATTATTGTTCCTGTTTCCCTGGTTGTTGTTGTTGTTCTGATTCTGGTTAAGCTGGGGACAGTTCTTCTTAAAGTGGCCTTCAGCGCCACACTGAAAGCATCCCCTGTTGCCCTGTTGCTGTTGCTGATTCTGCGGTGCTTGCGGTTGCTGTTGGCGATTCTGATTTGTAGGCCGTGAGCTCCTGCAATCCTTGGCTTCATGACCCATCTTGAGACACCTCTGACAACGTCCCTTGTTGCACTGACCACTATGGTGTCTGTTGCATTTGTTGCACTTTGGGTGGTTTCCTCGATACCCACCCTGTCCTTGATTACCGGAGGATTGCTGACCAGGACTCTGGTAGTCATCAATCTTTCGCTGCTGAGACTGACCCGAAGCAGAACCCTTACTGGAGTTTCCATCCCATTTTCGCTTGTTGTCGGTAAGTGCATCAGAAGTAGCTGTGGCACTGATTCGTTTGGGCAGCCTGTTTTGCTCCACCGCCTGGTCAGTGAATCGATGGGCCAACTTGATGATTTGCTGTATGGTACCCAGGTTGGCTGAAGTCACGTGACTTTGAATTTCTGGTACAAGGCCCTTGAGATACAACTCAATTCGTTTGATGGGAGGGTCCACCATAGTTGGACACAGGATGGACAACTCGTTTGACCTCTTAGTATACGCCTCAATCTCAGACCCCGTCATTTTCAGATTGAAAAATTCCACTTCTAGCTTGTGGATGTCATCCCGACTACAGTATTCTTCTTTGATCAGTTCCTTGAAACCATTCCAGGGTGTGGCATTAGCAACTGCCAGTCCTAGTAGTTGAACCTGTGCTTTCCACCAGGTTAACGCAGTGCCTTCAAGTGTTCCGGTAGCAGATTTCACCCTACGGTCTTCAGGGCATTCGTACATCTCGAAAACAGACTCAAGCTTTTCAAACCAGTGAAGAAGGCCTACTGCTCCTTCCGTGCCACTGAAAGTAGTAGGTCGGCAGTCCATGAACGTTTTGAACGTGCACACCGGAGTTTGAGCATGTTGACCTTTGACGCGAGAATAAAAGACAAGATTAAGCATGAGGGTTGGTTTGCGAAGGTAGGATCTAAACGTCCTAAGGTGAGTTGGTATGGCAGGTTATACCTCCTGCAGGGTTAGCTGCGAGTGCATCAGCGACTCGTTCGTTGATCAAAGCCGTCAACTGGGCTTAAGTGAGGTTGATACGTCCTCCGCGTCCGCTCATGATCTTCATAATGAAGCAACGTAAGTGAGAAAAGTGTCGCGAAAGCGCGTAAGTGTGGGACGACAGTAGAGAGTAAGCAGACATGGTTCAAATAGCAATTATCACGTTAACTAATGCACAGTGTGAATTATCTAACCGACAGTATAACATAAATCATACCACCTATTGTGTCGAGTCTTGCACGTGGAGCGAAGCGTCGTTGTGGATCGTTGAGCACTGTACAGGTTATAGTCTGGTTTTATCAAAAAGCTTTTCCCTTTTTAAAACCAAGTTCACTATAACCAATGACTCTGATACCAATCTGTCACACCCCCAAAATCCACCATGCAGGGTATCACCGCTTGGAGGCGTGACATGACCAGGATCGAGCCACCAATCATATTGAACAATGAAATCTTAGTAAGTAAAACCAATCACAATACAATTGGTGACCATAAGACAGTAACCAGTTTTAAGTTAACAGCGGAAGCATAAAACGGAAGTTCTAACATAAATTTATAGTTCATAAATTTAATGTCCAAAACATAGTTTATAAAGTTCAATTATTAAGTACGAGACATAACAGTCCGTACACCACAACGACTCCTTCCTCGTGCAAGCTCCAAGCGTTTAGCGACCTGTAAGACATGTAACAACGAGTCAACAACAAAGTTGAGTGAATTCACAGTTGGTTGTTTAGTTATAGCATTTGTTTCGTAAATCATCTGTTCGTTTTGTAAACCATGTATCGTATAAATTCGTATCGCGGTCTTCCTGACATGTTTGCGAAGATTAGTGGGGGCTTCCCATGTGTTACTAGACCACGCGTATCGACTGCTACGAAAATGTAAGAGGTGCCCTAAGTCAATGTCTATCAGCATTGACCCTTTGCCCATAGTCCATTAGTACACGCCCGTCCGACTGGCACGGTGTGAGGTTTGTTAAACCTAATAGCGCTATTAACTAATGACCCGCTCGCCATAGGCCTCGGTGATTAAGTCGATAAATGAGGGACTTCAATTGATAGAGTTGATGGTCTTATGGTCATGTACGTAGGCTTTACGTACGTGCCCTTCAATCCGAGGACAGTAGTAAATAGTTTAATAGTAATGATAGTTCGAGTAGTCATTCAATCCCATTCCCAACCCACCGGGAATCCCATGCCTTGGAAAGAGTGTGAACTCACCTTGGTTGCTCGGTTTGACTCTCAAATATAGCTAATAGTCAAGGTCGGTCAATCACGCCCTAGTATGATTACCACTTAGTTTATTAGTGATTTCAAATAGAACACAAAGTCCCTACACGTATCTATCACATAACATGCATCACTTTATCGGTTTATGCCCATATGAGTTTCCCCTCTATTCCCCACTCATAAACAAACATACAATGATGCACATAACACATATAACATGTTATATCATTCACAGATAACCTACCCGACATTTAGACATGCAAATTACAACTTATGTCATTTCAGCATTAATATTCAAAACCGGGCTGTTTTCGGACATTTTAATAAAATAGTTAACTTATTCCAAAAATTCCCAAATTTTTACAGAATGTCTTAAACGTTCCAAATTTTATTGTGTAAAAATATCGGGGTCCAGTTCATTACTAATATTTTATAAAAATTCATTTTCCGGACTGAACTCAGATTTATCTTTTTCTGACCACAGTCCACGGAACAATTTATTAAAAATTCATCATAAGTCCGATTTATGAAATTCCAGTGGGGTAATTACAAATACATCAGTTGTCATCTTCGGTATAAGTTTCATGATCTAACTCTACACCGAACTCAAGTTATGACAGAAAACAAAACGCATATTTTCAGCAGAAAAATGCAGCTTGAGCTGCTGTTACAAAAATGTTCTTTAAAAATAGTAAACGAAGTCCAAAAATTGTGATTCCAGTGCCATTAGAACCGTATTTCATAATATATAAATCTACACTTTAGAAAATACATTTTTCACTTTAATAAGGTTCGGTTACAGCCAACTAAAGTTGGCTGTAATCGCTAAACAGCTTTCTGTTTTTCAGCTTTTACATTCTAATGCGAGTTACATTGGTTCCGTTAACATGCATAATGATCAACAACATTTCTAGTAACCAATATTAACAAGTAATCAACAAGAAATCAGTAACATCTCAAGATAACATCATACTAACATAAATACATCGTGTTTCATCTTCTTGTTTAAACCCTTTTTAGTGTTCTTGTAGATTTAACATGCTACAACTTTTAATGATGAAACAAGATGAACAAAGGTGACATAAGGAACTTACTACTAGCTTAAAGCTAGGGATGATTCTTAGTGAAGAAGATGATGAAGAAATGATGATGAAAAGCAAGAACAAAACTCCTTGAATGCTCTTCAAGATGCAACCTCCATAGCTTCACCTTCAAAGCTTTGAATGGACTTGATAATGGAAGAAGATGAAGATGAAAATGGTGGGGAGTGGGTTTGGTTTTGAGGGAGGCCGAATGAGAGAGAGAGAGGTGAGGAGATATAGTGATCTAGAGAAGATATGTTGAAGATATCAAGGGATCTCAAGATCTAGCAATCATTCTTATAGGATTTGCAATATCTTGGCAAGATATGCAAGTAACCAACCTACACAAAAATATAGCCATAAAATCTTGTAGTAGGATATGATGAAGATTTTGGGTGGGGTCCATTGTGACCGAAAATCGGTTGGGGGGGGGGGGGGTTTGTGTAACATTTCAACTAAATGGTAAATACTAGTTACTTCCAAGTATAATATTCCATATATTAGTTTGTAGGGAAATTTAGCGGGTGTTATGATATACGGGGATCATAACTAGTCAAGAAACAATAACACAATGTGTTAGACAAATATTTCCGGATAATGTCCGGTTGTTCGGTCGGATACTGTTCCGTTAAACTGTTTAATTGTTCCGTAAGGCGTCTTATATATATATTTTTGTAACACAATTAATTCCTAACACATAGGAAAATATACCGGACCATTTAGTCAAGTTTTTTGCATACTACTAGTATGTTAACAAGCACATGTAAGTATAACACAGTAATCAGAGAGCAGTTAAGTAATTCAACACAATCACCAAGCACTTTAATTAATCATATAATTAATCGTACGGATACATGAAATTTTAAGAGTTGTCACACCACCTAATCCCTAAATTCTACCAACAATCTTGTGACACCATTAACTTGGGCCGTTCATGTTTTCTATGTCTATGTAGAGTCAAAACATGTTGATGCTCTTAGCGGATGTTAATGGTTTTGGATGGGACTTCGGGTTGGGTAAGCTCTTGCCTTTACATGGAGAGAACACCAAAGCGTAAAGCACTTGATATATATATATATATATATATATATATATATATATATATATAAGTAGCTACCTTAGGGTAATTGACAACTCATCGATAGACTTATAGACACTAATATATATCCCTTGTATTAATTAATTAATTAATATTATATATCGGCCTCGAGTGGTGTTTCCCTGTTGATTCAAAGCGGAAGGTTCAAGTGTGTTAGGATTCCGACCCACCCAGACACTGCACAAAAATACGTGCTAACACACACAGCTCCTCATCTGACAATCGAGCCCTTGCAACCCCATGACCCGATCAAGTTAGCAAGATATCAAGAGGTAAGTTGATCTTAAACACCACTTCTCCTATCATTGATTCCTACTCTTTTAAATTCTTCATGAGCCATTTATTTTCTTTTCTTTTTATTTCTTATTTATCCTTTTTAACAAATTCCACTTTTGACTTGGTTAGATGTTATCGACGTTTCGGTACTAAAACTCATGTATCCTTGGACGACCTCGGTATCTTACCATCACTATATTACGTCAACGATGGGTGCACTTGTTCAACGTGAGTTGTAGTGTGATCGTAGTTTATCGTTTTTTTTTTAAATATTAAAACTTGAACTAGTGCATAAACTGACCTAAAATTAACCATCTTTTATAAAAACACCAAACCACGTCACACTTGCACCGTAACTACAATCAATTCTAAGTACAAATCAATCTTGGTTAACCATGAATCTCCAAAGGCTCTTGCCATCTAAATATGAACCAACGATAACCCTTTAAAAATTATTAAAGGTCCTTTAATATTTAACCAACTTGAAGTACAAAACTGCAAAAGAGTGTACATATATTTGCACATATTACGTTGACTTTGATACATAAAATGTTAAATTAGGAAAGGGCAGTAGAGTGTGTAAGATGTATTAAATGCAAAGCATGGCTCATTTGTTCTTCTATGATTTTATTCTCTATTTATAAAGAATGTTTGACATGAAGAGAGTTTCTTGGCATATTAATTGAATCCATTATTCTCCACTAGCCATATTGGGATCTGCGCATACCTTATCAGGTATGACAAGTGGGGTCATAACATAAGAAATTTGATGATTTGTCCTGATCAGAAACTTCTGATCCAATCTTCTTCTTTGTATGTAGAGGACTGTCTGATCTTTCCTTGATGCTGAATCTTCTTTAAGTTGTCATTTGTCACTTTTCTTCTCTATGTTTGACTTCTTGACTTATTATGCATCAGATCTGATCATCATTTTTCTTCAACACTTACACAAATGAATATGGGGTTCTAAAAATTTCAAAATTAGGGCTTTGGCCGGTTTAAACCATTTGAACTTGAAAGTAGAATAAATGGATTTATTTAAATTTCTTCAATTTTCCTATCATTATCTTCTAATTTTCAGAGTAAGTTAAAGATATGTCATTTAACTATATGTGAAATTGCAAGTTATGTCCTTTGTCTTTACTAATTACAATGCATGTCCTTTATTTGGAAATTTTACACGTTTTATGTCCTTTCAACTAACAAACGTTAGTTTTTTCTTGTTAGTTTTCTATAAATGACTATTTTACCCATACTACGAAAAATGTAAGTTTCAATAATCTTTTACTTTCTTTCTGATTCTTTTTATGTTATTTACTTTACCTTTCTTTGATTTTTTTCACCGCGTGTCCAGCAGGCACGCCCCCATGGCCAGGCTTTTCTCTTCCTTCATTAAGTGCAAGTGTTAGCAGAGGGTCCCACATGGCCCCGTGTCAAGTCGGCATGGCCCCGTAGTCAGCATCGTATCTGTACTATCCAGATTTTGCAAGATTCTGCGTATCTTTGCATTGACCACACCCCGTGCTGAGCTGGGCACGCCCCCGTGGTGGGCGTAGAAGCTTCTACAGGTTTGTCTTATCTGCAGGACCCTGACCATGCCCCGTGTTCGGCTGCACACGGCCCCGTGGTCAGTCTTCTGTTGTCTTGTTTTTGCTTTGGGGATGCTGCCGAGGGGTCGGGCATGTCACGTTTATTCCTTTTCTTTGTATTTATGTTGGTTTTGGCTGTATATTTGTTCCTTTTGTTCGTTTAAGCTCATTTGGTCCTGTAAATTCAAAAGGAAGACAAAAGCACACTTTTTCCAACATTAGTACTAAAAAGGGTTAGTTTTATGCCTTATTTGATGTAATTTATATGTTACATTTTGCGCAAAGAGGCTCAGTCGTGCAAATGGCCCTGTTCTGGGATGAGAGGGTTATGTTTTGTGCGAAGATACTCGTTTCTTGACTGAAATCAACCTCAACACTAACCCGTAGCTATGGATTTAGCTTTGAGCTCGGTGGGTTCCAGATTTCGCCAAGTTTTAAAGTCAAAATGTTTATACAAGAAGTTATTATAAAATAGATCTTTAAACTCTTTGTTTGGGCCTCATAAGTGGTGACGATTCATCTTAGCTGCCAAGGAAAGCTCGTGAAATCCATCCATGAGTTTGTCCAAATAAGAAGTTTTGAAGAAAAATGTAGAAAAGTAAGAAGAAATAATATGCAAGTGAGCTAGAACTCACTTAGAAGTTTCTGATGTCTCTTGTCCGAAGTATGAGCATTCCAATAAGTTTGAGAGAGTTTAGAGTGGCTGGAAAGTGTCAAGTGAGGGTGAGGTCTTGTATTTATAGGGCGAGTGAAGGTTTGGTGCGATCGAGATTTGGGACGACTGAAGCCTCTTCGCACGAAGGGGTGGTTCCTTCGCACGAAGGAAGCTCATTCGTGTGGAGGGGTTAGGTTTGGCAGGTTTCATGTATTTTAGCCAATTTTTATGTATTTCAATCATACAAGTGTAGTGTATAAGTATAATGCATGTATAAACTGATGTTTTTCTAGTATTCCAAGTATGAGTTTGTGTGTTTAAGCATGTATCAATGTTTGCAGCGTATAAAAATTAGAGAACTCGTAATAAATTTTTTAAAATAAAACTTTGTATTTTAAAATAATTTTGTTAGTTTTGATATTAGAGTAAAACTAATAAAAAAACTAAAGTTAATATACTGTTTAGCTAAAGAAGATTTTTTGTTATACTAGTTAATTTAATCTTTTCATACAAAAACTTATTTAATTTTGAAATTAATTACCTCCTTATATTTATATTATAAAAAAAAAACATATTGATGCAACAACAATAATAATAATAATAATAATCTTTCACAAGCTTAATAATAATAATCTTTTATATGAAATAATATAATTCACATGACTAACTTTTCTCTTGAAACACCAATGGTCAAAAAGGTTTTGCATTTATGCAATCCCCTTTTTTTTTCTTTTGAAAGTTCAATTCCAACACTACCTAGCCAATAGGCCTAGGCTGCAGAAAACCACCCAAAATCTTATAAGAAATCCAATTTACACCAATTCATCCAAGAGATGGACTTATTCCTAGTTCTATTTTTTTTTAAACAGAAACCCAGATGCTTTTATACTATTTTTTATGTCTTCAACTTTCCAATCCTTATTTGAATCACTTTCTAAAACCGCCTTGATAAGCGTAACCCTTCCACCTATAGATAAGGTGCATGCCTTCCATTTGGATAACCGGTTTTCGATAATATCATATATAGATCTCCAATTTGTTATCTAGTTCTTATTCGCTACAACTAAAGGCCTAAGTATATAAAAGAAATTTACCGCTTTGGCACCCCAATACCGAGGCCATATGATCAACCTCCGCATCCTCCACCCCAATACCATAAATACTTGACTTTAACATATTAATTTTTAGCCCCGAGCAAACGTGAAAACATCTAAGAAAACGAGCCACATTCATAATATTAAAATGAGAGAAGTCACCTATAAATATGGCATGGTCCGCATAGAGAAGGTGCGATATCAAAGGGCCATTATTTGGCATACGAAAATCATCAAAAGCGCCCAGATTGCAAGCTTTCTTCATCATACACGCAAGCGCCTCCATGACAATAAGGAACAGGAAAGGAGATAGAGGACCGCCTTGTCTCATTCCTTTGAAACATTGAAAATCAAAAGTAGGTTCCCCGTTTACAAGAAGCGACGACCTAGCCGATTCCAAAACCCCAAACACCCATTTATTCCACCTAGGAGGAAAACCCATTTGATCCAAAACGTCTCCCACGAACTTCCAATGCATATTGTCATAAGCTTTTACAAAATCAACTTTGAATATGAAAGCTTTTTTCTTGATCTTTTTTATCCATGAAATCAACTCATTTACAATTAGTGGTCTGTCGAGAATATATCTATCTTTTAGGAAAGCCGATTGAGTATTGGAGATAACCGAACCTAAAACTTTTTTGAGTAAATGTCAATTTAGGTCCCTGAGGTTTACACCAAAACGCAGGAACAACCTGTCACACCCCAACCGATGGCAGAAACATTGGGGCAAGACGAAGACGAGATTGCTAGAGACTTCATAACACTAATTTGCGACAATAATTAACAAAACCGAATTTCGTTTCATTAAATAATAATCTATTACAACATTTTGAAATAGAAAATACAACAAGTTCATGAAACGATACAATAAGTACATAAAACAAAATACAACAACAAATCTAAATTTCTAGAGTGGGTTTCTAGTCTGTCCAACTAGATTTCATCATCGTCATCAATTTCCTGCAACACATTTCAAAGTATAGTTCAATACAACAAGTATTTTCCAGTATACAATTTTAATACTAGCATAAGTATAAAAGTGTTTAAACAATCAACACGGCAAAATTTGTTATCTGAATTTGTCATAAGACTGGCATGTGACTATAAATGTCAACTTAAAGATTACCGCTAGCGTAATCCTATCGTAGCAACGATAAGAACGTTCTGTTTTAACTTAACATGGCCTCAAGAATATGGGTGGTGCGTTACTCCTATAGCGTTATACATGTTAAGGGAGGCTTGTACGAAGTTAATGACAAGTATACCACATAAGAATATTCCAGCACGTATGAATTAAAGCATAATGTATTAAGCATGTATGAATGATTGTTTGTTTGTGTTTATCATAAAGTATGTGTGAGTTCAATAGCATGAATGTGTTTCACCCAAAAGTGTAAAAGCAAAACGGGTCGAGTATACTTACAGTTTTGCAAGTTTTCCAATAAAACCGTGAATCGAAGAGTGGAAGGTTGGAACACAGAGGTTACCCTACATGGGGTAAACAGAGGTGTGAGTTATTCGGAGTTGAACGGAGGATTCGGATTGAAATTTAAAACACAAAGTATATGTATAAAAAAGAAAGTGTATCTCGTCTAAGCACTCGTCGTGACACTAAGTTTACTATGATTTCATGGGTCCTGGTTTACCCATTAGAATCAGCAGACAAGGAACTTAGAACTGAGATAAATAATAACAGAGCTCACAACACTGTTTGTGTGAATGGGAGATCCATTTGTGCGAACTGGTGCATGTTTGTGCGAACAGGGTCAGTTCGTGTAAATGGGAAATCTCAGTCGTGCGAAAGGACCTGTTCGTGGGAAGAGGGTCTGTTCGAGACACTTAACCACAAACCTGGTTAACGTTCTTATTTTGGTTATGTTTTATATATTATATTATATAGTCTATATTAACAGTCCAGTAATGTCAGAGAGTTCATGGATGTCAAGCATGGGTACGAATACCTCGTTATAAGATTCACCAAAGCTCAAAGTTTACTAACATGGTTAATAAACCTGGTTGGTCATGAATATAACAAAAATAAATAAATACACATATCCAAACAACCGAATAAGGAAAACCCGGGTGTGTCATTCTCAACATAGCAAGTGTTGGAGGTGAGGCGGGGTTAACTGACTCTGATTCTAGGTGACTGTTTGGGTGTTCGATTACAAGATACAAGTGATGGCAGTGGAACTAGTTTGGAAAGCCAAGGCTCCCACGGTTCACACTTTACCAAAATACAGGTTTGTCCATATTGAAAATGGGGAATCCTGGATGGTGTCAACACTTGAAATTTGCATGAACGAAACATAACTGGAAGTCCATTCACGTAAAGAGGCTCAGTCGTGCAAATGGCCCTGTTCTGGGATGAGAGGGTTATGTTTTGTGCGAAGATACTCGTTTCTTGACTGAAATCAACCTCAACACTAACCCGTAGCTATGGATTTAGCTTTGAGCTCGGTGGGTTCCAGATTTCGCCAAGTTTTAAAGTCAAAATGTTTATACAAGAAGTTATTATAAAATAGATCTTTAAACTCTTTGTTTGGGCCTCATAAGTGGTGACGATTCATCTTAGCTGCCAAGGAAAGCTCGTGAAATCCATCCATGAGTTTGTCCAAATAAGAAGTTTTGAAGAAAAATGTAGAAAAGTAAGAAGAAATAATATGCAAGTGAGCTAGAACTCACTTAGAAGTTTCTGATGTCTCTTGTCCGAAGTATGAGCATTCCAATAAGTTTGAGAGAGTTTAGAGTGGCTGGAAAGTGTCAAGTGAGGGTGAGGTCTTGTATTTATAGGGCGAGTGAAGGTTTGGTGCGATCGAGATTTGGGACGACTGAAGCCTCTTCGCACGAAGGGGTGGTTCCTTCGCACGAAGGAAGCTCATTCGTGTGGAGGGGTTAGGTTTGGCAGGTTTCATGTATTTTAGCCAATTTTTATGTATTTCAATCATACAAGTGTAGTGTATAAGTATAATGCATGTATAAACTGATGTTTTTCTAGTATTCCAAGTATGAGTTTGTGTGTTTAAGCATGTATCAATGTTTGCAGCGTATAATAAGACAAGATGGTTGGTGAGAAACCTTCTTTGGAATATACCTTTTAAGGTATGTGTGAAGATCCCAACAAATCTTGGTCTTTGGAATGGATCCAAATGTGCAGGAATCATGCTGACTTTATAGAAAACGACAACACGCTAACCACGACCCTGTGTCAGATGGACACGGCCCCGTGGTTAGACAAGGTTCTGACACATTTTGTCTGTATTATAAGCACGAGGCGTGTTGGTCTAGACACGACCCCGTGGTCAAATTTGAGATGGGCACGGGGCGTGTTGACCTAGACACGGCCCCGTGGCTAGAGTTTTTATAAAGCGACATCTTATTTTAGGGTTTTTATTCGGTTCGGGCGGTTCCTTACTGGAGGGAACAACACTGAAGTGCCTAAGGTACCTTAATTGCTCTTGATTTAAACAAGAACGCAAGAGGTTATCGGAAAGGGTAAAACCTAAACTAAATACTGGTGGGCGAAACCAACCTTTATTCCCCTTATCGGTGCTCTTGTTAAAAAAGGTATATGTCGAATCGCTCAGGTTTATGAGCGCATCGGTGGGGGCCGATGAAGAGTCCTTCACGGCATAATCGACACAGGGATGACTATTGCTCATGTTTTCACAAGAGGTTGAGGTACTTTTGGTGTCGTCGATGTGGTAGAATCTGAATGTGACCCCAACAATTCTCCTTGATCGTTGTCTTGTGATGAATAACTTGTTTTCATCTCAAGCTCTAATTTTTACTTTTAGGAGAATTATTTCTACAAGTCGACATAATTTTTCGGGGGTTATGTCGGTTGAAAGAGATTGTTGATGGCATTCGGGCGAGAGATAGTGATCGTTTTTACTTTCGCCCATCTTAAGGTTATTATAGGAAATAGATAGATCTAAATAGTGGGGATCGCAAATTAGAAAGAAACATTCTAAGTCTTGATGGAATCCACCACATATTTGACACCACTCACCGTAAGAGTGGCGAAAGCAAAAATAATCAATATCACTCATATTTTTGTCAGAATTTACCAACCGTCGGGATCTTACGGTTCTTTTTTCAGCAACTGGGGGTGGACACGGGGGCGTGTCGACTGGGCACGGCCCAGTGGTCAGCTACTCTCTGACTTAAAACAGGATTGCCAGTAACGAAGATGGACACGGCCCCGTGTCTGGCTGAGCACTGCCCGTGCTGAAGTCTGTAGAAACAGAAAAATTAAGAAAAAATCCTAAAAAAATAGAAAAAAGTAAAAATAATTAGGCCGTTGATTTTAAACTTTCTTAAAATCCATGTGTCCTCGGCAACGGCGCCAAAAACTTGGTGTGCGCGAAGCGTGATATGTTTTATTGATATTTTGAGCCCATTTTACCATTAGTCAAGTTTTAAATTTTATAAAACACGATATTCTACTAACACTTAAACACACACTTGGGCAAGTGCACCCATTGTGAGCGTAGTATAGCGTTGGTAAGATACCGAGGTTGTCCAAGGACACAAGAGCTTTTAGTACCGGTTTATCCTCAACGTCTAATCAATCTAATTTTTTTGAGAAAAGTTTTGAAATATGAACACTAAAAATGAAAAGGTAAATAAAATAAAAACAGATAGACAAGATAGAATCACTTGGATCCAACTCGTCTTTAATGTATCCTTTGATGATTTTTGCACTTTCGGACTTTTTAAGAGATTATCTTGGTTATAGTAGTAGACCCCTCTTTTGAAGGTGACGTTACCCTCAACCCAGTGGTTTGAGTCAGCAGGGATACAATCCCAAAGGGTCAGAATGTTGAAAGACAATTAAGGAAGTTATTAATGTGAAAAGTTGTAGGCCCCTCTTTTGAAGGTGACATTACCCTCGGCTAAGTGGTTTGAGTCAGCAAGGATACAATCCCAGGAAGCCGGTTTAAATTATTAATAGTAGTTTACATATGAGGGGTTCAAGCTATTCGCACCCCCGACATCCAATACCAGTGGGTATTGAAGGAGGTCCTAGTAAGCTTGAACCAGGTCCTCATAGGATCTATACAATGAACGAAGCAAGAACTTTACCAAACCATTCCCCTAACCCCCGACCAGGTAGTCAACATGCCTTTATATAGACCGTAAAGTACCCTCAAGACACCACGGAAAAAAATGATAAAGAAAATTCACTTAGAACATAAGAAACTAGTTATTAAAGTCATTAATACAAACCCAAACAGAAAGTGCCGAAAGATTAAAAATCAAAAGTAATACATAAAAGACTTGTCTTCACCAAGTGATGTAAGAGGCTTAACCAAACATGGCCTTTGATTGGCAAGAAACCTTACAATCAATCTTGGATCCTGAGACTACTACACACTCTAAAGATGGATGATGGATGATGGTGGTGGGTGTTGGTGTTGTAGTGGTGGCAAAGTGGGAGAATAGTGGTTTGCCAATGGATGCTTTTCAAGTGAACCAAGCACCCCTATTTATAGCCAGTACAGAGCTCTGGCCACGGCCCCGTGTCCAGCGGGCACCCCCCGTGGCCAGCATCTTCTCTTCCTTCATTAATTGCAAGTGTCAGCAGAGGGCCCCACACGACCCTGTGTCTCCTAGGCACGACCCCGTGGTCAACTCTTATCTGTACTATCAAGATTCTATGCATCTTTGCGTTGACCACACCCCGTGTTGAGCTGGGCACGCCCCCATGGTGGGCGTGGAAGCTTCTACAGGTTTGACTTTTATGCAGGCCTCTGACTACGCCCCATGCCCAGCTGGGCACGCCCCCATGGTCAGACTCTGTTGTCTTTTTTTTTTTTGCTTTGGGGATGTTACCGAGGGGTCGGGCATGTCACGTTTATTCCTTCTTTTTGTATTTATGTTGGTTTTGATTGCTTATTTGCTCCTTTTGTTCTTTTAAGCTCGTTTGGTCCTGTAAATTCAAAAGGAAGAAAGAAACACGCTTTTTTCAACATTAGTACTAAAAAGGGTTAGTTTTATGCATCATTTGATGTAATTTATATATTACATTTTGCGCACATCAATAAACGATGTGGATATTAACATGGTCGTGTTTACATAATAGATTCTATGAAAAGAAGGTCTTGGTAACGGTCATCTAGGTAAGAGAATCACCCCTAACTCGTTGGTGAGGTCGTTGTAAGGTGAGGGAGAAAACAGAGTTAGTCGTCAAGGTAAGGAAATCACTCCTATCTTGATTATATGTCTCCATTTGGCGTTACAAAGAAATCTAATAAAATTATGTGAAATTATGTATGTTAATAATGTATAGTTGTATGAAAAGTAATAGTATGCGCAAAAGTGAAATATAAAAAATGGTTCAAAATTGAGAAGAGAGAATTGCATCATAAAAGATCGAAAACAGTAAAGCGTAAGTTCGATTAAAAAAACTTGGATGGTTCCAAAACGGAACGTTGACTAACCAAAGTGGTCGAAAAGTCTTTTGAATTTGAGAGGCATGCTTTGGCCTAATAGGTGGTATACTCTCGCCGACACGTCGGTTAACGGTATTCACCCTTGTTACTACATGTTCCCATTCAATCGAAAATTCGAGACTTGGCGGGATTTATGAAAACCAAGGAGTGGGACTAGTCGACGAGATGCGGGTTTCACCCCTAACTTGACGACTTCGTGCCCTAAGTGTGGTTGGTACTCGTCGGGTTAAAATTAAATTTTGACACATTGACGAGGGTCCACTAGAATTTGAAATTTGAATTCCCCATTAAGATGTGGATTTCACTCCTAACTAAATGGAGTAATTTCGTGCAAAAATAGAATTAAGCGGAATGAGAGTCGTTTACCAAATTGTGGGTTTCACGCCTATGGTAGACCCGTCTTGTTTGTATAATACGAGTGTTTTCGAGTTTAGTAAAATTGAGTAAAATGTCTTAGGAAAGCGTATGTTGAGGAACAATAAAATAAGTATTAATACATAAGAAAGCATGTCAAGAATAGCACATAAGGAATAGAACAATAAAGCAAGTATTAACACATATTAAAATAAGTATTAACACATAAGAATAGCATGTCAAGTATTAACGCATAAATGGCATATATGTTTAAAAGATCTAAAGAGAATGAATAAGAAACAAATAGAGTAGAATGCAAGTAGTTTCGAGCAAAACATGAAAATAAAGCTCTTAAACTATAGACTAGGTAAAAACATTCCTACTTTTCCTAGTTCCCTATAGTTATGGCTCTGATACCAATCTGTCACACCCCAACCGATGGCGGAAACATCGGGATGAGACGAACAAATTGCTCAAAACTTCATAACACTATGTGACAATATAAATTAAATTCAAATTTCATTTCAAGACTAAAATGTCATACAAAGATTCCAAATAAATAATAACATTGCTTCAAACATACATCGACAAAATAGATTAATCTAAATGTGTTTCTAAGTCCACCTAAATCTTGTTTCTTCGCTTAGCATCATCTTCTGTATTAAAACCTGCAACATGTATTAAAATACAATCAACAAAAGTTGGCGAGTATACAAGTTTTCATACATAGCATAATATAGATTAAAATAGTTTAACGGCTCATATACAACATGAATAACAATATGCAAGTTACTAGTATTTGGAAACGGTGTAAGCTATATGTTCAAACCCAAGAATCCAATGCATTAATATAGCCTATCCCAAAGAATAACGGGAGGTTAACATGTTTAACTTAACAATACCCCAAGACTCGTGGGCGGTGCATTACTCCTATAGAGCTATAATTGTTAAGGTAGGCTTGTATAAAGTTAATGAGCATATAGACACGAAAAGTTTACATAACATATGAGATTAACAAGCATCATATAGTTTCATGTTCAACATGGATAGAGAGTGATTCAAATAGTTTCAAGTGTTTCGTGTTTTCATATAGAATACATGTTACACCCAAAAGTGTTTAAAAGTAAAATGGGTTCGAGTATACTCACAAAATTGCATATGCTTTCCGATTATCCAATGTGACGAAAAGGTCGAGACTAGGAGGACGAATGTGCTTGGTTAGGTGTTTAAAGGATGCTTATATTCGGGTTTAAGGATTCAGAGTTTAATATGTCTTAAAATAGACTTATGAGGAAAATAATCATCTAGGCTTATTGGTGTGCGTTAAGCGTGATATGTTTTTATTGATATTTTGAGCCCATTTTAGGCATTAATCAAGTTCTAAATTTATAAAACATGATAGCATTTGTAAGATACCGAGGTCGTCCAATGACACAAGAGCTTTTAGTACCGGTTTATCCTCAACGTCTAATCGATCTATTTTTTTAGAAAAGTTTTGAAACATGAAAAATAAAAACTAAAAATGCAGAAATAAATAAAATAAAAACAAATAGACAAGATGAATCACTTAGATCCGACTCGCCTTTAATGTATCCTTTGATGATTTTCGCACTTTCGGACTTTTTAAGAGATTATTTTAGTTATAGTAGTAGGCCCCTCTTTTGAAGGTGATGTTACCCTCAACCTAGTGGTTTAAGTCAGCAGGGATACAATCCCAAAGGGTCGGAATATTGAAAGATAATTAATTAAGTTATTAATGCGAAAAGTGGTAGGCCCCTCTTTTGAAGGTGACGTTACCCTCGTCTAAGTGGTTTGAGTCAGCAAGAATACCATCCCAAGTAGCTGGTTTAATGTATTAATAGTAGTTTACATATGAGGGGTTCAAGCTATTCGCACCCCCGCCATCCAATACCAGTGGGTATTGAAGGAGGTCCTAGTAAACTTGAACCAGGTCCTTGCAGAATCTATACACTGAACAAGGCAAGAACCTTACCAAACCATTCCCCTAACCCCCAACAAGGTAGTCAACATGCTTTTATATAGACCGTAAAAACATGAATGATGCAATCTTTTACTTTATATAGACAGTAAAGTAACGCCAACACACCATGGAAAAATGATAGGAAGAATTCACCTTCAACATAAGAAACTAGTTATTAAAGTCATTAATACAAAACCAAATAAAAAGTGCCGAAAGATTAAAAATCAAAAGTAAAACATAAAAGACTTGTCTTCACCAAGTGATGTAAGAGGCTTAACCAAACATGGCCGTTGATTGGAAAGAACCCTTACAATCAATCTTGGATCCCAAGACTACTACACACTCTAAAGATGGATGACGGATGATGGTGGTGGGTTATGGTGTTGTAGTGGTGGTGGAGTGGTGGCAAAGTGGGAGAGTAGTAGTTTGCCAAGGGATGCCTTTGAAGTGAGCCAAGCACCCCTATTTATAGCCTGCACAGTGCTCTAGCCACGGCCGCGTGTCCAGCAGGCACGCCCCCATGGCCAGGCTTTTCTCTTCCTTCATTAAGTGCAAGTGTTAGCAGAGGGTCCCACATGGCCCCGTGTCAAGTCGGCATGGCCCCGTAGTCAGCATCGTATCTGTACTATCCAGATTTTGCAAGATTCTGCGTATCTTTGCATTGACCACACCCCGTGCTGAGCTGGGCACGCCCCCGTGGTGGGCGTAGAAGCTTCTACAGGTTTGTCTTATCTGCAGGACCCTGACCATGCCCCGTGTTCGGCTGCACACGGCCCCGTGGTCAGTCTTCTGTTGTCTTGTTTTTGCTTTGGGGATGCTGCCGAGGGGTCGGGCATGTCACGTTTATTCCTTTTCTTTGTATTTATGTTGGTTTTGGCTGTATATTTGTTCCTTTTGTTCGTTTAAGCTCATTTGGTCCTGTAAATTCAAAAGGAAGACAAAAGCACACTTTTTCCAACATTAGTACTAAAAAGGGTTAGTTTTATGCCTTATTTGATGTAATTTATATGTTACATTTTGCGCAAAGAGGCTCAGTCGTGCAAATGGCCCTGTTCTGGGATGAGAGGGTTATGTTTTGTGCGAAGATACTCGTTTCTTGACTGAAATCAACCTCAACACTAACCCGTAGCTATGGATTTAGCTTTGAGCTCGGTGGGTTCCAGATTTCGCCAAGTTTTAAAGTCAAAATGTTTATACAAGAAGTTATTATAAAATAGATCTTTAAACTCTTTGTTTGGGCCTCATAAGTGGTGACGATTCATCTTAGCTGCCAAGGAAAGCTCGTGAAATCCATCCATGAGTTTGTCCAAATAAGAAGTTTTGAAGAAAAATGTAGAAAAGTAAGAAGAAATAATATGCAAGTGAGCTAGAACTCACTTAGAAGTTTCTGATGTCTCTTGTCCGAAGTATGAGCATTCCAATAAGTTTGAGAGAGTTTAGAGTGGCTGGAAAGTGTCAAGTGAGGGTGAGGTCTTGTATTTATAGGGCGAGTGAAGGTTTGGTGCGATCGAGATTTGGGACGACTGAAGCCTCTTCGCACGAAGGGGTGGTTCCTTCGCACGAAGGAAGCTCATTCGTGTGGAGGGGTTAGGTTTGGCAGGTTTCATGTATTTTAGCCAATTTTTATGTATTTCAATCATACAAGTGTAGTGTATAAGTATAATGCATGTATAAACTGATGTTTTTCTAGTATTCCAAGTATGAGTTTGTGTGTTTAAGCATGTATCAATGTTTGCAGCGTATAAAAATTAGAGAACTCGTAATAAATTTTTTAAAATAAAACTTTGTATTTTAAAATAATTTTGTTAGTTTTGATATTAGAGTAAAACTAATAAAAAAACTAAAGTTAATATACTGTTTAGCTAAAGAAGATTTTTTGTTATACTAGTTAATTTAATCTTTTCATACAAAAACTTATTTAATTTTGAAATTAATTACCTCCTTATATTTATATTATAAAAAAAAAACATATTGATGCAACAACAATAATAATAATAATAATAATCTTTCACAAGCTTAATAATAATAATCTTTTATATGAAATAATATAATTCACATGACTAACTTTTCTCTTGAAACACCAATGGTCAAAAAGGTTTTGCATTTATGCAATCCCCTTTTTTTTTCTTTTGAAAGTTCAATTCCAACACTACCTAGCCAATAGGCCTAGGCTGCAGAAAACCACCCAAAATCTTATAAGAAATCCAATTTACACCAATTCATCCAAGAGATGGACTTATTCCTAGTTCTATTTTTTTTTAAACAGAAACCCAGATGCTTTTATACTATTTTTTATGTCTTCAACTTTCCAATCCTTATTTGAATCACTTTCTAAAACCGCCTTGATAAGCGTAACCCTTCCACCTATAGATAAGGTGCATGCCTTCCATTTGGATAACCGGTTTTCGATAATATCATATATAGATCTCCAATTTGTTATCTAGTTCTTATTCGCTACAACTAAAGGCCTAAGTATATAAAAGAAATTTACCGCTTTGGCACCCCAATACCGAGGCCATATGATCAACCTCCGCATCCTCCACCCCAATACCATAAATACTTGACTTTAACATATTAATTTTTAGCCCCGAGCAAACGTGAAAACATCTAAGAAAACGAGCCACATTCATAATATTAAAATGAGAGAAGTCACCTATAAATATGGCATGGTCCGCATAGAGAAGGTGCGATATCAAAGGGCCATTATTTGGCATACGAAAATCATCAAAAGCGCCCAGATTGCAAGCTTTCTTCATCATACACGCAAGCGCCTCCATGACAATAAGGAACAGGAAAGGAGATAGAGGACCGCCTTGTCTCATTCCTTTGAAACATTGAAAATCAAAAGTAGGTTCCCCGTTTACAAGAAGCGACGACCTAGCCGATTCCAAAACCCCAAACACCCATTTATTCCACCTAGGAGGAAAACCCATTTGATCCAAAACGTCTCCCACGAACTTCCAATGCATATTGTCATAAGCTTTTACAAAATCAACTTTGAATATGAAAGCTTTTTTCTTGATCTTTTTTATCCATGAAATCAACTCATTTACAATTAGTGGTCTGTCGAGAATATATCTATCTTTTAGGAAAGCCGATTGAGTATTGGAGATAACCGAACCTAAAACTTTTTTGAGTAAATGTCAATTTAGGTCCCTGAGGTTTACACCAAAACGCAGGAACAACCTGTCACACCCCAACCGATGGCAGAAACATTGGGGCAAGACGAAGACGAGATTGCTAGAGACTTCATAACACTAATTTGCGACAATAATTAACAAAACCGAATTTCGTTTCATTAAATAATAATCTATTACAACATTTTGAAATAGAAAATACAACAAGTTCATGAAACGATACAATAAGTACATAAAACAAAATACAACAACAAATCTAAATTTCTAGAGTGGGTTTCTAGTCTGTCCAACTAGATTTCATCATCGTCATCAATTTCCTGCAACACATTTCAAAGTATAGTTCAATACAACAAGTATTTTCCAGTATACAATTTTAATACTAGCATAAGTATAAAAGTGTTTAAACAATCAACACGGCAAAATTTGTTATCTGAATTTGTCATAAGACTGGCATGTGACTATAAATGTCAACTTAAAGATTACCGCTAGCGTAATCCTATCGTAGCAACGATAAGAACGTTCTGTTTTAACTTAACATGGCCTCAAGAATATGGGTGGTGCGTTACTCCTATAGCGTTATACATGTTAAGGGAGGCTTGTACGAAGTTAATGACAAGTATACCACATAAGAATATTCCAGCACGTATGAATTAAAGCATAATGTATTAAGCATGTATGAATGATTGTTTGTTTGTGTTTATCATAAAGTATGTGTGAGTTCAATAGCATGAATGTGTTTCACCCAAAAGTGTAAAAGCAAAACGGGTCGAGTATACTTACAGTTTTGCAAGTTTTCCAATAAAACCGTGAATCGAAGAGTGGAAGGTTGGAACACAGAGGTTACCCTACATGGGGTAAACAGAGGTGTGAGTTATTCGGAGTTGAACGGAGGATTCGGATTGAAATTTAAAACACAAAGTATATGTATAAAAAAGAAAGTGTATCTCGTCTAAGCACTCGTCGTGACACTAAGTTTACTATGATTTCATGGGTCCTGGTTTACCCATTAGAATCAGCAGACAAGGAACTTAGAACTGAGATAAATAATAACAGAGCTCACAACACTGTTTGTGTGAATGGGAGATCCATTTGTGCGAACTGGTGCATGTTTGTGCGAACAGGGTCAGTTCGTGTAAATGGGAAATCTCAGTCGTGCGAAAGGACCTGTTCGTGGGAAGAGGGTCTGTTCGAGACACTTAACCACAAACCTGGTTAACGTTCTTATTTTGGTTATGTTTTATATATTATATTATATAGTCTATATTAACAGTCCAGTAATGTCAGAGAGTTCATGGATGTCAAGCATGGGTACGAATACCTCGTTATAAGATTCACCAAAGCTCAAAGTTTACTAACATGGTTAATAAACCTGGTTGGTCATGAATATAACAAAAATAAATAAATACACATATCCAAACAACCGAATAAGGAAAACCCGGGTGTGTCATTCTCAACATAGCAAGTGTTGGAGGTGAGGCGGGGTTAACTGACTCTGATTCTAGGTGACTGTTTGGGTGTTCGATTACAAGATACAAGTGATGGCAGTGGAACTAGTTTGGAAAGCCAAGGCTCCCACGGTTCACACTTTACCAAAATACAGGTTTGTCCATATTGAAAATGGGGAATCCTGGATGGTGTCAACACTTGAAATTTGCATGAACGAAACATAACTGGAAGTCCATTCACGCAAAGAGGCTCAGTCGTGCAAATGGCCCTGTTCTGGGATGAGAGGGTTATGTTTTGTGCGAAGATACTCGTTTCTTGACTGAAATCAACCTCAACACTAACCCGTAGCTATGGATTTAGCTTTGAGCTCGGTGGGTTCCAGATTTCGCCAAGTTTTAAAGTCAAAATGTTTATACAAGAAGTTATTATAAAATAGATCTTTAAACTCTTTGTTTGGGCCTCATAAGTGGTGACGATTCATCTTAGCTGCCAAGGAAAGCTCGTGAAATCCATCCATGAGTTTGTCCAAATAAGAAGTTTTGAAGAAAAATGTAGAAAAGTAAGAAGAAATAATATGCAAGTGAGCTAGAACTCACTTAGAAGTTTCTGATGTCTCTTGTCCGAAGTATGAGCATTCCAATAAGTTTGAGAGAGTTTAGAGTGGCTGGAAAGTGTCAAGTGAGGGTGAGGTCTTGTATTTATAGGGCGAGTGAAGGTTTGGTGCGATCGAGATTTGGGACGACTGAAGCCTCTTCGCACGAAGGGGTGGTTCCTTCGCACGAAGGAAGCTCATTCGTGTGGAGGGGTTAGGTTTGGCAGGTTTCATGTATTTTAGCCAATTTTTATGTATTTCAATCATACAAGTGTAGTGTATAAGTATAATGCATGTATAAACTGATGTTTTTCTAGTATTCCAAGTATGAGTTTGTGTGTTTAAGCATGTATCAATGTTTGCAGCGTATAATAAGTATGTATAAAAATGTATAAAATAATCGAATTTTATTATGATCAAAGCCTTAGATTACAATGTTTGGAATGGAAATACAAATACAATAAGATTAAAAGTTTCCAAAAATAGAATTACAATCAGACTTTCTAAACAAGGAAAGTACTAAAATGCGAAGCGTTAGAGTCTCCCTTACTTTAGGAAATTCCGTCCCTGAAATTTATTCAAGAGGAAGACTCAACGAACACATGCGGATACATGGTCTTCATTTCACTTTCGAGTTCCCAAGTAAACTCTGTGCCACGTTTTCCTTCCCATTGTACCTTAACTATGGGAATTCGACTGCGCCTTAGTTGCTTGACTCCTTGGTCCATGATTTCGACCGATTTCTCCACGAAGTGCAAAGTGTCATTGATTTGAAGATCTTCAAGTGGGACTATGGAGTCCTTCTTCAGCTAAGCATTTCTTCAAGTTTGAAACATGAAACGTTGGGTGAACGTTGTTGAGTTCTTGAGGTAGATCCCGTCGATATGCTACTTTACCAATCCTCTCGAGAATCTTGAAAGGACCTACAAATCAAGGAACGTGTTTGCCTTTCTTACCAAAACGAACTACTCCCTTCCAAGGGGATACCTTGAGAAGTAAATGGTCACAAATGTTGAATTCCAAAGGCTTGTGTCGCTTATCGGCGTAACTCTTTTTTCGGCTTCTGGCTTTGAGCAAGTTATCACGAATCTGCAAGATCTTGTCTGTCGTCTCTTGTATAAGCTCGGGACCGGTTATTTGAGCTTCTCTGATGTCGTGCCAACAAATAGGCGAACGACACTTATGACTATACAATGCTTTGAATGGTGCCATTTGAATACTCGTGTGATAACTGTTATTGTACGAGAATTCAATCAAAGGCAAGTGCATATCCAGTTGCCACCAAAATTGATTACACAAGAACGAAGCATATCCTTAAGAGTTTGGATAGTGCGCTCGGTTTGACCGTCAGATTGAGGATGGAAAGTGGTACTAAGATTAAGATGCGTACCAAGAGCGGTTTGAAACGTTTTCCAAAGGCGAGAGGTAAAACAACCATCACAGTATAAGATGATGTCAATGGGATACCATGACGACAAATGACTTCATTCGTGTAGATATGAGCCAATTTCTCGACTCTGTAATCCTCACGAATTGGCAGAAAGTGAGCGGATTTAGTCAATCGATCGATCATTACCCAAATGCTATCATGACAAGAAGAAGTTTGAGGAAGTTTGGTGATAAAATCCATAACGATACTTTCCCATTTTCAGACAGGAATTTTTTGTTGTTCGAGTAATACAGAGGGACGTTGATGTTCAACTTTCACCTTTGAACATGTGAGACACTTCAAAACGAAGGTGGCGATATCCTTCTTCATTTCAGGCCACCAATAAGACGTACGAAGATCGTGATACAACTTGTCGGCACTAGGATGAAAAGAGTATCGAGTCTTGTGTGCTTCCTTCAATAGGAGTTCACGAACGTCATCACGATTTGGTACCCAAATGCGATCGAGATAGTAAAGAATACCATCGGATTTGGTTACGAGTTGATCTTCAGCACCACACTTCATCTCGTTGTATAGGTGACCCTCGTTAATGGATGAGTATTGCGCTTCACGAATGTGGTTTCGAAGATCGTCCACTAGTTGAAAACAATAGATACCCCTAAAATACCACATGCGGAATCCCCCGCGAGGCGTGTGACGTACCAAGATCTAGCCACCAATCACATTGAACTCATAGCAAGATTTAACATAAAAGCTTTCATTAACATAAAGCGTTACAAAATCATTAAATGTAATACATCGTGTTCAGCGGAAGCATAATACATGTTTAGCTAAAACCCAAAGGTATGAAATCATTTAGTCTCGTTTTCAAGTTTCCATGTTCCTCGACCCATGACCACTCCAGCATCCCAGACAGCAAGCTCCTCATCCACACGTATCAATAACCTACGAGCATGCACACATGTGTATCAGACAACGCTGGTGAGTTCATAGTTTTACGAAAACGTTAGTTACCAAGTGTTTAATTTCGTTCATTGATTGCAATGTTGATAATACCTCGGATACAAGACGGCTCCAGATTTATGTTTTGTCCTTTCCCCAATGCTCCTATCAAAGCATTGGTCATGACTAGGTCATTAGTTCACACCCGTCATCTCCGGTACGGGGTGAGGGTGCCAAACCTAAGTAGCGCTACCAACTAATACCCTGTTACCTCTCAGGTAACAAACAACAAGGAGGGACTTTAATGGTGATAGGACGAGTATATTATCCAACATTCCATATTTTACCCACAAGACATATTCCTCTCAGGAATACCCATGATTTACCCAAAAACCTACCCCTCTCAGGGATACCCAGTGACTATCCCAACCACCGGGACGCATGCTCAAGAGAAATAAACTCACATTTGATTGCTCGGATTGTTATGTTACCCGTTCCCAGTTGGTCAACCAAACCCTACCGTGGTTACCAAAAATAGTCAGTTTTGTAAACACATCGATCACATATTCTTCGTTCACATTTCACAGGTAACGTACAAGTAAAACACATAGCCATACTCATACTCTAATCATCAATACACAAGTAAACAGGTTTCGTGTGTTACATAAACAATAATTCAGTCAAACACGCAATTCCTATAGTGTACGGCCCATTAGCTCAAGCCCAATCAAGCGTATGGCCGACTTCAGGTGTTCGGCCCAATACATGAATAGTTTTCACGCAGTCCCTTTCACTAACAGTTTCATACGCAACTAAACAAACACACTTATCATGAGGTCAAGCATTAACATAATCATACTAACCGTTTCTGAAATCATCATCACACATTCTCACATAGATTTATAACCATTCAGTAATTTCATGCATACATAATCCACAAACTGGGTTATTGTGTAAGGATCTAGACCTCTTTATGATCAAGGTTAACAAGCACTTACACAATACTCTAAACCAAATCATAATACAGCCGATTACACACACAATACATGCTATAATAGTTGTTCTCTAAAACTGTTCTCAGACGGCATTCCGACGAAAGTCCATGGCGAAACACCCTATGGCGAATCACCCTATGGCGAAACATCATTTTCCGTCATGCGTGAATGCGACGAAAGACTCTGGTGATGAATAATCATATTTCATCGGGAGGTGCATGTGACGAAACACTCTGGTCTTTCGTCGACCTGAGTTAACCGTGGGGCTCCTTCATCGTTGTTCATCAACAGCTCGTACTGGTTCCTACAACAACATCTAATTCATGAACTCTTCTACATTACCAATCCTAATCCGATCATACCTAATTGGATTCACCTTCTCATAATAATCGTTCATATCATATATCACTAATATCGTTTAACATTATGCAACCCTAAATCTGCCGATTGTCAACATCTTCGGTTTCTGTAACAGTTTATGATTAGGGTTCACACATCAAATCCTACGTCATGCTTTGATCTCCTATATACTAATAAAATTTAACACATAACACACATATTCAAGAACAATCACTTACAATCACAACCAACACATAGGTACTAACCACAGAATTGCAGGAGACATACCTGAATGGAGAAAGATCTTCGAGATGAGGGGTTCGTCGCACAGGAACTACCGTCGAGGTGTAGTGGAAGGATGAGTGTAACTAGGGTATTTGTGCTTTCCAGAAGTCACAACATAAAACTAAGAATCCTACATGTATGCGCAAAATAGGAGGATTGGGCTTGGGCCCGTTGGGTTCGACTAAGAGGTGTGCATATGGGCCAAACACCAAGACACAACATGTGCGGTTTTGGGTTGGGGATTGGGTGTGCGATTCAAGAGTTTATGCGACCGAACCAACATCATGCATACTAATTAACCATTAACATCGTTCACAAATAAGTTCGTATAATTACAACTAACCAATTATATAGAATTCAGATAACAAACAATAACATACAAGGCAAGACTAAGAGTCGGCATACAGAAAGGATTCCGGAAATTACAGGTTGTCACATCATCCCCAACTTGAAAGAAATTTCATCCCGAAATTTGATAAGCAACTCAGCGAAAAGAAGTGGTAGCTCGAGTGATAGCTTAGGATGACTGTGGGTTTTCCCCAGGTGCCACATCATCCCCAACTTGAAAGAAATTTCGTCCCGAAATTGCCAGTGACAGCAAAATTTTGTTCAACCATCTGAACAATTGAGGGTATTAGAGTTTTATCAGATCCTTACTTTCCCATGTGAACTCCGGTCCACGTCTTGAGTTTCAGCGAACTCTCATGATTGCCATACGACTTATGCTATCGAACCTTGACTTCTTGGTCCATGTTTTCGATAGATTCCCAGATAAATACAACTGGTCAGTTAACCTTAGACTCTGGTAAAGGTATCACAAGTGTTTCATCGGACAAACCCTGCCTTAGATTCGAGGCATAAATATCATCGTGAACGTTATCCAATTCGTCAATTAACTTGAGTTTGTGAGCTATGTCACCAAGTCATTCCAGGAATCCGAATGTCCCAACGCATCGTAAACTAAGGTTGCCACGTTTTCAATAGCGTACCGCACCCTCCCAGGGTGAAATTTTCGATTATGACATGTTCGCCTACAGCGACTCCCAGTGTTTCCTAACACTCACGCGTTACCGTCACACAATTTATGATCTAAGCAATCTTCAAGAGTTTCAAGTACAAGTCCTAGATCTGCGATTAGGTTGTCACCCACCTCAATCCGACAAGGAGATTAGTGCTACAGCCCATGCAATGCCTCAAGCAGAGCTGTCTAAATACTAGAATGATAACTGCTGCAGTAAAACTCACCCAAAGATAAGTTTCCTTCCAGTTTTACTAACGTTAATCATACACATGCTCGCAGCATGTCTTCGAGTGTCAGGATGGTTTGTTTACTCAGACCGTTGATCCCACGGTGATAAGCAATGCTCATGTCTAGACGTGAGTCGATGGTGTTATGTTTTGTCTGCCATAAATCATGTATAGATCAAAATCAAAGATATCAAGAGTTGGCACCTCGTGCCTAAAAACCGCCTTTCTCAGAGGAATATTCACAAACCGTGGAGACTCGTTAGTTTCCTTAATTGCAAGAAAGCATACTGGTTTCATGAGATAATCAACGATCACCCAGGTGATACTGTTACCGTTTCGAGTTGTAAGTAGACTAGTGACAGAATCCATGGCAGTCTGTTCTCATTTCATATGGGTGTTTCTGGTTGAGTGATACTCCACCTTGACTTTCCCACGAGTCAACATCATTCACATATAATGCTAGGTGGACCTTCATGCTCGATCACCAGTGCAAGATTTATAAATCCTAATGTCCCTCATCAAAACCCCGCATGGGTTCAACTTGAAACTTTTCCTCCTCCAGTTCTCTAGTTTGAACAGAGCAAGTCTGACAGGTAGGTTAGAGTCAATAGTGAGTTTCCAAACTCGTGCACGCCCAGGTTTCACAGTCGTATGCATTCAAAAGTTTCCTCCAGTGATGCCATCACATGTTTAACTTCTTCGAAGCAAGGGTACACGGGAGGCTCTTGTGATCGGTCTAAGTAGTACATTTGGTACCGTCCAAGTAATGCCTCCAATTTACATCCAAAGACCACGGTTTCCACCGCAGATTGTGTGTCGTGCAGTTCCTCTTCGTAACTCCATTATGTAAGTCATCACCCTCTCGTGTTGTATCGGTGCGTAACTGAGACTCTGATTCGGACCATCATAGTTTACCACCAAATCACCCGTACCCTCGGGTAAAGACAATACTCAGTGCATTGCAGAGTTGGGTTTCAAAAGCTGAAAAGATGTTCTCCTATTCTGTCTCCCATGAACTCACAGCACCCCGCCGTGCTAAAGAGGTTACAGCGGCGCAATCTTCAAAAATCCCGCGTTGAATCTGCGATAATAACCAGCGAAACCAAGGAATTGTTGTATCCCAAAAGGAATCTTTGGTGTTGATCAGTTTCTAACAAAATGGATCCTAGCAAGACCCACGTATATCCCCACTTCGTTGGTTGCATGCTCAAAATGTATCTCTTGAATCCAGATGTTACATTTGACAAGACTTCACACGGAATGTCTCCTTCCTCAGGAGCTCTAAAATAAGATACAGATGTCGTCCATGATGTTCCTCTCTCTTGGAAATGATTCAACACGTCGTCAATAAGTATAGTCGATTCATGTGATCCATACAGCTGCTGGTGTGATGATTAGCCCAAAGGTCTTGGAATACAACGTCGAAATGGCCACACTGCATTTGGTATGCCGTTGCAGGCACATTCTCCCCTTAGACTTCCTTCTGACAATAGCTCGTTTGTTATTCAATCCTCGAATGGAAGCTCGACCCCCGCAACTGGTCGACAGGTTGTCAATATACGGTCGTGGTAAACGGTTCTCAACTGTCGCCTTATTGAGTTCTTGATAATCAGCACACACACAAAAAGGATTATCCTCACGGATATAACTGAGCTCCCCAAAGCGAAAAGCTATGTTCAACAAAACTCCTGTTCAACATTTCCTGCAGTTGATTAGACAGCTCTTGCAACCCTCCTGGTGCAAGACGGTAAGAGTGCGTGTATTCAGGGCTGCCTCTGGCGCGAGCTCAGACTGAGATTTCGCCTAATAGTTGTGGAAGTAAACCCGAAAGTTCCTTTGGTAGCAAACCGAAAGGAATCACGAATGATTGGTGGATCCTCGATCCTCTGTTTCCTTAGCCCTAACATCAGTAACGGTTGCCAGTATAGCGGAGTAATCCCTCCGTAGACACTTCTGGCCTTCATAGCTGAAATGGTGCTAACCTTTGCACCACTCTGATGCTTTAGAACAAATAACGATTCTCCACACAAAATTTTCTCCTCACTGGTGTATCTGCGCAATCTCTGGATAACCAATCCACACTAACTACAGTATTGTAACCATCAAGGGTAGTAGAAAGAAGGTCGATGTCGAACACTTGTCCCAAAAGGTCGAGTTTGCATCCCAACTAACATATGAGATTTCATTTGCCTTGCCATCAGCCGATTCCACATCAGGTTCGGTTTCAAGAAACATCAGGGCAAATAGATCAGAGACGAAGCGAATAGCTACCCATCCAAGCTATCGTGTTGCTATTATGCCTGGCATAGCCTATGCCAATACTAAATGTCCTTCCATGAGCTTCATTTCTAGTGTTGTTTTTTGTCACGAGAATTTCCAGTACTGCCGTCGTTCCCTTGGTTGTTGTCACCTTGACTTAGCAACAGTCAATCCTTTTCGAAGTCACCTTTGTTTCCCTGCTGTAGGCTACGATTACGAGTACCTTGATGTTGCCACGACTGTTGCCTCTAATATTGTTGCCTGTAACGGTGTCTTGCGTCCTTTCACCAACAAGGTCCATCTTTTTACATTCCGTGCCACGTCCTAAGGCACTACTCATGGTGCGGGCGGTTACACATTCCGCTCTACAGTCAATCGTCATCGATTTTGTCCCGATTGGTTCGTAAGAGTCAACTCCCATAAGTCGCTCACTAGGGTTAAGGATTCGATTGAAGCCAATTCGCTGATATTCGTACTGATAAGCAGGGTCATCCTACTACTGAGGTTGGTGAGATACTACGCTCATCCCCTTGTACATCGACCCAGCAAGTTAACTGAGTAATACACAGTATGTTTCTAGAGTGTTGCAGAAGTGATCGCACTTCGGAAGCTACGACGTCGATACATTGAGTTCCAGCAAACAAAAAGGAGTGTGAGAGGTATAGACCAATCATTGATGTTGCAACATCCAATTCAGGGATGTTCGTACAAGCACCTAATATTCTACACAGTTCGCTAGGCATTCAGATGGGTGTTCAGGTAATACTTGATAGCATCGAGATTTGAAAAGTTCCAGAGGGAAATGAAAAGGTCACATTCGAGTAGGAGACAATCACTACTATGACCCCTATAGGTTTGCTACATTTCTCATTGATCATATAACAGAACAGAACCCCTTCTTCACTTGTTAAGCCTCACTGGGACTCACATGCACCCCACATTATTATTATGTGTGCACCCATAATAATATTGCGATTTGCATGCTCGTCTCAGTTCCTCCTAACTCATGTCAAATGGTCCTTCAAACCCAGATATCAAACGGAGGTTATCAAAACGATAAAATCATAGAAATCCAAAGGACTATGACAAACTATCAACGTATCATAATGTAAGCAAGCAATCCATGCCATCATGCTATAGTGACGAGTGTGTGTTCGTATGTTACGTCATAAACAAATGTGTACTAATCATGTAATGTATGCAAAAAGTGAGAAAGACGAACCTTGCAATCTGGAGCTGAGTGTCATGGTCGTATTCACATATTCAGAACTGTTCGGTTATAGTCTGGTTTTACAAAAACGTTTTAAAACCAAGTTCACTATAACCAGTGGCTCTGATGCCAAACTGTCACACCCCTAAAATACCACGAGCGGAATCCCCCTCGAGGCGTGTGACGTACCAGGATCTAGCCACCAATCACATTGAACTCATAGCAAGATTTAATATAAAAGCTTTCATTAACATAAAGCGTTACAAAATCATTAAATGTAATACATCGTGTTCAGCGGAAGCATAATACATGTTTAGCTAAAACCCAAAGGTATGAAATCATTTAGTCTCGTTTTCAAGTTTCCATGTTCCTCGACCCATGACCAATCCAGCATCCCAGACAGCAAGCTCCTCATCCACACGTATCAATAACCTGCGAGCATGCACACACGTGTATCAGACAACGCTGGTGAGTTCATAGTTTTACGAAAACATTAGTTACCAAGTGTTTAATTCCGTTCATTGATTGCAATGTTGATAATACCTCGGATATAAGACGGCTCCTGATTTATGTTTTGCCTTTTCCCCAATGCTCCTATCAAAGCATTGGTCATGACTAGGTCATTAGTTCACACCCGTCCTCTCCGGTACGGGGTGAGGGTGCCAAACCTAAGTAGCGCTACCAACTGATACCTTGTTACCTCTCAGGTAACAAACAACAAGGAGGGACTTTAATGGTGATAGGACGAGTATATTATCCAACATTCTAGATTTTACCCACAAGACATATTCCTCTCAGGAATACCCATGATTTACCCAAAAACCTACCCCTCTCAAGGATACCCAATGACTGTCCCAACCAACGGGACGCATGCTCAAGAGAAATGAACTCACCTTAGATTGCTCAGATTGTTATGTTACCCGTTCCCAGTTGGTTAACCAAACCCTACCGTGGTTTCCAAAAATAGTCAGTTTCGTAAACACATCGATCACATATTCTTCGTTCACAGTTCACAGGTAACGTACAAGTAAAACACATAGCCATACTCATACTCTAATCATCAATACACAAGTAAACAGGTTTCGTGTGTTACATAAACAATAATTCAGTCAAACACGCAATTCCTATAGTGTACGGCCCATCAGCTCAGGCCCAATCAAGCGTACGGCCGACTTCAGGAGTTCGGCCCATTACATGAATAGTTTTCACGCAGTCCCTTTCACTAACAGTTTCATACGCAACTAAACAAACACACTTATCATGAGGTCAATCATTAACATAATCATACTAACCGTTTCTGAAATCATCATCACACATTCTCACATACATTTATAACCATTCAGCAATTTCATGCATACATAATCCATAAACTGGGTTATCATGTAAGGATCTAGACCTCTTTATGATCAAGGTTAACAAGCACTTACACAATACTCTAAACTAAATCATAATACATCCGATTACACACACAATACATGCTATAATAGTTGTTCTCTAAAACTTTTCTCAGATGGCATTCCGACGAAAGTCCATGGCGAAACACCCTATGGCGAATCACCCTATGGCGAAACATCATTTTCCGTCATGCGTGAATGCGACGAAAGACTCTGGTGAAGAATAATCATATTTTGTCAGGAGGTGCATGTGATGAAACACTCTGGTCTTTCGTCGACCTGAGTTAACCGTGGGGCTCCTTCATCGCTGTTCATCAACAGCTCGTACTGGTTCCTACAACAACATCTAATTCATGAACTCTTCTACATTACCAATCCTAATCCGATCATACCTAATTGGATTCACCTTCTCATAATAATCGTTCATATCATATATCACTAATATCGTTTAACATTATTGATGTGCGTAAGTGTGTATAGTTTTTAATGTATATTTTAAGCCCTTTTTAACACTTTTTAGCCAAGTTTTAAATTTATAAAACACGATATTTACTAACACTAAACACACATATGGGCAAGTGCACCCATCGTGAGCGTAGTATAGTGTTGGTAAGATACCGAGGTCGTCCAAGGACACAAGAGCTTTTAATACCGGTTTATCCTCAACGTCTAATCAAATCAAAAATTTAGAAAAAAGGTTTTAAACTAGAAAAATAAAAACTAACTAAAATGCTGAAAAATAAAATAAAAGTAAAAACAGATAGACAAGATGAATCACTTTGATCCGACTCGTGTGTAGTGTAACCTTTGATTATTTCCGCACTTTTGCATTTTTTAAGAGATTATCTTAGTTATTGTAGTAAGCCCATCTTTTGAAGGTGGCGTTACCCTCAACCCAGTAGTTTGAGTCAGCAAGGATACAATCCTAAAGGGTCGGATTATTTAAAGATAATTAATTAAGTTATTAATGCATAATGTGGTAGGCCCCTCTTTTGAAGGTGACGTTACCCTCGGCTAAGTAGTCTGAGTAAGCAGGGATACAATCCTAAGTAGCCGGGTTAAAGTTTCAATAGTAGCTTACATATGAGGGGATCAAAGAGTTTGGACCCCCGCCATCCAATACCGGTGGGTATTGAAGGAGGTCCTACTAAATTTGACCCGGGTCCTTGCAGGATCTATACACAGAACAAGGCAAGACTCTTACCAAACCGTTCCCTTAACCCCCGACCAGGTAGCCAACATATCTCCATATAGACCGTGGAGATATGAATGGTGAAAATCTTTTATTTTATATAGACAATAAAATAATGCCAATACACCACGGACAAACGATAAGGAAGAATCACCTTCAACATAAGAAACTAGTTATTAAAGTCATTAATACATAACCAAATAAAAAGTGTGAAAAGATTAAAATTAAAAAGTATTACACTAGACACTTGTCTTCACCAAGTGATGTAAGAGACTTAGGCAAACATGGCCTTTGATTGTCAAGAACTCTTACGATCAACCTTGGATCCCGAGACGACTCACACACTCTATGATGGATGATGGATGATGGATGATGGTGGTGGATGATGGTGTTGTGATGGTGGTGGGTGGTGGGTGAAGTGTGAGAGAGGTGGTGTGCCAAGAGATGGTTTGCAAATGAGCCAAGCACCCCTATTTATAGCCTGAACAGACGCTCGGGCATGGCCCCGTGTCCAATGGGCACGACCCCGTGTCCACCCTCCTTCTCTTTCTTCATTAAATGCAGTTTGTCTGCATTAGTTGACCACGCCCCCGTGTCCGCTGGGCACGACCCCATGTATAGAAGCGTATCTGTACTATCAAAATTTCCCTAGATCCTGCGAATCTTAGAGTTAACCACGGCCCCGTGTCCGGTGGGCACGCCCCCGTGGTGAGTGATAGAAGCTTCTACAGCTTTGTCTTTTCTGCAGACACTTGGGCATGCCCCCGTGCTCACTGAGCACGGGGCATGCTCAGCCTTCTGTTCTCTTGTTTTTGCTTGGGAAGATGCTGTCTGGGGGGTCTGGCATGCCACGTTTGTTCCTTTTCTTGTATTTATGTTAGATTTAGCTGCCTTTTTACTTCTTTTGTTCATTTGAGCTCATTTAATCCTGAAAATACAAAAGGAAGACAAAAACATACTTTTTTCCAACATTAGTACTAAAAAAGGGTTAGTTTTATGCCATATTTGATGTAATTTATATGTTGCATTTTGTACACATCAATTATGCAACCCTAAATCTGCCGATTGTCAACATCTTCAGTTTCTGTAACAGTTTATGATTAGGGTTCACACATCTAATCCTACGTCATGCTTTGATCTCCTATATACTAATACAATTTAACACATAACACACATATTTAAGAACAATCACTTACAATCAAAACCAACACATAGGTACTAACCACAGAATTGCAGGAGACATGCCTGAATGGAGAAAGAGCTTCGAGATGAGGGGTTCATCGCACATGAACTACCGTCGAGGTATAGTGGAAGGATAAGTGGAACTAGGGTTTTTGTGCTTTCCAGAAGTCACAACATAAAACTACGAATCCTACATGTATGCGCACAATAGGAGGATTGGGCTTGGGCCCGTTGGGTTCGACTAGGAGGTGTGCGTATGGGCCAAAAACCAAGACACAACATGTGCGGTTTTGGGTTGGGGATCGGGTGTGCGATTCAAGAGTTTATGCGACCGAACCAACATCATGCATACTAATTAACCATTAACATCATTCACAAATAAGTTCATATAATTACAACTAACCAATTATATAGAATTCGGATAACAAACAATAACATACAAGGCATGACTAAGAGTCGGCATACAGAAAGGATTCCGGAAATTACAGGTTGTCATAGCGTCGGCCACGACACTCGCTTTACCAGGATGGTAGCGAATCTCGCATTCATAGATGTTTAACAACTCCACCCATCGACGTTGTTGCATGTTGAGTTCCTTTTGGTTGAAGATGTGTTGAAGGCTCTTATGGTTGGTGAAGACCACACACTTAGTACAATAAAGGTAGTGTCACGATATCTTCAACGCAAAAACAACTGCACCAAGTTCAAGGTCGTGCATGGTGTAGTTTTTCTCATGTATCTTGAGTTGTCTTCACGCGTAAGCGATAACCTTGTCTCATTGCATGAGGACACAACCAAGACTTTGGTTAGAGGCATCACAATACACGATGAAATCGTCGTTTCTGTCCGGAAGAGCAAGAATAGGGGCATTGCATAGCATGCCCTTAAGCGTTTGGAAAGACTCCTCTTGCTTGGGACCCCAAACAAAAGGTTTATCCTTTTGAGTCAAAGCAGTAAGAGGAACGACGATTTTTGAAAAGTTAGAGATGAATCAACGATAATAACCCGCCAATCCAAGAAATGAACAAATTTTAGATGGAGACTTAGGTGCTATCCAGTTCTTCAAAACTTCGATTTTTGCAGGATCGACATGAATACGTTTCTCATTTACGACGTGACCAAGGAATTGAACCTCCTTTAGCCAAAATTCACACTTGGAGAATTTGACGTATAGTTGTTCTATGCTTAAGAGTTTGAGGATAAGAACAAGTGTCAGTCGTGCTCGTCTTGCATCTTGGAACAGATTAGGATATCATCTATGACGATGATCATGAAACGGTCCAAGTAAAGCTTGCACATTCGGTTCATCAAATCCATGAAGACCGCGGGTGCGTTGGTTAAACCAAAAGGCATAACCACGAACTCATAATGATCGTATTGCATATGAAAGGCAGTTTTAGGAATATCTTCTTCGAGGACTCGAAGTTGATGGTAACCAGAATGAAGATCGATTTTTGAGAAACACGCTGTGCCTTGAAGTTGATCGAATTGGTCGATGCGAGGAAGAGGATAACGATTCTTGATAGTAAGCTTGTTAAGTTCACAATAATCAATGCACATCCGAAAGGAACCATCCTTCTTGACAAACAGGACTGGTGCGCCCTAAGGAGAAGTACTAGGGTGTATAAAGCCTTTATCGGGTAACTCTTGAAGTTGGCTCGATAGCTCTTGTATTTCCGAGGGTGCAAGTCGGTACGGAGATTTAGCAACAGGCGTAGCGCCAGGGACTAAATTGATACGAAAGCCAATAGAAGGAGGAGAAGGAAGACTAGGTAGGTCTTCGAGAAAGACGTCAGGAAAATCACAAACGACAAGAACATCACTCACGCTCTTATCTGTGTCCTTCTTTTCCACAACGTGGGCAAGAAAAGCAAGGTAATCCTTGCGCAAGTACTTGTTCGCTTGAGTGCACAACACAAGCTTGAGACCGTTGGAAGGTTTCTCACTATAGACATGTAATGAGTCACCACAAGGAATAGGAAAGCGAATAAACTTCTCAGAACAAACAACTTCAGCACGAACTCACCTAAGCCAATCCATGCCTACTATGATATCGAAGTTACCCAATTGCATGGGTATGAGGTCAATCGAAAACTTATGATCGTTGAGATTCAAATAAAAATTAAGGAGAACAAAATCGATAGTGACAGGTTTACCGTTAGCGACTTAGACCGCGAATGATTTTGGAAACTTAGAGTGTCTACACTTTAACAATTGTTCGAATTAAATGGATATAAAAATTTTATCCACGCCAGTATTAAATAAACAAGAAGCATAGACATCATTTACAAGAAACGTACCGTTGATGACGTCGTTGTTGTTTTGGGCATGTGCTGCTGTGATCACAAAGGCTCTTCCGCGAGGATTCTGCTGCTGGTTGTGTTGCGGACACGCGCTGCTGAGGTGGTTTGGATCTCCATATTTGAAGCAGGCTCAACCATTGTTTACTTGAGGTTGGGTTTGGTTTGTAGCAGGGGTTTGGGTTTGGTTACCTGGTGGCTTTTAGCCACTTCGGCATTGGGTAGCAAAATGCCCAAACCTATTGCAGTTGGTGCAAAGGTGGCATGGTGTATGGATCAGATGATGATTCAAACAGGTGTTACACTTGGGATAAGTCCTAGTGTAGGCTCGGGGTTGTGGGTGAGAGCGAGTTGTAGTTGAAGTTGAGGGTTTTGCGGAGTAACAACCGCAAAATTTTGGTTTGAAGCCTTCCACTTCTTACCTTTGTTGTTGTTTTTGGTGGGTGGTTTAGTTGGTGTGGGTTCAACGGTAAGTTTAGTGGTGGCTTGGTGTGCGGGTTTGGTAGAACCCTTTGTGTCGAAGGTTCCATCCATGATGCGGTTGTGGTTATACTTGGCTGCCAAACAAAACGTATCTTCAGGGGTCTTAGGTTGAGCGGACTCGACGAAGTTCGGAATTCAGGGGGAGCGCTCGAATGTACTTCGCAATGGCCTTGTCGGTGGAATCGACTTGGCCAGGGCTAAGTGCACTCAGCTGCTTGAACCAAGCAGTAAGGCCAACATTGTCGCTCCCCACTTGCTTTAGATTCCAAAATTCGTTTTTGAGTTGTTGGAGCTCGTGTGGAGGACAAAACTCATCCTTCATGAGATTTTTAAGCTCGGTCCAAGTTAGGGCATAAGCAACGTCGTCGCCATGAGCGTTATGTTCAGCGGTCCACCAATCGAGAGTTCTCGATCGGAAGACGCTAGTGGCGTTGGTTAGTATGTAGGTGATCGAGACGCCCACTCTGACAAAATGTAACCTCAATGGCATAGAACCATTGAAGCATCTTCGTTGCTCCTTCTTCGCCCATGAAAGGCATCGGGCTACAAGAATTGAACTACTTGAAGGTAAAGGTAGATTTGAGTGGGTCAACCTTGGAGTCAACCGAGTCATGAGGGGATTCAGTGTTCTTAGGGGTTTGAACCTTGCTGACGATATCGGGAATCACTTTGGCCATTTGCTTGTCCATGAACTTCATCATATCTTTCTTCGACATCGAGTCGGATTTCGGCTTCACGCTTGACTTGGAGCCTGTGCGAGAGTTTGAGAGACGGTTGGAAGACATCTAAAGATTGAAAATAGAGGGATAAAGGATGAGACTTAATCATAATATGTTTATAAAAATCACGTTTGTTTGCATGAATAAGCATAGAGTATGTCACATAACATGTAAGTTTCACATAGTTGTTCAAGTATAGCATGTATTCAAAATGTATAATCACACATGAAGACAAAAGGAGTGTAAATTTTCCACCGTACCCCTAACTTGGCAACATCGTACCCTAAGTGTGGTTGGTACTCGCCAAACGGGTCAAGAAAATTAATTCGGACTCGTTGATTAGGGCCCACTAGAGTTAGAATAGGAAATTTTCCATCATGATGTGGATTTCACTCCTAATTTGATGGCGTAATTTCATGGAAAATCGAATAACGCGGGTTGAGAGTCATTCACCAAAGTGTGGGTTCATGCCTATTTTGGTGAAACCATCTCGTTTGTATAATACGAGTGTCTTCATGTCTTCAAGTGTATATTGTGTAACGTCTTAGGAAAGACGTATGTATAATTTAAGACAAAAGAATAGAGAAATAGCAAAGTAGGAAGAATTAACATTTTAAGCAAGAATCAAGAATGCTCAAGTTCTGGTGCTTAAACTATAGACTAAGTCAAATCATGGCAATTCTACCTAATTCCCTATAGCTATGGCTCAGATACCAATCTGTCACACCCCAAAGGATGGCGGAAGAATCGGGGCTAGAGGAAGACGAGATTACTAGAGACTTCATAACACTAATTTGTGATAGTAATTAACAAAACTAAATTTCATTTCATTGAATAATATTCTATTACAACATTTTGAAACAAAAAATACAACGAGTTAATGAAACGCTACAACAAGTACATAAAACAAAATACAACAACAAATCTAAATTTCTAGAGTAGGTTTCTAGTCCGTCCTACTAGATTTCATCATCGTCATCAATTTCCTGCAACGCATTTCAAAGTGTAGTTCAATACAACAAGTATTTGCGAGTATACAAGTTTAATACTAGCATAAGTATAAAAGTGTTTAAACAATCAACACGGCAAACTTTTTATCTGAATTTTTCATAAGACTAGCATGAGACTATAAATGTCAACTCAAAGATTACCGCTAGCGTAATCCTATCGTAGCAACGATAAGACCGTTTTGTTTTAAATTAACTTGACCTTAAGAATATGGGCGGTATGTTACTCCTATAGCGTTATACATGTTAAGGGAGACTTGTACGAAGTTAATAACAAGTATACCATATAAGAATATTCATGCACGTGTGAATTAAAGTATAATGTATTAAGCATGTATGAATGATTGTTTGTTTGTTTGTGTTTAGCATAAAGTATGTGTGTATGTGTAAGTTTAATAGCATGAATGTGTTGCACCAAAAGTGTAAAAGCAAAACAGGTCGAGTATACTCACAGTTTTGCAAGCTTTCCAATAAAACCGCGAGTCGACGAAAGGAAGGTTGAAACACCGAGGTTACCCTACATGGGGTAAACGAAGGTGTGGGCTATTCGGAGTTAAACAGAGGATTCGGGTTGAAATTTAAAACAAAAAGTATATGTATAAACACGAAAGTGTATCTCGTCTAAGAACTATTCGTGACACTAAGTTTATTGTGATTTCTTGGGTCCTGGTTTGCCCATTAGAATCAGCAGACAAGGAACTTAGAACTGAGAAAAATGATAACCGAGCTCACAACACTGTTTATGCGAATGGGAGATCCATTCATGCGAACAAGTGCCTGTTTGTGCTAACAGGGTCAGTTCGTGTGAATGGGAAATCCCAGTCGTGCGAAAGTACCTATTCGTGCGAAGAGGGTCTGTTCGAGACACTTAACCACAAACCGGTTAATGTTCTAATTTAGCGAATGTTTTATATTATATTATATAGTCTATAATAACAGCCCAGTAATGTCAGAGAGTTCATGGATGTCGCAACCCCCGACCCCTGCCCGGGAGCGGGTGCCGCGAGACTCAGAGTTGGTGGTATCGGTGTTTATTAATTTGGCATTGGAAATGAGACATCTGGACCGTAGTTAGGAAATATTTTTATCAGAGTTAAACAACAAACTTTTTATAACAAATCTTTGGGATAAAACCCAAGTTCATTTGAAAATACATTTGTAGGGATAAACCCTAATTATTGAAAACAAAAACTCCTTTTTATTTAGGTAACTTTTATAGCCACTTTTCCAAGTCTTCAGTGCTCTCCAGCTGGCTTCTAATGGCTTTCACATTTTGTTACCTGAAACGCGTTTTAAAAATATTTTATCAGCAAGAAATACTGGCAAGTACATTCCATTTTGTAAAGCATCAATTGTTACACATTACAGTATTAAGGGCGATTACAATGTTTATATCTACACAATTACTCGTTCAGTACGTGTCACTCGACGGATCTGTGACTATGGTCATATCACACATTGGATACACGTGCCCAATTGTGAAGTTTATCAAGTACTGTATACAAACCCCATAATACCGGCAGCAATTGTAGAATTATAAAGACTTAATCACTGTAATTGTATTTGAAAACATTTGAGGTTTTGGAAAAACAATTTAACTCACAAAAAGTGTTTATAAAAGAAGAATGTATTCACATTGTTGACTTATGTGACACTAAAGCTTCTTGGTGTATCTCATTCTTATTATTTATTAAAATTAAACAATGCACACGTGTTAGTAGAATAACCCAAATCACATTAACCGTACAACTCGAGACAGAATGCTAATGACTGAGTCAGGCAGAGCCTTGACATGCATTACGGAGTCCTAGATCAATCGGGTGTAACACGAGACAGAACTCCAACGACTGAGTTAGGCAGAGCCTTGACATGCATTATGGATCCTGATGTGTGCAAAATGCAACATATAAATTACATCAATTGTGGCATAAAACTAACATAAATACAAGAAAAGGAACAAACGTGACATGCCCGACCCCACGACAGCATCTTCCCAAGCAAAACAAGAAGACAGAAGACTGAACACGCCCCGTGCTCAACCAGCACGGGGGCGTGCCCAAGTATCACCAGAAAAGACAAAGTGGTAGAAGCTTCTATTGCCCACCACGGGGCCGTGCTCAGCGGGCACGGGGCCGTGGTCAACTATAAGATTCGTAGAATCTAGGCAAATCTTCATAGTACAGATATGCTTCTGCACACGGGGTCGTGCTCAGCAGACACGGGGGCGTGGTCAACTAATAAAGACAAGTTGCAATAAATGAAGAAAGAGAAGGATGTGGACACGGGGCCGTGCCCGAGCTTCTGTTCAGCCTATAAATAGGAGTGCTTGGCTCAAGCTCAAACCATCTATTGGCACACCACCTCTCTCACACTTCACCCACCACCCACCACCACCATAACACCATCATCCACCACCATCATTTATTGTCCATCATATAGTGTGTGAGTCGTCTCGGGATCCAAGATTGATCGTAAGAGTTCTTGACAATCAAGGCCATGTTTGCCTAAGTCTCTTACATCACTTGGTGAAGACAAAGTGTCTAGTGTAATACTTTATATTTTTAATCTTTTCGCACTTTTTTAATTGGTTATGTATCAATGACTTTAATAACTAGTTTCTTATGTTGAAGGTGATTCTTCCTTATTGTTTGTCCGTGGTGTCTTGACATTATTTTACTGTCTATATAAAATAAAAGATTTTCACCATTCATATCTCCACGGTCTATATGGAGGTATGTTGGCTACCTGGTCGGGGGTTAAGGGAACGGTTTGGTAAGAGTCTTGTCATTGTTCAGCGTTTAGAGATCCTGCAAGGGACCTGGGTCCAATTTAGTAGGACCTCCTTCAATACTTAACGGTATTGGATGGCGGGGGTCCGAACTCTTTGATCCCCTCATAAGTTAACTACTATTAATACTATAACCCGGCTACTTAGGACTGTATCCTTGCTGACTCAGACTACTTAGTCGAGGGTAACGTCACCTCCAAAAGAGGGGCCTACCATAATTTGCATTAATAACTTAATTCATTATCTTTCAATAATCCGACCCTTTAGGATTGTATCCTTGCTGACTCAAACAACTAGGTTGAGGGTAACGTCATCTTTAAAAGAGGGGCCTACAACAATAACTAAGATAATCCCTTAAATAAATGCAAAAGTGCGGAAATAATCAAAGGTTACACTAAACACGAGTCGGAACCAAGTGATTCATCTTGTCTATCTGTTTTTTCTTTTATTTTTATTTTTCAGCATTTTAGTTAATTTTTATTTTCTTAGTTTAAAACATTTTTCTAAACTTTTGATTTGATTAGACGTTGAGGATAAACCGGTACTAAAAGCTCTTGTGTCCTTGGACGACCTCGGTATCTTACCAACACTATACTACGCTCACGATGGGTGCACTTGCCCATATGTGTGTTTAGTGTTAGTAAATATCGTGTTTTATGAATTTAAAACTTGACTAAAAAGTGTTAAAAAGGGCTAAATAAATATGTTAAAAACTAATGACACTTCACACGCATCAAGTTTTTGGCGCCGTTGCCGGGGACACAAGGATTTTAAGAAAGTTAGGAATCAGCGGCCTAATCGTTTTTCTTATTTTTCTATTTTTTTAGGATTTTTTTTTTAGTTTTTCGGCTTCTGCAGAGCTCAGCACGGGTCGTGCCTGGTCGGACACGGGCCGTGTCCAGCCTTGTTACTGGCAGTTTTTATTTTCCGAGTTACAGAGAGCTGAACACGGGGCCGTGTCGGTGCAACACGGGGCCGTGCCCAACTCCCAGTAACAGGGATCCGGAAAACAATCACTGTAACTCCGACCACGGGCCGTGTTCACTGAACATGGGGCCGTGGTGAATCTTCTGACCAACGTTCTTTTCTGTTTTTGTTTCAGGACTGGGAACCCAGGCGCCACGTTTGAACTTCCTACATAGTGCATGAGCTCCAGTTCTAGTAGAGACATAAAAGAACCTCTAGAAGAACCCGAACGCTTTCTCAGAAAAAGACTTAAAGCTAAAAACCAAGAGAAAGTTTCGGGGGACCCACTTCCGATGGCGGACCAACGTACCCTCATGGATTACCTATGACCCACTGTAGGTAATCTCGGCGCCGCTATCAATGCACCAAATGTCGAGGCCAATAACTTCGAACTTCGGCCGCATTTGATACAAATGCTTCAAAACTCCGCAACCTTCCATGGGCTTGCGGACGAGGATCCCCATCAACATATTACTAATTTCTTTGAAATATGTGATACCTTTCGGATCAATGGAGCATCAAACGACGCCATTCGCCTTCGGATGTTTCCATTTTCACTAAAAGACCGAGCTAAGGCTTGGCTTAACACCCTCTGTAACAACTCTCATCAAAAGTCAAAATTATTTAATTAAATTATCCAATAGGAAACCCTATTTGAGACACCCAAGTGATTCTGCACAAACCCTAAAATTTTCAGAACAATCAGAATCAGGATCAGGGCCCATAAAACTCAGGGGGGGGGGGGTAAAACCCTAGTTACGATTATCTTAAAATCTCACTGTCAAAAACGAATTTTAAGAAACTGTCAACTCAGCAAGCCTACACACACACGGGGCTACCCTATGACCTTTTCATGTCCCTTACGGACCGTAAGGGATGAGGCTTACGGTCCGTAAGCGTGTCAAATTTTGTGTATAAATAGCAGGCATTGGCAATCGAATTTTGGCACTTGAACGACGTTGAAACTCAAAATACACACTGAGATATCGTAGAAATACTATAATAACACACACGATTCACTAATCGCCGCCGCAATACAGGGTAATAACTCTATCGCTGCTACGATTCAATGTCCGATCGATTAAACTATCCAATGGATGTTTAAGTGTTGCCCACATTAGGGTTTATGCTTTGTCATTCGTCGTTAAATCGATGGATGTTTAAGTATCGCACTTTGTCATTCGTTGTGAAGGTTTTAATCTCGTGAGTTATCGTAAATGCTGTATTAAGTTACTAACCGAATTGTGTGCCTGTTATTAAATTTAGGTTAAAAGGCTAATCAGTAGGCTAGGCTCTGCTCAAATTAAATCTGCAATGTGAGTCATTCTCTTTTTATCAAATTTGTTTACAAAAGCATGTTTATTTTCAAAGTTATAATTACGGGGATTAAGTCTTTGTAATCACCAAGTTACAGCCGGTATGTGGGGTTTTGTATACATTACTTGATAATCGTCACCATTGGGGCAGCCAATGGGGGATATGACCATAGTCACAGATCCGGTCGAGTGACAAATACCGTGGGTAGTTGGTTTGATATCAGAAACATTGTAATCGCTCTTAATACTGTAAATTATAACAAAAGAGTCGTTTTAGTAAATAGAATGATTCACTCAGTATTTCCCGCTGACAAAACCTTTTTCAAACATGTTTCAGGTGATCTGTTGTGATCCAGGAAAAGTGCCGAGAAGCACTACAAGCTTAAGGAAGTGGCTCAATATAAAATGGAGAAACATGTTTTTGTAAAATAAAAGATTTCTCCGTGAAATCTTATGATTGTAAATTACCGGGATTTTATCCCGAGTTGTGAAATAAAATAATCGGGAAATTGCAGTTTTTAAAAGATCCTGAAGTAAACTTCCGCTGTTAAATAAATACCACGGGATTTCTGTCCCGCGGCTCCTGAAACGGGTCAAACCGGGTCGGGGGCCATGACAGAAAAAGGTGGTATCAGAGCCACTGATTTAAGCCTTTTAAGTATTTAGAAAATACTTAATTTTTCTACTTGTCATTTTGTGATTATGTGTTTTCTTATTTGAATATTTGTGTACAGTATTGGTAAACAAAAGCTGTCAAATATCTATCTTAAATTAGATAGGTCATCCAACGAGAAGGGAAGTTCATCCCAAACAAAATCCTCAAATCAGTCTGTAATTCCTGATGAAGGAATATTTGTGCGAAAGACACAATATGAGGAACCACTTTCTCCTAGTAAAAGAAGTCTGATTATTAGAAAAAGTAAAGAGAAAATAAAGAAATTCCGAGAAAAGAAGGTTAAACAGGAAACCTAGGAATTAACTAGTAAAACACCTTGGGAGGACAAGTTAGATGAAAAATGGGCAGATCTTTATATGCTAGCTACTGTAGCAGTTAATGCAAATCTTTAAATAAATTGACCCAAGTTTTAGCACCTTTATCAATTACAGTCTAGAAACCTTATTTCATTAAATAAATAAGTTTACAGTAAACCCTAGTGTGTTTTAATTTTCAGTTGTTTTGTAGTTACCAGTGTGAATTAATATTTAAAGGTTTCTATGAAATTTTGTTACAATTTTTAAACTTAGTAATTATGTGTATTTTGTTAAACAGCATGAGTGACTTGTCTGACGCCCTTCAGAATTTAAATCTCTATCCAGTTAAAATAGAGGTTTCCAGAGATTTCAATAGGTATATACCAGACATAGAAGAACCTATAGAATTCAACGCTTCACCTCTCGAGAAAACCAAGCCTAAGAAACTGGAAGTTGGGGAAAGCTCTAGGCAAATTGAGGGGTTACCATCTCAAGAAGAGCTAGATTTTATATTGGCAAGTTATGATACTATTAAGCCTGTTAATGAAAATGTTTTTACTCATCCTATTGAAACTCAACTTCCAATGAACTTAAACCCAGCTATTCCAGACCCTTTAATCCACTCGCAACCTTTAGAAATAAACGAATGGTGGAATAACGATTTGCAGTTCCAAAACCTTCTCAACAATCCCTATACGTTTTTCCCTCAGTTTAATTCAGAACCTTTACCAAATCCACCAATGAGTAATGAGAATTTAGCTGAACTCCGCTACTTTGGCGAGGAGTTAATGGATGCAGGAAATAGGATCAGGGAAGTAGGAGAACAGATCTCCTGGAAGTACGATGAGAGGGAACGTAGTTACTGAAATACCAACTGACGAGGGATAAGGGTAATGGGTTATGAGACTGTGGTTGTATAATAGCAATAATAATAATATCTTGTGAAATAACCTAAAATAAAACTTTGTAAGATAATGGTGTGTATTGATGCATACTATTAAATATAAAGGGAAATCGATAGTTTTGGCTATGTGTGTTTTGTGAAATTTATATGATTGTTTTGTGTATAATTGTTATTTATTCGATACTAATAAAATTATATATATTAATTATCAGATGGAAAATGCTAATAATGAACCAGTTAATGAGGTTAATCAATCTGAGAAACACCCGGAGGATCAATTTTTAAATAGGCAAGATATATAAAATATCGTTGCTCAAGAGATAGCCAACGCTATTCCAGCAATAGTTGCTGCTGTTAGAAATCCAATCGAACCTCAACAAATCGTTCCTAGCAAACGTATTTCTTAAGATAACTTCAGTAATAGCGTAAACGGAGGCAATAATCATACTAATCATGATAATGAACCACGTCAAGCTCCGCTCCCTAAGAAAATGAAAGCTGCAACACCTGGTTGCACTTATAAAGAATTTCTTGCTTGTAAACCATCTGAGTTTGCAGGCAATGAAGGAGCAACTGCGGCACTGCGTTGGTTAGAGAAAACCGAGGCAGTAATTGCCATAAGTAAATGTGACAAGGATGACAAGGTCATGTACGCGTCAAATCTTTTCAAAGAAGGGGCGCTAGAATGGTGGAACACGGTGTTACAAGCCAAAGGAAGAAATAGGGCATATGCCATGACCTGGGAAGAATTTAAGATTCTTGTAGAAAGAAAATTCTGTCCCGAGTATGAAAGAGATCAAATGGCAAATAAGTTTCTAAACCATAGAATGATTGGTGTAGATTGTCGCAGTTATACTTCGACATTCTTTGAATATGCTAGAGTGGTACCAACGCTGGCTTCGCCAGAACCGGTACTCATTTCTCGTTATATTTGGGGATTGATTAGTGAAATCCGTAACATCGTTAAAGCTGCGAGACCTCGTACTATTGACGATGCTGTGGAATTAGCTAACACCCTAACTGACGAACTAGTACGCACGCAAGATGAAAACAGGAAAAAGGAAATGGCTTAGAAAATTACCCAAGGATTTCGTACGAGTAATAATAACAGCTTCAAGAGAAGAGGAATAGGGCAATCTCCAACTCCGTCATTCTGCAGGAAATGCAAAAAGAAACATTATGGAAGATGCGATATAACCTGCAATTTTTGCAAAACTATAGGACATCGTGAAGAAAACTGCAGGAAGAAATCCACAATTTGTTACAATTGTGGAGAAGCAGGGCATTTCAAAACAGAATGTCCTAAATTGGTCAAACCAGCAGACAACAAAGCTAAGATAACCGACGGAGCTACTAAAAAGATTGTTCGAGCCTTCCAATTAACTACTCAGGAAGCTGAGATGATTCCAGATGTGATAGCTGGTACGTTTTTAGTCCACAACGTGTATGCAAAAGTATTATTTGACTCTGGTGCAAACCAAAGTTTTATCAATACTTCATTCTGCCAAGCTCTTACTTTACCCTTAACCAACCTTAGGCAGATTTTATAGTCGAAACAGCAGACGGAAATTCTGTTAGCATAGATAAAGTTTTGCAAAAGGAAAATATAGAACTCTCAGGTCATAAATTTCATGCAAACCTATTACCTATGAAATTAGCCGAATTTGATGTTGGGTTAGGAATGGATTGGTTAGTAGCCAACCATGCTCGAATTCTTTGTGATAAGAATTCCATAGAAATTCAAACACCTACTGTAGAAGTAATCATGATTACAGGAGATAAACCACGTAAGCCCATGAAGTTCATATCAGTAATGAAAGTTGCTAGTTATGAACGAAAGCAAGGAATAGTGTATATGATTTCGGTAATCATTAGCACTAAGGGTAAAGAACTTAAGGAGATTCCTGTAGTCTCCGAATACCCAGATGTATTTCCGGAAGAACTTCCGGGAATACCACCTGATAGGGAGGTAGAATTTAGGATTCATCTAATTCCAGGAACTATACCGATAGCCAAGGCACCTTATCGGTTAGCACCCACAGAAATGTTAGAACTGAAAAAGCAATTAGATGAATTACTAAGTAAAGGTTTCATACAACCTAGTTCATCCCCTTGGGGAGCACCCGTGTTGTTTGTTAAGAAAAAAAGATGGTTCAATGAGAATGTGTATTGATTATAGAGAATTGAATAAGGTTACAATTAAGAATCGATACCCATTACCTAGGATTGATGATCTTTTCGATCAACTTCAAGGAGCTAGATATTTTTCTAAGATCGATTTACGCTCCGGATATCATCAGTTGAAGGTACAAGAAGAAGACATACCTAAAACTGCTTTTAGAACTAGGTATGGTCATTATGAGTTTACAGTCATGCCCTTCGGGTTAACGAATGCACCTGCAGCATTCATGGACATGATGAATAGAATCTGTAAACCGTACTTGGATAAATTTGTAATTGTCTTCATAGACGATATACTTATTTATTGAAAAAGTCAGGAGGAACATTGTCAGCAATTGCATGCACTCTTAACTTTGTTAAGAAAAGAAAAATTGTACGCCAAATTCTCGAAGTGTGAATTTTGGTTGCAAGAAGTGCAATTTTTAGGACACATGGTGAATCACGAAGGTATTCATGTAGATCCTGCTAAGATAGAAGCAATTACCAAATGGAAGGTTCCGCAATCCGTAATGGAAATTAGAAGTTTTATAGGTTTAGCTGGATACTATAGACGGTTTATTAAGGATTTTTCCAAGATAGCTGTACCATTAACTAAGCTAACCTGTAAAGCAGTTAATTTTGAATGGGGACCTAAACAAGAAGAAGCCTTTAGGATCTTGAAACAGAAATTAACCAATACTCCAATCTTAGCCTTACCAGAAGGAACTGAAGATTTTGAAGTATATTGTGCTTCAAAACTAGGATTTGGATGTGTGCTAATGCAACGCAAGAAGGTAATTGTGTATGCCTCAAGGCAATTGAAAAAGCACGAAGAAAACTATATGACTCATGACTTAGAATTAGGAGCCGTAATTTTTGCCCTGAAAATTTGGAGACATTATCTGTATGGAACTAAGTTTACTATCTATACAGATCATAAAAGTCTAAGATTTATATTTGGGCAAAAAGAGTTAAATATGAGGCAAAGAAGATGGATGGAAATCCTAAGTGACTACGACTGTGATATTCAATATCATGAAGGAAAGGCAAATGTAGTTGCAGATGCCTTAAGTCGTAAATATCATGAAAAGCAAAAGCGAGTTCGTGCTCTTAGGTTAAATCTACAATTAGATTTAATGGAACAATTGAAAAATGTTCAAGCTACAGCAATCAAGGATGATGCTGAAGGAATGAAAGGAAGATTAAAAGAGTTAGAACAAGGAGCTGATGGAATTTGGAGATTCCACAAAAGAAGAATATGGGTACCTAAGCAGGGAGAATTAAGAAATAAGATTTTAGAAGAAGCCCATAAATCTATGTATACCATGCACCCTGGAAACAATAAGATGTACCAAGATTTAAGAAATAATTTCTGGTGGATAGGAATGAAGAAGGATATAGCTAGATGTGTTTCTAAGTGTCTTACTTGTTCACAAGTTAAGGCAGAACATCAGAAACCTTCAGGTCTACTACAACAATTGGAATTGCCTGTATAGAAATGGGAACTCATAACAATGGATTTTGTTACTAAGTTACCCAAAACCAGAAAAGGTAATGACGCGATTTGGGTAATTGTGGATCGATTAACCAAATCTGCTCACTTTCTACCAATGAAAGAAACCTTTAGCATGGAAAGATTGGCAAAGTTGTATGTAGATGAAATCGTATCCTTACATGGAGTTCCACTCTCCATTGTTTCGGATAGGGATAGTCGTTTGACTTCTCATTTTTGGACAAGTTTCCAAGAAGCAATGGGAACTCGACTAAATCTGAGTACTGCATATCATCCACAAACGGACGGACAAAGTGAAAGGATGATCCAAACTCTAGAAGACATGCTCCGAGCATGTGTGATAGATTATGGTGGAAACTGGGACGATCACTTACCTTTGATAGAATTCTCCTATAACAATAGTTATCATTCAAGTATTGAAACTGCCCCATTCGAGGCACTATATGGAAGAAAGTGCAGAACTCCAGTTTGTTGGGCAGAAATAGGAGAAAGTCAATTGTCAGGTCCTGAGATAGTACAAGAGACGACCGACAAGATTAATCAAATCAAGGAAAGGCTGAAGACGGCTAGAGATCATCAGAAGAGTTATGCAGATAATAGACGTAAGCCGTTAGAATTCCAAGTTGGAGAAAGAGTATTGTTGAAAGTTTCTCCTTGGAAAGGAGTTGTTCGATTTGGTAAGAAAGGAAAGCTAAGTCCCAGATACGTAGGACCATTTCCAGTGATCCAACGTATAGGACCAGTTGCTTATCGTTTACAACTACCAGAGGAGTTAGCTAGAGTACATGATGTATTTCATATATCCAACCTAAAGAAGTGTCTATCAGACGAATCTTTAGTAGTACCTCTCCAAGATATAGAGGTAAACGAAAAGCTAAAATTTGTTGAGAAACCTCTTCAGATAGAAGACAGAAAAGTGAAGTTTCTCAAGCACAAACGACTAGTACTAGTTAAAGTAAAGTGGGATTCAAAGAGAGGAACTGGATACACTTGGGAGCTGGAATCAGAAATGAAGCGAAAGTATCCCTACTTAGTCCAGTAAATCTCGAGGACGAGATTTTTATTAAGGTAGGGAGGATGTAACAACTCTCATCAAAAGTCATAATTATTTAATTAAATTATCCAATAGGAAACCCTAATTGAGACACCCAAGTGATTCTGCACAAACCCTAAAATTTTCAGAACAATCAGAATCAGGATCAGGGCCCCTAAAACTCAGGGGGGGGGGGTAAAACCCTAGTTACGATTATCTTAAAATCTCGCTGTCAAAAACGAATTTTAAGAAACTGTCAACTCAGCAAGCCTACACACACACGAGGCTACCCTATGACCTTTTTCATGTCCCTTACGGACCGTAAGGGATGAGGCTTACGGTCCGTAAGCGTGTCAAATTTTGTGTATAAATAGCAGGCATTGGCAATCGAATTTTGGCACTTGAATGACGTTGAAACTCAAAATACACACTGAGATATCGTAGAAATATTATAATAACACACACGATTCACTAATCGTCGCCGCAATACAGGGTAATAACTCGATCGCTGCTATGATTCAATGTCCGATCGATTAAACTATCCAATGGATGTTTAAGTGCTGCCCATATTAGGGTTTATGCTTTGTCATTCGTCGTTAAATCGATGGATGTTTAAGTATCGCACTTTGTCATTCGTTGTGAAGGTTTTAATCTCGTGAGTTATCGTAAATGCTGTATTAAGTTACTAACCGAATTGTGTGCCTGTTATTAAATTTAGGTTAAAAGGCTAATCAGTAGGCTAGGCTCTGCTCAAATTAAATCTGCAATGTGAGTCTTTCTCTTTTTATCAAATTTGTTTACAAAAGCATGTTTATTTTCAAAGTTATAATTACGGGGATTAAGTCTTTGTAATCACCAAGTTACATCCGGTATGTGGGGTTTTGTATACATTACTTGATAATCGTCACCATTGGGGCAGCCAATGGGGGATATGACCATAGTCACAGATCCGGTCGAGTGACAAATACCGTGGGTAGTTGGTTTGATATCAGAAACATTGTAATCGCTCTTAATACTGTAAATTATAACAAAAGAGTCGTTTTAGTAAATAGAATGATTCACTCAGTATTTCCCGCTGACAAAACCTTTTTCAAACATGTTTCAGGTGATCTGTTGTGATCCAAGAAAAGTGCCAAGAAGCACTACAAGCTTAAGGAAGTGGCTCAATATAAAATAGAGAAACATGTTTTTTGTAAAATAAAAGATTTCTCCATGAAATCTTATGATTGTAAATTTCTGGAATTTTATCCCGAGTTGTGAAATGAAATAATCGGGAAATTGCAGTTTTTAAAAGATCCTGAAGTAAACTTCCGCTGTTAAATAAATACCACGGGATTTCTGTCCCGCGGCTCCTGAAACGGGTCAAACCGGGTCGGGGGCCGTGACACCCTCCCAGTTAGCTCGGTAAACACCTGGGATGAACTAGCCCAAAAGTTTCTATATAAGTATTTCCCTCCTGCTAAAACGGCTAAATTAATGACTGAAATTAATACATATTCACAAGATGATGGGGAATACTTATATGAAACTTGGGAAAGGTTCAAGGAGCTACTAAGAAAGTGTCCTCATCACGGTCTTGCGGTGTGGCAACAAGTATCCACTTTCTACAATGGGTTGTTGCCACACACAAGACAAACACTTGATTCTAGCTCCGGGGGACTTTTAGGTAATCGTCGCCCAAATGAAATATATAATCAAATTGAGGAAATTGCTCAAACCAATTTTCAATGGCACACTCCCCGAGGCAATAAATCTATTGCCCCGGGCGCCCATAAGGTTGATGAAAGCACTTCTTTACAAGCCCAGATCGAAGCCCTTTCTTCAAAAATCAAAAAGCTAGAAATGACAAAAACAGTCTCGGTTATGGCTTGTGAAGGGTGTGGTGGGCCACATGAAAATTGGAGTTGTATGAAAGAATTAGATGAACAAACGGAAATGGTAAACTACATTGATAACAGACCTAGGCCGCCGGGTCCTCCAACGGGTACCTACAACCAAGGATGGCGTAACTACCCAAACCTTGGTTGGAGAGATCCCGGCAGCAGTAGTAACCAACAAAACCAACGAACTAACTTTCAACAACCACAAAACTTTTCTCAACAACAAGGTGGATGAGAAAGGCTTGAAGATACTGTATCTCGCCTCATTTCCGAAACCGAAAAGAAAAACTCGGATCGATTTCAGCAATTGGAATCGAATTTTAGAAATCAACAAGCTAGCATTCAAAACATTGAAAAACAATTAAATCAAGTAGCTCAGAATTTCTCCGAGAGACCACAAGGCGCGTTACCTAGCAATACCGAAACCAACCCAAAAGCACAAGTACATCTCATCACATTGAGAAATCGAACCGTGGGTCCCGAGGAGGCTCCATTATCGCCAGATGAAAGAAGCCAGTCTAGCCAAACCACGACCCCACCCGCACCCCAACCAGAAAAGTTTTCTTTACCAAATCATGAGCCCACCAAGACTCCTCCAATTCCATACCCCGGTAGGTTAAATCGTCAAAAGACCGATGAGTAATTCGCAAAGTTCGAAAATTTACTAAAACAATTGCATGTTAATATTCCTTTTATTGAGGTCCTTACCCAAATGCCTAAATATGCAAAATTTATGAGGGACTTCCTCACTCATAAAAGGAAAATTGAATCATTGCAATTAGTTAACTTAGGCGAAGAATGCTCCGCCTTAGTACTCAACAAACTCCCACAAAAGAAAATTGATCCCGGAAGCTTCACGATTCCCTGCTCGATTGGGAAATCCCCCGTTCGTAATGCCTTAGCCGATCTTGGGGCTAGCATTAACCTCATGCCCACATCGATGTTCAAACGACTCGGCCTAGGAACAACGAGCCCTACAAAGATGAGCACACAACTCGCCGACAGATCCGTTAAATTTCCACAAGGTGTCGCTGAAAATCTATTAGTCAAGGTTGGCAACTTCGTTTTCCCAACCGACTTTGTCATCCTAGACATGGAAGAAGACGCCGATGTCCCTCTCATTCTCGGGAGGCCATTTCTAGCCACCACCCAAGCAGTGGTGGATATGAATGACGGAACACTAACATTGAAGTTTGGGGACGAGGAAGTAAAGTTTGGAGTGGGAAAGAGAGTAGAAGACGAAGACCCGGTCGACTACATGAAGGTCATAGACTCAAGCTTGGATGACGCTCTCCGACGGTGTAACATGGGATGCGAAACATCCCACTTGAGTGACATATGACCAGGCTTTGGGTCTAGCCAAGGACCCTTATAAACGTGGTGCACCACGGAGGCATTCCGCGGAACTATCCTTAGTTTAATATAGATTAGTTTTTATGTTTTCTAGTCAATTTTCAGGAATAAAACACACTTGAGATGGCAAAGGATACAAGGGAAAACCTAAACCAGCACCCCATGCAGGAAAACAGGGCCGTCCGACGATTTTCTTCGTTTACAGTAAGCTCGGCACGGGCCGTGTCCACCCAACATGGCCCCGTGCTGCACAGTCTGCAGAAAAGACCCAGTTCAGGTAACTGGACACGGGCCGTGTTCACCCAACACGCCCCCGTGTCCAGGCTTCTGTTTCTTTTGTTTAATTTTTGTTACTGGCACTTGAACACGGGGCCGTGCCCGGACAACACGGGGCCGTGTTCAGCGCCCAGTAACACAAAATTTTTGCTTAAATCACACCTTTTATACATTCAATCAACCTAAAAACTTATTTTTGGGACACATTGAGGACAATGTGTAATTTAAGTGTGGGGGGGATGCTAAAACCTTGAATCTTGCAAGTCCTAAATACAAGCCTTACACAAAACTCTATTGGAACCGCTAATCACCCCAAATTTTTTCAAAAATTTACATTTTTTTACTTGTCTAGGTTTAACTTGGTAATTTCAAAGTTCTAAAAAGGTTATATTTTTACAAATTTACAACCGATAGCGTCGTGATAAAAAGAACCAACATAAGAAAATTATGAAAGGGCATGACAAGCTTAGTTAAAATTTAATTATATATACTTGATCACATAAAACCCATTCCCACAAAAGTGAGTTTTGAGCCTTTATTGAGCATACAAATACATATCTTTAAACTAAATGCTCATTTTCCGTTTCTTGTGTGAATAGCGGCTCGGTTCTTACGACTCTAGAACTTGCCATGACGATACATTCCCGGTCCTTACCAACTTAAACCCAAGTAAGTAAATGATGGAGGCATTAGGACTAACCCCTTTTTATTTCTACACCATTTTTTTTACCACCTACCAAAAATCCCCCTAGTTAGCCCCTTTGAGCCTAAACCTTTTCATTTCATAACCCAAACAAACACCCTTTCACCCACCAAAACCTTTTTCATTTTTAACCCTTTGTTTTAGTAACTAGCTCGGTTCTTTGTATGACTTTTCAAAAAAAAAAAGTGTTGATGATGAAGCAAAAACAAATAAATAAGCAAGATCATCAAAAATAACTTTGTTTGAAAAATAGCTTCTTCAAAATAAAAAGTTGAAAAATAGAAAGTCTTACGAAAACCGATGCTTTTTACGCTTTTCGCCCTTTCTACTAACCACTAACCACTAACCCAACCACCTACCTTTAACCCAAGCCTAACCCTTCACCCAAAAAAAGTCCTCTTGATATTTACAAAGGTATATAGTTAAAAAAGGAGGAGGATTGATTGCTTGGCAAGCCTATGGTATGAGTAAGTTCCATGCCGCTCTCGAGTGGTCCACTAAAATACATTTTCGGCCGAGTGTTGAGTGATCCCCCGTGAGGTATGTGAACTTGTATATAAAGTGAATTTTAAAGAGGCACGTTATGCCCTAATAAGTAGTTTATCTTATGGAAAGTTTTAAATAAATCATGACGAATAGGATTGTAAATAAATAAAAATAAAACTTAATAAAGAATCTTGGAAATCCCAACACTCTATGACAAGCCTAAAAACTTTCTTTTCTACCCATTCCATTTGGGAGTGTAAAGCCACATTATAAAGAGTTTTGCTTGAGGACAAGCAAAGATTCAAGTGTGGGGGTATTTGATGTGTGCAAAATGCAACATATAAATTACATCAATTGTGGCATAAAACTAACCCTTTTTTAGTACTAATGTTGGAAAAAGTGTGCTTTTGTCTTCCTTTTGTATTTTCAGGATTAAATGAGCTCAAATTAACAAAAGAAGCAAAAAGACAGCAAAATCTAACATAAATACAAGAAAAGGAACAAACGTGACATGCCCGACCCCACGACAGCATCTTCCCAAGCAAAACAAGAAGACAGAAGACTGAACACGCCCCGTGCTCAACCAGCACGGGGGCGTGCCCAAGTGTCAGCAGAAAAGACAAATTGGTAGAAGCTTCTATTGCCCACCACGGGGCCATGCTCAGCGGGCACGGGGCCGTGGTCAACTATAAGATTCGTAGAATCTAGGCAAATCTTCATAGTACAGATATGCTTCTGCACACGGGGTCGTGCTCAGCGGACACGGGGGCGTGGTCAACTAATAAAGACAAGCTGCAATAAATGAAGAAAGAGAAGGATGTGGACACGGGGTCGTGCTCACTGGACACGGGGTCGTGCCCGAGCTTCTGTTCAGCCTATAAATAGGAGTGCTTGGCTCAAGCTCAAACCATCCCTTGGCACACCACCTCTCTCACACTTCACCCACCACCCACCACCACCATAACACCATCATCCACCACCATCATCCATTGTCCATCATAGAGTGTGTGAGTCGTCTCGGGATCCAAGATTGATCGTAAGAGTTCTTGACAATCAAGGCCATGTTTGCCTAAGTCTCTTACATCACTTGGTAAAGACAAAGTGTCTAGTGTAATACTTTTTATTTTTAATCTTTTCGCACTTTTTTAATTGGTTATGTATTAATGACTTTAATAACTAGTTTCTTATGTTGAAGGTGATTCTTCCTTATCGTTTGTCCGTGGTGTCTTGGCATTATTTTACTGTCTATATAAAATAAAAGATTTTCACCATTCATATCTCCACGGTCTATATGGAGGTATGTTGGCTACCTGGTCGGGGGTTAAGGGAACGGTTTGGTAAGAGTCTTGCCAATGTTCAGTGTTTAGAGATCCTGCAAGGGACCTGGGTCAAATTTAGTAGGTCCTCCTTCAATACTTAACGGTATTGGATGGCGGGGGTCCAAACTCTTTGATCCCCTCATAAGTTAACTACTATTAATACTATAACCCGGCTACTTAGGATTGTATCCTTGCTGACTCAGACTACTTAGTCGAGGGTAACGTCACCTCCAAAAGAGGGGCCTACCATAATTTGCATTAATAACTTAATTCATTATCTTTCAATAATCCGACCCTTTAGGATTGTATCCTTGCTGACTCAAACTACTGGGTTGAGGGTAACGTCACCTTCAAAAGAGGGGCCTACTACAATAACTAAGATAATCCCTTAAATAAGTGCAAAAGTGCGGAAATAATCAAAGGTTACACTAAACACGAGTTGGAACCAAGTGATTCATCTTGTCTATCTGTTTTTTCTTTTATTTTTATTTTTCAGCATTTTAGTTAATTTTTATTTTCTTAGTTTAAAACATTTTTCTAAACTTTTGATTTGATTAGACGTTGAGGATAAACCGGTACTAAAAGCTCTTGTGTCCTTGGACGACCTCGGTATCTTACCAACACTATACTACGCTCACGATGGGTGCACTTGCCCATATGTGTGTTTAGTGTTAGTAAATATCGTGTTTTATGAATTTAAAACTTGACTAAAAAGTGTTAAAAAGGGCTTAATAAATATATTAAAAACTAATGACACTTCACACGCATCAAGTTTTTGGCGCCGTTGCCGGGGACACAAGGATTTTAAGAAAGTTAGGAATCAGCGGCCTAATCGTTTTTCTTATTTTTCTATTTTTTTAGGATTTTTTTTTTAGTTTTTCGGCTTCTGCAGAGCTCAGCACGGGTCGTGCCTGGTCGGACACGGGTTGTGTCCAGCCTTGTTACTGGAAGTTTTTATTTTCCGAGTTACAGAGAGCTGAACACGGGGCCGTGTCGGTGCAACACGGGGCCGTGCCCAACTCCCAGTAACAGGGATCCGGAAAACAATCACTGTAACTCCGACCACGGGCCGTGTTCACTGAACACGGGGCCGTGGTGAATCTTCTGACCAACGTTCTTTTCTGTTTTTGTTTCAGGACTGGGAACCCAGGCGCCACGTTTGAACTTCCTACATAGTGCATGAGCTCCAGTTCTAGTAGAGACATAAAAGAACCTCTAGAAGAACCCGAACGCTTTCTCAGAAAAAGACTTAAAGCTAAAAACCAAGAGAAAGTTTCGGGGGACCCACTTCCGATGGCGGACCAACGTACCCTCATGGATTACCTACGACCCACTGTAGGTAATCTCGGCGCCGCTATCAATGCACCAAATGTCGAGGCCAATAACTTCGAACTTCGGCCGCATTTGATACAAATGCTTCAAAACTCCGCAACCTTCCATGGGCTTGCGGACGAGGATCCCCATCTACATATTACTAATTTCTTAGAAATATGTGATACCTTTCGGATCAATGGAGCATCAAACGACGCCATTCGCCTTCGGATGTTTCCATTTTCACTAAAAGACCGAGCTAAGGCTTGGCTTAACACCCTCCCAGTTGGCTCGGTAAACACCTGGGATGAACTAGCCCAAAAGTTTCTATATAAGTATTTCCCTCCTGCTAAAACGGCTAAATTAATGACTGAAATTAATACATATTCACAAGATGATGGGGAATCCTTATATGAAACTTGGGAAAGGTTCAAGGAGCTACTAAGAAAGTGTCCTCATCACGGTCTTGCGGTGTGGCAACAAGTATCCACTTTCTACAATGGGTTGTTGCCACACACAAGACAAACACTTGATTCTAGCTCCGGGGGACTTTTAGGTAATCGTCGCCCAAATGAAATATATAATCAAATTGAGGAAATTGCTCAAACCAATTTTCAATGGCACACTCCCCGAGGCAATAAATCTATTGCCCCGGGCGCCCATAAGGTTGATGAAAGCACTTCTTTACAAGCCCAGATCGAAGCCCTTTCTTCAAAAATCAAAAAGCTAGAAATGACAAAAACAGTCTCGGTTATGGCTTGTGAAGGGTGTGGTGGGCCACATGAAAATTGGAGTTGTATGAAAGAATTAGATGAACAAACGGAAATGGTAAACTACATTGATAACAGACCTAGGCCGTCGGGTCCTCCAACGGGTACCTACAACCAAGGATGGCGTAACCACCCAAACCTTGGTTGGAGAGATCTCGGCAACAGTAGTAACCAACAAAACCAATGAACTAACTTTCAACAACCACAAAACTTTTCTCAACAACAAGGTGGACGAGAAAGGCTTGAAGATACTGTATCTCGCCTCATTTCCGAAACCGAAAAGAAAAACTCGGATCGATTTCAGCAATTGGAATCGAATTTTAGAAATCAACAAGCTAGCATTCAAAACATTGAAAAACAATTAAATCAAGTAGCTCAGAATTTCTCCGAGAGACCACAAGGCGCGTTACTTAGCAATACCGAAACCAACCCAAAAGCACAAGTACATCTCGAGGTCTACTGGAATAGGTGTGGGTATTTCTTTTGCATCTCTGACTCGAGTTCCTAAATGTACTTTGGTCCTCTCTTGGAATCCCATTTCACTTTGACTAGAACTAGTCTCTTATGTTTGAGATTCTTGATCTTTCTAACTTTAATCTGAATGGGTTTTTATACAAACTTAAGTTTCTCATTTACCTCTATGTCCTTAAGAGGTATCACTAGTGATTCGTCTGCTAAGCATTTCTTGAGATTACATACATGAAACACATCATGTATTCCTACCATTTCCTCTGGCAGTTGTAGCTGATAAGCTACAGGTCCTATTCTTCTAATAATCTCAAAATGTCCAACATACCTGGGGCTTAGCTTTCCTCTTTAAACGAATCTGACTACTCCTTTCCATGGAGAAACTTTTAATAATACCTTATCTCCCACTTGAAATTCCAAAGGTTTTCGTCTGTTATCTGCATAACTCTTTTGACGATCTCGTGCTGCTTTTAGTCTTTCATTGACTTGAATTATCTAATTTATTGTTTCTTGCACTATCTCTGGTCCAGATAGTTGTTTTTCTCAAATTTCTGCCCAACAGACCGAAGTTTGGCACTTTCGTCCATAAAGTGCTTCAAATGGTGCAGCATTAATGCTAGTATGATAGCTGTTATTGTAGGAAAATTCTATTAATGGTAAATGATCATCCCAATTTCCTTCGAAATCAATTACACAGGCTCTAAGCATATCTTCCATTGTTTGTATGGTCCTTTCGCTTTGTCCGTCCGTTTGAGGATGATAAGCTGTGCTTAGGTTTAACCTGGTTTCCATTGCTTTTTGGAAACTTGTCCAAAAATGAGAAGTAAAACGGCTCTCTCTATCAGATACAATAGATAAAGGAATTCCATGTAATGAAACTATTTCATTTAAATATAGCGTGGCTAACTGTTCCATACTGAAAGTTTCCTTCATTGGTAAGAAATGGGCAGATTTGGTCAATCTGTCTACAATCACCCAGATTGTATCATTTTCTTTTCTTGTCTTGGGTAATTTGGTAACAAAGTCCATTTTTATAAATTCCCATTTTCATATTGGCATTTCTAATTGTTGCAATAATCCCGAGGGTTTCTGATGCTCAGCTTTAACTTGTGAACAGGTTAGACATTTAGCAACATAGTTTGCTACATCCTTTTTCATTCCTATCCACCAGAAATTCTTTCTTAGATCTTGATACATCTTATCACTTCTAGGATGTATTGTATACTTAGACTTATGAGCTTCTTCTAGAATTCTGTGGCGTAGGTTTCTTTGTTTAGGTATCCAGATCCTTTTCTTATGGAACTTCCAAATTCCATCCAATCCTTGTTCTAACTCCTTAATCATTCCTTTTAAACTTTTAGCATCGTCCTTGATTGTTGTTTCTTGTACTTCTATAATTTGATCATTTAAATCTACATGTAGATTTAATCAGAGAGAACGTACTCGTTTTGGCCTTTCATGATACTTTCGACTTAAAGCATCAGCTACTACATTAGCTTTTCCAGCATGATACTGAATATCACAATCATAATCACTAAGAACTTCCATCCAGCGTATCTGTCTCATATTTAATTCTTTTTGCCCAAAAATATACCTTAAACTCTTATGATCGGTGTAGACAACAAATTTATTTCCATATAAATAGTGTCTCCAAATCTTAAGGGCAAAACTATGGCTCCTAACTCTAGATCATGGGTTGTATAATTCTCTTCATGTTTCTTAAGTTGTCTACAGGCATAAGCTATAACCTTTTGACGTTGCATCAACACACATCCATATCCTAACTTATACGCATCACAATAGACTATAAAGTCTTCAGTTCCTTCTGGTAATGCGAGTATTGGTGCGTTGGTTAACCTTTGCTTAAAAATCCTAAAAGTTTCTTCCTGTTTTGGTCCCCATTCAAACTTAACTGATTTGCAGGTTAGTTTGGTTAATGGAATGGCTATTCTAGAGAAATCTCGGATAAACCGTCTATAATATCCTGCCAGTCCAAGAAAACTTCTTACATCTGTTGGCAACTTAGGGACTTTCCACTTAGTAATCGCCTCGATTTTTATGGGATCCACATGAATTCCTTCATGATTAACCAGATGTCCAAGGAATTGCACTTCTTGTAACCAAAATTCACATTTTGAGAATTTAGCATAAAGCTTCTCTTTTCTCAATAATGTCAGAAATGTATGCAGATGCGCCATGTTCCTCTTTACTCTTAGAGTAAATTAGAATATCATCTATAAAAACAATTATGAATTTATCCAGGTATGGTTTACATATCATGTTTATCATGTCCATAAATGCGGCTGGGGCATTGGTTAAACCGAATGCATGACGGTAAATTCATAATGATCGTACCTTATTCTGAAAGCAGTTTTAGGAATGTCCTCTTCCTGTACTTTCAGTTGATGATATCCTAAGCGTAAATCGATCTTAGAAAATAATTGAGCTCCTTGAAGTTGATCGAACAGATCATCGATTCTCGGTAGTGGGTACCGATTCTTAATCGTAACCTTGTTCAATTCTCGGTAATCAATGCACATACGCATCGATCCGTCTTTCTTCTTAACAAACAACACTGGTGCTCCCCACGGTGATGAACTTGGTTGTATAAAACCTTTGTCAAGAAGTTCGTCCAATTGTTTCTTCAGTTCCTGCATCTCTGTTGGTGCTAATCGATATGGTGCTTTGACAATCGGTGTCGTTCCTGGTATGAGGTGAATCCTAAATTCAACCTCTCTATCTGGCGGTAATCCAAGTAACTCTTCTGGAAAAACATCTGAGAATTTAGATATCACAGGGATATCTTTTAATTCTTTTCCTTTAGTATTGATGATTACAGAAATCATATATACTACTCCTCCTTATCTTTCATAACTTGCAATTTTCATCACAGAGATGAATTTTGTCGACCTAGTTGGCTTATCTCCTTTGATTATGATCTTTTCACCACTTGGTGTACTTACTTGTACTGACTTTTGATCACATAAAATACTGGCACGATTGGCTACCAATCAATCTATTCCTAATACAACATCGAATCCGGCTAGATTCATTGGATAAAGGTTAGCTGAAAGTTATGATTCAAAATTTCTATTCTTGCTCCCTGCAAGATTTCACTTATCTTAATGGATTCTCCGTTTGCTGTCTCTACCAGACAATCTGGTTGAAGTTTGGTTACGGGTTGGTCGAGAAGTTTGTAGAAAGAAGTATTGATAAAACTTTGGTTTGCACCAGAGTCAAATAATACTTTGGCAAATATATTATTAACTAAGAACGTACCGGCAATCACATCCGGAATCATCTTGGCTTCCTCAGCTGTCAGAACAAATGATCTGGCATTTTTCTTAGGTCCTTCAGTTGTCTTAGCCTTGTTGGTTGTTGCTAGAGCTAGTTTCGGATAGTTCGGTTTGATGTAACCAGCCTCTCCGCAATTGTAGCATATTCTGGCACTAGCCTTTCTCCTACAATCTTCTTCCTTATGTCCTAGGTACTTGCAAAAGTTACAGGATACAACACACTTTCCTGAGTGCTTCTTTTTACAAAACTTGTAGTAGGGTGCAGAAGAACCTGTTCCTTTTCCACGGTAGGAATTATCAAAACGAAATTCTTGGGTAAGCTTTTGAGCTAAGTCCTTTCTCTGGTTTTCCTCTTGGGTGCGTACCAATTCATCAGTCAGGGTGTTGGCTAATTCTATTGTTTCTTCTATGGTTTGTGGTCTAGCTGCCTTGACTACGTGTCTAATATCACTAATTAATCCCCAAACGTAATGGGAGATTAACACTGGTTCAGGTGAGGCTAAGGTTGGCACTATCCTAGCATATTCAAAGAATATGGTAGTGTAACCATTGCAGTCTATTCCAGTTATTTTAAGATTTAGGAACTTTTAGGTGATTTGTTCCTTTTCATTAGGAGGATATAATTTTCTTTCAACCATTTCCTTAAAGTTGGTCAATTCCTTATTATAAACGTTGTCACTTCCCCTAGACTGGAGAATAGTATTCCACCATTCTAAGGCTGCATTTTTTAAAAGATTAGAAGGAAACAAAATTTTATCTTCGTCTGCACATTTACTTATTTTTATGACTGCTTCTGTCTTTTCTATCCAACGTAAGGCTGCAATAGCTCCTTCATTGCCTGAGAATTCTATTGGTTTGCAGGCCAAGAATTCTTTATAAGAACAAAAGTAAGAGACGGTTCTTATTCTTTTAGGAATTGGAGCTTGAATTATAGGTCCGTTATTATCATTCACACTATGACTTGGCTTAGTGTGTTGGCGTTTACTTCCATTTGCAGATTTATTATTTTCTGCTTCTTTAACAGTCTTGATAATATAAGGCATAGCATCTATAATTCCTTGTGCTACTATATGTTAGATGACACTGTTATCTATTTGGTTTCCGTTATTCTCATTATTCTGGTTTTCCTGATTTACTTCGTTGTCCATCTGAATTGTGAACATTTTATCAGATATTAATCATCACAGAATAAAATTTAATACAAATATTTATACACAATCACACAAACAAATTGATCAAAAACGTCGATCATTGCGACTTTTACTCTTTCTATATATATATGCATCGGTTACATACTACAACTGGAAATAAAATATACTAGTAGTTATGCATCCGTATCTATCTAGTCTATTTTTTATCAAAATATAAAATTACACATATATCTAGGCATTTTCTAAGTACCGTTCATCCAGTACTGCATTTCATTCTCATCATATTTCCAAACTAGTTTCTCCCCTATCTGTCGAATTCTATTCCCTTCATTTACTAAACTTTCTCCATACTGACGGAGTTCCTACACACATTCTCGACTCATTGGTGGGTTTACTGGGTCAGAGTAATAAGGTATGGGTTTCTTGTAAGGGTCTGCGTTATTCATTTCAAAAAAATGTTCAATCATCATCCCACCACGAATCACGTTCTAAAGGGACTGGGGTTAGGATTCTAGGTAACTCGTTGGGGTCAAATGCAGGTATCAGGAATTGGTTTTCCTGGTTGGGTTCTAGCTTTTGTTGGTTTAGGAATAAAGGTAACAGTGGCGGTTCAGCTATTTGGTTTAGGTTAGTGTCTACTGCTGTAGTGGCTAGCATATGAAAATCTACCAACTGTCTATCTAATTCCTCTTCCCACAGTGGCCTATTGACTGTTTCCTAAGTCTATGCATTTGCTTCCCTATTAGCTCTGACTATCGCTCTTTGTTGTTGTAATTTCTTCATCCTCTTTCTTCTCTCATGTGCTCCTCTATTAAACCAACCTCTCTTTTTAGAAGTGAAGGGTTCCTCAGACTGTGCCTTAAAAATAAATATCCCTTCCTCAGTATCGGCTGAGTATCCTGAGGGATTTGGTTGAGATGATGTTCCTTCATCTTTTGGCGAACTAGCTATATTACGATAAGCGTCCGACGTACCTTACTCACTCATACTGTAAACTAACAAATAGTCAAATAACACAAAACAATATTTACACATAATCACATAAGTTATTTCCTAACACAGAAGTTAAGTGTCAGCAGAACACTTCTTGGGCTTAAACCAGTGGCTGTAGCTCTGATACCACCTCCTGTCGCAACCCCCGACCCCTGCCTGGGAGCGGGTGCCGTGAGACTCAGAGTTGGTGGTATCGGTGTTTATTAATTTGGCAGCGGAAATGAGACATCAGGACCGTAGTTAGGAAATATTTTTATCAGAGTTAAACACCAAACTTTTTATAACAAATCTTTGGGATAAAACCCAGGTTCATTTGACAATACATTTGTAGGGATAAACCCTAATTATTGAAAACAAAAACTCCTTTTTATTAAGGTAACTTTTATAGCCACTTTTCCAAGCCTTCAGTGCTCTCCAGCTGGCTTCTAATGGCTTTCACATTTTATTACCTGAAACGCGTTTAAAAACATTTTATCAGCAAGAAATACTGGCAAGTACATTCCATTTTGTAAAGCATCAGTTGTTACACATTACAGTATAAAGGGCGATTACAATGTTTATATCTACACAATTACTTGTTTAGTACGTGTCACTCGATGGATCTGTGACTATGGTCATATCACACATTGGATACCCGTGCCCAATTGTGAAGGTTATCAAGTACTGTATACAAACCCCATAATACTGGCAGCAATTGTAGAATTACAAAGACTTGATCACTGTAATTGTATTTGAAAACATTTGAGGTTTTGGTAAAACAATTTAACTCACAAAAAAAGTGTTTATAAAATAAGAATGTACTCATAGTGTTGACTTAGGTGATACTAAAGCTTCCTGGTGTATCTCCTGGTTATTATTTATTAAAATTAAACAATGCACACGTGTTAGTAGACTAACCCAAATCACATTAACCGTACAACTCGAGATAAAACTCCAATGACTGAGTCAGGCAGACCCTTGACATGTATTATGGAGTCCTAGATCAATCGGATGTAACACGAGACAGAACTCCAACGACTGAGTCAGGCAGAGCCTTGACATGCGTTATAGAGCCCTAGATCGATCGTGTAGGGTAACAACTGGGTTATAATGCTTACAACGAGGTAGAGCTTCGCTTTATAGGGGTATAATATCTCGGGTATAATAATAACTATCAGAAAGTTGAGAGAGATTCGATTTTTGAACAAATTGCAAATGAAGCCGATCACCCCTATTTATAGGCCGAATCAAAGGTGGCTCGCGACCCGTGTAAACACCTCTTAACTCTCTAGCAGCCCGCGAGGGAGTAGACTAGGTCTTAGGCTTGGCTAGTCAGCGAACCTAGCCTTGCCGACTCACCGGACACGTAGCTCTATGTAGTGTCGAACAAGCAAGGCCAGTCGCGGCCCACGACACATAGAGCTAAGGGAGTCTCACCCTGCGAGCGGCTCCCAGATTTTGTTTTTCTTGATTTTTATAAATATAAGGGTATTCTGGGTTCGTTTCTTGCATCCGGGGTATATTTTAGGACATTTAAGGTCACGTTAAGGGTTCTAGGAGGGTTGTTATAATGGATGTCAAGCATGGAGGTACGAATACCTCGTTGTAAGATTCACCAAAGCTTAAAGTTTACTAACATAGTTAATAAACCCGGTTGGTCATGAATATAACAGAAATAAATAAATACACATATCCAAACAGCCGAAAAGGACAACCCGGGCGTGTCTTTCCTAACATGGCAAGTGTTGGAGGCGAGGCGGGGTTAACTTACTCTGACTGTAGGAGACTGTTTGGGTGTCCGATTATAAGATACAAGTGAGAAAGTGGAACTAGTTTGGAAAGCCAAGACTCCCACGGTTCACACTTTACCAAAACACGGGTTTGTCCATATCGAAAATGGGGAAACCTGGATGGTGTCAACACTTGAAAGTTTGCATGAATGAAACATAACAGGATTTCCATTCACGCGAAGAGGCTAAGTCGTGCGAACAGACTGCTTCGTGCGAATGGCCCTGTTCTGGGACGGGAGGGTTCTGTTGAGAGTGCGTGTTAGGATCGATTCCGATTTTCCGTTGATTACGTAGATTTCGTATCTCTTGCGGAATCCAAGTATGAGAGTGGATTGAACAAGAACAAGTAATTATAATCTAGTTTCTATTGATTGATATGTAATTAGAGTACCACGAAACCACTTTGACAGAGTTTCCCCTCCCTAGTCAAAGATCTCTAAGTTACAAATGAACAAGACACCCCTATTTATACTAATAGTTAATCCGCGCATACAGTAGTCACGAACCAGCGCAGGTTCGTGCGAACCCACCATTGCACATCCGTGCGGATCTAAGATCAAAAGGCTAATTTGGCGTATTATTGGTTCGTGCGGATCTACATGTCTTGATCCGTGCGAACTACCATTCTTTATAATACATTCATACACTTTAGAACCTTGTCTTGTTTCATATGTTAGCTACGATACGTGATGACAGAAGTGATAGACATATGCACTCACAGACTCCCCCTTGGATATTGTTGCAGTCAATCTCGTAGCTAGTCATCATCAACTCTGAGTCCTTAAGAAACTTTGACAAATAAAAACCACAGATGTCATACCCCAACCGCGTAAAGCAACAGACCGCGGCGGAAACGTCGGGGAGTGTCGTAACAGAATCATTGTTTCACAACACATGGTAATTGAAGTTCTGTTTTATTGAATTAATAATTGTTTGGCAAAGTCTTAAAGTGAAATAAACAAATTTAAACACATTGCCTTTCTTGTGTTATGTTACTAAGGCCCTCGTCTAATCCTATGTTTTGCATCATGATCATCTAACAAAGCACCTGAAACACATGTGAAAATAGGTACGTCAGCATAAAAATGCCCGTGAGATACATAGGTTTTGTTGATGCAGGATTCATGACTTGTAAGTTAAAAAGAATGTTTAACAAAAAGTAGTCATGAACCCTATAAAAATGTTTACGTTTATAAATCATACGAAATCGATAAGAAATCTGATGATATAAAAGAATAATGCATGGTTAAATAAATAACCAAGTAAATATGAGTTTGTATAAAATATGTCATTTGTAAAACAATGTCTTGTGAAAATTTGTCATTTGTGTAAAATGTATCATGTCTTTGTTGAAATGATTTAGATAACGCTACGATATGTAATATCATAAAAGCATTTATATATAGGAAGTACCAGCGGCGTATCCACCATGCGTTTATCATATTACACACATTTTGTTATTTAAATCACATATAAATAAACCACCAAAAATGTCTTGTAAAGTAAATGTCAAGTAACAACAATATCATGTACGGTGAATAAAAAGTGTTTACTCAACCCCGTATGTAAAATGTCAATGTATAATCAAATGTTATGTAAAATCAAATGTTATGTACGGTGAATAAAAGAATTTACTCAACCCCGTATGTAAAATGTCTATGTATAATCAAATGTTATGTAAAATCAAATGTTATGTACGGTGAATAAAAGAATTTACTCAACCCCGTATGTAAAATGTACAAAACAAAGCTTTTAAATAAATCTAAGTTTAAATCAAAATGTTATGTTTTGCAAAAACAAATCAATGCTATTTTGATACAAACATCTATGCGGTAATGTTTATCGCATACATTCAAGCCTTGAGACTGTTGGATAAACCCTTAAACAAATCAAAGGTTTATCAAAAATGTTTTCGGATTCTGTCATTCCTTACATCCAAACAAACCTAGGATTTCAGTAATGGGAGTTGTCAATTCCTTTGGTACCACTACATACTACCGAGCGGCGTGATCAGTGTTAATGAATGTATTTTTGACCCGTTAAACAAACCAAATGTCATACCAAGTGTAAGCATGTCATGTAAAAAATAATGTTATGAAATCAATGTGCTAGCATGCTCAGTCAACATACATAGCAAAAATGTAATGTAAATCAATGTGTACATATGCTGAATAAACATATGAAACAAATGTGTTTATGAAATCATTGTGCTAGCATGCTCAGTCAACATACATAGCAAAGTATAAATGAAATCACGTACTATATGCGTACTAATGAACATAGCAAGTATATGTCATGAAAGCACGAAAAGCACGAAAAGCACGAAAGTAACAAGTAGGCACATGTGTTTCACCCCAAAATATTTGAAAGTAGTAAAATAGAGGACTATGTACTCACTTGATATTTCTCAATAGTCTTGTAATAACGACCAAGTAACGTTCGAAGGATCACGGAATCAATCGGCACCTAATATAGGTAACTACGTTAATAAACCAGACCCAAATCGGAAGATCGGATAAGATGAGGTCTTGTAAACCAAATGAGTATTGGAACTCATATGATATGGTTTAACAAAGCCTACATTCTAAAACGGAACCTAACCTAAGTGCTCATGACCCGTTATGACCCGTTTAGGTAGCTTACGCTACTTTAACGCGTCATTTGCGCAAAAGCGCAAACGAGTAGTCTAACTAGTCCTATGACAAGTATTATATGCCCTAACATGTTTAATAATATTGAATAATCAGTTTAGATGTCAAAATTTAAGTTACATATGCTTAAAATGAAATTATGCGTAAAAAGGGCATTTTGGTCATTTTCCTAAGGCATATAAACTACTTATCATACAACTAATTAAACTAAGTGACCATAAGGTATAACCTCGAAAGGTTATTCCCTATACAACTATGGTCACAAAATATGTTTGGTCGGATCCTAATGATCCACCAAACGGGTCGGGTTCGAAAGTCTAAGCGGTTGTTTGGACCGCTTAACTTACGATCCTATATAAGCACTAGACTAAAAGTGACGAGTTAAACATGTTAAAACATGTTTAACTAAGTTAGAAAACAAGTTTTATATCAAAACAAAGTGTTTTGATACCCAAAAATAGCTTCGTTGCAAAATACGCATAAATACGTATTTTGACCGAAACTTTGACTCGTCACTACGCCTAATCAACGTGGTAATCAGTAGGTATAGTCACAAAGGACTATAACCATCGTGATTACGCTCACGTTGCAAAGTTCAAACAAACTTTGTGTTGACCAATTAATGGTCAAAGAATAAAGTCAAACATTGTTTGACTTTCATGCTTCAAATGCATAACCAAGCATGAAGGAGACTTACAAAGGGTCCAAGCTTGGATCAAGAACAAGAATACTGAAGAATAGAGCCTTCAACCAACAAGGGATAGCTCCAATAAGCAGATTTGAGAAGAAATGAGCAAGTTGGGTTTGAGAAATCTTGGGTTTATATAGAAATTCAAGAACCATTAGGATCATTCCACATGTTTTGAGACTTGATCATGGCCATACATTTGTTACCCACTGATTTAGATACTAGGGAAGCTTAAAAACAAGCCCATAGCATTGAAAAACCATGTATAAAACCCAAGGAACAGCTGCTGTTTGCTGAAAACTAGTTTTATGCTTAGATAGGGGCTGTCGCACCCCGCGTAAGACTCAGCAGGAGCATACGCGCCCTGCGAGCGACCAACAATTCAGAAACAGTTTGATAAATTACAGTTTTGGTCCCTGCATGCATATTAGCTGATTTTTGACACGTTTAAGCCCCGTTAACCCATTTTCAAGGCTCAATAATGATGCCAAAGTATAAGGAACATGAAATATGCTTGAAAACATCTCGGATGTCGGTTCGTTTGGTCGTACGGTCACGTTATTCGGTTAATTATGACGACACACTAACGGACGCGAAAAACGATCCAAATTGCGTGACGAATGGTATTTTAGCATTCCAATCACTAAAATAAAATATTTTAATGATTAAAAAATTTTTTGGATGTCCGGATATGTTCAGAACGTAAGATATGCGCGTAAATTCAAACTTATGCACTTTTTGACGCTTTTAGTCCCTGTTTGATCAAATAAGTTTATTTTCGCATACCGAACCCCTCAAAGCCTATTTCTAAGCTATGTAAAGGATATTTATGGTATATTTAACTTATGATCATATTCCGGAGTGTATGTTGCTATACGAATCGGCAGACTTTCATAGTTTGTCGCAAATAGTCCATGTGAGCGAATAAACTTGTTTTTGCCATACCAAACCTTCCAAAACTTATTTCTAAGTTATGTAAAGGTTATTTAAGGTATGTTAAGCTTATGTTGATGTTCCGGAGTGTTTATCACGTTAAACTGATTATGTTTGCACATCAGTTTGCGTATAACTTTCCAGAAAGCGATTTAGAGTTTGAAATCGAACAAGAATTGAAATGAGAAATTGTCAAACATAAATAAACAAATATAGGGATCAAAATACATTGTTTCATTGATAATTGAACTGTTCAGAGTTTGTATAATGATTACACAAGCACAAATGTCACAACAGACTCCCCTTTGTATCTTGATTCCTCAGCTCCCCCTTTCAACAGACTCTCTCTCTCTCTATAAGCTCCCCTTTGCTTTAATCTTCTAGGATTTCAACCTGGCTTTCTGAGAATTTGACAATTTAAAACACTTGTAAGAATTTTAATTTCAAAATCATAAACCTGGCTCTCTCTAAACTTTATTTGACAATTAAACGTATTTGAGATCTTCCCAGGATTGATAACTTGGCTCTAAACACATATATTTTAACAGTTAAATTTTTAGGATTACCCAGCTCTACTCCCCCCTTATCAAATAACTATATATCTGACGTTAAAGCATCCAACTTCCATAAACAATTTTGTATCTGTAAGGGTTTCTAAAGATTCACAGATAATCAAGTTCAATCTAATGACCTTGATTTATCTGATTATCTACCAAGTTCAAATTAATGACCTTGGAGACTATCACAAACTGTTTTTAATTTTTCATTTAAAAACCTCAAGTTTCAAATTAAAAAACTTGTTATTTTCTGAGACATGTTCAGCATACTTAGATTTTGAAACTCAGCCTTCAGACATCAATGGTCGAAACATAAGGTGAAACAAATCTTTTGGTATTTTACAAATTTTATGCTAAAAACACACCGAAAATCTTTTTGTGATTTTATCTGTAATAAAATGCAATAACGAAATATTTACAAACATGTTTTTGTTGAGTTTGTATCAGAGGATCATATCAGTTTATGACAAATCACTAGCACCGTTGATCTATATAAACTTTAAGTTCTAAACGATTCACTTAGATTGCAGTGTACTTATCCACTTAAATTCTTACACAAACTGCAATTGATTCAAGATACGAGATTTAATGTTTCAGGAACTAACTTATTCACGTGTCCCACCTCAGAATATACTCCCGTATCAAGATTCCCTAGATTCAGTCTTACAGGTGAATATACCTAATTGATATCTGTCTCTGGGTTAGTGCGAGGCCTTGAGACCTCAGGTTAGAACTTTCGTTCAGTCAAAGAGATGAAGGCTCGACTTAAGGTGTGTTCCACTTAGAAATCTTCTTTACAACTGCACTTGATATATATCTTTCAATTTTTTTCTCAATTTTTATGCATAGGGAAAGTTTTAAGTGCAAAAGCATTATATTAGGTCTAGGCCATTGCTGACGCAAAATCAGAAGACCAGGTATAATACCCAAATATCAATAAATATAAAGACCTAATATCTCAGAATCAGGCAACCTCTCAAACGAAATTCGGAGTACTAAGTCCATATATCTGAGAGATGTTCCCCACAAGATAAGAAAGTTATTGATTTAGATTTATATCTCGAAACCAATTTACTAAATGTGTAAAAACCTACTGGCATATCATCAGTGAGACCGTTTATCACATTTGACTTTCCAATTCTTGTGCATGTTGTGATTGTCTACTAATGTACTATCATTTCCTCTTTTTACACAAAACCCTTTTAAATTTTCTCATGTTTTTGAAATTTTTTCAAATTTTTAAATGTTTTTGTATTTTTAAAATTTTTACTCCCCCTAAAATCCAAAACATTTAAAGAAAATTTGACAACCCAATGTAGATATCTTCATCTTGCCATTCATTTCAGCTTTACATTCTCCGTTTAGCATAAAGCACCCCCATGATTTACAACATAATGATATTTAAACATTGTGAAACCGTTTTTCAAACTTGTTTTATCATGTTTGTTCAGCCGTGAGGGTTTCGGCGTATTCTTTCAACATTTCTTTTAAAAAAAATTTGATTTTAACCATTTTAAAAACAAACATTTTTTCATTTTTTTCATTTTCTATTTTTTCTTTTGTTTTTTATTTATGTTTTATTTATTATTATTATTAACCAAAAACTTCCTGTTTTCATCCACAGGAATCCTCCTCCTGTGCCAGGCTGCTCCATTCATTTTTTGAACTTCGATCGATTTCTGGAACACCTGCACATACAACAACTCAATCACTTGAATAAAGCAACCCAGACCTATTTGACCTTGGGTATTTTGACACAATACGTATCATTCAATTTCGGAAAATCTTTGTCGTCTTTCACAAAAACTTTTCATTCTTGATATCAACTTTCTTAGTTGACTCGATTTTCCCTTTCTCATCAACGGAAGTATTTTGTTTCTTTACCACCCAAATTTGTCCTTTTGAAACAAATCTTTGATAAAATCTTGAATCATTTTGTACGTTTCATTTTGACAAATCATTTTTTGGTTTCCAAATTGGTTTTGATTCAAACTTGAATGTCTTTGGTTTCTAAGTTTATTTTGGCTTTGATATATCAACCTTTGGTTTCCAAATCTATTTTGACTCAAATTTGGGTGATTTCTCTTTCACAACATCAGATTTCTTTTTATTCTTTTCAACATCAACAGGCTTCAGATTTTGTGGACATTTACGACCAACATGTCCAACTTGTTGACATTTAAAACATGTTTTCTTATAAACATCTTTAGCTTGTTATTGTTTCTTTTTCTAAGCATAGAATTCATCATTAGTTTGTCGACTAAATCGGATTTCTTTCTCTTTTTCAGAACTTTTTCCGTGAACAAGTGTTGGTGCATATTTCGTATGTCTGCCACTGTACGAATAGCTGGATAGAGCGTGTGTTGAATATTGTATAGAATAGGATTAGTTGGACATGGTTCTGATAATGTAAAGGTCCATCCGAATGGATGGACACATAGGCAGTTGTCTATATATAGGGACTTGGGGTTCCCATTTGGATAAGCTTTTGGATCCCAGAGGGGACATGCTGTCCAACTGGTCTCGTGGTGTTGTAACGTTGAATAATCAATAGAGACCAGATTATAAGTGACTGCTCGGTGTCGTATCTATCTTCTACTCCTTTCTTAGTCGTAATAAACGCACCGAACACGTCGTATCGGGACCGAGGCTCCGTCAAGCTCGCCGGTTCCTGGATTAGCAACAAGGTCATTTTCTTCTGAAAATTTGACTTTTATCCCTTTTCTTTTGATTTTGTTTCTTTTTATAACCCAACCCAGCCTTTGTGTTTTTTTAACTCGGTTTTTTTTTAAAAAGTTTTCTTGCTCGCTTTACCGACAAATTTTTTGATTTCAGATTTTTCGATTTCTACCAATTTAAAAACGTTTTCAATCTTTTCCGCAATCACATTTTGAATGGGAAACTCGACATCTGAGAATAATCTATCCGATCCAATCATATGATATGCTAACATTATCGGATCATCATTCGCATTTATCTCAGATTTTGAATTCTTTAGATAATTTTTATGAAAACTTTCCTCATCTTCAACTTGTGATTCGGACTTATCATTTTTGGTAGAATCATTTTCATCTTTCAAAACGCTTTCAACTACCTTACTTACCACCTCTGAATCACCAACATCATCAGATTTGGAGTAAGTTTCGTCAATGTTTTCAGGCAATTAATCAACCATGTCGAAAGCCTTTACCACCGTCTCATCATCATAGAAAGTATAATTTTTCCCCAATGGTGGTGGAACCTGATGATATTCTGAACCAATTCTTTTTTTGTTTTTCTCAGAATCATTATCATCCGATTTAATGTTGAAAATACATTCAAGAATATATGAAGAAGCATGATAACTATGTAGTTTATTATTGTCTTTTTCTACTTCAGCCATTTTACATTTAAGCTCAGCAACTTCATCAATATACTGATTTATGTCACACCCCTTTCTGCGGCGGAAGCACGAGGTGTGATCATGAAAGGTTCTCATTGCATACGAAGAGTAAACATACTACATGCTCAAAAATAACTTCAATTATTACATTACCAAAAGCATATGTCAAGTGTTTTCAACACTAGATAACATATTGTCTTAAAAGTCACGACTTTATTTAATGATAAACAAAGCGACATCCACGAGCATGAGTAAGACCACGCGCACATCCATCCTAGTTACCTGAAATACATGTGAGTTTTGGAAAAACGTCAACATAATGTTGGTGTGAATTCATGCAGTTTTGTATTTCACGTTTGTATACTTTGTATGAAAACATAGTTTGTGAATAAATCAAGTTTTCATATATAAATCTAGTTTCATGTATACACCACGTACTCATGTATAATTCAATTTTCTTCTTGAGTACCCCACGTACTCAAGTATAATTCAATTTCTTCTTGAGTACCCCACGTACTCAAGTATAATTCAATCTTTTCTTGAGTACCCCACGTACTCAAGTATTCATCAATTTTTAGTATGGTATGACTTTTATGTAAATAAAGTATTCCTGTAAATTTCAGGATTGTTAATGGGTTGCAAAGCCATTAACATGTGACACGACATAGGAAGTCACCAAACCTAAAGCATTTAATTGGTATATTCTGAGACACAAAAGCACTACTCGGTTCTCGCCCTCACCGAGAGTGTGGCTGCCAGGCACCCGTTAGATCTAACCTTTTGTTCTGCGGTCTAAGTATGTACACGATTAATGGTGCTTCTGTACCCTATTCGTGACACTATTTCTCATAACGCATCCTACTTGGTTCTCGTCCTCACCAAGCGCGTTTCTTTTCATCATTTCTCATAACGCATCCAACTTGGTTCTCGTCCTCACCAAGCGCGTTTCTTTTTATCATTTCTCATAACGCATCCAACTTGGTTCTCGTCCTCACCAAGTGCGTTTCTTATTATCTTATATTTTGTCACACTTGGTTCTCGTTCTCACCAAGTGTACTTCTTGTATTTATATCATACCAATTATAAATATTGTACTTTTGTACATGTATTTCACCCCCGAAGTTATAAAAACTGAAAACAGTTAAAGAAAAGGGGGAGCATGAACTCACAACTTTGCGTTCCTTGCGTCGTAAACTTCACCGGATTTGCTTAATTAACGTCGTAACCTATACGCGTTTTCTTAACGTTAGTCACTAGACTTGCGTCGCACAAGTACAGTCACTCTCTTTTGTGTATATACTCTTGTGTTAAAAATATTCTATATTTTTAACTACGTATCTTACTTATATTATTTTCTCTAAAATTAATATAAGTATCTCGTGTTTTGCACTTTGCACCCGAATTATGTATCTTGTATGTTGTATGTGTATTTCTATGTTTATACTCCTCATGAGTATTTAGTGTATTTTTAAGTCTTAATACACTAGCACGTATAACACATACTTTATACACTTAGCACAAAAGTTGGTGATAAAATAATATATATTTTTCTCTCAAAAATATACATACTTATATCCATTTTTATTCTTGAAGAAATCCTCATTTCTTATCACTAAAAATTAGGGAAACCTTGGTAATACCCTTAAATACATTTTTAGGGAATAAGTTTCTCAAAAACTTATATTTTTCTAAGTGTCAAGATTTATAAAAATTTTGACAGAGTTTCCCCTAAAAATGGACGTTTCCCATGTTTTCAAAACATGTGTTTATTTTCTTTTAAATCGTCATCGATCATCAACAACAATTATCAACAATAGTCACTAATTTCTCCATTTCATGAACTTGAATATTTACAAAAATGTGTAGTAACTTACTAGCACATTTAGTAAGTCTTATCATCTTTAAAAATAATTTTAGTTTCTTAAAAACTTTATTTTTTAAGAATATGAAGTTTCACAACTTCTAGTCGAGATTCGCAAAAATATTTCTTTGTTACACAAGTGTTTACACACTTGTTTATTTACTAAAAATATATTTAGTTCATGTAAGATCCGGGTTTTAAACAAGACTAATATTTTTGCTTGGTTCTTCCGAAAAACCACTTGTAGATCTTTAGATCTACATGTTTAGAGTCTTATTTTACAAGGAAAATTATGTTTACACAAGTTCCAAGTTCATGGTGGATGATTTCATCATCTTTTATATTTCTAACACTTAACATACTACTAGTTCATGTTCTTGGACATGAACTAGTATGCGTAGATGATGATCCATCTCACTTTTAATGACAAACAACATCAAATAATAACAACCATACAAGATTCACATGATTTACACACATATCTATTCTTTATCCAACTAGTTTATCTTTCTTTCAAGACTTTTAGTTTTGATCTTGTGTGTGTTTGATTTTTAACCATTAAATCACTTATTAACCATTCAAAACAAGAACAAGATGGTGTTTTAGAGCACTTACTACTAGCACAAGGCTAGGGAAGTTCAAGAGTATAAATGAAGTGGATAAAAGCAAATGAAGGAGGTCCTTCAAGATCCGTTGCTTGCAACCTTCCTAATTAGGCTCCATACACCTTAGAATAAGCTTAGAATTCTTGAGAATGGAATGAAGGATGATGATGATATGTGGGGGTGTTGGGCCGTAGCCTTGAGGAAGAAGGAGAGTTTTGGTGGAAATGTTTGTTGGATCAAAATGATGGTTCAAGACTTAGGGTCTTTCTTATAAACCTCCTACATCTTGTTAACCACTAGTTATTATGCTTCCTTAGTACCATACATCCATATTAAACAAATCAATAAAATCAAAGTGGAGATCCCACTTCTAGAACCGGTTGGGGGGGGGGGGGGGTTGGTTTCTAGTTGAGTTGTAATGGAGAGTAACTAATCTAGTTAGGAAATAAATGAAACAATTAGTGGTTCATGTATGTTAAGTAATATATAGTGTGTTAGGGTGTTCGGGGACCCTAACTAGCTTAGAAAAATAAAAACAATGCTTCTAGCATTATTTTGATGTTCCGGGTAATATCCGGTTGTTCGGTTACATACCGATTCGTTAAAGTGCTAAATTACACTTTTTAGTGTCTTTTAAGCACCCTTCTTGTACCCTTTCAATTCCCAACACTTAGGGAAATATTCTGGATACTAAAATGAGATTTCTGCATAATATTTATATGTCTAAATGCTGATTAGAGCTGAATTGTATAAAATTCTGCACTTAAAGTGCGTTTCGGGTGCTTTTTAGTGCTTATTTTTGCTTTCGCAAGGTCTAAAAATTAAACCCTTACATGTACTCTTGGGTTTTAATGTACTTTTGTCGTCAGACCTACACCTAGGCCTCAATTATAATGTCTGACTGCTTTCTGCAGTTCTGTTGACACAGTGTGTCTTACCGGTGAGTTTACTATTATTTTTGACGCAACGCTCTTGTTTATGCATAAAGCAATATTTTGTAGTATACAAGGTGCATGAATTCACTTGTTTAATCATGTGTTCAGACATTGCTGACAATTAAGCACATAATTGCAATCATTAAATAATGATTAAAGTGTACGGAAATTACCGGTTTGTGCCAGTTGTCACAGTCTCCCCCCGTTAAAAGAATTTCGTCCCGAAATTCAGGCTGAACTCACTCTCGCTGGAGTCTTCTTGAATAGGTGGGGATACTTTTTCTTGAACTGGTCTTCACGTTCCCATGTGTACTCGGGTCCGTGCTTAGAGCTCCAACGTACTTTGACAAGCTTCACACTGCTCCTCCTGGTCTTGTTGACTTTCCAGTCGGTAACCTCAACGGGTTGCTCTGTAAATCGGAGGGCTTCATCAATATGCACTTCATCCATCGGGATGATCACGTTTTCTTGTGTTGGACTCTTCTTCAGGTTGGATACATGAAACGTATCATGTACTCCATTAAGTTCTTCCGGTAACTCCAACTTGTATGCCACGGTACCAATTCTCTTCAAAATTCTGAATGGTCCGATGTATCGTGGATTCAGCTTTCCACGCTTTCCAAACCTGACTACGCCCTTCCATGGTGAGACTTTTAACAACACTTTGTCTCCCACCTTGAATTCTACTGATTTCCTTTTCGGATCGGCGTAGCTTTTTTGTCAATCTCGAGCCGCCTTAATGCGCTCTCGGATCTGCGCAATCTTGTCGGTTGTCTCTTGTACAAGTTCAGGACCAACCATACGCTTATCTCCGGCATCTGCCCAGCATAAGGGCGATCGGCATTTGCGGCCATACAGAGCTTCGAACGGCGCGGCTTTTATGCTCGTATGATAACTGTTATTGTAGGAAAACTCAACTAAGGGTAGGTGAGTATCCCAGCTGCCGCCTAGATCCATGACACATGCGCGGAGCATATCTTCTAACGTTTGTATAGTCCGTTCGCTCTGGCCGTCTGTTTGCGGATGGAATGCCGTGCTTAGATCTAACTGAGATCCAAAGGCTTCCTGAAATGATTGCCAGATTCTTGAGACAAAGCGTCCATCTCTGTCTGAAATGATTGAGATTGGCACTCCATGACGTGCCACAATTTCCCTTAAATATATCTCTGCAAGCTTTCCGGTGCTATCCTTCTCTCGGATTGGTAGGAAATGCGCAGACTTCGTCAATCGATCCACTATTACCCATATCATACCGTGCCCTCTCGGGGTCCTGGGTAATTTCGTTATGAAGTCCATCAAGATTTGTTCCCACTTCCACACGGGAATCTCTGGTTGCTGTAGTAGGCCGGATGGTTTCTGATATTCTGCCTTAACCTTAGCACAGGTTAGGCATTTTCCAACATAGACAGCAACGTCGCTCTTGAGTCTCGGCCACCAATAATATTCTTTCAAGTCTTGATACATTTTGTCCGACCCTGGATGGATCGAATATCTCGATTTGTGCGCTTCATTAAGGATGACTTCTCGTATGCCACCATAGAGTGGAACCCAAATACGCTTCTTGAAGTATAAGGCTCCCTCTTCGTTTGGCACCATGTATTTCAGCATACCCCGTAGGTATTCAGCTTTACGGTTCTCTTCTTTAAGAGCTTCTTGTTGTGCATCTCGAATGCGTGCAGTGAGGTTCGTTCGAATGGTCATTTCTAACGCTCGAACCCTTAGGGTCTTAACCCTTTCTTTTCGGCTCAACGCGTCCGCTACAACGTTCGCCTTTCCAGGATGGTACTTAATCTCACAGTCATAATCATTTAGTAGCTCGACCCAACGTCGCTGGCGCATATTCAATTCCTTCTGATCAAATATGTGTTGTAAGCTTTTGTGATCTGTGAAGATTGTACATCGAGTACCATATAAATAATGTCGCCAAATCTTCAAGGCGAATACCACTGCACCCAGCTCCAGGTCGTGAGTGGTATAATTTCTCTCGTGAACCTTCTGTTGTCTTGAAGCATAAGCGATGACTTTTTGGCATTGCATGAGCACGCAACCCAAGCCTTGTCGTGAGGCGTCGCAGTATACCACGAAGTCTTCAGTGCCTTCGGGTAATGATAGTATCGGTGCATCGCAGAGCTTGTTCTTAAGTAGCTGAAAGGCTTCTTCCTGTTTGTGACCCCAGTCGTATTTCTTGTCTTTCTGTGTAAGGGTCGTTAGCGGTTGAGCTATCTTTGAGAAATTCTCGATGAATCGCCGATAATAGCCTGCTAAGCCCAAAAATTGTCGAACTTCAGTTGGGGTCTTGGGAGCTTCCCAATTCTTTATTGCTTCTATCTTGGACGGGTCTACATGAATGCCCTTCTCATTCACCACGTGACCAAGAAATTGTACTTCGCGAATCCAGAATTCGCACTTCGAGAACTTTGCATAAAGTTTCTCTTTCTTCAGTAGTTCCAAGATGGTTCTAAGATGTTGCTCGTGCGCTTCTTTCGTTCGCGAGTAAATCGGGATATCATCGATAAATACAATCACGAATTTATCGAGATATGGTTTGCATACGCGGTTCATCAGATCCATAAAGACCGCTGGTGCATTCGTCAGCCCAAACGGCATCACAAGAAATTCGTAGTGCCCATATCGCGTTCTGAATGCAGTCTTTGGTACGCTTTCCTCTTGGATTCTCAGCTGATGATATCCAGATCGAAGGTCGATCTTGGAATAGTAGCTTGATCCTTGCAGTTGATCAAATAGGTCATCAATCCTTGGTAGCGGGTACCGATTCTTGATAGTGAGCTTGTTTAGTTCCCTGTAATCGATACACATCCGCAGTGTTCCATCCTTCTTCTTTACGAATAATACTGGAGCTCCCCAGGGTGAGAAGCTTGGCCTTATGAATCCTTTATCCAACAACTCCTGGAGTTGTGTAGATAATTCTTGCATTTCGGATGGAGCAAGTCGATAGGGTGCCTTGGCTACAGGAGTAGCTCCTGGAACCAAGTCTATATGAAATTCGACTTGTCGTTGCGGAGGTAGTCCTGGCAGATCTTCAGGGAACACCTCAGGAAATTCCTTCACCACAGGGATGTCTTCGAGTTTTGGCTCCACAGCCTTCTTGTCTATAACGTGTGCTAGGAAAGCGACACATCCTTTCCTCAAGCACTTCTGTGCCTTCATACAACTGATGATTCGAAGAGGCGTGTCTCGTTTTTCTCCATGCACGATGAGAGTTTCACCATTCGCTAAAGGGATGCGAACGATTTTCTCATGACAAATAACTTCAGCTTTGTTCTTGGACAACCAGTCCATCCCGACTACTACATCGAAGCTACCCAATTGAATAGGTAGGAGGTCGATGCTAAATCTTCGTTCACCAAGTTCTAGTGTGCAGCCTCTAACAACTTCGCCCGATTCAACAAGTTTACCATTGGCTAGTTCTATGGAATAAGGAATTTCTAATCTACTAGATTATATTCCAAGTATGCGTTTAAATTCCACAGACATGAAGCTATAATCGGCGCCAGTGTCAAATAATATGGATGCAAAGTGATTGTTAATGAGAAACGTACCGGTGACCACGTTAGGGTCCTCGCGTGCGTTCTTTGCTCCAATCACAAACGCTCTAGCCTGAGCATTGTTTCTCTCTGGGCAGTTCTTCATGAAATGATCATTGCTTCCACACTTGAAGCATCCTTGGTTCTGCCCTTTCCCGTTACCATTCTTGTTACCAGCACCGTTTCCACTTCGATTCTTTCCTATTCCCCAACAGTCTTCTGTTTGATGACCCAATTTACCACATTTGTCACACCTTGGAATGCGACAAGCTCCTTCATGATGATACTTACATTTTTGGCATCTAGGTATGGAGCCTTGGTACGCTTTGGTTGCATGGGTTTTCGCCTCCTGGGACGGGTTAGCGTCACGCTTCTTGTTGTTGAAACCCTTATTGTTACGAGTTGCTTGGTTCAGGTTTGCATGTTTTCTCTTTTTATCACCGGATGACTCAGCATGTGTCTCGGTCTTCTCTGTTGGGTTCAGTGATAGCTTCTTCATACGAACACAATCTTCAGTAAGGCTGACAACCAGAGTTACAGCCTCGGTGATTGTTTGTGGTTTGGCCGACGTCACCATGCCACGAAACTCTGAGGCTAGTCCCCAAATGTAGCGTTCCACACGCTTAAATTCAGGAGTCACCATGTAGGGAAGCACTCTCGACAGATCGTGGAACCTTCGAGTGTAACCATTGATGTCAGCACCTTCCATAGTCAAGTGCCAGAACTCTGTTTCCAGCCTTTGGAGTTCCGAACGAGAGCAGTACTTCTCTCTCATTCTTTCCTTCAGTTCCTCCCAAGTTAGGCCATAAGCGGCATCATCACCCAAAGTTTGGGCTTGCAGGTTCCACCAAGTCAGAGCTTCATCGACGAATAACCCAGTAGCAAAAGTGACTTGCTGATCCGCGGTACACTTGCTCATGCGGATAGTAGCTTCAGTCTTCTCCGTCCAGTGCACAAATGCTACTGCACCTCCTATGCCATCATAGTTCATCGGCTTGCAGTCGAGGAACTGCTTGAAAGTGCAGCCTGGAATTGATTCACCAATTCACATGTGAGCAATCGAAGAAATAATGAAACAAGGACCGTTCATAAATTTCTCCATGCTTAGCAAATTGTCTTAAGATTACCTTGAGCTGCATTGCCTCCAGATGAATCTCCGTTCCCATTACGTCTAGCGTTGCTTGGGCCACCACTGTCTTGAGTTCGGTTCGCCTCGTACTGGGCGATAGCAGCGGAGATCCTTTCCTCCAGTAGAGCGTTCAGCTCTTCAGCAGTTCTTGGCAGTGGGGGAGGAGGAGGTTGATCATCATTGCGAGCATTCACAGCTTTCCTGGGTGCCATGTTCTGACAGAACATAACACAACAGGGTTAATCATTTGTTTGATATCGTCACACTAGACAGTAGTATCATATATATTCACAGGTATATATACCACATAAGTGACATCAAACAATTATTACTCTAGCAGAGTACTTAGTAGGCTTGCACTGAGGGAATCTATACGTGACAAGACTTGCTGTGGTTTCTGTGCACTGAATTCCATAATTATGTATGCATCCATAATTACGTAACTCCGTGCACAGTCCGCACAGTTCGTTTCATCCTCGTATCTCTTCCTTCAGATGGGCCATCGCTTTTAGGTAAAGTCACGTATACTTGTGACATTCTACTTCTAGTACATGCTAATTATCACACATAATTGCAAGTAATTTCTAGTCAACGACAAGTGCTACTCAAGTGCACTCTAAGTCTCGTAGTGTCTTTTCTAGACTCATGTAGACAGTTTCAGGCAGTGGATGTCGCGGGACGTTTTATGCAATGAAAACTCTTTGAAAATTGTTTTCGTGAATGGATCCTAGAGATTGTAGACTAGACTCGAGAAGGAATCCTGGTTCACTACAATCGCAGCTCTGATACCAATCTGTCACACCCCTTTCTGCGGCGGATGCACGAGGTGTGATCATGAAAGGTTCTCATTGCATACGAAGAGTAAACATACTACATGCTCAAAAATAACTTCAATTATTATATTACCAAAAACATATGTCAAGTGTTTTCAACACTAGATAACATATTGTCTTAAAAGTCACGACTTTATTTAATGATAAACAAAGCGACATCCACGAGCATGAGTAAGACCACGCGCACATCCAAACTAGTTACCTGAAATACATGTGAGTTTTGGAAAAACGTCAACATAATGTTGGTGTGAATTCATGCAGTTTTGTATTTCACGTTTGTATACTTTGTATGAAAACATAGTTTGTGAATAAATCAAGTTTTCATATATAAATCTAGTTTCATGTGTACACCACGTACTCATGTATAATTCAATTTTCTTCTTGAGTACCCCACGTACTCAAGTATAATTCAATTTCTTCTTGAGTACCCCACGTACTCAAGTATAATTCAATCTTTTCTTGAGTACCCCACGTACTCAAGTATTCATCAATTTTTAGTATGGTATGACTTTTATGTAAATAAAGTATTCCTGTAAATTTCAGGATTGTTAATGGGTTGCAAAGCCATTAACATGTGACACGACATAGGAAGTCACCAAACCTAAAGCATTTAATTGGTATATTCTGAGACACAAAAGCACTACTCGGTTCTCGCCCTCACCGAGAGTGTGGCTGCCAGGCACCCGTTAGATCTAACCTTTTGTTCTGCGGTCTAAGTATGTACACGATTAATGGTGCTTCTGTACCCTATTCGTGACACTATTTCTCATAACGCATCCTACTTGGTTCTCGTCCTCACCAAGCGCGTTTCTTTTCATCATTTCTCATAACGCATCCAACTTGGTTCTCGTCCTCACCAAGCGCGTTTCTTTTTATCATTTCTCATAACGCATCCAACTTGGTTCTCGTCCTCACCAAGTGCGTTTCTTATTATCTTATATTTTGTCACACTTGGTTCTCGTTCTCACCAAGTGTACTTCTTGTATTTATATCATACCAATTATAAATATTGTACTTTTGTACATGTATTTCACCCCCGAAGTTATAAAAACTGAAAACAGTTAAAGAAAAGGGGGAGCATGAACTCACAACTTTGCGTTCCTTGCGTCGTAAACTTCACCGGATTTGCTTAATTAACGCCGTAACCTATACGCGTTTTCTTAACGTTAGTCACTAGACTTGCGTCGCACAAGTACAGTCACTCTCTTTTGTGTATATACTCTTGTGTTAAAAATATTCTATATTTTTAACTACGTATCTTACTTATATTATTTTCTCTAAAATTAATATAAGTATCTCGTGTTTTGCACTTTGCACCCGAATTATGTATCTTGTATGTTGTATGTGTATTTCTATGTTTATACTCCTCATGAGTATTTAGTGTATTTTTAAGTCTTAATACACTAGCACGTATAACACATACTTTATACACTTAGCACAAAAGTTGGTGATAAAATAATATATATTTTTCTCTCAAAAATATACATACTTATATCCATTTTTATTCTTGAAGAAATCCTCATTTCTTATCACTAAAAATTAGGGAAACCTTGGTAATACCCTTAAATACATTTTTAGGGAATAAGTTTCTCAAAAACTTATATTTTTCTAAGTGTCAAGATTTATAAAAATTTTGACAGAGTTTCCCCTAAAAATGGACGTTTCCCATGTTTTCAAAACATGTGTTTATTTTCTTTTAAATCGTCATCGATCATCAACAACAATTATCAACAATAGTCACTAATTTCTCCATTTCATGAACTTGAATATTTACAAAAATGTGTAGTAACTTACTAGCACATTTAGTAAGTCTTATCATCTTTAAAAATAATTTTAGTTTCTTAAAAACTTTATTTTTTAAGAATATGAAGTTTCACAACTTCTAGTCGAGATTCGCAAAAATATTTCTTTGTTGAACTTCCTTGTTACACAAGTGTTTACACACTTGTTTATTTACTAAAAATATATTTAGTTCATGTAAGATCCGGGTTTTAAACAAGACTAATATTTTTGCTTGGTTCTTATGAAAAACCACTTGTAGATCTTTAGATCTACATGTTTAGAGTCTTATTTTACAAGGAAAATTATGTTTACACAAGTTCCAAGTTCATGGTGGATGATTTCATCATCTTTTATATTTCTAACACTTAACATACTACTAGTTCATGTTCTTGGACATGAACTAGTATGCGTAGATGATGATCCATCTCACTTTTAATGACAAACAACATCAAATAATAACAACCATACAAGATTCACATGATTTACACACATATCTATTCTTTATCCAACTAGTTTATCTTTCTTTCAAGACTTTTAGTTTTGATCTTGTGTGTGTTTGATTTTTAACCATTAAATCACTTATTAACCATTCAAAACAAGAACAAGATGGTGTTTTAGAGCACTTACTACTAGCACAAGGCTAGGGAAGTTCAAGAGTATAAATGAAGTGGATAAAAGCAAATGAAGGAGGTCCTTCAAGATCCGTTGCTTGCAACCTTCCTAATTAGGCTCCATACACCTTAGAATAAGCTTAGAATTCTTGAGAATGGAATGAAGGATGATGATGATATGTGGGGGTGTTGGGCCGTAGCCTTGAGGAAGAAGAAGGAGAGTTTTGGTGGAAATGTTTGTTGGATCAAAATGATGGTTCAAGACTTAGGGTCTTTCTTATAAACCTCCTACATCTTGTTAACCACTAGTTATTATGCTTCCTTAGTACCATACATCCATATTAAACAAATCAATAAAATCAAAGTGGAGATCCCACTTCTAGAACCGGTTGGGGGGGGGGGGGGGGGTTGGTTTCTAGTTGAGTTGTAATGGAGAGTAACTAATCTAGTTAGGAAATAAATGAAACAATTAGTGGTTCATGTATGTTAAGTAATATATAGTGTGTTAGGGTGTTCGGGGACCCTAACTAGCTTAGAAAAATAAAAACAATGCTTCTAGCATTATTTTGATGTTCCGGGTAATATCCGGTTGTTCGGTTACATACCGATTCGTTAAAGTGCTAAATTACACTTTTTAGTGTCTTTTAAGCACCCTTCTTGTACCCTTTCAATTCCCAACACTTAGGGAAATATTCTGGATACTAAAATGAAATTTCTGCATAATATTTATATGTCTAAATGCTTATTAGAGCTGAATTGTATAAAATTCTGCACTTAAAGTGCGTTTCGGGTGCTTTTTAGTGCTTATTTTTGCTTTCGCAAGGTCTAAAAATTAAACCCTTACATGTACTCTTGGGTTTTAATGTACTTTTGTCGTCAGACCTACACCTAGGCCTCAATTATAATGTCTGACTGCTTTCTGCAGTTCTGTTGACACAGTGTGTCTTACCGGTGAGTTTACTATTATTTTTGACGCAACGCTCTTGTTTATGCATAAAGCAATATTTTGTAGTATACAAGGTGCATGAATTCACTTGTTTAATCATGTGTTCAGACATTGCTGACAATTAAGCACATAATTGCAATCATTAAATAATGATTAAAGTGTACGGAAATTACCGGTTTGTGCCAGTTGTCACAATTTAAAACTAATTGTTTTCCTTTATATCTAGCTTCAAGGAATCGTGTTGTTTTAGAATATTTCACAACTTTTTCTTGCAGACGTTTAACTTGACTTTTCAACGTTTCATATGCTTCTTTTGTTCTATGATGTGAATATTTCATCACATCATATTCTTTTTTCATTTCTTGAACCGCATTTTCTTTTTGAAAACATTTTTCACTTTCTGCTGAACACTTTTATTTTAAAATTTCATTTTCCTTTTCAAGAACATTACATTTTTGTGTCAGCTCTTCTTCCTTTTGTTTCAAAATATTTTCATTTTCAAACATTTCTTTACATTTATCTTTGAAAACTCTTTCAATTTTAGTAAAATCAGCATTTCTGAATCTTAAGTTTTCATCATTTTCAGTACAGACACTACATGTTTCCATGCATTTACTACACTATGCATTGTTTTCATTATCAGATTATTCACCATTTTCATCATTGTTTGACGACTCAGAAGATTCAGTTTGAGTATTTACCTCAAATTTTTCTGACATCATAGCTTCTTCTATCGTCTTCTTCTTATTCTCATCAATCTTCTGTTGACTTTTATCAATGGCTTCTTCTGCCGTCTTCTTCAACTTCTCAACCATCTTCTCATGATTTTCTTCAAGGGTTTCTTCCTCAATCTTCTTCAAACTCGCAAGCATCACTTCTTTTATTCGCTTCTCCATTTGAGCAACATAATTTTTATCCTCTTTCTTCTCGAGTAAAGTTCTCTAGCAGTAGGAATGGCATCAATTAGTGCATGAAAATCTACACTCATTGGATCCACTATCGGATTTCCTTGAGGATCTATGTAACACTTCCTCTTCTCATCCCATCTCTTTGCTTGCTTTGATTCTTCGAAAGCTACAGACATGTCATCCAATCTGTTATGTGCAAGCTGTCTTTCTCTATTAGTTTTCACTCTAACTTGATCAGGTTTCACTTCAGCAACCAATGCATGTTTTTCTTTTGGAATGTATTTATTCCAATTGAATCCCTCGTCTTCTTGAGTGACCACTAAAGCTTGTTTTCTCTCTTTCGACGAACCTTCACTAATCTGTGATCGATTTGTCTTTGGCGGTTGTTCATTGGTGCGATGATAAATTGCTCTCTTGTAGTAATCATCATGAAATGGGTTTACACTTTCATCAACACCCTGATTCGTGCACTCTCTCTTGAAGTTTGCTTTTTGTTTGCATCTGAAGCAAGTAACATTGGATTTGTCAAAGCCCAGTTTCATGTTTGGACCTTCAAGACATTGCCTCCCAGTAATCTCCATGAATCTTTGAGCTCTTCTGATTACAGTAGCTATGTACCATCTGATGTCGATCAGCTCCATCTCTTCTGGATCTATTTGGTCGTAGTCCTCTTTTGTCATGTTTGGATTTCCAATTTTACCTGCGACCAGACTTTCATAGGATTCCAGAATTGATGCTAAAAAGATCATCTGTTGCTTGGCTGAATCAGCATTCATATTCGGAGAATTTTTCAAATTCAGGGCAATGTTGCATTGAACTAGATTTGGAATGGATTTGTCTGATGTTGAAGATGAATGATAGCCAGAATGATAACTTGAAGAACTGCCTTGTGGTGAGTCTTTTGAACTTTTAGCACTATAAGCAGTACCAATCTTTGACGATTGATTGTTCGATAACATGCTTCCTCGGTAGTATAGATTCACATTTTGCTGGTAATTCGAGCTGTTCATTTTATTCTGTTTTTGAAGCTCCAGCTCATGTCCTTCCAGTTTTTAATCAACGTGTCTAAAGTTACTCGTCAAACTTTGCATCGTTTTTTAGAATCATGACAAAGGTTTGCTAATCATCTACATGAGGTAATGCATCAATAAGTTTGTCGATGATTTCTTCTCTGTCTTTTTTTATACCGAATTTTTCTAGCTCAATTTTCAGATGACAGAAATGTTCTATCATTTGTCGAACATTCTCACCCTTTAGACAGTTGAATAAATCGAACTCTTTCTTAAGCAATGATCTTTTCTTCTTCACTATATCTTTTCCACCTTCATCTTTTACTTTCAGTGCCTCCCAAATAGATTTTGACGTTTCATTATGTTGGAGTAACGAAAGAATATCATCCCTAACTGATTGTTGTATCAATGCAATCATTCTTTGTTCATGAGAGAAAACCTTTTTATCGTCATCTTTAAGTTGGTTAAGTGGAATTTCTTCTTGTTTATCATTTTTAGGTTTTTATATCCAAATTTTAAAAGAACCAACATTCATAAGCATAAGCTTTCACCCAATTCTCAAATCTTTCTTTCCACCAGTTAAAATCTTCTATATTCATTAGTTTCGGTGCTCTCATGAGTTCCGTACACATTATCATATTTCAAACTTTTCCGAAATAGCATTTGATATATTCTTTGGTGTGGGTGTTGTTTCGGATGTGAGCATTGTAGAATTCGTTGAAAAATTCCTCTTCCATGATTTTGGGATTCTTGAATATTACCTACAAACAATCGACAAACGTATCAAACAACTTTGAAAAACAAACACCTTATAACCGGATCCGCATAAATAGTAGTCAATTTGTGCGGATGTGGAATTGCAGATTCGCGCGAATGAACAAGTGTAGATTCGCGCGAATGAATAGGGCTGGATCTGTGCGTATATACACTAATTCTAGATCCGTGCGAGGTTAACTAAAACCCTATATTCGTTCAAATGACCAAACCTTGACCCGTGCGTACCCAAAATACACAGATCCGTGCAGATTCACAAGTATAGATCCGCACAAACATAGTCTGTGCACAACTCAGCCATGTTTTTCATTGTTTTTCAGTAAATTTTTTATGAAATTGTTTGAATTTTGATCTGAAACTTTCAATGATTGTTTAAACACTAATTTCGCACAACATAGTTGAAAATTATCCAATTTTAACCGTGGATTCGACGTGAATCTGAGTTTTAAACTTGGAAAAAATGAGTAGAAGAAGAATATGTAGAAGATGATGAAATTCTGCCCTGATTTGGATGAATCTGCTTGTAATCTTCTTGTTTCTTGTATCTACAGTCCTTGCAATCACCTCTTACTCTGATACCACTTGAGAATGCGTGTTAGGATCGATTCCGATGTTCCGTTGATTACGTAGATCTCGTATCTTATGCGGAATCCAAGTACAAGAGTGGATTGAACAAGAACAAGTAATTATAATCTGGTCAAAGATCTCTAAGTTACAAATGAACAAGACACCCCTATTTATACTAATAGTTGATCCGTGCATACAGTAGTCACGAACCAGCGCAGGTTCGTGCGAACCCACCACTACGCATCTATGCTTGTTCTCATCTGTTAGCTACTATACGTGATTGACGAAAGAGATAGACATATGCACTCACATCTGTTTTTTGCGAATAGACTATTTTCTTGACTGAAATCAACCTCAACACTAACCCGCAGCTATGGATTTAGTTGTGAGCTCGGTGGGTTCCAGATTTCACCAAGTTTTAAAGTCAGAATGTTTGTACAAGAAGTTTTTATAAAAATAGATCTTCGAAGTCTTTGTTTGAGCCTCATAAGTGGTGCGGATTCATCTTAGCTGCCAAGGCAAGCTCATGAAATCCATCCATGAGATTGTCCAAATAAGAAGGTTTGAAGAAAAATGTAGAAAAGTAGAAGAAAAGTAAGAAGAAAGTATAAGTAAGTGAGCTAGAACTCGCTTAGAAGTTTCTGATGTGTCTTATCTGAAGTATGAGCGTTCAGCAAGTTCGAGAGAGTTTAGAGTGGCTGGAAAATGTCAAGTGAGGGTGAGGTCTAGTATTTATAGGGCGATTGCAGGTTTGGTGCGATTGAGATTTGGGACGACTGAAGCCTCTTCACACGAAGGGGTGGTTCCTTCGCACGAAAGGGGCTCATTCGTGTGGAGGGGTTAGGTTTGGCCGGTTTCGCGTATTTTAGTCGGTTTTTAAGTATTTCAAGCATACAAGTGTAGTGTATAAGTATAATGCATGTATAAACTGATGTTTTTCAAGCATTCCAGTTTGCGTGTTTGAGCATGTATCAATGTTTGCAATGTATAACAAGTATGTATAAAAAATGTATAAAATAATCGAGTTTTATTATGATCAAAGCCTCGGATTACAATGTTTAGAAAGGAAATACGAATACAATAAGATTACAAGTTTCCAAAAATAGAATTACCATACTTTCTAAATAAGGAAACTACTAAAATGCGAAGTGTTACACAACCCTCATTTGAAAAAACGCAACAATCAAGTCCATGTGGTTGTCGATTGCGTTCAGTAACGTACCTCCTTATATTTTCTCGGTATAAATATTATTAAAAGACTAAATTACCCTCAAAACTTTCATGACCATTTCGGTCCCTGATGTAATTGATCATCAATTCCCTCCATATTTAAAAGCTTTCCAAATCTACTTACAATCACCCCAATCAAGTAATTGATCAGCAACCACAACCACAACAAATCAACCACTTCAAGCTTATGATACCTGTTCAAAATGAACTGACTGCAACAACAACATGAATAACAAATCTATGCAAGAATTATTGATTATGCATGAACAACAGCAACAACATGAACAACAACAACAACATAAACAACATAAACAACATCAACAACATGAACAATCTGAATTGAAAGCACATGTGAAGCTAAAGTCTGAACTAAAAGCACAAATTGAACTGATTGCAGCAAGCTTATGATACATGTTCAACTTATAATCTGAACTGAATGCAAGTGAATGCAACAAGCAGACTACAACAAGGTTATGATGCTTGTTCAGCTTATAAGATGTTCAAACATACTGATTATCTAATCATACCTAATGCACAGCTAAATCAAAACGTCTAACTGAAACTTATGCACAACCTATAATCTGTTCAGACAACAACTCAAAATGAACCTGTAATCTGTTCAACAACTCAAAATGAACCTGAAGCTAATGCACAACATATAATCGATTCAAACAACAACAATTCAAACTGAACTTAATGCTAATATGTTCAAACACCAACAACTGAAACATAACTTAATGCACAACAACTAAGAAAAATATCCATTATAACACAATGATCATAACAGTTTAAGTTTAAGTTAATAAGCATACGAAAGAAGGGTAAACCCTGATCATAAACACCAAAAACCCAAAAATGATCAGGGTCAGTCCAAAATTAACCCTTTTGAAGTTTTATAGTTATCCTAATAGTTACATATATAATATGTACAGCCAACCAACCACCATCGGGTGGCTAAAACAGAACTCTATCCTAAACCCTCTTCCACCCCTCAAAAAGATCCGGTATTGGATCCTAATGAGTCGTCGAGTGACCTGCACACGAATTCCGACTAGAATTTCAAGAAAACCAACCCACATTTCAGATTATACGACTGACACGCATATCGAAATCATAGATTAAATTCAAAATTAAGACAAATGTCGTACCGATCACGTGGAATGTAAACAAGATCACCGAGTATTGCCTCATCGTTGTCGGTAGAGCGTCTGTTCTTGGATGGAATTTTTCCTCGGGTGAGAAAATAAGTGTGGAAGAAGGGTGGGAGGATTGAAAATGAGCTTCTCAAACAAGCTTGGGTATTAATATGGAAGGGCGATGTAACTTTTGGGCGAACTTACCATTTTGCCCTTTAAGTTATTAATTAAATAAATGGATAATAATTGGAAATATAAGAAGGGACGTTACTGAACGCAATCAACAACCACAGGGACTTGATTGTTGCGTTTTTTTCAAACGAGGTTTGTTCCTGCGTTTTGGTGTAAACCTCAAGGACGTAAATTGACATTTACTCAACTTTTTTAAGCGATTAGCAAGGATTTTTGAAATAACTTTGCTTATCACTCCAACTAATTTTATAGGCTGGTAATCACCAAGACTATTTGGATTTTGGATCATTCTTTTTGGCAATAAGGGTAATGAAAGACTTACCAACTCCGTTGTTAATTCTCCATGCTCAAAATAATACTCCATTATGCTTCCAAAATCAAGTTCGAAAGCTGTTGTTTAACTTGTGAATAGGATATTCACATGCCGCTTCATCTAGTTTTGACGTAAATACAAGACTAAATCATCAACTACGATTTTGAAAAAAAAAAAAGACAAAGTTAAATAACAAATTTTCACAATGTAGCGGTTTAAAAAAATGTTTTCAATGTATAACTTTGTATTAAATTTTAAAAAATTGATGAAACAGTGGTTAACCAAGGGAGGTTAATTCATTGGCCTCGTCAAGTAGGGTTAATCCCTTCTTTCCGAGGATCGGTGGCTGGATCGTCTGCTGATCTGTCTCCTGCACAAGGAAATACACCGTGACTCGTAACAAGGAGGATTGGGTAGGGGTACTCCTTGTTACCATTCTCCGGCGTGAGAATCAGTATTTGCTTGAGAGTAAAGTGTGTGATAGTAGTAAGTGTGAGAGAGAGTAGATAAGCGATACCTCAAACCGGGTCCAGGATGAGTATATATAGCCGAAGGGTGAAGGAGGGTAATTGAGTGGCTAGAATGACAATGCGCAGACCTTGGCAGGTATGTCACGCGCGTAGGTCACGGAGGTGACGCTACATCCCACTGTGGCTGTCAGTCTGTGTGCCTGCGTTGCTTATGTGTGGGCTGGACAGATGACTGCTATCTGTGCCACTTGATGTTTTGGCCACTTAAGTCAAAGTGCCAGTCCCACTTGCGTTGTCAATAGGTTGTGGTGCTGGGCTGCGTCGCTATCTGCGGTAACCGCAGTTGTTTTTGCGTCCCTTGCATTGACGAAGATATGTATAAGATGCGGTGCTAAGCCGCATCGCCATATGCGGTAACTGTTGTTACCGCATCCCTTGTCGTGACGAAAACAGCCGTTTTCATACAAAAGGTAAGTCTTGCCATCACTTGACCGATTGGAATCGTCATTCGCGTTCGTGCATGCCCACACAGACGCATATAAGTCCTTGCTGGTGGGAGTATTTGATAAGGGTGATGGTCACTCGCGATTGCTTTAGTGCGAGATCTGGGACCATACCCCTTCAAGTCCCCCCAGTTCAGTGTTTTTCCCTCATGCAAGTTCCATGTGGGAGGAATACTGGATTACTTGGTCGAACTGGGTACCTTTGAAATCGGTTTGGAGAAGATTCTAGGCCCGACTTGTCGCTCCTGCTTTGAGTAAATCAATTCGGGGATCGGGTAGAGTCGTGTGACGTCTCTTTCGGACTGGTGAGTAAGTTCAGGCTGATGTTGAAACATCAGCTGATAACTCTGGGCTGGTAGTGTGGTCTATCTTTTTCTGAGGTCATAAAACATGATCGCCACCTATTGGTGTGCCGAACCAACCTTTGAGACGGTGACGGAAGATGAGTATGAACTCTAGATTACCCGCAACTCTAGCTATAACCTTTGTGGTTACCGGTGCAATGTGTTTGGTGTCATGACGGCACTTCATGTTTATCAACTGGACATGTAAGGACGATCCCTTTCTTGTGGGACGTTCGTGTTCTTCCAGTTTAGCTCTCAAGTAATCGCACGTCCTTTGCGGTTACCTCGTTTCCTAGTATGTGAATAGTAATCGCACATCCTTTGCGGTTACCTCGTTTCCATAAGTTGTGTCGTTCCCACGCCTATTTCGATCTACTGTCCACCATTCCAGTGCCCTAGACTGGAAGACACCAGTTGCGTTAACAGTGCAGAGGTTGTCTGGACATCCGCTTTGTCGTAGAGTGACCTCAATCGAGTCAAATAATGAAAACATTGTGCTCGGCCCATCTTCCCCAGTAAAGTCCTTGGGTCCACAAGCTTTAAACTGTTTGAAGCTAAAAGTAGCCTTGGGAGAGTCAGTTCTAGATTCCTCAGATGACTTGCTGGCGATTTTATTAATCTCGCTGACGATTTTCGAAATGACCTTAGCCATTTGCTTGGCGACTAGCGAGGTGATGCGTTTGTCAGCGTGATTGTAGCGAGCAGAGCGAGAGGTATAGATCTGAATGACGACATTGTCTGCAACATACATCATCATAGGATTCAAACGAGATACCTAGATTACTAGTTTAGCATATCACCGAAAGCTACTTTATGTAAAGCACAGGAACACGTCGGCACGTAACACACAGGCACATAATCATATAGTCCACATAATCACATAAGCACGTAAGCACATAAGCATGTAGAGCACAGAAACATGTAATCCACGTAAGCACATATTCCACTATATTTTGCCGTATTCACCTACATATTTTGCACATATTCACCTACATATTTTGCAGGTATTCACCTATCTTCCACAGCTCTGAGAAGCGATCGAGAGTTGCGAGCGCGAGTAGTGATAGCGGGTAGCATAAGCGAGTAACATAACGAGTAGTATAGTGTGCGATTTGTTAGCGTATTGAGATAAATGCATAAAGCGAGTTGTGTGTGCGTATCGAAGCCAAAAGCAGAAAGCGAGTAAATCACCAAAACATACATAAACACATAAAACCACATAAAGCATGTAAAATCTCACATAAAAGCGATAAATTACAAAGTCAGCAGTTGCGAGCTCAGAATCGAAACACATAAAAGCGTTAAAGCGTAAAATCAACGAGAATCAGAATGTCTTGGGTGTGCTAGACTTTGACTACCCAAAGTGTTTCAACTATTCTCAAGGACTTCGAGTACACGCGTTGGCTTAATAGACTGTGCTCTCGCCTCAATCCGGGCGAACATCACGTATCTTTTCAGCCATTGCGTGACTCGAGTCGTTGGAACCCATCGAGACTTTGGTGAGAGTTTTGTAAAACCATAATATAGAGTGGAATAAGTCATTAAGATGCGGGTTTCATCCCTAACTTAACAACTTTATCCAGTTTGTGTGATAAAATCACGAGATAGACAGGGTGAATCGCATCAAGGTATGGTTTTCACACATGACTCAACGCAAATCCTCGTGTTTTATTAATAAAATGTGCGTCGAGTGAGCGATTCTATCTAGAGTTCACGATTTTCACCCTAATCTCGACCAAATCACTTAATTGTGAAAATGTGCATGTAGTCAGCCTTAGGAAAGGCTGAGTGTTTTGCACGAAGCTGTAGTATGCGATGTTTATGCAAGGTTATGAATTTAGGGAGTACAAGCGAAAGTATAAAGAGTAAGCTCGTGCAGAACCCCTACTGGGTTCGCACAAGGCGGTCTGTTGGTACTTAGACTATAGACTAGGTCAATTCCAAGACATCGACCCAGACTAGGTCGAGTCTTGCCTAATTCCCTATAGTTATGGCTCTGATACCAATCTGCCACACCCCAACCGATGGCGGAAACATCAGGGCGTGGCACTGAGCGAAACAGATTGTCCAGGAGAAATCCATAACAACTAATATTAACAAATATTTAACATTACGTCCCATACCATAACATATCCAGCAAAATAATTATTACAAACGTTGTATCTCAAAGACAAGTAAATTGTTTCGACAACTCAGATTTAAATTAATTGTGGGTTTCTAGACCACCTAAACTTGATTCCATAACAGCTAGCAAGCAAAAGCATCCTAAACTCCTGTCACATACGTTAAAGTAAAAGTCAATACACATAGTGTAAAGGTGAGCATACAAGTTTAATAGTATAATAGTAGTGAAAGCGATTTACGCATAACCAACATGTAACATGTAGTAATGTGAAGCAAGTAAGTTATCGACAATGAAATATGCACAGACGTGACTGAGAGTTGTAGAATGCGCAACACCTATCCCCACTGTGACACGTGAAGAAAAGCCCTTAACAACCCCTGTCCACGACAGGTGCTGAGTCCAAACTATAGTACTATCGTTGCTAAGGTGTCAGGCAATAATCACTGTGTAAACTTAGCATACTAGCATTCATCGAATAACACGTATAACTTGCGAGAGCGGTTAGCGTATAAAAGTGTTTGCATTGTGTGTCGATTGTGATTTGATATAAGTAACGTATATAACACCCAAAAGTGCATTAAACAAAAAGGGATCGAGTATACTCACAGATCGTGTTTAATAAATAAACACTTTCTTGGATTGAAGAGAGCGCTGGAGAGTTAGCCTGATCAGAGAACAATAGTGTAAGCGCTGAACAGTGCGTTAAACAGTGCGTTGGAGTGTTCGAGTGACGAACAGTGATCCGATCGGATGACCGTCGGGACGGATGGTCATCTGGAAGGATGACCATTCGGTCGGAGGGTTGTCCGTTTAGGATGGATGTGTTTGTGTATGATTTGAACTTTGAAGTTTTCGTTGTAGCAATTATAAAAGTGAGAAGTGTTCTTATTTTTCCAGCCATCTGGTCGGATGGTCATCCGGACGGACGGTCGTTCGATCGCATGGTGGTTCGTTTAAGTGGGAATATACAAAGGGTTACCTCTTCCGTCCGGATAGTCATTCGATCGGATGGTCGTCCGATCGGATGACTATTAGTTGGAAGCTGATGTTCTTTGAAGTTTTGTAAAAATGTTTAAGTTTTGAAACCACAAGTCATCTGGTCGGATCATCGTTCGATCGGATGGTGATCCGATCGGACGGCGATTCGTTCGAATAACCTGTTTGTTTGAGAACTGGTAGAATCAGTTAAGTTCAGAAAGTTTGCGATTGAACCGAGACGGTATGATAATGTGTTAAGCAACGGAAACCACCTCAGACCCAACTAATCCGGTCGGACGGGAATCACCCCGTTCGATCCGAACTAGCTGCTCATGACGGTGTTTCATGTTCAACCCGTGAATCGGTTGTCTCTTTGATAGAAATCCGTTCCCAGACCGACACTTTACTAGAAAATGAGTAGAGGGCCTGATCGAGCTCAGGTTCTATCGGTTTTGAGTAAAAGTAAAGAATGTTTGAAGAAAAGTTTGAAACACTTTGATTATGCTTAGATTTAGGTGAAATCAGTGTCTAAACATTGTAGAAATCCTTTACATCTGAGTTGTTCTTGGTGAGATGAGGTCATACTCCGGTGCTCATATGAACCCGGGATGACGTCACCCGATAACAGCCCAAATCAGGTGGATTTCATGGTTAAAAGTTGTGGTTTGATGGTGAAAATGATGAAGAAGTGTGTATAGACCAGAGAAGTACAAGATTCGAGATGAAAACTTACAAGAATCGTGAGAAATTGAGAGAAAATAGGCTGGGAGTGCGTGGGTCGGAGGAGAGCTGTCACATCATGAACAGTGATGTGATAGGTGAGGTATTTATATGTGAAGAGGAGAAGAGGCGGTGTGGAGTGGTTCGATCGGAGGGCCTTTCGATCGGATGGCCATCCGATTGGATGGTCATCCGGACGCATGACCATTCGATCGAATGGTCATTCAATCGGATGGCGCGTGTGAGTTAGTTTTTGACTTTTCGTTTCGTGCATTGAGCGTTGCGTTGCATTTCGAGTGAGCGATGCGATAGTATTACACATTAGTTACACAAATAACCTAATAACCATAAAAGTAACTTTCATTTCGGGTTGCGATGTGATGCGCTAGAGTTGCGATTGCGTTTGCGAATAACATCCCATAATATACATAAGCACACACAAGTAAAGCACATAATAGCACACACACACGTAAAACAATAACCAGAACCTGTAATTCGAATTGCGATGCGATAGCAATGTGATAGCATTTAGTAGATTAGCATTTAATTACGTTTATCGCATTGTTACTTCACATATTAATAAATCGTAAAACGAATAGCGTCAAGTAAAGTATCGATTATCGAGTCAAAGAGTACAAGCAACAATTAAGTCAGAAATGACAAATCTGATTAGCAATCTTTTCTTCCTTTGACTTTGACTTTGACTTTAAAGTCGGGTTGTTACACACTACGTCTATGGCCCATTTCTGGAAAGGCCAGGCGGTGGTGATTGGAATCAAGTTGTTCTTGGGGCGCAACATTTTTGGTGCATATCGTTGATAGTTGAAGCACTTACGCAAGATCTTAACGGCATCCAGATGCATGTCGGGCCAGTAATACCCAGCATTCATGATTTTGGCCACTACCATGCGCGGTCCTGCGTGGATGCCACATATTCCTTCGTTTATTTCTCGGACTAAATATGTGGCATCTTGAGGGTCGACGCAACGCAGGAGTGGCCCTAGGTATGACTTGCGGTATAAGATACCATCTCCCATTTGATAGTGGCATGCTTTGTATTGCAGTTTGCGTGCTTTCGCTTTGTTTTCTAGGGCGATGCCTGATTGTAGGTATCTTATAGTTGGTGTCATCCACGATGTTGCGTCGTATTGGATGACATTGACCTGGCGTAAGGTTACTGAAGGGTTTTTGAGGACTTCAATACATATATCCTTTGCGAGGTGTTGGAAGCTAGTTGATGCCAGTTTAGAAAGTGCATCCGCTGGTTTGTTTTCACTCCTGTTGATATGTACAATGTTGAAGTAGGTGAACTGTGATATTAGTTGCTTGGCTCGTTCGAGATAGAGGATCATGATGTCCCCTTTCACGGCATAGTCTCTGTTTACCTGCCCCACAACTAGTAACGAATTGACGTGAGCTTCCAGATGTTGCACGCCGAGTTTCACTGCCAACCGTAGCCCTGCGAGCAATGCCTCGTATTCAGCCTCGTTGTTTGTACTTTTGAAGTCGAGGCGTATGGCGTAAGTGAGTTCTTGGCCGTCAGGGCTGATGAGCCGCAGACCTGCACCCGCGCCGTCCTCATTGGACGCACCATCAGTGTATAGTGTCCAGATGTCTGATGGAGATGGTGGAGGTGTAGGGTTTTGTTCTTCCTCGCATTCTTGGATGCGATTCGCTGGTACTTCCACGGCGAAGTCAGCTAAAACCTGCCCCTTGATTGCCGGGCGTGGCCTGTAAACAAGGTTGTGTCCACCGAGTTCAATAGCCCACTTGGCAAGTGTTCCAGAGATTTCGCGCGTGGAGAGGTTTTGCCCGATCCTGTAATTGGTTAAGACGGTGATGACATGATCTACAAAGTATCGGCGCAGCCGCCTAGAGGCATGTACCAACGCTAGGACCAAATTTCTCCATGATGGAGTATCTTGTCTCTGGGTCGTTGAGCATCTTGCTGACGTAATAAATTGGTGTTTGGACCCCCTCTCGATCCACCATGAGTACCGCGCCCACTGCTTTGTCCGCGGCGGACAAGTACATGATGAGTGGTTCCTTCTTGCGCAGTGCGGTGAGAGTGGGTAGCTGGATTAAACACTCTTTCATTTCCCGAAAGGTGCGTTCTGCCTCCGCAGTCCATTGGAACTGTTCTTTCTTTAAGCCGTTGTGCAAGGTGCTGATAAAGGGATAGGATTTCGCCGTGTGATTGGCCAACCTTTGCATTTCCTTTATCGTTGAAGGCGATGGCATGCGCTCAATCACCTGAACCTTTTCAGGGTTAACCTTGAATCCATCTTTTGTGACGATGAAACCAAGGAATTTTCCTTCTTCCATTCCAAACGAGCATTTCCCTGGATTGAGCTTCATGTTGACGCTCCGCAGAGTTTGGATTGTTCTTTCAATATCTTGCAGCATGGTGTCTTCTTCCATGCTCATAACGACCAGGTCGTCCATGTAAATCTCGACACTCTTGCTGATCTGATCACCAAAAGTTCCGTTCATCAGTTTTTGTTAGGTTGCGCCCGCGTTGCGCAACCCAAATGGCATCTTCGTATAGCAGTAATTTCCCATAGGGGTGCGGAATGTCGTTTTGTCGACCTTTTCGACGATCTCCGGAAGTGAGTAGCAGTCTTTGGGGCAGGCCTTGTTGAGGTCTTTGTAATCAACGCATATACGCCAGCTCCCGTTTGCTTTCTCTACCATAACCGGGTTTGATAACCAAGTCTGGTATTTAACTTCCCGCAGGATCCCTGCGGAGAGCAGTTGTTTGACCTGCTCATTCATTGCGTCATTTTTTGCGGATCCCAGGTTACGTCTTCCCTGGATCACATGCTTGATACCTGGTAGGGTATTCAAGAAATGTTGCGCAACTTCACGCGGGACTCCTGTCATGTCTGCAGGGGTCTACGCGAAGATGTCTTTATTCCTGAAGAGAAGCTGCTGCAGGCATGCCCTTGTGGTGTTGGACAAGGCGTGACCCAGTGTGACCCTTTGTTCGGGGTACTTTGCATTAAGTACCCATTTTTCCGGCTCGGTGCTGGGGGTCAGCCTTGCCGTCTTGGCAGGACGCAGTTCGTCCGTTGACATGACTTCTCTACGGGCATAAATTATCGCGATCCCCGTTTTGGTTTGAAAACTGATAGCAGAGTGGGGAACGGACGTTATCATGTTGAAATCGCCCTACGATTCTCTGACGAGAAGTACGTCGTACCGGGAGGTGTGGGGTAAAACCATGAAATTTACCTCCTCGATCCACGTGTGCTTACCTTTGGTAAGGTGCATGGGGAATGTGATTTGGCCTAAGGGGAACACTGTTTCTCCCGCAAACCCGGCCAACGGGTAATCCACCGGCTGCAACCGATCTTTGTCTTCCTGATCGAATTGGTTAAAGCATTACTCTTATATGATATCGGAGGTGTTGTCCGGGTCTATGAATAGATGCTCGGTGCAATAGTGAGCCAGGTAGCTGGTGATTACGAAGGCGCGCCTGTCGCGCGGTCCGCCTCGAACTTTTGGGAAGACGACTTGTTCGTCGCGCCAGTCGTCGTCCCCCCTCCTAGCCGCTTTACGCGGCTGTCTGTGGCCTCAACTGATCATGTGGGTAGTTTCCATATACATGGCCTTCTTGCCACTAGAGGTGCCCTCGTCATTTGGAATGATGTGCCTTGTTTGTTTTGGCGCATTCGGCAACAAGTGTTGCAGCTTTCCCTCCTTTAGGGCTCGTTCAATCTCCAAGCGGAGACTGATGCAATTGTTTGTGGAGTGGCCCGAGTCTTCATGATATTCACAATATAGGGTCGTGTCCTGCCCTTTTTTAGACTTTATCGGTTGGGCCGGTCGCAAGTATTGTTCTTCTGCAAGAAGAACGTCCCTTGGCGACTTTGTGAGCTCGGTCCAATTGCGCTCCCGAGACTCTTTCTTTGATGCCCGTTGATCTCTCTGGGCATTTATTGTCGCCTTCGCGTTGGGCTGAAACCCGCGCGGGGCATATGGTTTGGAATCGTGGACGCGGTTCCACGTATACCGGTTGCGCTTGTTGTTGTTGCGCTTGGACTCTAGGCGGGAGGATTGTCCTTCCACATGGGGACGGACTTTACCAGTGCTGGGTCTGAGAGACCGTGTTGTTTGGGCGTACGTCTTGACTGCCGCCATGACGTCGTCCCATTTTTCTGGCAAGCCGTCCTTGCCCGATATTGTCATGATCATTTCGTCGTGCTTGACTGCTCGGACAAAATGACTACAGGCCAGTTGGTCCATTACCCCTCCGATTTCGAGGCATTGTTTGTTGTAGCGGATGATGAAGGCTTCCAAACCGTCGTTCTATCTGTGTCAGATGTTCATGACATATTTGCTGACTGAAATGGGCAAGAAATTTCTCTTGCAATTATTCGAATGAGGCCAGTGATCCCACTGGCAAAGAATCAAACCAGGCCGTCGCGAGTCCGGTGAGGGTCTGGGAAAAGAAATGGCATCAGACGGGTTCTTCCCATCGGCCGATTACCCCAGCGCCAGTAAAAGCATTCATATGGTCGTCGGGGTCTGAAGAACCATTATATTTTCCCACGGTGAGCGGGAGTTTGCTCTTGGTGAGAGGGGCTATGACAATCTCCTTTATGAACTTGGAGTTGTTGGCGGCGGATCTCGGCTTGTAGGCTAAACCCTGATCACGCTTTGCGGCACGATTGTAAGTTGTGCGCGGTTGTGCGGGGGTATGGAAATTGTAATCCCCCGACTGGCTGTAAGCCGACTGGGAAACCCCGCGGTTTGTGTGATCGTCTGGGTCGGTTCGGTCGTATCCCTCATTATGGGGATGTGGTCCTAGATGGTTGTAAATGTCGGACCCTCGGCGAGTAGCTGATTCTCGCCTGTATTCTCCGTGCGGGCCAAGGCGGTCGTGGACCGGTGCTCTGGCCCAGGACCCGTAAGTGGCGTCGTCTTCGTCGAGTGTATGAACACTGCAGTAGGAGAGCCCATGCGGCCCGCGCCTATCCCGTGATGCGGGATGTGTTGGTGCCCGACCCTCGTATTGCAAGATACGAGCCGCGGGTGTATACGACGCTTGTGTGGGCCCTTCGGGTGCTTGCGTATTTTCGCAAGCTTAGTTATAGGTTGCAGCGAGAGCAACCTGTTGTTGTAAGTACCAGGTGTGGAGATCCACCCCTGGTGGCAATACTGAAGCTTACTGTGAAACGTCCGGTATGAACATGGGGGGCGCCCCCTTGTGCGGACGTGCCTATGTGGCCCATTGGTTGGACAGGGGGAGTGTTCCCTGTTGGTTCTGCATTTGTTGGGGTAATGTTTTCCCCATGTGATGTTTTCATATACAATGTAAGTCTTCTCATCACTTGACCGATTGGAATCGTCAACCGCGTTCGCACGTGCCCGCACGGACGCAGATAAGTCCTTGCTGGTGGGAGTATTTGATAAGGGTGATGGTTACTCGCGATTGCTTTGGTGCGAGATCTGGGACCATACCCCTTCAAGAATATATTTATATACTAGGTAATAGACCAATGTATTACATGGGTTGAATAAATAAAATATCTTACATAAGTTAAAGATGATAAATCTCATACAAAAATTACTTAAATTAAATCACCCATAATCAAGAAAATGTCAGTTTTTTCTTTGAAATTTAAAGAAAAATATAATAATTTTGAAATAAATTTATACCTATTAAAAAACCAATATATAATGGATAAATATTGCTAATTATCATTAAAAAACATAAGTTAAATCATACAATTTAAACACCTTGAATTATAAATAATTTGAAATGGAACACTAACATGAATAATATGCTAGTACTTCTAAATGTTAAACAGCAGCTTGAGTATTGATTTCATTAACGGTTTTCACTTTAATATAACGTTTTCTTTTCTTTTGTGTTTTTGTGACAAGAATATTAAAGTTTAAACATTTTTTAAAGTGATCACAAAATTTTTATACAATGAGGTTTAGCAACTTTATTTCTTTGGTTTTTTCTTTTCGTAGTTATACAGAGTGTTATTACCGTAATGAACCAAACCCATATCGATTGAAATGGAATTCCCACCGAATCACACAGGGGATTTCAGTAATTATTCTTCAAATTATATATTTGTTATTGTTAATAACCAAAGCAAATCAAATATGTTCGGTTAGTTTATCAAATGTAAACTGAATATGCTATATAAATATCCTCTACAATAATTAGAAATAACTTAATTATTATTCATCATCAATTAAAATATAAGTTAAGGATTATATAAATTTAATATAAACTAGGTTTATCACCCTAGCCGCGTTGCGGCGAACTTCTTTTGTTATTTAGTATGTGTTTACATGTGTTTTAAAATCACTATGAGCGCGTTGCACACGGAACCACTAACAATAATAAAAAGAAAATGTAAAAAATAATCGAAAGAAAATTAACCAAAAAAGTTGTATGTTAATGATGTTGTTCGTATGAAACCCGTGGTTAGAGACGAGCAAATAATATTGGGTACCGGTACCGAATTTCCCGAACAAAAAGATCCTAAGTACCAATTCGGTACCGACTTTTTTGTGTTTCTAGTACCGGTTCGCTACCGATTTTTACCTTCATATACCGGTACCGTAATCAGTATTTTCGGTATCAGTTGCCACAGAGCTCTGATCAGGGATGAGCAAATAGTACCGTGTAGCAGTACCGAATTTCCCGAACTAAAAGATTTTCAAACTCAATCCGGTACTGACTTTTGGCGTTTTCTGTATAAGGCTGGTACCGATTTTTACCTTCATGTACCAATAATAAAAAGGACTGTACCGGTATTTTGGATACCAGTATTGATTGACACCAAGCTTATCCAACTTAGAAAGTAAAGAAAATAATAATAATTATTAATATATTAATATATGATTATAGTATATTAATATATGATTATAATATATTATAGTAACTGTTCATTTCATTTGCTTTTTTAATATACTAGTTGTAGGACCCGTGTAACCACACGGGTAGGTTTAATAACGATTGAAATCAAATACTAAAAAACAGATTATAATATATCATTTAAATTTTTGTCTTTAGTTACATATCTTTATAAAATAATGTTAAAGACAGTTTGTGTTAGTATTATAATAACTATAATGATAAAAGTTTTTGTCTATGTTTATATGTAAAATATGATGTGAACAAATATTTGATGAATTCACATTCGCATTTTAGTTAAGTATTCAATTTTTGGTTTTTTGAGCCCGTGAGCTTATGAATTCATAACAGTTTGAATCCCTCCGTCAGTGTTCCGTCTGTTTGACTGTTGTAACATGTATGAAATCTCCTTTATACCCTTAACCCTTAATATCTACTCATAATATCACATATGAATGATCAGATCCATCACACTTCTTAAAAAAATCTTGAAATCTCTTCTCCCAACTCCCAACACCGATCATCATCATCATCATCATCTTCATCTTCATCATCTTCATCTTCATCTTCATTCATCTTCATCTTCAAAACAGAGGTTTGGATCATCATCTTATCTGTAAATGTTTTTGATATTTGTGATGTTTTTGTGAAAATATTGTTTGGATCATCATCTTATCTGTATCTCTTCATCTTCATCATCTTCATGTTTTTGTGAAAATATTTGTGATATTTGGATCATCATCTTCAAGAATCGTTTGTGATGTTTTTGTGAAAATATTTTCAAGAATCGTGATTGAATGTAATCCGCATGTAGATATTGGATGCCAATCAACCCAACCATCAAACGATTTCTTCATCTTCTTCTTAGTACACTTTTCTTCTTCTTCTTCTTCTTCTTCTCTGTGATAGAATAGAACACAATTTTGATAATCAGTTCTTTGTTCTGCATATGTATAGTTCACTAATTTGTTTGTTGGAGTACTGACAGTACAATAATATGATGATGATTAGAGTTGTTTGATAATCAGTTCTTTGTTCTGCTTTGGTTTCAGTTTTTGATAACCAAATCTTTATCAATGAATAAAGTTATTAATTGGTTAACATTCAAGAAAAAGTGTCAATAAATGGGTTGATTTGTGTATTTTTTTTGTTAGCTAAATGGGTCACTCTGGTCAAAATGGGTTGCTGAAACTACTTTGTTTAATGTTTGCTTGTTTTGTTTTTGTTCAATGCTATCGTAGTAGTATCAAAACAGAAGGATTGTTTGTGATGTTTTTGTGAAAATATTGTTTGTTCTTGGAAGGTTTCTATTACCTACTTTGTTTAATGTTTGCTTGTTTTGTTTTTGTTCTATGCTATCGTAGTAGTATCAAAACAGAAGGTTTGTTTGTGAAGTTTTTGTGAAAATATTGTTTGTTCTTGGAATGTTTTTATTACCTACTTTGTTTAATGTTTGCTTGTTTTGTTTTTGTTCTATGTTATCGTAGTAGTATCAAAACAGAAGGTTTGTTTGTGATGTTTTTGTGAAAATATTGTTTGATTCTTGTGGGTTTTTGTCTCGGGTATCAAAACAGAGGTTTTGTTTGATTCTTGTGGGTTTTGTTGAAATCTGGGTTTCTTACTATGGATGTTTTTATTGTACAGAATGGCTGCGGATGTAAAGATACGCAAAACACCAACTACGAAGGCGAGAACACTTGACAACCTCCTAGAAGATGGTGCGGTGCACATAAGGAAGTGATTGATCAAAACGATCAATTGCATATGAATGAATATAACCCAAGTGGCAGATATGTAATTAGCGAGCTCTGGAATTTCAAGTAAAATCGAAGAGCTACACTAAAGGGGGTTATCAGCTACATTCCGAAGTGCACCAGTCAGTAAACATCCACAATTTCTTTCTTTGGTATGACGTTTTGTCTCTGTATTGTATGTTACGGTCTTTTGTTATCGAGTCTGTAACTTCCGTCAAGTCTACGAAGTTGGATATCCTTCTATCTTTCTTGGTATTACGTTTTGTCTCTGTATTGTATGTATAATGCAAGTGTGCATTCAATACTTTGTCTGACTGTGATATATTGTTTGCTTAACATGTTTATATTGTTTGCTTAAAAAGAGTGTTTCCAAGTCTGCTAACTTTGAATTCTAAATTCCAGTTGACACTTTATAAAAGTTTACATTTAATATACAATTTAGGCTTTAATAATTTGTTATATAGTATACATTTAAATTATTAGATTGCATTGATTTAAAAAGAGTTAATTTGAATTATTAAATCAATGATTTTCTTAACAAAAAAGCAAGAAAATAATTTAGGGGCTCAGGTTGATGTTTCACTCATACCACAGGGATGCAAAGTGTTATGAATATATGCCAAAAGACGGTCTTACCCCTGGCTCAAACAGTCAAACAGACGGAACACTGACGGAGGGACTCAAAGTGTTATGAATTCACAAGCTCAGGGGCTCAAAAACCAAAAAAATGAATTTAGGGGCTCAAGTTGATGTTTCACACAAACCACAGGGACGCAAATTGCATTTTTCTCATCATTTAAATGTTTTAATGACAAAAGAAAACAAAGACAAAATACATGTAATCTTTAAAAATAAAGTTTAAAGAATTAACGTAAAGATAAATTGGATAATGTATAACATTTATATATATATATATATCAATAATTAATAATATTAGAGATTAATCTTCTACTATATTAATATAGTATTAATTTCATATATAAATAAATTAATTAAATGAGAGAATGACACATGATATTATATAAATAAAATAAATTAGAGAATGCCACACGACATTATATGTATTTCTTTATTAGTATTAGATTTATATAAAAAAAATAAATAAATAATAACGTTAACAACCGGTTCCAAATTTCAAATCATAAACCGTCAAACAGTGAATACCGAACCAAAGACCAGACCATACATATTTCAAATCAGTCAAACCAGCTAACTTTCTTAGATATTAACGGTTAACGGTTTATAAACAAAAGTTAAAGAGATGATTTATTACAATTTCTTAAGTCCATAGTCATAGTTTAAAAATAATATCACGTCCACGAGTGAGCATATCATATTACCACCCTTCACGTGAACAAATCACGTTCACCTTCTTAACACAATAACTTTAACACGTTCCAACACTCAACCGAATAAAAAGACGGAAAACATGTCAATATCACATTTTACCACACACACTGTATCCATAGTGTGTGTGAGTCAACCAAAAGTTGACCCTGTGCTCATCACGTGCTCACATCATCAACTTATCATGTGACTCACTTCTTCTTCTTCTTCCCCAAATCACTCTCTCTCTCTCTCTCCACCTGCAACTCTCTCTCTCTCTCACTCACACCATTTCTAGGGTTTCCATTCACCTCTCATCACTCATCACTTATCACACCTCACACTGTGTGTTTCCTGCAAATTTATGTGAAAAAAAATCTTCAACAATGGGCTGTTTTCAGTCCAAAACCGCCAATGTTCAATCTCCAGATCAAGTTCCTGAATCGAAACCAGATCCAGGTACGTATGCATCCGTTTCGACATTAAAACTCATCGAATTCAACTAAAGTTAATGAGAGTTAACGATTCTAGTATTATTTCATTTCCTGTGCTTGTAACGAGTGATTTAGGGTTTCAAATTGACCGATTAGTGTAGTTTGTTGTGTTTTGATTGATTTGTTGTTGTGAATTGATGGAAAATAGATGGAGAACAAGGATCGGATCAGCAGGATCAGGATCAGGATCAAGCAGTACCTGCATTTAAGGAGTTTAAGCTTACGGAGCTTCGAGCGGCTACGAATGGGTTCAGTAGTGAGCTTATTGTTTCGGAGAGTGGAGAGAAGGCTCCGAATGTTGTTTATAGAGGGAAGCTTAAGAGTAACAGAGTCGTTGCGGTTAAGCGGTTTTCGAAGACATCGTGGCCTGATCCTCAACAATTTGTGGTATGAATTATGAATGATTAATATACATACACACACATACCTGCATTTGTGAATTTTTGGTGTTAGTGTACATGTTAGGGTGGAGTAGATGGAATAGTTGTTGATGTGCAATAAGTGCCTGTACGGTACATGTTGTTATGGATTTAGTAAGCAAAAGCTGTTTTAGGAAAGTGATGTGATGATTTTGTTTCTGATTGAGTGAAAAAAGTGGTGTGGATCTAGTTAGATTGAGACTTAGAAAGTTGCTACTTTAAGGAAAAGGAATTTGTTAACTTTTGGTAGGATCAATCTTTTATAACTAAAGTTATTATAGTTAAGCAACATGAAAACTTTATTTGCTGAAGTTTGCAATTTGCTTTTACTTTGAGATATCTTTTTTGCTTCCTTCCTTTCCTTTTGTGATTGTGACTCGTGGGACCCAACCAATATCCTACTAATCCATGGGTTAGGTAGTACGCAACTTGAACCGGAAATGTGGCCTTCAAGGGGTTTAAAGACCGAAAACCAATGGTAGTTGGATTCGAACCTGAGACCTCTGCTAGAGGGACTTAGGCGTTTATCATTGTGCCACCCCCTTGAAGGTTATTTTGAGATATCTTGAGCTTATGAAAGATTAGTAGTTGCATGTTTTGATTTCATGATCTATAGGACTATATTAGTGTACTATGTGATTGATTCTTATGTTAATTTTTATAGGCAGAAGCTGCTGGTGTTGGCAAAGTTCGGCATAATAGATTAGTGAATCTGATTGGCTGTTGTGCAGAGGGGGATGAGCGTCTTTTAGTGGCGGAATATATGCCCAATGATACACTCTCAAAGCATCTATTTCACTGTATGAATTACAAGTCATGCTTGTCTTGTTTATATTTATAGTTGTGCATATTTTATGAAGTTGATGACTGTTGGTATAGGGGATAAACAACCTTTGCCATGGGAAATGCGTGTTAGAGTTGCATACCATATCGCACAAGCTCTCGAGCATTGCAATGCTGAAAATTTGAAAATCTATCATGATCTTAATGCCTACAGGGTTCTCTTTGATGAGGTATGTGTTCAATAACAATTCTGTATATATATTGGATATTAATAATTAAATATTCTTATTATGTTTATTTATGATATTGTGTTCATGAAGTATCAGCTTGTTCCCTTATAATTTGTGCATCAGGATGGTGACCCCCGCTTATCTAGTTTCGGGTTGATGAAGAATAGTCGAGACGGGAAGAGTTATAGCACTAATCTTGCTTACACGCCTCCCGAGTTTCTACGCACAGGTATAGAGGTTTGAAATATGCTTTAGTTTCCTGTATTTTACTCTTTCTTTTTTCAGTAAATTTAAATCTCAAATAACTTCCAACCTATTTCTTTCTGTTAACTAAATTTATTTTGAGTTCACATTCTAAACGTATCGGCGTATTGCAGGTCGGGTCATTCCAGAGAGTGTGGTTTACAGCTATGGAACTGTGTTGCTGGACCTTTTGAGCGGAAAACACATTCCTCCAAGCCATGTAATATACGTTCATTATATTTTCCTACTATATACCTTTACATATTTTTCTCATGATGCCTTTTTTTGTTGTCTATATTTCTTTTCAGGCATTGGATTTGATACGGGGAAAAAACGTTTTGCTGCTAATGGATTCATCTTTGGAAGGACAATATGCTGACGATGATGCAACCGTGATGGTGGAACTTGCTTCAAAGTGTCTTCAATATGAGGGTAGAGATCGTCCTGATGTCAAATTTCTTCTGACAGCAGTGGCTCCTCTTCAAAAGCAGAAAGAGGTCTCCTTTACAATAATCACTTATTTTTAAGTACTTTCGTGTGTTTAATCTCTCAAACGGGCCAAAAAGGAAAAAAAAATACTAAAATAGGGGAACATGTCAAAACGGTCAAACCGGCTGTTGTTATCACTTACTGCACAAAAAAAATGACCCGTTTTAATCCGAACCTTTGTTATCACTTACCGAACTCTTGTCAGGCATCTTGCCAGTTGCCACCTCTAATTACTCTACATGTATGTGACAAATGAGCCTAACTGATGTTGCTTGGGTGGTCCTTTGGATCTGTAGGTTGCATCGCATGTCTTAATGGGTCTCACAAAAACTCCGGTTGTGGCGGTTCCAACCTTACTTTCTCCTCTTGGAAAGGCTTGTGCACGAATGGATCTTACTGCTGTACATGACTTTTTGCTAAAAACAGGATATAGAGATGAAGAGGGTGCTGAAAATGAGGTGTGCATAGCTCTTCTATTCATTTGAATATTATGCCCAAATTTTAGAAGACCTTGTCCAAACTTATGAAACTGAAACTGGACCACGGCTGGTTATGTGTGGTCTGGTTCTGTCCAAAATTGTTTCTTTAATGGAACGTCGTCATTTTATCAAGGAACTCAAGCTCAGCTCGTTTTGAGCTCTATATCCATAGCTCGAGCCCGGCTCATTTATTATTTGTTAATTATTTAATTATATTTTATATACATGTTTAATGATTTCTATATAAATTTGGTAATTATAATTTATACATAGTAACATAATATGTATTATTTTGCTATATTTATGATTTTATTATATACACACACGCACGAGCACGAGCATAGTCAAAGCTCGGGTTCGGGTTTGTTTATTAAATGGGTTTGCTTTAGGCTCGGGTGGCTCATGAGCAGCTAGGCTCGTTTACACCCCTAAGCTCGATCACTTGTCCGATAGCTAAGTCCAGTTTGGGAACTACACTGAACTGGCACTTTGCAGTCTGGTTTGCGGTTCAAATATTTTCATTTTTTCTGTGCTTGTTCAGTTTAGTTCAATCCAGTGCAGTCAGTTTTGAACCGTTGACATTCGTTAAATGATATGGCTTATAAGACGTCTATACTAGTATATTAATCTATTGAATGGATATTTTTTAATCATGACTGATTTATATGTCCGGACTATTTGCATTATGAAGCTATCATTTCAAGAATGGACCCAACAAGTGCAAGATATGCTAAATACAAAGAAGTTTGGGGACATCGCGTTTAGGGACAAAGATTTTAATGGTGCAATCGAATACTATTCTAAGGTATTCTCATCATCTCTCATCTTTTCATATATAGTGAACCTCCAATGCATATCTTTATAAACAGTAATCGAGGTCCTGGAGATAAAGAAGCCCGGGTTCACCGTGGCAATATGACATTAAATTGCAATTTGGTACTTGTTGAATTGGTCAGGTTGGGTGAAAAGCTATTTCTCCAAAAGATTAACCTTCTGTTGTAAACATTTAGCATGTCAGATATGAGTATAAAACTATTTTATTTCGATTATCATCTACTTTTTGAAATAATATGGTCAGGTTGGGTGAAAGCCTGTTTTCGTTGTAGCTATTTTGTTTCCCTATTTTACCCTTGACCCGTTATAGATAATAACCGAATCAACCTTTTTAAATAAACGGGTCAAAATTTCTACCCATACCCGATACTTTATGTTTACCCAAACCGTTGTTTTCAAACTGCAGTTGGTTTCAATGATGTCGGTCCCTTCGGGTACTATCTTTGTGAGGCGGGCCCTATCCTACTTGATGATTGGACAACCCGAACATGCATTAAGGGATGCAATGCAAGCTCAGGTATGCTTGCCTGAGTGGCCAACTGCTTTTTACATGCAAGCTCTCGCTCTCTCAAAGCTTGGAATGGAAACCGATGCTCAAGACATGCTTAATGATGGGTCCTCCTTCGAGGCAAAGAGGCAAAACAGTTGGCGTAATATGTGATTAAGGATCGTGTGATGAGGTAATGACTGTTTAAATTACTATTTTGCCATTCTATTGTAGACTACAATTTTTATATTACCGTTGTGTAAATCACTTATAAATTGCCGGAAATATGGCTTCAAGTTATGCCGTTTCTATACTTTTGCTTTTCTTACCTTTTGTTTGATGTTCTTAAACTGTTTTGAAGTCGGTTACATGCATAAAAACTCTCTTTTTCTTTGGAACCATGAGAATCTGTTATAAAAAACTCACAGGACTCCGCATGCATAAAAGTTGCAGGCAAGAAACTTTGAACTTTGATTATATTTTAAAATTTGTGACTTAGAATGCGGAAATGAAAACGTATGACTTCCTTTATAATGATATCACGACCCGTAACATCTCCAAGCAAGAAAACATTTGTCGAGCAGCTCAACTGAAGAAGAAACCTATAACCGGAGTTGCATCCCAAGTCATCTTACAAGATTCATCACTTCTTGATTGAAACCAAAGTACCTTGTTTTGAATCGTATTCAGTAAATTTCGCCCTCGCATCTTTGTGACTAAACCGTCAGAATTTACCGGTGCTTCATGCTACATTGGTGTTTGTAGACCAATTCCTCCTTATTGCTCCTAAGTACTCTCATTGTTTCAATTAATCACACGCATCCACCTCATTTTCTTTTTATCAAAACTGCCTAACACTTACCATAATCACATTTGGCACCACACCCAACTACCCCCCCAAGGCCCCAATCACCTTTGCAACCTCATTTTTTTTAATCAATCACTTGTGGCACCACACCCAACTACCCTAAGCACTTTTGCAACATTCATCGGTCATCTCCACACAACCCACCACTTTTACCGCTTTGGCTACATATCCCCTAGAAACATTCCCTCCCACCCCTACCCGCATGGGGTACCCGATTAGTACCCCTTGTCAGTGGCGGACCCAGGAATTTTTTCATGGGGGTGCGGAACATTTTTTAAAATTTTAGGCCCCTAGGTATATAAGTAAAAAAATCGGTTCGTATCGGGTCGGGTCGGGTCATGTAAAACAAACGAACATTATCAAAAATATGTCAAACCTTGTTACAAACATAATTAAAACGTCGACGCCCTACGGGTTTTCATTTTTTGAAATCTATCCAAAACTAATTTTTTAAGCAATTCTTTCTCTATATAACATAAGTTCATTGCTCCATAACATAATGTTTCAATTTTAGTTTTCAACTATTCAAGCCCTAGAAATCATAACGTAAGTTGTAATCACCCTAAAAATATATAAACAACATAATCACCCTAAAAATCATCTAAACAACCATAAACAACGTCAAAACACACAAAATTTCAAACCTATTTAACAACTTTATTACCTTTTTTCTCCTATAATATCAACCAAAATCATCAAAATAACAAAGAAACTTACCCGTGTTCGGATTCCGGTTAGATTTGGTGTCGAACGACGGTGGTATGGTGGCTGATTACGGTGATCGCCGGCTGCTGGACTGTTGTCGCTGGGTGATGTTGTTCGTTGGCAGTGCAGGGACGCAAGAGAGAGAGAGAGCGGGATAGAATTTCTACAGTTTTTGGGCTTTAATTATTTTATTATAGTTTGAAATATTGTTGGGTTTGGTTAATGGGCTAAGACTTAGTGGGCTAGCTAGTTAGGACTTAGGAATTATAAGTGGGTAAAGGTAGACATGCACATTTCGGTTTTTTTAATAACCTAAACCGGTTAACCGGTTGTGACAGTTATTGGGCCCAAAAAAAAAACCGGTTATGGTTAATAACCGACCGGTTAATAACCGGTTATTAACAACGAAAATCAGTACCCGATAATAACCGGCCGGTTACGAAAAACCGGTTAACTAGTGAACCGGTTAATAAAAACCGGTTTTTTCGGTTAATTTATAAAACATGCAGACTTTTATAAAAACATGCAGAAATTAAAAAAAAAAGCTGCAGAATCATATATTAAAACTGCAGAAAGTTATAAAAACATGCAGAATTATAAAAACATGCAGAATAACATGCAGAAAGTTATAAAAAACATGCAGAATTATATTAAAATTGCAGAAAGTTAAAAAAAAAGCTGCAGAATCATATGTAACATGCAGAATTTTATAAAAACATGCAGAATCATTTAAAAACATGCAGAAAGTTATAAAAACATGCAGAATTACATAAAAACTGCAGAAAGTTAAAAAAATGCTGCAGAATTATATAAAAACATGCAGATTTTTATAAAAACATGCAGAAACTTATACAAATCCTGCAGAATTATTTTAACCTGCAGAATTATATAAAAACATACAAAAAAGCTGCAGAATCATTTAAAAACATGCAGAATTATATAAAATCCTGCAGAAACATATTTTTTATAATTATATTAGTAGATCAAGTAACATTACATTAATAAACATGAAAATATCCAATACAATTTTCTTAACTAGTCTAGAATGAAGTTGTCGTCTTGTAGTTTTGTTTCGTCATTTCTTCGTTTCTTCGTTTAGTCGCTTCGGGGGCTATTAGAGCGTACGGATTCATCGTACATGAGTTCGTCATCGGAAAGTGGTTGCGCCCGTCCTTGAAAAACTTCAACATCATGTAATTGTTCTTCCACCTCAAGCTCGCCCTCATGAAAAACTTCAACATCATGTAATTGTTCTTCCACAAATGTAAGAATCCGGTAAACCAAACGGAGCCGACCATACGTCGGTTGTTAAATTAACACCGGTGTTTAATTTTTCAAAACCTAAAATCATTTCTTTTTTAGCTTTTGACCACATCTTTAAACAATCGCGTCTAAGAGTTGAACGACTTACGTGAACATAACGTGGTTGAAGCGTCTCTTGAATCGACTTAGTCAAGCGCGGATTGTCAAAGTGATCGAACGGCAACGATTGTTGAATAACAAATTGAGCCATCCTTAAACGAACCGCCTCCGGGTTGAAATTCCAAACACCCATACCCCGTGATATTTGCGCTTGATCTTTGGCGGGATTTTTTTTTAATGGCTTGCAATGCGACGTCACATGTGCTCTCAAAGTAGAGTTCGATGACGCCGCAAGAAACGCCCCGCAATTTTTGCACCTCGCCTTTTCTTTTCCATTCGACATCTCGCATAAATCAAAATTCACCCATAGTGTCGGGTCCCTATTCATGGTCAAGATCTTCTTCACAAACAACTCGCTAGATGAACCAACAACGGTCGAAGCATCGCCACTCGAACTCGCCATTTGAAAGTTGAAACGTATTTTGTAAGTGTGTTTTTGAGCTAGAATTGAAGTGGGATTATACATATGCATTGATATCTTATTTATACACTTCAAAACTGGTCCCAAACGGTAATATTACCGTTGTTTTCTTTTCAAACGGTAACATCCAGGTCTTAAAATCGTTCTGTGCTGCTGCTGTGATTTCTGCTGTTGAAGACCAATAAAATGCGACCGGTTAACCGGTTATTTACAGCCCAAACAAACCGGTTTTTAATTAACCGGTTATAAACCGGTTATTACTAACAAAATCTAAAACCGGTTAGGAACCGCCGGTTATTAAAAAACCCAAACCGGTTATGTTGGTACCGGTTAAAAACCGGTTTCGGTTACGGTTATTAACCGGTTTCGGTTAAAAAACCGGTTTTTTTTGCCCATGTCTAGGTAAAGGTATGGGTATTTTGGTTTAGTTGGTTAGGTATTAAAAGTTATATAATTTAGGTAGTATATTTTAAAAAAAAAATAAGAGTTTACTAAAAAAATTTAAAATATAAATTGATAACACTTTTTACCTAAGGGATGCGGACGAAAAATTTCAAAGGGTGCGGTCGAAAATTCCAAGGGGTGCGGACGAAAAATTCCAAGGGGTGCGGACGAGATTTTCGACGGAATTTAGCCCTAATTTTATTTCCCCGGGGGTGCGCCCGCCCACCTTGGGGTGGGCTTGGGTCCGCCCCTGCCTTGTACCCTTATCTGCATTTTGTTGGGTATTTTAATCTCACGTATCTATGCGAACATTTATAATAATAGAAATGTAGAAAAAAAAAAGTTTAACGCTTTGTACCAAAGTGTATTTGAATAAAGGGAAAATGTCATATAATAGTAACCAAGTTTTAAAAGTGTTCTAGTTAGGTTACTCGTATCGTTTTTGTCCCAATTAGATAGCTTAACATTCAAATCGAGTCATGTCCTTTTTTTTCCATTTGTCAAGAAAAAATGGAGCATAAGATGCTGGGATCAGATTATTTTAATATATGAAATTATATTTATTAAAAATAAGAACACTTTAATTACATTAAAAATAAAAAAAAACAAGTTACAATCCACGTTATCATCAAATAAAAGAGAAAAAAGAAATAAAAATCTACATCACAACGGTTACCATTGAAATAAATGAACAAACCCTTAATTATAATTAAAAATGAATGTTGAGTGAACTGATTGAACACTTTTGAAACTTGGCTAGTGTAACTATATGCAATCGAAAGAGAATGATATTAGGTTATTTTTAAATAAAATGACAAAAATTTTATTGACTGTTGTTGTATCACTTCTTTTGTTAATAAATAAATATGATTGTTATAAACAAATGTTATTTAAGGACTTTATGCCATAGTGGGTAAGTCTGGAACTAGAGAATAGAGATTAGAGATGCTTGGTTCGATCCACATCATACATCGAGCCTTTGTTATGTGTTTTTTTGGTCATTTTCTAACATTAAAATTTCCAATAACACCAATTTATAACTAATAATAATAAGGCTATAGGGTGTTGTCATAACCCAAACCACTATCCTCTTATTTATTTTAATTTTGTCTAAAGAAAAAGGAAAGTAAATCTTGGAAAATGGAAAAGATGACCATGGTTGTCATGGTTTAATCCAGACGAACCATGGTGGATAAGGCAACGGGGTGGTGTAGCCTTCCATTCATGTTTCTACGTGACGAGTCATGTCCCAACCATAACCCTCAAACCCTTCAGCCTAATAGTAATAGTAATAATAAAGTATAATGATAATAAAATTATTTTTAATTAAATCAAAAGTAAAACTGGGAGGTTGAAGGAAAGATTGTCATGTGCCATTAATTTGAGTTTTTTATTAATATTTAGATTAGATTTACGTAGCTTAATTTTAAAAGATGTTAACATTTATAAAAAAAATTATTATAAAAAAGGCTAAAAAGGTAAGCAGATAATAGAATAACAATAAAGCCTAATTTATATAGCTAAAAAAGATCAAATATACAAGTTTTCAGACATGTGACTATTGTTATTGCCGATAAGCTAGTGGTTAAGCGGTTGAGGAAAGACTCGGTGTTCCTTCTGACCCAAGTTCGACTCCTACTCTCTCTATTATTTTCTGCGGCATCCAGGTGAAGGGCGAATACTGGTGGTGCTGGTTCGTATTGGATGGGAGGCGGGGTTTTACCGATTATTCCACTGTCGTGCCTTCGGGCGGGTGGAGGTCGGGTTTCCGCGCATTTGGAAGAGCCAAGGGGCTGGCGGCGGTTGAGTAGTCAACCTTGGCCACAGGGTCCGGTGTTACGATGGTTAGCACGTTGTTTCTTGCCGTTAAAAAAAACTATTGTTATTATTATTTTAATAAACAATCTAGAAAACATAAAGTACATCATCCTCATGATATCTTATACACTTTCCTTGCAGTTTCTTCGGTCGCCATCTATTCCGTGTAACAACTTCTGGAAAATTTCACACACAACTTCAATTTCGTTTCATTTCAGCATCAACTTGGAACATGCAGAATTCAAAGCTAGGACTACTCACGCGTAAAATCCATACCTATATAATCATACTCTTCGAATGATCATCATCATCTCTTATCAATTTGTTAATCTTTAAAAATCATGAACAAATCAAGCGATTACAAACGCGTCTTCGATCACTTGGATGAAGATGGCAATGGCATGATCTCTCCCTCAGAGTTGCAACGTTGTATCGGATTGATAGACCACGATGATGACATTTTAATCGAAGAGGTACAAGTTGTGATCGAATCGTTATATGGAAGTGAGGGACAATTAGGGTTTGAGGATTTTATTAGTTTAGTAGAAAGCGACAAGGAAGACGAGAAACTTGAGGATTTGAAAAAGGCTTTCAAAATGTATGAAATGGAGGGAACGCATTGCATCACTCCAAAGAGTTTGAAGCGGATGCTGAGTCGACTCGGTGAGTCAACTAGTGTTGATGAGTGTGTTGGGATGATTCGTCAGTTTGATCTTAATGGTGATGGAGTGCTTAGCTTTGATGAATTCAAAGCTATGATGCTTTGAATATTCCATGAATAACAAATTCAGATATTCTTTGTAAATTGATAATATCTATATGTATTTAACTTAGTTGAGTATTATGAATTTATGATGATAAGTATACAATTGCATTTGTTTTCTTGGTTAAAATAAGAGAAGAAAAACTCGTTGTTAAAATTGCGACTAGTCGGCGATTAATCGCTAATCGGCCAGTAACTGAGTAATTTTTCATTAGTCAGTCCATTAATCGCTAGTCAGCCTAGTCCGACCTAGTGGCCAGCCAAAACTCGGTGATTCTGGCCAAATTCCGGCAAAAAACATGTATATTCCGGCCAAATCCTCTAAATTCCGGCCAGTTTCCAACCAATACATGTGAATTCCAACAATTAATCAAAAAATGAGTTGAGTAAGAGTTAAAACCTAGCCACTTAAAATATTGACCTATAAAAATGTGTATATGTATACATAAAACTAAAAATTACATATAAAAAACCCGATCCGATTAATCCTTAGTAATCCCGAGTAGTCGCTAGTCCCCACCTCACCAGCCGACTAGCGACTAACGAGTTCTCCAACCTTGGAAAAACTTGAAGGAGTTCTTCATTTTTATTTTTCTTCCTAAACGGTTAAGTCACCAGCACCAAATTGGTTTCAAGAACTTACTTGGACGTGAATACCCTTTCATTTTTCTTTATATGCTTTTATAGGGTTTTGTCTCGACCACAAAATTATTTTGCACAAAAGTTATTCAGAGTTGTATCATATGGGAAATGATGAAACAATGGAGACATTTGGATTTATGCATGAAGTTAGAAACAAGCAACTATATTAAAGAAAGGTTAGATGGCCGTATTCCAAAGATGGTTGATGAAATGATGGAACATGCAAAGGCTTTCATTTGAGGGGAAAAGGTGTCCATAAATGAAATACTAGAGTAATTGCATGTTGAAAGCTACAAAACTCTTTGCATAGATTTGGGATATGAAAATATTATTATTTTGATTCCTTATTAATCTGTAATGTAAATAGTGTGAACCACATGGGTATGTAAAAGATAGATTGTTGAGCACCTTAAGTTGTTCATTGAGTTGGATGTTTAAAATTGTAAGTCATAAAAAACATATACTTAGGGTGTAAGGGGTGCTCCCCTGGAGAGGAGTAGAGTAGTCATCTTTCCACCTCAGCCAATCGTATTCTGCTATGTCAACTCTCGTCTTAACTCCCTATTTTGCACTCAAACAGCACTCCACCAAACAAATTTTTCTTTAAAAATGGTATGGATGAAAGTGTGATTGGTGGTAGAGAGTGTGATCCACCATTAACCCTCTTTCCCTCCTCTTCTCTTACGCGGTGACTCCTCCTCGGCCCTCGGGTGTTTGAGTTTGCCGCGCCAAATGTGGGGATGGCGGCGGTGTTACCGTGCGGTGAGCGGTCACTACAAGCCATCCCTGCAAAGCACCCCGTTCACCCTTACTCTCAACACATATCCCAACATGATGTAAATCACACATAACAAGTGACTATTGGTATCAGTTTCAAATTTTTATCCAAGATTGTCTCCTCACACAACCCATGTAATAGGTTTGAAGATACACGCCAAATTACTTGAAAATTAGGTACAAACCTAGATATAAACAGACCCATTGATCAGTGATTAAATGAGGATAGAATACAACACTTACCAAAGTTATTATGTATTCATGGTTTGTCCTGTAAATCTGTCTCATTCTAGGAAACTTTTCATTTTTTTTCGGTATACGAAGTTAAACTTTGATCAACTCTAATGTCTCTTTTTGGTACGTCTCTTAATACGAAAATTGGCATGTTCATCACCTAGAAGAACATCCATACAACCAACCAGAGAGCAGAGGCTGAATGAAAATGGTGTAAGGATATATATGGCCTCTGAATTTATATACAACAACTCAAAGTTTGCTTCAGCGCTTTCTAAAATACCGTCGTGATATACTAGCAACAAAAGAGGCGTGTTACAACCAGGGGCGGTTCTTTCCATGGGCCAAACGGGTCCCCGGCCCCTCCTGTTTTTTCGCTTCATACTATAAATTTTGTCGAAAATTTCCAAAAAAATATATGTAGTGTAAAATATTGGATTTTGAGAGTCCGGCCCCCCTAATTTTTACTAAAAACTAAGTTCAAGATTCGCCAATGGTTATAACTATTAGGGGAGGATTTCTTAATGACCTGTGATCCTCAATTATTATCCTGCTTGGTGATCCTTACTCCTGTGTCAGTTAGTGATCCTCAGAAGTGCTTCAGGATCATGGATCATCCTAAGGATCCTTATACTAATGATTGTCTACTTTGAATTCGATATTATTTTGCAGGAATACCAGCTTGGACTTAGTCTTGGTAACGTTCCTGAAGAATATTCCACGCTTATTCCGCACGTGCTTGACCATGGTGAACGTTATGGAGATCGTGGGGAGAAGGCATGAATTGCGGATAGTTAGTTATTTAGATATTTTACTAAATATAAAAGGGGTAGCGAGCTAATTAGACAACACTTGGCTATTTTTTGGCTACACACACTCGTACAACTGCACTCACCAGCTCTCGGCAAAATACTTAGCGTTTCTTCATACATTTCTACACAATACACTATAGTGATCCTTGTATTTAGCTCGCTATCATCCGAAGTTGTAAAAGAATTATTGTTTAATTTGAGTTGGTGATCGGTAGTTTCCATCACCCGAGGTTTTTTATGCTGGAGATCATACATTGATCAAGGGTTTTTTCCTCGTATAAATCTTTGTGTCTCCTGTGCAATTCATTTCATAGTGATCCTCATTGTTGTTTACCAATTCAAGCATCATACCCCATAACAAAGAGTTTGGTTGCATTATCCTTGTCTGATTTTTGACCAAAACAATAACATTACTAAGTTTGACCCATTAGGAGTCTTGTACAACTAAAATATAAGCTGACGCTGTGACTTAGATGCCTATTTTATACATTATACCAACAACCAAAATGAAGATGTCAAACCATTTGAACAATCTAATCAAAGACAAAAGAGGTAGGTGATTCACATGGTAGTGCAAAGGATAAAAGCAAAAAAGATAACAAAACGCGACAGAATCATAGACGAACAAGGAAATTACTTACTTTCCCACATTAAACTCTATACGCCCTAAGGTAAGCCCTATAATACTAACCACTGACATGACATTTGATTCATCAAATACGTGTTGACAAGGAACACTATTCGGATGCGATAATGAAATTTCCAACTCCAACGACATAAAAACGGTTAAGATCATGTAAACCAAGCCCCAACAATACCCCCGCAAGTTGTTGATTGCTGTCCCCATCATAATGAATCATTGTTGCCAGATCTCAACGAGGTAAGTATTTATTTACTTTTCTTCTATTCGGCGTTAAATTTACCATTACCTTTTATGTCACACCCTGTCTTTTGCGGAAGCGTATGTGTGTGACTTGATCAGTTTTCATTGCATTCGACCATAACAAACAACTACATGCATTAAATTAAGCGATGTTCATCCATACACACGTTTAAAACATTATAAAACATAAGTTGTTTAAGTTTCCAACCATCACAAGTATTTAGTTAAGTTACAAACCATCAAAGTTTCAAAGTTCCACAAAGGACTTGTTTTCAACAAAAGATAAGTTTCATAAGGCTTTGCATTCTATATCTCATCTAAGATGAGATATATAAACCAAACCCTCCAAACTGCGGATGACATCGAGACTTGAAAACCCAAAAACTTGTAGACAACGCTGCACCAGATCCATTTATCTTCCTGAAATACATGTAAGTTGAAAAATCAACAAAAGTTGAGCGAGTTCATGTGTTTATGTGTATGTGCACTAAATGAATCTCAAAAACGTTTGAAAGTTCAGTTTGTAAGTAGGTATGTAAAGAGTCTATGAACATGTTGATCATTAATGTTTTGCAAGGACATTAATATATGTGACGACATAGGAGGTACTCAACCCGAGTAGACGATTTTCAGTGTCAATTCACCTCGACTGGGACACGACAACACTTTAAGTGATCACCCATGGACCGTGAGTGGGGCTCGCCCATACCCATTAGATCTAACCTTTGTTTCGTGGTCCTCAAAAGGATTAATGGCACCTCAATTAAAGCCTATGCTCACATGATCTAATAGTTCATTCCCTAGCTTAATCATACCCTTTGTTGACATGTATTTCCCCCTGAAAGTTGTAAACCGAAAACGTTAAAAGAAAAAGGGGGACATGAACTCACTGGTTTGCGTCCGTAGTCGTGCACTCTCAAAGTTGAAGTCCGCGAGTCGTGTCACTACCTACACATGTGCTATGTTTTATTAGACACATCGGTCGTGTAACGACTCTTAGTCTTAATTATTTATTAAGACTTGTTTTGGAATTTTGTATACTTTGAGTTACACTTTCGGTGTATGATGTGTATATAATTCTTATAATTATATATAATCTTAAATGTATTACATTAGTTAAAATAATTATAGTTTAACTTATGTTATTTTCATGCAAATATTCGGGGGTTTTATTAAAAATATTATATTTTTAACTCGTTTTGTCATATGGTTCTCATATCCGTATTTTCAAGTATAGGTATACTTGTATTATGAACATGCTAAGTATGTCACTTTGTATTCTCATGCTTGTGTATAATACTTGTTTGAGGGTATTTTACCAAATGTTGGTAGTGTATGTTGGTATGTATTTGTATGTATAGAAACACGTATTTTCTTGTATTTATTAAGTATTTCATACTTAATATATTTAATTTTTCCGGAATATTGTTTCCACTAAAAATCAATATTCTTGTATTCTTAAAATATATATATTTGAAGATAATTTTTATAGAAAAATATCTATATTTTGGCCTTGGTAAAATATATATATATTCACTTATATCTTAAAAATAATTTATTTTTAAGACCAAGTTAGAAAAACATAATTTTTGTTTCCACTAAAATAATATATTTTTAAAGTGTTTATGAAAATATCTATTTTCTTGTACTCAAAATAATATATTTTCAAGTTGACAAAATATGATGTATTTTTAAGATAATTGTAAAAATTCATACTTTGTCGTTTGTTCGGTTTAGGAAATACCGTTCACTAAGTTTGTCATGATACGAATTAATTTCCGGAGTATTTATACAATTTGTCCAACGTGTCCATTGTCTGAATTGTCCAATATTTGTGTGTAAGTTATATATTTATTTTCTTGTAATTTGTGTAATTCTTTAAACTACGATTTCTGGTGTTTGTGTGGTATATTATTTTCAAGTTCCTAATATTAGTGTTATGGGTCATTTTCTGAGCGTACATATCTTGATCAATATACTGCTTTTAATTGTTTATTTGTGACCAGGATACTGGACGGGGATATTGCTAACATCCTGGGCGATATCCTGGGGTTGATTGAATTAACCACGTGCAGGTTAAAGGCTGGGGTTTGCTAACGGTCAGATGGACTTCATCTCCTCAAGACTCGGGCATGTTTGTTATGGGAGAGACGTTGAACCCGAAAGACTAGGTCTACAACGTTCGAGTGAGGAATATTCGCTGGATCCCGGTTATTTAGGATAGTTTGTTATATTTGTTTTACTATAAATAGATGGGGGCGGATCAGATTAAGGCACGCAACTTTCACATTTTCAAACACTTCCTCTCTAGCTCTCTGCAAACACTACACACAAACACTTGTATTCAAATCACATTGTAACACCTAGTTGATTCGCTCTACATCCTGCACTGTATCCTAATATTTGAAGCAATAGAAGAACAAGGCAGCTGCGATTGTCAGCTCCCGAGGTTTTGTGCCGGCGATCTAGATTGATCAAGGGCTTTCCTCGTACATCACGTGTCAACCTTTACTTTTCTGCTCATTGTTTGATCACAGATACAGCTCTATATCTTGAGCCGTATCCTGAAATTGTTTTTATAACTAACTTGGTTAACATATTTTTCACACATTTTTAGCACACTACCTCACTTAACTAATTTGATAACTAAATTGCTTCGGTAATTTTTGACCAAAACAATTTGGCGCCCACCGTGGGGCAAGTGGTGCTATTTTTGCTAAAAACTTTAGTAAAATCATTATTCGGTTTTCTTTTGTCAAAACTTTTTTCTAAGTTATTTTTAATGGCTTCGAGATCAAACATGAGCTCCTCCACAATGTCCGCTACGACTTGTGCTACTACCGGTTCGGTGCTTCCACCACCTCCTCCAAGGATGCCAGTTTCTTCACAACTTCAGGATGTTATCCCTACTCGGAGTGTTCAGGGATCTGCTCCCGTTTTAGCCTCTAATGATGAAATTCTAACTTTATTTGGAAGTGTGCAGGAACAAATGAGGCAGCAATAGGAAACTAACCAAATGCTGTTAAGAGAAATACAACTCTTAAAAGCTAGCTCGAGTAGACCTGCTGAAGAAACTGTCACTCCTATACAGCCCAGGGCTTTGAACTTCAGTTCCGCAGTTTACACTGAGGATAACAGGGGGAATATCGTCCCAAGCCATTCTCAGAATCATACCCCTGAGATACCTTCCTCGGTCAGGATGTCGACTGTGAGGAGTTCAGGATATGCTTCAGGATATGGCCAAAATCCTCAGATCAGTAATGTGTCAAATAATAATATTCTTGCTACTAACAACAATGGGTCTTTGCAGGATGCAGGTATGACGTCAACATTTACCAGGGAGCTCCAGAAATTGAAGGACATGATATCCAGTGTACCTGGAGTGGTCCAGCCAATTCCGGAAGTATCCCAAGACAGCCACAGGATATCCCGCTTTGCGTATCCTATCTGTGATGCTGAAATCCCAAAAAGATTTCAGACTCCCAACATGAAACTGTATGACGGGACTACGGATCCTGAAGAGCATATTGCCCAGTATAGGGAACGGATGGAAATCAATCCTATCCCTCCAGATCTCAAGGAAGCATGCTTATGCAATGGATTCGGTTCTACCTTGACAGGATCAGCCTTAAAATGGCTGTTAAACGTCCCTCCTCACTCAATTACTTCATTTGCTCATTTGGTTAATTTATTTAACAATCAATTTTCTTGTAGTCGGAGTTTTGAGAAACTAACCAGTGACCTTTACAGGATAACTCAAGGATCTCAGGAATCCTTGAGGGATTATGTGAACAAGTTCAGTCGAGAATCCTTGGATATCCCACATCTTGATGTTGCAACAGCTGTGCAAGCTTTTAAGATGGGGTTACAAAAGGATTCTCAGTTTTATCAGGATCTTGTAATGAATCCCTGCAGGAATCTCGACGAAGCTCGTAACAGGGCTTTGAGATATATCCGTTTGGAAGATGACAAGAAGATGCAAGAGAGGATGAATTCTACCTCAACCTACGAATCAACCAACAGGAAATCAGAATCCTCATATAAGCCATATCGCTCCAAGCCATATGGCAGAAATGATAACAAGAAAGTGAATGCTGTTGAAGACGAGGATCCTGAAGAATATCCTGACTTATCTGAATACTGCTTTTCTGTTAATATACCTGAGTTAATGTATGCTATGCAGGGTTTAGGGGACAAAGCTAGGTGGCCTCAAAAGAACCAGCAGAAAGCTGATTGGAAGGATAAATCCAAATGGTGTGCCTTCCATGAAGACTTCGGACATATGACCGAGGATTGCATTGCTTTAAGGAAAGAAATAAGTTACCTGTTAAGCAAAGGGTATCTGAAGGACTTGCTGGGAAGAAAGAAGAATAAAGGGCAGGATCCCGAGAAGGATCCTGAACGAGCAGCATCACCCCCAGCAGATGCCAAGATAATTAACTTTATTTCAGGAGGATCCGACATTTGTGGGACTTCGTATTCGGCGGCTAAGAGACATGCAAAGGAAGCTAAGAGTGAAAGGGGAGACAAACCAGTCAGGATGACTACCCTCACAACTGATAAAGTGATCACTTTCGATAGTGATGACAGGGATACTGTTCAGGATCCTCACCATGATGCTTTGGTAATAACATTATATGTGGCTAACCATTTTGTACGCAGGATATTGGTGGACAACGGTAGTTCTGTCACTATAATTCAGCTGGAAACATTGAAAAGGATGAATGTATCTCCGATGGACATTACTTCGAAGTCCACTGTGCTCGTTGGTTTCAGTGGAGAAGCTAGAAATACTGTAGGAGAGATAAAGTTACCAGTATATGTTGAAGGGGTCAACTAGATACAACGCTTCTGTGTGATGGACTCCTTATCCTGCTATAACATCATACTAGGCAGGTCGTGGATCCATGACATGAAGGCTGTGCCTTCGACTTATCACCAATGCATCAAGATTCCAACCCCTTGGGGGGTCGTCAAAGTTGATAGTGATTAGCAGGAGGTGAAGGATTGCTACACATCCTCGATGAAATCCTCGACCAAGCCTAATCCAGCATAGCAATTAAAGATGCGGGCCCGGGATACCTTGGAAGCTTCGGAGCAGGATGTGAAGAAAGTTCTCCTGGATCAGGATAATCCTGATATCTCGGTGCTCGTCGGAACCAATATCCCTCGGGATATTGAAGAACAATTAACTGACTTTTTGAAGTGCAGGATGTCAACGTTTGCATGGAAGCATGAGGATATGACAGGTATATCCAAAGACATTATTACTCACAAGCTTGGAATTGACAGGTCGTTCAAGCCTGTTCAGCAAAAAAGAAGGAAGTTTGCTCCTGAGCGAAATATAATCATCCAAGAGGAAGTTGAAAGATTGTTAAAGTCCAAAATGATCAGAGAAGTCAAGTTCCCAAGATGGTTGGCAAATGTGGTCGTAGTGCAGAAAAAAATGGGAAATGGAGAGTCTGTGTAGATTACACAGACTTGAATAAGGCTTGTCCTAAAGACCCATTCCCCCTTCCTCATATCGATGCAATGGTGGATGCTACTGCTGGGCATGAGATGTTAACGTTCATGGACGCATCCTCAGGATTTCAGCAGATTCAAATGGAGCCTTCGGACCAGGAGGATACTGCTTTCATGACACCAACAGGTATTTATTGCTATACTGCTATGCCTTTCGGTTTGAAAAATGCAGGTGCAACATACCAGAGATTGGTGAACATGATGTTCAAAGATAAGCTGGGGGACACCATGGAGGTATATATTGACGATATGGTGGTGAAATCTAAAAAGGCTGAGGATCACCTCCAGGATATCAAGGGAGCATTTGATATCCTGGATCAGTATAACATGAAGCTGAATCCTGCTAAGTGCCATTTCGGAGTGGGGGCAGGAAAGTTTCTAGGATATATGGTGACGAAAAGGGGGATAGAGGCAAGCCCGAAGCAGATTAAAGCTATCCTGGATATAAAATCACCCTCGAATATGAAGGATGTTCAACGGTTAACAGGCCGAGTAGCAGCATTGAACAGATTTATTTCAAGATCCTCGGAAAAATGCAAGGAATTCTATGATATCCTCAAGAAGAATAAGAAGTTCGAATGGGGAGCAAAGCATGAAGCAGCCTTGCAGGATTTGAAGCGATATCTCTCGACTGCACCTCTATTGATGAAGCCTGAAAATGGTGAACCACTATCCCTATACCTCGCTGTATCAGGGAATGCTGTAAGTGCCGTTCTTATAAAAGACAATGAAGGTCAGCAATATCCTGTCTATTATGTTAGTAAAAGTCTACTAGATGCTGAAACTAGATATTCTCATTTAGAAAAATTGATATTAGCCCTAGTTATGGCATCGACAAAGCTTAGACATTATTTTGAGACACATAGGATCCATGTTAAAACCAATTATCCTGTTAAAAACGTGCTTAGGAAACCGGAGATGTCAGGTGTTTTGGTCAAAAATCACACAAGGATAATGCAACCAAATCTGATTTTGTGAGGAATGATGCTTGGTTAATTGAATGAACGACAAGTGTATGAAATCAACGATGAACACCGAGATTTATACGAGGAAAAAGCCCTTGATCTTTAGAAGATCTCCGGCATAAAAAACCTCGGGTGATGGAAACTACCGATCACCAAATATATTGCTGAAACAATAGTGATCCTTGTACAACTTCGGAAGAAAACAAGCTCGATACAATGAATTTCTAGTGAAAGTGTGTGTTTTTTGCTAAGTGTTTGCAGAGAATTCGTGTATTGTGTGTATTTTCTGTGGTGTGCACGACTTATGCCTCTAATGAGCTTGTTTCCCCTTAAAAAGATAAGAAAAAACAACTAACTAACTTCCCGAAAAAGGTGGAAGTCACCCATGACCACCACTAACGGTTATCTCCTCAATATGCACGTGCCTAAAAGCATATTCCACGAGATTCCAGCAAAGAAGTGCTCCACTACGTCCATTACCTGCATTTACACATTAAAAACGTGCAAAACATAAGTTCTGTTAAGGATCCTGATCCTCAGACTCGTGATCCTCAGACGCGTGATCCTCAGACTCTGGATCCTCAGACTCTGGATCCTCTGACTCTGGATCCTCAGACTGTCTGCATCATCCATTAAGGATCCGTGATCCATGCCTAGTCTCAGGATAGATGATCCTTAGCATAAAATTCATGCCCTAACAATTGCCCCCAATATGGCAGTTGTGATAAGGATTCACAGCTGTCATATTTCCGTCAGAAGCGGACTAGCCGTTGCTGCTGGTAACTAGTTGTTACACTGCCTGTCGTCACTGATAAGACCTGCTATAATCATCATTGCAGAATATAGAGTTAGAGATAACTCCTCAAGTGCCTTTACAGATAAGAAGATCCTTCCGTTCGTGGAGAATGAATCCTTCTACACAGTTTGCTATTAACCTTCCTGCACTTTAATTTCTGCATAGACACTTTAACTGTTAGATAGCCTTATCCGGCCTGGGTGGATGGTCCACGATTTTGCTGGTGAAATCCAGGCCAGATGATTTTGATACATAATGAATAGGTAATAACATTAAACTTTTTTAGCTACATCTATAGTTGTTTCTTCCCTTTTTATTTTTCATGTATGCTTTCTATTTTCAAAAATATCATCACCAAACAACTGGAAAGTTATTGAAAATCTGATGATAATGTAAAACTTTTAACAGAAAACTTGAAGTGTTCGAACAAATGTGGATCAATGATCCCTAACCAAAAAGGATAAGAGACAACTTACAGCTTAGAAAAAGTTAGAATATAACATACCAGAGAATCCAAGTTGGGATTCTATATCATTGTAAATTATTGCTAAATAAGCAAACTATGAAAAGTAAAGCTTCTAGGATCAAGGATCCTTATCGTCAGAACTTGTATAACTTTAGACAGTAGTTTCTAGGGTGAAGGATCAGGGATCCTTGAACAATAGGCAGGATAATGGGTGGTGGATGGATCCTCTGTTTGGGGGATGAAGCCACTCGTTATCCTTCCGTCTTTTATTTTCTGCACTACAAAGACCCGTAAACAATGGACACCCTTTGCCAACCCATGTGGACGGGCCACATTTTGCTGGTAGAAACGTGGGTTAGCAATTTTGACAACCGTAAATAGTTTAACCTTTTGTGAATAAAATAACTTGAACTTTTTGGCTTATTTTGTGTTGATATCCTTGTTAATATCTTACTTTCCAACTGTTGTAATGTTCATTCTGTTTATACTTATCAAGCCTTGAAAAATTAAAAAAGATATCCAAAAAGTTTAGGATATGATCAAGGATCACATATCCCATAACCGATAAGTTCTAAAAAGTGATATAGTTTAAGAATCACAAGTTCAGTTGTCAAGTATAAGGGTTATTCAAATGAATAATGAATAAAATCAAAATAGTTAAGGATCATACCTAAGAATCCAAGTTAGGATCCTAACCTTTATCATTATAAACAGGATAACCATAAGACAAACCTTAATGGAAGGTAAGGATCAAGGATCCTTGGTCGTTTGTCTCCAAAAACATGAAATAGGATACACCTTGGGACTAAGCCAATATAAGATAAGAGTTAGTAACTGGGGACAAGCCCAACAAACTGGGGACAAGCCCAAATAAACTGGGGACAAGCCCAAATAAACGGATGTAAACTGGGGTCAAGCCCATATAAACGGATGTAAACTGGGGTCAAGCCCATATAAACGGATGTAAACTGGAGTATGGCCCTCACTGGCGACTATCCAAACTTGAGCGACATGAAAATGCCGAAACCTTAGCTAACGTGAAAACGTTAGAAACCTTAGGAATGGATGTATGGTACGTCTACCATTATACGTAGGATCCTGGGTACAGCCAGTACAATGAAATTGTCAGCCCCTAAAACGAGTACTGGTCGCACTGCCTTGAACTGCACCAGGATCATCGTGCGCTACTGGCGAAACTGGGGACAGGCCCAAACTGGGGACAAGCCCAAAACTTTGGAGAGTTGGCCAACCACTTTGATCTTCTGTAAAATGATAACAACTCTGCAAAAGCTTAAACTTTGTGAAAATAGATGTTAACTGATTAACATCTTTAACTTATGATAAGTAATAAGTATAAAATGAATGAAAATGAAAATGAAAGTAATGTGTTACCAAATGTAGAATCATATATCCTTTGAGGATCCTGGATCCTTAATCAGAATACCGGTATCGCTGAGGATCCCTGATCCTTCTTACTTAGTATTTTTTGAGATGAACAGCATTCCAAGCTCTTGGTAGGAGATCATCATCCATTGTTAACAAGTGATATGCCCCCTTTCCTGATTCAGCTTCAATTAGATAGGGGTCTTCCCACTTTGGAGCTAGCTTGCCATCAGAAGGATTTGTAGTGTTCTGGAATGCTTTTCTTAGCACAAAATCACCAACTTGAAATCTTCTAATCCTGACATTCTTGTTGTATGCTCCAGCCATTCTTTGTTGATAACTGGCCATTTCCTTTTTTCTGACTTTGAGCAAAAGCTTCTTCTTAGGAAGCAGATGTTATGTTGGTTGGTGTAGAATAGTACTGTGTCTTTGACAAGCATCACACTTCTTTGCATAATCCACAACATCCTTCTTCGTGGTAGGCCTATAGTATGTTGTTCTAAGGATCCTTGAGAATAGTGCTCTGCCCCCAGTGTAGTTTCCACAGTCTCCTTGACTTTGAAAGCTTTAGGATTTTGTCCTGTAGGGATCTCTCCATGTTGTATATATCTTAGGATTGGAAGGATCCAAGATCCTGAATTCGACTGTGCAAGATCACCAGGTATGATTGCAGAATCCTCCACTATCTCCATGGCTACGTGATCCTCAATTGCAGGAGTTAAAACATGGGTGATGAGTATTTTTCACATCTTCTGGCATCTTTAGGAATGATCCAAGGTTAGTTAAAGCGTCAGCTTCTGCATTTTTCACTGAAAAAAGCAAAAGAATCTGCCAGTTTCCTGACTCATGATTAGTGGTTTGGAATTCCATGCAGTGGATTGGGGTATAATGTCCCCCTGTGGCGATTTTGGTAGTGTGCCTTGTCAAGTTCCTTTAACATTTGAAGCTCCATCCGTGAAGAGTGTCTAAGGATCCTTGGTCTTCTCAAGTTGTTGAACTTTTAATTCAGCTTCCCTTTGTAGATCACTACTGAAATCAGCCACAAAGTCAAGTAAAGCTTGGGACTTCATTGCCCATTTTGCCATTCTACCTGACATTTGAAGTTTCCTGAGAACATTCTTGATAGCAAGGTTAGTTTTCACAATAATGGTATGAGTTTTTAAATAATGTCTATGTTTAGCAGAAGCCATAATTAAATCAAGAATTAACTTCTCTAAATGAGAGTACCTGGCCTCAGCATCAAGTAGAATATTACTTACATAGTATACCAGATGTTGAGAGCCTTCATGATCCTTAACTAGGATCACACTTACTGCTTTAGCTGAAATAGCTAAGTATAAGGATAACGATTCTCCATTTTCTGGTTTCATCAGGGCTGGTGCTCTTCTTGGATAATGGCATTCTTTCGAGTGCAAACTTTCTCCTGTCATATCTTCATGTTTCCAAGCGAAGGTAGACTTTCTTCTTTTCAAGAAGGATATTAAATCCTGCTCAATACTATCTAGGATCCCGGATCCTATAAAAATTTTGGATTCAGGATCCTCTGGGTTCAACAGAATTTCCTTGACGTCTTGCTCCTTGGAGGTTGGCTTCAATGAAGAAGTGTAACAGTTCTTTGCCTCCTGCTGATCACTTTCTATCTTCACCACATCCCATAGAGTTGGGAGCTTGACACATTGATGATATGTTGAGGGGACTGCCTTCATATCATGTATCCATGGCCTGCCAAGGATAACATTATAGCAGGATAAGCAATCTATGACACAAAATTTTTGAAAAGAATTAACTCCCTCTATGTAAATAGGAAGTTTGATGTCCCCCAATGTAATCTTTGTCTCCCCACTGAATCCCACAAGGACAAATGATCTTTGGACAATATCGGATTCAAGGATGTCCATTCTATTGAGGACATCCAACTGGATTATGTTCACTAAGCTTTCCGATCAATGAGAATCCTGCGAACAAAATGGTTAGATACAAATAATGTAATAACTACACCGTCGTGATGAGGATCCTGAATGTCCGCACAGTTATCCTCATCATATGATATCACTTTCTGCTGGGTAAGGAGGGAGGTCCGAACAGGTCTGCCCCCATTCTCCATCTTTGTTTCCTTTGCACGTCTCTTAGCTGCTGAGAACCTCCGGAGATGAAATGGATGATTTGAGCATCGGATGGTGGAGGAGGAGCTTTTTCAGGAACTTTCTCAGGATACTTGATCCTTGACTTTTTCCTTCCTAGCAATTCCTTCAAGTATCCTTTGCTCAAAAGATAACCTATCTCCTTCCTTAATGCTATGCACTCATCTGTGAGATGACCAAAATCCCCATGGTAAGCACAGCATTTCGATTCGTCTTTGGTGGCAGGCGGTTTGTCATTCTTCCTTGGCCACCTAACCTTGTCACCTAAACTCTGCATAGAAAGGATTAGTTCATTATTATTAGCAGGAAAACAATATTCAGAAATAGGAGGATAATCCTCATCATCTTCCTCTTGTTCCACAGCATGCACATTCTGGTTGTCATGCTTGGAGTATTGCTTGGATCAGTTATCCTTGAGATAGGATCTTTATTTGTCTTGCTTTGAGGATCCTGACAATCTCTCGTGGATCCTTTTGTCATCCTCTAAACGGATGAACCTAAGGGCCCTGTTTCTTTCCTCATCTAAGTTCCTGCAAGGGGTCATGATAAGATCATCATAGAACATTGAATCCCTAAGCAAACCCATTTTAAAGGCTTCTAGAGCTGTAGCAATATCTAAGTTAGGGATTTCTAAGGATTCTTTACTGAATTTAATTATGTAATCTCTAAGTGATTCATTATGACCTTGAGTTACCCTATATAAATCACTAGTTAATCGTTCAAATCTCCTACTGCATGAGAATTGGCTATTAAACAAATTAACTAGATTAGCAAATGAAGTAATAGAGTAAGGAGGAAGACTTAGCAGCCATTTTAACGTTGATCCGGTAAGTGTGGATCCAAAGCCCTTGCACAAGCAACCAGATTTGATGTCTGAAACCTCTTCGGTATCTCTCCTGAATGATTCAAATTTGGAATTCTAGAGGTGAATCCATGTTGGCGGGATTCTGGCATAACCGAGGGACCAGAGGAAGCAATGGTCTGCATTGGTATGAAGTCCCCTAGATAAACATCTGAACTTCCGGGTTGCACACTCCTTAAGTATCCTTGATCCTGGAAGATGTTGGATCCTTGAAGTGCTGTGAATGTAGGTCTTGGAGGATAATCCATAGATCCAGAAACCTGAGATGAAGATCCTTGAACCTGGAAGGAGGAACCTTGAACCTGAGAGGATCCTTGAACCTGAGAGGATCCTTGAACCGGAGAGGATCCTTGAACCGGAGAGGATCCTTGAACCTGAGAGGATCCTTGAACCTGTGAGGATCCTTGAACCTGAGAGGATCCTTGAACCTGAGAGGAGAAACCTTGAACCTGAGAGGATCCTTGAACCTGAGAGGATCCTTGAACCTGAGAGGAGAAACCTTGAACCTGAGAGGATCCTTGAACCTGAGAGGATCCTTGAACCTGAGAGGATCCTTGAACCTGAGAGGAGGATCCCTGAATTGGCTGCGTCCCCATGCATCCTCCTAAACTGGTGAAGAATCCCTGATGCTGAAATGAGGATCCTGAAGGCTGGAAAGAGGATCCTCGAGCCTGAGACATTACCGATGATCCAGAACGCATTCCTATTGATGCACCCTGGTATTGGACATCTGGAGCTGCAAAGTGCTGGGAAGTTATGACCGGAGTGTCGAAATTCAGCGACCTCGACATCAAAGGGTAGTGATCCTCTGCTGATTTTATCAATTTCGCGAAGGATCCTGCCATTGGTTTTGACCTGCTGCTGCATGTGATTCTTCATCTGCACAATCAAAGCATAAAAATCACTGTTAGTAAGTGTAGAGGAAGAAACAACAGTTGGTTTTGTGAAAACGGGGGTTGTCTTCTTTGGAGAATTCTCAGCATTCTTCTGGAATGCAAGGGGGAGATGATGCAAAGGCGGAATGCCCTGTGAAAAAGTGACCGCCGGCATAGAACTTGGAGTAGTTTTCTCTGAGAAGCCATGTGGTTGAAGGTAATGAACCGAAATGAATGAAATGAACAAAATTTCTCAGAATTGAAGCATCAATTGCCCCACGGTGGGCGCCAAACTGTTTTGGTCAAAAATCACACAAGGATAATGCAACCAAATCTGATTTTGTGAGGAATGATGCTTGGTTAATTGAATGAATGACAAGTGTATGAAATCAACGATGAACACCGAGATTTATACGAGGAAAAAGCCCTTGATCTTTAGAAGATCTCCGGCATAAAAAACCTCGGGTGATGGAAACTACCGATCACCAAATATATTGCTGAAACAATAGTGATCCTTGTACAACTTCGGAAGAAAACAAGCTCGATACAATGAATTTCTAGTGAAAGTGTGTGTTTTTTGCTAAGTGTTTGCAGAGAATTCGTGTATTGTGTGTATTTTCTGTGGTGTGCACGACTTATGCCTCTAATGAGCTTGTTTCCCCTTAAAAAGATAAGAAAAAACAACTAACTAACTTCCCGAAAAAGGTGGAAGTCACCCATGACCACCACTAACGGTTATCTCCTCAATATGCACGTGCCTAAAAGTATATTCCAAGAGATTCCAGCAAAGAAGTGCTCCACTACGTCCATTACCTGCATTTACACATTAAAAACGTGCAAAACATAAGTTCTGTTAAGGTCCTGATCCTCAGACTCGTGATCCTCAGACGCGTGATCCTCAGACTCGTGATCCTCAGACTCTGGATCCTCTGACTCTGGATCCTCAGACTGTCTGCATCATCCATTAAAGATCCGTGATCCATGCCTAGTCTCAGGATAGATGATCCTTAGCATAAAATTCATGCCCTAACATCAGGTAGGATGGCCAAGTGGTCAGTGAAATTGAGTGCTTATGACTTAGTATATGAACCTAGAAATGCCATAAAGTCTCAGGCTTTAGCTAACTTTGTGGCTGATTTCAGTAGTGACATTCAAAATGAAGTAGATTTAGAAGTACAGCAGCTAAGAGAAAACTTAGAATGTTGGACATTATATACTGATGGTGCATCCAATGTAAGAGGTGTAGGTTTAGGTATACTACTAAAATAGCCACAGGGGGACATATTACCCCAGGCTATTAGGTGTGAATTTCCTGCTACTAATAATGAGGCAGAATATGAAGCTTTAATTGCAGGATTAGAGTTGGCTAAGAATATGAATATCAAAAATTTGCAAGTGTATGTTGACTCCTTGTTAATCACTAATCATTTTAATGGGAGCTATGCAGTTAAAGGAGAGAAGTTAATCGGGTATCTCGAAATTCTTAAAAAATTAGCAGGATATTTCGATACTTTTACACTTGAACAGGTACCAAGAGAAGACAATGCTGAAGCTGATGCCTTGGCAAATCTAGGATCATCGGTCAGGATACCGGAAGGAACCCGGATACCAATATTACATATCCTATATCCTGCGACGAATCCTCAGGATAAGGAAGTAATATGTATTCAGGATCCTGATGATGGCTATCTTGAGGAGGATCCTAAGTCCTGGATAGCTCCAATCATGAGATATCTAAAGCAAGGATACATCCCAAAGAATGAGAATCCTAAAGCCTTTAGGATGAAGGTATCACGATTCACTATTATAAATGATGTTTTGTATAAGAAATCTCTTGCAGGACCATATCTGAGGTGCTTGCAGGATCCTGAAACCAAGGAAGTACTTCAGGATATACATGAAGGGGATTGTGGTAACCATACTGGGGGCAGGTCATTGTTATGGGTGAAATTCTGAGCCCATATCCTAGAAAATATCTTGATCTATATCTTGTTTATGTAGTATCTGTTTACATCCGGGATGCTGATTCAGGATATTGGTAACATCCTGAATGGTATCCTCGGGATTACTAATGGATTATGTGCAGGTACGTGGGTTAGAAGCTAGCAACGTTCACAAGACTTATTCCGCGGAAGACTCGGTCCAAGTCGTTCAAATGAAGACGTTGAAGCCGTATTACTCGGTCCATAACGTTCATAATGGAATATTCGGAGTAGCCCATATTTGTAGGGATTATTGTTTGTAATTCATTACTATAAATAGGTGGGTATATCAGATCAACTAGGACATCACAATCACACTCGCTACACTTTAACACTTGCTCTCGAGCAATTCTTATTTTCATACAAAGGCATTGTAACACTTAGCGATCTGGTCTATATCCTGCACTGTATCCTGAAGTTTAAAGCAATAAGAAGAACAAGGCAGCTGCGATTTTCAGCTCCCGAGGTTTTATGTCGGTGATCTAAATTGATCAAGGGCTTTCCTCGTACATCTCGTGTCTTTTCCTTTACTTTTTGCTTATCGTTTGCTCATTGTTTGATCGCAGATACAGCTCAATATCCTGAGCCGTATCTTGAATATTGATTTTCTAAATAACTCAGCAAGCATATTTTCTATACACTTTCCAGCACACTACCTCACTTTACTAATTTGATCACTAAATTGCTTCGGTAATTTTTGACCAAAACAATTTGGCGCCCACCGTGGGGCAAGTGGTGCTCTCTTTACTAAAAATTTTTGTCAAATCGCTAATCGGTTTTCTATTTTCAAAACTTTTTGCCACATTGTCCATAATGGCCTCAAGATCAAACATGAGTTCCTCTACTGTGTCTGTTGTGACTTCTGCTACTACCGGTTCGGTGCTTCCACCACCTCCTCCAAGGATGCCAGCCTCTACACCATCTCAAGATGTTATCCCTACTCGGAGTGTCCAGGGATCTGCTCCCGTTTTAGCTTCTAACGATGAAATTTTAACCTTATTTGGAAGTGTGCAGGAATAAATGAGGCAGCAACAGGAAACGAACCAAATGCTTTTAAGGGAAATACAACTCCTGAAGTCCGGCTCGAGCAGATCTGCTGAGGATATTGTCACTCCATTACACCCCAGAACTTTGAACTTCAGTTCGGCTGTGTATACTGAGGATAACAGGGGGAATATTGTGCCCAGCCTTCCTCAGAATCATACTCCTGAAATACCCTCCTCGGTCAGGATGTCGACCATAAGGAGCTCAGGATATGCTTCAGGATATGGGCAAAATCCTCCCACGGGTAACGTGTCAAATAATAATAATACTCATGCTACTAACAATAGTGGATCTTTACAGGATACAGGTGTGACATCAGCACTTACTAGGGAACTTCAGAAGTTGAAGGACATGATATCAAGTGTACCCGGGGTGGTCCAGCCAATCCCGGAAGTGTCTCAAGACAGCCACAAGATATCTCGTTTTGCATATCCTATCTGTGATGCTGAGATCCCAAAGAGGTTCCAAACCCCCAACATGAAGCTTTACGACGGAACAACGGATCCTGAAGAGCATATTGCTCAGCATAGGGAAAGGATGGAGATTAACCCTATCCCTCCGGATCTCAAGGAAGCATGCTTGTGCAAGGGTTTTGGTTCAACCTTGACAGGACCAGCTTTGAAATGGCTCTTGAATGTTCCTCCACATTCGATTACATCTTTTGCTCACTTAGTAAATTTATTTAATAGTCAGTTTTCTTGTAGTAGAAGCTTTGAAAAATTAACAAGTGATCTCTACAGGATAACACAAGGGCCTCAGGAATCCCTTAGGGATTATGTGAACAAGTTCAGCCGGGAATCACTAGACATTCCTCATCTTGATGTTGCAACAGCTGTGCAAGCTTTCAAGATGGGGCTGCAAAAGGATTCTCAATTTTATCAAGACCTTGTAATGAACCCATGCAGGAACTTGGACGAAGCTCGGAACAGGGCCCTAAGATACATTCGGTTGGAGGATGACAGAAAGATGCAAGAAAGGATGAACTCATCCAACACTTATGAGTCAACTAACAGGAAGTCAGAATCCTCATTCAAGTCATATCGGCCTAAGCCATATGGCAGAAATGAGAACAAGAGAGTGAATGCTGTCGAAGATGAGGATCCTGAAGAGTATCCTGAATTATCTGAATATTGCTTTTCTGTTAACATTCCTGAATTGATGTATGCCATGCAGGGTCTAGGGGACAAGGCAAGATGGCCTCGAAAGAATCAACAAAAAGCAGATTGGAAAGACAAATCAAAATGGTGTGCTTTCCACGAAGATTTCGGACATATGACTGAGGATTGCATCGCTCTAAGGAAAGAAATAAGCTATCTTCTAAGCAAGGGATATTTGAAGGATCTCTTAGGAAGAAAGAAGAATAAGGGTCAGGATACTGAGAAGGATCCTGAGCGAGCAGCATCACCTCCCGCGGATGCCAAGATAATCAACTTCATTTCGGGAGGATCCGACATTTGTGGGACTTCGTATTCGGCAGCAAAGAGACATGCAAAAGAAGCTAAGGCCGAAAGGGGAGACAAACCTGTCAGGATGACTACACTCACAACTGACAAAGTGATCACATTTGATGCCGATGACAGGGATACTGTCCAGGATCCTCACCATGATGCTCTGGTAATAATGTTATATGTGGCTAACCATTTTGTACGCAGGATATTGGTTGATAATGGCAGCTCCGTCAACATAATCCAACTAGAGACGCTTAAAAGAATGAATGTATCTCCAATGGATATCACTTCAAAGTCTACCGTGCTTGTTGGGTTCAGTGGAGAGGCTAGAAACACAGTGGGAGAGATAAAGTTGCCAGTGTACGTTGAAGGAGTCAACTCGATACAACGTTTCTGTGTGATGGACTCTCTATCCTGCTATAACATTATACTGGGAAGACCGTGGATTCACGATATGAAGGCCGTGCCATCAACATATCACCAATGCATCAAGATACCTACCCCTTGGGGAGTTGTTAAAGTTGATAGTGATCAGCAAGAGGCGAAAGAATGTTACTCATCCTCGATGAAATCCTCAACCAAACCTAGTGCAGCATAGCAATTAAAGACGCGGGCCCAGGATATCGTGGAGGATCCGGAGCAGGATGTGAAGAAAGTTATCCTAGACCAGGATAATCCCGATATTTCGGTGCTCGTGGGAACCAATATCCCTCAGGATATTGAAGAACAATTAATTAACTTTTTAAAATGCAGGATGTCAACGTTTGCATGGAAGCATGAGGATATGACAGGCATATCCAAAGATATTATCACTCACAAGCTTGGAATTGATAAATTATTCAAGCCTGTGCAACAAAAAAGAAGGAAGTTTGCTCCTGAGCGGAATACGATTATTCAAGAGGAAGTTGAAAGATTGTTGAAGTCCAAAATGATTAGAGAAGTCAAGTTCCCAAGGTGGCTAGCAAACGTGGTTGTGGTACAGAAGAAAAACAGGAAATGGAGAGTCTGTGTAGATTACACAGACTTGAACAAAGCTTGTCCTAAAGACCCATTTCCTCTTCCCCACATTGATGCAATGGTAGATGCCACTGCTGGGCATGAAATGCTGACTTTCATGGATGCATCCTCATGATTTCAACAGATCCAAATGGAGCCTTCTGACCAGGAGGATACTGCCTTCATGACACCAACAGGTATTTATTGTTATACAGCTATGCCTTTTGGTTTGAAAAATACAGGTGCAACATACCAAAGATTGGTAAACATGATGTTCAAAGACAAACTGGGGGACACCATGGAGGTGTACATTGACGATATGGTGGTAAAGTCAAAGAAAGCTCAGGATCACCTCCAGGATATTAAAGGAGCGTTTGATATCCTGGATCAGTATAATATGAAGCTGAATCCTGCTAAGTGCCATTTTGGAGTAGGAGCAGGAAAATTCCTAGGATATATGGTGACCAAAAGAGGAATAGAAGCAAGCCCGGAGCAGATTAAAGCCATCTTGGATATTAAATCACCCTCAAATATGAAGGATGTTCAACGATTAATAGGGCGAGTGGCAGCATTGAATAGATTTATCTCAAGATCTTCAGAAAAATGCAAGGATTTTTATGATATCCTGAAGAAGAACAAAAAAATCGAGTGGGGTGAGAAGCATGAAGCAGCCCTACAGGATTTGAAACGATATCTCTCAACCGCACCTCTGTTGATGAAACCTGAAAATGGTGAACCACTATCCCTGTACCTCGCTGTATCAGGGAATGCTGTAAGTGCCGTTCTTATAAAAGACCATGAAGGTCAGCAATATCCTGTTTATTATGTTAGTAAAAGTTTGTTAGATGCTGAAACTAGGTACTCTCATTTAGAAAAATTAATACTAGCATTAGTTATGGCATCGACAAAACTTAGACACTACTTTGAAACACATAGGATACACGTAAAGACAAACTATCCTGTCAAAAATGTACTTAGGAAACCGGAAATGTCGGGTAGAATGGCTAAATGGTCAGTAAAGTTAAGTGCCTATGATTTAGTATATGAACCTAGGAATGCCATAAAGTCTCAGGCTTTAGCTGACTTTGTGGCTGATTTCAGTAGTGACATTCAGGATGAGGTAGACCTAGAAATTCAACAGCTAGGAGAATCCTCAGGATCCTGGACATTATATACTGATGGTGCATCTAATATAAGAGGAGTAGGATTAGGAATACTACTAAAATCGCCACAGGGGGACATATTACCCCAGGCTATTAGGTGTGAATTTCCTGCTACCAATAATGAAGCAGAATATGAGGCTTTAATTGCAGGATTAGAATTGGCTAAGAGCATGAATATCAAAAATTTACAAGTATATGTTGATTCTTTGTTAATTACTAACCATTTTAATGGATCCTATGCAGTTAAGGGTGAGAAGTTAATAGAATATCTTGATATTCTCAAAAAATTAGCAGGATATTTCGATGTTTTTACACTTGAACAGGTACCAAGGGAGGATAATGCTGAAGCGGATGCCTTAGCAAATTTGGGATCATCAATCAGGATACCTGAAGGGACCCAAATACCAATATTACATGTCTTATATCCTGCAACGAATCCTCAGGATAAAGAAGTAGCGGGTATTCAGGATCCTGAAGTGGAATATCCTGAACAGGATCCTAAATCTTGGACGGCTCCAATTATGAGATATCTCAAAGAAGGACACATCCCCGGAAATGAAAATCCTAAGGCATTTAGGATGAAGGTATCACGATTCACTATTATAAATAATGTTTTATACAAGAAATCTCTTGCAGGACCGTATTTGAGGTGCTTGGAGGATCCTGAAGCCAAAGAAGTACTTCAGGATATACATGAAGGGGATTGTGGTAATCACACCGGGGGCAGATCATTGTTCTCGAAAGTATTAAGGACAGGATATTATTGGCCAACGATGAGGAAAGATGCTGCAGAATATGCTCGAAGATGTGATGCATGTCAAAGACATAGTAACATACTACATCAACCAGCTGAACCATTATATCATGTAGTTTCCCCTTGGCCATTCATGAAGTGGGGGATGGATATAGTAGGGAAGTTACCAAAAGCTCCGGGAGGAAAAGTTTTTATGTTAGCTATGACAGATTATTTCTCCAAGTGGGTTGAGGCTGAAGCATTTGTCCAAGTAAGAGACCAAGAAGTAGTATCCTTCATAAAGAGGAATATCCTGACTAGGTTTGGAGTACCAGCTGAGATCATTTGTGATAATGGGTCCCAGTTTATAAGCAAAAGGACTACTGACTTTTGCAAAAGTTGGGGAATCAAAATGATCACATCTACTCCAGTACATCCTCAAGCAAATGGACAAGCTGAATCTTCAAACAAGATAATAGTCAATAACTTAAAGAAGAGACTTGGGGCCAAAAAAGGAGGATGGGCGGATGAGTTACCCTTTGTTTTGTGGGCTGATAGGACAACGGTAAAGAATGCAACCGGCCAAACCCCGTTTTCCTTGGTATTTGGAGCGGAGGCGATGATTCCAACAGAAATGACGATACCTACCGCAAGATCCATGCTGCAGGATCCTGAACAGAATCCTGAAGTTTTGTGTCAGGATTTGGAGACTATAGACGAAAAAAGAGATGCAGCAAGGCTAAGGATAGCAGCATATCAACAAAGAATATCCAGAGCATATAATAAAAGCATAAGGACTAGAAGATTTCGAGTTGGTGATTGGGTGCTAAGAAAGGCTTTTCAAAATACCATTAATCCTGCCGATGGCAAGCTAGCTCCGAAATGGGAAGGACCTTATGAAGTCGAGTCAGAAGCAGGGAAAGGAGCATATCGACTCAGGAACGTGGAAGGGGATATGCTACCGAGATCTTGGAATGCTATACACCTTAAGCTCTATTTCAAGTGAGTTTAGAATTCAATTTCTAACTCAGAATGGTATGAATTCTATCTTTTTTAAATATGTTTTGGTTTAATTTATTCTTTGAAACTCAATACTGACTTAAGCATCGGAGGGGTGTTAGCCAAGCTAACACCCACCTTAGTTTACAATTGTTTTGCAGAATATCTTTCAGGATATAGCTCCAGGATATATACTCAGGATAAGTCGAAAGATTAGAGGATTGGCCCCCTCTCTCACGTTTAAGGGATCCTGGTCCCTTCAAAGGTTTAAAGGTATTCACCTTTCTTTCGAATTGGGTTTAAACACCTCGCCTGGAGCGCAAGTTATCTAGGTATAGTTCAAGGTAGCGGGACCAGTTCATGTAAAAGTGGCTGACAATTTCGTTACTGTTGGCTATATCCTGGATCCTAAAGGTATATGAGGATTGATCACCCTCTCTCACGAAAGAGTATTTTCATACTCTCAAAGGTTTAAAGGTTTTCACCTTTCTAAGGATTGGAGTTTATACACTCTCGCCTGTAGCGCATGAAATTTAGGGTTTATCCCCAGATATCAGGGTTTATCCCCAGGGTATTAAGGGTTTATCCCAAGTATGCTAAAGATTCATTTCAGGATATCAGGGGTTTTGCCCCAGCGTATGCAGAATTTACTTAAGACAAGGTATGAATGCATTTGCGTTTCTGTGTCAAACACAGGGGACATACATTATACTGTTCAAAGAATGGATCCAAGTTCACAAGTATGCACTGGGGACAAAACTTATAATGAAGGATTAGAATTGGTTCTGTAAGAATCTCTGGTATGATCTCTCCTTTTTATTTGGACAATTTGTAGATTATATTTTTATATCCTTATCAAGATATCTTTCAGGATACCTTTCAGGATACATCTATAATATATATTCCTAAAAGTGTACAAACCAAACAATTTTTACAACTACGATTTTCATAGCAATAACAACAGTAATAGGGTCAAAAGAGAAGTTATATTATTAACATACCAAAAGATGTGCTCTTAGTTTCACCTCAAAACAAGGCCCATCCACTAAGAGCACTAATAGTTCATTACCATATTTACCCAACAGTTGAAGGCTTCATCTCAAACCGAGACCCATCCACCTTCAACTGTTGTATTGTTCAAAAAGCATGCAGGAAATATAAATTGTTCAGATGCGGAAAAATAAAGTGCAGAAAAGTAAATTGTTTATGGGACTACAAACCAACATTCAAATTCAAAAAGGTGGGCTCTGGCCTCGGCACGTATATCCGTCATCGCCCACCTAAATGCCCTCACACAGCGGCATCTCCTCCAACCTTCTCAGGCTTCTCCGCTCCAGCATCCTGACCAGCATCCTGCGCAGCATCCTGACCTATGTCCATCCCAGCATCAGCTCCAGCATCCTTCTTGTCTCCAGCTTGGACCACCACCTCTGCTGACTTAGAAGACTCACCGGCTTCAGCGGGAAGTGGCACAGCTTTGCCTCCGAGCTCCTTTAACTTGGCCACCCAGGATTCAACTGGCCAAGATGGACAAACAAGGCCCGTCTCCTTGGCCTCGTAAGCCATCTTGATGCGTGCTTGCAGCAGGGAGACGATAGCAGAAGCCTTGATTCCCTCCCGGAAGTTGATCAAGGCCTGATCATGATCCATTTGAACGGTGGCAAGTTTGACTTCAGCGTCTTGGGTGACCTTCTTCAGCAAGCTTTCGTAGTGCCGGCCCTTCGCTTCAGCAATAGCACCTTGGTCAGCAACGGTGCTCTCGAGCTGTTTGATCCTGGCTTCATGAAGTGCCACAGTACCACAAGCGTCATTATACAAGTGGAGCAAATGCTGGAGGCCCTGCACATCAATTACAGGTATAAAGTTAGAATGTATGTTGACCAAGATATCCTACCAGGATATCCTGTTAGGATATACGTGCAGGATATATGTGCAGGATATACATGAAGGATAGGCGTCAAGATATTACCTTGTTAAGGAAGGATGTCATTGGCTCTAAGGAATCGGAGAAGCTGAGTTCGACATAGGAGAACCCTTCTGGGCCTGGAGTACTGACCTCGAGACCCTTTCTCTTTTTCGCTGCGGAAGCACGGGTTCTTGGATTGGCCTTGGGAGCCGGGAGTGGCTTGGAGCTAGTAGCAGCAGGAGTCTCCTTCTTGACTATGGCTGGAGTTGGATAGCTATCAAGTTCATCAAGGTCTAGATAGACTGGGACTTTGCTGGAATCTGCACACAGGGAGTAAATTCTAAATCCCTCCTATGAATAACAGATAAAAAACATATGTGTGCAGGATATCTTGCAGGATCCTTACCAGACATGTTGGCACTTGAAAGAGGGCTTGGAGTTGGTGGAGAAGGATTGAAACTTCTCTCTGCCTTTGGAAGAAGTCTGATGGCGTCTATTCTTTCTTGAGAATTAGCAAGAGGAGGTGCAATCTTCCTGAAATCAGCTGCACAAAAATGAAAATTTGTTAGTTCAGAATATGAGACAGGATAAGAGACAGGATCATTCTTAAACCCTAAGTCCTACCATTTCTTAACCATCTCATCGGATAATCCGTTCCACCGGGGATTGAATCCCTTTTTACAAAGAAAAACTTGGATTGCCAACCATCTTCGTTTTTGGTGGCACGAAGTATCAATGGATCACCGGAAGTAGAATAAAATAGGAATCTAGATGAGCCATGGCATCTAAGCTTGTAGGCTAAAGGGAGATCATGGACGGAAAGGTCAGGTATGTGGTTTCTCTTGATTTGGTCAAGAACAGACAAAACACGCCAAAGCATTGGCATGGTTTGACTGAAAGAAATTTTAGTGATGTTAAAAAACTCGGTAATGAAGTCCGGAAAGGGGAATCGTAGCCCTAAGGTAAAGGGGAAAGCATTGAAACAAATCCACTCGTTGGAAACCATATCTGACCGGATTTCTCTGTCAAAGGGTCGGAATATGGTTCCATCCGGAAAGATACCGGAGGATTTCAAAGCCGACAGATGAGCACTATCAAAGGTGCATGTTTCATTCTCCGGTTCTTGGAGAAGATTCTGTTGGATGAATGTGGGAGCCGAGTCGCCTGAACTGGACCTCGTTTGCCTAGGCATTTGGTCGCCTGAATTCTTGCCGGAGTAAGATAAAAGATGGTTATGAAGATGAGAGAGAGAATATTACCTTTTTCTTGTCGATTGTGGGTAAAAAGGAGATGAAGATGAGAGAGAGAATATTACCTTTTTCTTGTCGATTGTGGGTAAAAAAGGAGATGAGGATGAGAAGATATAGGGTATGATGAGTAAATATAGGCCGGGTGGTTGAAAGCTGTCACATCAATAGTCTTATCTCTTAATTGCCTCGGCCACTGTGAAAAAATGTAACCGTTAGGATATCAAACGGTAACATTTTTGGGGACAATTGTTATGGGTGAAATTCTGAGCCCATATCCTGGAAAATATCTTGATCTACATCTTGTTTATGTAGTATCTGTTTACATCCGGGATGCTGATTCAGGATATTGGTAACATCCTGAATGGTATCCTCGGGATTACTAATGGATTATGTGCAGGTACGTGGGTTAGAAGCTAGCAACGTTCACAAGACTTATTCCGCGGAAGACTCGGTCCAAGTCGTTCAAATGAAGACGTTGAAGCCGTATTACTCGGTCCATAACGTTCATAATGGAATATTCGGAGTAGCCCATATTTGTAGGGATTATTGTTTGTAATTCATTACTATAAATAGGTGGGTATATCAGATCAACTAGGACATCACAATCACACTCGCTACACTTTAACACTTGCTCTCGAGCAATTCTTATTTTCATACAAAGGCATTGTAACACTTAGCGATCTGGTCTATATCCTGCACTGTATCCTGAAGTTTAAAGCAATAAGAAGAACAAGGCAGCTGCGATTGTCAGCTCCCGAGGTTTTATGCCGGCGATCTAAATTGATCAAGGGCTTTCCTCGTACATCTCGTGTCTTTTCCTTTACTTTTTGCTTATCGTTTGCTCATTGTTTGATCGCAGATACAGCTCAATATCCTGAGCCGTATCTTGAATACTGATTTTCTAAATAACTCAGCAAGCATATTTTCTATACACTTTCCAGCACACTACCTCACTTTACTAATTTGATCACTAAATTGCTTCGGTAATTTTTGACCAAAACAGTCATTATTCTCAAAAGTATTAAGGACAGGATATTATTGGCCGACAATGAGGAAAGATGCCACAGAATATGTTCGAAGATGTGATGCATGTCAAAGACATAGTAACATACTGCATTAGCCTGCTGAACCATTATATCCTATTATTTCCCCTTGGCCATTTATGAAGTGGGGTATGGATTTAGTGGGAAAGCTTCCAAAGGCTCCAGGAGGGAAGGTTTTTATGTTGGCAATGACAGATTATTTCTCCAAATGGGTTGAAGTCGAGGCATTTGTCCAAGTCAGGGATCAAGAAGTGGTATCCTTCATAAAGAGAAATATCCTGACCAGATTCGGAGTACCAGCCAAGATAATCTGTGACAATGGTTCTCAGTTTATAAGTAAGAGGACTACTGACTTTTGCAAGAGTTGGGGAATCAAAATGATTACGTCTACTCCGGTACATCCTCAAGTAAATGGACAAGCTGAATCCTCAAACAAGATAATTGTCAACAACTTGAAGAAAAGATTAGGGGCCAAGAAAGGAAGATGGGCAGAAGAATTACCCTTTGTTTTGTGGGCTGATAGAACGACGGTAAAAAATGCAACTGGTCAAACCCCGTTTTCCTTAGTATTTGGAGCAGAAGCAGTGATCCCGACAGAAATGGTGATACCCACAGCAAGATCCAACCTCTGGAATCCTGAGCAGAATCCTGAAGTCCTATGCCAGGAGCTGGATACTATTGATGAGACAAGAGATGCAGCACGGCTAAGAATGGCGGCATATCAACAAAGGATATCCAGAACATACAACAAGAAGATAAGGATTAGAAGGTTCAAAGTTAGAGATTGGGTGTTAAGAAAAGCTTTTCAGAATACTACCAACCCTGCTGATGGAAAGCTGGCTCCGAAATGGGAAGGACCACATGAGATTGAATCAGAATCAGGAAAAGGTGCATACCGACTCAAGGATATGGAGGGGGATATGCTACCGAGATCTTGGAATGCTATACACCTTAAACTTTATTTCAACTAAGTTTAGAATTTAATTTCTAACTCAAGATGGTATGAATTCTATCTCTTTTAAATATATTTGATTTGATTTGTTCTTTGAAACCCAATACTAACTTAAGCATCGGAGGGGTGTTAGCCAAGCTAACACCCACCTTAGTTTAAGGATGTTTTGCAGTATATGCTCCGGGATATAGCTCCAGGATGCTCACTCAGGATACTTCGGAAGATTAGAGGATTGACCCCCTCTCTCACGTATAAGGGATCCTGATCCCTTCACAGGTTTAAAGGTATTCACCTTTCTTCCGAATTGGGTTTAAACACCCCGCCTGGAGCGCAAGTTATTCGGGAATAGTTCAAGGTGGCGGGACCAGTCCATGTAAAAGTGGCTGACAATTTCGTTACTATTGGCTATATCCTGAATCCTAAAGGTATATGAGGATTGATCACCCTCTCTCACGAAAGGGTATTTTCATACTCTCTAAGGTTTAAAGGTTTTCACCTTTCTAAGTCTTGGAGTTTATACACTCCCGCCTGTAGCGCATGAAAATTTGGGATTTCCCCCAGGATACGAGGGATTCATCCCCAATACATTTTTTGGGTTTTACCCCTGTAACACGAAAAATTGTCTATACAATGGGAACTGATATCCAGAAGATTTCTAAGTATTTGAAGACATTGTACACAGGGGACATTCCTACTAAGGCAATGGTGTAAAGCTCAAAGGGTAAGGCTCAGACCTAATACACTGAGTGTCTCAGACAGGGGACATTTTTATTGGAAGAGTTGCAAGGGGATTGAAGTTTGAAAATAGGGTTATACCCTATTCCTGGTATGATCTTTCCTTTGTAAACGTTGTTTAAGTTTTTAACAGTACTATGTTTGGTAAAAGGTTAAACATCCTGATTAGGATAAATTGTCGGAATATATTTTCGAAATACTTTTCAGGATATTTGATTAAGATATTTGAAGCTGGTACTGGTTTGAAACTTTGATCAAGCAAGTATCGTCAAAACAGGTTCTAAAATGGACTATCTTTTAATTTTCTCTAAAGGTGATTGAATTTTTAGAAATTCTATTTAATAAAAGTTTTCATAATATATCACTGAGTATGTTGATCAGGATATTTTCAAAAGATAATAGTACAAAATTTTGCGAAGCTAAAAATTACACTAAGTAACGCATGGCAAAAATCTAAAAGGCGATAACAAATAAGTCAAGAGATAGTTATATTATTAACAAGTCAAAAGTTGTGCTTTTGGTTTCACCTCAAACCAAGGCCCATCCGCCAAAAGCACGTTTAGTTTTTACCATACCTACATAACGGTTGAAGGTTTTATCTCAAAACGAAACCTGTCCACCTTCAACCGTTACGATATTCAAAACAGATTATACTAACCGATGACCAAGGGCTTCATCCTAAAACCTAGGACCCATCCACCTTTGGTCATCATATTGTTCTAATGCAGGAAATATAAATTGTTCAAAGACAGGAAATGTAAATTGTTTTACAGACCATAACCATGAAATTTTAAAAAGTGGGCTCCGGCCTCAGCACATATATCCATCATCGCCCACGTCGCTGCATTTAAGGGTCAGCACCCTCCTTCATCGTGACATCTCCACCAGTATCCTTTCCAACATTCTTCTCAGCATCATCAGCAGCATCTTCTCCATCAGCATTTTCTCCAGAATCACCACCAGCATCCTTTGAAGCACCAGCATCATCCACCTTCTCGGTTACCTTGGTGGGCTCCTCTGCGACAGGTTTTGGAGGGGGCTCCACAGGATTGCCGCCAAGATCTTTCAATTTCATCTCCCAGGCTTTGATGTTCCATGAGGGGCATTCGACGCCCAAAGCCCTAGCCTCGTAAGCCATTTTCAGTCTGGCCTGGAGGAGGGAGATGATGACTGAATTCTTAAGGCTCTCCCGGTATGAAGCCATATCTTGTTCATGCTGAACCTGGACCGCGTCAGAATTAGCTTGAGCCTCTTGGGTGATCTTTTGGATGGCAGCTTGGTGATCTTGGGTCATGGCCTTATACTTAGCTTCGTAGTGTTCAGATTTGGCGGTGGCGATTGCTGCTTGATCCGTGATGGTAGCTTCAGCCTTCTTTAGTTTGCTTTCTAGCATGACGTTTAAGCCACATGCATCTTCATAAAGGAATACCAGGTGTTCAAGGCCCTGCAAGGTAAAGAAACAGGCATTATTCTAAATGAACATTTCTACTTAGCCTATGGTGCAGGATACAGGTCAGGATACTAACCTGGTTAAGGAAGCCGGTCATAAATTTGCTGGATTCCGTAAACCCGTGATTCTCAAATGGGAACACGTGAAGTATAGCGGGAGGTTCAACTTCTTTTCTCTTTCGGGAACTAAAGGCCCGGGGACGGGATGCCGGAGGAGCTTTGGGAGCAGTGGTGGTCTTCGAGCTGGTAGGCTTCGGTGTGACGGATGACTTTGGATTGGATTCTTGCTTGGCAAGTGCGAGGCTAGAGTAGCTGTCCAACTCGTCGAGTTGGAAGCCTTCAAGGTTAATAACTGGCACTGTACAAGGGAAGATTTTTAGGCTTATTATACCTCTAAAAATAATAATCGATTCAATATAAAGATAATTCCTGAAAATATGCTTACCAGACATGTTGGAACTTAATCTTTGACTTGAGCTTGTGAGTAGCAGGTTAAAGGTTCTTTCACCCTCTGGAAGCTTGTAGATTTCTTTTATTCTTCCTTCCGATTCAGCACTAGGGGGAGCTAGTTCCTTGAAGTTTGCTGCAAGAAAGAAAATAAACACATCACGATATTGGTTCAGGATGGAGGTTCGGGATATGATTGGGGATATTCCTAAAACCCTAAGTCCTACCAGAAGTCAACCATCTTTTAGGAAGGTCAAAACCCTTATCAATGGAGTCTCTTTTCACAAAGAAGAATTTTCTTGTCCACTTATCCTCGTTCTTGGTAGCTTTGAGGAAGAGAGGATCTTTGGAAATAGAGAATAGAAGGAATCGGCTGGAACCATGAGATCTTAAACGATAAGCCATTGGCAAATCCTCGATGCACAGGTCGGGCATGTGGCAAGCCTTAATTCCTTCCAAGGTGACTAATATGCGCCAAACCATGGGCATGATTTGGGCAAAGCTAAGGCCAGTAAGTTCGAAGAAACGAGAAATAAAAGGTGAAAACGGGTATTGAAGTCCTATGGAGAAAGGGTAGGCAAAAAAGCAGACCCATTCGTCGGAACAAAAATCCGATCGGACCTCTCGGTCGAATGGACGGAAGATTGTCCCGGCGAGAAAGGCACCGGAAGCTCGTAGGGCCGCGATTTCAGAATTATCGAAAGAACACACCTCTTTTGAAGGTTTCTGAAGCAAATTTTGTTTGTGGAAGGGGGAAACAGAATCCGCCATTTGCGATCTAGTACGGGTCGCCATGAAGGATCACAATCGGAGAACAGGAGATATAAACAAGGAAAATAGAAGAGAGAGAGAGAAAAGTACCTGATATTCGGTTGAAGATAAAGATAATCATAATGAGACGACCCCCAGTTAATATAGGCTAAATGTAGGGGGTAAAGAGTAAATAACGCCTTGGAAGTTGCACATTGTCATTTCAAGGGTCTCATCATATTGATTGCCTTAAATGATGAGATAAAACTTTTAAAATATATCCGTCGGATTGGTATACCAACAGATATATTTGGGGACAATTGTTATGGGTCATTTTCTGAGCGTACATATCTTAATCAATATCCTGCTTTTAATTGTTTATTTGTGACCAGGATACTGGACGGGGATATTGCTAACATCCTGGGCGATATCCTGAGGTTGATTGAATTAACCACGTGTAGGTTAAAGGCTGGGGTTTGCTAACGGTCAGATGGACTTCATCTCCTCAAGACTCGGGCATGTTTGTTATGGGAGAGACGTTGAACCCGAAAGACTAGGTCTACAACGTTCGAGTGAGGAATATTCGCTGGATCCCGGTTATTTAGGATAGTTTGTTATATTTGTTTTACTATAAATAGATGGGGGCGGATCAGATTAAGGCACGCAACTTTCACATTTTCAAACACTTCCTCTCTAGCTCTCTGCAAACACTACACACAAACACTTGTATTCAAATCACATTGTAACACCTAGTTGATTCGCTCTACATCCTGCACTGTATCCTAATATTTGAAGCAATAGAAGAACAAGGCAGCTGCGTTTGTCAGCTCCCGAGGTTTTGTGCCGGCGATCTAGATTGATCAAGGGCTTTCCTCGTACATCACGTGTCAACCTTTACTTTTCTGCTCATTGTTTGATCACAGATACAGCTCTATATCTTGAGCCGTATCGTGAAATTGTTTTTATAACTAACTTGGTAAACATATTTTTCACACATAATTTTAGCACACTACCTCACTTAACTAATTTGATCACTAAATTGCTTCGGTAATTTTTGACCAAAACAATTAGTATAACTAATACAAATAATATACATATAGCACATAATTTGTGTGATTTCTAAATATATATTTTCCTAAATATATACTTAGTCATTTTTATTTTTGAAAATCAACCTCTATTACTTATAATTTTTGTACCAAAAATTATGGCAATTTTTATACTTAAAACCATGGTTCAAGATTACTTGAAATCACTTGTTAAAACATATTTTTTTCTAAGTGTTTAATTTTTACAAAAAAATTGCCATAGTTTCCTTTAAAAAATGGAGGTTTCCATGCTTTAAGCATATCATTTTCTTTTTCAAAATCACCAACAATCATCAACAACAATACTACAACTTACCATATGCCATAAAATACTTTTTTTTTTCATGAAGCCATGAACTTGAAGTTTTATAAAAACTTGTAGTATTTTAACATGGTGCTTAACATGATCCATTAACACTAAAAATATGATTTTTATTCCATAAAAATCATTTTTATAAAAATTCCATTTTTACAACTTATAACTCATTTTCTGCAAAAATTCATCTTCTTGAATTTTTCATGTCTTAAACACTCCAAGTGTTTCATTCTTACACTTAAAACGAGTTCACTTTCTTTTAAAACCAAATCATGCTAAACTTGAAGTAAACTTTGTTTTCTTAAAACTTTGATTTTCCAAATCCTTCACTTTAAAGATCTACAACTTGTAGGAACCATTTTCATCACAAAATCAAGTTTACTTTACAAGTTCATACTCCACATAATGTATGCTTAACATGGATCTTTCAAGATCCAACATCATACTTGCTAGTTCATGTTTTAAATCATCATCTAGCAAGCACTTATGTGGTGTTTAACACCATACACACAAGAAATCAACAAACAAGTTCATCACACATCATAAACAACTTATATTCTTATGATTTTTAGTTTGGTTCTTATGTTCATCTTCTTATTTATGTAAGATCTTTAGATTTTTGGTCATACATAACCTTTAACTACTAAAACAAGATGTAAAATGGGTTCAAGATGCACTTACAACTAGCACAAGGCTAGGGTAGAAAACTAGAAGAGGATGATGAAGAAAATTGATGGTTATAAGCTCCTATGAGTGGTCCTTCAAGATCCAAAGCTTGCAACTTTCTTGAATCACCTTAGTGCACCTTAGGATGAGCTTAAAATGTTTAGAAATTGAGTGAAGATGAGGAGTGGGGGTGGTGTGGTTCTCGGCCAAACAAGAGGGAGAAGGGAGGTGAGTTGTTTGATTTTTGTGATGTTGGAATTAATGAGATTATGGTCTCTTAATGGTGAAGATAAGGAGTTTTGTCCAATGGATCATAGTTTTCCTCCATCATTATTAACCAAGGGTTAACTAAGTGGCATCTTTAACTAATCAAGATGATTAGTCAACAAGTTTTGGGTGGGTGGGTCCATAGTGGACGGTTATGGATGGGGGGTATAATTTGTTAAAAATTGTTAAGTGTAGTAACATTGGTAAGTTATGTGTTTTAGCTAGAAGGTTTAAGTGTGTTATGAATTATTATGTGTACTAAGGTGTTTGATGTCGCAAACTAGTATTGAAGTGTCAAAATATTGGTAACTAGTTCACAATATGCTTCTAGTTGTAATCAGGTGTCCGTTTGGTTATCGGATTGCTTAAGAATTTAACATTAGTGTCTTGTATGTTATAATGTGTAATTATGTCGTGTTAATGTTTTCAACGCTTTTTAAGTCATTCTGAACATTCTGGCATTGTTTCTGTTTATAACATAAGTTGACAAATGCTGAATTTTTGCTAAATTTGTTGAATTTTACTGTTTAGTGCTAGTTTCGACCAGTTTCTAGTGTTCGCTCGTCACTCGGAACGCAGTTTCATAAACCCTTGTTTTCTCACATAAAGTTCTAGCATATCATGGTTTTTGGGACTCAATCTGTGCCCTAAACATACTGTCTGTCTGAGTACTGGACTCCCGTCAGTACTACTAGTTTATATAACAAGTGTGCTAGTTATGTCTGTGCACTGTTTAAACTGTTTCGAGTCACATTCAATGATAATAATCATCATGCATCATGAAATGTTTTTGTGAGTTCTTTGAAAGTAAAACATGAAATCATACATATCATAAGTTCAGAATGCACAACCATATAATACAAATTACTGTTCACATTGTACAGAATTACACGAAAAGTGGCAGTTGTCACATTTTACCCGTTGGTTTTTTTAGTTTGTTGTGCCCCGCCAACCGTTGTTGCCAGATCTAAACGAGGTAAAAGTATATTTACTTATTATTAAGAATACTTTTAGAAGTGTCGTTATCATTTAACCGTTGGTTTTTTCAGATTATTGTGCCTAGCGATGGTCAGGGTTATGGGTGTCCGGATTATGAAGCCGGTTATGGTGCCTCGTATGGACAAGAAGACTATGGCAATAACTTTTTCGTTAGTGGTGCCTCAGGCGTACAACAAGACGTTGGTGACTCTTCTTACGCACAAGAGTCATTGGGTGACGAGCAACCTGCTTACCCTGAAGTTTCGTACAAAACTGATCAGGTACGAATGATATATATTTTGTTAAAAATATTACTATAAACATTATATATTTTTAAAATGTATTATAAATGTTATTTTTTCTGTTAAAAATTATTATAAATGTTATATATATTTTTCACTTAGGATTTTATATCCCGTAATGATTTGGAAGGTTGGGTAAAAAGAAGGGGTTTAGCCAACGGATACGTTATTGTTACTAGACGGTCCAAGAATCACTGGACATGGCTCCAATGTTGTCGTAGTGGTGAGCATGAAAGTAAGGCTACAGTTAGGAAAACAGGCGGCAAAAAATGCGCATGCCCTTTTATGGTGATAGGTCGTCTCTACCAAAGTCGTCGAGCTTGGCGGATAGATTATCTGCACAAAAAATTTAATAAGAGGCATAACCACGGCCCTGCTGAACATCTGGAGGGTTACGCTTATGCCAGGAGACATACTCCTAATGAGTTTAGACTGGTGCAAAAGCTGACAGATCAAGACATACAGACCTATACAATCTGGAAAGCCGAAACCGAACAGAACCCCAAAAACAAAAGTGTTCCGAAGGACATATACAACGATCACCAAAAGATTAGGGCCTCAAAGTTTGATAAAAAAATGACTCCCATGCAGAGACTGGAACAAATCCTCTAGGAAAAAAAAGATGACCTATTACATACAGGGGGAACCTTCCACCAATGTCGTTCAAAATATACTTTTCTGTCACGACAAGTCCTTTGAAATGTGGCGGGCATTCCCGCATGTGTTTATGGTTGGCGCGATCTACAAAACTAACATGTACAATCTTCCATTTTGCAAGTTGTGGGTATGAAGTCGACAAACCAAATCTTTTGTGTTGCGCATGCATTTTTTTCAAACGAACAGGAGGTAACGTACATTTGGGTCCCAGAGAGGATCAGGTCCATGTTGCATGAGTGTATGGAGGCGCGTGTAATTCTTATGGACAGAGACCAAGCACTGATAAACACGTGTAAAAATATATTCTCTGCCACACACATATATCTCTGCATGTTCCACATCTTATAGAATATCGTAAAGCACTGCAAGAATTCACTTACTCAACCAGATTGGGAGGACTTTGTTCGTCAGTGGAAACAATGTGATTCTCTAATACCATCTACATCTGCAATGTCTCAAAAGTCAAAAAGGTTGTTAATGCGACGCAGTCGTTCAACGGCTTCACGGAAAAAAGATCCTTGCGAGGACCATGGGTTTCCATTAATCACTGATGATGGAACGCTTGAATATGTTCTCAGATTCAAAAATCAAATTCCAGAAGTGTTCCACCCCCACATTTCAAGAATAAAAGATGTCAAGTCGGATGGGCACTGTAGGTTTTGGGCTATGGCTGTGGGTTTAGGGTTGGAACAAGATTACTTTGGGTTTATTCGAAGCCAACTAGTTGAGGAGTTGATGGGTGTGTGTTAAAATCGGAGGCTCTTATGAGAGTGTTTGTTTGTGTAAATTGAACAATCAATGAATATGAAAACATGTAAAGTGCAGCGGAAATGAACAACAAACTTTGTAAACACAATCATAAAGAGAAATGGATTTGATAAACACATGAATTGCATCAGTCGAAAGATTACAAAGTAAATCAAATGATTACAAAACATGCTTACAAATAAACTCCCCCTCAGCCTGATACTCCAGTGGTTGATTGCACACAAGATGAAAGGATTGGAATAGAGGAGAAGAACTCACTCAGTCAATCAAATGTAACAGTACAGAGTACTGCTCCATTTATAGACAAGCCAAACCACTGAGGCATCTCAGCTGACGTCACCATGAAAGCGACGTTGATGTGTGCAAAATGCAACATATAAATTACATCAATTGTGGCATAAAACTAACCCTTTTTTAGTACTAATGTTGGAAAAAGTGTGCTTTTGTCTTCCTTTTGTATTTTCAGGATTAAATGAGCTCAAATTAACAAAAGAAGCAAAAAGACAGCAAAATCTAACATAAATACAAGAAAAGGAACGAACGTGACATGCCCGACCCCACGACAGCATCTTCCCAAGCAAAACAAGAAGACAGAAGACTGAACACGCCCCGTGCTCAACCAGCACGGGGGCGTGCCCAAGTGTCAGCAGAAAAGACAAAGTGGTAGAAGCTTCTATTGCCCACCACGGAGTCGTGCTCAGCGGGCACGGGGCCGTGGTCAACTATAAGATTCGCAGAATCTAGGCAAATCTTCATAGTACAAATATGCTTCTGCACACGGGGTCGTGCTCAGCGGACACGGGGGCGTAGTCAACTAATAAAGACAAGCTGCAATAAATGAAGAAAGAGAAGGATGTGGACACGGGGCCGTGCCCACTGGACACGGGGTCGTGCCCGAGCTTCTGTTCAGCCTATAAATAGGAGTGCTTGGCTCAAGCTTAAACCATCCCTTGGCACACCACCTCTCTCACACTTCACCCACCACCCACCACCACCATAACACCATCATCCACCACCATTGTCCATCATAGAGTGTGTGAGTCGTCTCGAGATCCAAGATTGATCGTAAGAGTTCTTGATAATCAAGGCCATGTTTGCCTAAGTCTCTTACATCACTTGGTGAAGACAAAGTGTCTAGTGTAATACTTTTTATTTTTAATCTTTTCGCACTTTTTAATTGGTTATGTATTAATGACTTTAATAACTAGTTTTTTATGTTGAAGGTGATTCTTCCTTATCGTTTGTCCGTGGTGTCTTGGCATTATTTTACTGTCTATATAAAATAAAAGATTTTCACCATTCATATCTCCACGGTCTATATGGAGGTATGTTGGCTACCTGGTCGGGGGTTAAGGGAACGGTTTGGTAAGAGTCTTGCCGTTGTTCAGCGTTTAGAGATCCTGCAAGGGACCTGGGTCAAATTTAGTAGGACCTCCTTCAATACTTAACGGTATTGGATGGCGGGGGTCCAAACTCTTTGATCCCCTCATAAGTTAACTACTATTAATACTATAACCCGGCTACTTAGGACTGTATCCTTGCTGACTCAGACTACTTAGTCGAGGGTAACGTCACCTCCAAAAGAGGGGCCTACCATAATTTGCATTAATAACTTAATTCATTATCTTTCAATAATCCGACCCTTTAGGATTGTATCCTTGCTGACTCAAACTACTGGGTTGAGGGTAACGTCACCTTCAAAAGAGGGGCCTACTACAATAACTAAGATAATCTCTTAAATAAGTGCAAAAGTGTGGAAATAATCAAAGGTTACACTAAACACGAGTCGGAAGCAAGTGATTCATCTTGTCTATCTGTTTTTATTTTTTATTTTTATCTTTCAGCATTTTAGTTAATTTTCTTAGTTTAAAACATTTTTCTAACTTTTTGATTTGATTAGACGTTGAGGATAAACCGGTACTAAAAGTTCTTGTGTCCTTGGACGACCTCGGTATCTTACCAACACTATACTACGCTCACGATGGGTGCACTTGCCCATATGTGTGTTTAGTGTTAGTAAATATCGTGTTTTATAAATTTAAAACTTGGCTAAAGAAAGTGTAAAAGGGCTTAAAATATACTTAAATTTATATACACACTTCACACGCATCAAGTTTTTGGCGCCGTTGCCGGGGACACAAGGATTTTAAGAAAGCTTAAAATCGACGGCCTAATCAGTTTTTCAAAACCTTTTCAAAACGCGCGCACATTTTTCTGCATTTTAGTTTAGTTTTGCATTTACAGTAACCTGAACACGGGCCGTGCTCACTGAACACGGGGCCGTGCTGCACATTTTTCATAAACACCCAGTAACAGTAGCTTGAACACGGGCCGTGCTCACTGAACACGCCCCATGCTCAACGAAATCAGTAAATTTAATTAAAATGCCCAGATACAGATTCTGTACACGGGGCCGTGCTCACTGAACACGGGGCCGTGTCCAGCCTCTGTTTCCGTTTTTTATTTTTGTTTTCTGATCTCGAGACTTGGTTGTGGTCTGCTGAGTGATTCTTATGGATCAATACTCAGGAGGTTACAACTACACCTATGAGGAGGAGGATTATAGGAGTAACTATTGCACCAATTGTAGTAATCCGCACTCGGTTCAATATAATCACTCATATCAACCATCCACTTCATACACCTACTATGGGGAACCCAGGTACGAGCCATCGACTTCATACACATCCTATGAAGACCAAAGGTATGAACCTCCTCCCTCATACTCATATTTTGATGAACCAAGGTATGAGCCTTCATACTCATACTTTGAGGAACCAAGATATGAGCCACCACCTTCGTATGCTTATTATGAGGAACCATGGCGTGAACAACCCACCTCATATGAGTATTATGAAGAACAAAATGTCAACCCTTATCCATCTTATGCTTACAATGAAGAACAATGGTGTGAACCATCTACTTCATATGGGTATTATGAGGAACAAAGGATCGAACAACCGGATTCAAGCTTTGAAAATCCCGATCCTTTTTCTATAACCGAAGTGACCGATAGGATATTAGAACACCTTAGAGTTATCGATCGCTATATAAAAGAATCTAAAGCAAGGGAAAAGGAGTCCCGCGCAAGAGAACAATTAAATAAAGAAGAGATAACCGAAAGTGTAAAAATGGAAGAACAAATAAGTGAAGAACCAACACATGAGTTAAACAACAAAAAAGGTGAGTCCGACAACGTTAAAATTCAAGAAGAGTCTAATTTTGAAGAAATTAATCTCTTGTCACCTTCTTTTGAAAATCATTGTTTAGTTCCCACTCATGCTAAGTTTTTAAAAGGATTAAACACTAACACTAAAATTGACGAAACGGTAAGTGTTAAGTTAACTATCGATCAAACCTCGCTAATAAAAGAAGACCCATTTGAAATTAACATTACACCGGTTCCATGTTTCTTTCAAAATTCGTTTATTAGTAATGTCACAATTGATAAGGATCTTTGTGTTAACATAATGCCTAACTACATTTTCGAAAAATTAAGTATTAGTGATTTTTCTCCACTTCAAATACCCATTTTTCTATCCAATCGAAAGGTAATAAAATCAATCGGTGTAGTTGAGGATGTCTTGGTTCAAACAAATCAAATGGTAGTTCCCACCGACTTTGTCATCCTCGATGACGCTCCCCTAATGTTGGGACGACCATTTGTAAAAACCCACGAAGCTTTGAAAAACCGGAAGTACAACAATCTACCTCTCCAATTAGGGGCATTTAAAAGAAGTGTCGATCTTGAGCAATCAATGAAATATCCATTCGGCAACAATGACCCCCTAATTGAAGATGAAGATGAACCACCCGATACAAGTGAAAAGTTTGACCACTTTGTTGAAGAAGAGGTCGCCATAGAACAAACTTTTAAAGTTCTTGATCAAAATGAGCAACCAAATAAGGAGTCTCCTAAAGACCCACCACATGAGCTCAAAGAACTTCCAAAAGGTTTGGAATATGCTTTTCTACACAAAGATGGTAAATTACCTGTAATTATTTCATCTAAATTAGATAGTTTAGAAAAAGAAAGATTAGTTAGTCTTTTGAAAAAAAATTTACAAAAACGCGATTGCTTGGAAGCTTGTAGATATTAAAGGGATAAGTCCTTCCATGTGCACGCACAAAATTTTAATGAATGATGACTACAAATCGGTAATACAACCACAACGTCGAGTAAATCCAAATGTTCAAGAAGTGGTTAAAAACGAAGTCATCAAATTACTTAACGCTTGACTTATCTATCCTATCTCCGATAGTCCTTAGGTAAGTCCCGTCCAAGTAGTCCCAAAGAAAGGAGGTATGACGGTAATAACTAATGAAAAGAATGAACTAATACCAACTAGAACCGTCACAGGATGGAGAGTATGTATAGATTATAGACGATTAAATGAAGCAACAAGAAAAGATCACTTTCCTTTACCCTTCATTGATCAAATGTTAGAAAGATTATCCGGTCATAAATTTTACTGTTTCTTGGATGGTTTTTCAGGTTACTTTCAAATCCCGATAGCACCCGAAGACCAAGAAAAGACAACTTTCACATGTCCCTATGGAACTTTTGCTTATCGACGCATGCCATTTGGTCTATGTAATGCCCCCGCAACATTCCAACGTTGCATGGTAGCCATTTTTCATGACATGATAGAAAAAACAATGGAAGTCTTCATGGACGACTTTTCTATCTTTGGGGATTCATATGACCAATGCCTCGATAACCTTGAACGAATGCTATCCCGATGTGAGGAAACTAACCTCGCCCTTAACTGGGAAAAATTCCATTTCATGGTAACGGAGGGAATAGTACTCGGTCATAAAATCTCAAGTGAAGGAATGGAGGTGGATCGAGCCAAGATTGACACCATTTCTAGATTACCACCTCCATCCTCCGTTAGAGCTATCAGAAGCTTCCTAGGGCATGCTGGATTTTATAGGCGGTTTATCAAGGACTTTTCTAAAATTTCTAGGCCTCTAACAAAATTACTTGAAAAAGATGCTCCTTTCATCTTTGACAAGGATTGCAATCAAGCATTTCTAACCCTAAAGGAAATGCTAGTCAATGCACCTATCATGATAGCGCCTGATTGGAAATTTCCTTTCGAAATCATGTGTGATGCGAGTGACTTTGCAGTTGGAGCTGTCTTGGGACAAAGAAAAGAAAAGCATTTCCACCCAATTTATTATGCTAGTAAAACACTCAATGATGCACAAGAAAATTACACAACAACTGAAAAAGAATTACTAGCTGTGGTATTTGCTTTTGATAAATTTCGTTCTTATCTTGTTCTTTCTAAAACTATAGTCTATACAGATCATGCAGCCATTCGATATCTCTTCAAAAAGCAGGATGCAAAACCACGTTTGATTAGGTGGATTCTACTCCTCCAAGAATTTGATATTGAAATCAAAGACAAAAGAGGAGCAGAAAACACTGCAGCAGGTCATCTTTCACGCTTAGAAGACCCAGCTTTGGAGGCAACCAGGGACGAACAAATAAATGAAAATTTTCCAACAGAGTCCCTAGAAATGGTGGAATACAAAGAAGAACCATGGTACGCCGACTATGCTAACTACCTAGTTAGCGGTATAGTCGCTAAGGGTTGGCCACATCATCAAAGAAAAAAATTCTTTTGCCAATGTGAAACACTATTTTTGGGAAGATCCATATCTTTTCAAAATGTGTGCCGACCAACTCATCCGCCGATGCGTCCATGGTAGCGAAGCACGAAGAATTCTCCGCCATTGTCATGAAGGTCCATACGGAGGGCATCATGGTGCCTCAAGTACCGCACGAAAGGTATTTGATTCAGGATTTTATTGGCCGACCATTTACAAAGACGCCCAAAATCTTGTCAAGACATGTGATGCTTGCCAAAGAACAGGTAATATTTCTTCCCAAAATGAAATGCCACAAAATGGCATTCTTGTTTGTGAGATTTTTGACATGTGGGGACTCAACTTTATGGGACCTTTCCCACCATCAAAAGGAAACAAATATATACTTGTGGCAGTAGACTACTTGTCTAAATGGGCCGAGGCCGAGGCACTTCCAACAAATGATGGAAGAGTCGTGGTAAGATTTCTGAAAAAATTATTTTCTCGTTTTGGCACACCTAAATCATTAATAAGTGATAGAGGTACCCATTTTTGTAATCATCAACTTGAAAATTTTTTAACAAGATATGGGGTCTATCACCGGGTCTCGACAGCGTATCACCCTCAAACAAATGAACAAGCCGAAGTGACTAATAGAGGTTTAAAGCGAATACTCGAAAAAACCGTAGGATTGAATAAAAGGGAATGGGCAGATAAATTAGATGATGCTTTATGGGCTTTTCGAACGGCTTATAAAACAACAATAGGTACAACCCCATATAAGCTAGTCTATGGAAAAAGCTGTCACTTGCCAGTAGAAATTGCACACAAAGCCTACTGGGCAATTAAAAATGTAAACTTAGATTTAGAATTTGCTGGTAAAAATCGATTTTGTCAACTAAATGAATTAGACGAACTTAGAAATTATGCATACTCAAACTCCGAAATTTATAAGGAAAGAATGAAAAATTTGCATGATAAACATATTAAACCTAATGAATTTCGAGTAGGAGATCTAGTTCTTTTGTTTAATTCACGACTTCGATTATTTCCTGGTAAATTAAAGTCTAGGTGGTCAGGACCTTTTTCCATCACCCGTATTTTCCCACACGGTGCAATAGAAATTAAATCTCGGAATGGACCCCCAATCAAAGTCAATGACCAACGGCTGAAACTCTATCAATGATTCATTGAGGATGAAGAGGAGGAGATCTCGCTTCAAACGATTGAAGAATGAAAACATCATCATCATACCTGGTAAGTTATGAACGATAAGGACGACATCTAAATCGGTAAGTCTTCTAACCAAACTTTTTGGGAAACAACGGGCACTCACACGGGCACTAAAAAAAATCAAAACTTTGCTCGGCACGAGGCCGTGTCCGCTGGACACGGGGCCGTGTCCGCTGGACACGGGGCCGTGTCCGCGCTGCAGTCGGGATAAAACCCCTTTTTTCATAACAGTTACTTCATTCCACACGCCCCGTTTCCCCGAAAACACTCTGGTTCCTGGCAATTTTCCGCAGATTTTCAATGTCTCCTATCATTTTAACAACATCAAGGTATGATTCTATCACTATTCTTAGTTAGATTAGTTACTTGCATGTAGTTAAAACACCAAAAATTTGGGGGAAAATCTAGGGTTCTTGAAGTTCATCCGGATCGAACCTCAAATTTTTGTTTAGATCTGTTAGCATTTACTTAGATTAGTGTTATGGGAAGTAAATCCACTTGTATTGTTCATAGATTCGCCCGATTTCCCACAAAAACCACAAACCCTTGTTTTTTAACCGAAAAAGATAAAATTGATAGGGTAAACGGGTTGTTTTGGGAAAAACGGCACTTGGGGTTTCTTTTTCGGGGGAAACTGCACCCATTGAACCAAAAATTTTCAAGTTTTCGAAACCGGGTCGAAAAATGGAATTTTTGTGTAACAGACGCCTGGACACGGGGCCGTGTCCGCTGAACACGGGGTCGTGTCCAGCCCACTATTTGCATGTTTTGTCCGAAAATCCTAATCTTTCGTGCTAACTTTTGGTGTATTCTTTCAGATGGCAAGGAAGTTTACAAGGTTTAACGCAAATGAGCTCGATGCAAGGGCTAGATACGAAGTACTTCAAACAAGGCCGGAGGAATACCCGAGGCAAGCATGCACGGATTTGTTAACATTGGTGAACCAACTCGACCGCTTCAACAACCTCGTCACAGGACCTCTAAGAGTCGCTTTAACTACTCGACTCCGTTCCGTCCACGAATGCACTTTGGAATTCTATAGCACCTTCACATTCAACTCAAGGTGCGACCCATTCGACAACGATGGGGTAGCGTTCCGATGTGGCGGAACTAGGTATTCGATCTCTATGGCACAATTTGGGTCGATTGTCGGGTTGTACGCTGAAGAAGATGCGGGAAACGAGGAAAATACTGGAGGGATACAAGAGATAGACGAAAACGATCGCCAAGCCGCGTGGGCTCAGATTGGTGAAGGGTACTACAATCCGAGCAGCACGAAGAGCACGAAGTTGAGGGATCCGCTCTACCGATACATCCATAGGCTCCTCGGCTACTCTCTTAGTCAAAGGCATGATAGCGGCGGCGTCGTTGGGTTAAGAGATCTTGTTGTCCTCCACTGTATCCATAACCATAGGCACCTCGATGTTCCTTTCCTCATGCTCCGAAACATGCATCTGAACCGCCTTGCTTCTGCACCAACCCCCATCTTCTTTGGAGGATGGGTGTACCGTCTCTTCAAGCACTTCACCAACATACCTAGGTCATTCGGAAGAAGCCCATGGTCGGGTAGGTGGATATACACATCTGCCGCTCAATGAACCTAATCTATGAGGCTGAAGACGGGACGGTGAGCTTCCAAAGGATGCAAGGGCATGCATGGAACCCGCAAGAGGCACTTGTCCTCCACGCTCCACAACATCATCAATACCAATACCAGCCCCATGGTGATCCGGGCCAATCCTCCTCCTGAGGAGGCGGTTTTCCTAACTTCCAAAGTTTACATGATTTGTTGCAGGAAAACCTCATGTGCACCAGGAACACCTACAATATGGCAAGCAACACATACAACCGGGTTGGGGCAATCGAGAGAAACATATCCGATATCCAAGATGATATTGGAAATATCCAGGAGTACATTGCAGGCCATGGGGGAGATGATGATGATGAGGACGAGGACATGGATTAGGAGGAGCAAAGGAAGAAGCGGTTAGTTGGTGATTGCCCAGGTTAACTTTTAATCTTGAACAATTTAAGGCCTGCGTGCCAAATGTTGAACAATTTACTTTCCCTAACTTCTTTTATTTTCTGCACTTATTTTTCTTTTTTCTTTTTTTTACTTTGTTAACATGGATATTGAACTTGGTAAAATTAGGGTATTTGATATGGTGTGGTATAGTGTTTATTGATTAAACAGGTACATACGAGGCTTAGAGTACTAAGCATTAGTACTACTAAAGCCGGGACAGGAAAACCGAAGAAAGAAACCTGTTTTTCAACCTTGCAGATTGTCCACACAGGGCCGTGTCCAGCCGACACGCCCCCGTGCCCACTCCCCTGAACCTGCTGTTTGTTTTAAATTCTGCAGACCTTGACAGACACGGGGCCGTGTCCAGCCGACATGCCCCCGTGCCCACCTTCTGTAAGTTTTCGTTACTGGCACCTGAACACGGGGTCGTGCCCACCAGGCATGGGGCCGTGTTCAGCGCCCAGTAACACAAATTTTTTGCTTAAATCACACCTTTTACACATTAAATCAACCTAAAAACTTATTTTTGGGACACATTGAGGACAATGTGTAATTTAAGTGTGGGGGGGATGCTAAAACCTTGAATCTTGCAAGTCCTAAATACAAGCCTTACACAAAACTCTATTGGAACCGCTAATCACCCCAAATTTTTTTCAAAAATTTTCATTTTTTTACTTGTCTAGGTTTAACTTGGGAATTTCAAAGTTCTAAAAAGGTTATATTTTTACAAATTTACAACCGATAGCGTCGTGATAAAAAGAACCAACATAAGAAAATTATGAAAAGGCATGACAAGCTTAGTTAAAATTTAATTATATATACTTGATCACATAAAAACCCATTCCCACAAAAGTGAGTTTTGAGCCTTTATTGAGCATACAAATATATATCTTTAAATTAAATGCTCATTTTTCGTTTCTTGTGTGAATAGCCGCTTGGTTCTTACGACTCTAGAACTTGCCATGACGATACATTCCCGGTCCTTACCAACTTAAACCCGAGTAAGTAAATGATGGAGGCATTAGGACTAACCCTTTTTATTTCTACACCATTATTTTTCTTTTTTTTTACCACCTACCCAAAATCCCCCTAGTTAGCCCCTTTTAGCCTAAACCTTTTCATTTCATAACCCAAACAAACACCCTTTCACCCACCAAAACCTTTTTTATTTTAACCATTTGTTTTAGTAACTAGCTCGGTTCTTTGTATGACTTTTCAAAAAAAAAGTGTTGATGATGAAGCAAAAACAAATAAACAAGCAAGTTCATCAAAAATAACTTTGTTTGAAAAAATAGCTTCATCAAAATAAAAAGTTGAAAAATAGAAAATCTTACGAAAACCGATTCTTTTTACGCTTTTCGCCCTTTCTACTAACCACTAACCCAACCACCTACCTTTAACCCAAGCCTAACCCTTCACCCAAAAAGTCCTCTTGATATTTACAAAGGTATATAGTTAAAAAGGAGGAGGATTGATTGCTTGGCAAGCCTATGGTAGGAGTAAGTTCCATGCCGCTCTCGAGTGATCCACTAAAATACATTTTCGGCCGAGTGTTGAGTGATCCCCCGTGAGGTATGTGAACTTGTATATAAAGAGAATTTTAAAGAGGCATGTTATGCCATAATAAGTAGTTTATCTTATGGAAAGTTTTAAATAAATCATGACGAATAGGATTGTAAATAAATAAAAATAAAACTTAATAAAGAATCTTGGAAATCCCGACACTCTATGACAAGCCTAAAAACTCTCTTCTACCCATTCCATTTGGGAGTGTAAAGCCACATTATAAAGAGTTTTGCTTGAGGACAAGCAACGATTCAAGTGTGGGGGTATTTGATGTGTGCAAAATGCAACATATAAATTACATCAATTGTGGCATAAAACTAACCCTTTTTAGTACTAATGTTGGAAAAAGTGTGCTTTTGTCTTCCTTTTGTATTTTCAGGATTAAATGAGCTCAAATTAACAAAAGAAGCAAAAAGACAGCAAAATCTAACATAAATACAAGAAAAGGAACGAACGTGACATGCCCGACCCCACGACAGCATCTTCCCAAGCAAAACAAGAAGACAGAAGACTGAACATGCCCCGTGCTCAACCAGCACGGGGGCGTGCCCAAGTGTCAGCAGAAAAGACAAAGTGGTAGAAGCTTCTATTGCCCACCACGGGGCCGTGCTCAGCGGGCACGGGGCTGTGGTCAACTATAAGATTCGCAGAATCTAGGCAAATCTTCATAGTACAGATATGCTTCTGCACACGGGGTCGTGCTCAGCGGACATGGGGGCGTGGTCAACTAATAAAGACAAGCTGCAATAAATGAAGAAAGAGAAGGATGTGGACACGGGGTCGTGCCCACTGGACACGGGGTCGTGCCCACTGGACACGGGGCCATGCCCGAGCTTCTGTTCAGCCTATAAATAGGAGTGCTTGGCTCAATCTCAAACCATCCCTTGGCACACCACCTCTCTCACACTTCACCCACCACCCACCACCACCATAACACCATCATCCACCACCATCATCCATTGTCCATCATAGAGTGTGTAGTCATCTCGGGATCCAAGATTGATCGTAAGAGTTCTTGACAATCAAGGCCATGTTTGCCTAAGTCTCTTACATCACTTGGTGAAGACAAAGTGTCTAGTGTAATACTTTTTATTTTTAATCTTTTCGCACGTTTTAATTGGTTATGTATTAATGACTTTAATAACTAGTTTCTTATGTTGAAGGTGATTATTCCTTATCGTTTGTCCGTGGTGTCTTGGCATTATTTTACTGTCTATATAAAATAAAAGATTTTCACCATTCATATCTTCACGGTCTATATGGAGGTATGTTGGCTACCTGGTCGGGGGTTAAGGGAACGGTTTGGTAAGAGTCTTGCCGTTGTTCAGCGTTTAGAGATCCTGCAAGGGACCTGGGTCAAATTTAGTAGGACCTCCTTCAATATTTAACGGTATTGGATGGCGGGGGTCCAAACTCTTTGATCCCCTCATAAGTTAACTACTATTAATACTATAACCCGGCTACTTAGGACTGTATCCTTGCTGACTCAGACTACTTAGTCGAGGGTAACGTCACCTCCAAAAGAGGGGCCTACCATAATTTGCATTAATAACTTAATTCATTATCTTTCAATAATCCGACCCTTTAGGATTGTATCCTTGCTGACTCAAACTACTGGGTTGAGGGTAACGTCACCTTCAAAAGAGGGGCCTACTACAATAACTAAGATAATCTCTTAAATAAGTGCAAAAGTGCGGAAATAATCAAAGGTTACACTAAACACGAGTCGGAACCAAGTGATTCATCTTGTCTATCTGTTTTTATTTTTTATTTTTATCTTTCAGCATTTTAGTTAATTTTCTTAGTTTAAAACATTTTTCTAACTTTTGATTTGATTAGACGTTGAGGATAAACCGGTACTAAAAGCTCTTGTGTCCTTGGACGACCTCGGTATCTTACCAACACTATACTACACTCACGATGGGTGCACTTGCCCATATGTGTGTTTAGTGTTAGTAAATATCTTGTTTTATAAATTTAAAACTTGGCTAAAGAAAGTGTAAAAGGGCTTAAAATATACTTAAATTTATATACACACTTCACACGCATCAGACGTCTAACAGCCTAACAACCTGTAACAACTGTTCCTATACAAACACTGCTAAAGTTAACCACTGATTTTACATAAGACAAGTAATACACTAAACTACTGCTATCTTCTTCCATCAGTGCTTTCCTCAAAGTTGATCAGTCCTTGAGTGAGCAGTGCTTTATCATCAGTAGATAGAACCAGCAGTTGAAAGGGTATCAGCAGTTGTATACGGACAGTGGATAGAGAGCCATCAGTTGTTATAATCACTTTCAAGGGGAAAGCCTAATGTAAACAGCTGCTTATTGTGAATCCACAGTCGTGATCCGGTTTTGGCTTTTATTATCTGTTCCTCTGGTAGGGTTCAATCCCAACAATCTCCCCCTGGAACAGATAATGCCAAAACCCATCATTATTCTGGATTTTTATTTCTCATCAGAAGCTCCTTAACTTGCCTTTTAAATTCTACTTCAAAGTCCTTGGAGCTTGAGTCATCCTCATCCCTGCATAGTGAAAGTTCAAGAAGATCCTGCAAATCTTCAACACCAAGACCTAGTGCTTCTTTCCTTGATATGTACTTCACTTCGCCATTGGATCTGACCAACGTCAATACGTGGGTCTTTTGATCAGACATCCACTTTAGTACTTTTGAACCCAATGGGTTTCTTGGGAGAGATTTATTTCCTGATGAGATGGGAGATTTTGCCCTTGTAAAGATTTGTAGAGCAGTATTCTGAGCTTCAGACATTTGTTTAAACGCCTTTTCTATGACTTCATTTGCTGCAGCTATGTCTTCTGCAACTTCTTTGTCAATCTGCTCTTGTCTCTTTAGCTCAAAGGCTGCCATGTCTGTTGAAGTGTTTGGTGATGCAGGTTTGGTTAATACCTTTTTGGCAAGGTCTTGAAGCTTTGCTGATTTGTCTTCTTTTAGATCCATTTTCTTGATGGCTTCTGTGAAGTACTCAGCTTCCTTTTCTTTTTCTTCTTCACTGGTCAGCAGTTTTCCTTTTTCTTGGTTTTCCACAAGGATAGGGTTATCTGCTGATGTGATCAGTGTTTTAAGGTCATCTATCTGCTTTTCTAGCTTTTTGTAATCAGGCTTCTTAGAAGTGTCTGAAACTGTTATCCTTCTTTTCTTAAGCCTTTCATAAGCCTCGTCGGTATACCGCTTTGTCCATTTTGCTATGGCTTCAGCAGTATCCACCTTAGCATCTACAAGCTCTTGTTTCTTTCTTTTATACTCAGATGTAAGGTCAGCAATGAGCTTTTTGTATTTAATCCAATTTGGAGCTGTCTTCTTCTTTCTTGGATCGTTTTTAATTCTTTCAATCCTGTTTGCCTCATGCTTTAAAGCAACTATTGGCCATTCTTCAAATTGTTTTTCTTCAGCAGGATAGAATTTTTCTTTCATGATATATGCAAGATATTCTTTTCTTATTTCATTTCGTTGATCTGTCTTTTCTTTGTTTAGATCTTGTGCATAGTCTTCCATCTGCTTGACCTTAGTGAGCAAGAATTCCAATTTTTCAGAGATGGCTTCGTCACTTTGACCTTCACATTCAACTTTTGCTCTTATTTTAGCCTGCCTTGCTTTGAGCTTAAGATATTCATCCATATCTTCTGGGACTATGAAGCCTATGAGAGAAGGGAATCTTCTTGTTGAAGGATCATCCTCGGTGTAGAATTGTCTCATCTCATTTTTTACAGCTTCCAGTTCCAGTGGATATTTTGCAGCATTAGGATCATGTTTGTCTTCATCTGCCAGGGTTATTTTTCTTTTTCTGGAGTAAAGCCTTTTTGGAGAAGGGGGTTTTGGTTGTGATGTAGGAATGGTGTGAGCAGTGGTGGATGGTTGACAAACAGCTGTTGAAACAACTGGTGTTTCATCCTCTGTTGTCATTACAACTATTAATGTGTCAGTAGATGTCTTCTGCTTTTGAGCAGGTGTTGAATCAGTGGTGATGGTTTGAGTGGTGGAAAGTGTCTGACTAACAGGTGTTGAAATAACTGGTGTTTCAACCACTTTTGTCATTACAATAGATGTTGTAACATCTGTTGTCTTCTGCTTTTTGACAGGTGGAGATGATGGGGTGGCTGTTTTTGGTGGTGAGTTTGATTTTGGTGGTGGTGATGTGATCACATATGATGATGATGATGATGATGATGATGATGGTAGGGCAGTGGTTTTGGTGTGTGTTGTAGTGGTGTGTGTTGATGAGATGGCAGCTGTTTGGCTAGCAGTTTTTGGAACTACTGGCGTATCAACTGTTTGGATGGAAGTTTGAGATTTTGTGGTTTGAGGTTTGAAGCCTTTGGAAGGTGGTTTAGATGTCTGTTTTTCTTGTTTTGTTTCAACATACAGGCCATCTTCTATTCCCTTCTTTTTCAACTTTATCTTCTCCCCCTTTTTGGCATTATCTGGCAAGGGGTTATTCATGAAGAGAATAGTGGTAGGAATTTTTCCAGTGGTGCTTTGTATATGAGCCTTGATAGCTTTGATGTCTACTTGAGTATCTTTAAATCTTGACTCCACCATGTTTGTCAGCATTTGTACATGTATTACATGCTGCTGATCAGCCATTTGTTTTTGTTTTTCAAGCAGGGGATAGAATAAGTTCCACAACTCATTTGCAGCAGGTGCAGGTTGTGCAGGTGCTTGAGCTGGAACAGCAGTGGATTGTGCTTTTTGAGCTTTTAACAGCTGTTGCACCATATCCTTTATTTCAGCAACTGATGTTTCAAGTTTTTTCAACTCTGCCCGTCAATTCCTAATATTTTAAATCATCACCCACGTTAATGGGATCATCTGATTCCCCACCAGCAGTGGTTGTACCAATGTGTGACTTAGGAACTGAGTCCCAAAAATCACTCATTGATGCCCCTTGTTCTTGGTTCTAGGGTCTTCTCTCTTCAACACTTGATAACCTTTTGAGTGTACCAGTGGTTAAAAAAAACTCACTGGTGGTTACCGAAGGTGCTATAGAAGAAATTGCCTTCAAGGGAGTCTTACTAATGAAACAACTGTCCAAATGCAGATCTGTTGATCCATCACTTGTAGTTGCTGCTCCACTTGAACTACCACCAATAGTTACTTGTAACTCAAGGGGTGTAACCTCCTCAGTTGTTGCTGGGATAGCAGGGGTAGTAGCATCAGACCCAGTCACTTGTGGGAGTATACTCACAGTGATAGGTGATAGAGAGGAACTGGTTTATGTCTGAGCAATAGCAACTGCATGCAACAAGGGTATTATTGATTGTGGTAATATGATTGGTGAGGGTATGGGTGTTGAAAGAGACATGTCCTTTTGATCAGGACTGAGGAAGATGGATCCAATTGAATCCAGAGCTTCATAATGTGGGGTCCCTGTGCTTACAACCTGATCCTTTTGTGAGGATGCAGGAGGAGTTTGAGGCAATGGTGGAGATCTTTCTACCAACTGCTGTGAGGAAGTAGCAGTAGTGGTTTGTGGTGACATTTGTGTTGTCACTGGCATTAACTCTGGGATCTCATCTTCCAGAGTTGCCTTTTTAGAGGGTTTGGTGGGTTTTTTGGATGATTTCTTTTTGGCCTTTTTGGTGATGGCAGGTGTGGGTTTCAAAGCAGTGGTTGTGCTGCTATGATCACCTGGAGCAGTGGGCTCAGCAGCAGATGTCTGAGGAGCAGTGGTAGCTGCTAAATTCTGCTCAGGCACCTCTGCTTTTGTTTTTATAGGTGTCATCTTTCTAGAAAATGTTTCAGTTGTCAAACCTTTTATTTGAAAATAAACACCTTGTTTGAGCACATTTTCATTTTCTTTTCCAAATTTTTGTTTAAAATAGTAGCTTAGAAACCTTGGAAAAAGTAAAAATGCTTTGCTATCAACATTTTTCACCAAATCATCAAAGATCTCCTGGGAATAATTATAATTTTCATTATATAAAATAGCATAACCCAGACATTGGATCTTTAATGGTATTTCGTTAAAAGCAGTTGTTTTATTTGAAACACACATTAAAAGTGTGTGAAATAAAAATCTAGATGCAGAAGGAAAGAAACCTTTTTGTAAGGTATCCCTTTTTGTTTGGTCTACATACCCCCTTTTCAGAAAATCAGCTTTCAACTCGTTTTTGGGAAAAGATGTTTTACCTTTCTGATCATCGAGTTTGAAGACTTCCGAGATGGATTGAGGAGTAATTTGAATCACTTTACCCTGTATGGAGGTGTTGATGGCTATAACTTTATCGTCTTGTTTTTCAAACGTAGCATTTTTCCAAAACTCTCTCTGGGTTTGTTGATAAATTAGAGCATCTGCTGTAAGCAAAGTTTTGTAGTTTGACGCAGATATAATGTCGATGATGGAATCGAAGGTGTGATTGTTGGTGGGTTTTGTAAGTAGACCCAGATAGTTGTGAGGGGATTTGTATGGAATTTCAATAGGTTCAGCGGCCATTTGTGTGGCTTCTTTGGGAGATGAAGATGAAGATGATTTTGATTTTGATTTTGACTTTGATTTCGTCATTTTGATGAAGAAGGATCGGAGAGTGATTTGAGAAGAAAGGTTGGAAACTGCTTTGAGAAGAGAATTTTGGAATTCAATTCGACAGTGTAAAACCCTGTTTGGGGTTTTGATCAGGGTTTTATTTAGGGAAAAGAAAAATGGACGTTGATGTGGTAGCGGTTATAAAGATCTAAGGGCTAAAAACTAACCACGTGTCAACCTCTGATGTAATGGATGAATACCGGAGGACAGTTGTTTTGAGAGCCACTGATGAAGCAAGCATCAATGGTTTCAACGGTAATAATGTGATAACAGTGGATGATTTTCACTATCAGTAGATATAACACTGATTTTGAATAACAGTGCTTATCTAGAGAATGAGATAACAGGGGATGACTTTCAGCAGTGGACAGTGTTTAGGAAACAGATGTTGGAGCACAACCGTGGTAGGGAAATGATGAGGTTTTGAAAAGCTATTACATCAGCAACTGTTAGTACAATCAGTGATTAAAATTTTGACAAACTTGGTTTTAGTACCCCAGGTGATGTAGGCCCTGTTTGCTAGGCTACCCATTTTGTGTCATAATATTTGAATTAGGACATGAGTACCTAAGCATTTTAAGGTCTTTTATTAATCAATCTTTGATCTGTTTTAAAACAAACTTGAGTTTGATGACCTTGATACATTTGTACCATTTCCTTTTGAACCATTTTGAGGATAATATTACCAACAAAAATAAAGGTAATATATCCTGACAGGAGATTGAAATTTACTATCAAAAACCAGTAAAATGTTCAAAATATATTATTCTCAAAGAAAAAAAATATAAAGAACAATATATCCTGCTTTATTTGAGAAAATCCTTTTTTTTTAACATTAAATGATTTTCTGAAAACAGCATCAAAAGGATCTGGCATAAATTTCCACTAGAGCTCCTAATCATATCAATCTCAAGTTTGTGAAAATGGTCAGTGGTTTGACAACAGTGGTATGAAATTGTAAATACATTTTGATCACTGTTTGTTACCATTTTCTTGTTGATTGATTGACAACAAAAATGAGGACACATGATCACATGAGTATTTGAAAACCTTGTTATAGACTTTGTTACCATGTGATGATTCTGAAAATTTGTCTAGTCCTCTTGTAAGTTCATTCCCTGGAGATACTATTGTCACCTGAACTTTCCTGACCCAATGAATGCATACAGTTGCTTAATGACCATTTTTACCCTAAATTTGAACTCTTAAGTGTTTTGAGTTTATACTCTTTACTTTTGACTTCAAGAGTTTTGAGATAAACACACTTTCGAGTTTTTGTGAATTTTCTTCTTCCCTTTATACCCTTCCCATTCATAAGTAATGAAATACTTACTGGGAGGTCTTTATTGAAGAAATACTTAATCCAGAATCATTTTGCAGTAATACTTTGAGAGAATTGGTCATATTTTCACAGGTTTTCAACCAATCTCACATTACTTATGATACGGACTACATTGACCCCAGATTTTCTTAATGTATTTTTAACAAGGTTGATTTGTTCCTATTGAGGATCTTAACCTGTTTTTCAACACATAAGATCAAATGACTAAAGTTTTAATTTCCCTCTTTTTATGTTAGCAAAAACATTAATGTTTTATGAACATAGGTTCTTGTTAATCTGAGGTTCATACTTTAGCATCAAGCATGATGGAAACAACACGAACTTCAAAACAACAATTTAAATCAATTTTCGTAAATAATTTTACCACAGTTATCAGATATATTTTCAGATCTGAAACCTGTAGGTGATTTATGTATGATATCGATTGTTATGTGAAGCTTGTGTATTCTATGACATCTTGGTTGTTTTACAGAGCCTTTGAGTAGTCACTTTGAACGTGATCTCTCGTTACTCTGTTTTCCAACTAAATACAATCAACCTTAGTATCAATGAATTTTGAGCTGAACTGTTATGTCAAATTGACGGTTAAATCGAATTTGACTGTCCAAGCTCTGATACCAATTGTTAAAATCGGAGGCTCTTATGAGAGTGTTTGTTTATGTAAATTGAACAATCAATGAATATGAAAACATGTAAAGTGCAGGGAAATGAACAACAAACTTTGTAAACACAATCATAAAGAGAAATGGATTTGATAAACACATGAATTGCATCAGTCGAAAGATTACAAAGTAAATCAAATGATTACAAAACATGCTTACAAATAAACTCCCCCTCAGCCTGATACTCCAGTGGTTGATTGCACACAAGATGAAAGGATTGGACTAGAGGAGAAGAACTCACTCAGTTAATCAAATGTAACAGTACAGAGTACTGCTCCATTTATAGACAAGCCAAACCACTGAGGCATCTCAGCTGATGTCACCATGAAAGCGACGTCTAACAGCCTAACAACCTGTAACAACTGTTCCTATACAAACACTGCTAAAGTTAACCACTGATTTTACATAAGACAAGTAATACACTAAACTACTGCTATCTTCTTCCATCAGTGCTTTCCTCAAAGTTGATCAGTCCTTGAGTGAGCAGTGCTTTGTCATCAGTAGATAGAACCAGCAGTGTTTACTTCTTCAGGGCTTTGTCAGCAGTTGAAAGGGTATCAGCAGTTGTATACGGACAGTGGATAGAGAGCCATCAGTTGTTATAATCACTTTCAAGGGGAAAGCCTAATGTAAACAGCTGCTTATTGTGAATCCACTGTCGTGATCCGGTTTTGGCTTTTATTATATGTTCCTCTGGTAGGGTTCAATCCCAACAGTGCGAACAAAGATATGTGGAAGTACATTTTTGACAGTGATTTAGCGGCAGACTACGATGCGCAACTAAAGAGAATAAATTTTACCAGAGTTGGGAGAGCACCCATGGAGCATTGTATGGAGATGCATCAGGCATGACTCCTTCTTGCCCTAGGTTTAGTGTGATTGTTCACATATTAGACGTGAGAGGTTGTTCGACTTTATTCCCCTTCTATCATCCAAAGCGCGGACGTGTCCCCCATCAGGTGGTTACACTTGTATATGTTAACAATAGTCATTTTATCCATGTCAAACTTGAAGGGGACTATCCAATGTTGTCACCGAACTATCTCTGGGTAAGACACCGAGGCGAAGAAGCAGCACTATGGAAGCAAGACTACACGGAACGCTAGTGTGGTATGAAACAATACCGAAGCCTAATATAGACAAGACAGTGCATTATCTTGATTAATTTTTATAATGTATTCCATTTGTTTTAATTTTGTTTAACGGAGCCTAAAATACATCAAAATACGCTAAATAACGTCAAAATACGAAAAAAAAAATACGGTAAAATACATCAAAATACACCAAAATACGATAAAATATGTCAAAATACGCTAAAATAGATCAAATACGCTAAAATAGATCAAATACGCTAAAATACGGCAAAATACGCTAAAATACGACAAAATACATCAAAATACGCAAGTAATGATATTCTAAAACGCGTATACATATAACACGACACTGTACAATACAAGTGGATTCTAAACAAAATTGTACGTAATAATAGAATACGATAATTACACGCATCCGAACGTCACCGAAACGACACGTATTGAAGGAATACTTCATAAAATGACAAAATACGCCAATATTCGTCAAAATACGACACATATACGCGTCGAACCAAGGAAAACACGATGACAATAAATTTTGGTATTATGACCAATACGGTCGTATAGGCCTAAGTTGTGTCGTATTTCACCTTAATATGCATCGTATAGGCCTATACGATGCGTATTACCCCCTGATTTCTCAACAACAAAAAAACAGGGTCATTTGAAAATTCAGGAGGGTAATACGTATCATATAGGCCTTTACAATGCGTATTACCCCCTGAATTTAAAAAAAGGGTTAATATGCATCGTATAAGCCTATACAATATGTATATAAGGGCAAAACGATATAACCCCCTAATTAACAGGGGGTTATTATCATATACGATCCAAATACACACAAATACACACACATACGGTGAAGAACATACGGTCAAGGTTATGACAACTAGTAATTTACGGCTCTTAATTACGCGAAAAGCAAACATTAGGACAATTAAAAGTAGTGTAACTAGACGTAAATTAACTTAATTAGGCCCTTGGAGTGTTTAGGAACGTCTAATCGACTTTACAATGCGCGTATGACGATCTGCTGAGAAACTGCTGAATATTAAACGGTAACGAACTAAAACCGAACAAAATACTTACAACGCCGACAAATACAAAATTTTTATGATATATTTAACTTCATAATTAAATTTTAATAACCGCAGTCGAAACCTGATCGAAAAACGGATTAAAACGGCAAACGATGCAATTTAGGCGCTTTTTAACGCATCCGACGATCCAACGCGACAAGTGACGATTACCGATCCTACTTTGCGCGTTTTAATACGCGAATTCTATTATTCAACGTTACACGAAGTTCGGGTTTGAAAACTGGTTTGTAGGTGCAGACGGGCCGCTCAAAATACTAGTAACGGGCTTGTGGGCCCTAGGCCCAAGCCCACTAAGGGAACCCTTAGTATTTAAAGGGTCCAAAACCCTAATCCCTTTCATTTTGTTTCAGCCGGATACACCCCTTATCCTCTTTCACCCTCTCATTTGTTTTATCTGCAGATCAATTCCAAACACCCACTGTAACACCCCAAATTTCGTATGACATATTATAATGTTAAATCACAATACTTTGACGAAAAGAAATGGTAAACATAGATTTTTATCATATTGAAAGTTTTTTTTAGAAATAATGAAATAAAAACCCCTTATGTAGATGGAAGTAATCAAGTTAGTATGGGGAAGGGCCATTTTGAACATGCTTCAAAAGACAAGGAGCTAATAATGTAATTAAATAATAAAATTTGATAAAAAAAAAAAGTCAATGTTTTGTCCTTGGCTGGTTGCGATTGAACGAGAGGGAGGAGCCAAGGGAAGCCCTAGTCTTCAAAATTCTACAAAATTGAAAGGGAAATCAAGGATTAATTGAATGCATGAGCCTGGAATTTTGATTATCTAAGTGTTCTTGACATCTAGTAAGTTTAAATTTGATGTTTTATGAGATTTCATGAAGTGGGTTATGTATAATTTATGATGTTTGTATGAAATTGAATCTAGATGTTGAATGATATGAACAAATATGAGTTATATTATGTGTTATTTCGATTATACTAGTAGTTGGGGTAAAACCCACTTGAGATTATGTAAGGTAGTAAAAACTAGTAAAAGTTATGGATGAATTATGTAATGTTGGTGTTAAACTCATGTTATAGAAGTGTTTTGATGAGTGACTTGATTTGAATCATATGTAGTATGGTTAGGATTGTTGATTTTGAAAGAATTGGTTGATCTATTTGATGAATTTAGGATGAATGTGTTATAAATACTTGTACATCATGCTTAATAGAATGTACGCATGCCATGTGTTCGATGAAATGTCTAAACTAATGAAATTGTGATTTTGTATGAAAATTTCCTAAGTTGATAAAATATGATTATGGTGGGAATGCATATGGTTCATAAACTTCATATTGTAAGACAAAGAATATGGGAATAATGAAATTTTCGAAAGCTAAGTATATGAAGTTGTGATGTATAGGAACAAAGAAGGAAGGATGAGCAAGTCATTCTATAGCGCAAGAAACGCAAGATCGCGGTAAGTTCATATGAACTTAATTCTCCTTTATATAGTTCTACGGATATAGTTAGTAAATAAATCTTAGTGTTGAGTTGTATGTTTGTTTATGATAAAAGTTTTGATATGTTAAATGCTAGAAAAACGGCTAAGTAGCAAAATAGTATCGGATGTATATTAACCACGTAAGTGGTACAAAAATCATTTGGAAAGTAGAATTTGGAATGGTTTAGTAATGACTTGTTGTAAACGGGTCACAATGATAAAGTTATGTCAAGTATGTATGATAAAGTTTTCCGTTGTAAACGGGATGATTTAGACTTGTATGATGAATAGCTATGTTGTTTGAGTATGGACCCATTATTAATGGGTCGAATGGATGTATGTATGATTGTTTGTGATGTTGGAACGAAAGAAAGTTAATGGAAATAATGTCAAACGGGAAGAGTGTTTCACACAAGGAATGTCAATTAATGGGTAAAATTGTAGATGGGTCGAATAAAAGTATGTAATGAATGTTATGGATTTTTGTATGGTATTATGAACTAACGAATGTTTGATGTTGTGTATGATAGGTAAATTTCATGCTTGATTGCGGCGCGCTCGAACCGAACACACACTATATTGCTCAGTTATACGCTTCTGGTTCAAGTCATCTTTTGAAATGGGTCAAATCATTTTTGTGTAGTAAATGTTAAACTAGTATCTAGGATGATCGTAGTAGTTTGAAGTTTAAACTTTATTTTGGATAGTTTGGATAGAATGTTTTTGTGAAATGTGTATGGTTTTAATTTTAGCATCTTTCGAAAAGTGTCGTAGAATGTATTTTGAATGATTTTGTTAAAAAGCAGGAAATCATCTACTTTACGAATGGGTCATGCCAAATTTTTTTGTAAAATTTGTACGATGTTTATTTTAATTGTCGAATGTTAAAATTAGGCGCCACAGCCACATAGAAAATCAATCTTATCTACTAAATACACACATACAACAAAATCAGTTTATCCCCAAAACACACGCACACCCTGAATCACTTTGTTCTCTATCCCTCGTCTGAATGCTACCGAATTCCGGTGACCCGTTCGACACCGTCTCCACCTCCTCCGGCAGCCACACAACCCTCACCCACCTTCTCACTCTTCTACACACACACATCTGTCTCTCTCACTCGTCGTTTTTTCGGCGCTGCCGCCGCCGCTCACGGCGATGGTAGCGGTGGATTTCAGCGATGGTTTCAACGATTGAAGATGATGAAGATGGTGGTGACCGACGACGCCACGGCCACCGGAGCTACGGGGCGATAACATCAGGCAGTTGCAGGTGGGGTATTGTTGATGGATGCACATTTAGCTAACTTTGCACAAGGCATCAAGGTGAGTTCATAACCCCACCTTTTTACGGTTTTACATTTTTATAAATGTTTTCAAGGTGGAAAGACATGCACGTTTTGCAAAAACAAACATGGTTTTCGATGAACAAAAATTACATATTTTTAAACCATTATACAAACAAGTTTTAACTAACGCAAATTGTTTGTGATTTTTCAATAAACTCAAATGGTTTATGAAAAACTTATGCAAAACATACCGGTTTTTACAAAAAAAACATAAACAATTTACGAAACATGCATGACCTACAGACACTAGTGACGGGGTTGCTCCTAGTTACAATGGGACGGGGTGTCCTACATACAAACAGGAGGACTGGTTGGTCCTGCACACGAACAATGGGACAGTGTGTTCCACAAACAACCCAAAATCTTGCATGCATCCCAAGGTCTTCATCTTAAGGACTGGATTGTCCAACATACAGGCTCATGCGGGCATGTTTGCCATTGTCATGTGTAGACATTGACAGTTACAGAAGTTTTACAAACACAAAACTTTTCAATACAAATTTTTACAAACATAACGCTTTACACAAACAAAGTTTCACAAACACAAAGTTTTCATATACATGCCAAAGAAAATGATTTTTATTTCGTTTTCTCAACAATATTTTAAAACCAGTTATTCAAAAAGATTTATTTCAATTTTTTTTCAAAACAAACTATGAACTCGTCAACTTTATGTTGATTTTTCGCATCTTCTTTCTAAGGTTACTTTTTCAAACTATGGCACAGTTGGAATAGGAGAACCTTGTGGATTGGAGTACTTAGTGGGCATTCGCTTTCTAGACGTCTTAGCAATATTAGCTTCCGCTGTGCAATGAAGATACCAGTCCAGTCACGCTAACTCTGATTTCGGCGGGGTGTGACAAAGATACTATTTGGATTTGAGTCTAAAGACATCTACGGTATGTATCTCCGAACTCTCATCATCTATACGTCTTCAGTTTTGTATTTATAACGTTTTGTACAACTAGCTCCCACCAGCTGTGGGCTGTGGCGCTTGCATTACAGCAGATGGAGGGCCGACTGCAGGCGTGGATAGACGCCCATCATGCTCGTACTGAGGCCCTTCTCACGAGGGCGATCAAGGGCGGTATACAGGCGACTATCGAGCGTGGTCGGACCCCATTGACGATACCGACGTTGCCGCCTCGCCCTGGATAGGATCCGAGGTCGTCAGGCGCGACTCATGATCTGGGGCCCTCAGGCACGACTCAGGAGCATCAGGATGCGGATCTAGCGGTTTAGGATTCTTGTACTTTTTTGTATTTTGACCATTTATGTATTTTGGACGATGTCATGTATATATACAAACTTATTATGTAGTTAAATTTGCTGTTTCAGCTTATTTACATTTGTGATTGTTTATTTTGACTGTTTAGATTGGTTTGCTTGGTTACGTCACGATACGCTATAATATGTCACGATAAAATATAATAAAATTAAAAATGTGATACGATACATCACGATACGTCACGATACGCTGCAATACATCATGATAAAATATTAAAAAGTTAAAAATGTGATACGATACGCCACAATACGCTATAATACGATACGTAACGATATAAAAATAATAAAAAAATTAAAACTCATTAAAACAAAAATAACCAACAATAAACACCAATAACCAAACCCAAAATACCAAAAACCAAACCCAACACACCAAAATTCAAACCTCGAAAAGTCAGGACCTCAATACGAATCGTATAGCCCTATATGATCCGTATAAAGCAACCGCCAGACATCCGCTGAACCTGTCAGTCTATCAAGTTTAACTTTATCCAATATGGATCGTATAGACCCGTACGGTCCGTATTACAATGTTTAAGTGTGGGGTTAGATTCCCGGTGGGTGAGAAATCTCCCCTCGAGAGACTAAACTGACCTGTTCACACACTCCATTTCCCCCCAATTTCCCACCTTTCTGCAAAAAGATCATGAACCCACCACAATTCACCTTATTCCACGATGACGACGATGAATATTCCGATTCCGAACCAAACCCTAATCCCCAATTCATAAACCCTAACCCTCACATATCCTCCCAATTCTACACATTCAACTCCGATTCACACAACTTAATGATCCGCTGCATACTCCAACGCCGGAACCCCACCTCCGACGAGATCAGGGCGGCCACGCCGTCGCAGGTACTTGCCAGCTGGAAATCCGTTTGGAAAGACCGTAACGAAGAAACGGCGTACTTAACGGCGTGGAAACGGATTCAGGACAAGTTAACGGTCCATAACGGTCAAATGGGTAACCAGTTTTTATGTTTCAAGAATAATATTAATAACCAGTTTGTTTCACATACTAGTCAATGGCAAGATATTGTTATGAGTTTTCATGCTGATTGTAATATGAAACATTTGGGGGTTAAAGAAACTGTCGAAAAGGTTAAGAAAGTTTGGACTGTAGGTGCTAAGTTTTATGGGATTCCTGAGTCTTATATCCGGGCTTGTGTGTCGGCTTGTCGGGTTTGTTGTTCGGGGGATAACGGGTTAAACGGGTCGTGTTTGGGTCGGTCGAAAAGGCGGAGGTTTGAGTATACTGAGTCGTTTGATGTGCCGGCGAAAGATGTGGCGTGTAAGTTGAAGCAGTTGGCTGCGAAACATAAGGTGGTGTTGTGTATTAGGCAGAAGTATATTAGGTATAAGCCGTTCATGGCGGAGGTTAAGGATTACGCGTGTCATCGGGCTGGGGAGCCGGTGAAGAAATCGAGGGGGTTGAAGCGGGAACCGTATGCGTCGAAGAGGTGTGGATGTGGGTTTCGGATACGGGCGATTGTTCCGATTTGTAATTATAATGAGATGGATAAGAGTTTCGTTTATTTAGAAGAGGGTGTGGCGGTGTTTAAGTTGTATGCGGTTCATACCGGGCATGAGCCCGGACCATTAGATGGGAATGCGAGGATTATGCATAGGGTTGTCGGGCATAAAGGTGGGTTCTTGATGGATCAAGATTTTGGTTATGGAACGGATGATGAAGTTTACGACGATGAGAGCTTTGTGGGAAACGATGACGGGGATGTGCAGCGTTCGGTTTTGCAGCAAGTGAAGGAGTTGAAACATGAAGTCGGGGTTCTTGAACGGAAAGTTTTAAAGATACGACCGGAGCTTTTGAGCTCGGTGTCTGATGAATTGTTTGATCTTTTGAATAAGGTCAGGAATGTAGGAGAATACGGGTCAAAATCAGGAGGGTTAATTTTGGAAAGCGAGTTAGTGGATTGGAACGCTGGTCAAGCTACAGATTTGATGGAAGGTGATGACGACAGTTTTGAACCGACGCTTGGAGATGTCGGGTCATGGGATCAAATAAACGGTGATTGCAGGAACGAGAAAGATCTTTTGACCGATACATGTAAAAGTGAGAAATGGCTGAAGTGTAACGGGTTTGATGACAAAACTATACTTGATTGTGAGGAATCGAAGTTAATAAAGTCCGTTAGGAACGATGAAACGGAGGCAGACGCGCTTGTTGGTTTGCAGGTTGACGGTTTCTACCCTGAGAATCCAAAATGGTATGATTCCCCGTGTGGTTTAGACCCGATAATGGATTGTGGGAGCAACGGGTTCCGGCATGGGGAGATTGTGTAAAGCGGTTAGCCGATTGTAACTAATGTTGAGTTCATTAGGTGTATATATATTAGTGTACAAAGAAGAATGATTTGGTAAAGTGTAGCTTTTGGGCTTCTTTGCACATACTTCTTTCTGACTATATCTCAACCACGTAACGTGTTGTGACCTGTTAGATTTAGGACTTCATTGAGTACATGAATGAAATCATCATTTTATCCCCATCTTTCTTCTATTCATTATATAAGTGTTGTCTTTATCGCAGTTTCGATTCGTATATGATCATGTATTTGCAAGCTAAGCAGTTAATGTGGTAAAATATCGGATATCGGTCAAGGTCAGATATTTGAGATATAGGTTATTACAGTGGGATATCTGTAATTTTAATATCATGCAGAATTTATATATATAGCAATTTAACACTAACAATTCAGTGTACTCTCCTACCGTTAACAAAATAACCTTTTGCAAAATTTTAGCAAGTAGGAAATGATTTTGACTTAAAACACTAGCATTTAACAATTAATACTTAAAACACTAATGGCAACAATAAGAAAAAAGACGAATGGTAGAACTAAGAAGAAAGATACTGATATCGGTACCGATGTTTTACATTAGGACCGATAGCCGATATATCACCGATTTAACTGCATAGTTTGCACGTTCAGGAATACTATGTTGGTGTGTGACTTAGATTTTTATTTATTGCTTGGTTTTAAAAAGCGCAAGGCGCTGTGAGGCATATAGGTCCCAAAAGCTGAGGCACCCTGAGGCGAGAACTTCATGTATGCGATGCGAGGCATTGTTCTATGTACAGCCAAATAAGCTTTACGTACCGCCGCAAGCTGCATTCTCTCGTCTCTTTACAAACCATTCATAATCTTTTCAGCCTTTTGGTCATTTTTCCATGTCATCCTCCTCGAGACCCTAATTTTGACCCACATGCACAGGAAGGGCCGCTTCAAGGCCGGCTTCACGCCTCATACGCACTTTTTAAAACCCACTTTTATTCAGCTGAATAACAATAACATGCTTTTCTTCTTAACAAGTTCATTACCAAGTTATGAGTCATATATGAACTTTTCAAAACTATGAACGCATGCCTCTGCATGCGCTTCGTTGACTTTTTTGGTCAATGAACAGTTTGAAGATTCCAAGGTTGATGAAGCTGTATTCAAATCTAGAGGAAAACATGGTAAGTAAGCTAAATTGTGTGGAACTGAGATCAGTATGCAGTCTTTCATCTTGAGAAATAAACATTAAATCATAATAGTTTTAGGTCTTTGCAATAAGTTGTTTGATAAATCACAAATAGGTGTCTACAATGATCTTTTGCAGCTAATTCATATCTTACCGACTCTTGTACTGGTGGAAAAACAAAAGTTCTTAAATGTAATGACAACAGATCATGTCTCCAAGGGATGATAAATCGGTACAATATGATGCTGCGAACGTGCTTAACCTGAACTTTCGTCTCTTGATGGGGATTTCTTGAAGGTATTTATTCTTGCTTCTTTCACTGTAGAATACAAATAGTTATAAAGCTAGTTTCTTTAATCATATATATAACAGTAGACAAAAAATGTTTGCAGGTCAGCCTGTCCCATTTTGACTCGTTACACTACCCGAGCGTCCTGCCCTTATGCCACCTCTCTGGTAAGTAAATTTGGTATTCTGTAAAAATCTTTAACATCATTTGCTATTTACACATAATTGAATGCAAATCAACCAAATGGTGATCTAGTTTATCAGGAGTCTTGGAGGTAAATATGTATTGCAGGGCCCTACTAATGTGGTAAATACCTATAATATATTAATATCCTTTGGGCTTCAGTTCTACTTTTTGTAAGGGCGTTCATAGTTAGGTTAGGCCGGTTTTGACGTATAAACGGCAAACGAAACCAAACTTGGTGTTTGTTTTTTGGCCAGAAGCACTTCTGGCCACTTATGTCTGCGCCGAGCAGAGCAGGGGCGGACCCACATTGGTGCCACCGGGGTCCCCGGACCCCAATCTTTTAAAAAAATGGTAGATTCGGTATATTAAATTGTATATGGACCCCATAAATACAATTAGGTGGACACCATAGAAATAAAAAGAAAGTTGGTGTAATGGTAAATCTCCCTCTTTTCCACCAAGAGGTCATGGGTTCAATCCTTGATAAGCCCATTTTTCTTATTTTTTTTTAAATCTAGTTCAAACCTCACTTTAACTCGACCCGAACGAGGACCGACCCGAAAATGGACCCCATTGAAATAAAATCCTGGGTCCGCCACTGGCGCAGATGCGGGCAGAAGTTTGAATATTGCAGCTTGTTTGTTTTCTCGCAGACCTTTCATTAAAAAAGGTCTGCGAGACCTCTTCACCATGCAAACAATGACCCATGTCTTCTTGGAACCTCTTCACCACACAGACCTCTTCTTCCCTGCCACCACCTCCACCACCACATCCCTGCCACCACCGCCACCACCACATCCCTGCCACAACCACCGTCACCAACACCCACCTGCCATCACACCCCACCTGCAACCACCTCCACCTCCGACACCACCTCCACCTCCGACACCCCTGCTCCGCCACCACCTCCACTCCGCCACCACCTCCACCGATGGCAAACAAAACCCCCGAATCCCCAAATCGATCTGTTATCAAAACCCCCAAATCGATCTGTTATCAAAACACCATCATCGTCATCATCTGCGGGAAAAGGCTGCCCGGAGAAGGAGATGGCGGTGGTGGTGACAGATTGTAGAGAGAGATAGTTTGTAGAGAGAGAGAGTTCAAGGCTAGGGTTTGCGGTGGTGGTGAAGGCAGAGAGAGAGATCGAGGGAGGAGAGAGAGAGACGGTGAAGGGCGGTGGTGTAGTGGTGACGACGGTGGTTGTGTAAGGCGGTGGTGCTTGGTGGTGGTGAGGAAGGCAGGGAGAGAGAGAGAGAGCAAATCTGTGTGTGTGTTTGTGTGTGTAGGGTGTGTGAAGATCTTTTTATATAAAAAAAAACAAACCCTCTTCTCCTTGCAGACTGCAGACATTTGGTCCATCCCTTCTCCTGCAGATGCCTGCAGATGTGGTCCGCAGACTGCAGACATTTTCCCGCAGAAAAACAAACAGGATTGGTTGAGTCAGCCAAAACGGTTTGGTTTGGCAGCTGGGATCGTTTTTTAATTTAAAAGTCATTATTTTGTATCAAGTTTCAATTTTTTTTTAAAGGTAGACTTGTGAACTTTCAACATTATACATACGCAAGCTGCATATTGTAGACCGTTAACCGAACTGTTTAAGTCTAGAACTGGCCGAATCGTCGGATTCTTCGTCGGTTTTAACGGTTTATGAACATCCCTTGTTTTTTGTATTACATTCTTAAACATATGAAACTTTCTTAACAGGCAGTCTTTAGCCCAGTTTTACTAATCCAGTCATCTCGACCGATAGTTATGACTTTGTGAGTTTCTTTGTTGTTTAGCGCCCGACCCCCCGAACTATTCGCTCAATAGTGTTATGTATGTACGTTTCGTATAGAATTTTTTAGGTATATACGTTTTCGACCCCCGGTTTTATAAAAAAAATACTTATATAGAATTTTTAGGTCCGGTGACTTCCGATCCCCCGGTGGAAATTTTCAAGCTTCGCCACTGTTTAGCGTTTATTGCAAATCTAAATATTTAAGTATATATCGATTCTTTTAAAGCGAGTCGAGTTGAACTGGCATGAGTTGTATTAAAGTCAAGTACGAGCTCAATGGGGGAGACATACAAGCCGAAACAAGCTAGCATGAGCTTGATCCCGGATTGATGCTAGTTTGGCTTAGCTTGCTTGGTTGAACAACCCAGTCATGACACAATTTTATATAAAATCTATTAAGAACACATGTAGCCAAATTCTGCAACTAAACAGGCATAATATATATGGTTAATGCAAATTTATCCCAAAGTTTTTGAATAAACCATATATTGGAACTTATTTGTATACATGGTGAACAAACTGATTGTTTTGGGGATATGATTCTTGATACATGACAATAGACTTTAGTCAATAGGGATGAGATGTTTGAGAAATAATTTAGGTTATGTCTGTATTTTAACAAATAATTTATCTATTAGTACATAGGAATATAGTGCTTTAGCTGCATTTAACATATTATTAATTTTACTTGGATAAAGATTTTACAACTTTGATTTTTTGAGTATTTTTTTTGGCTGTTATATCGAATGTCGGTAGCGTATCAGCATCGTGATGAATTGAACCGAACTGATACTGACCTTATGGCACGAGGAAATCCCACTAGTACATATATCTATTTTGGATGTGCAGTGAGTTGTGTATTTTATATAACTAGTGTTAAAGACCCGCGTGTTACAGCGGACCTATAATTATATACGTAATTTTGATAAGCACACTGACCAAAGTAATGAAATAATACCCAATTTATAGCATTGTAAGCCCGCTCATTGTGGCGCTAGAAACAACCCAATTTCAAATAAAATTTATGTTGAAACGTAGGAAACTTTTGGATCAACATAAAAATAGTATGTATCAAATGTTATTAAAGAAAAATAAAACTTAAAAAGAAAAAAATGTGTATTACATGAGTTATGAGCAGGGGCGGACCTAGGTTATGCCCAAGGTGGGCGGGCGCACCCCATGGAAAAAAAATTAGTGTATACTTTAGGCAAAAAACCCGACCGCACCCCTTGAAAATATGCTTGAGCCACTCATCCGCACCCCAGCAAATAATTATTGGGTCCGCCACTGGTTATGAGTTGCACAAATTTAGTAGAAACAAATTTAAAAAGTAAATAATTAAAATTTCACTTTTTTTTACCATTGAGAATATCACTTACATTTAAGTAGACCAATTTCAAGACCCATGTGCAAGGTGATTATTTTTAGTATTATTTTGTTAACATGGCACTACTTGAACCTAGAGGTGCACATTTCGGTTAATTTCTTAACCGAAACCGGTTAACCGGTTTTTGCAGTTAATGGGCCAAGAAAAAAAAACCGGTTACGGTTAATAACCGACCGGTTAATAACCGGTTATTCAAGCTGAACATCATTAACCGTTAATAACCGACCGGTTATAATAAACCGGTTAACATGTAAAAAAACCGGTTAGGAACCGGTTATTATTAACACTCTAAAAAACCGGTTTTTAATTAACCGGTTAAAAACCGGTTATTGATAAGAATAACTAAAACCGGTTAGGAACCGCCGGTTATTAAATAACCTAAACCGGTTATTTTGGTACCGGTTAAAAACCGGTTTCGGTTACGGTTATTAACCGGTTTCGGTTAAAAAACCGGTTTTTTTGCCCATGTCTACTTGAACCAATAATTTCACATTAAGTTGATCACTATAATGAATAACAAAAAAAATAGGAAATTGAATTGTGCTTTGTCTAGTTGTACCTAAAGCTATAATAACTTGTAAAAAATTGAACAGTAAAATACACTCACAACACCTTTTTACAAAATAATATAGGGAAAATTTGAACCTGAGTTAAATATAAGGAGTTAACGATGCAATGTATTATTAAACTTGACATGACTTAAAATTAGTTTTAAAATATTTATATGCTCTTTTGTAATTTAATATTATTAAAATCTAAGTTATATTGTTATTTCTATCACTATTTTTTTTTAACGACAAATTTGGATCACTGACAGACTACTAGAGTATCATCGCGCCACCAGTGGAACCACCTAGTCATATCCAACTACACCAGGCTATGATGTCTATACATTAATTCAGGAATCCTTATCCACCCTCAAGATGTCAATAGGCTATAATGCGATGAGTTATTTCTATCATTAATAAATTCAACAATTTGTTTTTGTAATTTTTGGCTTTTAAATTACAAAAATTTGAATGCATTTAAAGTTAATGTTTTAAGTATATTTATAATATCTATCAAGTTTAGTATCTATTTATGCGGTAAACAAATATACACGAATTTATATTGGGAAAAAAATATATGAAAAAGGCTTAGATGCGCAAGTGCAAATGACGACCAGACTTTATCTATGGAATCTATGGAATCTTTATATATAATCACATAACAATTAACATTGCACACCTCTTAGTTTTCATTTATATAAATTATTATCAAATATATATTACATAATTTTGTATCACATCACAATTCCCAAAACATCAAATATGTGTGTATGTGACATTAAACACTAAATTCATCTCATATACCAATTTTCTTGGCTATAAATTCTTCTATTCTAACTTTAAGATCGTAGTATTTACCGTCATCACAACCTTCAGTGCTACAAATATCGTCCTTGACTCCTTTATCTTAGTTATCCTCGTCAAAACTATCATACCCATGTAACTCTTCGCTCTCACTATCGCTCCCAATGCATCTCTCGGTTTGTTTTACATGCATAAGACAAGGGACCGACTCTTTGTAATCCTCATGTCTTCCGGTGGCACCCTCTATTAGTTCTAGCTGAACTAACCGAGGGATGAACTCTTGATCATATCCGAGACTATAAGTTTCTTCTAGTACTTCTTCATCAACTTCATAACATAATGGATGTAGTTCAAACACGGGAAGAAAATGGTTGGAGTGAGACTCGTGTTCTTCACTATCTCTTGCTTGATTTGAAGAACCTCTAGGGAATACGGTTACAATGCACAAGCTAAGTGCCATAAATATCAGCAAACCGAAAGTATGCTTTATCTCATACGCACATTTGGTAAAGATATCATGAACAACAAGATTTTGTTCATGATGTGACAAAGAAAAGAACGCGAAGATGTTATTCAAGAAATATGGAAGTTTAGAAACTCGACGGATCATCATACACCGATCTTTCTTGGTTCATGGCTATTTTGTGATCTCCAAATTATTAGTGTTTTTAACAAAGAAGTGGGTGTTTGGGTAATGATGTCATCAAACGTGGTTTAAAAGCAATAAAGTCTACTATTGAAGTTTCTTCGAAGCTAAAATAAATAAATAAAGTATTTGTGTACATGTCATGGTGATATGTAGAAACTTGTGGGGGTGGCCAACTAGAAAAAATAGTTACTTAATTTCGATAACTTTTTGTTGACCATTCAATTCAGGATCATGTAGCTAGTTTTGTATGGTACATGGCTAACATGCATGATGCATGCCAATGTTACAAACATTACACTGTATTGATAATTATTGGTCGTAGTTTCTTTTCATATCTGTTGTCACTGCATGATTTAATTTATATTCATTCTAGTCAATGATGGAGCTTGAGATTTCCGACGGGTAGGTCGAAAACGTATATACCCAAAAATTTCTATATGAAAACCACATATATTACACTACTGAGCGAAAAGTTCGGGGGTTCGGGCGCCCCCCGGCCCCTTAATAGCTGTGCCCCTGATTCTAGTAAATGTGATAACAAAGTAATATACTTTAGTTATTGAATAATCTGATTTTTTTTTTTTTTGACATAAACGATTGATATAACCAGAAAACTTGTTAAGTTACATCAAAACAGAAGGTAGACGGGCAACAAGCTGCGCCGCCAACCCTTTCTGAATTGCAAACCCCAACCTCCCGAACACAAACCCCTGCCCCCTTGGGGTCGAACAATTGCTGTGGATAACCCGTTGAACCCTCGTCAAGAAGTTGATGGCTTCTGGCGCTAGGGAGCCAAAAGTATCAAAGGCAAAAGGGATAAAGACATGTTGGTTCTCTGCGCAAGCTTTAGCGTGCTTATCCACTTTCTTTGATTCTGCCTTTCTTGCTGCTAGTCCAGCTACAAACCCGTTTTCCCTTAAACCAACCAAAGGGGAAACCCCCGTGAGGTCTACACAAGCATGTTTCCCCCCAGCCCAGCCAAAGACGAGCAGATCCGCTGGTCGCAAAGTAGATCTCCCTTCCATAGGGTCCGTGAGGAAATTCACAGGGGCCTCTTTCTTAGCAGAAATCCCAGCTCTTCTTAAGATGTCCCCCAAAACATCTCGCACCCAGTCATGCCGATATTTAAACCCAGGGAGCTCTTTACAGTGAACTGCGTGCTCCCCATATTTATCCATACAAGCTTTACGACATATCGGGCAGGTTTCATCTTCTGGGTACAAGCTTTAGTTATCGGATTTGATAATTAATTAGCGTATTGCAATCGACGACTTTTTGGTGAATTAACAGCTTCATGACCTTCTAAAATGGAGGTTATGAGTTCGAGTCTCGCCTTGAGCAAAAATGCTCAGGGCTTGAGCCAAGGATTTTACCATAGTGCGCTTTCAGGCGGTGAGCTACCTCTGAGGTAGTGGCGGGTCGGGTCACCAGTGTTGTTTGAGTTCACGGTCATGAGTGGCCTTGTGCCATTGGGTTTATTCAGGTGATTAAGCTTTTTTCGGTCGTTTAAAAACAATTAAGCGTGTTTCAGTTCAAATCTATAACATCAAGAAAGATTTGTTGGAAATTCGATTCTCGTTCTTTGATGTGAACCATAGGTATTCATGTATTCAGTTTTCATTTGGATTGAAACCCGGTTTTAAGAGAAACAATCGGAGCTGGTCCCGACCAGTTTGGAATCAGTTAAGGCACGTTTTTAAATTTCATTCGTTTTTAAGGAACCGGTTAATGCCAAACCGATTTCAATGAATATTCTCAACCTGGTTTTAAACTGACAGATCAAGACCGTCTTTGCTACTGGTTTTGGACCCCGACCGTTTTTCTTCTTTACCTCGGCCCGAAAAGATATATCGAATAAGACGGGCCGGGCTAAGTGGCTAAAATCCTAATCCTAAGCATAACTAAAAGGTCACTTTTTAAGCATGACTTCAAATATACTGAGCCCATTAAGCATGTTAGAATAGAAAGCCCAGCTCATATCATAACTGGGCCTCTAGTGAAATACCCCTAAACAATCATACTATAAATCACATCGATCCAGAAGTGTTTATCCTCCGCCTACATTTGCATCTAGGGTTTTCAAGCAGCGGCGAACATAACATCTCCGTCATCATGGGGCGTATGCACAGTAAAGGGTAAGATATTTGATTTGTGTTATGTTGCTAGGTTAATGATGAATTTGATTGTTCGTTTTTGTTGAAGTTTGATTAGGTTTTATGTGCATTTTTAGGCAGATGTTGTTGAATAACGAATTGATGTTGATTTATATTTTTGTGTGATGAACAGAAAAGGTATATCTGCATCAGCTAAGCCGTACAAGAGGACACCACCTAGCTGGTTGAAGATCTCTGCTCAGGATGTATGTTGTTTTTAATTCTCTCTTCTTTATGTTTTTAGTTGTTTACTGTGTTAGGTAACACTTTAGGTTGCTGTTTACAACATTAAAATGTATGATTGTAAGGAGTTACACTGCATTTAAGAAGTTTGATTTGCTGCAAATTGATTTAAGAGCTATTTAGAGTTCTGATTTTTTTGACATTAATTTTGCTATGACTATGGAATTTGGGATTTTGGTTTTGACTTATTGTTTTTTTTCAGGCCTTTATAGAAATGTGAATTATGATAAGTTGTGATTACTGTCTGGTGGTTTCATAGTTGTCAATAGCGATTGTAGCGATCGCTATAGCGCACTGCTACGGGTACACGTCTAGTGTTTTAGGGTTGCAGCGATGGATAGCGAGAATGGCGACACTTTATTTATTTATTTATTTTTGATAGCGATTAAATATAACTATAATATAGTCGGATTGTAAGTTTTTGTTAAATATACATGTAAAATACCATATGTACGAGGGTATTTTGACATAATATACAAATATAAATTTAAAAAAAAAAATTGTAGTGTGTCGCCATATATAAAATAGCGCCCGCTATATATTGCTATTACCTATGCAGCATATAGGCGCCTTATCGCTATTTGTTGCTATTCGCCATTAACGACTATAGGTGGTTTGTGTAATGATAAATGTGGACTGGGCTGATTGATACTGGCCTGTTTAGGTGATTTGACAGTTTGATTCTTGGGTTGATATTTCGTACGGTTAATTCACCAAAACAAATAGGTTTCAAACTGGCCTACCTGCTTTAGTGTGGGTTGTTCTGCTGGTATGAATTTATATATAGTGTGGCCTACCTTCTAAGCATTGTGTCAACTTTGATATTTGAAGTAAATAGTGAAATTGTGTTTTTATTTTTTATTTTTATGCTTTGTTTGATTATGTTTAAAAGACAGGGTTGATGGAATCAATTGTTTTTATTATCTTGTTGCTGATATGGGTTTATATATAGTATTCACATTTTTTCTTTTCATGTATCATAAAGGCTGTGCAACGATATAATACTGTACTTGATTCTGTATATTGATAATCTATGTCTTGTTTAATTTATCAGGTTCAGGACAGCATCTGCAAATTTGCAAAGAAGGGTCTCACACCATCTCAGATTGGTGTCATTCTTCGTGATTCTCACGGTATTGCTCAGGTCAACAGCGTAACTGGCAGCAAGATTCTCAGAATTCTTAAGGCACATGGTACGCATCATATCATTCTAGTTGTGTACTTTGTTGTCAACCGTTGTATTTTATTAATCGACTAATTTATGTTGTGTATACGTTTAACAGGGCTTGCTCCTGAAATCCCAGAGGATTTATACCACCTGATCAAGAAGGCTGTTGCTATCAGGAAGCATTTGGAGAGGAACAGGAAGGATAAAGACTCCAAATTCAGGTTGATTCTTGTTGAGAGCAGGATTCACCGACTTGCCCGCTACTACAAGAAGACCAAAAAGCTTCCACCCGTCTGGAAATAGTATGTATTTTTCCTATTATGTTACGTTATCGCCTATCAAACCTACCGGTCAAACCATAACTATCTTGTTTGTTCTGCCAGTTTGCTATTACGATTCTCTAAACCGGATTGACTGTTTTTGAAGTATTTGTTTTTTACAAATCTAAATTTTCTTATAAAAGGTTCAAGCAGCTGATAAAATGATTTTTGAAACCATGGTTCCTGACTTGGCGCATTACATTTTTTTTTGTCGTAGACTGTTTACTAATAATTATTTTATTATGTGCAGCGAGTCAACTACAGCTAGCACCCTTGTGGCTTAGAGAATCGCTGAAGCTGGGGAGTCCATTCCTGAAGTTTATGTTATCTTGTTAAGAATCGGTTATGGTTTCTTTTACAAAAAGATTTTGTGTTGTTTTGAAGAACATGTTATGAATGTAGTACTTTTTCACATCAACAGTTGGGTTTTTTTTAGTAAGGTTTTTCGAAAGATAGGTTATTTTAGCAAATGCCATCAATCAGTTATCACATAAGCTAAATGGTTTATCTCAAGGTACTTGTTACCTAAATGATTAATTTGGACAAAGATTCATCATTTCATGGTAATTACTAAGTAATCCTAAATTACTATGTTAAATAAGAAATAACTCCAAAGGTAGACACATACATTATGGAAAAAACCAAATTTAATTATCATGAGGTTTATTTAGGGTGTTGTTAATGTCACATCACCGTCAGTCAATCGATGTGCGAACACACGTTGATTGTTGTTGGGGCGGAAGCCTAGGCAAAATGCGAGTAAAAAGAAAAATGTCGTTTGAAAAAGAGAGGGCTAGGGGTGTGGAATTACAAGGAAACGCCGTTTGAAGAAGGTGAACGATGATTGCTTATGTAGTGTCTAAGTGGCTTCATTTTTTCTCAGTTAGCTTCAATAAAGTTCCCCATTACACATGGTTGAAGGGGTAGCAAAAGAGTTGCTTGTAACGGTGTGAAGACGTGCTTGAGATGCATAATATAGTTATTCAAACTTTAACTTAAATCAACATAGTAGATTTCCAAGTTATTAATGCATGATAATTAGGTTATGTCAAGGACAACGTGCACAGTGGATCTATGTAGCAACACCAGTAAAACCGTTCAAATCAACAGTCAATTTGGTTTCGCGGGTTGGATTTTAAAAAAAAATCATTATATTAGCTTATAGATGTTCGAACAACTTTGGTTGGTTTAGTTTACGGTTTTGATTAAAAAATGAGAGTGAAAAATCATATCAAACTATTAATATAAAATGAATTTCAAATATTTTTAGCAAGGTATCTTTAATGGGGTTGTTAAGATTCTTTTAGAAAAACATCATGACTCGAAACAATTTTGAAGTATATGGTTGACGTGATAAATGTATATTCGTTTTGTCTTTCGTGACCATTGATGCATTTGTGAAGTTTTGTTTGAATTGTTTTTGTTTTTTGTTTCATGAGTCTAGTTTCGGATCATCGGATGGTCCGTAGATTTTGGAGGCCCCGTGCGACTAGTAAAAATGGACCATTAAAATAGAAACTTATATATATATATATATATAGGGTAGGGATCAAGAGTGAACCATGTTTATATTGTGAACAAAAACGAACAGATCCTGACCGTTAGATGATGAGATCTTGATTATAGGATTCAAAGGGTTTTTAAATTAATTAAAACAATAAATTAATATATAATAACCGAATAAGGGCATTGTTGTAATTTTTATTCTCTATTATTTAAAAGTAGTTATAGATTGTTCATGATAAGATGTGTGGTCTAGGCTTTATAATTGTGACAGATGTGACGGTTGAATTGTACTTATTATAGATTTTAAATTAAAAGTAGTTACCATAACCGTTCCCTATTTTCATTTAAATTAATTTTTCTAATTGTAAACAAATTTTAATATTGATTAATCAATATCATTTTCCGTAACCGTTTCCTATTTACATGTGCTTTTTTATTTTTTTTAATTCTAAACAAATTTTAATTCTTTATGTATACATTTAGTAGTTGTTTGGTGAGTATTTGTTTTTATACACATGTGTATAGTTGTTGTTAAGTGACTATTTGTTTTTTATACACATGTGTATAATTGTTGTTCCGTAAGCAATTAGTTTTTATACACATGTGTATATACTTGTAGTTGATGTTCAGTGACTGTTTGTTCTTTATAAAAATTTGTATGGTTGTTTAAATGAATGTTTGTTTTTTATACACATATGTACATATTTGTTTACTTATCGACATTAATATATTATAACCATTATAAAAACTAATTGCTTACCGAACAACAATTATACACATGTGTATAAAAAACAAACAGTCACTTAACAACAACTATACACATGTGTATAAAAACAAATACTCACCAAACAACTACTAAATGTATACATAAAGAATTAAAATTTGTTTACAATTAAAAAAATAAAAAAGCACATGTAAATAGGAAACGGTGACGGTAAATGATATTGATTAATCAATATTAAAATTTGTTTACAATTAGAAAAATTAATTTAAATGAAAATAGTAAACGGTTATGGTAACTACTTTTAATTGATGAATTTTAAAATTTGTTTACAATTAAAGAAATTAAGTTAAATGACAATCCTACCCTTATATTTAGTGAAGAAGATCTATGGCCAGGATTTGTTCGTTTTGTTCACAAATAGGAAGTGTTCACAAATGAACCTAACCCTATATATATATATATATATATATATATATATATAAACAAAATTCATCAGTACGACGACAATTGTTTTAAATAGAGTTGTTCTCAAGCTTAACCGAGTCAAGCCAATGCTAGCTCGGGCTTGGCTCGAATTTCAAATCGAGCCGGAGTTTTAAATTGGGTTGGATTAACCTGATACACTTTTTGCCCAAAAATATCTAACTTTTGTGCTAACATTGGTGTGTTAAATATAACTACACGTATTATCTTATTTCAACAATACTCTAGTTTACTAACGTAATGCCGATTTGATCATTAAAACTACACTTTTGGACTGTTCTCTTTTTTAGTTAATCTTTTTATGATTTGTCAATTTGACACGTCATAACACAAATCAACTAATTCATAACTAACGGGTCCAATTTCCACTGTAATGTTTTCTCATTAACATCTAGATCAAAAGATTTAATTAATAACTTTTTTACGTGATAAAAAACATAAAAAAAACATATCACAACATTTAAACTAGGGTATTTTTTTCCTTAGACCCACCCGTTCCTGTCTATGCTATGTTTATCCAAACTCGTTTCTACTTTCTATCTGTTTCCAAAGCTTGGTCCCAGCTATGTTTCTACTGGTTTGAGTTGAAACCATGGTGGGTTTGGTCAAAGACAGTCAAACCTGATTTATTGAATGTGATTCGGGTTCCAATTTGTTTTGTAAGGGGAAATAATCGAGTTTGACAGATTTGAAGCCATGTTTTAACTGGTTCAAGCTCGGTTTGAGTGGGTTCAAACTGGTATCAAGGCTCGGGTTGGCTTCAAACTAGATTCCTTAAAACTGGCTTCAAAATCGAGTTTGGTTCGGGTTCAAAATCGGGTTTTGTTTTTCTCACCGTGGCACCTAATAAATGGGCTGGACTAAAACAAATCAATAGTTCGGGCTGAATATGTAGAAGCCCAAGCCCAATGAAGACACTAATAATTTAGAAATAGTTGATTTTGAAATAGTCAATGATTTCCGGATCAATTGGTACAAGGTTTGGATTTCTCTTGGAGTCTTGGATATGTAAGTTCAACTTCCACTTGGTGCACAGTGAGGACCGATGGACAATGATAGGAGACCCAAGAAAACTTGGGTTCAATCCTTGAGTCAACTGGATTTTTCTCGGAATTGGTGGTGGTAATTTCATCATCGTGCCTACGGGCGGGTGGGTTACTGAGTTTTTCCCACATTGATTGTGGACTCGGATTACTCTCGGAGTACTCCGTTTGATTGGGTGTACGAGAGTGTTCGGGATTGATTTTGTCGGATGAAAAAAAAAGTGGATTTTGAAATAAAGTAACAGAGATTGCTGCTATCCATTCATGAGCCCCCAATCTTGTCCATTTCTTCAGTTTTCTCTCTCTACAACGTGCTATAATCCACAATATACACAGGCGTGTATATATATATACACATTTATCGGGTAGATATCCGACAATTATTCGGCAATTATCCGGCGAATTCTTCAATCAGGTACTTCCCATTTGTACCGTTTTTACTTTAACGAATTAGCCTTTTTTATTGGTAATTTCACTTTTTGGTGTCGTTAATTTTGAATAAAAATTAAAAAAAAATGGCACTTTTTGGTTAGCACCGGAATTGTTTAAAGTTTAATCATTGTTTAATTGTTATCGAGAGTCTGATAAATAGAGATCAACAAATAGTTGTATTTATATGAATTAGTGGTCTGCTTACAAGCTATCTTACTTAAGTATGTGGTGGAATCTGATACAAAATTAGGATTAAAAACATTGGCCCTGTATAATTAATGGGTTAAGCTAATTAGGAGATTGACAGTGAAAGGAAAAGTGACTTTGAAAGGGATAGAGACAGTTATATCTTTCCATACAAATTACTGGTTTAAGCTATTAGGGGTCTTCATAAACCACCGAAACCGACTGGACCGGCCAAACAGAAGAAAGTCGACTGCTTTTGCCGTATGCACACTTCGGTTTAGCGGGTTGAGGTTTGGAACTAGCCATAGTTATCAGTTCAGCCCAAAGTTTTTGTCAAACAGACTAAGCCGGACCGTGAATATCCCTTAAGCTATATTTATTTCTATTACAGAGGAAGTATGCGTGGATTTATGGGCATTGTTAATTTTTTTTCAAAAGGTGTAAAGGGTTGCTAGTCAATTTTGTTTTGTGATTTCTGTTCATATGATCTCCCACATTGTGACATATGTTTTTTGGGTTAGTGATTTTAATTGGGGTGAGCTGTCGTTGGTTGACGCTAGCGACACGGTTTCTACTTATCCATATGCAAGATGCCAGATTAGTCTTCACTAAGAGCTTCCCACTCTTTTCTGACTGATGTGCTAGTTTTCTACTTCAAGACTGAGATCAATTTTGGTTGCTTGAATGAATTTTGGAGCTGAAATGAGCAGGTTTAAAGTGATCTAATTGCTCGGTTTTAACTAGGAATCATCCTAGGCAGTTCTTTTTTGACGTGGGGTATCAGTTAATTGCTGGTACGTCATGCATTTGTTATTTCTTTATTCGTACTTGTTATTGGATGATGCAACCCCTATCTCAAATTAAACAAGTCTCTGCAATTTGTATTTTGATTTGTGAAGGAAAATTCACTCCTAAAAAGGTCTTTCATACTAGGGGTGTTCATAAACTGTTAAAACCGACTGAACTGAAGCAGGTCGGCCAGTAAGAGATTCAAACGTTTCGGTTTTGTTGGTTTGTTCAGTTTAGATCTGGGAACCGGCGGTTTAACTTTTATCATCTGTGTGTGTATATATGTTTTCATTTTTGTAATATGTAGTTTTGTATATCAGTATATGTATTATAATTATGAACCCTCTTTGCATTTTATTTTTAAAGTTGAAAATACAAACCAATGCTTTTGAACAAAAATAATTGTAAAAATCGGTTTAAACTGCCAAACTGACCAGCCCGGCTGACCCAACCAAACCAACTTGGCCAGTTTGGTTTGTTGTTCTTCGAAACCACAGTTAGCGGTTCATTCCAGTTTTTTCATCAAAACCGGTCGAACCACGCACTGTGAACATCCCTATTTAATACTTTACACACATCATGCATGTATGATCATGCACACATGAGTATTTAAGCTATGTTGTTCTTTTTCTTTTTTCATCGATTTAGTCGATAATCTTTACTTTTACAGATTAAGACTTATCAGATACATATTATACTTCGGAAAATATGTATCATTATAATACATGTCTGTTCGTGTAATGTTTCTTTTTCAGGCCGTCTCAATCCTCGACGGGGTAGGGGACCCACTGAACAACCCGTTTTAACGTAGTAGATATGCAAGTGGGTGGAGCAAGAGACTCCCAATTCCGCGACAGCTGTGACCCGAAGGTCCACCCGCAACCTATGGAAGAGACCGCAAACCAAAATCCCGAACCTGTTGAAGCTTTAGTTTCAAAAATATTCACAAACATATCTTCATTAAAATCAGCATATATTCGACTTCAAGCCGCCCACACTCCTTATGACCCTGAAAAGATCCAAGCCGCGGATAAACTCGTAATTTCAGAACTTAAAAATCTCTCTGAACTTAAACATTTTTACCGAGAGAGCAACCCGCAATCCACATATATATCTTCTCAAGATTCTCGTTTAGCTGCCGAAATTCAAGAACAACAGTCTCTTTTAAAGACGTATGAAGTTATGGTAAAGAAGTTCCAATCGGAAATTCACAATAAAGATTCTGAAATTCTTCAATTACAGCAGCATATTCAAGAGGCAACGTTAAAACGGGCTAAACTCGAAAAGAATCTCAAAATGCGGGGTTTGTCGTCATCTTCTAAAGATTCTGATGCCTCGGTTGGTGAAAACGGGTCGTTTTCTACAGATTTGACACCCGAGCTTTTTAAGTCAACTGTTGAAATTGCTTCGAAAGCTATTCATGATTTTTCGAAACCGTTGATCAACATGATGAAAGCTGCTGGTTGGGACCTTGATGCAGCTGCTAACTCGATTGAACCTGATATCGCGTATGCGAAACGGGCCCACAAGAAATACACATTCGAATATCATATTTGCCAAAAGATGTTTAGCGGGTTTCAACAAGAACACTTTGGTCTCAAATCCGAAAACGATTCTAGCACTAGCAAAGAAAGCTTTTTTCAACAGTATCTCGCTTTACGGGAAATGGATCCACTTGATTATGTCGGGTCAAACCCGGATTCATATTTTGGTAAGTTTTGCAGAAGCAAGTACATACTTATGGTGCACCCGAAAATGGAAGCTTCTTTTTTCGGTAATTTGGATCATAGAAACTATATAATGGGTGGTGGACATCCAAGGACACCGTTTTATCTAGCGTTTCTAAAACTAGCGAAAGCTATTTGGCTTTTGCAACGTTTGGCCCGATCGTTTGACCCGGAAGTCAAGGTTTTTCAGGTGAGTAAAGGAAGTGAGTTTTCGGAGGTTTATATGGACAGTGTGGTGAAGAATTTTGTTGTTGTTGATGAAAATGGTGAGAAGCCGAAAGTCGGGTTGATGGTGATGCCTGGTTTTGGGATCGGTGGAAGTGTGATTCAGTGTCGGGTTTACCTGACGGGAATCAAGGAAATCGAATAGAACGCGGTACTCGGTCTTTGGTTATCTTAAAAGTGGTGGTAAGATGAAATGTGAATGTGTATTTTGGTGTGTATGTGTTATGTTTGTTTTAATCTATGTGGGTATTTGGTTAATGAATGAAAATGAAATTGTTGTCATATTGGCCAAAGGCCCTCTTTTCAAGCTCTTGTCTAGTAAAGTGATTTTTTTTTTCTAAGATATTCATGTGTTTTCGACTGAGGGTTCCATCCATAGTGCGTGCATCAGTTACTACAGTTAGCAGAGTTTGAGCTCGGCTCATTTTAAGCTCTATATCCACATCGTGGGTTGTGATAAAGTTTTCAACCTTGACTCGTTTCTTTGTTAATTATTTAAGAACTAGATTTGAAATCATAAAACTCAAAGTTTTCAACCTTGACTTGTTTCTTTTTTAAGAACTAGCCTTGAAATCGTAAAACGAAAACAACCCTGAATGGGAAGCAATAAACTGATGCCGGCACTATAGATGAAACCTTGTAACTTTAGATGAGGTTGTTTTGGTCAAATTTGCTAAGAATTCATACAAATACATTCTTGGTTAGACATAAGCGAAATCAAACAACTATAACATGTTTCAGTTGTCATATGTGATGCAGTGATGATTATAAGCTAATTGATGGCTCAACTTAAGTTTCTTAATTTATAATTAAAACTCTAAAAGTTCCAAGTTTACTAGTTTTAGCCTTACTTCTCTAAAGTTCCTACTTTAAATTTTGACATTTTATGATATTTTGGTTTTAAAAAAAAAAGTTCACCGCAACGCGGCGAATTTGTTTAAACCTAGTTAATATAACAGTGAACTTAAGCCAGTTTTTTTTTCTTTTACTTTCCTACCGGCAAAAACACACACAAACACTCTCTACTATCTTCCTCCTTTACTTTTAAAATCATCACACCTGCATTCAGCAAGGTTTGAACCCACAACCATAATTGGTTTGAGAGTACACCATTTTACCACCGAGATGTCCCATTGGGGACAACTTATGCAAATCAAGATTTATTATCTTACACAATTAATATTTTTTATGGTAATTGTAGCATTAATTATGGGTGAGAAAAAAAACTGGACTGTAATAGAATAATGCCATAAAATGTCAAACGTGATGGACAAAAATGGAAAAAAAGAAACTTTTTAGAGTGCACTGGCAAATGTATCCAAATCCTAAGGACTAAAATGTCAATTTACTCTAGTTATTTTATAGGGTGATTGTTTTCACACAAACACATTTTGATTTTGAAAAAAGAGAGGTTTAAACTAAACTCGTAATAGCTGTTACATGACCCAACCGAGAGGCTAGAGGTGCACAAAAAGTTTTTTTTAGAACCGGGACCGGGTCCGGTTTGGTCAACAACCGGTTCCGGGAATGTTCGGGTTTAGGCCGGTTCGGGTCCATGTCCGGGTTTTGACCAAGTAGAGGTGGAACTGGCTCTAGTTCGGTTCCTTTTTCTTCGACCTGGTCTGGAACTGGTTTGTACCCACGGTTCGGGTAGGGTAGAAACTTGTTCTGAGTCTGGGTTTTTTGTGCACCTCTAACCCAACCTGACCCATCTATTTTGTCGGCCCTTGAAATCATAGTAGTGTGCATATCAGGGCTCTAGATTCTAGTTCTACTTGATTTCTTGTAATTTAAGCAGGGCTACTCATAACTTCAAAATCTAGACAAAATGTTTGGTTCTTTTCATTTTTTTTTGTGTGGTGGTGTTAAATGGATATTGAATACAACAGATGAAAGACAAACTTGCATCAGTTCTACTTCTTAAACAAGCAAAGACAACTTCATATGAGATGCATATCAGTATATTACCATGAGATTTTATTCATTAAACAAACTTGCATAAGTTCTTCCATATAAACCACATACATAAACTTCACTGCTCCACTCCATCGGGTATCAACACAATGGAGCCGGAAGTTTTTCTACCCGCCATGTCAGCATGGGCTTGAGCAGCTTGGGATAATGGGTAAGTATGATTTACACGCACCCTCAAAGCACCCGAAGCCACATTAGTAAGCACCTCTTTCATGGCTTCACGCATCTCGTCCTTTGAAAAACCAGACGTCCTCACAGAAGGCCTTGTTAAGAATAGGGACTTTGTGGCTAGTGCAGATAAAGGCACAGGGTCAGGTGTCCCAGACGATTGGCCATAACTCACCATATATCCACGCGGTTTCAAGCACGCCAATGATCCCTAAACGAAGAATGTTAGGCAAGTGATGTTACAACTTACAAACACACAAACCGAGTAATTGACAACTCTTTACTTTGGTAAGAGTAAAGTACATGGATGGTCCCTCTGGTTTACAAAAATTCTGGATTTGGTCCCTAACTTTCCAAAAGTACACGGATGGTCCCTGCAGTTTGCACTTTGTAACGTATTTAGTCCCCAACCAACAAATCTAAAAATTTTAGCATGTCCAAGTTAGGGACTAAATGCGTTACAAAATGCAAACCACAGGGATCATCCATGTACTTTTGGAAAAAGCTAGGGACTAAATGCATTACAAAATGCAAACCATAGGGACCATCTGTGTACTTTTGAAAAGCTAGGAGTCTAGGACCAAATTCAAACTTTTGGTAAACCACAGGGACTATTAGTGTACTTTACTCCTCTTTTTTTTTTTTGGTAATTAATCACCTTTTAAATCCTTAAATAATCATAATTTCCCAAACATTCGATAGCTGATTATATTATTACAACGCATAAAATATGTTATGAACATGTTAAACAGGTAGGATGGAAAAGAGGATCACAATTACCTGAAAGGTGTCTTTTCCTACAGAATCAAAGACAACATCAACTCCGTCACCGGATGTTATTTCATCAACACGGGTAACAAAATCCTCATGATTGTAAATAATAACATGATGACATCCGTCTTCTTTGGCTTGCAAAGCCTTCTCTTTAGTTGATACAGTTCCAATGACAGTTGCACCAAGCATGTTTGCCCACTGGCATAACATGGATCCAACACCGCCTGCTGCTGCATGGACCAATACCTTGTGTCCTTGTTCCACCTGTATATAACACTTGCTGCTTTCAGAGAAACCTTAATACAAACCCACATTGATCAACAAGTACATCTTACCTTGAACCAAGTTCGGACTAGGAACCGGGCAGTTAATCCTTTAACCATGACCGAAGCAACTATCAAAGGATCAATAACAGGAAGAACCATTGCTTTGTCTGCCAAAACAATCTGCTCCTCTGTATAAGTTCCCATTGCGCTCCCGGAATGATAAACAACATCACCCACTTTAAAATCACACACTCCTGGCCCAATGGCCGTCACCACACCTACTGCCTCCATCCCTGCAAATCAAACTTTAACATGAAGTCATTTTTAAAGAGTAAAATGATAATCCGATCGCGTGTTCATAGACTGCCTCACTGCCAAAACCGACCAAACTGCCGAAACCGAAGAAAGTCGGCCGGTTTGAAATACGTACGGTCCGGTTTAGTTTTAACTGTCTGTCAGCTTAAGGTTCGATTTATGGTTTGGAACTTGGTTAAGGTTGTCTAAACTGAACCGACCATGAAGCGTTTAATATTTATATATATATTTTTTCTTGGGGATATAAATTTATCTAACCTATATTAGACCGTGGGGTATGGTGGGGCGTGGGTTGGGTGGGTGGAAAAAAAGTCAATTTCAAAGGGCTAGTGCTCTTGGCCAATGAGGTTCCGCCATGTCATGTGGTAGCCCCGCCCCACGCCCGGCCTTAAACTCCCGCCCAAGGGGCCACGCCCAAACCCAAGCCCACCCGGGGTGGTGATTTGGGCGTTTCTCTCCAACCCCCGCCCCATACCCCATAGCCTTATACTCATTATCATTATCAATATCTTTTTTTTTTTTTTGTAAAATTTAATACAAAATTCTGCTATTTTAAAAAATAACTAACCATAAAACCAGAAAAACCTGCCGGTTCAGCCCAACCCAACCAACCCGGCTGGTTCGTTAGTATTTTCCCAAAACCATATTTACAGGTTCTACCCATACTTTTCTTCAACTTCGGACCTTAAAAAATGTAAATATGAATGAAGCAAACCTGGTGTATAAGGAATTTGAGGGACACTGTAAACGCCTGTACGGAAATAAATATCAATGAAATTAACACCAATCGCTTTGTTCTTGACTCTTATCTCTCCTTCTTTTGGATCACCAATTTCAACGTCTTCCCATTTCAATACCTTAAAAAAACAGAGGATGTACAAGTACAGTTGTCTAATGATAACTGAAATACGAATATGTGGTGAGATAAAAAGAAGGGATTAAATTAAACCTCAGGGCCACCAAGCTCATAAACCCTAATGGCTTTTACCATTCTTCAATTATGTTGTTGAAAGATGCGGCGGTTAGGTACGATCTTTAGCGATTGAACTGAATCTGATTATCCTTTTCGCATCGATGAGAAGGACGGTCTATTCGACACTACGAACTCAAGACAAATTTCTTCCTTGAAATTAAAAGGAATATGTGATGCTATCTGTTTTGACATTCACGCTATCACGTCACTTCACCTCACTTCATCGCAATGTCACATAATGGTTAAAGCCCTCGTTTAAATTGCAGGGTGTGGTTAGGGGCTTTATAGCGCCCCCTCCCTTTAAAGCCAATCAACTTCGATGGAGCCCCCCCCCCCCCCCCCCCCTCTCGTTAACATGCTAGCGAAAGTATGATCCCCCCCCCCCCTTTAATTACGACGGTGTGGACGATGGAGCCCCGGGGGTGCTATGGAGGCTGAGGTGGCGGGGTGGCGCCCCCCACACCCACCAGCCTTATTGTGTTTAGTGGGTGGGTTTGTTAAGGTGTAAGGTCCATGCTTAATGAGTTTGTTTGAAAGGTTTGAAAATCTCATTGGTTGAAACATGGTCCAACAGTCAAATCAAGGCAACCATCCTTCTCTCCGCAAGCGGCAACCTTTCCCAAAATGATCTCCTCCACGCGCGGCATATATAGGTGGTGGCAGTGTTCCCCGAGCGGCAAAAGGGTTTGCCGCCCCCTTGTCGCTTCCACCCCTTACACCCTTAGGTAGTGTTTGGTATGTATGAATGAGAGTAGGAATGGAATGAATGATTACGAGTGAATGAAGAAAAGGGTGTTTGGTTGGTCAATGAAATGGAATCACTCATTCCAAAAGGCATTCCATTCCCTCAAAATCATTCATTCCACCCCCCATGTTTTTTTCCATTCCATCCCTCTTGCACCATTCATCAACAACACCACAACCCACCACCCACCACCTTCGCCACAACCCACCACCACCACCACCCACCACCGACGCCATCACCGCCACCCGCTACCACCTCACCCCGACAGCCATCGCCGCCGCCGCCACACACTCGCCACCGTTATCACCCACAGCTGCGACCAACCGCCAACGCCACTCGCCGCCGCCGCCCACCACCATCGTCGACACCACTACCACCCCGCCACCACCAACCGTCGCCACCACCAACCGCCACCTCTGCTGCCACCCACCACCAACGGCCACCTTGCCGCCACCACCACTCGTCGTCACCGCCGCACCGCCACTCGCCGCCACCACCACCACCCATCGCCGCCGTCGACACCAACCACAGCCACCTATAACCACCCACAATCACTACCACCGACCACCACCACCATTCACCGTTGATTTTATTACTCCGTTTTTCTTGTCTACCGAACAATACACAATAATAATTCATTCCATTCACACATGGTAACCAAACAAGACATGGAATGGTAATGATCCATTGCATTCACTGGTCCATTCCATTACCCTATACCAAACAGACCCTTAGGGTGAAAGGGGCGCACCCCTCATGAGGTGGGGGGAAATTTTCACCCATCCAATCATATGTTGTCATGTCATTTTCCCTCTCTGACTCCCCTCTTGTCAAAAAAAAAAAAAAATATAAATGGTGCACCTAGAGGTGTACAAATCGGTTAATCGGTTATTCGGTTATTAAAAACCGGTTTAAAAAAAACCCGGTTTTTTCACCCAAAATAAAAACCGGTTTTTTTTTATAACCGGTTCCGGTTACTAACCGGTTTTTGAGGTCCAAAACAATAACCGGTATAATCGGTTGGGACCGGTTTTTAACCGGTTTTTCCCAAAAAAAAACGGTTTTTTACCGGTTTTTTAATAACCGGTTCGGTTAATAACCAGTTTTTGAAGTCAAGAATAGTAACCGGTATAAAAACCGGCGGTTAAAAAAAACCGTTTATAAAAAACCGGTTAAAAAAAAACCAGTTTCGGTTTTTTTTTTCCGGTTTCGGTTCTAAAACCAATTTTTTTGTACACCTCTAGGTGCACCCCTCATGAGATGGAAGGAAAGTACTTTTTTCCTTTTTTTTAAACTACTTAATTAATAAATAAAACATTTTTTTACCAAAATAAAGTACAATAAATTAAGAAAAAAAACATTACATTAAATTAAAAATAAAATAAAAAAACGTTACATTAATTAAAAATACTTAAATTAAACTATCTAAAATTACTACTCTTGTAGATATGCCCGTGTCTTGCAGTTCGGCTTGATCGATGAGATTTTGGAAAAAAAAAAACTATGCTACTATCGGATGAATCACTGCTATCGGTGGGAAAAACAATAGTATTTCTTCTACCATTTTTTAATTAAAATAGGGGTAGAGAATTTTAGTTTTAGGAGAAATGAAGGAATGGGTTAGTGTGAATTTGTTTAAAATTGGTTGGGTTTATATAGTTTTAATATAAAGAAAACCTTTTTTAAAATAACGGCTATATAGCCGTTGAACATCAAACGACTCCTTCCAACGTTCATATTCCCAAGGGGTGAACATCCACCAAATTCATCTCACCCCGCACGGTAAATACTGATGGCGGCAGTGTGGCCCCCGCGGCAAACCTCTTTACCGCACCACTCCCCGCATGCGCCCCGTATAGCCTTATATCAGAAGGAATGGTATCCCTTGTGTTTATTGTATTTGTGTGGATAAGTTATATTATAAGAAATGATTATGAGTGGGTTTGATGATGAAGGAGAAAATATATGCGAAATGTAACTGATCATCTGTAAATATATATTTTTTTTAATATTTTTAAAGGTGGTTGTGTGAAAGAGCGAGAAAATATAATAATAAGAGTTAAATGTCTGGTTGGTCCCTGTGGTTTGCGAAAATTGCAGACTTAGTCAGCCATGCCATTAGGAGGAGTTAGTCCGACGCATCAGAGGAGTCAGCCAAGCCACTAGGAGGAGTCAGACCGACGCATCAGCCAAATTTTTGCCTTTGAGGAGTCAGCCGTCGACTCAATCCATGATTTTTGACACGTGTTAACACCCCATTGATGGACGCTTGAAAGTGACACACAGACGCCTCCCATGGTTCAGGCGTCACTCCATGAACGCCTGAAGGTGACATTTTGGTAATGTTACTTGGTCAACTGACGTTTTTGTAATTTCCCCATAAGTTTATCCGAACACGACCTGTTTATTTTAATATACTTGAGTATTCAACACAAAACTGACCCAATTCCATTTAGACTAAACTAAAATTCATAACTTTTATGTGAGATTCCTGTTGTGTAAGATTTTAAAATACAATCATGTTTAATATCTTTAGGAAATATTACACAATGATAATCTAACTTATAATAAAAGACTCTAATTAATGCCATATGTCATTTTCTCCTTCACCTTTATTAAAAAAAAATAATCTATCTACTATAATAAAAGAAACCAAGTTTTGAACACGTGTCATTCATTGAGGTATTCTTAAATCTATACTTATCTTATATTAACTAAATAAATAAATAATAAATTAATATTAAATCTTATCATACTTTAATAAAATATTATTCCCAAATCTAAATTGTTAATTTAATATATTTTTAAAACAAATATCTCTTTTTCCTACTTATCTTATATTAAATATATAAATAATAAATTAATATTAAATGTTATCCTAATTTATTAAAAATATTACTTTTTTATTATTTTGATATACAAAATTATATTTATTCAAGAAGTCTAAAATACGGGGTTTTGAAAATATATAACTTTTTTATTATTTACTATACAAAGTTACATTTATATAACCCGTGTAATACACGAAGATTTTAAAGATATAACTATTTTATCATTTGCTATGTAAAATTAGATTTATTCAATACGTATAATACAATTTAATCTATCTACTATAATAAAAGAAACCAAGTTTTGGACACGTGTCATTCATTGAGGTATTCTTAAATCTATACTTATCTTATATTAACTAAATAAATAAATAATAAATTAATATTAAATCTTATCATACTTTAATAAAATATTATTCTCAAATCTAAATTGTTAATTTAATATATTTTTAAAACAAATATCTCTATTTCCTACTTATCTTATATTAAATATATAAATAATAAATTAATATTAAATGTTATCCTAATTTATTAAAAATATTACTTTTTTTATTATTTTGATATACAAAATTATATTTATTCAACAAGTCTAAAATCCGGGGTTTTGAAAAATATAACTTTTTTTATTATTTACTATACAAAGTTACATTTATATAACCCGTGTAATACACGAAGTTTTTAAAGATATAACTATTTTATCATTTGCTATGTAAAATTAGATTTATTCAATACGTATAATACAAGAAGTTTTTAAGGATATAATTTTTTTTTATTATTTGATAGATTTTTCGACCCAAGTATACACGGGTTTTTTAAAGATACGACCGTTTTAGTATTTAATATACAAAATTACATTTATTTAATATGTGTAATACACATGGTTTTTAAAGATATAACTCTTTTTTAGATCTATTCAACACGTGTAACATACGGGGTTTTTAAGGATGTAATTTTTTTTATTTGGTAGATTTATTCAACCCGATTATACACGGATTTTTTTAAAGATACGACGTTTTTAGTATTTAGTATACATAATTACATTTATTTAATTTGTGTAATACACATGGTTTTCAAAGATATAACTTTTTTTATTATTTGATATATAAAATTGCATTTATTTAACCCGTACAATATACGGAGTTCATAAAAAATATAACTTTTTATTATTTAATATATAAAATTACATTTATTCAACCCGTGTAATACACGGGGTTCTAACCTAGTAACAAATATTTGAATATAAAATATATTCCTAAAATATTTATTTACTTTTAAGAATAATACGTGTCGTGACATTTTTCATCAATATAATATATACTAACAAACTTTTTTATTAGAGTAAAATGCACGGATAGTCCATGTTGTTTTGTAAAATAACACCTATAGTCCTTAACTTTTGGAAATTACACCTGTGCTCCCTGTGGTTTGATAGTTTGTTACTCGGATAGTCCCTTGAATGGATGACGGTTAGTTTTCTCTGCTAAGTGGATGTGAAATAACAAATTTACTCTTCATCTTCTCCACTCTATAAAAACAAAACAACCCCACCCACCCCCCACCTTTCTCTCTGTTTCCCCCCACCATTAACCACCACCCACCTCCCACCTACACCATAAGTAACCACCTTCATGGTGAATGAGCCCACAAATTGAAACACATGCACACAAAAACCTATCAAGCATATCGGATGAAACAAATCTCCTCCTTCCACTAGATTGTTTTATCGCTCTCATCTGCCTTTTTGTTCTCTCCCACAATAAGAACGAGGGTTTTGAATGGAGTGTCATCATCTTTATCATCCGTCTTCAATTGTTTAGTCAATTTGTCTGTGCTGATAATTTTGCGCATTCATTTATTAGTCTTGTTAGGGTTTTGTTTATGTTCTGATGCTATTATATACTTTAACAATAATAATATCCGTGATGCAATGAATTTGAACTAACATTTATATTTCCATATGAGATTGAATCGATACTGATGTGTGCAAAATGCAACATATAAATTACATCAATTGTGGCATAAAACTAACCTTTTTTTAGTACTAATGTTGGAAAAAGTGTGTTTTTGTCTTCCTTTTGTATTTTCAAGATTAAATGAGCTCAAATTAACAAAAGAAGCAAAAAGGCAGCTAAATCTAACATAAATACAAGAAAAGGAACAAACGTGGCATGCCCGACCCCACGACAGCATCTTCCCAAGCAAAACAAGAAGACTGAAGACTGAACACGCCCCGTGCTCAGCCAGCACGGGGGCGTGCCCAAGTGTCAGCAGAAAAGACAAAGTGGTAGAAGCTTCTATTGCCCACCACGGGGCCGTGCTCAGCGGGCACGGGGCCGTGGTCAACTATAAGATTCGCAGAATCCAGGCAAATCTTCATAGTACAGATATGTTTCTGCACACGGGGTCGTGCTCAGCGGACACGGGGGCGTGGTCAACTAATACAGACAAGCTGCAATAAATGAAGAAAGAGAAGGATGTGGACACGGGGCCGTGCCCACTAGACACGGGACCGTGCCCGAGCTTCTGTTCAGCCTATAAATAGGAGTGCTTGGCTCAAGCTCAAACCATCCCTTGGCACACCACCTCTCTCACACTTCACCCACCACCCACCACCACCATAACACCATCATCCACCACCATCATCCATTGTCCATCATAGAGTGTGTGAGTCGTCTCGGGATCCAAGATTGATCGTAAGAGTTCTTGACAATCAAGGCCATGTTTGCCTAAGTCTCTTACATCACTTGGTGAAGACAAAGTGTCTAGTGTAATACTTTTTATTTTTAATCTTTTCGAACTTTTTAATTGGTTATGTATTAATGACTTTAATAACTAGTTTCTTATGTTGAAGGTGATTCTTCCTTATCGTTTGTCTGTGGTGTCTTGGCATTATTTTACTGTCTATATAAAATAAAAGATTTTCACCATTCATATCTCCACGGTCTATATGGAGGTATGTTGGCTACCTGGTCGGGGGTTAAGGAACGGTTTGGTAAGAGTCTTGCCGTTGTTCAGCGTTTAGAGATCCTGCAAGGGACCTGGGTCAAATTTAGTAGGACCTCCTTCAATACTTAACGGTATTGGATGGCGGGGGTCCAAACTCTTTGATCCCCTCATAAGTTAAACTACTATTAATACTATAACCCGGCTACTTAGGACTGTATCATTGCTGACTCAGACTACTTAGCCGAGGGTAACGTCACCTTCAAAAGAGGGGCCTACCATAATTTGCATTAATAACTTAATTAATTATCTTTCAATAATCCGACCCTTTAGGATTGTATCCTTGCTGACTCAAACTACTGTGTTGAGGGTAACGTCACTTCCAAAAGAGGGGCCTACTACAATAACTAAGATAATCTCTTAAATAGTGCAAAAGTGCGGAAATAATCAAAGGTTACACTATACACGAGTCGGAACCAAGTGATTCATCTTGTCTATCTGTTTTACTTTTATTTTTATTTTCAGCATTTTAGTTAGTTTTTATTTTTTTCTAGTTTAAAATCTTTTTCTAACTTTTTGATTTGATTAGACGTTGAGGATAAACCGGTACTAAAAGCTCTTGTGTCCTTGGACGACCTCTGTATCTTACCAACACTATACTACGCTCACGATGGGTGCACTTGCCCATATGTGTGTTTAGTGTTAGTAAATATCATGTTTTTTAAATTTAAAACTTGGCTAAAAAAGTGTAAAAGGGCTTAAAATATACTTAAACCTACATATACACCTAACGCACATCAACACCCTTTCATAGTGAATTTCGATTTCCATGGCCACCGCTCATCTACCAATCCTGTGACATTAGCTTTGATTTCCTGTTTTCTCTTCACAAAACTTACAAAGAAATGGTTGGAATTCCAAATGAACAGAGGTGCAAAGATCAAATAGTAAAATGTTTCGATCTGCCGCAACAGGACATGAGTCGGGCAAAGCTCAAAGCTACCGATAGAAACCTTCATGAGTACATTAATATGCTTAACGATTTGCTTTGGATCTTATCCATTAACAAGAAAAGATGGAACTTGGAACAAGACTCAGGCTTCTACCATTACCACCAAAGGTGAAACATCTACAACTTTCTTCCCCTTTTCACAAATTTCATGTTCAAAAGTTACTATTTGTTTCATCCATTCTGCTTGATAGGTTTCTATGTGCATGTGTTTCAAATCCAGACGGGCTCATTCACTGTAAATGTGGTTACTTAGTGGGGGGTGGGGGCGGAGAGAAAGGTGGGGGTGGGTGGGGTTGTTTTGTTTTTATAGAGTGGAGAAGATGAAGGGTAAATTTGTCATTTCACATCCACTTAACGGAGAAAACTAACCGTCATCCACTCCAGGGACTATCCGAGTAACAAACTGTCAGACCACAGGAAACACGGGTGTAATTTCCAAAAGTGAGGGACTATAGTTGCTATTTTGCAAAACCACAGGGACTATCCGTTCATTTTACTCTTTATATTATAATCAGTTTAATTTTATCCTTACTTGTTATCATTGCTTCTAAAAATCTTTATCTCTTTGTTACATTCTGGGATTTGTGATTAAAGATATAGAATAATCTTTATCTCTTTATCCCCTTCACCTTAACCAAAAAAATTAACAAAAATTTTATTTACTTTAAAGAATAAAAGTTATCTTCAATATGTGTCGTAAATACCTATTAATTCTCCCAAAAAATATTTATAATAATTATAATAATAATAATAAGAGTTAAATGCCAGGATAGTCCCTGTGGTTTGCCCTTTTTTCACTTTTAGTCCCTAACTTTCTAAAATTACAACTATAGCCCCCCAACTTTTCAATTTTCGTTCCCGGATAGTCCCTGTGCCTAACATCAGTTAGTTTTCTTAGTTAAGAGAGTGTGAAATGACAAAAATACTATTTCCTTAAAAATGGCAGACCACAGGGACTATCCTAGCATTTAATAAACAAAAAATAAAAATCTAATTAATAACTCAAATTTCATGTGGGCCCACAACCTTGTCACACCCTGACTTTTGTGAAAGCGTGGTTATTGGTGTGACCTCTTAATACCATAACATTCAATCATAACAATGCTATATGATAAAACCAAAAGATATTCATCCATTAATTAAGTTTAGAAACTACCATAACATACTTGTCTGAAAACAGCGACACCCAATTTAAGTTACAAACCATGACATGTTTAACTGAGTTCACGAAGACTTGACAACATAGCTTAAACCAACCCGAGCTTAGGACCATGTATCTCGTCCAGGATTAAGATACATCTCCTACACTCTAAAAACTTGGATGACATCTTTTATTTAAACGCAACTTGAGACACATGCAAACACCTGCCAGATCCACTAGTTCCCTGAAATACATGTAATTTGAAAAATCAACAAAAGTTGAGCGAGTTCATGTGTGAGTGTATGAGTAAACCTTTAAAGTATGTCTTGTATGTATGTATGTATGTATGTCCCTGGTATGTAGCAATAAGGAAATAGAGATCACCAATGGGTTGCAAAGCCAATGGTATATGTGAAATGGTGCAGGAAAACTCAAACCTAGCAAATTTGTACCGGGCCTCCGGCTGGAAGACATAGTCACCACTATGGGCCACCCTGGTCCCCATGGGTGTGGGCTCGCTACACCCAAATAGATCTATCACTCATGTCCCTCGGTCCTACGACGAGGATTAATGGCCTTAAGTGTTATACCCAACCTTCACATGATCTAGTAGTAACCCTCCTTAGCTAACCATACCATGTATAAAAGTTTGTAATAACCGTAACATGTATTTCACCCCCGACGTATAAAACTAAAAACAGTTAAAAGAAAATGGGGACATGAACTCACAGTAATGCGTCTTCAGAATCGTAACTCAAATCTCTTCAACGAACACGACTACCTACAGTGTACTAACGTCTATTAGACGAACGGGTCGTGCCTTTGCTTAGTATTTTCGTTTTTGAGTTACGTTTCTTATGTTCCCGATATTATTCCAAGTTATAATTACTTGTTAAAATAATAATTATTTTAACCTCAAATTATGTTTGGTTTTGGAATAATTGTTTAAACAACATTTTGTATCAATACTTCTCAAGTATTTATTTTCATATTTTCTTCCCAAGGATGGGGTATCTTATACATGTGTATTTGTATTATTGTGTTTGTAATTTCCGAAATAATATATTTCCAAGTCTCACTTTAGAAAATATATTTAAACTTATTTGTCCCAAAAATAATGTATTGTCCAGAAAATATATATTTTTCCCAAAAATCATATATCTTTTAAATATACTAGGAAAATATATTTTTATTTCCAAAAATATGATACAACTTTGTAATATTTACGAAAATCATATTTTCGTTTCTCGTACCCAAAATAATATTTACCAAAAATATATATGTAACGGTATTGTTTTGGATGGTAAATTTCACGGTACTTTATTAAGTTATATTATTTTAAGTCCTTAAATAATGTAACTGGTTCACAAAAATATACAAACAATCACACATGCGTCTTTAATGTAAATATATATTCCAAATATATATTTATCCATTTTTATTCATAAAAACCAACCTCTAATACTTGTATTTTGTTACAAAAAATTATGGCAAGGTTCGTATTGAAAACCATAGTTAAAATACACTAGTAAATATTTGTTAGAAAATATTTCTTTAAGTGTTTATATTTTTAGAAAATTTTGCCATAGTTTCCTTTGAAAATGGAGGTGTCTATGCTATATAAGCATATCATTTTCTTTTCAAAAAATCAACACACAATAATCAACAATCAACCATAAACAATATTATTCTTACCAAGTGCAAAAACTATACACTTTACATAACAACATGAACTTGATCTTTTATTAAAAACTTGTAGTAACGTGGTAGCACGTTTAGTAGACTTAGTTACCCTTTAAAGTGCGTTTATTACTTTACAAATCTCATTCTTAAAGAATTTAGGTGTTTACAACTTGTAAACATATTCTACAAAAATGTTTATTCATAACATCTTCTTGTTTCTCTAGTATCTCTACACTTGTTTTATCAAAAATAGAGTAGTTTTAAGTAAGAATCAAGTTCTACTAAAAATCATATTTTGAACTTGGTTTTCTTGGAAAATCATTCATGAGTCTTAGATTCATAAGATTACTAGCTCACTTCATTTATTAGTTTTCAAGAAATCATCTTATTTTCAAGTTCATGCATATATATGAGGATGATCTTCTTGTGTTAACACATAATCATCCACTAACTTGCTAGATCATGTGTTTAATCACAATCTAGCAAGCTCCTTATGATGATCAACATCATAATCTCAAGAAAACAAGCAAGTATCATACATACTCTAAACAACATTATTTCATCAAGATTTCATCATATGTAAGCTTCAAGTTCATGATTCAAGATTATGTTCTTTTAGGGTTCTTGTAATTTATAACATAACACATCTTTTAACAAATCAAAATTAGAAGTATCAAAGGGTTGTGAGAGTCTTACTACTAGCTCTAAGCTAGGGAAGAATACTTGAAGAAAAAGATGATGAAAATGGTGGATGAAAGCAATTTGATGGAGGTCCTTCAAGATTCAAGAGCACCAAGCTTCATAAGACACCTTCTTACACACTTGAGAGTACTTGAGATTGGATGAATGAAGTTGGATGATGGATGTAAGGTGGTGGTAGTGGCGGCACTATCTAGGCCGAGAGGGAGAGGAAGAAAGTGAGAGAGATGAGTGATGAGTTGAAGTGTGAAAGAATGTGATGATCTTTAGAGATTACAAGCCATACTTATAATCATCACCTCTCAATATTTTGGCAACTAAATCAAGCAAGGATCCAATAAAATAAAGAAACAAATCTTTGTGGTATGGTGGTGGGGTCCTTGTGACCGTAAATACCAGGAGGGGGGGGGGGGTAAATGTAAGTTTGAATGGTAACTTGGAAAACTAGTTGGAGGTTAAGTGTAATGTCTAGTGTTTTAAGTATATGATGCATTATATAGTGTGTTAGGGTGTTCGGGGATCATAACTAGTTCAAAAATAATAAAATAATGCTTCTAGCAATATTTTGGTGTTCCGGGTAATGTCCGGTTGTTCGGTTAGATGCCGGTTCGTTAAAGTGTCAAGCTATTCCGTTTAATGATCTTTATGTTACTTTTTGTGACACTTTTAATTCCCGACACGTAGGAAAACATTCAGGACCATTTAGTCAAATTTTTGCATGTAACTAGCTTGTTAAAAAGCTGAATTTTGCTGAAAAATGCAGAATTCTGCACTTTATGTGGGTTTTAGGCACTTTTCGGCACTTAAACTATCACCTAGTGACGCAGTTTTATGGTCCTTACTTCCCTACATACCATACTAGTGTAGTACCTTGTCTCTGGCCCATACTGGGCTTCAAAACACTGCCTGTCTATGTACTGAACCCCGTCAGCATATTTCTGCTTTATCCGTTAACTGTGCTATCTGTGCTTTGTGCATCATGTATGTCAATATAGTTTGTATGTGATAATGATGTGACATTATGTAATATGTGATGCACATGTAAGTATGATGAAGTAATCAGAAAGCAGTTAAGTAATCCAGCATAGTTATTAAGCACTTAATCATAATTAATTAATTATACGGATACCTGGTTTTATGAGGGTTGTCACAAACCTACCCCACCCTCACCCTACCCCCTATCATCTTCTTCTCAAAATCCATCATCCACCAGCAAGTTTTGATGTGAAAATTGATGAATTTATACCCTCTGGGTTGGCATGGATTCAACGGGAATCAGTTAGCTTTTTGAAATGAATTTGACAGTTAATATAATCACCCATAATGCCATTGAACCAAATCCCCACAAGCTCTGTTTCTGAACAATAAAAACAACAATTTTTTAAAAAACCCATTTGAAATTCTTGGTTTCTTTTCGCAATTCCCCTAAATCCAGAAACCCCATTTGTTGTCTCTCAAATTGCGACCAGAAAATAGAGTTTTCTAACGAAATGGAGAAGAATAGCAACTGGGTTTCGATTGAATCGGAGGTTGCTGATGAGTATGTGAAGGAATTGGAGGTTGCGTGAAAGTTGTTCATGTTGCTTGTTTGCTTTGTTAGAAAGTTCAGGAGGATTTGATATTTAACTAGATGTTGAGAATGTTCAAGCTAAAGATGATAATTCCCCTGTTACAGTTGCTGGTGAGTTTCAGTGTGAAATTCATTTGTATTGAATTGAATTTAATATTCTGAATGTTAATTCTTTGAAGATATATGATATGATATGATTTCCCGTTGAATCCATGCCAAACCCAAAGGGTATAAATTCATTAGTTTGCACATAAAAACTTGCAGGTGGGTGATGGATTTTGAGAAGAATAAGATGATAGGGGGCAGGGTGAGGGTGGGGTAGGTTGTGGGCCCACTTGAAATTTGAGTTATTAATTAGATTTTTATTTTTTTTATTTATTAAATGCCCGGATAGTCCCTGTGGTTTACCATTTTTAAGGAAAGGGTATTGTTATCATTTCACACTCTCTTAACTGAGAAAACTAACTGATGTTAGGCACAGGGACTATCCGGGAACGAAAATTGAAAAGTTGGGGACTATAGCTGTAATTTTAGAAAGTTAGGGACTAAAGGTGAAAAAGGTCAAACCACAGGGACTATCCGGGAATTTAACTCTAATAATAATAACAAACTTGGTGCTAAAAAAGGTAGAGGTACTCAATCACATATTTGTAATAAGACTCATGTTTCTTTTAGTGGCATCAATATGCCCAATGTTTGAATCTGATTTAGCTTTTCTTCTCAGGTTGTAACAGGTTCATATTAAAATGGATGCTTTTTAACTGGTTAAAACGGGTTTGGCCACATCAAGCCAACGTGTTAACATATTTTGTACATTATATATATATATATATATATATATATATATATATATATGTTCTATAAAGTTTGATGTGTATTTTATGATTACTGAAAAGATATTATCAAAAGATGATATAAGAATTTTTAAATAAACAATTCAGAACATATTTGATCATTTCACTTTTTTGCTTTCTAAAAGTGAAACAGGTTACCCGGTTCACTCATTTGATAAAATACGACTCTAACTGATTGATTTCATTTTTATATTTTAATTTCAATATTTAGAGATTTAGGGGGTGTGTGGGATTCAATTTGGAAATGGCTTATTACCCTTTTTTTTCATGGTAATATATTTTGGAGCTAATCTATACTATATATAAAAGCATATCCAAGGGGCAGTTTTGGTCATTTGCCATTGTACAACCATTTCAAGCCCATTATACAACCATTTAAGCATAAATGTGTTGAAAATTTCTTTAACACGCTATGGAATGGAATCCCGCTCATCCTAACACAAATTGTTTGAGCGGCACATTCAAATTTTCGATTCCCAAAAATCCCAATTCAAAATTCAAATGATGCTCTTTCTTCTATCTCACTTCTTCTCTTGTTTCGATCTCTCTCTCTCTCTCTCTCTCAAAGATTCTAGATCAGCTCATCACCAAATTACAGAGCAAAATCAACATTCAACTATGTGGTTCAACAAATGACAGCATCATTTTGCTTCTACTCCACCGAAAGAGATCAAATGATCTCTCCGTTTGCTTGTAATGGCATCTCAAGGTCTCGATTTCATTTCCCCCTTTTTGCCCTAACTCTGTTGCTTAATTAGTGTTTCTATAGTTTATTTTTTTATTTTATTGTGATTACGAGTGGATATAGTTTCAATTCTAAGTTCATCGAGTCAATTTGTTGTTTGAAATTAGGGATTTCAAACTTACATTCTGTTGACGGTTGATTAATTTTCGTTTTTGATGTACAAGGATTTGAAACTCTATGGAATTGTTACAATTAGAAGCATCAAGCCCAAAGTACTCAGCGAAAACTACATCAGATTTGTTAAATCAACATACTTGGTGTCGTCGCTGACCCTAATTTTGAAACGGTTTCATGGGTTTTTGTTTGTAAAGGTATAGATATTTAGTATTGCACCATTTACCATGATTCTGACTAATTTGGGCTTTGATTTGAAGCCCTTTATTTACGAGTTTGCATTTTGATTTTACGTCTATTTGCTTGTTTTTCGTCATGACTGAAAGGTAAACCCTAAGTTAGTGATTTCAAAAGTTGAAGTTTGTTGGTTTAATTTGTGGGTTGGTGTTAAGCTTGGCAGACCAATGCTGAGTTTGACACTAATCAATGAGCAGGTCACATGCTGCCTGCTGTCCTATGATTGTCACTATCATTATTTTGATACACTATTTTTCTATGTGTTTTGACTGAAGTAACCACCGTTAATAGCTGCAGATATTTTCAGATCTGAAGTATGATAGGCCAAACGAATTGACGGATCAACAACTTTCTAATGAGATGGAAGCGATTACGGCTGCTTATCATATTTTTAGAAATGTTGCTCAGCCTGGTTTCACGTAAGAACGTTTATATCGGCAAGTTCCTTAAGTATGCTTCATTTGTTGTTGATTAACTCATTTTTAATTAATGTTATATGTTTACAATGTAGGTACATTGAAGATATGGATTTAAGGAGATTTATGAAAATTAGGCAGGCTGGCACGATTGGGTGACAGGCATAAACCCATTTAAGTAGAAAAATTTGGAAGTATTTTGTTACCGGTCGGGTTAGGTCAGAACACTTCTGGACCTTTTTTTCAACAATAAGTAGGAATAAACTATTTATGTTAATATGCTTAAAAAACTATCTCATGTTTCAGGAACGAAGAAGCGCATGGGACTCGAGGGTTGCACCTCATGGCAGTCAAAGTAACAAGTCAAACGAGAAGGAAGCGAGTTATAAGCGTAGTATGTTGATGCATTTAAACTTTTTTATATCTTTTTTTAAGTATAATATTAATTTTTTAATAACATTTAGTTGCAGTATATGGGGAAGTGAAAGAGGTGTTTCTTCTTTTAAAGATTCTAAAGATTGTAATTTGTGTTTGTTTAGCTTTTGGGCCAAGTCTTCTGTAAGACCCGTCTTAATTTATCAAGATTATATTAATAAACTACGCATTTTACATGAAAATGCGACCTTTCAAAAACTTTTATAAGTTATCATTCATACATGATTAAAACATTCAAAAGATAGTAACAATTGTTTACATAGTTCACTTTTGATAACAAGGTTAAAACTCAAATGCGGAAGCTTCATTTATCGTGTGTTCGGTTCTTGTTAGGCGCTTGATCTTCATCCGGATAGCAAATATCATTTACCTGTAATCAAAACCAACACAAACGTTAGTTTTGATAATTATGTAACATGTTTCTTCAAGTACTTTGAGCCAAATAAGTGAAACAAACAAAATCTGCAAGTTGTACCCCTGTCGCGTACTGCAACAGGGTTCCCTAATTATGTCGCGTGCCGCGACCGAGGTCGCGTGTCGCGCCCCAACCATCTTGGTCCTTCGAGTGGCGCGAGGGTCACCATTTTCCAGCAGGTTTGTTTCTGCAACCTGCATTTTTTTTTACATAAACATGCATAACTTTCAAACGACACATCCGTTTTACGCGATTTTTATTTCGTATTGACCGTAATGCAGTCTCCTATGTAATCAACACTAAGGTTTGTAACGATGCTGGTTTATAAGCTAATGGCTTATAAATCTCTTATACAATTATTCGACCCGTTTCATAATCTATTAAACGACTTGTTTCTAAATCATTTTTAAATCATCATAGAACCTTGGACTACTTGTTAACTCAAAAATCTTTAACTCGTGAACATAACTTTTATGAATTATGCGACCAATGCCCAAGCTATGCGCATAATTCATTTGACCCGTTTAGGAGATTTAAACATTTAAGTTCAAATCTCGCTCTTCTCTTTCCACACATCACATTTCCACGTTAATATGTCTACTTATACTCCGCCAATTTACGCGTACCTGGCTCGGGTCAAAGTATTGAACCGTTTTAATACCTTGCCTTAATAATTTACTGATTCATAGAAACGCAAATTCCATAATCCGTTTTGCCCTGTGAGCATCGGACTCGACAAGCACTTATTAGTCATTATTCGTCAAATGGTGTTAACATTACCATTTGACCCGTTTAGTCTAAATGACCAAACATTTTGCACTTATATTTGAATGGTATTTATTTTCCATTTCATTATTTAACCCATTTCGCCCCTTTTGCCATTAAACATACTTCTTTTTTTTTATCATTTTATTCGTCCCGACCCGTATCATTTCGTGTCGGAACCCATATTTTGGATATAACCTTGGTCGTGTTTATAATCTATAAAGCAAATACGTATCCATAAAAAAAAGGGTGTAAGCTTTACTTACCTTGCATCCTTGCGAACTTCATACTTGAACTTGTATCCATTTGACCCGTTCATTTCCAAGCTCCTATCTAGCTTGTCAGAGTCAAACTACCATATCATATCCACAAGATGATTAGATTAGTCAACATTAACATGACCACCACACCTTATGGATTCACACACTTATTCATCAAAGTATGCTATTTATTCAACAACTATATTTTTTTTTCATAACTTTTTCCATTCACTAACCGTTTGACCCGTTAGTCAAGTTACTTATACGAACTACGAACTAGTTAGTAAGTGATTTTGAACACTTTAAACATGTCACATAAAGTGTTATTTGTTCCTAACAATAAATACTTCATGACTAAATCAAGTATACGCAATCATATGTCTTTTTCTGGATTAATAATGACATTATTAATGTGCAGCGATTTTCTATACAGCTGCTGTAATTGACCATTATGACCCATTCAAAGTCCGAACTAGATTAACATGTTCAAAGATGGATCGTAGAAAACTTCAATACCTTCGCAAGCATATAAGGTACACCTTCTAACGAACTTTCTATGATTTTATATGATTTTTATAAAATCAGCACAGCAACTATATTTTCATTTTTCAAACAGCTTTCAAGGTTTTGAACAGCGGTTTAATTCATTCTTTTGGCCTATTTAACAACCACATTTGTTTCTTATGATTGAAAACAGTAAAAATTTACTTCATAAGCTTTCCGAAAAGGTATAGAACCCCCAAATCGGATAAACAGTTGATTTTATATGATTTTTTTAAGATTAGTCGAAATCCATATAAAAAGCTGCGGAAATCATGTTTAGGGTCATTTTAAATTCGAACCAAACCATCAAATGCAACCCATTTCCATGGCTAAAACCCTTATTAAACTCTTGGTAATGGTTAGAAACCTATAACACAGTGATTGTAGGCTAAGAGATGTCAAAAACATCATCTATTTCAAGAAGTCATCATATGAATCCTAATTTTATCATCTTTGTCAATTTAAGAACTAGAACTAAAATTAACATATATTCAAGTCCTATTTGGTGATTCTCATACACCATCATGTTTAATTTCATACAAATCAAAGATTTGTCATAAACCCACTACTTATGAAATCATCAAATCAAGCTCTACATACAAACTAGTAGACAACACGATTCACTTGGGCATTTTAACGAGCACCTTATGGGCATGATTTTTATACCTCTTCTATTTAGTTCATGGCTAATATTTTTAACCAAGTTTCAATCATTAAATCAAACCCTTATGTCTAGCACTCATGAACAATATCAAATCTTGCATCATAACATCAATTTTTCTCAGATTTACCATCACTTTTCAAGTGTTCATCATATTTTCATAAAACCCATTTACCACTTGCAAGATTAATCCTTCAATCACTTGTTCATGACACTTAATTACCAATTTCACATCTAGGGTTCGTTCCTAGACTTATACTAGTGTCAATTTCACTATAACATTCAATCATTCACACTAAAATTTCATTCATGCATGATTATCACAAACTCAAAATATCACCAAACTATAAATTTCGACATACCTTACGATCCCCTTAGCTCGGTGATCGTTTATATGTATTCCAATCCGAGTTTGGTCTTCAATTGCACCTTCAATTGGATGATTTTGTGGAGTTTAGGGTTTTACCCTTTTTTCTTCCTGCTCAGGTCGTTCCCTACGAACACACACAGACATTCTATGTGTGTGTTTTGTTTTAATTATTTGTTTTAATAAAAATTAGTTTCCTACTTGACGACATTAGTACCTATAGTTTCAAGAATTTACAATTGAAACTAGAACCCATAGTTTATCATTTCATTACCCATTACAAACTAGGTTAGTTCTACCTAGTTAACTTAATGGGTTCGGGGAGCCATAACCGGTTTTATTTTAGGTCCCGTTAACTCGGGCCTTTTATATACTTTGTTTTATCAAAGTATTTATCCTTCTTTTTAATTAATATTAGATTATTTATTTAAATCCTTATATTCACCGGGTTAAATTTTACCACTAACGGTATTTTACCCATTCATTATTATTAACGTGGTTTGATTACCAAACCCGTTTTCGGGGTGTTACAAGTCTACCCCCCTTAAAGAGGTTTCGTCCCCGAAACCTTTCTCACAAACTTTATCAGTTTAGATCATCTGAACCTTAGTTTTGGTGATCACTTGAGCACTATTCGCACATAATAATCTTACCAAAAATTATGGTAATGTGTTTTTGGTTTTAAGGCGTATGCGCCTTTCACGTGTAAGGCCTCGTAGGCCATTACTTTCAACTTGTGTTTCTTATTCTAGTCACGGATTTGACCGAGTTGTCATCTGATTACTCGGTCGTATTTATTATTCGACACGTTTACTTCTAGCAAATTTTTTTATATTGACCAGCGCCTTGCATAAGTCGTAACACTATTTTGACTCTGAATGGTTTTTTTTTTTTTACCGGCTAGACTAATTTCTCGCCGTCACTTTATACCCTGTCACTCAGGTACATCATATTGCCATCCCGACCTTTTGCGTTTTTATGATTTCTTGTCTCGTAACTCACGTTACAACATGGTTACATTCTACGTCACTTTTAGTGACAGTAATCCCATCACATCTTGTTTAAGTTTATGTCGACTTTTCATTGTCGAAAATCTTTCTTTCGAATGTATCGTTTTACACCTATTGGTGTTAAAACCTATATCCTTTAATATTAACCATTTCTGAGTTCGTCTCATAATATTCATATTTGTTAAAACGTTGTTTCTTACTAAAACTGAATTTTAGTTTAACGTTTTTCCTTTTAACTAAGTCAATTACTTATATCAAGGAAATTGACAACCCATAATTTATTCTTTTCCGTTCTCGTTTTACGCGAGGAATCATTGCAAGTTCCCTTGCTTTCCTCTATTGACCCGTAGGTTCTTTCACTTAGCCTTGTAGGCTATTTCCTTAGGTCTTCACCCCCTTTTAACGGGGACCCTAAGGTTTATTTCCCTTTTTTTTATTCGTGACCCGAGAGTCATTCTGGTCCCGTAGACCTTAACACTGCTCGCATTCCCGAAGGTACGATGATCCCGCAGATTCATCTTTTATTTGTGTCTATATTCAAATGTATATATACATATATAGCTTCAAAGCATCTCTTGTTATGTTTGGAATCGTTTATTTTCGCTTTTGAACTTTAGTTGACCTTGACCGTAGTCTAAGGCTTCATTTGTTTACTTTTGGACTAATTTTCCGACTTTACGTGTTCTTACGTCATTCATACGTCGGTTTATTCTATGTTTGCCATTATTTGGTTCTCACCTACATGTTTTTTTTTTGCAACCCACTACCCGGATTCTTTTACCTTACGGGTTTTTTTTTTAAGTACCCATAACCCCTTGCATAGGTTTATTAGTATTTTGCGCTTTTATTTATCCGGTTCGCGCTTACTGACACTAGCAAGCGTTGTTCTTTATTTAATTCGTTTGACTTGTTCGTGTGAAATTTCACCACTTATGAACGTCAAACTTCATTCTTTATTCAACCTGTTCAACCTTGATTGGTTGAACATATTTATTCAAAATTTCTATTTACGAAATTTTATAGTCGTAACTCATAATCCAAGTCTTTTGATTTTTAACCTGCGTTCACGTCTCTTGATTTACACACGCGTTAAAATTCCTACCCATACACCGGGTGTTTTACCGAAGTCGTTATTATTGCAACCCTCCCGGTATGCATTAAGACCTCGCTTCACTTTTATATTCCAACTCTGTCCTCAAGTTTGACGTTTTACAAAAAACGGCTCGTTAAGAGACATATTTGCATTTTCCGGGTTCGAGTGTAAGTACACCCCCTCCCAATACATATCTTAATCATTTTACATGTTTGTATTCTCCGGGTTCGAGTGTAAGTACACCCCCTCCCATGCGTACCTTAATCATTTTACATGTTTCTTTGTCCCTTCACTCGGGCTCATTATCCTAATATAATACGCTTCCGTCACTCGGCTGTGCGTTTACATTATTATCAAATATTTTGCTTATCTGATTCATTTGGATACTTTTTAATTTGTCCCACTCACCCCGTCCTTACTACATTGGATGTAAGCATGTCCATCATAAAAGTTCATGGTACCACGTGTTCACCACTTACTTGGCCAGAGTAAGCGATCAATACCTGGTATACATGACCTTTTTTATAATTTTCACATTACACCCCATGTAAGTAATGTCTCTATTTGTTTCTTTTGGAAACAATATCCCGGATAGATTTTCTATTCGGGTTTTTCCAAGTTTTTAATCTACATATGCAACTTTCAATCTCTATGTATTTGTTGCATATTACTATTCACGTAATAATTTAAAATGTGCACCTGTAAATGCTTGCCCTAACGGGCTTTTTATGTCGTTAACCTTGTTCGCGATCGTCACGCGATTAAGGTCCTTGATGAGTTTGCTCTGCTTGTCATACCTCGGACCGTTCCACCGTCATATCCGCAATTTGTTAAACTCTCGCTATCTTCAGATGCGAGTGTCCTTCAATTAAAACATTTACAAGAATTAGTAACATCAACTTCAATAATCACCCGTATTATAATACAAGGCTTTTCTACTATACGCGTCAACGCGTGCAATTTCGTCAATTATATTTATCATTTAATTGAGGTAACGTGTATCACATGATAGCCCTATTTGTTGTTTACAACACTTTAGCATGCTAAACTATTAACATACATGTACTTACCGGATTTGCGATCAAGCCTCGAACCGAACACTTTATTCTTTTAACCTTGAGCTCTGATTACCAACTTGTAAGACCCGTCTTAATTTATCAAGATTATATTAATAAACTACGCATTTTACATGAAAATGCGACCTTTCAAAAACTTTTATAAGTTATCATTCATACATGATTAAAACATTCAAAAGATAGTAACAATTGTTTACATAGTTCACTTTTGATAACAAGGTTTAAACTCAAATGCGGAAGCTTCATTTATCGTGCGTTCGGTTCTTGTTAGGCGCTTGATCTTCATCCGGATAGCATATATCATTTACCTGTAATCAAAACCAACATAAACGTTAGTTTTGATAATTATGTAACATGTTTCTTCAAGTACTTTGAGCCAAATAAGTGAAACAAACAAAATCTGCAAGTTGTACCCCTGTCGCGTACCGCGACAGGGTTCCCTAATTATGTCGCGTGCCGCGACCGTGGTCGCGTGTCGCGCCCCAACCATCTTGGTCCTTCGCGTGGCGCGAGGGTCACCACCATTTTCCAGCAGGTTTGTTTCTGCAACCTGCATTTTTTTTACATAAACATGCATAACTTTCAAACGACACATCCGTTTTACGCGATTTTTATTTCGTATTGGCCGTAATGCAGTCTCCTATGTAATCAACACTAAGGTTTGTAACGATGCTGGTTTATAAGCTAACGGCTTATAAATCTCTTATACAATTATTCGACCCGTTTCATAATCTATTAAACGACTTGTTTCTAAATCATTTTTAAATCATCATAGAACCTTGGACTACTTGTTAACTCAAAAATCTTTAATTCGTGAACATAACTTTTATGAATTATGCGACCAATGCCCAAGCTATGCGCATAATTCATTTGACCCGTTTAGGAGATTTAAACATTTAAGTTCAAATCTCGCTCTTCTCTTTCCACACATCACATTTCCACGTTAATATGTCTACTTATACTCCGCCAATTTACGCGTACCTGGCTCGGGTCAAAGTATTGACCCGTTTTAATACCTTGCCTTAATAATTTACTGATTCATAGCAATGCAAATTCCATAATCCGTTTTACCCTGTGAGCATCGGACTCGACAAGCACTTATTAGTCATTATTCGTCAAATGGTGTTAACATTACCATTTGACCCGTTTAGTCTAAATGACCAAACATTTTGCACTTATATTTGAATGGTATTTATTTTCCATTTCATTATTTAACCCATTTCGCCCCTTTTGCCATTAAACATACTTCTTTTTTTTTATCATTTTATTCGTCCCGACTCGTATCATTTCGTGTCGGAACCCATATTTTGGATATAACCTTGGTCGTGTTTATAATCTATAAAGCAAATACGTATCCATAAAAAAAAGGGTGTAAGCTTTACTTACCTTGCATCCTTGCGAGCTTCATACTTGAACTTGTATCCATTTGACCCGTTCATTTCCAAGCTCCTATCTAGCTTGTCAGAGTCAAACTACCATATCATATCCACAAGATGATTAGATTAGTCAACATTAACATGACCACCAAACCTTATGGATTAACACACTTATTCATCAAAGTATGCTATTTATTCAACAACTATATTTTTTTTTCATAACTCTTTCCATTCACTAACCGTTTGACCCGTTAGTCAAGTTACTTATACGAACTACGAACTAGTTAGTAAGTTATTTTGAACACTTTAAACATGTCACATAAAGTGTTATTTGTTCCTAACAATAAATACTTCATGACTAAATCAAGTATACGCAATCATATGTCTTTTTCTGGATTAATAATGACATTATTAATGTGCAGCGATTTTCTATACAGCTGCTGTAATTGACCATTATGACCCATTCAAAGTCCGAACTAGATTAACATGTTCGAATATGGATCGTAGAAAACTTCAATACCTTCGCAAGCATATAAGGTACACCTTTTAACGAATTTTCTATGATTTTATATGATTTTTATAAAATCAGCACAACAACTATATTTTCATTTTTCAAACAGCTTTCAAGGTTTTGAACAGCGGTTTAATTCATTCTTTTGGCCTATTTAACAACCACATTTGTTTCTTATGATTGAAAACAGTAAAAATTTACTTCATAAGCTTTCCGAAAAGGTATAGAACCCCCAAATCGGATAAACAGTTGATTTTATATGATTTTTTTAAGATTAGTCGAAATCCATATAAAAAGCTGCGGAAATCATGTTTAGGGTCATTTTAAATTCAAACCAAACCATCAAATGCAACCCATTTCCATGGCTAAAACCCTTATTAAACTCTTGGTAATGGTTAGAAACCTATAACACAGTGATTGTAGGCTAAGAGATGTCAAAAACATCATCTATTTCAAGAAGTCATCATATGAATCCTAATTTTATCATCTTTGTCAATTTAAGAACTAGAACTAAAATTAACATATATTCAAGTCCTATTTGGTGATTCTCATACACCATCATGTTTAATTTCATACAAATCAAAGATTTGTCATAAACCCACTACTTATGAAATCATCAAATCAAGCTCTACATACAAACTAGTAGACAACACGATTCACTTGGGCATTTTAACGAGCACCTTATGGGCATGATTTTTATACCTCTTCTATTTAGTTCATGGCTAATATTTTTAACCAAGTTTCAATCATTAAATCAAACCCTTATGTCTAGCACTCATGAACAATATCAAATCTTGCATCATAACATCAATTTTTCTCAGATTTACCATCACTTTTCAAGTGTTCATCATATTTTCATAAAACCCATTTACCACTTGCAAGATTAATCATTCAATCACTTGTTCATGACACTTTATTACCAATTTCACATCTAGGGTTCGTTCCTAGACTTATACTAGTGTCAATTTCACTATAACATTCAATCATTCACACTAAAATTTCATTCATGCATGATTATCACAAACTCAAAATATCACCAAACTATAAATTTCGACATACCTTACGATCCCCTTAGCTCGGTGATCGTTTATATGTATTCCAATCCGAGTTTGGTCTTCAATTGCACCTTCAATTGGATGATTTTGTGGAGTTTAGGGTTTTACCCTTTTTTCTTCCTGCTCAGGTCGTTCCCTACGAACACACACACACATTCTATGTGTGTGTTTTGTTTTAATTATTTGTTTTAATAAAAATTAGTTTCCTACTTGACGACATTAGTACCTATAGTTTCAAGAATTTACAATTGAAACTAGAACCCATAGTTTATCATTTCATTACCCATTACAAACTAGGTTAGTTCTACCTAGTTAACTTAATGGGTTCGGGGAGCCATAACCGGTTTTATTTTAGGTCCCGTTAACTCAGGCCTTTTATATACTTTGTTTTCTCAAAGTATTTATCCTTCTTTTTAATTAATATTAGATTATTTATTTAAATCCTTATATTCACCGGGTTAAATTTTACCACTAACGGTATTTTACCCATTCATTATTATTAACGTGGTTTGATTATTAAACCCGTTTTCGGGGTGTTACATCTTCCATATTTTTCATTAAAACAATCTTGAGCTTGCTGGATATAGGAGAGCAGTCATTGAGAATAGCAAATGGCATGATAAAAAATGGTTGATGCGTGCGCCTTGAGGTTGAATGTTGATAATGTTGATAGCAAATGGCATGATAAAAAAAATGGTTGCTGGATATAGGAGAGCAGTCATTGGATTTGGGTTGTTCAAGATTTGTTGTGAATGTTGATAAAGTTGATAGCTTTTTTTAGATCTAGGTTATTAAGAGGTTGATTTTAAAGATTTGCTTGATTTTGTTGAGTGTGATAGTTTGATGGGTTTTTTTGATTTATAATGTGTAGGTAGAGGTGCACAAAATAACCGGTTATTAACTTAAACCGTAACTGGTTAATAGTTGATCGAGGAGTAACCGATTAGTGGATGTTTTTAACCGTAGGTCAGTAATTGGTTAGGGATCTTTTAGAATTAACTGGTTTTAAACTGATGTGCTGGTTAATCGCGAATATTTTTTTTTTGAAAATAACCGGTTATTAACCGAACATGTTGAAGTGAATAACCAAACAGCTAAAGTAATATCCGGTTAAAGCAATATCCAGCAAGCAAAAATGTGAAAACATCCAGCGGTTAGGTTAACTAAACCAGTTAAAGAAAATAACGGGTTTGTGCACCGGTCGATTTGATGAGGGTTTATTTTGAGATGATTATTAATGGGATACTTTTGGAAATTGTTGAGCTTATTTGGGACAAATTCTATGGTGGTTGTAGATGGGGATTGGCTGCAGGAACCTTATGTGTACTACCTTTACACGATGTACGGTTTCGGTAAAGGTGAAATTGGGCAGCTGTTTATTGCCGGATTTGGATCTTCCATGCTGTTTGGGACAATTGTTGGATCATTAGCTGATAACAGTAATTTTGCATTTCCCTTCAAAAACATTTACTAAAGTTTTTTTCAAGTTTATGTAATTGTTAATGCTATGGGGAATTTGACTTGATAATATTGGTTTAAATTCAGTGGTCGAAAAAGAGCTTTGGTTACATAGTGCATAACTTACATTTTGAGTTGCATCACGAAGCATTCACTTGAGTACAGAATTCTGATGGTGGGACGAATCTTGGGAGGGATTGCCACTTCGCTTCTGATTTCGGCTTTTGAGTGATGGCTTGTTGCTGAACACAACAAGGTGAGTGACGTTTGGATGTGTGTTTTGAAATTGATTATGTAATAATTGAATAATCCGAATCTATTAATCAGCTGTGACAAAATCGACAGTAAAAGATCGTGTTTAGAAAAAAAATGCAGATACAATCATTGAAATAACAAATAAAATTACCAAAAAAATGCAGATTTTTGAAGAAAAAAACGAAAAAAACTTTGTGATATTTGTTCAAAACAGATGGATTTATAAAAGTGATTGTTTCAGAAAAAAAGTTGAATCTGTTTATCAAAACTTTAATTTCAGATAAAATATTTTGATAATTGGTTTCATAATAATTAAAAACATATTACCATGATATCAGTTGATAATAAAAGATTTATGGTATGAGGTGATTATCAAAAAAATGGAGATTATTAACATGTTTTTTCTCCTTTAAAGGTTGAGGCTGAGGTTTCGTGACTTGAAGCGTTGAAGTCGAGCAAAATGAAGGAACTCGTCTTCAAGAAACGATTAGAGTTAGAGGACATTTGTAGAAAGACTCACTTCCAGAAGCTGATAGTTCAATGGAGATAGCTATTGTCACACCCCGATATTTCCACGTATTACCAGTGGGCCCGATGGGGAGTATCGTGACGTAGTTGATATCATCATAGTCAAACAACACAATTTTAAATGCACAGCGAAGCAAAAGATAGATTTATTTCAACTGAATAAATTGTAATATTAAGTATCACAAAATAGTTGAAACAGATCCACAGGCGGATCAAATAAAAAGAAACATAGTTCATCAGACTTAAAATGCATCCAAGCTTGCGAGACTCTTATTGATGCTAAGGAGAGGCCAACCTATTTCGAGTAGTACCTGCACTTAACCTTTTTGGGAAAATACGTCAGTTTACACTGGTAAATACAATTAACTGACTCATTTTGAAAAGGTTTAGAAAATTGATTTGAATGCACAAGGCATAAAATATTTTATAACTTGGGATAATTATTTATATATAAACTTGTAAAAGAATTACATGTTCGTTATACGTTCAGTAGCCTGGATTGACGCCAGGTTAAAGATTAATAGACACACCACATGATATAGTCCCGCGGCGGGTTATTCCCGTAACCGGCGGTTATACCTTATTATTTATTTATGCACTGTCGGGTGTACGCCTACACCCCGTGCTTAGGTCGTGGCCATTTCGTAAAATGATGCCAAGGATATCTGAGACATGGTCATTAACCCCCCAAAGGCTTTAAGCAAACAAAACAATTTAAACGAGACATTTCAATAAATTAATCTTCATACAATTAAAAATTCAATGCCCGACCAAGCGGTATTTTATATACCGTACCCCAAGCCCGTATAGGGAAAATAAGTTAAAAGTATTTACCTTTGCAAGTAATAATTACAAACAGCAAATGCACGTAGCTTTTACCGGGTCTCCTAGTCTGGAACAAAGGTTTAAAATAACCTATTAGATTCCTAACGGGTCTTTAATTAAGCCTAAAGGAAGATACGGTTCAAACGCACGATTAAGCGAAGACCGTAATAGAATTCGATTTAGACCCGACAAGTTTGAAGACTTGTATAATATGGGTAAACTAAACACATTCTGGATTTTGAGACAAAAATGATAAGGTTTGACCCGTTTCGGTCAATTTATGCAAACTAGTTACATAAACCGAACCGAACGCGCAAGATGCGTAACGGGTAACCATATGAGTCATATACAGGTTTCCTAAGTTAATATGCCTTAAATATGTTGTGACATCAGTAATTTATATTCTATTATGCCTGAAATGGATTTAAATCCAAATTATGCCCCGTAGGGGTATTTTGGTCATTTAAAAGTTTATAAAAGAGTTTAAATAATAATCTGAGTTACAGGTCTGATATAATCATTAAAAATACTTAATTTAATAAGTTATAACAGTAGGGTATTACATATATGTGAAATTTATCATTTATAACCAAATTATGCACCTTAGGGGTATTTTGGTAATTTCACATAGGCTTAAAAGGTCAAAAATGGAAATCTGAGTTTAAAACTTTTGGTTACTGTTAAAATATAAAAATTTACTGAAAATATCAGTAGGCATCAAACCTTATATGTTTAAAATAGTTTTAATACACACTATGCGTTAAAAACACTTGAAAAGACGATTTTGAGCTATTTCCGGGTTTTTTAAGGAAAGCTGATATTTTTATTATTCCAGAAGGCTTAAAATATGTTATTTATCATATTAGATCAGTAGAACAAGGTTTGGTATCAAAATAATTTGTAAAATTCATTTTATATATCAAAAGGGCAAAACCGGCAATTACCGAAATAAGCTTAGAACTCTATGTTATGCTCAGCCTAAAATTAAATAAAAATCTTCAAAAATCTCAAAATATTATTTTATATCAGTAGGTAAAAAGTTTGGTATTAAAAATTGGTTTTAGATAGTCTATACGCTAATTTCACCGTTTATTTAATAAAAAGCTTTCTAATTGCGCTAATGAGCATAACTCCTAATCTAGACCTCAAACTGATGTCAAATTTTAGGGACAAGTCTATAAATTAGTAACTAAGGTTTCTATTCTTTTACATTTTCAAAAATCACATTTTAAGGTCATATGGGCATAATAGTCAACATATAGGCAATAAACGGGAACATGCATATGAATCGGATAACTTTTGAACCAAGTTGTATAATCACAGAGGGTTATACTAACATGAAACCTGGTCCTAATAAGGCTCTAAGGCATTTCTAAAACATGCTACATTGGGTCAGAACTGAAAGTCAAAGTAAAAGTCAATTTATGCGACTTTCGGTTCCGAACCAAGCCTAAACTGAAAATTGTCGGGTTGAACATGTTCTTACATTAATTACCAAGTTATATTATTGATAAAAACAGGTTGCATGGCTCCTACATTGCTAATTATGCATTAATTTGAAAATAAGCTTTCTGTTGACATTTTAGGGTTAGCTTTGACCCGACAATTGACCTAGTTAGAGTGGAAATCAGAGGGTGCCCTTTTAAGGGTTTATTGCCCACATAATTACCAACTCATAGGTACTTTCAATTTGAAATTTGACTAGACATATTATGATTAATTACGAAGTCAAACTCTAATTACGACGATTTGACTTTAAGCTAATTAACTAAGCTAAACTGAATTAAAGAAAGTTAAGGATACTTACAATAGTCCTAAGCACGACTATGGATCCTAAGGAAGCTTGTTGCTGATCAGAGAAGCTCCAGAAATGAGTTTGAAGTGGGTTGCAAATGAATGACAAAATGTTGCAACCTTGTTCTTCATATATAGTGAATTCAAATCCTTAGGATGATGCCATATAACTCTACCATTGTCATGAGATCTTCCCAGGTGTCCCTATGATGCCAAAAACCAGTTGTAAGACCCCTGATTTTCGAAAACCACTCATATAAGGCGGTGTAACTTGATAAACAGGCATCTGTCCAAAATTCTGCCCAGTTACAGGTCTTACGGACCGTAAGCCTTTGGCTTTGCGGTCCGTATCCGTCCTTCCGAATTTATCACCCAGCTCTGCCATCTTACGGACCGTAAGGTGGATCCTTTGTGGTCCGTAAGCCTTCATCAGAAAACAAAAATTTGTAAACTTTTAGGCCTTGCCCATGCAACTTTGCCAATACGAATCCAAGGTCTTTAACATCAGAATGGGGCCACTTGATCAGTTCTGAAAAGCCATGAAAGCCTTGCCATGCACTTATATTGTCTTGGATTCTTTTGAAAGAGTATTGTATGTAATATTTGTCGTAACCACTCATAGGATCCAATTCTTGTGCAATTAAAATTATGAATTTATCAGAATTAATCGGATTTGAACATATCGGATGTTTACAAAACAGATTAGGGTCTTGGGTTCATAAATAGGTCGCTCGGAGGTATTAATTAACATGTCGACACTTTTGAATCCCACCATTAATCTTTTGACTTGATCCGGGTTTATAACACGTTTGCCTTTCGTGACACGTGTCTTTATTATATTGGACATGAAATTACGGGGTGTTACATCCTCACCCCCTTAAAAGAAATCTCGACCTCGAGATTTATTGGAACAAATGAGGGTACTTTTCTTTCATTGTGGCCTCTACCTCCCACGTATACTCGGGACCTCTACGGGCATCCCATTTAATCTTTACAATCGGTACATGCTTCATTCGAAGCTTCTTGACCTGTCGATCCTCAATCGACAAAGGTTTCTCAACAAATTTTAGGCTCTCATCTATGTGCACATCCATATGCGGTATGACTAGTGATTCATCAGCTAGACATTTCTTCAGATTGCAGATGTGGAATACATTATGAATACCACTGAGTTTTTCAAGAAAGTTTAACTTATAAGCCACTGATCCGACACATTCGATGATCTCGAATGGTCCTATGTACCTTGGGCTTAATTTGCCTTTCTTACCAAAACGCATCACTCCCTTCCAGGGTGATACTTTAAGCAACACTTTGTCACCAACCTAGAACTTTAGAGGTTTACGACTTAAGTCTGCGTAGCTTTTCTGCCTATCTCTGGCAGCTTTGAGACGATCTCTTATCTGAACAATCTTGTCTGTCGTCTCCAGAACTATATCAGGTCCTGTTAGTTGGACATCTCCAACTTCTGCCAACATACGGGTGTTCTGACTTCCTTCCATACAAAGCTTCAAATGGTGCAGCTTGGATACTAGAGTGATAGCTATTATTGTATGAAAACTCGATCAATGGAAGATGTTCATCCCAACTTCCACCTAGGTCAATAACACAAGCCCTTAACATATCTTCCAGTGTTTGAATCGTTCGCTCACTTTGACCATCCGTTTGCGGATGATAAGCAGTGCTGAAGTTCAGTCGAGTGCCTAGGGATTGCTGAAAACTTTTCCAGAAGTGCGATGTATACCTTGTATCCCTATCAGAAATGATAGATACTGGCACCCTATGGAGAGATACAATCTCGTCCACGTACAGCTGAGCTAACTTATCTGAGCTATGTGTTTCCTTAATAGGTAGGAAGTGAGCTGACTTAGTCAGTCTATCCACTATCACCCAAATAGTATCGTTTCCTTTCTTTGTCTTTGGCAACTTGGTGATAAAATCAATTGTCACCATCTCCCACTTCCAGGTGGGAAGTTCAGGCTGTTGTAGTAAACCTGACGGCTTTTGGTGTTCAGCTTTGACTTGCGCGCATGTCAAGCATTTGGCTACATAGGTAGCTATAGACTTCTTTAAGCCTATCCACCAAAAATTTGCCTTCAGATCCTGGTACATCTTATCAGCTCCAGGATGAACGGAGTACTTAGAACTGTGGGCTTCCTGGAGGATCACATTCCTAAGTCCTCCATAAACTGGAACCCATATTCGTCCACTTAATTTCAAGATTCCGTCCTTGTCATAGGATAACTGTTCAGCAGTTACTCCTAGCTTTTCATTAGGATAGTTAGCTTCTAGTACAACTTCTTTTTGTGCAGCTAACAACCTTTCATTCAAACTATTCTTTAATTCAATGCTCTTGGCATTGATTCTTATAGGCTTCACTCTTTCCTTTCTACTTAAGGCATCGGCAACCACATTTGCCTTGCCTGGATGGTATCTTATCTCACAGTCATAATCATTCAAAATTTCCATCCAACGTCACTGCCTCATGTTCAAATCCTTCTGATTGAACAGATGTTGAAGGCTCTTGTGATCCGAATAGATCACGCATTTGGTTCCATATAAGTAATGTCTCCATAGTTTTAGTGCAAATACAACGGCACCCAACTCCAAGTCATGGGTGGTGTAATTCTTCTCATGCACTTTCAATTGTCGAGAAGCGTAGGCAATAACTTTGCCTTTCTGCATAAGCACACATCCCATACATGTGTGTGATGCATCACAATAAACTACAAACTCATCAATTCCATCAGGCAACGTTAATACTGGAGCATTGCTCAATTTCTGCTTCAGAATATCGAAAGATTCTTGCTGCTTAGGCCCCCAGTCAAACTTGACATTCTTTCGGGTTAATGAAGTTAGGGGTGCTGCAATCCTTGAGAAGTTTTCAATAAAACGCCTATAGTATCATGCCAGACCTAGAAAACTGCGAATCTCAGTGGGTGTCTTTGGCTCTTGCCAATTTATGACAGCTTCAACTTTGGCAGGATCTACTTGGATACCACGCTCACTAACAACATGTCCAAGGAATTGGACTTCACGAAGCCAGAATTCACACTTTGAAAACTTGGCATAGAGCTTTTCTTGATGAAGCAGTTTCAGAATGCATCGAAGATGCTTCTCATGGTTAGCTTGGCTCTTCGAGTAAATGAGAATGTCATCGATGAAGACGATGAGGAATTTATCTAAGTAAGGCTTGGAGACGTGATTCATGAGATCCATGAATGCTGCTGGTGCATTAGTGAGCCCAAAAGGCATCACTAGGAACTCGTAATGACCATAACGAGTCCTAAATGCAGTCTTGTGTAAATCTTCATCTTTAACCTTCCGTTGATGGTAGCCTGATCTCAAGTCGATCTTCGAGAAGTAACTTGCCCCTTGCAATTGATCGAACAGATCGTCGATCCTGGGCAATGGATATCTATTCTTGATAGTGACCTTGTTAAGCTCACGATAATCGATGCATAGACGCATCGACCCATCCTTCTTCTTCACAAACAGGATTGGTGCTCCCCATGGAGACGAGCTAGGTCTAATGAAACCTTTTGCCAACAATTCATCTAACTGGGTCCTCAATTCTTTCATCTCTGTTGGTGCCAACCTGTAAGGTGCCCTTGCAACAGGTGTTGCTCCTGGAATGATGTCAATTCTGAATTCTACTTGCCTATCTGGTGGCAAACCAGGTAGTTCTTCAGGGAATACTTCGGGATATTCAGAAATGACGGGAATATCTTCAATCTTAGGCTTTGGCTCATCAATAGTTATTTGTGCCATGTAGATGACGCAACCTTTCTTCATACACCTTGATGCCTTAAGCATAGACACTTGCTTAGGCAATCCATACTGAGTATCTCCCTGTATGGTAAGTGGCTCACCATACGGAGTCTTGATCACTACTTGCTTCTTGTCACACACAATCTGCGCTTGGTTATGGGATAGCCAATCCATGCCTATTACTATGTCAAATCCAGTTAACTTCAAAGGAAGTAAGGACAATGGAAAAGAGTGGTTCCTAATGGATATGAAACATCCATCTAACACGGTTGATGCGGTTTCTATGGTGCCATCGGCTAATTCAACCTCATATTTCATGCTTAGGGTTCTAACAGGTAGGTTTAACAACTTACAAAACTTATCATCAACAAATGACTTATCTGCTCCAGAATCAAATAACACCCTTGCATAAACATCATTAATAAGGAAGGTACCTGTTATGACATTATCATTCTGGATCGCCTCCTGTGCGTTCATCTGGAAGACCCTAGCATTGGTCTTTTTCCCATCCTCAGCCTTCTTTGCAAACTTCGGGCAGTTGGACTTGATATGCCCTTTTTCGTTGCAGTTGTAGCACGTCGCGTCCTTGATTTTCTTACAGTCCAATGTCTTGTGCTCAGAAGATTTACATATCCCACAAGCTCTCGGCTGTGACTGGGATTTTGATTCGTATGTGCATTTCCCGAAATGGTGCTTCTTACAGATTTTACACTTGGGTTTATCGCCCGACTAATGACCATCCTTTTTACTTCCAGAACCCTTTTTGTGGTCATTGTTTCCCTTATGCTTCTTGTCTGACCTTCGTGAGTTGTCATTCTCACGCTTTCTTTTCTCAGCATCAGTGTTTCTGAGCGATCTCTGCCGGACTGCGTCCAAAGTGAAAGACAATGAAATATCAGCTGCAGACCTAAAAGTAGCTGGTCTAGAGGCCTTCACACTGGCCTTGATTTCTGGGACCAAACCCCCAATGAAACAAGCTATCCTCTTGGGTTCCGGAGTCACCAGATACGGAACCAGTCTTGACATAGTATTGAAGTTCGTAAGGTAGGCTTGACAATCTAGGTTTTTCATAACCAGCGACAAGAAATCAGCTTCAATCTTTTCAACCTCATGCTGAGGGCAGTAATTCTCCTTAATCAATGTCACAAACTGTTCCCAAGACAGATTGTACAATGGGATTTTCCCAGTGGCTTGGATCAAAGACCTCCACCAGGCTAGTGCCTCTCCTTTGAACGACTGGGATACAAACTTTACTACATCCTTATTAGCGCATCCACTGATATCCATCACAGTGTCCATCTCGTCTAACCATGACATGCAATCAATTGCTCCTTTCTCCCCGGTGAAATCCCTGGGTTTGCAGGAAACAAAGTACTAATAGGTACAACCTTTAGCACGCGGTTCTTGGTTCAGCACAACTCTCTTAGATGGAACACTCCTTTGGTTCGACGAGTGATGAGAATCACTCTTGTGAGCAGTATGAGTCCTTGAGGGTGGTTTAGAGTGTGGTACAGATTGGGCCCTGACATGCGTACCACTGGATTCATTGAACTGCCTGTCCAAAGCTCGCGTAACAGCATTATCTATTAACGCTTGTAATTCTGCTCCTGCTACGTTGACCCTGGAGGTGTCATGATTTTCTCTGGGGTGACTGTTGGCTTCGTCTGACCCGGCCATGTAGCTTGTTTGCTACATAAAATAATGATTTTAATTCATTCAGAGGTCTATAACAGTTTTATCATTCTAGATGATTTATTAATCATGGTATTTAAGAAACCATTTTGATTAATTTGCTAAGCATATATATATATATATATATATATATATATATATATATATATATATATATATATTCAGGATTTTTTTCATTATCATAATCCTTAGTTATAATTAAAGTATATTAATGGCAAAAAGGCCTAGTCCTATGGACAGTTTTAAATCTTTAGTCATGATCTTATAGGGTCATGGTATTGAGGATTTAATTATAATTTATTACCTCTTCTTAACAGGGGGTCGAAGACCACAACTGTCTTTTGTCTTATATGACAATGAATATAGCCCGTAGGCGTTATATCCCTAATGGATGTTTTAATTATTTAAAAGTATTTGGGAGAATCCAATATAAGGATGACTTATGTGATTTCATCGAATAACATTTTGCCAAGAGTGTTAACATGTTTTTAGATGTTAACAAGGATTGGAACCTTTTGAATAGGTTTTACCATCTTGGTCATGTCTGCAACGACATATAGACTAGGTTGTACCTTTAAGATTCTTTTTAATATTTAACGCAGAACAATCCTAAATTGAGGTGTTAATAAGGATCTGAATCTAATTTGAGGAATTACCATCTTGGCCCTGTCTTATAATGACACATGGCTAGGTTTTGTCCCTTTTTAGATTTTTACTATTTTATTATAATGATAGATCTTATATAAAGGAATGTTTATTTTTCATTTATTTCACATATTATATTTATGTATATAATTTAGCAAAAATGAAAATTTAAATTAAATCATTCCACTGCAAAAATTTAAACAAGTACAAATTTGCCCTAAACGGGACTTCTACTGAAATAACATGCTTGCGCGGGGCTTAAACAAAAATAACATACCCACGCAGGGGTTAACAGAAAGACATGCCCACTCAGGGGCAGAATACAAAAAGATATGCCCACGCTGGGCAGAATACAGAAACAAATGTCCACACAGGGACATGATTACAACACTAAGAGCAACAAATAAAGGATTTAGTGATCCTTTTTGCTTTTCCCTTTAATTAAGTTTGCCAGACTCTTGAACATTCCTCGGTTTTGCCTACGGTCTTCCCGCACTTCCTGCCGTACCTCATTAATCCTTTGCAAAATCTCCTGATGCTGCGGTGGCGACATCACTGGCGGCTGCGGGGGTTGCTGATATAGCGGAGGTTGAGGAGGTGGCGGTCGATGATACCCATAAGGTGGGTACCCATAGTGTTGGTATCCGGCTTGAAATGGGACCCCAAAGGATCCTTCCGGATGATGGGCATTGTAGTTTGCTGCTGCTACCAGATAAGGGTCGGCCTCTGCATAGTTGTAGTTGGTGTGGATCGGCTGTTCAAAGGGATTATACGCCGCCGCACCGGTGTATGTAGGTATAGGGTCGCCAAAGCCCAACGGTGGTGGCACGACAGGCGCATAGTTTACTTCCGAGAAGGGGTTTGAAGGTCCACCCATCTGCGGGTCTTCATGTAGTGGCGAGTAGCGGCTGCCACTTGAAGGTTGAGGGGTGCTGATTCGCACTCCTCCTCGCATGGACATCCGTGCGTTCGATCTTCTTCGCCTCGGCGGCTCTGGAGGCTGTCGCTGGGATGGTTGTGGTGATGGAGTGACCGCGACAAAATGAGACTCCTCGGAGGGATCCTGCTATGGCTGCTGCGGCTGTGGTGAGTTGTGATAACTGGGAGTAAACACCCAGTCGATCTGTATGAACCTCTCCTCATAGCTGTCGGGACCATTATAAGGTGATCCCACAAAAGGTGACCCATCCGAAATTTTGATGGGGTGGTTAGGGGTCCCGGTTAGAGGCTCGGCGGGATTCGTGTCTTCGTCCATGTCCATCGCATGGTCGCCTGAAAAGTGGTCTTTAGGTCCTAGTGGGTTAAAACCCACTGGTTCTTCAATGTAGTTTGCCGGGTTGAACCGGCTTTGGAAGACAGGTGTCGGGTCGTCGAAGGAATAGTGAGGGCTGGATCCCTGGAGGGGGATAAAAGATGGTTGCGGGTTATGGGGCTCATTTTCATAATGAGGCTCGTAGGAGTGGTGATAGGATGGTGACGAACTTAGCGAGACGGATCGCCTCGTTGGCTCTATATACGTCCTCCAATGCTCCTGAGGACTCGTACTCATCGAGGCTGGTGGGGTTCGTCTGTGTGAGGGCCCGGCCTCATGGTCGTTTGGGGCGACGAGTGGCCCTTTGCCTCTTCCTCTCCCTCTCACTCTTGGTGGCATCTTGTTTAACCTGTCAAAACAAACAAAGGATACAACAAGAAAAAAATATATAAAAGACAAAATAAAACAAATCGGGATTTGTCCTAAGTTCTTTGTCTAAACTCGAAAATTTAGGAATGTGCAACTGTGTAACTGAGATTAAACACAAAAGGCTAGTGTTTAATTCACTCAGTGTTGGCTCTGATACCAACCTGTCACACCCCGATATTTCCACGTATTACCAGTAGGCCCGGTGGGGAGTATCGTGACGTAGTTGATATCATCATAGTCAAACAACACAATTTTAAATGCACAGCGGAAGCAAAAGATAGATTTATTTCAACTGAATAAATTGTAATATTAAGTATCACAAAATAGTTGAAACAGTTCCACAGGCGGATCAAATAAAAAGAAACATAGTTTATCAGACATAAAATGCATCCAAGCTTGCGAGACTATTATTGATGCTAAGGAGAGGCCAGCCTATTTCGAGTAGTACCTGCACTTAACCTTTTTGGGAAAATACGTCAGTTTACACTAGTAAATACAATTAACTGGCTCATTTTGAAAAGGTTTAGAAAATTGATTTGAATGCACAAGGCACAAAATATTTTATAACTTGGGATAATTATTTATATATAAACTTGTAAAAGAATTACATGTTCGTTATACGTTCAGTAGCCTGGATTGACGCCAGGTTAAAGATTAATAGACACACCACATGATATAGTCCCGCGGCGGGTTATTCCCGTAACCGGCGGTTATACCTTATTATTTATTTATGCACTATCGGGTGTACGCCTACACCCCGTGCTTAGGTCGTGGCCATTTCGTAAAATGATGCCAAGGATATCCGGGACATGGTCATTAACCCCCCAAAGGCTTTAAGAAAACAAAACAATTTAAACGGGACATTTCAATAAATTAATCTTCATACAATTAAAAATTCAATGCCCGACCAAGCGGTATTTTATATACCGTACCCCAAGCCCGTATAGGGAAAATAAGTTAAAAGTATTTACCTTTGCAAGTAATAATTACAAACAGCAAATGCACGTAGCTTTTACCGGGTCTCCTAGTCTGGAACAAAGGTTTATAATAACCTATTAGATTCCTAACGGGTCTTTAGTTAAGCCTAAACTTAGACCGGTTAGTTTTAAAGGAAGATACGGTTCAAACGCACGATTAAGCGAAGACCGTAATAGAATTCGATTTAGACCCGACAAGTTTGAAGACTTGTATAATATGGGTAAACTAAACACATTCTGGATTTTGAGACAAAAATGATAAGGTTTGACCCGTTTCGGTCAATTTATGCAAACTAGTTACATAAACCGAACCGAACGCGCAAGATGTGTAACGGGTAACCATATGAGTCATATACAAGTTTCCTAAGTTAATATGCCTTAAATATGTTGTGACATCAGTAAGATATCTTCTATTATGCCCGAAATGGATTTAAATCCAAATTATGCCCCGTAGGGGTATTTTGGTCATTTAAAAGGTTATAAAAGAGTTTAAATAATAATCTGAGTTACAGGTCTGATATAATCAGTAAAAATACTTAATTTAATAAGTTATAACAGTAGGGTATTACATATATGTGAAATTTATCATTTATAACAAAATTATGCACCTTAGGGGTATTTTGGTAATTTCACATAGGCTTAAAAGGTCAAAACTGGGAATCTGAGTTTAAAACTTTTGCTTACTGTTAAAATATAAAAATTTACTGAAAATATCAGTAGGCATCAAATCTTATATGTTTAAAATAGTTTTAATACCTACCATGCGTTAAAAACGCTTGAAAAAGGCGATTTTGAGCTATTTCCGGGTTTTTAAAGGAAAACTGATCTTTTTATTATTCCAGAAGGCTCAAAATATTTTATTTATCATATTCGATCAGTAGAAAAATGTTTGGTATCAAAATAATTTGTAAAACTCATTTTATAGGCCAAAAGGGCAAAACCGGCAATTACCAAAATAAGCTTAGAACTCCATGTTATGCTCAGCCTAAAATTAAATAAAAATCTTCAAAAATCTCAAAATATTATTTTATATCAGTAGGTAAAAAGTTTGGTATTAAAAATTGGTTTTAGATAGTCTATACGCTAATTTCACCGTTTATTTAATAAAAAGCTTTCTAATTGCGCTAATGAGCATAACTCCTAATCTAGACCTCAAACTGATGTCAAATTTTAGGGACAAGTCTATAAATCAGTAACTAAGGTTTCTATTCTTTTACATTTTCAAAAATCACATTTTAAGGTCATATGGGCATAATAGTCAACGTATAGGCAATAAACGGGAACATGCATATGAATCGGATAACTTTTGAACCAAGTTGTATAATCACAGAGGGTTATACTAACATGAAACCTGGTCCTAATAAGGCTCTAAGGCATTTATAAAACATGCTACATTAGGTCAGAACTGAAAGTCAAAGTAAAAGTCAATTTATGCGACTTTCGGTTCCGAACCAAGCCTAAACTGAAAATTGTCGGGTTGAACATGTTTAGACATGTTCTTACATTATTTACCAAGTTATATTAATGATAAAACAGGTTGCATGGCTCCTACATTGCTAATTATGCATTAATTTGAAAATAAGCTTTCTGTTGACTTTTTAGGGTTAGCATTGACCCGACAATTGACCTAGTTAGAGTGGAAATCAGAGGGTGCCCTTTTAAGGGTTTATTTCCCACATAATTACCAACTCATAGGTACTTTCAATTTGAAATTTGACTGGACAGATTATGGTTAATTACGAAGTCAAACTCTAATTACGACGGTTTGACTTTAAGCTAATTAACTAAGCTAAACTGAATTAAAGAAAGTTAAGGATACTTACAATAGTCCTAAGCACGACTATGGATCCTAAGGAAGCTTGTTGCTGATCAGAGAAGCTCTAGAAATGAGTTTGAAGTGGGTTGCAAATAAATGACAAAATGTTGCAACCTTGTTCTTCATATATAGTGAATTCAAATCCTTAGGATGATGCCATGTAACTCTACCATTGTCATGAGATCTTCCCAGGTGTCCCTATGATGCCAAAAACCAGTTGCAAGACCCCTGATTTTCGAAAACCACTCATATAAGGCGGTGTAACTTGATAAATAGGCATCTGTCCAAAATTCTGCCCAGTTACAGGTCTTACGGACCGTAAGCCTTTGGATTTGCGGTCCGTATCCGTCCTTCCGAATTTATCGCCCAGCTCTGCCATCTTACGGACCGTAAGGTGGATCCTTTGCGGTCCGTAAGCCTTCATCAGAAAACAAAAATTTGTAAACTTTTAGCCCTTGCCCATGCAACTTTGCCAATACGAATCCAAGGTCTTTAACATCCGAATGGGCCCACTTGATTAGTTCTGAAAAGCCATGAAAGCCTTGCCATGCACTTATATTGTCTTGGATTCTTTTGAAAGAGTCTTGTATGTAATATTTGTCGTAACCACTCCTAGGATCCAATTCTTGTGCAATTAGAATTATGAATTTATCAGAATTAACCGGATTTGAACATATCGGATGTTTACAAAACAGATTAGGGTCTTGGGATTCATAAATATGTCGCTCGGAGGTATTAATTAACATGTCGACACTTTTGAATCCCAATATTAATCTTTTGACTTGATCCGGGTTTATAACACGTTTGCCTTTCGTGACACGTGTCTTTATTATATTGGACATGAAATTACGGGGTGTTACAGCTTTGGAAGCTATTGAAGCTGGTAGATGTGGATTTGAACCTTGTGAAGAGCTTTCTTGGTTTGTTTTCTTCTCAAGAGGGACTACCGGGACCTGCTTCGAATCTGCTTGGTCTCATGGGCCTTCAACTCCCACAAGACGACTATAAGGACAAATGATTAGATGTTTGTATGAAATACTTGATCTTGTGAGAGGTTAGCCTTTTGATTGACCCTCCTGCAAGTTTTGATCTCTTTACTTTTAGACGAATATGAAATAGCATATTGTGTTTCTTACATCATTGAAGTTTGAGGTTGTTATTTGATTCGATTTCAGAAAATCGGGTTCGAAGGAGTTGAATTTGAACACTTGACACACTGTTTGGTGTGGTTTGATACTTTGACTTCATCCTTATTATTTATTTTTGGTTGCTAAATATGATATGTGTATTGAAGTTGTAGTATAAAAAGTTGTAGAGTATGCGTTTAAGATTAAACGCTTTAGGAGAATGGTGTTGCTAAATGAATGAACAAAACTTTGAGTGAAAGGGCAAAGACTGCGATAGTTCTTATACGGCTACCAAAGACGTTTTGGGAATATCCTGTTAAATCTGGTGTTTGGGCCGATTCTTTGAGCCGTGGGCTAATTGATCTTAATATATCTGGACATAAGTGTGCCACTACTACCAAAATTTGAATTACTTTTGTTATTTGACCCATACATAATCGACCCATTTTATGATATTCGTGCAGCCAAGAAGGTAGACCTGACTGATGTGGGCATTGTTGGCAGTTTGTCTGTAGGGGTCGAAGAGAAGGATAAAGGACTTCCAAATTCTTTGTACATGGGTCGAGCTATGGGCACTGGATCTGGGCTCGGTTAGTCCACTGGTTTCACTACTTCGGCAACAACAGATATGGATGATTTCTTTTCTAGCTTTTGCGGGCCACAAAATCAATATGGTTTGTTCCAAAAGTGAAACCTTCTTTTATTGGTTTCACAAAGTTTATACAGTTACATGTAAAATATTTTGTTCAAGTGTGAGATCGTTTGGTGTGTCGATAACCTTGTAGCAATTTATGAGATTTTTTTTAGTGTTTAACACTGGTGATGCTTCATGCATATAGTGTCGGTGTTGCAAACAATTTTACTCCTGGATTTGTACCTTACTTCCTGGCAATATAGTGTGTATGGATTTATCTGAAATATCCCACTGGGTCCAGGTTTTTGTATCATGTTTCTGTAGCATAATTGATTAATGTGATAAATGACACTGTGTATTGCGGAAATATGATAAAGAAGGTATAACTGACAAGTTAGTTGGGTTCGGTCACACGCTAAAATTGGTTTGGGTTAGAATGAGTGTCTTGTGGACGCGATCAGGGTGAGAAGGAAACTGAAATAACCGATTGAAGTTAACTGAACAAAATCCATAACTGCTGATTCGGTATTAACTTTTGGTATTCCTTAAATTGGTTTTAGTTGGCATGCAAAGACTGATGAGAATGCCTCAGTGTTTGTCACACCCCTTTCTAAGGCGGAAGCACGAGGTGTGATCATGAAAGGTCCTCATTGCATACGAAGAGTAAACATGCTACATGCTCGTAAAAATAACATTCAAATACCATAGTTTGAAAACATTCGTTAGCGTTTACATCGCTAAACAGCATAAAGACATTGTCTCAAAAGTTTACAACTTTATTTAAAGTTAAACACAAGCGACATCCACGAGCATAAGCAAAACCGCGCGCACATCCATCCTAGTTACCTGAAATACATGTGAGTTTTTGGAAAAACGTCAACATAAAGTTGGTGTGAATTCATGCAGTTTTGTGTTGAACACGTTTATACTTTGTATGAAAACATAACGAGTATCTTGTGAAAATAAAGTATTCTTGTAGTGTAAACCGAATAAAGTATTCTTGTGGTATAAACCAAATAATGTATTCTTGTGTAAATAAAGTATTCTTGTGGTGTAAACCAAATAAAGTATTCTTGTAGTGTAAACCGAATAAAGTATTCTTGTGGTATAAACCAAATAATGTATTCTTGTGTAAATAAAGTATTCTTGTGGTGTAAACCAAATAAAGTATTCTTGTTTAGTTAATGGGTTGCAAGGCCATTAACGTGTGGCACGACATAGGAAGTCACCAAACCATAGGCATTTTTCTAGTTGTCGATTCACGACGGAGACACAAAAACACTCCTCGGTACTAGTGGTCACCAAGAGTGGGGCTGCCCGAGTACCCGTTAGATCTAACCTTTTGTTCTGCGGTCTAAGTATGTACACGATTAATGGTGCTTATGGTACCCTATTCGTGACACTATTTCTCGTTTATGATACCAAGTATCAATTCTCGTTTATTACATCAAGTATCAATTCTCGTTTATTATATCCAGTATCAATTCTCGTTTATTATATCCAGTATCAATTCTCGTTTATTATATCACGTAACATGTATTTCACCCCCGAAGTTATAAAACTGAAAACAGTTAAGAGAAAAGGGGGAGCATGAACTCACAACTTTGCGTTCCTAGCGTCGTAAACTCCACCGGATTTGCTTAATTAACGTCGTAACCTATACGCGTTTTCTTAACGTTAGTCACTAGACTTGTGTCGCACAAGTACAGTCACTCTCTTTTGTGTATATATTCTTGTGTTAAAAATATTCCATATTTTTAACTACGTAACTTACTTATATTATTTTCTTCAAAAATAAATATAAGTCTTTTGTGTTTTGCACTTTGCACCCGAATCATGTATCTTGTGTTTTGTATGTGTATTCCTATATTTCTACTCCTCATGAGTATTTAGTGTATTTTTAAGTCTTAATACACTAGCACATATAACACATACTATATACACTTAGCACAAAATTTGGTGATAAAATAATATACATTTTTCTCTCAAAAATATATACTTATTATCCATTTTTTTATTCTTGAAGAAATCCTCATTTCTTATCACCAAAAATTAGGGAAACCTTAGTAATACTCTTAAACACATTTTTAGGGAATAAGTTTCTCAAAAACTTATATTTTTCTAAGTGTCAAAATTTATAAAAATTTTGACAGAGTTTCCCCTAAAAATGGAGGTTTCCCACGTTTTCAAAACGTGTGTTTATTTTCTTTTAAATCATCAACAATCATCAACAATCAGCAACAACAATTATCAACAATAATCGTCAACAATAATCACTAATTTCATGAACTTGAATATTTACAAAAACGTGTAGTAACTTACTAGCACATTTAGTAAGTCTTGTTATCTTTAAAAATAAGTTTAACTTCTTAAAAACTTTATTTTTAAAGAATATGAAGTTTTACAACTTCTAGTCGGTTTTTACGAAAATTATTTCTTCGTTAACACTTTTGTTACACAAGTATCCATATATTTATTTGTTCACAAAAACCACTTTTGTTTGTGTAAGACCCGGTTTAGAACATGTGATTTCTTTAAAGGGTGGTTCTTCAAAAATACCACTTGTAGATACATAGATCTACTAGTTTTAAACACTTTTGTACAAGTTAAAACATTTTTACACAAGTTCATGGTTTATGTGTGGTAGGGTTTCACCTTTTAACCCTTGTTACTTCTAAAATAGCTTTATGTGAAGATCCATGATCTTACAAAGTCGGGTTAAACGATGATCCGAGCTACCACATCATAGATCGGGTCTCAAAAATCTCATATTCCAAATACTACAACTTTTACACAACACATATGCTTTTAACCAACAATATTTGCAAGTTTAGTGGACTTTAATGCTTCAAAATGCAAGATTCCGAGTTTTAATCATCATACATCTTATTAACCACCTTAGATTAGTTAAAGTATGAGTTTTAAGCATTATACCTCTAGCTCAAGGCTAGGGAAGAATCTAAGCACAAATCGAGTGGATAAAAGCAAAGTAGAGAGGTCCTTCGCCTTCCGTTTGCTCCAAGACTCCTAATATGTGACCCTTAACACTTGTGTGTGCTTGAAATATGAAGATCAAGGTTGAAAATGTGATGGATGGATTAGGGATGTGTGGCCGTGAGCTTCTAGGGAGAAAGAGAGAGTGATTTTTGTGTGTTGTGTGTAATGAATGATCTCTAGTGCAAAAGCTTGGTCTTATAAGCAAATTAATTGTGCATTACCCAATGGTAATTGTGTCTAGAAGATATTAGACAACATTTATTAAACAAATCATTCAAGTACGATTGTGTTCCCCCATGGTTAGGGGCCGATTACAATGGGGGGGGGGGGTCTAGTTCGATTGTAACTAAGTTAGTTAGGTGGTAATTAGGGTAAGTTAGATAATTAACTTAGTTACTTGTGTGTAGTATGTTATTACGGGTGTTAGGGTAATCAGGGACCCTAACTGGCTCAGAAAAATATAGATAGTGAAAATAATAATATTTTCATATCCCGGGTATAGTCCGGTTGTTCGGTTACATACCGATTCGTTAAAGTGCTAAATTACACTTTTTAGTGTCGTTTAAGTACCTTTCTTGTACTCTTTCAATTCCCAACACTTAGGGAAATATTCTGGATAATAAAACGACATTTCTGCACAACATTCATGTGTTTAAGTGCTGAATTATTGCTGAATTTTATAAATTCTTCACTTAAAGTGCGTTTCGGGTGCTTTTTAGTGCTTATTTTTGCTTTCGTATTGCATATATATTAACCCTTGTATGTATTCTTGGGTTTTAATGCATTCTTGTGTCGGACCTACACCTAGGCCTCAATTCTGATGTCTGACTGTTTTCTGCAGTTCTGTTGACACATTGTGTCTTACCGGTGAGTTTACTATTATTCTGACGCAACGCTCTTGTTTATGCATAAAGCAATATTTTGTAGTATACAACATGCATGAATTCACTTGTTTAATCACGTGTTCAGACATTGCTGACACTTAAACTCATAATTGCAGTCATTAAGCAATAATTATAGTGTACGGAAATTACCGGTTTGTGCCAGTTGTCACAGTGTTACTGTATGTCTCGGGATGTATAAGGATTTAGGGTTGCACCAAAGGAGCTTGAATTGCATTCATGGTGTCCTCTTCGTTTAGATGCTTTCATGTATTAGCATGTGTTTTGTATGTGTAAAGATAAGTTTAGCCCAACCCAAATATTATATATAATTTTTTTTAAGTTCGAGGTAAAACCCAAGCCTCAAAATACTTGGGCTTGGGCAGGCCTTAGGTTTGTATTATCACATAGTTCATCATGGCATAATATCATATCATATGCATTATTTCATCAGTTTTCTAAATACAAGTGTTTAGTTAGTATATTGAATTTGTTCCAGTTGCTCTTTGTGTTATTGTATCATGGTTGTGCTTTTGTTGGCTTGGCGCAGTTCGGTTTTACATCCTTTTAAAACTCTTTAAATCCCCATGACCGGTTTTGAAGTACCTTAACCGAAAATTTGGATTTTAGTTATAATCCAACTGAACTGAACCTTCTCATGCACACCCTTAGAATTACTAAGAAGTGTTGTGTTTTCCGTTGCATCGCGAATTTGGTTTTGGTTATTGCTCAAAACCGAACCGCCCCGTACATAGCCCTAAATTTACCAACCTAAGTGATATGTTTCCCGCCGCATCGCGCGGGTAAACGACTAGTAACTTAATAAGTTGCCCATGGCTTTATAGCCTAGTGGCATCTTGGGGGTGGGATAAGGCGTTGGGACCAATAGGTCCTGGGTTCGATTCCTACAAGGGGGTTTTCCCACATTTATTGGGTTTCCTCCTGAATTGGTGGATAGGCATTATGCCTAGTGGAGATGGATATGATCGGGTGGTTCCGCTGGTGGCACGATTATACTCCAGTGGTCCGTCAGTGATCCAAATTTGCCGTTGAAAAAAAAGTAAGTTAATAAGTCATTTGAAAAAAGCTCCAAATCCTAGCTTTTGAAGACTTATTACCTTATTATTTTTTTCAAAAAGCTACTACCTCCGTCCCATTAAATGTGTCTTATTTTTAATTTTCAAAGTCTTTATTTATAAAGTTTGACTTTAATTATACATCTTTTTTGTTACATAAAACTTGATGAAAATTAACCCGATAAAAACACTTGTAAAACACACTCAAATCATATAACTTTCATCAAGTATTATCTAACACAAACAAAATTATTTAAGGTCAAAGTTTATAAATAAAGACTTTGAAAATTCAAAATATAACACTTTTAATGGGATGGAGGGAGTAATAAATAAGGGGCTGTTTGGTAGCCTCTGAATGGTCATTAAGAGGCTACCTCTTAATGGAACCATTAAGAATTTTAACAATGAGAAGGTAGAAGAATGTGACATGTGATGATTTACCATTCAGAGGTTACCTCTTAACCATTCAGACTTGAGGTTACCTCTTATTCATTCAGAGGTTTTAAACCATTAAGAGGTAGCATCTGAATGGTCATTAAGAGACTACCAAACAGCCCCTAAGTTATTTCCAAACTAAATCCCAAACACCCCTTTCTACCCTTCTAAATGGGTGCTACTATACGCACCCCTATTTACTTTTTTCACCCCCCTCCTCTCACATACTTACAGGTGGGGCATGCGTGGGACCGACAGTTTTCCTCTCACATGGGGATGTAATCAGGAAATAGGGGGGTGCGTATAGAATGAGCCTTCTAAATAATATCATTTTTACTATACGGGTCTATAATCTACTAGATAATAGAGCACTAGTCTAGAAGAGCAGCAAAGCAACAGAGAATTGCTTTCTTCACCCAACAAACACCATAACAACTAAACGGATCGGATCCAGTTACAATCGGGTCGAAATGGATCAGGAATCGGGTTGGGAAGAACTGAGGAAAGAAGCCCGTAAGATCGAAGGCGATCTCGATGTCAAACTCTCTTCTTATGCTAAGCTCGGTGCTCGCGTCACTCAAGGAGGTTCAGTTTACCGCTTTCAATCGTCATTTAATATCATAGATCTTGTTCGCATTCTCCAATTCAAAACCCTAGAACTGATATAACACAAATTAGAAATCATTTAATATGCTTCTGATTTGATAGGGTTATTGATTTAAATGATTGTCATATGTTGACATTCATCAGTCTTAATCCCAACTCAGTAAAAAATGTTTACTACAGTCCCAACTTTAAACATACGGTGATCCCATACTAACTAACTGAAAGCTAACCCAGTTAGTTTTGCTGACGTGGACCGCGTATGTGACAAAAAAAAGTCAAAGTTTTGATGAAGTGGACCGGTTATATGGCAAATAAGTCAAAGTGTTGATGACGTGGACTGTCCATAAAAATTAAATGGGTTAAGCTTTAGTTAGTATGGGATCGTTGAAGAAAAATTTGTTCAAAGTTGGGACTGTCGATAAACATTTCCTGAGTTGGGATTATTAAAATCCAATTTCCCTTAAACATATGTTGTTAGTAAGTTTGTGTTTAGGAGAAGTGATTTTGATTGGATGTGTGGTTGTGGGAGTAGGTTTTGCGGATGGTGATACGCCAAGTATGGGATCTAACCGTTCGTGGAAGTCGATGGAGATGGAAATACAGTCGTTGCTTGAGAAGTTGTTGGATGTCAATGATTCCATGAGTCGGTGTGCTGCGTCTGCAGCGCCTACTACTTCGGTCACTCAAAAACTGGCAAGGCATAGAGATATACTCCATGAGTTTAGTCAGGTTCTTACTTAGAATTTTGTACTTTCCGAGCTTATGATAATAACATCATATTCAGTTATTCATTACATAGGCATACCATGTTTCTGCTTATGATGCATGTGTGATTTAATTAAACTTGCACCATTGGACCATTAACCGATTTTAATCCTAACGTAGCTCCTTAACGGATTAACATACTGATCTTGATTTGTGTGCGTGTGTTCTGATTTGGTATTTACAATTGGCGTTTGTCTCCTTCCTCACATTCTGTAGGAATTCAGACGAATCAAAGGAAACATAACCGCGATGACGGAGCATGCTGAGCTTTTAAGTTCTGTAAGAGAGGATATCAGTGAGTACAAGGTGAGAAAATGAACATCCAAACTCCTCATTTTATTATATTGTTATTATTGTTACTGTTATTACTAGTATTATTGTTCTTGAATTACTATGGAAAGAGTATAACAATCTTGATCGTATGCAGGCATCTGGGAGCCCAAAAATGCAGATATTAAGGGAACGAGCTGCTATCCATGGAAGCATAGCACACGTAAGTTTTGTATTCTATATCATCCTTGTAAGTGCTTAAGATGATTAGTATTCTCACCATATATACATTTATATACGTGTGTGTGTGTGTGTGAACTTATCAACTCTAATTTTTTTCATATTGTGTTAACACCATTCTCCTTTTTGTGGGCCCTATATCTACATTTCTACTCATAACAAACAAAGTACATTAACGTACAACATCTTCATTTCTTCGTATATTAACGTACATCATCTTTATTTCTTCTTGCATCACATAAGTAGGACCCACAAAATAAGAATGTTTATTCTCATTTCTTTCCTCCTGCGGCTTATTTGCAAATCGTGGCTTCTTTGCACATGAAATCATGAACCGTCCATGTTCAGATTGTTACATACCTCTACTAGTCATGCACCGTAAGAATATGTTCCAAATTACAACAAAACTTGAACAGAAATGGTGGTGTAGATGAGCTGAGCTATGCCCGAGGAGCTCGGCTTGTTTCAAGCCTTATCTGTAAATCTCGATCTCGAGTTCTTGACTCTTCTTTATTTTATATGTTTATTATTTAATTTTTATGTTGCATATAATTATTTTTTTCTTATATGTGTAATATAATTGCATATATGGTAATAATATTATCAAAAAATCTGTAATTATATATATGATAATATTTAGTAGTTAATTATATATTATATCAGGCTTGTGAGCCTAATCAGGACTGTATGAAGCTCGTGCTCAAGCTTGTTTATTAAGCATGTTCCAAGTTAGACTTGAGCTTGTTTGCGCTTGGCTTGAATTGAATTGAGTTTTTAACGAGTCGAGTAGCTCACTAGTAGTTGGGCTCACTTACACCCCTAGCGGGTAAGTTGGGTTATGAATCAAAATGGCTTTGTTTTGAAACAACTCATTTTTTGACCCAGGTTGAAATGCGTCGGTTCAGGTCGACCCGCAAACATTATTAGTCCCTTTTTAAAAAAATATATGAAAAATTAATCTAAATCTTTGAAAATCCAATATATGAGGTTGCATGCATTAAAAAATACTTTGGTCAACTTTCAACCCATTTGACCTCTCGTCTAGCTAAATTTATTATTTAACTCGTTTGAATAATACAATAAAAAGATTCAAAATTAACCCGTTCATTGTTACTAGACGGGTTGAAACCATCACCTGTACTAAACATATTCGGTTTCCTGCAGATGGATGATGTAATAACACAGGCACAAACGACAAGAGCAGCGTTGGGCTCTCAAAGGGCCATGTTTGGTGATGTTCAAGGGAAAGTTAAACAACTGAGTGAGAAGTTCCCTATCGTCCGTGGCCTAATCGGTATCACTCTTTACTCTCTCCGTTTTTCTCTGATAATAAAATAAATAAATATAATATAAAATCTTCAAAACTGATAAAATAATATTGTACAAATCGTCTGCAGGCTCTATAAGAAGGAAGAAATCGAGGGATACACTCATCCTATCTGCTGTCATCGCAGCTTGTACGTTGTTTCTCATTTTATACTGGCTTTCAAAGTGAAAAAGGTTATGGTATAACCATAAAAATGGAAAGTAATATTGTACTTCAAAGGCATTTTTGCCATATTCGGTATAAAAATAGGGACTCGGGTACAATTTTTTTTTGTTTTGCACAGAAGCACATGAACTGATCTTGAACCAAAGAAGTTCAGTTTGTAATGCTATGTTGCTTCTTTCTACTGTTGATTAGTGGCGGTCTGGTTTTGAAGGTCAAACCGTTAGTAAATTGTGTCCGTCTCACTCATTTGTAAATGAACACTACTGTACTTTCTGACAAATGATTTATGAACTATTCACGGAACATTTTGATTGTTAACACACTGAAAAAAGCAGCACATATGAAAGAAACTATTTACTGTGTCATATCATGATAACAATTAATAATTATAATAAAAGTTCATTAGAGTTATTAATCTTATTTTACATCTACAATTTTTTAATTATTTTTTATTATTACAATCAGTAGTATCACAAAAATATTTCATTTCTCATCAACCAAACATGTTACAGAGCTTGAAAAATAGCAGATGTGAATATATATGCACTCCATTTCATTTATTGTACATTGTGTCTATAGTCTTGAACACATTCATTTTTTCTTTAATGCCACAATTCCTTTGACATAACTGACAAAAATGATTTGCAAATCACCGGTATAATCGATTTGCAAACCACTGGTATAATCAAATGCTCCATATCAGCCTTTTCAAAGTCCCACTAAGAGAGGGGGATCCTGGTGATAAAATTTGGCATCCTTTGAAGCATTTGAGACCTCAACAAGCAAAACCAGTTCTTCACATCCACACTAATCACCATGTCATTGATGGTGATCCCATCCACTGGCATCTTGTACATAGCGAGTCATTTGATCACCTTTCATGATTTTTATGGACAAAAGGTTTTTGGGGAGTTTGGGTGCACCCGGGCTGAATCTTTCGGTATATTGTGCCTAACTTGAGAAGTTGGGTTCTAACCGTTTATGGACAGTGGCGAAACCATGATTTTTCCCAATGGGGTCCCTTTTTTAAGGTGCTAATACTTTTCACAACCCAACGTTAGAATTTTCAGGTTGGTCATTCTGGTCGGGTTAGGGCGGAAAACACAAAAGAAACAATGTTATAATAAAAAGAGTAAAGTGCAATTTGCCTCCCTGTAGTTTGGTCCACTTTGCCATCTGACTCCCTATCTTTCAGTTTTTGCCCTTTGAAACTCTGACATGGGTATATCATTACCATTTGCCCCAGAAACGTTAAAGGTTGTTAGTACAATTTGTTAAACAACCCTTTTGCCCTTACTAAGTGATGTGAAAAGAATATATTGCCCTTCCCTCTATATTATGTTCAAAACTCCCTCCATTCTAACATTAGGTGCAGGTTTGACTTTACCAAGTCAAAATACTGAAATCCATTCTCTCGCTGCATGTTGGGCATGGCAACCATAGTCCATAGGTTCGACTTGACTTGGTCAACTGCAGCAATGTTGCACCTAATGACCAAAGTTTAATTGGCCAACTGCAGCAATGTTGCACATTACCAGGATATGACCTGCACATTGGTCAACTGCAGCTAAGCTACTGTTTTAAACCTGCATCTAGTTCATCAAACTCACTAATCAAGTTAATTGGCCAATGTCACTGCACTTAAACAAATTCAAACCTGCATCTAGTTTATCAAACTCACTAATCAACTTAGTTGCCCATCAAACTGCACTTAATTGGCCAATGTGACTACACTTAAGCAAATTCAAACCTGCATCTAGTTCATCAAACTCACTTAATACACAGACTCACACTATGCACATCATCAGGATCATCATCATCATACATCATTAGTCTTTTCACATCACTTAGTAAGGGCAAAAAGGGTCGTTTAACAGATTGTACTAACAACCTTTAACGTTTCTGGGGCAAATGGTAATGAAATACCCATGTCAGGGTTTCAGAGGGCAAAAACTAAAAGATAGGAAGTCAAATGGCAATCTGGACCAAACCACAAGGAAGCAAATTGCACTTTACTCTAATAAAAATATATGATCATTATTGATTAAAAAATACAATATCATTAATGAAAGAAACATTACATCTTTTAAATATAACCCACCATTCAATGCTTTAGCAAGAATAACTTATGTGCTTATATACTCGTTCTTCTGTTTTTTACTTTGCTTTTCAAAGGAAACAAGTATACATCGTTTTTGTTTACGCAAGTCTTCACATTTTTCAAGTGCTTTGTTGTGAAAATTAGTCACATTACCAACATGAACAACAATAATGTTGTAAAAATCGCTAGGCGCTAATTGGGTGATAGAGTACCGCCTAGAGATTAGTCGGGATAGAATTTTTATATGTAATTTTTCAAATATACACACACGTCGATATGAAAATAATACTTTAAAATTCACATAAAGACTTCCAATTCCAGTTAGAGCAGTGGAAACCATAACAGTGGAAGGAAGGAGAGGTAGAGGCAGGTCCAAGTTGACTTGGGATGAAAGACTTAGGAAAGATTTGGTAGAGTTGCACCTCTCTAAGGACATGGTTCAGGATAAGAGTTCGTGGAGACGTAGGATTAAGGTTAAGGACTTGTAGGGGAGGGTATAGACGTGCCCTAGCTTTGCCTTGGGAAGGGGTGTTACTTTTCTTTTACACTTTAGGTAGGTTAACATATGATGATTTTCTTGTATCTATGCCTATGTGTGCATGCTAATGATCTATCTGACTGCTACGCTATTTACTTATCCATCTTTCATATATCTACCTGTTGGTTGTTTTGGAGCCGGTGGTCTCTCAGGAAGCAGCCTCTCTATTCGTAGGATAGAGGAAAGGTTTGCTTACATCCCACCTCCCCTAGACCCTACGAATAGTTCTGCTATTTGTGGGATATACTGGGTATGGTTGTTGTTGTTGTACTTCCAATTCCAAATCTTACGGTTCAAACATAAACATTTAAACCAAGATATAACAAATCAAGTATTTAAAATTTTAAGAATTAACATACTGAGAATTTGGTAATAAACAATTAATAGTAGATAAATTAGTTAATAAACAAGAAATTGATAATGACTAGTTGATTCCATCGAGCCCATAAACATCATACAAAATACAGAAGATAGGCACATGGAAAAGTAGAGTACTTACATGATAATAGATTAATTAAAGTCGACTAATACATGGAAAAGCCGAAAAGAAGAGTCCTTGTTAGGGAAGGAGTGCCAATGTCAAAGAAGGTATGTCGCCTTTTGATGACAGAGAAGAAGACTAGGAGACTAGGAGAGTCGATGTCAACATTGGAGTGAAGTTGCGAAGGAGTGACAGTGCGTATGTGTGGGTCGATATGTTTTGCTTGTGTTGTGCAAAAAGATGTGATTTTTTAAAACTAACTTTAAGTTTGGATTACAAACCCAATTCGGAAGGTTTTCAACCTTTTGGGATCAAATGTATAATTAGAAAAACAAAAGACACCCCGAAATTCGGTGAAATTGCCAAAGAATAATTTTTCCTCGGATGTGTTCCTGGAGTACCGAATAAAATGGTGTATTGATAGGACCAGAACACGAATCACATGAACACAAGAACAATCAAGCGCACACACTCACACACTCTAAATCACAAGAACAAGAACATAATATTTATAGTGGTTCGGTCTAATCTGACCTACATCCACTCTCCACATGTTCCGGCGAGAACCTTCCAGAGAAAGAACTCCGGTAAAATTGTTAGAATTTTTTATCAAAAAAAAAGTAATAATAATAGAATAAATGAGCTAGACTGAATAAATGACAAGGCCTATGTAATCTTCGTTGGGGATGGTGACACTGACTTAGAATGCCTCTGGGATTGTTAAAAAAATGCAAAAATATCGACGCCTACGTTGTCGCTCTCGGGGATGGTGACTCTGGTTGAGACAACCTCTGGGATAGGTATGCATAGTCTAAAGCTCAAAAGAAAAAGAAAAAAAAAGAAGAAGAAAAAATCATGTTAAATTCTTTTGATTTTTGTATAAAACGGTTAGAAAATAGTTTAGTGACTGTTCGTTTTGTTCTATAAGCTTGAGGCGGAATTCGGTGAATCTGCGGTTTTTAGTGTGACACCCTGGGTAGATTAATTATATCTGAACTTAAATTGCATGACAAGTGGTTGGAACCGGGTTTGGGTTTAAATGGACAAGTATACTTGCAATCGCGGTTAACAGAAGTTTTAATTTTAATAAGTAATCTAGACCTTTGAACCTAAATATTTTTTGATAATGATTCCGTTTGCATAAGTTTTTTCCAGTGACGTAAAAGGTTTAAGTGTGGGGATATTTGATGTGGTCTAAAATATACATATTTTCATATAAATATTCCTACACTTTTAAGTAAATATAGAGTTGTTTTTATTAAATTCTACTCATTTTTGGTTCATAGTTGAAATCTAGACGTTTAAAGAGAAAAATGAGCTAAAACGAATAAAAACAATCTAACAATAGATGCATGGTGATTATTGTTTATACATTAGTTTATTCGTATGTTGAAAAGATTAAACAAGATATGAGAATTGGCATATATCACGTGCAAAAGTCATAAATGATAATATGTAAGTTGTTTTGAAACTTAATTGGTTTTTAATTATCGAGTAAAATGCACGGATAGTCCCTGTGGTTTTGCAAAGTTTCACCTATAGTCCCCAGATTTTGGAAATTACACTCCTAGTCCCTGTGGTTTGACAGTTTGTTACGCTGATAGTCCCTGGAGTGGATGTGGGTTAGTTTTCTCAGTTAAGTCCATGTGAAATGACAAAAATACCCTTATTATTAAAAAATAATAATTAACACAATAAAAGAAATATACCACTACCACCTAGAATCATCTTCACATCTTGCCACCAAACCACCATCTGCAACAACATCGTCATTATAACCACCACACCGTCATCATAACCACCACCCGCTACCATAACCACCACCTGCAACCATATCGCCACAAAACCACCACCTGCAACCTGACCTTCACAATAACCACCACCTTGAACCATACCGCCTCCAAACCACCACCTGCAACCACACCATAACCAGCACTTCCACCTTTCTTCTCCAGCCATCAAATTCCAAAATCATCAAACAACCAACGTTATTTCCAAAAAAAAAAAAAAAATACCTGATACGGATTGTACCAAATTCTCGTCGAATCAAACCACCATCACCAATCGCGCATCATATGTATCTTTATCCCCAATCTCGTTCATTGTCTTTCTTTTTTTGCTCATCCTGTGGAATATAATGCACTAAAACGGTGTCTGTTCGGTTCCGATAATACAAATCACTGATGTAATCAATCGAAGTGTTGTGTGGGGTCCAAGGTTTTGGTTAAGGTTTTGTTTGCGATTGCATCTAGAAATAGTGATTGGGACGACTTTTGGAGCAGCAGAAGCCAAAGGATTCCATTGAAGTTACGGCGACTTTTGGGGCAGCGAAATTGGGGGCGATTGAGAGGCGTGTAGGAGAGGAATCAGGTAATGATTGACCGGACATCCGGCGGTGTGGCCGTCGCATGCCTGCAGTAGATCCATGATTGGGTGGAAGTGAAAAGGGAAACCCTAGAACGATGGTAAAAGGGAAACCCTAGAACGATGGAAGTGAAAAGGGTGCAGTAGATCCATGGTGATGACTACGACGGAGATGGTGATTGTCGGATTTGAAGCAGGTGGTGGTGGTGTGGGGTAGGTGGTGGCTGGTGGTGTTGTGGGGGGTGGGTGGTGGCAGGTGGTGGTGTTGGTGGCGACAGGTGGTGATGGGGGTTTGCCAGAGAGAGAGAGAGAGAGTAGAGAGAGTCTGAGAGTATTTTAGAGAGAGAGAGGGACTATCTGTGTTTATATATATGTGTGTATGTGAATTATTTTTTTATATTTTAATAAAAGCAAGGGTATTTTTGTCATTTCACATGGACTTAACTGATAAAACTAACCCACATCCACTCCAGGGACTATCAGCGTAACAAACTGTCAAACCACAGGGACTAGGAGTGTAATTTCCAAAATCTGGGGACTATAGGTGAAACTTTGCAAAACCACAGGGACTATCCGTGCATTTTACTTTATCACATTAATTAATTGTTTGTGTTTTTTTTGTGAAATTGCATGGCAAAACGGATAAGCATCAATGGATGAAAACGATTTTCAAATACACCCAAAAAGTCAATTTTTTATTTTTCCCATAACTTATATCGTAGGATATGGTGGGACGGGGATTTGGGGCATGGATTGACACGTGTAATTTCAAAACTCAATTCACAAACCCACTTTGGATGAGGTATGGTGGGCGTGGCTTGGCTGGCGTGGCCAAGCCACATCAGCTTTTTTTTAATATATATATATATAGGGTAAGGTTCATGCGAGAACCACCCTTATTGCGAGAACCGCGAGAACCAATGTGAACACAACCTAAAATAGCTAAAAAAAACTTAAAAAAACCTAACCCCCACTCCCCCTCCCCCCCCCCCCAAAAAAAAAAAAAACCTAACCCCCCCCCCACAAGCTAAAATGCTAAAAACTAAACCCCCCCAAAAACCTAAAAAAATCTAAAATTTTTTTTTTAATATTTTTTATGTTAAAATCGCTACTTTTAGAAGCCCAAAAATTTTTTTTTTCTTCGAAAAGTAGCGATTTTTTTATAAAAAATATTAAAAAAAAATTTGTGTGATTTTTAGCTATTTTTAGGCATTTTTTGTTGTGTTCACATTGGTTTTCGCGGTTCTCGCAATAAGAGGTGGTTCCTAACGGATCTTTGTCCTATATATATATATAGGGGACCGCTAAAATGAGAACCACCTCCAGTTGTAAGAACCGTGAGAACTACACCGTACGGGGCGAGGTGGACCAAATTTTTTTTTCATAAACGTAGATGCGTGTATTATAAACACATTTGTAAAAAAAATTCAAAAAAAAAAAAAGTTGTGTGTGTAGTTTTGAGCACCACAAGTTTGTGTTTACGGGTACCGTAAAATTTATTTAAAATTTACGGTACCCGTAAACACAAACTTGTGGTGCTCAAAACTACACACACGACATTTTTTTTTTGAATTTTTTTTACAAATGTGTTTATAATACAAGCATCTACGTTTATGAAAAAAAATGTTTGGTCTAACTCGCCCCGGATCAAAAAGTTCTCACGGTTCTTACAACTGGAGGTGGTTCTGATTTTAGCGGTCCCCTATAGGATATATATATATATAGGGTAGGGCTAGGTAGAAAACCCTTATGTTTTTAAAAAACCCTAGAAAACCCAACCTCCCGACATTTTTTTTTGAAAAAAATAACATATGTAATATACATGTTTTTAAGAGTTTTGGGCAAAAAAAAAACAAAAAAGCGCCGAAGGATTATTTAAAAAAAATAAACAAATTTCAGCAACTTTTGTGACTAACATGTGTTAGACAAAAAATGTTGAAACTTGTTTATTTTTTTTTTTAAATTCCTTCGGCGCTTTTTTGTTTTTTTTTGGCCAAAAACTCTTAAAAACATGTATATTACATGTGTTATTTTTTTCAAAAAAAAAATATCGGGAAGTTGGGTTTTTTAGTGTTTTTTAAAAACATAAGGGTTTCCTATGGAGCATTACCCTATATATATATATATATATATATATATATATATATATATATATATATATATATATATAACCATTAAAAACTACATAAACATACAAAATAATTATTAAAATAAACATACAAAATAATTATCAAAATAAAAAAACTATCATTCTTCGTCGTCTTCGTCGGTTTCGAACCCAAGAATCGTTGAAACATGATCCACTAAATCAGATCGAAAGTTGTGATGTATATCCCTTGACTTTATCAAAAATTCATTTGCCGCTTTATCTTCGTCTGTTACGTTACCTGGTTGGGGGTCATCGTCATCATAGTAGGTAACGACCGCTTTACCTTCATCCTCCAAAATCATGTTGTGAAGAATGATACATGCGTACATCACGTTTCCAATATGATCCTTGTCCCATAGTCGACAAGGCATTGCCAATATTCGCCACCTTTTCTTCAAAACACCGAATGCTCGCTCGACGTCTTTACGTGCAACCATCTGGACCTTGTTAAACTTTAATCTCTTTGGATCTGTGGTACCGTGTCTTGTGAACGATTTTACGAAAACCCCCCACTCTGGGTAAATCCCATCAACTAGGTAGTACCCATACACGTACTCAACCTCGTTTACAAAGAAAGTTTCTTTGGGTCCTATACCATTTACCCGATCATTGAAAAGGGGCGAGTGGTTTATGATGGTAATATCATTATGTGAACCTGGCATACCGAAGAACGCATGCCATATCCAAAGATCTTGGGACGCAACCGTTTCAAGCATGATGGCTGGCATCCCGTGAAATCCACTAGTGTGAGTGCCTTGCCATTGGGTAGGACAAAGTTTCCAAGCCCATTTCATACAATCTAAACTACCTAGCATCCCGGGTAGCCCATGATAATCTGCGTGATGTTCCAATATTTGTTGCATGTCACTGAAGTAGGGCTTTCTCAAATATCTTTTCCTATAAAGTTCTAGAATACACGAACAAAAGTTGTGAAGACTTTCTCTAGCTACACGTGCAGACATTTTTAAATAGTCATCCATAATGTCCGAACTATTGTCGTACGCTAACTGCCTAAGTGCGGCCATGACCTTTTGCCATGTACTAAATCCTAATTGCCCGGTTACATCAGGTTTTTGTTGGAAAAAAACATACTTCTCATCAAGATCTCTAGATATCCTTAAAAATAAGTTTCTACTCATACGAAAACGACGCCTAAACATTCTTTCATCATACTTAGGTTCCGCTGAGAAGTAATCGCTTACCAACAAATTGTTAGCGGTGTGCCGTTCACGAGCGACGTACCTTCTCCTCCGTTTAGGTTGTCGAGTCTCTTCCTCATCGTCTTCTTCTTCCACGATAGCTTTCACCACCGTCGTCCGTCGCGATCGTTTGTATAAATATTTCCGCACCATCGTCAGATGATGATGACGATTCACTATAACTTGAAGAACTCATGGCAAGATTTTGTTTTATGTGTTTGATATTGTGTGAGAAAATTGTTAAATATGGTAAGGTATTTATAAAGGATTTTTTTTTTTTTTAAAAAAACATGCCCCCAACGGCTAGTTTGAATTGGCCATTCACAGCCCGCGATGTCAGCTTGCTTCCCCCGCCCCACGCCCGGCTTGAAACCCAAGCCCAAGGGCCACGCCCCAACCCAAGACCACCCGGGGTGGTGGCTTGGGCGTTTTCCCTCAACCCAAGCCCCATACCTCATAGTCTTAGCTGCCCATTTCAGTCAACTTTTCTAGTTTATTTCAATCTCCTATAAAGTAACTTTTATATGGTCAATAGAACAATTTTCATAAACTTTAACCTGTAACCTAGATCATAAACCTTTAACTACATCAAAACTTGCTAACAGGGAACAAGATTTTAACCCAAATATTCCACCAAAAACATAATTATTACTTTTGACTTGTAATAAAACATAATTATTACTTTTAACTTTATAATAAAATTATATAATAAAGTAGTTAATCATTACTAAATTTGACGTTTGGGTATATTAATCTTTATCGTGCGTATATTTATCACACCCCTATAGAAAATTTTGAATACAAACTATTGAATCTGAAATATATACTATCAAAACTAAATCATTAAACTGCCAAATCGGTACGGCTGACCAGTTTGATTTGTCATTACCAAAACAATAGTAAGTAATTCAGCCCTAAAACCTTTTAAGATGGGAAAATCATTACCAAAACCATAGTTAGTAATTCAGCCTAAAACCCATTTTAAGATGGCAAAATTTATCTGCTAGAGTACAATAGTTAATCATCTTTAAAACTTTAAAATATAATAATAATAATAATCATATTTCCATATTATCAATTTGCAAGTTTTGTAAGCATAATTGTGTTGTAACTTATGTTTTATGAGTTTTTCAAAAAAGTTTTGTTGTAGGTCTATGGGATATATATTTTATTATTATTATTATTATTATTATTATTTATTTTATGATTTCTTTGTATTAGTTTTATTAATCATTTTAATCATGTATGTATTTTGTAATACACATTAATTGATTTTTTTTAAATTTATTCGTGTCCAGACACGACGTAAAGTGCGTATGTGGTTTAATATTTTTACGTCTATTTTTCTCTTATGATAGGTTCGTCGCAACTCGCATGTCCTATATCGACTTAGTTATTCTATTCTACGTTTTACGTTTCGGTCTAATTTCTTCGTATTAACACGCCGCAATGGGTGTGTGTGGGTAAATGATTTTACGCCTACGTTTCGCCCAATGTTACTTTTTCCATTTTTATTTATTTTGATTTACGAGTTTTCCCGGTGTTGGTGGTCGTTGACGGTGGTATAACATTGATGCAACTTGGCACAATTTTATGTTCCCCAATGCAATGCAACGCGGGGCTTAGTATATAATATATAGTAACAAAGTGTACTACAAAATGTTTCTAACTTTTCTCAAAATGGTTGCAGCTTCTCTTATACTTAAGGTATGTGCATGATTATGGTGTAAGAACTTTTATTAATGCATCATTTTCTACACGTTGTTACGGACGTGCGTTGTCTAACGTTTTTACGTCTTCTTTTTCAGTGTTGCTTGTCGTTGGATATGGTGTGTTATTAATGTTGTTGATAAGGTTGTGGCCCCCGCCGCAACGCGGGGTACTTCCATCTAGTTCATAAAAATTGCAAACATAGCAAAAAGTGAAATACAAATAATAGTATATTTGTATTTTTCTTTTTTTACTTGGACGATCTCATGTTTGGTTGTCACACTTTGAGAGTTGGGGTTAAGTATCTAGAATAAGAGAAAATTAACAAAATAAAATTTTTAAATGTGTTATAAATTTGTAGTCCAGTAAACTGTCAAAATGGTCACTGAAGTTTGGTCACTTTAGTCCAAAACTCAAACCTTTTGAATCTGGGTCCATATGGTTTCAATGTTGTCATTTTCATCCAAAATCAAAATCTGGTAAGATATTTCAGTTAACATCCAACTTTTTTTTTGTCTTTTTCCTCCCTTTTAGTAAAGAGCAAAATCGTCTTTTAACGTTTTATTATAACGAATTAAAAAAATCTAACCATTTTACCTTTCACTAAAAGAGAGGAAAATGACAAAAAAATTGTATGTTAACTGAAAAATCTGACTAGATTTTGTTTTTTTGATGAAAATGGCTATAAAATTGAAACAACAGGACCCAGATTCAAAAGGTTTGAGTTTTTGACTAAAGTGAAAAAAGTGACTAGACCTCAAAGACTATTTTGGCAGGTTACTCTTTGTAGTCATTTCAAAACAAGGTCATGAATATCCTTAGACCGCCCGGTATGGGCCTCGTCTCCCCCTCCGTCACCTCCGTCCCGGGTCGTCGCCTCCATCCCCGGTTGCTCCGTCACGGCGCCTCCGTCCTCTCCAAGACGATGGAGACAGACCAAATTGTGGGCCCCCTCTCCTCTTTCCCCTCTGACTTCTCTCTCTCTCTCCTATAATATATTGATTTTTTTATTAAAAGTGGGTAGTCCTCCACACCCTTGGGTAGTCCCCAAGAGGATGGTCTTCCTCCCGTGATGACGTGACGCCTACGTGACGGGTAGTCTCCAAAGAGACTATCCATTCCATACCCCATGGTCTTAAGTTTACTCTTTGTAGTCATTTCAAAACAGACAGTTTAGTCTTTGTAGTCATTTCAAAACAAGGTCAGGAGTATCCTTAAGATATTTTTTTATTCGAGTATCAATCATATATTCGTGTATGGCTTCATGTTTGTGTTTTCATCTTAAAAGGTGAGGAATCTGGTAGGCCCAATTCAATTCTGAGTTGGATGTGATAAAAATCTTGTGAAGCAATGGCCACGCGACTACTATGGTTTCAAAAGAAAGTTAATTTGACTACATGGGAGTATTAAAAGTTTATATAATATTTTGGCTTAGAGAAACTACTATTGTTTCAAGTTGGTTCTATCCATTCTCTCCCACCGGTAAAACTCCAATTATTTTTCATCTTTATATGCTAAACTGGTAAAAATACTCATACTATATAAGGGGATTTCGGTCGATATTGGTTCGATTTGATACGGAACCGGTACTCAGCATAGAAACACCGAAATAAATATACAAAAGAAGATATCGACGCATATTTTACACCGATTAAAAATAAAAAAAAAGTTTTACATTGAACAGTATCGTTGTGGCGCGTTAAACCGCCAGAGAAATTAGTTGTTTGAAAACTAAAGAAAGGTAAAAGTTAACACAAATAAATAATTCATTAAAATTAAATTTTTTTGGGCCAAACTATCTACACACCAAGTGTGTAGATAGTCACCTTTAAAAGGTGTTTTTTGTCTTTATATGCACACCCTGCAGTGTCGAACTGTGGCCAAAACGCGACGTTTTGGTCAGGTTAACCAGACAAAGACTGACGGGTCTGTTGACCGGACCAAAACGCCGAGCTTTGGCAGCGTTTTCGTCCTGTCAACCAGACCGGGTGTCAGTCTTTTTTCTGGTTGACAGGACCAAAACGCGGCGTTTTGGTCCGGTCAACAGACCCGTCAGACACCCGTCAGTCTTTTTCTGATTAACCGGACCAAAACGTCGCATTTTGGCCACAGTTCAACACTGCAGGATGTGCATATAAAGACAAAAAACACCTTTTTAAGTGTGTATATAATGAAATGAGTGTACCAATAGGTACACCCTTTTTTTTAAAGTTGAGGTCAGAAGTGGTGTATACGCTGACATCATCGACAAACAGACAGGAGGTGTTTAGAGGGTGTTACAAACTAAGAACGTGGGGTATGGTGGGGCTTGGGTTGGGTTTGGGTTGGGGCATGAGTTGACACTTGGAATTGGAGCCCTCCACTGCCTAGTGACTTGTCCGTAGGGTATGGCGGGGCGTGGGTTGGGTGCACCGCTTGTCAGATTATTAAAAAAAAAATTACAAAAAATTTAGAGTAAACTGCAATTTTACCCCCTGGGGTTAGGGGTCATTGGCACCCTTACCCCCCTAAGGAAATAATTGCAATTTTACCCCCCACTGTTTGCTGTTATGTCGCAACCTTACCCCCTAAGCTCAATTTTGTTGACTGATCTGTTGACTTGTTGGTGAAATGACTATTTTACCCTTTTATTTTACCCCCTGTGTTTTGTTTACTCTGTAATATTACCCCCTGCCACCACTGCCACCGCCATTCACCACCACAACCACCACTGCCACCTCTAGCCACCACCCTCAACCACCACTGCCACCGCCATTCACCACCACAACCACCACTGCCATCTTCTTCCTCCCCCTCTCTTTCTCTCTAAAAAAACCCACCACCCGCCTTCATCTTCAACAATCACCACCGTCATTTCCACACCCCAGCCTCCAATCATACACATACATACAACCAAACCATTCATAATCACCACCTGCAACTTCTCCGTAACAATAACCACCGCTTCCTCTCTCTCCTCCACCTCCTCCACCCCGCTTCTCTCTCATCCCCACCCATTCATCTACCATGCTCATCTCAATCAATAGCAACAGTTAATCCGACCAATCTGAATCTCAGTAAGTCACGTAGTCTCAATCTAAATCTCTACATCACTTTTCTTCATAGATTCTGTGAATATCTGTTATTTTTAAATCTGATGTGAAGTAGAAAGTGTTGTTTAGTACACTACATGCTGTAGCTATAATTTGAATATAGTAGGATTAATTCCGCTGTTGAAATCTATGATACACAGGCAGTGGAAGTTGACTGATGTTGTTGAATTGGCTATAAAATCAGTAGTTTGGATTTTCTCTCTTGCTGAATTTCGTATTCAGAATCAGATTTTATAATTGTATGTTTGATGTTTGGTTATTTGTGCAATTGTTTAGCGATTTTGTGTAGCTGTAGTGTTTATAATATAAGGATTTTAGTTTGAATTGGATGTCATTCATGATTTCATGTTGCTTTTGTGATTGAGATTCGGATTTTTTAATCATATATTCAACTAGATGTTATTAGTTCAGTTTGGCTATTTTCTGTAATTGTACTCTTTCCACAATAAGGAAATTAGCATGGACTGGATGTCATCAAGTTGCCTTTGTGCAGTTGTTTAGCAATTTTGTGTAGTTGTAGTGTTCCTAATAAGGATTTGAGTTTGAATTGGATGTCATTTGTGATACCATTAGAAACTGTTGATTAGTACACTTAATTCTATAGCTATAATTGGAACAGAGTAGGGTTAAGTCTATTGTTAAAATCTATGAAAAACAGGCAGTAGATGTTGGCTAATGTTGTTGAATTGGCTGCAAAATCATTAGTTTGGATTATCTCTCTTGCTGGATTTCGCGTTCATAATCAGATTTTTTAACTGTATGTTTGATGAGATTTTGTTATTTGTGCAGTTGTTTAGCGATTTTGTGTAGTGGTACTGTTCCTAAAATAAGGATTTCAGTTTGAGTGGAGATGTAGATGGTGCCGATTTGGTGGTTATTCCGACGCCCGGTGGCGGTGGAGATGTAGACGGTGGTAGCCAAAGCTGTGGTGGTGCTCTCTGCGGTGGGGGGAGTGAAGAAGAAGGATTGGGTGGAAACTTAGGGGGTAAGGTTGATATAGAAGGTTATATTTAGGGGTTATTATAATATATAAGGTACTAATTTTGGTGAAATTACAAGATTACCCTTTGACCCTTCCATAGTTTAGTTGTCCGGTCAACAAATTTGAGGCGGGGGGGGGGGGGTGTAATGTTGCGACATAACAGCAAACGTTGGGGGGTAAAATTGTAATTATTTCGTTAGGGGGGTAAGGGTGCCAATCACCCCTAACCTCAGGGGGTAAAATTGCAGTTTACTCAAAAATTTATAAAATTCACACAACATTTATAAAAAAAAACCTAAAATTTCATTAAAATTTTAAAAATTACATAATCCTAAAAATTACATTATTCCTAAAAATTACAAAATAAAAAACCTAGAGCGTTAGGTAAATTTCAAAAAGGGTGATCTTGTCGAACGCCTTTCGCTCCTTGCCTCGAAACTCTATGTTCGCCACCGCCACCCGGTCCTCGTGGCTTAACTCGCCGCTCGGAACGGCTTCGTAGTAAGCCTTGAAACGATCGAGCTTGGGCTGTAGCTCGCGCCATTTATGTTGGCACGCGTTGAGGTTGTGGCGGTCGTGTCCGACGTTATGTCGGTAGGTTGCGAATGCTTCCGGCCAATATTGGCCCGGTTGCCGCCCCTTCATAGCGTCAACGACGCTTGTGACGAGAGCCAATTCTTCCTCGTGGGTCCAGGATGCCATGTTCTTCGGGTTGGGGTAGCGGGTTCGTGGGATGAAGTGGGTAGCCGGTGGGGTAGCGGTGGATAGCGACGGTTTGGGATGGGGTAGCCGGTGGGGTTGGGGGTTACATTTATAGGGGATGTTGGGGTTGGGGTGACCGCTTGTCTTGGCCAAACGGTTTGAATTTAAAATTCAAACTTTCAAACACCCGCTATGACATGGCAGGGTCAGCGAATAGGAGGCCGCCAGCTAGGATGTTAAGACCGCCCCACGCCCGGCTTGAAACCCAAGCCCCAAGTGCCACGCCCCAACCAAGCCCATCCGGGGTGGTGGCTGGGGCGTTTTCCCCCCAACCCAAGCCCCATACCCCATAGTCTAAGACTATCTCCAAAGCTAAGGACGCCCTTAGGCGCTAAAAGCGCCTTTAGCGCCTAACCAATTGTCACATCATATCCTTACAAATCCTTATAAATCTTTAAAAACCCCTAATTTCACCTCCAACCATATAAACATCTATACATTTTCCACATCATCACCCATTTTTTCTTTAAGTTTATTTACTTAAATTATTAAAATGAATTAAAATAATTAAATGGGTAAATAATTAATATAAGTAATCAAGTAATATAAAAAATAAAAAAGCATATAAAAACATAAAAATTGCATTACATAAAAACAAAGTAATCTAGATCTTAAAAACAAACATTTTAAAAATAAACATAAACTATTCTCAATTAATCCGTGTTATACTTTGCCTTAACCCTAGCACACTCGGTGTCATGCCGGGCTTTTTGAACCGAGTCCATGTGAGCAGTCGGGATGTAAAGTATTTTTTTTCTTTTAAATTCCACGTAGTCTACCATATGAACCCTCCAATCATCAATCGCTTGTTGCTTAAGAGACGGGTTTTCGTTTAACCGGTCAAGTAGTTCTTCTTTCTTTTCTTGGTAAGAAGATCATGCCTTAGCATTTCTCTTAACATTATCATTTGCCTCTGCTCTGTCCCTCCGGATTAGTCTTTGTGTTGGTTCAACCTCAACATGAACATCATCTTTATCATCATCATACACATGGACAACAACATCCAGTGAGATGCCATATACTCCACCGACAACAAGGTATCGATGCTAAGGTCGAAAGCTGTGGTATGAGCGTCAGGAGTACCAACCGAGGTGTATTCACTGGTGTTCGCTGTCTTTGAGTGTTTGGGCGGTTGAGCACCGTGTATTTTTGTCGTCCTTCATAACCCTCCAAACATGTTTATATTGAAATTGTTGCCCGGTGGGGTTATTCTTTCTATCAGCAACATATTCTTCTCTAACTATCCACAACAATAGTTCGTCCGACATACCATTCTTTGTATTGTTTTTGTTGCGTAAGTACAGGTTGTTGAACTTGTTTACCATGGTTTTAAACATGTGCCAATGCGACTTCAAGTTATAGATGGTCCTCTCGTCCCCAAAAAACACCCACCCTTTGGTTAGTTCCCAAGACCGGGTATTCAAAAATGTACACGTAAGCCTTGGCAAGTAAAACCTCTTCTTCCAAGGTCCACTTAATGTGTCTCATTTCAAGAGACATTAAACAATTTTTGTGTTTTTTTTTTTGTTTTTGGTAGATGGAGCAGCCTCAACACTAAAGATTTGAGGCCTTAATAACGATGTTCCGGTGCTTGAAATAACAGGATTCTAGTGTTGTTAGCGTTGTTGTTGTTGCTGCATTTGTTGTTGTAACTGTTGGAACATCATTTGTTGTTGGAACAACTGGAACATAATTTGTTGTTGAAACACTCTAGAAACTTGTTGGAGCACGTGAAAACTGACATTCGATGATAGTTGTCTTAGTTGTTTTTGTGGAAACCCAAAGTTTGGAAGTAGTAAGTTTGGGTTTTCATCTGCAATACCTTGATTCAAAAACTCGGTAAAGTTTAGGTTTTGGTTTGGATTTATTTTCTTTTTGATAAGATAGTGAATGAATGTTATGTGTTGTTTGTGTGATTTAACAGATTGTTTTGAATATAAGGTTGATAAATAAAGTTCAATTAGTTTTTTTTGTTTTGCTTTGAATGATGGGTTAGCAAGTAAATTAAATAAAGTGTAAACATTGTTAAATGAAGTTAGTAAATTAATTAAATACCTTATATCATCTAAACATATATCAATAAACAGAACCCTAAAAGTCTCTCCGCCTCCCCTCACCTCCGGCAAACACCCACCTTCCCCATCCCCACACCTCTGCTTCCCCTCACATCCGGCAAACCTATCTTTTGAATGGCAGTAGACCGACAAAGAAATAACCCAAGCCTCAACCCTCGCTTTTGAAAGCAGAAGACCGGTGACATGGAAGGCCGGAGTGAACCCACCGGCGGACATCAAGACAGGTAGAAGACAGGCGACATGGAAGGCTGGAGTTCGGGATCGGTACCCTCCGGAATCACAAAGTTTTATATCGCGAGGCTGCCGGAGAGCTGTAGCTCTAAGGATGTTTCAGAAGTTTTAGGACACTTCGGGGTGATAGTGGGAGTGTATATCGCCAGGAAAAGAGACAAAAGGGGTTTTAGGTTTGGTTTTGCGAGTTTCAAAGGGGTGAAAGCCGCGAAGGATTTAGAGAAAAAGATGAGGATTATATGGATGGGAAGCTAAAAACTCTTCATCAACATGGCTAGGTTTTCTATGGAGAACGAGGAAGGAAGCAACAAACCAGAAGCTGAGGGGAAAAAGAAGCTCAGAGTTTGGAAGTCAAGGAAGATAGAAACCAGTTTTTTCAAAGGTCAGAACATCGGCAGAGACAATTCTTTAGTTTCATATGGTAAGTATTTTGCGAGTATTGTGTCAGGTAAGTCTCATTTGAATACTAGATTAAAGGAAGTGGTGGTTTCAAAGGTTGAGAAAGCTTACACCGATCTTCACGGAGTGGCGATTGTCGGTAAGGCGAAGGACTTGTGGACTCCTAGAAAGATGAAAGTCTTATTGAAGGAAGCAGATTATGGAGAATCGATTATCAAGTATCTTGGAGGTTTGAGCATTCTTTTAGTTTTCAAGACGTCATTAGAGGCCGATAGATTTAGATCGAACGCACCCTGATTTTGGGTGGTTTAAGAGTTTGGAAACTTGGAGGGGTTAATCGGTGTCTTTTGAGAGACTAGCATGGCTGAATATTCACGGAGTCCCTCTCCACCTGTCAGGAAACGAAACGTTCGATTCGGTGGGTAGGGTTTTTGGTAAAGTGATTGATGCCTCGCAACGGCAGTTGGAAGACGATATGTTAACATTGGAGTGTGTGTGCGTGATGGCGGATTCTGTAAAAAGGATTGAAGAAGAGGTCATGATCATCAAAGAAGGTAAGCGGTTCAGGGTTTGGGTCGAGGAGGAAAGGGGAGACTGGGTTCCCAACTCGGTGGAGGAACATGGTGATCAAGAGGAGAAAGAAAGTGGTCGGGATTCCTCGTCGGAGGAAGACTTTTGTAGTGTGAAAGAAGGTAAAAACGACTCAGACAGAACCTCCGACGGCAACATCTCTCTGTCGGAAGTGGGGAGTTATGGAGACTCAAAGGAAGGTTATGTCGATGATGATCGGAACCATGATAATAGCAGTTCGATGATCGACGGGGAATGGCCGGAAAAATATGATGGGAGTAACCGTGGGTCTGAAGAGTCGATGAACCCACCGAAAAAATATGTTGGGAGTAACCATCGGACTGAAGAGCCGACGAACCCATCGAAAAAATCGGAGAACAGCACTGGAGGAATTCCGACCATTGAAGTAGGTAGCGGCGGTATTAATGTGGTAGTTGGAAAGGCTGGGGATGTGAACGATGGTGGGGTTTTTGAGGAAATTAATTTGGAGAAGGAAAGGATTGGTCAAAAGGGGATAAATGTCACACCCCCAAAATACCACACGCAGAAACCCACATGAGGCGTGTGACATACCTGGACCTTGCCACTAATCGCACTGAACTAACTATAATATAATAAATAAAAATTCCCATTCAGTGTAAATAGTATATCTCAAAACATTCATTTAAAAACAAGTTTACGTTTAGCGGAAGCATAACTCATTGTTTTAGCAATTCAAAACCAAAGTGTTTGAAAACAAATCGACATGTCTCGTCGTTCCATATATCACAACCCATGACCACTCCAGCATCCCTGACTGCAAGTTCCAAATCACGGATCTATCGACCTGCAAGCATGCAGAAAAAGTGTATCAGTATAAATCTAGCGAGTTCACAGTTTTGTTTACCGAAAATCATGTTAAATGTTTAGTTTAAAGACATATTGATAATAACTCAATACCGCAGTGACACCTGTTTGTTTGCCCTTCCCCAATGCCTATCAACATTGGTCGAGTGGTTAAGGTCATTAGTTCACGTCCGTCCTCCTCGGTACGGTGGTGAGGTTGTCAAGCCTAATAGCGCTATCAACTAATACCCCGTTGCCCTCCAAGCAACTAGTTCGGTAGTAAGTTGGGACTTAAAGTGATAGAGTTGAGTGTATTATCCAACATCGAAATTAAACTACAATTTTTAACGTATCCCCTCTAAGGATAAAAGTTTGTAAAGTATCCCCTACAGGGATGTAAGTTTGTTTATCCGCACATGACGCATGCTTGTAAAAGAGCAGTGAACTCACCTTTGGTTTGCTCGGTAAGTGGTATTACTTTGTTTCAAGTTAATCAATCAAGTCCTATTATGGTTACATATAACGATTAGGATTTCATCCAAGCATTTCAAGTATTTAACAGATTGTATGCACTACCAACAATCATCGTATATCACTTAGTAGGCCTCCGACCCTATACGTATTCATGTCGCGGGCCCACGATTCACTTAACGACTCGCAGCCCAATAAACCATTCATATTAATGTGCGGCCCTATTTAGTTCGAGGCCCAACAGTCTACGGCCCAATCATATGAGTGTGCGGTCAGTTACGAGTGTGCGGTCCACCAGAGGACGCCCAATAACGTTGTTCGGTCCACAAGAAGTGTGCGACTTAGTGAGAGTGTGCAGACTCGTGTCAGTGTGCGACCAAGCAGTTTATAGTTGTATACTATGCATTTAAGGACGTACAGTTTATGAGTGTGCGACGTATATATATGTGTTGTTCGGTATGCATCGAAAAGGTTGTACAACATACAACACAAGAGTTGTTCGATGCGAAGGTGTGCGGCTTGGCAGTGTACGATATGGGAGGGTTGGTTACACATGTCGTAACTTACAGGTCAATCACTCAAAGCCGTCCATGTTTATACGATCCGAACCGTTATTTTCATAATTCAATTGATGCTAATTATCGGTTATTCCATAACAACAATCAATATAAATCAACATTCCATTTAGATCAAACAGTACAGTTTTGCAATGAACCATCATCATCTTGTAACCATACAATCTGTAAGGATCTACACGAAAATGTCCCAAAAACACTCCGTAAGTAGAAACCCGGACCCCTAAAGCCCTAAATTTCATGAAAAATCAAGAAAATCAAGTTTTATTAGTTGGTCGCGGGCCGCGTAAGAGTTAAGCAAAGCTTACGCGGGGCGCGACCGCCCATTGAATCTCCGGATAAGCTTCAAGGCTACGTGTCAGACACGTGGCAGACCTACGCCGTGACACGGCAGCCCTAGCCGTAGGTAGGGTGGCCCTCGCGGGGGCGTAAGCCGGCCTTAAGGCCTACGCGGGCCGCGACAAACTCAAAAATCAGCTATAAAAGGGACGTACATGGGCAGTTCAAATCTGTCGAAAACTCTCTTCAAAATCACACTCTTTCTGCTTGAAAATTCAATTTTAGTAGTGAGACGCTGCTACGATAACAGGGTAATAACTCGATCACTGCTACGATACAATGTCCGATCGATTGAAACCGATCCGATGGATGTTTAAGTGCTGCCTGAATTCGGGCTATACTTTGTCATTCGTCGTGAGGGTTTTGATTTCGTGAGATTATCGTAAATGTTGTATTAAGTTACTGACCTAGTTTCGTTTGCATTGTTATTTTAACTAGGTTACTAGGCTTAATCAGTAGGCAAACTCTGTCCAGTTAAACTTGCAATGTGAGTCATTCTCTTTTTACCAAATTGTTTCCAAAACCCTATTTGTTTTCAAAGTTATAATTACAGGGATTAAGTCTTTGTAATCTTCAATTACTGCCGGTATGTGGGGTTTTCTATACATTACTTGATAACCGTCACCATTGGACAACGTGTTAGCCAATGGGTGATATGACCATAGTCACAGATACAGTTGAGTGACAAATACCGATTTGGGGTAATTGGTTGATATATAAACATTGTAATCGCCCTTAATACTGTAGATTATAACAATATGTTGTTTGTACAAATTGAATAACTCGCCAGTATTTCCCCGCTGATAAAATCTTTTTAAACATGTTTTAGGTGATTTACTGTGAACAAGGAAAAGTGCCGCGTAGCACTACCAGCTTGAATGAAGTGGCTCAGTAAATAAATTAACATGTTTTTGTAATCAGGGGATTTTCCAGTGAAATTCCTTTATTGTAAATTACGGGGTTTATCCCGAAACTTGAAATAGAATAAATGGGTGTTTTCAGTTAAACGATTATGTTAAAATTTCCGCTGCCAAATTAACCACCAATACCACGGGTTTTCTGTCCCGCGGCTTCCGGACCAGGAAACTGGATCGGGGGCCGTGACAGAAAAAGGTGGTATTAGAGCCACTGAATTAAGCCAATTAAGTATTTAGAAATACTTAATTTTTCAATTTTCCATTTTGTGATTCTGTTGAAATTTAATTTACAATAAATAAAATTTTAATGTGGAATTTTGTGTGTTTCTTCATGTGTGCTAACAGCATGAATGAACTATCGGAAGCCCTCCGAAGTTTCACTATCCATACTTCTGATATGGAGATTTCCGGAACCCATTCCGGTTATCAGGCTGCCACCGAGGAGCCAATAGTCTTTCAGGCCCAGTCCCAGGAGAAACCAAAACCCAAAAAGAGAAGAAGACTTCTAGACTGGAAAAGAGGACGAAGGAAGAAGCCCGCTGCCCAAAAGGTGAAAAAGACGGAGTATCCAAAGGGAAAAGGAAAGGAAGTAGGGGAGAGCTCTGGTCAAGCCCAAGAGTTGCCACCTTGGGAAGAGTTGGATAGAAAACTTGCAAACTGTGACCTCATCAGACCGGCTGACGAGATCCTTTTCAATTTCCCCGCCCAATCAGAACTTCCAATTAATTTGGAACATGCTATTCCGGACCCTATTGTCAACCCTCAACCTTTTACATGACAGTTGGAAGAATGGTGGACGAGCGACTGACATTTTCAGAATTTCATGAATAACCCAAATGTTTACTTTCCCCAGTTTGATCCTGAACCTGCACCATTCCCACCTATGAGCTCGGAGAACGTTGCCGAATTACGCCGCTACGGCGAGGAACTGGTGGACGCGGGAAATCGGATTCGGGAAGTAGGGGAAACATCACATGGAAGTACGACGAGAGGGAGCGTCGTTTCTGAAGGGCTAGTTAACCAAAGTTGCATGTTTTGTATAATAATAATAATAATATGTGAATAATAATAATAATAATAATAAATATATATATGTGTAATAATAATAATATAATGTATAATAATATCAAAATAACATATCTGTAAAATATATGGCTTGTACTGATGCATAATAATATATAAAAATGTAAATGTGGCAAGGTCGATGATTTTGCCTATATGTGTTGACTTACTTATGTGTGATTACCCTGTTGTGTTTTGTTGCGATCCATTTTGCGACAATAATATATATTGTTAATGATTCAGATGGAAAACGCAAAAAATCAACCGGCAAATGAAGTTAATCAATCTGAACCCAATAATGAAGACCATTTTCTTAATAGGCAAGATATAGAAAATATCGTTGCTCAGGGAATAGCCAATGCTATCCCGGCAATTGTTGCTGCCGTTAAGAATCCTGCTGAACCTTCCCAAGCCAACCATAGCAAACGCACCCGCGATGATAATTTCAGTAACAATGTAAACGGGGGCGACAATAATGATAATAATGTGGTTCAAGCCCCATTTCTTAAGAAAATGAAAGTTGCAACACCTGGTTGCACTTATAAAGAATTTCTTGCCTGTAAGCCAGTCGAATTTGCAGGCAATGAAGGGGCGACTGCCGCACTACGTTGGTTAGAAAATACCAAAGCAGTAATCAAAATAAGTAAATGCGCCGAGGAAGATAAGGTTATGTATGCATCCCACTTTTTCAAAGAAGAAGCGTTAGAATAGCGAAACACGGTGCTGTAAGCCAAGGGAACTGACGTGGCTTATGCCATGAGTTGGGGGAATTTAAGGAATTGATAGAAAGAAAATTTTGTCCCTCATACGAAAAGGAACAAATGACAAATAAGTTTCTGAACAACCGGATGATGGACGTTGATTGTCGGAGGTATACTTCGAAATTTTTCGAGTATGCTAGAATTATACCAACTCTGGCCTCGCTAGAACCGGTGCTTATTGCTTGCTACGTTTGGGGGCTAATTAGTAAGATTCGTGATATAGTCAAAGCTGCAAGACCCCGCACAATTGACGATGCGGTCAAACTGGCCAACAGCTTGACTGACGGACTGGTGCGTACGAGAGAAGAAAATTGGAAAAAGGAATTGGCCCAAAAGATTACCCAAGGGTTCCATGGGGGTAATAATACTAGTAACTTCAAGAAAAAGGGAACGGGACAATCTTCCACCCCTCCATTCTGCAGAAACTATGGAAAGAAACATTTTGGTAAATGTCAAGAAAATTGCAATTTCTGCAAAGCACCGGGGCACCGAGAGGAGGAGTGCAGAAAGAAATCCAAGATCTGCTACAATTGTGGAGAAGCTGGACATTTTAGACCAGAATGCCCTAAACTGGTCAAGCCAGCTGACAACAAGGCTAAACCTGCCGAGGGAACTAATAAGAAGAATGCAAGAGCCTTCAAGCTGACAACGCAAGAAGCAGATCTAATTCCGGATGTGATAGCTGGTACGTTCCTTGTACATGACGTTTACGCAAATGTATTATTTGACTCTGGTGCAAACCAAAGTTTTATAAATACTTCATTCTGCCAAGCTCTTAAGCAACCTTTAACCAAACTTAGACAAGTTTTTACGGTAGAAATGGCATATGGTAATTCAGTCATAATAGATAAGGTTTTGCAAGACGGAAAGATAGAACTCGCAGGTTATAAATTTTTGACAAACCTGCTGCCTATGAATTTAGCTGGACTCGATGTTGTATTAGGAATGGATTGGTAAGTAGCCAACCATGCTCGAATCCTCTGTGATAAGAATTCCATAGAAATTCATACCCCAACAGGAGAAGTAATTATGATTACAGGAGACAAGCCGCGTAAACCAATGAAATTCATTTCGGTAATGAAAGTTGCTAGTTATAAATGAAAACAAGGAATAGTGTATATGATTTCTGTAATCATTAACACTAAAAGTAAGGAACTTAAAGAAATTCCAGTAGTATCAGAATACCCGGATGTATTCCCAGAAGAGCTACCTGGATTACCGCCCGATAGGGAAGTAGAGTTTAGAATTCATCTAATTCTTGGAACTACACCAATAGCTAAGGCACCGTATCGATTAGCGCCCACAGAAATGTTAGAACTGAAAAAGCAGTTAGATGAATTGTTAGGCAAAGGATTCATACAACCTAGTTCATCCCCTTGGGGAGCACCTGTGTTGTTTGTGAAAAAGAAGGATGGATCGATGTTGATGTGTATCGATTATAGAGAATTAAATAAGGTTACCGTTAAGAATCGATACCCATTACCTAGGATTGATGATCTTTTCGATCAACTTCAGGGAGCTAGATATTTCTCTAAGATAGACTTGCATTCCGAATATCATCAATTGAAGGTACAGGAAGAAGACATACCTAAAACTGCTTTCAGGACTATGTATAGTCACTACGAATTTACAGTCATTCCATTTGGAGTGACGAATACTCCTGCAGCATTTATGGACATGATGAATAGAATATGTAAGCCGTATTTGGATAAATTCGTAATTGTCTTCATCGATGATATACTTATTTATTCCAAAAGCCAGAACGAACATTGTGAGCATTTGCACGCACTCTTAACCTTGTTAAGAAAAGAAAAGCTTTACGCCAAATTCTCAAAGTGTGAATTTTGGCTACAAGAGGTGCAATTTTTAGGACACATGGTGAATCATGAAGGCATTCATGTAGATCCCTCCAATATAGAAGCAATCACGAAATGGAAGGTCCCACAATCAGCAACTGAAGTTAGAAGTTTTCTAGGATTAGCTGGATACTATAGGCGCTTCATCAAAGACTTTTCCAAGATAGCTGTCCCATTAACTAAGCTAACCTGTAAAACTGTTAAGTTTGAATGGGGGCCCAAGCAAAAAGAGGCCTTTAGAATCTTAAAGAAAAAGTTAACAAATACCCCAATTCTTGCCTTACCCGAAGGAATCGAAGATTTTGAAGTCTACTGTGATGCTTCTAAATTAGGATTAGGGTGTGTGCTAATGCAACGCAAAAAGGTAATTGCATATGCATCGAGACAATTGAAAAAGCACGAGTAAAATTATACGACTTATGACTTAGAACTAGGAGCAATAATTTTTGCCCTTAAGATTTGGAGACATTATCTGTACGGAAGTAAGTTTACTGTCTATAGAGATCATAAGAGCTTAAGATACTTATTTGAGCAAAAAGAATTAAACATGAGGCAAAGAAGATGGATGGAAATTATAAGTGACTACGACTGTGATATTCAATATCACGAAGGAAAGGTAAATGTAGTAGCAGATGCCCTAAGTCGTAAGTACCATGAAAAGCAAAGGCGAATTCGTGCTCTCAGATTAAATCTACAATTAGATTTATGGGAACAACTGAAAAATATTCAAGAGACAGTAATCCAGGATGATGCTGAAGGAATGAAAGGACGAATAAAAGAATTAGAACAAGGGACTGATGGAATTCGGAGATTCCATAAGAAAAAAATTTGGGTACCTAGGCAAGGAAATTTAAGAGATAAGATTCTAGAAGAAGCTCAAAATCTAGATATACGATGCATCCTGGTAATAACAAGATGTACCAAGATTTAAGAAATATTTTCTGGTGGATAGGAATGAAAAAGGACATAGCTAGATACGCTTCTAAATGTCTAACTTGTTCGCAAGTTAAGACAGAACACCAGAACCCTTCAGGTTTACTTCAACAGTTAGAAATGCTTGTATGGAAATGGGAACTAATAACAATGGATTTTGTTACTAAGCTACCCAAGACCAGGAAAGGTAATGATGCAATCTGGGTGATTGTGGATTGATTAACCAAATCAGCTCATTTCCTGCCAATGAAGGAAACCTTTAGCATGGAAAGATTAGTGTAGGATCGTGTTTTGACCCGAACAAGTCGTTCAGAGGAGTTTTAATCAGATACAGGTGTGGAAAACAAGTACCTGACGTAGAAATAGCTAGATATTCTCTTAAATCACTTTTCTGATTGTTTTAACAGTGTTTACATCCAAATCTCACACCGGCAGCACCTCGGTATGGAATCTCATCAAAGTCTAATGAGGTTCGCTTATGTGCACCTATTTATAGATGATGAGGTTCCCTTCAAGGGACATGTCCCAATAAGCGAACCTGCCGAATAAGCTAACCTGACACATAAGCGGACCTGACACATAAGCGGACCTCCTATGTCCATATAAGCGGCCCTGACACATAAGCGGACCTCCTATGTCCATATAAGCGGACCTACTAGTTTAAACCTATATGCCATCCTATTTTCTCGTAAAACGTGCTCTGATCTAACAATCTAAAACTAAGACTCGATACAAGACGAAGTCGACAGATGTAGTGCACTAACAGACTCCCCCTCAGATGTTGACAATGTCATGTCTTCACATCTTCAGTCTTGATCAGTCTTTGGGCTTCTCTTTCTCAATCTTTTCTTGCAGGTCTTCAGACTCCCCTTTGCAATATGCTGACATTTCTTCAGTTCATCAGCATCATCAGCTTTAGGATCATTGTCTGGCTTTCCATCTAACAGCTTCTCAAGATCAATCAGCCTGACTCTTCATGTTCCAAGATCGTTGTCTGGCTATCTCCAATCAGAATCCTCAGATATTAGAACCTGGCTCTCATCTAGCTCAGATCTCGGAAATAAATACCTTGCACATCTTTATCCTGCAAAAACACTACCTCAAAATAAATTTCTCTCATATACATATTACAAACATATAAACTTGCACTAATTCAGACTCTTCTTCAAAACAAACACAGATTTTGATGAACCACTTGAAAGGTTAGATTATGAAAACATTTAATTCCAAACATACACTCCCCCTCAAATATTGCTCATCATGTTTAGCACTCGGAATTTTGAAAATCTGTTTTTTAATACCAGTTGTCAAAAATCTTTTTGGATTTTTTTTTTCAAAAGTTTATGCTAAAACACACTCAAAATCTTTTTGGATTTTTGAAAGTAAAGAAATGCAGTAAAGAAATATTTACAGACACTATTTTTGTGAGTTTGTGTAAGAGGATCATATCAGTTTTTGACAAGTCACAAGTACCGTTGAGCTTAGTTACACATTAAGAATTAAACAATTCACTTAGATTGCCAATATACTGATCCACTTGAATTTTCACACAAATTTCAACTGATTCAGGATAGGAGTTAGGTGTTTTAAAGACTTAAATTCATTCATGTGTCCCACCTCTTGAATATACTCCCGTATCCAGATCCCAATATTCAGTCTTACAGGTGAGTATACCACATATGACATCTGTCAGGGGAATAAATTATAGTGTGAGGGCCGTGAGAGCTCAGGTCGATCTTTCGATACGTAGAGAGATGACGGCTTCGACTTTTGGTGGGTCCCCTTTAGAGGATCTTTTGTTACAACAGCAATGACTATCAATTTTATTGTTTCATCAATTTGCTGAGGGCTGCGCTATGTTTCAAGCATGCGGAAAGTATTCTCCGGGGACTAGGCCATTGCTTCCGCAAAATCAGAAGTCCTGGGATAATATCCCAGATATCACTGAGCATAAAGACCTAGTATCTCAGAAAGAGGGACCATTCAAACGAGATTTCAGGGGTTACCTATATATCCAAGTAGTGTTCCCCACGAAATAAGCAAGTTTGAAATTTAGTTTATATCCCGAAAAAGTTTACTAAATGTGTAACAACCTATCGGCATATCATCAGTGAGACTGTTTAACGCTATTTAAACATTACATTTCTTTAGCATACTGTGACTGTCTACTGATGTACTATCATTTCCTCTTCTTTGAACACTAAAACTCATTTTTGATTTTATCATGTTTTTGCCTTTTTCAAATTTTCAAATGTTTTTTGATTTTCTGAAATTTCTACTCCCCCTAAAATGCAAACACATTTTAGAAAATTTGAAAACAAACTAGACTCTTGACCCACATGAAATATAAAATAAACTGTACAAAAACATGACAACTGACATCGAATCACTTCAATTCGCCATCCACTTGGCATAAACAATCAAAACTCCCCTATCACAAACCATTTTCTCATTTAGATCTCAAAACACTTAAGTTTGTTTTAATCAAAATGATTTTTTCCGGAAAATGAGTTTGCTTTTACCACTTGTAGGTTTACCACTTGTTAAGTATGGGGATATGGTTCATCATCTTGTCAGTTTTAACAACTGTAGTAAATCAAGTACAATTTAATGTCCTTGATTCACTGTTTGCAATCAAGTAACCTTTAAACCATTTGTAAGAATAACCACTTGTAGATATAACCAATCAATACCAATTGTAGGAATGAGTCATCTACATTTTACCCTTCAAAGTGCCGATTCCTGCTTCTCACTTACCAACCAGGAAGCTCCGGCGTAGTCATTCAACCTGTACAATTCAAACATTTTTCAAATCTTTTCAAACAAAAACTTTCAAACACTAGAAAGATGCCGATTCCTGATCCACGATATAAACTTGGGATCTCCGGCAAAGTCCTAAGACTTCAAGGGAAACAAACTTCCATCCAAGTCTTCTCAGACTTGATGGCTTTCAATTCTTGCACAGTAGGGTTGTAAGTTGCCTTTTTAGTTGCATAAAAATCTTTAACCCCCTTTACTTTCCCATTCAACATTTTCCCAAAAATTTTCTTAACACTTCCATTGAATGTTTTCTCGACATCAAACTTAGTATTCTCATTGTAAAACTGATTCGAGATATCAACCTTACCAACTTTCTGTTTCACTTCTTCAAATTTCAGTGATGGAAATTCATCATCATTCACTGAATCTTTTGTCTCAACCTGTGGCTCATCTGGCTTTGTGGAACCAAATTCATCGCCGATTTTTTCATCAACCTTTTTAACAATCCACACTTGGTTGTCATTCTCTTTCTTTTTATAAAAATTCTTTTTAGAACACTCACCAACCTCATAAGTTGAGTTTTCAAAAATTTTAAATTTTTCGGTTGGTGGTTCACTATCAACAACTTTTCCTTTCAACTTGTTAGAAACTCCCTGTTTTGACTTGGCATTTTTCTGGCAGTTCCATGCAATGTGACCAGCTTCATTGCACTTGTAACAGGTACGAGTCTCTCTTTGATAAAACACTTCAGTTCCATTCTTTTTCTTTTCACCAAGAAATTCTTGATTTGACTGTCTCCAGAATGGTTTCTTCTGTTCCTCTTCTGCACTTCCACCTAACACAAATTCTGTTTTTGTTTTAGATTTTTTCAAATTTTTATGATTTTCTGGTGGAATAAATCCAAGACCTTTCTTTTTGTAGCTACGATTTTGGTTTGATTTCTTTTGAAAACCAGAACCAGAATTGTAACCTTTTTTCTTGTTTAGACGTTGTTGAACTCTTGAAGTGTACTTTTTAGGTTTTTCAGCAAGATTTAAATCTTTTATTTCAGAAATATTAATTTCTGTCATTTTGAAAACCTTTTTGATCATGTCAAAACGAACACTTCTTATTGGAAACTCTTTGTCAGAGTATAATTTGTCCGAATCATTTAAAGTGTATGCAACTTCAAATGTTTCATCATCCAAATTTGATTTTGACAACAAAAACTCTTTACTGTAAACCCGTTTTCCCGATGACTTTGAACTCTTTTCGGACGAACTCGAACTCCCGACTGACTGACACGAACTTTCGGACTCGGACTTTGACTTTGACTCTGACTCCTCATCCTTATCCAACACCTGATCGACCACTCGTTTTATCAGTTCGGACTCATGATCTGTGTCGGACATTATGAACGTGACGTCAATGTTGTCTGGTAATACATCGGTTAACTCAGACTCTAACTTAATATTGACCGCCTGTTTTAGTTCTTCCTCATTAGGTTTTCTAGGCGAGTACCCTTCCCAAATCGGAGGCGGACACTTATTATAACAGACACCCTGTTTCTTACCAGTATCCTTTTTCTTCTTTGGCTTTGTTTCTTCACCTTTAAACGCTTCAAATCCTTCAACTGTTGGATAAATTCTATCAATTATGTAGTCACAACCTTTGTAACTTTGCAGCAATCTTCTGATTCTTTCATTCTCAGTTGCTTCACTATCCAACTCTTTCTTCCACTTTGCACATTCTTCTATGTACAAGTTGATCTCTTTCTGCTTTGTCATCATGGTAGCATTCATCAACTTCAAAGCTTTTTCTCTTTCAGAGTTAGTCTTCTCCAGACTATTCACATGTCTGTTCAATACATCATACGACTTTTTCAAATTCTTTACATCAAACAACAACTGTTCTTTCAACTTTTCTAACTCACTAAACCTCTCATCTTTTTCTATACATTGTTTACAAGACTCTAAACATGTAAGACAAGGTTTTGTGATTTCAACGATCTTCTCGACTTCAACTATCTTTTCAACTTCCATAATCTTCTCAACCACTTTGACTTTTTTCAAATCTTTTGCAGCTTTCTCCTCTTTCAGTTTCTTCAATTTTTCTGCAAAATAAAATTCAAAACTATCAGAAGATAAATGAGTTTTTCCAATATTAATCTGTTCAATTTCTTCATCACTATCACTTGTTTCTGATGAACTGTTTTCTGATGAAACAGATTCTTCATTTTCACTTTTCTCTTCATCAGATAACACTTCCATCCATTCCTTCAACATTTTCGGCTTTCGAATAATATGAGCAATAAACGCTCCAACATTTGAATCTGCTGGAATGTACTTGTCCTAGCTAAATCCTTCAGCCATTTTCTCATCATCTTGATCAACGATGCCATAATAAGCTTTCCTGTTTGCATCCTCGATCATTCTTCCATGTGCCGTTTGAGGTTCTTTTTGTTGATGCGGTTGATGAGTGATTTGCTAATAAATGGTTTTCCTATAATAATCATCTTTCCCAGACGACTCCTTTGCTCCTCTCGGCTCCTGATTCTTGCATTCTCTTTTAAAGTGGCCTTTCTCCCTGCAACGAAAACAGACAACTTTAGATTTATCAAATCCTAGATTAGAAAGGTTTGCATCCAAGAAATCATTTCTTCCTGTAACCAATCTAAACTTTTCTGCTCTCCTCAAAACACTAGCTAATGCCCATTTAATATCCATCAATTCCAGCTCCTCTGCATCGATTTGGTCATAATCTTCTTTTGTGAGCATCGGATTACCAATTCTTCCAGCAATCAACCCTTCATAAGACTCTAATGCAGTGACCAATAATCCCATATGATGCTTTACAACTTCTTCAGAATAATTTTGACCGTTTTGAAGATGTAGAGCTACATTGCACTGAATCGAATGCCCATTTCCAGCAGATGCACTTTGAACACTTGGAGGATTCACCGTTGAGAACCCACTAGTGTTGACTGATCCTTGACTGCTAGGTGTAGACTGATTTCCAACACTAAATGCAGTTTGTATCTTTGGACTGACTTCAGCAATTTGAACATTTCCTTTATAATACAATTTAATATCTTGTTGATGAGTTGAACTGTTCATTCTAGCAATTTTCTGCTGCTCCAGATCTTGTGCCTCCAGTTTCTCGATAAACTGTGCAATTGATAACCTTTTAAACTGTCCGGAATTCTTCAATATCATCAGATATGTACCCCATTCCTTTTGCGGTAATGCATCAGCAAGCTTTTCAACCCATTCTGCTGGAGTTTTTGTTATTTTCAGCTGTGACATAGTGCGTACAAGATGACAGTATCTCTCAATGAGAGTCTTTGTTGTCTCACCAGGGATGCACGTAAACAATTCAAACTCTTTTTTCAACAAAGCTGCTTTACTTTGTAACATTTCAGTGCTTCCCTCAAACTTCTTTTGAAGAGCTTCCCAGATAGAATAAGAATTTTCATCATGTTGAAGCAACACAAATATATCTTCTTTTACCGCTTGTTGTAACAAATTGATCATCATTTTCTCTCCTTTATAACTTTCCCTCTCTTGTTCAGTAAATTCAGAAATGATTTTATCAGCTCCCATTGTATTCTTTGGCCTCTCATATTCAGTTTCGATACTCTCCCAAGCTTTTAGATGATTTGCCTGCACCCAATTCTCAAACCGTTTCTTCCATCCGTGATAATCTTCAATTCCCATAAGTTTCGGAGGTTTTTGCATTGTTCCGGTTTCATTCTCCATGGTCATGGTCTTTGTAATATCGGATGGACTAGTCGGGGTTGTAGCAAATGCGTTGTAGAAATCAGTATCCATGTTTCACACCTGTATCACCTGACGTAGACAATCAAACAAAATACAATCAGTTTAAACGCTTATCAAAACAATTGAATCAAACTGATACTCTGTGCGAACTGAATCACTCAAACTGATGAATATTCTGTGCAGACTGAGGGTTGACACACTGTGCGAACTGATATGACCCGGATCAAAATCAAACGATCTTTTCCAATGACCTGGCTAAACCACAAGACTTTAAACGAGTTTGAATTCAAAACAAACTGAAACACCACTTGTGAACTAGTAATCAAATTCAAACTGTGATTGGGCTTCTATATTTAATGAATTTGAGCTAATAAAACCACTATATCGACAAACAACAATCAAACAATTCACGTGTTAAGTCTAATTATCCGACACCTTTTTAATTGTTCAACACAAACTTATTGGACCTTCAAATCCACTAAACAACAAACAATAAATGTTCACTGATTGGGCCGATATTAATATGTGGGTTGACAATTTACACACTTCAATTTTATTTGACCTATAAACCCACTAAACCGACAAGATATGCACAATCCACTAATCTGACATATGAAAGTATTAGATGTATTCTGATTGAGCCGACAACGTTTATTTTATCAGATCACATGCAATGCTATAAATGATCCGACAACAAAGACACCAAACGATTTCTGATAGGACCGATTATATGTATTTGTGTCACAAAACAATGACAGGTCAAGCGAACCTAGGTGTCTTAGATGGTCACAAAAGCGGACCTAGATCTCTAGGGTTGACATAAAAGCGAACCTAGATGCTTAGGAGTGACACAAAAGCGGAACTATGATGTCAAATGAGCGGACCAGGTGTCAAATAAGCGAACCAGGTGTCAAATGAGCGAACCATGATGTCAAATGAACGAACCAAGTGTCTAATAAGCGAACCTTTGGAGTGGATCTTCTCAAAAAGTGTCCAAAAAAGCGAACTTGAATGTTCACAAAAGCGGAACTATGCCTTGTTCATAAAAGCAGACCTTAATCGGAGGTTAATTTGAACCATTTTTAGTGTGAATTTTAAGGTCAAACTTTCAGGGATTTGACAATGATCAATAATCTACAATCTGTGAAATTTTGAGCGAATTCCGACCATAAAATCTCGTTCTGATGATGAAAGAAGGTGTAGAGGTAACAATTTTAGATGAAATCCAGCAAATCTCTATAGAACTCCTCCTCCTGAAGCTCTGATACCACTTGTAGGATCGTGTTTTGACCCGAACGAGTCGTTCAGAGGAGTTTTAATCAGATACAGGTGCGGAAAACAAGTACCTGACGTAGAAATAGCTAGATATTCTCTTAAATCACTTTTCTGATTGTTTTAACAGTGTTTACATCCAAATCTCACACCGGCAACACCTCGGTATGGAATCTCATCAAAGTCTAATGAGGTTCGCTTATGTGCACCTATTTATAGATGATGAGGTTCCCTTTAAGGGACATGTCCGAATAAGCGAACCTGACGAATAAGCTAACCTGACACATAAGCGGACCTGACACATAAGCGGACCTCCTATGTCCATATAAGCGGACCTGACACATAAGCGGACCTCCTATGTCCATATAAGCGGACCTACTAGTTTAAACCTATATGCCATCCTATTTTCTCGTAAAACGTGCCCTGATCTAACAATCTAAAACTAAGACTCGATACAAGACGAAGTCGACAGATGTAGTGCACTAACAATTAGCAAAGTTGTACATAGATGAGGTAGTATCCTTACATGGAGTTCCACTCTCCATTGTGTCAGATAGGGATAGTCGTTTCACTTCGCATTTCTGGACAAGTTTCCACGGAGAAATGGGGACCCGACTAAATTTGAGTACTGCATACCATCCTCAAATAGATGGACAAAGTGAAAGGACGATCCAAACCATAGAAGACATGCTCAGGGCATGTGTAATAGATTTTGGTGGAAACTGGGATGACCACCTACCCTTAATCGAATTCTCCTATAACAATAGTTATTACACAAGCATCAATGTTGCCCCGTTCGAAGCACTTTATGGACGAAAGTGTCGAACCCCAGTATGTTGGGCCGAAATAGGAGAAAGTCAATTATCAGGTCCCGAGATTGTACAGGAAACCACCGACAAGATAACTCAAATCAAGGAAAGACTGAAAATGGCTCGAGATCGCCAGAAGAGTTATGCAGACAATCGACGCAATATATTGGAATTCCAAGTTGGGGATAAGGTACTATTGAAAGTTTCTCCTTGGAAAGGAGTAGTTAGATTCGGTAAGAAAGCAAAGCTAAGTCCAAGGTACATAGGACCATTCACAGTTACCCATCGAATAGGACAAGTTGCTTATAAATTACAACTACCAGAAGAGCTAGCCGGAGTACATGATGTGTTTCATGTATCTAACCTTAAGAAATGTTTATCTGACGAATCACTAGTGGTACCTCTTCAAGATATAAATGTAAATGAAAAGTTGAAATTTGTTGAGAAACCTCTCCAAATCGAAAACAGAAAGGTCAAACACCTTAAACGTAAGAGATTGATACATGTCAAAGTCAAGTGGGATTCGAAAAGAGGACTTGAGTACACATGGGAACTGGAATCAGAAATGAAGCGAAAATATCCTTACTTATTCCAGTAAATCTCGAGGACGAGATTATAAATAAGGTGGGGAGGATGTAAGGACATGCACGAAAATGTCCCCAAAACACTCCGTAAGTAGAAACCCGGACCCCTAAAGCCCTAAATTTCATGAAAAATCAAGAAAATCAAGTTTTATTAGTTGGTCGCGGGCCGCGTAAGAGTTAAGAAAAGCTTACGTGGGGCGCGACATCCCATTGAATCTTCGGATAATTTTCAAGGCCACGTGTCAGACACGTGGCAGACCTACGCTGTGACACGGCAGCCCTAGCCATAGGTAGGGTGGCCCTCGCGGGCGCGTAAGCCGGCCTTAAGGCCTACACGGGCCGCGACAAACTAAAAAATCAGCTATAAAAGGGACGTGCATGGGCAGTTCAAATCTGTCGAAAACTCTCTTCAAAATCACACTCTTTCTGCTCGAAAATTCAATTTTAGTAGTGAGGCGCTGCTACGATAACAGGGTAATAACTCGATCACTGCAACGATACAATGTCCGATCGATTGAAACCGATCTGATGGATGTTTAAGTGCTACCTGAATTCGGGCTATACTTTGTCATTCGTCGTGAGGGTTTTGATTTCGTGAGATTATCGTAAGTTACTGACCTAGTTTCGTTTGCATTGTTATTTTAACTAGGTTACCAGGCTAAATCAGTAGGAAAACTCTGTCCAGTTAAACTTGCAATGTGAGTCATTCTCTTTTTACCAAATTGTTTCCAAAACCCTATTTGTTTTCAAAGTTATAATTGCAGGGATTAAGTCTTTGTAATCTTCAATTACTGCCGGTATGTGGGGTTTTGTATACATTACTTGATAACCGTCACCATTGGACAACGGGTTAGCCAATGGGTGATATGACCATAGTCACAGATACAGTCGAGTGACAAATACCGATTTGGGGTAATTGGTTGATATATAAACATTGTAATCGCCCTTAATACTGTAGATTATAACAATATGTTGTTTGTACAAATTGAATGACTCGCCAGTATTTCCCCGCTGATAAAATCTTTTTAAACATGTTTCAGGTGATTTACTGTGAACAAGGAAAAGTGCCGCGTAGCACTACCAGCTTGAATGAAGTGGCTCAGTAAATAAATAAACATGTTTTTGTAATCAGGGGATTTTCCAGTGAAATTCCTTTATTGTAAATTACGGGGTTTATCCCGAAACTTGAAATAGAATAAATGGGTGTTTTCAGTTAAACGATCCTGTTAAAATTTCCGCTGCCAAATTAAGCACCAATACCACGGGTTTTCTGTCCCGCGACTTCCAGACCAGGAAACTGGATCGGGGCCCGTGACACAATCCCTAGTTCCTATATGCCATCACCACATTTATAATCACAATCGTTCCATACTTAAACATCATCAAAGATCATCAAGGTTTCTAGTATACATGCAACCCTAGGTCGTTGATTAGCATCACAAACACAACTGAATCAGATCTAGCCAGTTTGTTATCACAAGGAATTTATTCCACCTTATTATCATGCAAAACTAATTATTAAACATCATTCATACGATACTCATGATCGTTATTACAAATCAACAACACGTTGCACAAAGTCGAGAACAATCAACATGGATCAAACTAAGAATAGCTAGACTAACCGAGAGATTGAGTGTAGGAGAGAATGCTGGAATGAGAGGGTAATTCTTCTGTTCATTCATTTCAGACAAGGTTTTGTGACCTCTACAATCTTTTCAGCAACTTTAACCTCTCAATTCTGTTCATTCTTCTCTTCCACCTGAACAACCTTCTCACATTTTACCTCTTTCTTTTCTTTTGCTGCTAGTTTCTCCTTTAGCTTCTCCAATTTATCTGCAAAATAAAATTTGAAACTTTCAGGAGATAGATAAGTTTTACCAATGTATATTTGTTTAATTTCTTCATCATCATCACTGCTATCAATTGATGATTGATCAAAGACTGGTGTCTTTTCTGAACTATCATTTGAAGTAACAGACTCTCCATCTTGACTTTTCTCATAATTTGCAAACACATCCATCCATTCTTTCATCAACTCTTGAATGATCTATGCAATAAATGCTCTAAACTTTGAGTTACTTTCAGGCGGAATATATTTGTCCCAGCTAAATCCCTCTGGCAATCTTTCATATTCTTGATGCACTAGATAAGCTTTCTTTGATGGCTCTTCGATCTGATCCTTCCTAGCATGTGAAGTTTTTGATGATTGTTGTTGATGCGGCTGTTGAGCAATTTGATGATAAATCGCTTTTTTGATGATAATCATTGTTGTCGAAATGGATTTTGAGCTCCACTTGCTTCGCGATTGGTACATTCCCTCTTGAAATGTCCTTTTTCCCTGCACCGAAAACAAGTAACTTTAGACTTATCAAAACCTAAAGTAGAAACATTAGCATCACGTAAGTCATCTCTTCCGGTAATCTGCTTAAATTTCTCAGCTCTCCTAAACACGCTCGCTAAACACCACTTAATATCCATTAGCTCCAATTCCTCAGCATCAATCTGATCGTAGTCCTCTTTTGTTAACATAGGATTTCCGATCCTTCCCGCAACCAAACCCTCATATGATTCTAACACGGTAACTAATAATGCCATATGACCTTTAGCGACTTCTTCAGAGAAATTATGACCGTTCTGAAGATGCAACGCGATGTTGCATTGTAGCACATGACCATTACCATTGTTTAAGCTTTGAGACTGATAATTTGAAGTTGAAACATTAGGATTAACACTCGGATATGAAGAAAATCCACTGTTGTTGATTGAGCTTTGATTGAGTGATCCGGATGAGTTTTATGCGCTAAAAGCGGTTTGGATCTTAGGACTTGCTTCAACATTTTGAACATTTCCTTTGAAATACATCTTGATATCTTGTTGACCACTTGAATTGTTCATTCTAGCAATCTTTTGTTGTTCAAGATCTTGTCCTTCAAGTTTTTCAATGAACTGAGCAATTGTCAATCTATCATACTCTCCGGTATTCTTCAAAATCATAAGATATGTACCCCATTCTTTTTTAGGTAAAGCATCGGCTAATTTTTCAACCCATTCCTCACGATCTTTACTAATATCCAACCGACTCATTGAATGTACTAAATGACAATATCTTTCAATAAGAGTCTTTGTAGTTTCACCCGACAAACTTGAGAATAATTCAAATTCTTTCTTTAATATTGACTTTTTATTCTTGACCATCTCCGTACTTCCTTTGAATTTTGTACGAAGTGCTTCCCAAATCGAACGTGCACTATCATCATGTTGAAGTAATATGAAAATGTCTTCTTTCACAGCTTGTTGAAGTAAACTGATCATCATCTTTTCTGCCTTGTACATTTCTCTTTCTTTTTCCGTAAATTCAGAAATATTCTTTGTAACTCCCACATTATTACGAGGTCGAACGTACTTAGTTTCAATACATTCCCAAGACCTTAAATGATTTGCTTGAACCCAGTTTTCGAAACATTCTTGCCAACTGTAATATTCTTCAATGCTCATCAGCTTTGGGGGTTTCTGCAACGTTCACGTTTCATTTTCCATAGTTACACTCTGAGCAACAGTAACAGGAGTACCAGGGGCAGTAGCAAATGCATTATAAAATTCAGAATCCATGTTTCGGTATCGAAATTTCACAAAAACAGATTTTTTAAACGAACTGGGAAGATTTCAAACGATCTGGACACCCTTTAACCAAACCGTACGAACTGAAGAGTCTATTCCAAACGAACTGGATCACTATCACACGACATGAACTACCTCGTGCGAACTGGTTCACCTCGTGCGAACTGAGATTATATCAAACCGTGCGAACTGACGAACTTTCAAGCGAACTGAACTCACTTCGCACGACCTGGTTCAAACGAACTGGGTCAAACCGTGCGAACTGGACCTATTGACAAACGTTTTTGAACAATCCGTGCGACCTGGACTGTTCAGCTCGTGCGAACTGAGCTGAATTTCGAACAATCTGATAAGGTTTTCGCACGATTTGGTCCATTTTATCAAGTTTTAGATCGAATTTAGGTCTGATTTGTTCAAGGATTGTTTAAAATAGTGTTTCGCATGTTATATCACAAAATCAGTCCACTTTATCCGTGAAATCTTGGTAATTTTGATGAAAAAGTCTAAAAGAATGAGTAGAAATCAGAATTTTTGGTGAAAACAAGCTGAAATGGTATGAACTCTTCCTCCTGAGCTCTGATACCACTTGTAGGATCGTTGAATCGATCAAACGAGACGTTCAGAAGAGTTCTCGATCAATACGAAAGGCAGAATCAGACGTATTGATGTTATTGCAGCTTGATTTACACTTAGAACTAGTTTAAATGTCGATTAGATTGATTTCCCAACGTTTTACAGGCTTGGCGACACTTCGGCAGAGCTTCGCTACCGGAATCCAAAGTTCTTCAAATGAAATCTAAGACCTCCTATATATAGGGAATCCAGTTCGCACGAACCACACTAGTCCAGGTCGCACGAACTGCTCTGGTCCACTTGGCATGAACTGGCTAGTTCTGCCATGTTTCCCGTTTTTCTCGTACTACGTGTCTTGGTCTATCAATCCTATTACATGACTCGATACAAGACGAAGTCAACAGACATATGCACCAACAGTGCTGGGCCGAGGATGTAAAGGGAATGGGGTGTGCGAGTCCCATGGAGTGTGCGGCTCGATTTTTATAAACATAAATACTCAACCCTCAACACACACTCAAATATAACAAGTATAATCAAGCACATTTAACAAGTCTAACATAATCATACACCAAATTAAAATGTAAACTGAAACGTGAAAGAAAACAATACGAAGCTAATGATCACGAGATTAGATTGCGCTAACCTTAAAAGTTCATGTTGTCAAAATAAAGGAGGTGGCACATGTTCCCATTTTTTGTAATAGGGTTGGTGGGGATATGGAGGGGGCAAATAAGAGTAAATTATTTGAGGGATCTGTTTTCTCGGAAGTTGTAACAAATAATTTGTCTTTTAGATTTAGAGGGTAGTGGCCTCGATGTGGAAAAAAATAATAAGAAATCCCAGATCTGGTAAAGTTAATATGGATGTGGATAGAGAGATTCCAAGGCCCATAAAAAAGGATACGACAAAGTGACCCTTTCGATCTAAATGAAATGATTGGTATTATCGATGAAAGCATCCCTAGCACAGAACAGGATGTCACCGGAAAAAAAATTTGAGGGGGACAATGGAGGCCTTGAGAGAGAGAGAGGGGGTGAGAGAAAAAATAATTTGTTTGAAGTTTTAAATTCACAACCAAATGAGGAGGAAGATAACATAATTTTAGAGACATAAGCTACTTCTTTATTTGGGGAGCGGTAGGAGTTAATATTCAAAACCACAAGCACTTGATCAGAGAGGCGATAAGGGAGGAAGGAATTCAAAAAGTGTTAAGATGAATTGCCTTTCGTTGAACGTCAGAGGTCTAGGGGAAGGGAGTAAAAATAAAGCGAGGTGGATCAGGGAGTTGAAAAAATATAATGGGATTGATTTTTTGGCTCTTTAGGAAATTCGATTGTGATATTTTAGGTGTTGAATTCGATAAATTTTGGGGAGCTGGCAAATTCGAGATGGATTATGTCCCGGTGAATGGAAGATCTGGAGGGATTGTTAGCATATGGGATCCCAACGTTTTCAAGGTACACGATTCAATAAAACATTCCATTTTTTACTAACTATGGTTGTTTTAAAGGGGAGTAACAAGGCGGTCAACATTATTAACATGTATGCCCCACAAAAATTTACTCAGAAAAAGGCTTTTTGGGATGATATTGGGGAGCTTTTGGATAGTTATTCGGGATGGTTGGTGATTATGGGGGATTTCAATGTGGTTCAATATTTAAGTGAAAAGAAGGAATTCTTTTTTCAACAACAAATGTGCTTATAATTTTAATAACTTTATTTTCGAAAACGGTTTGAGAGAATATGACATGAAAGGTAGGAAATTCACGTGTCTTAATGATAACGGAAACAAACAAAGAAAAATTGACAGGGTCTTGGTTTGTCACGATTTTTTCTCCGAGTGGCCGGCGGCTTTCCTTCGGGCTTTGCCGAGGGTTCACTCGGATCATTGCCCGATTGTTTTGACTTGTGCCTATAAAAACTTTGGGCCCAAACCTTTTAGATTTTTCAACACCAGGTTTGAGAGAAGGGATTTTGAGGAGGTGATTAATAAGGCGATTGTTAATTTTAACGGTTGTGGGGAGGCAGATGTGGTTTTAATGCAGAAATTTAAGATGATCAGAGAAGGTATCAAAAATTGGAAAAAATGAGGTCTTAGCTAAGGAAGGGGAAATGGAAAGGATTTTAAAAGAGGATCTGGAAAAAAATGGATAAATTGCTTGAGAGTAGAGAGTTATCCGAAGAGGAGGAATGGACCAAATCAGAATGCATGAAAGATCTAAAGGAGTTGGAAGGATACAAAATTAAAGATCTCAAACAAAGAGCTAGGATTAGATGGGATTTGGAAGGAGATGAAAACTCGGCATTCTTTCATGGGTATATCAATAGTAGGCGGGCTAATAAAAATATTCATGCTCTTATGATAAATGGTGTATGGACATCTAAACCTTCTCTGATCAAAAATGAGATCACGGGTTTCTTCAAAAAAGGCCTTCAAAGAAAAAATCAAGGACATGCCTAAGCTCACTTGCCATAACGCTAAGCGGTTGTCGGAGGAGGATGCGGCTACTCTGATAGCTCCGTTCAAAATTAAAGAGATTAAGACTGCGGTTTTCGACCTCAAGGCGGACAAAGCTCCTAGGCCAGATGGTTTCAATTTCAAATTCATCAAAAGATATTGGCATTTATTTGAAAAAGATTTTTCCGACCTGTTATCTTCCTTTTACAGTAAAGGGTCGATCACGAAGGAATGTAGTCCATCTTTCATTAATCTAATTCCGAAAAACAAGGATCTAGAGGGGCTAAAGGATTACAGACCAATAAATTTGATTGGGGTGATTAGCAAAACTATTTCTGAGATTCTGGCAAATCGGTTAAAGAAGGTGATCAGGAGTATCATTTTAGAAAATCAGACGACTTTTCTTAAAGGAAGGTATATTCTCGATAGCTCTTTAATGTTAAATGAGCTAATAACATTAATTGGAAGTTCCTTTTAGACATGATGGATCAAATGGGTTTTCCTGGGTTATGGTGTAAATGAGTCGAAGAGGTTCTAGTTTCGGCTAGATCCTCGGTTTTGGTGAATGGGTCCCCTACTTTTGAATTTAGTTGTTCCAAAGGTGTTAGACAAGGAGATCCGCTGTCTTTGTTTTTGTTCATTTTGGTTATGGAAGCCTTATCCAACATTTTTTTGTAAAGCTGGGGTGGAAGGATTATTCAAAGGAATTCAAACTCCCAATAATGGTCCGAAAATCTCTCATTTATCTTATGCGGATGATGCTCTTTTGATGGGGGATTGGGATAGGGTTAATGTTTTAAATATTACTAGATGTTTGAGAATATTTATATGTGTTCGGGTTTAAAAATTAACCTTCATAAATCTAACTTATACGGGGTGGGAGTGGAAGACGGTGAGATAAGGGATATGGCTAAGGTGGTGGGGTGTAATTCTAATAAAATTCCACTCACTTATTTAGGGATTACGGTGGGCGCTAACATGAACAAAATTAATAATTGGACTCCGATTATTGAGGTATTTGACAAAGATTGTCGGTGTGTATAACAACCCTCCTGAAATTTTTCTAACGCCGAAATATATTTTAAAATACCCATATATGTCTTAAAATACACCCCATATGTGAAAACCGAGCCCAAAATATGAAATATCATTAAAAATAATTAAATAACAAGAAAAATGAAGTTTAAGCGGGGCGCGTAAGCCATCTCCTGAGCTTACGCGGGCCGCGACAGCTCTAGGGTCAGGCGAGCCCGGTGTTGACATGTGTCAGCAACGTGTTGAACCTATACGTATGACCCCGATCACCTACGCCTAGAACCTCCTACGACGCGGGCCGCGTAGGCCTTAGCCTAACTTTACGCGGGCTGCGTGGACATTAGATTTCAGCCCTATATAAGAAGGCATCGGGATTTCGTTTTCCGTCGCTCATTTCTTTTCTTTCTTAATGAATTTCTGAGAAGTAGGCATAATATTCGGGTATTATGTCCCCCTAATTAACGAAGTTCTGCTCCGTTGTAAGTATTATAACCCCAGTTACGTATTAGATACGCTGCCCGATTGATCCAGGGTTCCGTAACAACTGTCGTGGTTCTGCCCGACGTAGTTGTTGGAATACCGTCTCGGGGAGGGTATCGTTAATATAAATAAATGGTTATTATACTAACATATGAACATTTGTGTAAATTATAGATTAACACCAGGAAACCCTTAGGCGAAGTCTAAAACAGCATTGTGAGTTTATCCGCTTTTTGTAAACCTTTTTGTGAACTGTTTTACAAAACCTTAAATGTTTTACAATATGATTAAGCGGTGATTGAGTCTTTGTAGTTCTTCAATTATTGCCGGTATGTTAGGGTTTTGTATACAAAATGTGGAACACGTTACCATTGGACAACGAGTTAGCCAATGTGTAATATGACCCACCAGTCAGGATTGACAGTACTGAATGAGTAATTGTGTAGAAATAAACAATGTGATCACTCTCAATACTGTGTTAATTGGTAAAATGTTTCTTGACTAAACTGGGATTCACTCACCAGTATTTCCCACTGACAAATGTTTTTAAAACGCCTTTTAGGTAACACAATGTGACAGCCAAATTAGAAGAAAGCCAGCTTGAGAGCACTGACGGCTTGAAAAAATGTGGCTATAAAAGTTACCTAAAATACGATGTTTTAAATTCAATAAAATAGGGTTTATCCCTATGTTGTAATAGGAAACTTGGGTTTTACCCATGTGGTTATTAATATAAAATATGGTGGTTTTACTCTGATAAAAATTTCCTAACTACGGTCCTGATGAATTTCCGCTGCCAAATTAATAAACAAAATGATACCACCACAAATGATGTTCACAGCCGCCCGTTCCCGGGACAGATAAGGGGGCGGTGGTTGCGACAGAAGGTGGTATCAGAGCCTAGCCACTGATTCAGCCACAGAAATGTTCTGCTGACATCAATATATTATTCAAATTGTTAGGAAATAAATTATGAAAATGCGTGCATATCTGTATTTTATTGTTGTATGTTATTTGACTATTTGTTAGTTTACAGTATGAGTGATCAAGGACCCTCGGACGTGTATCGTCAATTGTCTGATTCACCTAGGAGTGAAGGAACTTCTTCCCAGCCTACCCTCTCTGGGTATTCTATTGATCAGGAAGAAGGGATGTTTGTCTTTAAGGCTCAGTCTGAAGAGCCATTCCCTTAGAAAAAGAAAGGATGGTTCAGTAAGGGAGCATTCGAGTGTAGGAAAAGAATGCAAAAGTTGCAACAGCATAGAGTCCTAGCAGCCGCTAAGCGAGAGTCAGATGCCCATACACAAGATATGCTTAATAGAAGCCTAGCTAATTTTCATATCCTAGCAACAACTGCTGCCGACCCAAATATGGAACAACTAGTAGCCCCACAACCCTTACCTTTGTTCCCCACTCAGCCAATGGAAGTAGAAATGCATGATTTCAACCCTGAAGAAATACCTAGGATACCGCACCTCATCCCTTAGATCCAAATTATGATCCATGGTTTGATAATCATAGGGATTATGTGCCACGCTACCACCTAAACGACGAAACCTTGCCGAACTTAGCATCATATCCTGGTCTGGACCCTCTAGATCCCTATTACAACAACGATGAATATATTAGGGAGATCTTAGAGAATCCGTACCCTCAGGAGAATCCCATGCCCCAGTACCCAGACCCAGTACCAGCACCTGCACTCCCAATGAGTGCAGAAAATGTGCATGAGCTCCGAACTTTCGGAGAAGAAATCTTAGAGAGTAGTGAGAGGATGAGGCAGGTAAGAGAGCGACTCGTCTGGAAGTACGACGAGCGCAATATTGATTACTGGATGAATCCAGACCAGTAATGTGATGGTGGAGTTAGTAATAATAATAATAATAATAATATAATATATAATATGTTTTTATGAAAAAAAATTTATAAATAATAATAATATGTGTAATAATAATATATGTTGTAGTATAGACCACTTTGTGGTTAGCGATGCATAGTAGTATTGTATTGTAATTTTTAATTTCTAGTATTGGTTTGTATTAGAAGCATATTATAATAGAAAAGAGTAAAGTCACAATGCTCGACGCTTTTGGTTAATATGTGTGTTGTGTGGTTGTTACTTAAATTATTAATTATCTTATGATATAAATATGTGGTAAATGTTTAAATTCAGATGGCCGACGAAGTGAATTAGGAAAATCTGAATAACGATAACCAGAGTAACAATAACCCGGGTAACGAAAATCCAAACAACAATAATGGAAACCAAGTGGATAATAGTGCCATCCAACACATAGTGGCACAAGGAATAATCGATGCAATGCCATATATTTTTCAAACGGTTAAGGATGCTAATAATAAAAGTAGACATGATAGTAAGCGACCCTCTGAACCTGAAAACAGCGTAAACAATGGACCCGTACTTCAAGTGCCCATTCCCAAAAGAAGAATAACCGTGTCTTACGGTTATTCTTACAAGGAATTCTGGTCTTGTAAACCAATAGAATTCTCGGGCAATGAAGGGGTCGTTGCAGTTCTACGGTGGATAGAAAAGACTGAGGCAGTCTTAAGAATAAGTAAATGTGCGGAAGAGGATAAAATAATGTTTGCTTCCAATCTGTTTAAGAATTCAGCATTAGAATGGTGGAACACTATCCTCCAGACTAGAGGAAGTGATAGAACTTACAAAATGGAATGGGAAGAATTTAAAAATATGGTAGAAAGGAAATTCTGCCCTCCTAATGAAAAGGAACAGATAGCAAACAAGTTCTTAAACCTTAGAATGACTGGTGTGGATAGTAAGGGGTACACTAAGTTATTCTTTGAATATGCTAGAATAGTGCCAACCCTTGCTTCACCTGAACCAGTATTAATCTCCCGTTACATATGGGGATTAATTGGAGAGATAAGGCATGTAGTCAAGGCAGCTAGACCCCAAACTATAGAAGAAGCTGTAGAACTAGCCAATACCTTGACAGATGAATTGGTCCGTACGCGAAAAGAGGATCAAAGGAGGAACCTAACCCAGAAGCTTACACAAGAATTCCGTTCTGGAAATTCTAACCGTGGAAGAAATGTAGGCTCTACCTCTGCATTCTACTGTAAGAATTGCAAAAGGAAGCATTCAGGAAGATGCTCTATATATTGTAACTTCTGCAAAATATCGGGACACAAGGAGGAAGATTGCAGGAAAAAGATTAGCAACAGGATATGCTACAACTGCGGAGAACAAGGCCACATCAAGCCTAACTGTCCAAAGCTAGCTCTAGCTACGAACACCAAGAATACTAAAAATGCTAGAGCATTTGTTCTAACTGCAGAAGAAGCAAAGATGATCCCGGATGTGATCATTGGTACGTTTTTAGTTAATGATTTTTTTGCTAAAGTATTATTTGACTCTGGTGCGAACCAAAGTTTTATTAATACTTCATTTTGCAAACTTCTAAACCAATCATTAACTAAAATTTCACAAGAATGTCTGGTAGAGATAACAAATGGGAAACTATTAAGATTTTTGAAGACTTGCTGGGAGCAAGAATAGAAATTTTAAATCAGAAATTTATTGTAAACCTTTACCCAATGAATCTGGCAGGATTTGATATTGTGTTAGGAATGGATTGGTTAATAGCCAATAAAGCCAGTATTTTATGTGATCAAAAGTCAATTCAAGTAAATTCACCAAGGGGTGAAAAGATCACAATTAAAGGAAATAAGTTCTCTAAATCCACAAAATTCATCTATGTGATGAAAACAACAAGTTATATAAGGAAATGATCATTAGTGTATTTGATTTCCATAATCACTAACACTAAAGGAAAAGAATTAAAGGATATTCCAGTAGTATCCCGGTTTTCAGATGTATTCCCAGAAGAGTTACTAGGGCAACCTCCAGATAGGGAAGTTGAATTCAGAATCCACCTAATACCAGGGACAACACCAATTGCCAAAGCACCTTACCGTTTGGCACCCGCAGAAATGCAAGAACTAAAGAAACAATTAGATGAATTGTTAAAGAAAGGATTCATACAGCCAAGTTCATCACCCTGGGGAGCACCGATCCTATTCGTTAAAAAAAAGGACGGATTAATGCGTATGTGCATTGACTACCGTGAATTAAACAAGGTCACAATTAAGAATCGATATCCATTACCAAGAATTGATGATTTGTTTGATTAATTGCAAGGAGCACAATTTTTCTCAAAAATCGATTTAAGGTCAGGATATCATCAATTAAAGGTATAGGAAGAGGACATTCCTAAGACCGCTTTCAGAACAAGGTATGGCCATTATGAATTTACTGTCATGCCATTTGGTTTAACCAATGCCCCAGCTGCATTCATGGACATGATGAACCGAATATGTAAGCCATATTTGGATAAATTCATAATTGTCTTTATAGATGATATTCTTATTTACTCTAAGATTAAAGAGGAACATGCAAAGCATTTGCACGCACTTCTAAGTTTATTGAGAAAGGAGAAACTTTATGCTAAATTTTCAAAGTGTGAGTTTTTGATAGAACACGTACAATTTCTTGGACACCTAGTTGATCATGAAGGAATTCATGTAGATCCTACCAAAATCGAGGCGATAACCAATTGGAAAACCCCTGAGTCACCAACCGAGGTTAGAAGTTTCTTAGGATTGGCCGGTTATTATAGAAGATTTATTCGAGCTTTTTCTAGAATAGCCACTCCCTTAACTAAGCTAACCTGTAAATCTGTTAAGTTTAAATGGGAACCAAAACAAGAAGAAGCTTTTAGAACCCTTAAGCAAAATTAACCAACGCACCCATACTAGATTTACCAGAAGGAACTGAAGATTTTGTAATCTATTGTGACGCTTCTAAGTTAGGTTATGGATGTGTGTTAATGCAACGTCAAAAGGTTATAGCTTACGCTTCTAGACAACTTAAGAATCATGAAGAGAATTATTCAACCCATGATTTAGAATTAGGAGCCATAATTTTTGCCCTTAAGATTTGGTGACATTACCTATATGGTAGTAAGTTTACCATTCTCACAGACCATAAGAGTTTAAGATATGTCTTCGGGCAAAAGGAATTGAATATGAGATAAAGAGGCTGGATGGAATTACTTAGTGATTATGATTGTGATATCCAGTATCATGCAAGAAAGGCAAATGTAGTTGCTGATGCTTTAAGCCGAAAGTATCATGAAAAACCAAAAAGAGTACGTTCACTTAAATTAAATCTGCAAGTAGATTTTAATGAACAAATTAGAATGGCATAAGAATCAGTAATCAAGGATGATACTGAGAAATTAAAAGGAACGATTAAGGAATTAGAACAAGGAACAAATGGAATTTGGAGATTCCATAAGAAAAGGATGTGGATACCTAAATTAGGAAACCTACGTCACCGTATATTAGAAGAAGCCCATAAGTCTAAGTATACGATGCATCCTGGAAGTGATAAGATGTATCAGGATTTAAGAAAGAATTTTTGGTGGATAGGAATGAAAAAGGATATAGCAGCATATGTTAAAAAAATGTTTAACCTGATCACAAGTCAAAGCTGAACATCAGAAACCTTCAGGTTTATTGCAACAGTTAGAAATGCCTGTTTGGAAATGGGAATTAATAACAATGGATTTTGTTACTAAATTACCCAAAACAAGAAAAGGTAATGATACAATCTGGGTGATTGTAGACAGACTAACCAAGTCAGCTCATTTCCTACCAATGAAGGAAACTTTCAGTATGGAACAATTAGCTAAAATATATGTAAATGAAGTAGTTTCTTTACATGGAATTCCTCTATCAATTGTTTCTGACAGAGATAGTCGTTTTACCTCTCATTTTTGGACAAGTTTCTAAAAAGCAATGGGAACCAAGTTAAATCTAAGCACATCTTATCATCCTCAAACGGACGGATAAAGCGAAAGGACAATTCAGACCATGGAAGACATGCTTAGAGCTTGTGTAATTGATTTCGGAGGTAATTGGGACGATCACTTACCCTTGATAGAATTTTCTTATAATAATATTTATCATACAAGTATCAATGCTGCACGATTCGAAGCACTTTATGGACGAAAGTGCCGAACACCAGTCTGTTGGGCAGAAATTGGAGAAAAGCAACTATCTGGACCTGAGATAGTACAAGAAACAACAGATAAAATCATTCAAGTCAAGGAACGACTGAAAACAACACGTGATCGACAAAAGAGTTATGCTGATAACAGACGAAAGCCGTTGGAATTTCAAGTAGGAGATAAAGTATTATTAAAAGTCTCTCCTTGGAAAGGAGTGGTAAGATTCATCAAAAGGGGAAAGCTAAGCCCCAAGTATGTTGGACCTTTTGAGATTATTAGAGGAATAGGACCTGCAGCCTATCAGCTACAACTGCCAGAGGAAATGGCAGGAATACATGATGTATTTCATGTATCTAATCTCAAGAAATGCTTAGCTGATGAATCACTGATAGTACCTCTTAAGGATATAGAGATAAATGAACAACTCAAGTTTGTAGAAAGACCTCTACAAATTGAAGACATGAAAGTCAAGAACCTCAAGCACAAGAGATTAGTTCTGGTCAAAGTGAAGTGGGACTCCAAAAGAGGACCAGAATACACATGGGATCTTGAATCAGAAATGCAAAGTAAATATCCACACTTGTTCCAGTAGACCTCAAGGACGAGCTCTAAAATAAGGTGGGGAGGATATAACAACCCTCCTGAAATTTTTCTGACGCCTTAATATATTTTAAAATACCCCTATATGTCTTAAAATACACCCCGTATGTGAAAACCGTGCCCAAAATATGAAATATCATTAAAAATAATTAAAAAAACAAGAAAAGTGAAGTTTACGCGGGGCGCGTAAGCCATCTCCTGAGCTTACGCGGGCCGCGACAGTTCTAGGGTCAGGCGAGCCCGGTGTTGACACGTGTCAGCAACGTGTTGAACCTATACGTATGACTCGGATCACCTACGCCTAGAACCCCCTACGACGCGGGCCGCGTAGGCCTTAGCCTAACTTTACGCGGGCTGCGTGGACATTAGATTTCAGCCCTATATAAGAAGGCATCGGGATTTCGTTTTCCGTCGCTCATTTCTTTTCTTTCTTAACAAATTTCTGAGAAGTAGGCATAATATTCGGGTATTATGTCCCCCTAATTAACGAAGTTCTGCTCCGTTGTAAGTATTATAACCCCAGTTACGTATTAGATACGTTGCCCGATTGATCCAGGGTTCCGTAACAACTGCCGTGGTTCTGCCCGACGTAGTTGTTGGAATACCGTCTCGGGGAGGGTATCGTTAATATAAATAAAAGGTTATTATACTAACATATGAACATTTGTGTAAATTATAGATTAACACCAGGAAACCCTTAGGCGAAGTCTTAAACAGCATTGTGAGTTTATCCGCTTTTTGTAAACCTTTTTGTGAACTGTTTTACAAAACCTTAAATGTTTTACAATATGATTAAGCGGTGATTGAGTCTTTGTAGTTCTTCAATTATTGCCGGTATGTTGGGGTTTTGTATACAAAATGTGGAACACGTTACCATTGGACAACGAGTTAGCCAATGTGTAATATGACCCACCAGTCAGGATTGACAGTACTGAATGAGTAATTGTGTAGAAATAAACAATGTGATCACTCTCAATACTGTGTTAATTGGTAAAATGTTTCTTGACTAAACTGGGATTCACTCACCAGTATTTCCCACTGACAAATGTTTTTAAAACGTGTTTTAGGTAACACAATGTGACAGCCAAATTAGAAGAAAGCCAGCTTGAGAGCACTGACGGCTTGAAAAAATGTGGCTATAAAAGTTACCTAAAATACGATGTTTTAAATTCAATAAAATAGGGTTTATCCCTATGTTGTAATAAGAAACTTGGGTTTTACCCATGTGGTTATTAATATAAAATATGGTGGTTTAACTCTGATAAAAATTTCCTAACTACGGTCCTGATGAATTTCCGCTGCCAAATTAATAAAGAAAATGATACCACCACAAATGATGTTCACAGCCGCCCGTTCCCGGGACAGATAAGGGGGGCGGGGGTTGCGACAGTGTGGAAAGCCAAAACTATTTCGATAGGGGGGGGAGACTTACTTTGATTAATTCTGTGTTGGAAAGTCTCTCTATATATTACTTCTCGTTATACAAGGATCCGATTGGAATAATTAAGATTCTTGAAGCGAAAATGAGAAAATTCTTTTGGGCATGATCAAATGAAAACAATAAAATGAACTGGGTGGCTTGGGAGTGGATCACGTGGCCCAGATCAAAGGAGGCGGGTTGGGTATCAACAGACTTAAAGAGATCAATTTGGCTCTTCTTTTTAAGTGGGGATAGAGGTATAGAGTCGAAAATCAAAATTTATGGAGAAAGGTGGTGGAAGCTTGTCATGGTAAAAACAATCAAAGGAGCTTCTTACCACTTAATGGAAAAATTACGGGATGTTGGAAAAATATTGTGAATTCGATTTCTAAATTGAAAATTAACGGCAAGGGTCTTAATTGTATGATTTTGAGTAAGATCGGGAATGGGGAAGATATTCATTTTTGGTTGGACACTTGGTCGGGTGATACTCCTTTTGTGGACAGATGGCCAGATTTGTTCGGTTTGGAAATGTCTCTATTATGTAGGGAAAGAAGGAATGTGAACCAAAGGAAATAACGGTTTTGTATGGAATTGGTCTAGACAACAAGATTCGGAAGTTGAGCTTAATGATTAGCAGGAATGTCAGGAGGTTATCGGCATGACGTCTTTTTTCTAATAATGAGGATCTATGGAGGTGGAATAGTGCCAATCAGGATGGATTCTTGGTGAAGGCCGTCAAACTGGCTCTAATTGAGGATAGAGGAGTTAGTCATCTCCCTAACTTTGAATGGTGTAAATGGGTGCCAATCAAATGCAATATTATGATGTGGAGAGGTAATCTGGACAGATTAGCTACGAGAGTCAACTTAAGAAGAAGGAATGTGAATGTTACTTCGGTCATGTGCCCATTTTGCGAAGAATTTGAGGAAACGGTGGAGCACCTATTTACTGCTTGTTCGGTGGTGGAGAGGATTTGGTCGGCATTCAACACCTGGTGTAAATTGCCCCAGATATACGCTTTCGATTTCAAAGACATTATGGAGATACACAATTTCACGAATCGAGGTAAGAAAGCTAAGTGTCTGGTTCAAGGATTGGTGATGATTGCTTGTTGGTGTATGTGGAAAGGAAGAAATGAATTAGTTTTCAAGCAGATTAGATGAAGCCCGCAAGATATATTAGGGGAGATAAAATCGAGGGGGTATGGGTGGGTTAGAACTAGAACTCCTTATAAAAGTATTAGTTGGATGGATTTGGTGTAAATATCCGATGTATATGTTGGAACTATTTTCCCTTTGCCCATTTGGGTCGGAGGTGGTGTTTGTTGTTTGGCTTTTTCCTTCTGGGTCGGAGGTTTGTTTTAATGAAGTTTTCTTTTCATAAAAAAGGTAAAGTATTTAAATGAAGTGTATATTGATTCGTTTGAAAGAAAGTATAACAACTAAGACTCTGTTCCCGAGTCTCATTTAATAGGGGGAGGAGAAAGAAAAGAGATGAAAATATGAAAAAACCATGTTCCTAAGATTTTTTAAGGGTAGAAGGGGAGGGGAAATGAGGGAAAATGGAAGAAAATTTGTACGTATATTTATCCTCCCAAATCGAAGAGATTAAGAGAGAAAATCTTATTAATTACTAAATTACCCTCATATCTAATTAAAATGTTTTATGTTTAAAGGGTATAATGGTAAAATTGTTCCTTTCTTTTCTTTTCCTCCTAACTCGGGAACACATAAAATACTTGATTTCTTCTTTTTTTTCCTTTATTTTTCATTAAACTCAGGAACACGAAAAAAATCACATCTTTTCTTTCATTTTCTCTCTTAATTTATTTTCCTTCCCCTGTTAAATGAGACTCGTGAAGAGAGTGTAAATGAGGCTTTGAATTAATGTGATGAGATGGTTCAATAAAATTATAATAAAGATGGAAAAAATGGCACAAGATTCAAAATAAAGCAAGCCCTTGCAGCCGGATGTCTTAGTTTTGGATGCACTTTAATGGGCTTGTAGTTAATGATAAATCCACCTCATCTCGGACGGCACATCTTCGGAAGCAATGGAGTTAGTCTTAAGGAGTTTAGGCTTTAGATGCACAACAAACATTTCAGCTAGTTGAGCTAGAACCTTGCATGGATTTATATGCTATATAGATGCTTTTTGATAAAAAAAAATCGGTTGCCAAAGGAAATAGAATATGGAGCCGGATAGTTAAAAGTGTTCATTACTTACAAGAAGAAAACTTAAACCATCTTCGGGTTTTTTTTAAAGGAGATTCAACTCAGTTTTTGAAGCAAGTTTGGATTGGAAATGAGCCTTTAGCATCTCGGTTACCAAGACTTCATCAAAGATCGATTGGAAAATGGTATATGGAAATGGGATTGAAGCCGTGAATTTCATGGACGGGTGGAAATGAAGCAGTTCAGGGTGCTAACTAATCTTGCACCAAGAAAATCATCGGATTGATGATCTTGATAAATTTAAGTGGGATTTCGAAGGGCAAAAAGAATTTGTGGTTAAACAAGTTAGAAGTTCAACCGTAAAGACTAACTTGACAAACTAAACGGAATAAAAGCCTCCGAAAAAAAAATTAACATCTTTGTCTAGAGGCCTTTTCTTGACAAATTACCAACTTGTGAGAATCTTTTAAATAAAGGGATAGAAGTATCATTTATTAGGCGTCCTTTGTGTTATAGGGAAGTGGAATCAACTCATCATTTATTCAATTTTTGTTAAATTGCAAAGAAGGTTTGGAACTTTGTTATAAAATGGTTACAATTTTCGGGGCCAATTCTGTTGGATATGAAGGAGATCTATACATGGCTTCAACATTGTCATTTAACTAAGAATAAGAAAAAGGTGGTTGGAGTCATAATTTTCATGACATGGTGGGTTATTTTGAAGGCAAGAAATGAGGCAATCTTCAAGACTATTGATCTAAACACGAAGCTTTTTTCATAAAGGAGTAAATTGTCATTTTAGTCCCTGAGTTTTTGTCCAAATTGCCATTTTGGTCCAAATAGTTTTTTTTTCTCCTCTCGGTCCCTGACTTTTCCTTTTTCTTGCCATTTTGATCACATTGCCTAACTTAGTCTAAAAACCAGGTTATAATCAGGATTATTTTTGGCATTAAATTATTATGAGATTTATAAATTATGTTGTAAACTACCCCTGTTTATCACTACTCAACAGCTATGCCAAAAATATCACTGATTATAACCAGATTTTTAGACTGAGTTAGACAATGTGATCAAAATGGCAAGAAAATGGAAAAGTCGGGGACCCAGAGGAGAAAAAAAACTATTTGGACTAAAATAACAATTTGGACCAAACCTTAGGGACTAAAATAGCAATTTACTCTTCATAAAACTTAGGTTATATTGGAGCGAGTGGCTTAAAAATCCACTCATGCACATGTAGTTTCTTGTGTAGTTGTTTGGTTAGCCTTTTCTAACCATCAACATTTTATTTCATATATCTCCTTTTTGTCGTTCAAAAAAATGTTATTTAGATTATGTTCTTAAAACTTTCCAAAAAAGTAGAGAAATAAAAAGAAAGAAAGAAAGAAAAGCTAGTGGAGTTTACATGGATGTATCCCCTTTGTAAATATATGTTTATAATTTATATAATAATCATAGTGATTACCACATGCGCTCTGCAACCAATTCCAAACGTAGATAAAAATAAACAAATCCTGACGGAGCCTTCTACGTACTTGAAAGTCACGGAAAACGAACGTCGTTATATACACGAAACTCAAGTTATTCAAACAAGATTAAAACCAGAATGTATATAAAGATAAACACGACGGCCGCGTATTACAACTTTTCAATTTAAATGTGGATTAAAAAGCATGTCGCAATGGTGAATTTAGATATGAGCGCTAACAATTTAAAAAATGTTTTAAGGTTTTAATAGCAAGTAAGCAACGTTACAAAATTTCACATCGAAACGTAGATAAAAATAACTAAGATGGAGAGATGATTTAAAAAAACGTAACCGTTAAAAATTCAAAATGATAAATTTGTTAACGTTAAGGGGTATAGTATAAATCAGTTAAAGAAAAAGGAAAAAAAATCAACCTAACTAAGCTGCAGGAGATGTAAACAAAAATTAAACTAAAGTGAAATTAAACTAAAGTGTAGGGGAAAATTGAGTTTACTAAACTTGAGGGGTTGTATGAATACAATTTAAAAATTAGGGAAAACAAAAAAAAAGAATAAGAAGAAAAATGAAACTAAGGCACTGTAGCTAAGTCTCAAGAAATGTTATATATAATACTAAACGCTGGAACTGTCTTCGTCACCTTCTATCCCAACTTCAATATGCCTCTCAATGATCCTTCGTTGCTAACAGCCTTGAAAGCCCAGATCCAGATCGGTGGTACGCCACAGGTCAATACCTTTCAGGCCACGTTTCATTACCAGATGGCATATCGTGTCCAAAACCACTCGTTGGACATCATGGTTCCCGGATCGCAGGATAACTCTGGCGATGCTCTACTCATAGACATCGACTCCAACGCCACACCAACCTGCACTTATGTTCCAAAACAGTTATCCAGAGAAGAACTCACAAAGCTTCTACCTGAAAAATGGATAACCAATTACGAACAGATCCACCAAGCACCGGTTCAGACAACAACAACCCCTGACTTTGTCCGCCATCAAGATGGACAAGTTGAGGTTCGATTTGCAAAACAAGATAGAAGAGAAATCTTCTCTACGATATGCATGATGCAACCGGCAGAAGAACCACACTTCCCGTTCGATGTATGCGATTGCCAGGAATGCCTGGATGATGCATATGAACTTGAGTACAAGGAGGAAATCAAAAACAAAAAGAAAAAGGGATCCCAAAATGCCCTGAAGAAAAGATATGAAGCTGGAGATCCAAATGTTGGTCTGCTTGGAGAACCATCAGGAAAGTTTGACTACTATGTCCTGTATGGTGATTCAAAATCGAAACCCAAACAGACACTATCATCCAAACCAAGACATCCACCTACCCAGGTAGATGAGTGCTTTATGCTCGGAACAACACCTCCAGTCCCTTCCTCCTCAGAATACCAAATTGAATTCCCACCCTTAACCTCTTTTGAAGATACCCAACAAAAAACCAAACATAGCTGGAAAATCAAGAACCCAACAACCATCGGTGCATCCGGTGTTCCTGAATCGATAACAGCTGCTGAAGCCACCCTGAATTGGCAAAGTGAAAACGCTGTTGCTCAAAACAAGGCTCTCAACACCATCCTAGCTCAACAAAACCATATCACGAAGGCTCATGAAAATCTAACAAGCAGGGTCCAAGAGCTAAAAGGTATCATCTATGAGATCAAAACCAAAATCCTTGAGCTACATCATGAACTCCTCCAGCTAGTGCATAACTCTCCAGGACCACAAATCCCACAAGGTCTTCAGCAAAAGGAAGCTGAAATGAAATTCCTCAAGGCACAGCTTGCAGACCTCGAGAGACAACACAAACAGCAAAGGGTTTCCACCTATGCTGATGATCCATGGAGATTACCAACAACGCCATTTGTACGAACAGCCTTTGATCCTCAACCGCTACCAGCAACGTCATTCCTACATAACTCTCCATCCTTAAACCTCTGGTCAAAGGAACAAGCAAAGATCAAGGCTAGAAAAGCTTCGCCGACAAGAAGCACATCCTCTGAAAGTACTAACAAAGCAGCATCCTCAAGCAGAGGAAAAGGGCCATCAGGAAGCAAACATCATATGAGTGATAACGTCATGATGATGACCTCCACAAAAACTCCTGATAAATTGCCTACAAAAGAAAATGGCATCTCCACGTTCTTGCAAGCTTTGACTAAAACAAGCAGCAAAGAAAGTGTGCCGATGATAGCTCCGGTGATAGCTCCTCTAACATATGATGACACATCATCAGTCTCTGAGGAAAGCTCCACCTCCCAATTTTATGAAGAGGTACCTCCAACAAATGAATTTGAACATCTCTTCATGAATGAGGACAACACTGAAAGGGTCTATGTCTCTGACATTGACGATGAAGCCTCCCAAACGTCGCCTCAGACAAACGAAAGGGCTCATCCAAACACAGATTCAAAGCAACAGTTCACCTTTGATGATATCCTCCCAGCAAAATGGCGAGACCGAAGCGTTGAAATGCTGACCTGGTGCACAGCAGAGCTCCACTACTACAGTATCGACATGGTCATCAAACGTTTCTTGGCGAGATGCCAAGGACGACTTCGGGATTGGTACATAAGTCTTGGTGAATACAGACAGACAAATATTCTAAACAGCAAAACCCCAGAAGAATTCATAAACACAATCTATTATGAATTCATTGGAAATCCGCTGGATCATACAATCCGAGCCCGAGAAGAATTCTTAAAGATGAAATGTTGTTCTTTTCGTCCAAAAGACCTCGAAAAACATTACAACAGGATGTCTGAGAGATTTTACTGTCTCCAAGGCATTGATGATGTAAATCTCAAGCAAGTGTTCTTGAACTCCTTCCCAGAGTCTCTCGCAAATGAGGCTTACAGAGCCTTAGAAGCCAAAAACATGACGGTTGCTCAAGCTTCCCTTGGTGGTCTTTACCAACTCATCATGAATGCTTTAACAAAGCTATGCAACCAAAAACAGTTCTTGGTTGAGTTTGAAAAAAACGGAAGACGACTCGGGTCTGCCTGCAATGACAAACACTTGAAGATAAAGTGCAAAGACGACTTGTCATGCACTTGTTCAAAGCCTCACAAAAAATCCAGATTTGTCCATTTCAAAAGATCTGGTGATTATTACTCAAAGACGGGCAAACACAACTCTCAGAGAAGGTGGAAGTTCTTAAACAAAAAATCAAAAAGGGGTCGAAATACTACTCGGTGTTATGTCTGTAATAAAGAAGGTCATTTTGCAAAAGACTGCAAAAATAAAAGAAAAACCCAAGCCCTTCTTGAAGCCATCAACAAGGTCGAACCAGCAGATGTTTCTGATATCGAGTCTCTATACTCCTTAGATGATGAGCCAGGGAAAAGAATGATTTGCACTATTTCCTATAGCTCCAATGAAGAATCAGAAACAAGTGAATCATCTGAATCTGAAGAAGAACCACTACGGATCTACATGTTGGAAGAAGGTCCTCAAGATAATTACGGCGACCCCGGCGACCAGTCACTAACCACGGCAATGTTCCAGAAAATCCAAAAGTCACAGTATCAGTATCCTATCCTGGAGGATCACGTGGAAGATTCTATGTCAGATTCTCTGTCTGAACAATTCAAAGAAAAGTGTGCCCTATCACCGAAAAGGAATCTTCCAGCTCAGCCTAAAAAAGTTAAAGAGGTCGCAAAGCAAAAGCAAAAGCAAAAGCCAAGTACTGCCACAGGAATCAGTCAGAAAAGAAAAGATGAAGAGTCAGGCCCACATGATGAAATAACGAGCGGTCATAAAATAAGCTTACTAAGAAAGAAAGGCAAAAAGACAAGAGAAGTCACATGGGTCAAAAAGTGAACAGGAAAACCCTCAGGGCGTGAAAGACGTGAAACCAATCACACGAAGCCAGCAACAAGGAGTAAACAGAAGAAGCTACCCAGAATCCCATCATTACAGGAAATAGCTAATCTTCAAGAATCCTGCACAACAGTTGAGGAAAATAAAGAAAAGATCCTTAAAGATTTCCTGCCAGATGACATTGCCTATTTAAAGACAAGCAAGAATAAGAACTCCCACAAGCCAAACAGTTTCACTCCAAAAGAAGCAGTTATGAACCCAGAGACGGCTACCCTCATCCAAAAGCTTCAAAAGAAGGAAGTCCCTGAAGAAATCATCAATGTGGTCACCAAACATGTCATCACTGATGAATCCCTCCTGAACTACAAAAATCTCCTCACTCTCACCTTCGAGACACAAGGCCCATTAATGGACGGAGATAAATTCTTCCCAGATTATCCCTTCCTTAATGTTTTCAGACTCAAAAACTTATGTAGGTTATCAAACGAAGGTTTAGCCTTCCTATGGTACCTAACTGAGTCTTTCATCATAGCCATGGCCTTTAACTCCAACAAACTGTTAGCCTATCTTTTAGACTACCAGTTAGGCTGCTTATCAGGAGAGAAGGAAAACTTTGCCAAGTTCCTGGAATGGTTCCTCCCAATCCATGTCTTGGACCATCTCATGAGGGACTCCCCCAGAAAACACTGCATGATTCTGTTCCACAAGCCGAGCCATTTCAAAAAGGAAAATTACGATCTAAACCCTGCAGGACCACCAAATTTCATACACTCTTGGTATGATATGAATCCTGCTGGATACTACTACAAGATCAACTACCGGGATGCTTGGATGGAAACCCGCATCAATCTCGCAAAGGCAAACCAGGTGAAAGTCGAAGATCTGCCATCAAAGATACTGAATGGAGAACACCCGTGGAAGCAAGAAGACCCTCAGACGATTGAATGGGAAAACACAGTCATAGAATATTTCAATAATATTCGTGCATTCACACACCCTCCCATGATCGTTCAAACAACTGGCCCCAGAAAGAAAGACAACGAACCGTACAACAAAGATACACTTCCGTTTACTATCGAGATTCGTGACTCAGCAAAACCAAGTTAAACGGGCTATGGATATTATTAAGTGTGCTAATGGTGTGCTTAGGACTAAATAAAGTTTTATCACTCTTAAAGTGATAACGGTGTGCTTAGGAAAAGCTTTAATCACTCTTAAAGTGACGTAAGCGCTTATGTCATGTTTTTCTAGATTTTTCTATGTATTATTAGGTGTGATGTATGAGTGATGTCATGGATGATGTAATCAAGCCTCTCCTTGGTCTATAAAAGGAAGGCTCCCCCTCAGTTGTAAATCATCCTTGGAAAGAAAGAAAAATCTTCTTCTATATTTCTCTCTACCTTCTCTCTACTTTCTCACTCTAAAATTTAGAGTCCAGTAAAGAGTCTTGAGTCGATCTGAGAAGAGTCTTGAGTCCTTCTATGTTCTTCTGAGTCTAGTCCTTCTGAGTCCACACCCTTGAGTCTTTTGTTTTAGTCTTTTATGTTTATCACCCTAGCCTTCCCCAAAGCTTTTACTGGTTTTATATAAATCAGACCCCAACTCCCCCCACTTCTGGTATCAGAGCCATAGCGCTCCTGCCATCCCTTTCTAAGGTATGTTTAGTATGCACTGTTGACTGCAGACTTTGCGCTGATCTCTCAACAACAGAACACTAACCTTACAAGGTCTTGACAGTCTGGTCCGACACTCTGTGTTTCTTATCTTGAGTCCAAAAGAAGCTAGTTAGGTGAGTCGTAAGTCGGAAGGGTCCGCGGTAATTTCCTCAAAGTACGGGCTTGAGGATAAAGACTTAGGTGTTAGAAGTCTAAACCCAGATATGAATCCAGATCAGGGTCTTTCCCGTTCAAATTCCAGTTTTCGTCGGTCGTCTGCGTCAAAGATTGATCAGTTATATGAGATCTCTTATATCTCTGATGAGTCTAAAATCCCTATTACTAGTATGCCTTTAGTTAACCCTTACAGTGTCTTTAAAAAACCCCACAATTCCCTCTCCAAAAAAGTCAAACAACTAGTCAGTCCTGTGTCAAACCCAGTTGTTAAAGAGTTTGTGCAAACTTCCAAGTTTGATTCACACCAACTCCCAGCAACAACCTCTGAACACCTCGTCCCTCTTACTCTTCCCTCAGATCTTCCAAGGATCTGTCTATCCCAAGGATATACCCATATCCACTTCGGTGCCATAAGATTAGCCCTAACCTTCCATGGAAGAAAAGGACTACCTGCGTTCTCTCGTATCGCCCTAGTCGATACTAGATTCGTGGAGTACCAGCATGCCTGCATCGGTACCATCCAAACCACGTTAAACGCTGGAACTGGATTCTTATATAATATAGAAGAAGATTCAAAGCAGCAGTTCACCTTTGATGACATCCTCCCAGCAAAATGGCGAGACCGAAGCATTGAAATGCTGACCTGGTGCACAGTAGAGCCCCAGTACTACAGTATCGACATGGTCATCAAACGTTTCTTGGCAAGATGCCAAGGACGACTTCGGGATTGGTACGTCAGTCTTGGTGAATACAGACAGACAAATATTCTAAACAGCAAAACCCCAGAAGAATTCATAAACACAATCTATTATGAATTCATTGGAAATCCCCTAGATCATACAATCCGAGCCCGAGAAGAATTCTTAAAGATGAAATGTTGTTCTTTTCGACCAAAAGACCTCGAAAAACATTACAACAGAATGTCTGAGAGATTTTACTGTCTCCAAGGCATTGATGATGTAAATCTTAAGCAAGTGTTTCTGAACTCCTTCCCAGAGTCTCTCGCAAATGAGGCTTACAGAGCCTTAGAAGCCAAAAACATGACAGTTGCTCAAGCTTCCCTTGGTGGTCTTTACCAACTGATCATGAATGCTTTAACAAAGCTATGCAACCAAAAACAGTTTTTGGTTGAGTTCAAAAAAAACGGAAGACGACTCGGGTCTGCCTGCAATGACAAACACTTGAAGATAAAGTGCAAAGATAATTCGTCATGCAGCTGTTCAAAGCCTCACAAGAAGTCCAGGATTGTCAATTTCAAAAGATCTGGTGATTATTACTCAAGAACAGGCAAACACAACTCTCAAAGAAGATGGAAGTTCTTGAACAAAAAATCAAAAAGAGGTCGAAACACGAATCGGTGCTATGTCTGTAACAAAGAAGGTCACTTTGCAAAAGATTGCAAAGACAAAAGAAAGACCCAAGCCCTTCTTGAAGCTATCAACAAGGTCGAACCAGCAGATGTTTCTGATATCGAGTCTCTATACTCCTTAGATGATGAGCCAGGGAAAAGAATGATTTGCACTATTTCCTATAGCTCCAGTGAAGAATCAGAAACAAGTGAAACATCATCTGAGTCTGAAGAAGAGCCACTACGGATCTACATGATGGAAGAAGGTCCTCAAGATGATTACGGAGACCCCGGCGACCGGTCACTAACCACGGCAATGTTCCAGAAAATCCAAAAGTCACAGTATCAGTATCCTATACTGGAGGATCACGTGGAAGATTCTATGTCAGATTCTCTGTCTGAACAATTCAAAGAAAAGTGTGCCCTATCACCCCCAAAAGGAATCTTCCAGCTCAGCCTAAAAAAGTAAAAGAGGTCGCAAAGCAAAAGCAAAAGCAAAAGCAAAAGCAAAAGCAAAAGCAAAAGCAAAAGCAAAAGCTGAGTACTGCCAAAGGAATCAGTCAGAAAAGCAAAGACGAAGAGTCAGGCCCACATGAAGAAATAACGAGTGGTCACAAAGAAAGCTTACTAAGGAAGAAAGGCAAAAAGACAAAAGAAGTCACATGGGTCAAAAAGGAAACATGAAAACCCTCAGGGCGTGAAAAACGTGAAACCAATCACACGAAGCCAGCAACAGGGAGTAAACAGAAGAAGCTACCCAGAATCCCATCATTACAGGAAATAGCAAATCTTCAAGAATCCTGCACAACAGCTGAAGAAAATAAAGAAAGGATCCTCAAAGATTTCCTGCCAGATGACATTGCCTATTTAAAGGCAAGCAAGAATAAGAACTCCCACAACCCAAACACTTTCACTCCAAAAGAAGCAGTTATGAACCCAGAGATGGCTACCCTCATCCAAAAGCTTCAAAAGAAAGAAATCCCTGAAGAAATCATCAATGTGGTCACCAAACACACCATCACTAATGAATCCCTCCTGAACTACAAAAATCTCCTCACTCTCACCTTCGAGACACAAGGCCCATTAATGGACGGAGATAAATTCTTCCCAGATTATCCCTTCCTTAATGTTTTCATACTCAAAAACTTGTGTAGGTTATCAAACGAAGGTTTAGCCTTCCTATGGTACCTGACTGAGTCTTTCATCATAGCCATGGCCTTTAACTCCAACAAACTGTTAGCCTATCTTTTAGACTACCAGTTAGGCTGCTTATCAGGAGAAAAGGAAAACTTTGCCAAGTTCCTTGAATGGTTCCTCCCAATCCATGTCTTGGACCATCTCATGAGGGACTCCCCCAGAAAACACTGCATGATTCTGTTCCACAAGCCGAGCCATTTCAAAAAGGAAAATTACGATCTAAACCCTGCAGGACCACCAAATTTCATACACTCTTGGTATGATATGAATCCTGCTGGATACTACTACAAGATCAACTACCGGGATGCTTGGATGGAAACCCGCATCAATCTCGCAAAGGCAAACCAGGTAAAAGTCGAAGATCTGCCACCAAAGATACTGAATGGAGAACACCCGTGGAAGCAAGAAGACCCTCAGACGATTGAATGGGAAAACACAGTCATAGAATATTTCAATAATATTCGTGCATTTACACACCCTCCCATGATCGTTCAACCAACTGGCCCCAGAAAGAAAGACAACGAACCGTACAACAAAGATACACTCCCGTTTACTATCGAGATTCGCGACTCAGCAAAAACAAATTAAACGGGCTATGGATATTATTAAGTGTGCTAATGGTGTGCTTAGGACTAAATAAAGTATTATCACTCTTAAAGTGGTAATGGTGTGCTTAGGATTAAATAAAGCTTTAATCACTCTTAAAGTGACGTAAGCACTTATGTCATGTTTTTCTAGATTTTTCAATGTATTATTAGGTGTGATGTATGAGTGATGTCATGGATGATGTAATCAAGCCTCTCCTTAGTCTATAAAAGGAAGGCTCCCCCTCAGTTGTAAATCATCATTGGAAAGAAATAAAATCTTCTTCTATATTTCTCTCTACCTTCTCTCTACTTTCTCACTCTAAAATTTAGAGTCCAGTAAAGAGTCTTGAGTCGATCTGAGAAGAGTCTTGAGTCCTTCTATGTTCTTCTGAGTCTAGTCCTTCTGAGTCCACACCCTTGAGTCTTTTGTTTTAGTCTTTTATGTTTATCACCCTAGCCTTTCCCAAAGCTTTTACTGGTTTTATATAAATCAGCCCCCAACTCCCCCCACTTCTTTTAGTCTTTTATGTTTATCACCCTAGCCTTCCCCAAAGCTTTTACTGGTTTTATATAAATCAGCCCCCAACTTCCCCCACTTCTGAGTAAAATGTCATTTTCGTCCTTGAGATTTGAACGCGTTTGTGACTTTCGTCTCCAAGGTGCCATTTTCATCAAAAAAAAGTTTACAATCTTGTCATTTTCATCCATACTAGCCAAAATTCAAGGACGAAAGTCACAGTAAATTGCCAAACTCAAGGATGAAAGTGACAATGAAACGCAAACCCTAAAGGACTCAAATGCACAAAAAAATCATTTTTAGTATGGAACATGCAAAAATATTAAACATCGGGGCGATTTTGGCTTTTTACTCATGATTCGTGTATGACACTATTAGTTTGTGAATATGTAAAAATGTCTTTTTTGATTTCACATAATAAGTAATATGCGAGTAAAAGTGGACATGTGACCATAATTTCGCATAAGTCAGCTACTTGCATGAAATTGTTCTCGCATAAGCTTAGCGATATAACACATTAAAAATGATTATTGTCTCTTAACATAGTCCCTCTTTAATGGAGGGCAACAAGAACACGACTCTTGGTCTATCTTTTCTCGCCAACTTTACTCCCGTGTAAACTTTTTAACTTATCATGCATACTCGTATTGTAAACGTGACCGGTTGATACAAAGCTTACATAGCGGGAAAAAAAACATTTTACATAATATAAACCAATCGTCCACACTAGGTCAAATAAACAATCTAAGACTAAGTCATTCCACAAAGGCTTCCAAGCACAAGTTGTCTAAGGTTCAACACAAATCATATTTGCATTTTTATTTGCTTTAGTAGTTAATTTGCATTTAACTCAATTTAATATGTGGCGGTAACAAAAATAAATAAAAAGACTAAAGTGGTGGCAAGCCATGGTCACAACACCAAATCAACAACGCAATGAAAATGCTGAGAAGTGTGTCTAAAGTGGTGGCAAGCCATGGTTCCAACACCGAATCAACAATGCAATGGTGGCATGTGGCGGCCACATCAGCAATGCTTTAAAAAATGACGAACTGGTGCAGGATGGCAAGGAGGCCACGGCGGCAACAGCTCAAGAGTTTGAGGTGATAGAAATCTTTAGCGTAAAATATTGAAAAAACCTAAGAAACCCTAACGGGTCAAGCCCATACGGTAACCTAATCGATCATCCCTATCGAACAACCATATACAACAAAACAAACCAACAATGCAAAAGGAACTGAATGACATGAAAAAACACCTTAAACTGTTCAACCATAAATAAAATAAAATAAAAACATATAAAATTCTTAAAAATAAAAAGAAAAGCATATAAAATCCTTAATCCATAACTAAAAACATATAAGCAAATTCTAATAGATTACTGTAGGAGATTAGCCTGCTCGCAAACATGACGGAAGTACCACAAGTTTGCTGTAAACCACCTGCCTTTATTTTTACTTTTATCGGTATCATACAGCATCCAGGTGTCAGGATTCATAGCCGAGCTACTCTTCAAGTCGCTCACAAAGACTGCGTACTCCCCGATCGTCTTTCCAGTTGACACCCATTCCATTTTGTCAAAATCTATTTTAAAAGTCTCGTACGCATCTTTTGAAATGCGACTCACCACATACAGGTTTTCACCTGAGCTTACAAACTCCGGATGTATGAGATCACACTCAGGGACGTTTTTCATCGTGAGTGGTGTCAAAACAGGCTGTGGTTTCGAGTTAAGTTTCACTTCACATAAACGATTCTCGCTGTTCAGGGAATATATCTTTCCCTTAAAATAATGTATATCCAGTACGGGAAAATTGAACGAAAGATAATCCCACGAGGGTTGTGTACCCGCTAAAGAGAACGATATGACACTCGAGAATCTGTGTGAGATCACAAGCACCCACCCAGACATCGAGGGTGAAAAGACGAGTGTACCCCTGACACTCGTTGGATCATTACTTACGTGAAACGGAAACCCCGGGAAATGAAGTTCGTGCCTCGTGATAGGATTCACGAGAACGAACTCACGGGTTTTCCTACCGAAGAAGATCAGGTAGCCGCAAGTTGATCCTACGGATGTTCTCGCGGTGGAACTTGGAAGAACGGTCGTGAACGTATTTCCGTTTAAGTCCGTTAAGTGACACTCTTTCTTAGCTTTTGTAGAGAACGAGAACGATACCGACATGGGTTGTTTGGAACTCATGAACTTGTTCTTCTCGGAGTGTGCGAGTGACCTCCAAGATTTGCATACGCCGCTGAATGCAACGTAATCAACCACTCGAAGTTGCATCATGATTAAACAGAGCAATTCTGGGTTCAGATTTGGCCATGTTGATGAACCCGTGTCGTCAGATGTCTTGGAACTCTTGCTGCTAGATGCCTCATTGTTCGGGTTTCTAACCATACTCTTGTATTAACCGCTCCTACACTCAAAAAACAAAACTTTATGACTCGAGCTTTTGATGAGTAAACACAAATTCCACATAAGATACAGAAGGTATAGTTTAGGTACAATAATAAAGATCAAATTCAAGTGATGAACCGGGTGTAAACAAACCAAGCCTGAGCTAGAGCTCTACTGGTTTGACTTGAAAGAGTTTGAGCTCGGCTTTTTCAAGCTATGTGCCTATAGCTTGAGATTGGCTCGTGAATAAGTTTTCAAGCTCGAGCCTTCTTGCTTGTTTATTATGTATTAAATGTTTGTTTATTTTATTTTTATCGGTTAGGAGCTGGCTACAAAGTTCAAAACTCCTAAAAGGTGTAAGAAATCTGTGTAGGCATTGTGTTTTAAATTATAGGCATGATGTTTTAGGTTTTTGGGTGGTGGTGGGTGTTTTTTTTTTTTTTTTTTTTTGGTGTAGTGGGTTTTTTTAGAAGCCTTTGTACCCTTCTTACAATTAGAAGCCTTTGTATTTGATCCTAATCCATACATATGGCCATTTGTTTTATGTGAAGTTATGATTGTACTTGATTTGCTTAATTAGTTTATAATATTATGATTGTGATTATAAATCCACCTAAAAATATTGGCAGTGAAAAATATATTTATATGGTCTCCAAACATTCTCCTAGAGCAAGGTTTGAACTTTGAATGCTTTGGGAAAACATCAAAAGTACGAGTTGAGATGGGATTCATATGAATAACAGAAGTTATACCCTCCTAAAAATCTTCCTAATGGACACTTGGCAAAAACCCATACATTTAAAAAAGTCAAAGCCTCTTTGGATTATTTCCAAGCTTGGTTTTAAAAAGCGAAAAGCGCACAAAAGCAACAAGGTCTGGAACCGAGGCGCAAAGCGCCAAGCGCGCAAATTTTCGTACCCGAGGTGCAAATAATCATATAATTATTTATATATTTCCTATAGGTTTCTAGCATCATTTACCCAATATTTAGAGACAAGGTTTATATATGTTTTAATATGGAAATTAAATACATATACAATCCACTTGGGAATAGCCCAGTGGTGTTGGTGAGTTTATACGAGTTTAGGATAGGAGATCTCAGGGATTCAATCCCCATGGAGTGCAAGTTTAGCCATTCAAAAAAAAAAAAAAAAGATGTACAATGAAAGGCATGCAATACAACAACCTGTTGCACATAAATATGGAAAATAAATGAGGCGCGCGCCTCAGGGTCAATTTTTTGCCAAGAAATTGTGCCTATGGTGCGCTTTTTGAAAAAGAAAAAAATGCGAGCCTTATGCTACTAAAAGTGCATGGGCTTGAGCCTTGTTGCACTTTGTGCCTAGGCGTGCTTTTTTAAACCAAGTTGCCAAGTGTCCAACAGTAATATTTTTAGGCGGATATTGCCAAGTGTCCGATTATAGAAATGATAAATCCATCTAAAAGTCTTCCTTCAAACCACCTTGAGGGTGAGTGTTACATTTGTCTATATGTGATTGTAATTAGCTTCCTAAAAACATGTTTTGCAAATCAACATTAAATATAGGACATTTTTTCCTCTTGTTTTGCAAACTAAATTGCAGATTTGCCATATTTAAAGTGCAAATACAGCAAATAAAATCGATTAGATCGCACTGAATCGATTAAGAGCAGAAACTCAGATCAGACAAAGTCAAATTTAGGCAAAATCATCCGATTGGGGAAAAATGATCAGATCTGTACAATTAATTAATTTTGTAACCCCAAATCTCAAAGAAATTAAAGAAAAAAGATTTTAAATAAGAATCTAAGGATAATTACTCAACAATCAAAGAGAAGTCATAAAAAAATATACCTGCAATCGCGAACAAGCAAACACACGTCGTTGAGAGTGGAGTTGTGAATGGAGTAGTTGAGACAGTAGTGACTGGCAACGAGGCGAAGCATAAATATTAGATACTTATAGGGGGAATGAGACGTGACGTGAGGGCCAAAAATTAACGAACATTTACGATCATACCCCTAAACGAGGCGAAGCATAAAAGAATGTTTAGAATACATGTGACTTCACATGTGATAAATGTGGCATGGTATGTGCATGTAATTGCAGTATTAGGATATCTATCAACTCAATTTGTAGATCTAGGGTGGGCATAGTTGTCAATAGTGAATAGTGGCAAATAACGACAAGCTACCTATATGCTACGTAGCCATAACGACGAAATGGATATTTTTACATGTAAATTTTATCAAAATATGCTATTTTTACATGTATATTTTATCTAAATACGCTTCTGTTTTTCAATCGTGTTAGTATATACTAATTAAGTTAGGATTGTTATTTTACTCTAGTCATTGTATAGGGTATTGAATTGTAATATCCTACTCTATATATAGATTATAGAGCCTATCATTGTAATCATAAAGCATTCAATAACAATTATATTTTACGTGTTAATAAATCGTAAAAAAAAAAAAAAACTAATTATAGAAAAGGTCGCTGTTTGTCGCTAAACACCTTATAGTGCCATATGGATGCATCGCTACGTAGCACGCTATAGCAAGCGCTATTGACAACTATGAGGGTGGGGTCACCGAAACTCAGTTAAAATATTTGAAACAATAAAAAGGACATTTTATAACTGTTCGCTACGAGTTTTCATATTTTGTAAACAATACATCATTTTCAAACATTGTAAAGTAATTCTCTTAAAAATAAATGCAATAATCATTCATAAAATCATCACTGATCCGATTGCGCAAATCCGACTTCACAAGTTTCATTAAAATAAACATCTCAACAGTTTTGGTTGCAACCCGTAAAAACGAATGATAGCTTAAATAATTGATAGACCAACAAATACGTGATCGACAAGTCAAGAAACAACTGAAAGGGTCTATGTCTCTGACATTGACGATGAAGCCTCCCAAACGTCGCCTCAGACAAACGAAAGGGCTCATCCAAACACAGATTCAAAGCAACAGTTCACCTTTGATGATATCCTCCCAGCAAAATGGCGAGACCGAAGCGTTGAAATGCTGACCTGGTGCACAGCAGAGCTCCACTACTACAGTATCGACATGGTCATCAAACGTTTCTTGGCGAGATGCCAAGGACGACTTCGGGATTGGTACATAAGTCTTGGTGAATACAGACAGACAAATATTCTAAACAGCAAAACCCCAGAAGAATTCATAAACACAATCTATTATGAATTCATTGGAAATCCGCTGGATCATACAATCCGAGCCCGAGAAGAATTCTTAAAGATGAAATGTTGTTCTTTTCGTCCAAAAGACCTCGAAAAACATTACAACAGGATGTCTGAGAGATTTTACTGTCTCCAAGGCATTGATGATGTAAATCTCAAGCAAGTGTTCTTGAACTCCTTCCCAGAGTCTCTCGCAAATGAGGCTTACAGAGCCTTAGAAGCCAAAAACATGACGGTTGCTCAAGCTTCCCTTGGTGGTCTTTACCAACTCATCATGAATGCTTTAACAAAGCTATGCAACCAAAAACAGTTCTTGGTTGAGTTTGAAAAAAACGGAAGACGACTCGGGTCTGCCTGCAATGACAAACACTTGAAGATAAAGTGCAAAGACGACTTGTCATGCACTTGTTCAAAGCCTCACAAAAAATCCAGATTTGTCCATTTCAAAAGATCTGGTGATTATTACTCAAAGACGGGCAAACACAACTCTCAGAGAAGGTGGAAGTTCTTAAACAAAAAATCAAAAAGGGGTCGAAATACTACTCGGTGTTATGTCTGTAATAAAGAAGGTCATTTTGCAAAAGACTGCAAAAATAAAAGAAAAACCCAAGCCCTTCTTGAAGCCATCAACAAGGTCGAACCAGCAGATGTTTCTGATATCGAGTCTCTATACTCCTTAGATGATGAGCCAGGGAAAAGAATGATTTGCACTATTTCCTATAGCTCCAATGAAGAATCAGAAACAAGTGAATCATCTGAATCTGAAGAAGAACCACTACGGATCTACATGTTGGAAGAAGGTCCTCAAGATAATTACGGCGACCCCGGCGACCAGTCACTAACCACGGCAATGTTCCAGAAAATCCAAAAGTCACAGTATCAGTATCCTATCCTGGAGGATCACGTGGAAGATTCTATGTCAGATTCTCTGTCTGAACAATTCAAAGAAAAGTGTGCCCTATCACCGAAAAGGAATCTTCCAGCTCAGCCTAAAAAAGTTAAAGAGGTCGCAAAGCAAAAGCAAAAGCAAAAGCCAAGTACTGCCACAGGAATCAGTCAGAAAAGAAAAGATGAAGAGTCAGGCCCACATGATGAAATAACGAGCGGTCATAAAATAAGCTTACTAAGAAAGAAAGGCAAAAAGACAAGAGAAGTCACATGGGTCAAAAAGTGAACAGGAAAACCCTCAGGGCGTGAAAGACGTGAAACCAATCACACGAAGCCAGCAACAAGGAGTAAACAGAAGAAGCTACCCAGAATCCCATCATTACAGGAAATAGCTAATCTTCAAGAATCCTGCACAACAGTTGAGGAAAATAAAGAAAAGATCCTTAAAGATTTCCTGCCAGATGACATTGCCTATTTAAAGACAAGCAAGAATAAGAACTCCCACAAGCCAAACAGTTTCACTCCAAAAGAAGCAGTTATGAACCCAGAGACGGCTACCCTCATCCAAAAGCTTCAAAAGAAGGAAGTCCCTGAAGAAATCATCAATGTGGTCACCAAACATGTCATCACTGATGAATCCCTCCTGAACTACAAAAATCTCCTCACTCTCACCTTCGAGACACAAGGCCCATTAATGGACGGAGATAAATTCTTCCCAGATTATCCCTTCCTTAATGTTTTCAGACTCAAAAACTTATGTAGGTTATCAAACGAAGGTTTAGCCTTCCTATGGTACCTAACTGAGTCTTTCATCATAGCCATGGCCTTTAACTCCAACAAACTGTTAGCCTATCTTTTAGACTACCAGTTAGGCTGCTTATCAGGAGAGAAGGAAAACTTTGCCAAGTTCCTGGAATGGTTCCTCCCAATCCATGTCTTGGACCATCTCATGAGGGACTCCCCCAGAAAACACTGCATGATTCTGTTCCACAAGCCGAGCCATTTCAAAAAGGAAAATTACGATCTAAACCCTGCAGGACCACCAAATTTCATACACTCTTGGTATGATATGAATCCTGCTGGATACTACTACAAGATCAACTACCGGGATGCTTGGATGGAAACCCGCATCAATCTCGCAAAGGCAAACCAGGTGAAAGTCGAAGATCTGCCATCAAAGATACTGAATGGAGAACACCCGTGGAAGCAAGAAGACCCTCAGACGATTGAATGGGAAAACACAGTCATAGAATATTTCAATAATATTCGTGCATTCACACACCCTCCCATGATCGTTCAAACAACTGGCCCCAGAAAGAAAGACAACGAACCGTACAACAAAGATACACTTCCGTTTACTATCGAGATTCGTGACTCAGCAAAACCAAGTTAAACGGGCTATGGATATTATTAAGTGTGCTAATGGTGTGCTTAGGACTAAATAAAGTTTTATCACTCTTAAAGTGATAACGGTGTGCTTAGGAAAAGCTTTAATCACTCTTAAAGTGACGTAAGCGCTTATGTCATGTTTTTCTAGATTTTTCTATGTATTATTAGGTGTGATGTATGAGTGATGTCATGGATGATGTAATCAAGCCTCTCCTTGGTCTATAAAAGGAAGGCTCCCCCTCAGTTGTAAATCATCCTTGGAAAGAAAGAAAAATCTTCTTCTATATTTCTCTCTACCTTCTCTCTACTTTCTCACTCTAAAATTTAGAGTCCAGTAAAGAGTCTTGAGTCGATCTGAGAAGAGTCTTGAGTCCTTCTATGTTCTTCTGAGTCTAGTCCTTCTGAGTCCACACCCTTGAGTCTTTTGTTTTAGTCTTTTATGTTTATCACCCTAGCCTTCCCCAAAGCTTTTACTGGTTTTATATAAATCAGACCCCAACTCCCCCCACTTCTGGTATCAGAGCCATAGCGCTCCTGCCATCCCTTTCTAAGGTATGTTTAGTATGCACTGTTGACTGCAGACTTTGCGCTGATCTCTCAACAACAGAACACTAACCTTACAAGGTCTTGACAGTCTGGTCCGACACTCTGTGTTTCTTATCTTGAGTCCAAAAGAAGCTAGTTAGGTGAGTCGTAAGTCGGAAGGGTCCGCGGTAATTTCCTCAAAGTACGGGCTTGAGGATAAAGACTTAGGTGTTAGAAGTCTAAACCCAGATATGAATCCAGATCAGGGTCTTTCCCGTTCAAATTCCAGTTTTCGTCGGTCGTCTGCGTCAAAGATTGATCAGTTATATGAGATCTCTTATATCTCTGATGAGTCTAAAATCCCTATTACTAGTATGCCTTTAGTTAACCCTTACAGTGTCTTTAAAAAACCCCACAATTCCCTCTCCAAAAAAGTCAAACAACTAGTCAGTCCTGTGTCAAACCCAGTTGTTAAAGAGTTTGTGCAAACTTCCAAGTTTGATTCACACCAACTCCCAGCAACAACCTCTGAACACCTCGTCCCTCTTACTCTTCCCTCAGATCTTCCAAGGATCTGTCTATCCCAAGGATATACCCATATCCACTTCGGTGCCATAAGATTAGCCCTAACCTTCCATGGAAGAAAAGGACTACCTGCGTTCTCTCGTATCGCCCTAGTCGATACTAGATTCGTGGAGTACCAGCATGCCTGCATCGGTACCATCCAAACCACGTTAAACGCTGGAACTGGATTCTTATATAATATAGAAGAAGATTCAAAGCAGCAGTTCACCTTTGATGACATCCTCCCAGCAAAATGGCGAGACCGAAGCATTGAAATGCTGACCTGGTGCACAGTAGAGCCCCAGTACTACAGTATCGACATGGTCATCAAACGTTTCTTGGCAAGATGCCAAGGACGACTTCGGGATTGGTACGTCAGTCTTGGTGAATACAGACAGACAAATATTCTAAACAGCAAAACCCCAGAAGAATTCATAAACACAATCTATTATGAATTCATTGGAAATCCCCTAGATCATACAATCCGAGCCCGAGAAGAATTCTTAAAGATGAAATGTTGTTCTTTTCGACCAAAAGACCTCGAAAAACATTACAACAGAATGTCTGAGAGATTTTACTGTCTCCAAGGCATTGATGATGTAAATCTTAAGCAAGTGTTTCTGAACTCCTTCCCAGAGTCTCTCGCAAATGAGGCTTACAGAGCCTTAGAAGCCAAAAACATGACAGTTGCTCAAGCTTCCCTTGGTGGTCTTTACCAACTGATCATGAATGCTTTAACAAAGCTATGCAACCAAAAACAGTTTTTGGTTGAGTTCAAAAAAAACGGAAGACGACTCGGGTCTGCCTGCAATGACAAACACTTGAAGATAAAGTGCAAAGATAATTCGTCATGCAGCTGTTCAAAGCCTCACAAGAAGTCCAGGATTGTCAATTTCAAAAGATCTGGTGATTATTACTCAAGAACAGGCAAACACAACTCTCAAAGAAGATGGAAGTTCTTGAACAAAAAATCAAAAAGAGGTCGAAACACGAATCGGTGCTATGTCTGTAACAAAGAAGGTCACTTTGCAAAAGATTGCAAAGACAAAAGAAAGACCCAAGCCCTTCTTGAAGCTATCAACAAGGTCGAACCAGCAGATGTTTCTGATATCGAGTCTCTATACTCCTTAGATGATGAGCCAGGGAAAAGAATGATTTGCACTATTTCCTATAGCTCCAGTGAAGAATCAGAAACAAGTGAAACATCATCTGAGTCTGAAGAAGAGCCACTACGGATCTACATGATGGAAGAAGGTCCTCAAGATGATTACGGAGACCCCGGCGACCGGTCACTAACCACGGCAATGTTCCAGAAAATCCAAAAGTCACAGTATCAGTATCCTATACTGGAGGATCACGTGGAAGATTCTATGTCAGATTCTCTGTCTGAACAATTCAAAGAAAAGTGTGCCCTATCACCCCCAAAAGGAATCTTCCAGCTCAGCCTAAAAAAGTAAAAGAGGTCGCAAAGCAAAAGCAAAAGCAAAAGCAAAAGCAAAAGCAAAAGCAAAAGCAAAAGCAAAAGCTGAGTACTGCCAAAGGAATCAGTCAGAAAAGCAAAGACGAAGAGTCAGGCCCACATGAAGAAATAACGAGTGGTCACAAAGAAAGCTTACTAAGGAAGAAAGGCAAAAAGACAAAAGAAGTCACATGGGTCAAAAAGGAAACATGAAAACCCTCAGGGCGTGAAAAACGTGAAACCAATCACACGAAGCCAGCAACAGGGAGTAAACAGAAGAAGCTACCCAGAATCCCATCATTACAGGAAATAGCAAATCTTCAAGAATCCTGCACAACAGCTGAAGAAAATAAAGAAAGGATCCTCAAAGATTTCCTGCCAGATGACATTGCCTATTTAAAGGCAAGCAAGAATAAGAACTCCCACAACCCAAACACTTTCACTCCAAAAGAAGCAGTTATGAACCCAGAGATGGCTACCCTCATCCAAAAGCTTCAAAAGAAAGAAATCCCTGAAGAAATCATCAATGTGGTCACCAAACACACCATCACTAATGAATCCCTCCTGAACTACAAAAATCTCCTCACTCTCACCTTCGAGACACAAGGCCCATTAATGGACGGAGATAAATTCTTCCCAGATTATCCCTTCCTTAATGTTTTCATACTCAAAAACTTGTGTAGGTTATCAAACGAAGGTTTAGCCTTCCTATGGTACCTGACTGAGTCTTTCATCATAGCCATGGCCTTTAACTCCAACAAACTGTTAGCCTATCTTTTAGACTACCAGTTAGGCTGCTTATCAGGAGAAAAGGAAAACTTTGCCAAGTTCCTTGAATGGTTCCTCCCAATCCATGTCTTGGACCATCTCATGAGGGACTCCCCCAGAAAACACTGCATGATTCTGTTCCACAAGCCGAGCCATTTCAAAAAGGAAAATTACGATCTAAACCCTGCAGGACCACCAAATTTCATACACTCTTGGTATGATATGAATCCTGCTGGATACTACTACAAGATCAACTACCGGGATGCTTGGATGGAAACCCGCATCAATCTCGCAAAGGCAAACCAGGTAAAAGTCGAAGATCTGCCACCAAAGATACTGAATGGAGAACACCCGTGGAAGCAAGAAGACCCTCAGACGATTGAATGGGAAAACACAGTCATAGAATATTTCAATAATATTCGTGCATTTACACACCCTCCCATGATCGTTCAACCAACTGGCCCCAGAAAGAAAGACAACGAACCGTACAACAAAGATACACTCCCGTTTACTATCGAGATTCGCGACTCAGCAAAAACAAATTAAACGGGCTATGGATATTATTAAGTGTGCTAATGGTGTGCTTAGGACTAAATAAAGTATTATCACTCTTAAAGTGGTAATGGTGTGCTTAGGATTAAATAAAGCTTTAATCACTCTTAAAGTGACGTAAGCACTTATGTCATGTTTTTCTAGATTTTTCAATGTATTATTAGGTGTGATGTATGAGTGATGTCATGGATGATGTAATCAAGCCTCTCCTTAGTCTATAAAAGGAAGGCTCCCCCTCAGTTGTAAATCATCATTGGAAAGAAATAAAATCTTCTTCTATATTTCTCTCTACCTTCTCTCTACTTTCTCACTCTAAAATTTAGAGTCCAGTAAAGAGTCTTGAGTCGATCTGAGAAGAGTCTTGAGTCCTTCTATGTTCTTCTGAGTCTAGTCCTTCTGAGTCCACACCCTTGAGTCTTTTGTTTTAGTCTTTTATGTTTATCACCCTAGCCTTTCCCAAAGCTTTTACTGGTTTTATATAAATCAGCCCCCAACTCCCCCCACTTCTTTTAGTCTTTTATGTTTATCACCCTAGCCTTCCCCAAAGCTTTTACTGGTTTTATATAAATCAGCCCCCAACTTCCCCCACTTCTGAGTAAAATGTCATTTTCGTCCTTGAGATTTGAACGCGTTTGTGACTTTCGTCTCCAAGGTGCCATTTTCATCAAAAAAAAGTTTACAATCTTGTCATTTTCATCCATACTAGCCAAAATTCAAGGACGAAAGTCACAGTAAATTGCCAAACTCAAGGATGAAAGTGACAATGAAACGCAAACCCTAAAGGACTCAAATGCACAAAAAAATCATTTTTAGTATGGAACATGCAAAAATATTAAACATCGGGGCGATTTTGGCTTTTTACTCATGATTCGTGTATGACACTATTAGTTTGTGAATATGTAAAAATGTCTTTTTTGATTTCACATAATAAGTAATATGCGAGTAAAAGTGGACATGTGACCATAATTTCGCATAAGTCAGCTACTTGCATGAAATTGTTCTCGCATAAGCTTAGCGATATAACACATTAAAAATGATTATTGTCTCTTAACATAGTCCCTCTTTAATGGAGGGCAACAAGAACACGACTCTTGGTCTATCTTTTCTCGCCAACTTTACTCCCGTGTAAACTTTTTAACTTATCATGCATACTCGTATTGTAAACGTGACCGGTTGATACAAAGCTTACATAGCGGGAAAAAAAACATTTTACATAATATAAACCAATCGTCCACACTAGGTCAAATAAACAATCTAAGACTAAGTCATTCCACAAAGGCTTCCAAGCACAAGTTGTCTAAGGTTCAACACAAATCATATTTGCATTTTTATTTGCTTTAGTAGTTAATTTGCATTTAACTCAATTTAATATGTGGCGGTAACAAAAATAAATAAAAAGACTAAAGTGGTGGCAAGCCATGGTCACAACACCAAATCAACAACGCAATGAAAATGCTGAGAAGTGTGTCTAAAGTGGTGGCAAGCCATGGTTCCAACACCGAATCAACAATGCAATGGTGGCATGTGGCGGCCACATCAGCAATGCTTTAAAAAATGACGAACTGGTGCAGGATGGCAAGGAGGCCACGGCGGCAACAGCTCAAGAGTTTGAGGTGATAGAAATCTTTAGCGTAAAATATTGAAAAAACCTAAGAAACCCTAACGGGTCAAGCCCATACGGTAACCTAATCGATCATCCCTATCGAACAACCATATACAACAAAACAAACCAACAATGCAAAAGGAACTGAATGACATGAAAAAACACCTTAAACTGTTCAACCATAAATAAAATAAAATAAAAACATATAAAATTCTTAAAAATAAAAAGAAAAGCATATAAAATCCTTAATCCATAACTAAAAACATATAAGCAAATTCTAATAGATTACTGTAGGAGATTAGCCTGCTCGCAAACATGACGGAAGTACCACAAGTTTGCTGTAAACCACCTGCCTTTATTTTTACTTTTATCGGTATCATACAGCATCCAGGTGTCAGGATTCATAGCCGAGCTACTCTTCAAGTCGCTCACAAAGACTGCGTACTCCCCGATCGTCTTTCCAGTTGACACCCATTCCATTTTGTCAAAATCTATTTTAAAAGTCTCGTACGCATCTTTTGAAATGCGACTCACCACATACAGGTTTTCACCTGAGCTTACAAACTCCGGATGTATGAGATCACACTCAGGGACGTTTTTCATCGTGAGTGGTGTCAAAACAGGCTGTGGTTTCGAGTTAAGTTTCACTTCACATAAACGATTCTCGCTGTTCAGGGAATATATCTTTCCCTTAAAATAATGTATATCCAGTACGGGAAAATTGAACGAAAGATAATCCCACGAGGGTTGTGTACCCGCTAAAGAGAACGATATGACACTCGAGAATCTGTGTGAGATCACAAGCACCCACCCAGACATCGAGGGTGAAAAGACGAGTGTACCCCTGACACTCGTTGGATCATTACTTACGTGAAACGGAAACCCCGGGAAATGAAGTTCGTGCCTCGTGATAGGATTCACGAGAACGAACTCACGGGTTTTCCTACCGAAGAAGATCAGGTAGCCGCAAGTTGATCCTACGGATGTTCTCGCGGTGGAACTTGGAAGAACGGTCGTGAACGTATTTCCGTTTAAGTCCGTTAAGTGACACTCTTTCTTAGCTTTTGTAGAGAACGAGAACGATACCGACATGGGTTGTTTGGAACTCATGAACTTGTTCTTCTCGGAGTGTGCGAGTGACCTCCAAGATTTGCATACGCCGCTGAATGCAACGTAATCAACCACTCGAAGTTGCATCATGATTAAACAGAGCAATTCTGGGTTCAGATTTGGCCATGTTGATGAACCCGTGTCGTCAGATGTCTTGGAACTCTTGCTGCTAGATGCCTCATTGTTCGGGTTTCTAACCATACTCTTGTATTAACCGCTCCTACACTCAAAAAACAAAACTTTATGACTCGAGCTTTTGATGAGTAAACACAAATTCCACATAAGATACAGAAGGTATAGTTTAGGTACAATAATAAAGATCAAATTCAAGTGATGAACCGGGTGTAAACAAACCAAGCCTGAGCTAGAGCTCTACTGGTTTGACTTGAAAGAGTTTGAGCTCGGCTTTTTCAAGCTATGTGCCTATAGCTTGAGATTGGCTCGTGAATAAGTTTTCAAGCTCGAGCCTTCTTGCTTGTTTATTATGTATTAAATGTTTGTTTATTTTATTTTTATCGGTTAGGAGCTGGCTACAAAGTTCAAAACTCCTAAAAGGTGTAAGAAATCTGTGTAGGCATTGTGTTTTAAATTATAGGCATGATGTTTTAGGTTTTTGGGTGGTGGTGGGTGTTTTTTTTTTTTTTTTTTTTTGGTGTAGTGGGTTTTTTTAGAAGCCTTTGTACCCTTCTTACAATTAGAAGCCTTTGTATTTGATCCTAATCCATACATATGGCCATTTGTTTTATGTGAAGTTATGATTGTACTTGATTTGCTTAATTAGTTTATAATATTATGATTGTGATTATAAATCCACCTAAAAATATTGGCAGTGAAAAATATATTTATATGGTCTCCAAACATTCTCCTAGAGCAAGGTTTGAACTTTGAATGCTTTGGGAAAACATCAAAAGTACGAGTTGAGATGGGATTCATATGAATAACAGAAGTTATACCCTCCTAAAAATCTTCCTAATGGACACTTGGCAAAAACCCATACATTTAAAAAAGTCAAAGCCTCTTTGGATTATTTCCAAGCTTGGTTTTAAAAAGCGAAAAGCGCACAAAAGCAACAAGGTCTGGAACCGAGGCGCAAAGCGCCAAGCGCGCAAATTTTCGTACCCGAGGTGCAAATAATCATATAATTATTTATATATTTCCTATAGGTTTCTAGCATCATTTACCCAATATTTAGAGACAAGGTTTATATATGTTTTAATATGGAAATTAAATACATATACAATCCACTTGGGAATAGCCCAGTGGTGTTGGTGAGTTTATACGAGTTTAGGATAGGAGATCTCAGGGATTCAATCCCCATGGAGTGCAAGTTTAGCCATTCAAAAAAAAAAAAAAAAGATGTACAATGAAAGGCATGCAATACAACAACCTGTTGCACATAAATATGGAAAATAAATGAGGCGCGCGCCTCAGGGTCAATTTTTTGCCAAGAAATTGTGCCTATGGTGCGCTTTTTGAAAAAGAAAAAAATGCGAGCCTTATGCTACTAAAAGTGCATGGGCTTGAGCCTTGTTGCACTTTGTGCCTAGGCGTGCTTTTTTAAACCAAGTTGCCAAGTGTCCAACAGTAATATTTTTAGGCGGATATTGCCAAGTGTCCGATTATAGAAATGATAAATCCATCTAAAAGTCTTCCTTCAAACCACCTTGAGGGTGAGTGTTACATTTGTCTATATGTGATTGTAATTAGCTTCCTAAAAACATGTTTTGCAAATCAACATTAAATATAGGACATTTTTTCCTCTTGTTTTGCAAACTAAATTGCAGATTTGCCATATTTAAAGTGCAAATACAGCAAATAAAATCGATTAGATCGCACTGAATCGATTAAGAGCAGAAACTCAGATCAGACAAAGTCAAATTTAGGCAAAATCATCCGATTGGGGAAAAATGATCAGATCTGTACAATTAATTAATTTTGTAACCCCAAATCTCAAAGAAATTAAAGAAAAAAGATTTTAAATAAGAATCTAAGGATAATTACTCAACAATCAAAGAGAAGTCATAAAAAAATATACCTGCAATCGCGAACAAGCAAACACACGTCGTTGAGAGTGGAGTTGTGAATGGAGTAGTTGAGACAGTAGTGACTGGCAACGAGGCGAAGCATAAATATTAGATACTTATAGGGGGAATGAGACGTGACGTGAGGGCCAAAAATTAACGAACATTTACGATCATACCCCTAAACGAGGCGAAGCATAAAAGAATGTTTAGAATACATGTGACTTCACATGTGATAAATGTGGCATGGTATGTGCATGTAATTGCAGTATTAGGATATCTATCAACTCAATTTGTAGATCTAGGGTGGGCATAGTTGTCAATAGTGAATAGTGGCAAATAACGACAAGCTACCTATATGCTACGTAGCCATAACGACGAAATGGATATTTTTACATGTAAATTTTATCAAAATATGCTATTTTTACATGTATATTTTATCTAAATACGCTTCTGTTTTTCAATCGTGTTAGTATATACTAATTAAGTTAGGATTGTTATTTTACTCTAGTCATTGTATAGGGTATTGAATTGTAATATCCTACTCTATATATAGATTATAGAGCCTATCATTGTAATCATAAAGCATTCAATAACAATTATATTTTACGTGTTAATAAATCGTAAAAAAAAAAAAAAAACTAATTATAGAAAAGGTCGCTGTTTGTCGCTAAACACCTTATAGTGCCATATGGATGCATCGCTACGTAGCACGCTATAGCAAGCGCTATTGACAACTATGAGGGTGGGGTCACCGAAACTCAGTTAAAATATTTGAAACAATAAAAAGGACATTTTATAACTGTTCGCTACGAGTTTTCATATTTTGTAAACAATACATCATTTTCAAACATTGTAAAGTAATTCTCTTAAAAATAAATGCAATAATCATTCATAAAATCATCACTGATCCGATTGCGCAAATCCGACTTCACAAGTTTCATTAAAATAAACATCTCAACAGTTTTGGTTGCAACCCGTAAAAACGAATGATAGCTTAAATAATTGATAGACCAACAAATACGAGGTAAAAACGAATGATAGCTTAAATAATTGATAGGCCAACAAATACGAAAGACGTTTTTTTTGTTTCCAAAATCAATCTTACAAGATCGAATACTCCAAGTTGTTTTTCATCTTCTTCTCGTTATCAATGTAGTAGTGAAGTTTAAACTCATCTTTTGTCCTTGTAATCAAAATCATATGGATACATCTTGGCCAATTTTACCGACTTTCATATATCAAATTCATGAAAGTTATCACACATGTTCAAATATATGAAACACATACGCAATTCAGATGTTGCTACATGCCTACATTAGAGTGATCGCCAAATTCTTAGATTTGCATAACTAAAATCATGTTAGAATGTCAAACTCATAAATCATAATGATGGCAATAGGTGAAATTAGTCATTAGTCATTTGTCTTCGGTTTTTCTTGTTAGCGTAATTGTCATCTGGATGAACCAATTTGCTTTTGAAAGGCATTTAATTAAAATTGTTACTCATTCTTTTACATATCACTTTGCTATTGAAAGGCAACATAGATGGATTGATCTTGTCTAATTAAGTCTTCACATTTTAAGTGCTCTAATGTGAAAACTATTAATATCACTCACATTAAGCACATATCATAGTTATTAAAAGCCCTCGCTTCATGCGCCTAAGCGCATTTTCCAGGCGAGGCCCACTAATTGCGTTTTTAGTCCCTAGGCGCTCGCTTCAGCTCTCAAGGCGCACTAAATACCGATTTATTCTCTCTCTTATTATTTAATACAAAATTATTGATCTTCTCCACAATATAAGCTTCCACAATGCCGATCAAAGCAACTTTCATCCAGATTTCTGATCCAGTTTAGAACTTTAGAGCTTTCGAGGTTTTGTAATTGCATTTATATCTTCACTATTTTAAGACGTTCGGTGCTAATTAGATGATATTACATGTTGTATAATAGTTTTTGTTTATTTTATTCGAAAAATAGTATTATTCTAATACATAATATATATATTTTTTTTCATCTAAATGTGTTTTTTTTTTCTCAAGGCCTCGTTTTTTTTCTTAGGCCCTCGCTTTTTATGCGCCTTGTCCTAGGCCCCAGGAGAGGCCTATGTGCCTTGAGTACGCCTAGCGCGCTTGATAACTATAGCACAAATCTACATGTTTTATACCGGTTATTAGAACCTGCAGATCACAAATGCATCTTTTTTATTCCCACCTTGTTCATAAATAAGTAACATTATGAGCAAAGTTTTTATATGTTTAAACTATACTCTAACCAGTTTCCGTATTGAAGAAACCAATTGGGACAAAAATGCCTTTGCTTTACCACTAACTATTTTTTTGTGAAAAGTCATGGCCAAGATGCCAAATTTTAGGTTCACGGTCAAAGCAGTCAAAATTTTCAAACCACATAACTAAAATTTCACTATAACTAGAAGCATTTGAGCATGTGCCTTAAAGATATATTGATAGACTGATAGGCTCTATAGTGAATTCTAAGTCTGCAAGAGAGGTGTCTTGTTGATATTTTCACCACCTCTTTTGACCATCAAAGCAACCCTCTAAATAGCACCTCATGATCTATGCAGTTAATGCGGTAAAATATCGGATATCGGTAAAGGACCGATATTAGAAATATAAGTTATCTCAGTGAGATATCGGTAGGATATCGGTAATTTTAATATAATGCAGAATTTATATATATAGCAATTTAACACCAATAATTCAGTGATCTATCGGTTATATCGGTCAAATATCAGTGATATATCGGTTATATCGGTCAAATATCGGTCAATATCGCCGATAATATCGGTACCGATATTTTGACCGATATTTGATACCGATATTTTACTAAGGGACCGATATGACCGATATATAACCGATATCTCACCGATATTAACTGCATAGCTCATGATAAGTTCTAATAATGCAATTCACTTGTTAATTTTTTAATAATAGCTGCTATAGCGCGCTATGTAGCGAGGCGACCTAGCGTCGCTATCTGGGTCATAGCAACCAATAGCGTTAATAGCGTCAGTTAGGGTTTTTTTTTTTTATGTAAATAGCAATTAGATATAAGTATAAAATAGCTGGATTTATAGGTTTTTGTTAAATATATATGTAAAATAGCATATATACCAAGGTATTTTGATATAGTATACATATAAAAAATTTCAAAATTCTTTTTCTAGTGTATCGCTATTTATAAAATAGCGGTCGCTATTCGCTATGTAGCATATAGGTCACTTGTCGCTATTCGTTATTAACAACTATGAGAGGGGTATTCAAGGAATTGATCATTTGATATGAGATAAATCATAAAATTCTCATAATAAATATATAAGAGGCATGGCTGCAACTGTTAAATCATGAATTCAGGGCTAAACAATCAGTCAACCAAACACGATAAGGAAACGTACATTGTAACCGATGGGATGCGGTGAAGGAAGAGAACAGCACGAGCTCTCCATCGACGTAAACCGCACAAATATTTGGCTTCCTGCAAAACAAATCAACGGAAACATTCATATAAACATACTCAAAACACACACAGATAATCACACAAAGTCCAGTAGGTTGGGTACCTTTGACAGTGGTTCACAATGGGTCAACAGGTGGCTTAATTTGAGTAGGTCTGAGGTTGCCAAAAGTAACGGCGGTCAAACAGGTACCAAAAATTATGTAATGGCTTCAAGAACCCTAAATTACAAATACCCAGATCATAAAGCATAAAACTTTATACACAAATATTAATTGGGAATAAGGAAGGACAAGAAATAAGCTTTCGTATTACCTTGTGCGGAAGCCATTGCTTGCGGAAACCCTGTAAATCAAACTACCAAGCAATGTTTTTAGGACCGGATCGGAGGCGACCCGATCGCCTTACGGGTCAAAGGTCGGACCGGTTCGATCGGATTTGAAACCCGGATTACGTTATAATATATATAAATCATATAATATAACTAATCTAATAAATATACGAGGCGTCTAAGGTTCTTGTCTCCGACTAAACACCGAACCTCGTACACTAATCTAATAAATATACGAGGCGTCTAGGGTTCTTGTCTCCGACTAAACACTGAACCTCGTACCAGGTCAAATCAGTCACATCAGACGGGGCGTCTAGGCCTATACGAGGGAGCAATATGACAGACCAAGACGCCTCGTCTAGGCCTAGACGGGGCGTCTTGAGGACTGATTTGACTATGTGTCTGGCACTTGTGTTTTGGTAAACGTGTGAAGCATGGAAGCCTTGGCTTTCCAAACTTATTCCACCACCTCACTTGATGTTTTGTTCATGTTCAACTAAGGCCCTGTTTGGTAGCCTCTTAATCCATTCAGAAGCTGCATATTAATGAAATCATTTGTGGCCCTTATGTCTGAATGAATAAGAGGTAACCTTATGTCTGACTGGATAAGAGGTAAGATCTGAATGGTAAACCATCACATGTCACATTCTTCTACATTATCTTTGTTAAACTCTTAAATGATTTCATTAAGAGGTAGCCTCTTAATGCCATTCAGATGCTACCAAACAGCCCCTAAGTAGTTTTCTAGACCCAAAGTAAGTTAACCCCGTCTTGCTTCCAACATTTGGCATGTTGGGTATGACACGCCCGAGTTGTTTTTATTTGGTTACTTAGTATCTTAGTAGATTAGTTGATATTCTTATCATTCATGGTCAACTAAAGTTCAAAAGCGAAAATAAATGATTCCAAACATAACAAGTGATGCCTTGACGCCATATATGTACATTTACATAAAGACATGAATAAAAGATGATCTACGGGATCATCATAACTTGCGGGATTAAAAGTAGTGTTAAGGTCTACGGGACCAAAAAGACCCTTGGGCCACAAATAGAAAGAAATGAACGGTTAGGGTCTCACCTTAATAAGGTAAAAATATGAAAATATAAAGAAATAGCCTACGAGGCTAAGTGAAAGAACCTGTGGGTCAATAGAATAAGAAGAGGGAACTGGTTATTATTTCCCGTGTAAAACGAGAACGGAAAAGAATAAATTACTGATTGTCAATTTCCTTGATATGAGTAAATTGACATAAGCTAAAGAGAAAAACGTTAAACTAAAATTCAGTTTTAGTAAGAAACAACGTTTTTACAAATATGAATATTATGAGACGAACTCGGAAATGGTTAATATTAAAGGATATAGGTTTTAACACCGATAGGTGTAAAACGATACATTCGAAAGAAATATTTTCGACAATGAAAAGTCGATATAAACTTAAACAAGATGTGATGCGATTACGGTCACTAAAAGTGACATAGAATGTAACCACGTTGTAACGTGAGTTACAAGATATAAAATCAGAAACACCCAAAATGCCAGGATGACAATATGATATACCCGAGTGACGGGGTATAAAGTGACGGCGACAAATCAGTCTAGCGGGTAAAAACCATTCAAAGTCAAAATAGTGTTACGACTTATGCAAAGCGTTTGTCAATATAAAAATTAGCTAGAAGTAAACATGTTGAATAATAAATACGACCGAGTAATCAGATGACAACTCGGTCAAATAAGTGACCAGAATAAGAAGTACAAGCTGAAAGTAATGGCCTCACACGCGAAAGGCGCATACGCCTTAAAACTAAAAACACATTTCCATACTTTTTGGTAAGATTATTATATGAGAGCAATGCTTAAGTAATCACCGAAACTAAGGTTCAGGTGATCTAAACTAAGAAAATACATGAGAAAGGTTTCGGGGACGAAACCTCTTTAAGAGGGGTATACTTGTAACACCCCAAAAACAGGTTTGGTAATCAAACCACGTTAATAGTAATGACGGGTAAAATGCCGTTAGTGGTAAAAATTAACCCGGTAAATATTAGAAAATAAATAAATAAACTTGATGTTAATTGAAAAGAATGATAAATACTTCGAGAAAAACGAAGTATGCAAAAGGCCCGACTTAACGGGACTTAAAAAGATAAAACAGGTTACGACTTCCCGAACCCATTAAGTTAACTAGGAATAATTAACCTAGTTAATTAGAGGGAATGTTAGTAGAAATAAGTAAGTTGTAGCCTACTTAATAACAAACCAAAACATGAGGGGCTAAAGGTGGTTAAATAGGAACGTGTTTTAACTATAATATTTATAAAAAAAATGAAAACACACACATAGGTGTGTGGAGATCGACCAGGAGAGGTGCTCCTATGGAGCTCAAACCCTAAACTCAACAAACCATCAAATTGAAGCTTGAATCAAGACCCAATCCAATGCGTGAATACAAATAAACGATCACCAAGTCAAGGGGATCGAAAGGTATGTTGAATTTTGCTATTTGATGATACTTCAAAATTTTGACTAACATTCAAGAATGAAATTCTGGCATGAATAATAAATGTTGTAGTACAATTGATGTGAGTACAAGTCTAGGAACAAGTCCTAGATGTAAACTCGTTAGTTTAGCACCAAAAATTAGTATTTCGGATGACTAGTTATATAGGTGCTAAGTGGGTTTTATGACTATGTGATGAACACTAGAATTATAGTGTTAAAATGGATGAACATTGGTGTAAGTAATGAAAGTTCTAGTTGTAATTTATAAACACTAGACATAGGGGCATGATATTGACGTGAAAATTTGATTAAAAAGTTAATCTAAAACTTGATAAAGAAGTATACGAATTTCGCCCATAAGGTGCTCGATAAAATGCCTAAGTGAGGTTGGGTACCTACTAGTCCGTAGATAGAACTTGATTATAATAGGTACTCGGATGAATGCCTAATAACATGATGAAACGGGTTTCATTTATAGATGAAAACCCGTAGATTTTGTGTAATGAAAGAATAATATGAAAGAAACGTGTAATTGGCTAATTTGACTAACTACGTGTAATATGGAATAATATGGGTTCTAAATGTGATGTTGATTGAACTTATTTGTGCGTATAATATGATTGAAGGTAGTTGACTATCGAAAGTCAAATTAACCAACGTTGAAGTCGAATCGTAATCTCGAGGTAAAAATCCGTAAGACGGAATAGTCGAATTTAATGATGACTAATCTAACCGTCTTACGAATTATGATGCTAGTTTGACGCTTGACAAGCTAGGTGAAAGCTTGGGAAGGAAGCGGGTCAAACGAATCAAGTATGAAGGAAAGCGTATTTAGGATGCAAGGTACGTAAATCTTACACCATGACTAGTTTTAATAAAGGTTATGAATATGTTAAGCGAATGCTAGAAATACGAGGTTCCGACACGATTGATACAAGTCGGAACAAATATAAATGATAGAAACCATGGTTTATGGTAAATGGGGCGAAACGGTAATTTAGTCATAGAATGACTAAGAATTAATAAATTTTCATTAAGATTACCTTATAGTGTAATTTAATAATGAGAAAAATGGTAAAAATGGAGATTTAGTCAAGTTTCGACTAAAATAGATTGAAGTTTTAAAGGATACCCATGGCAAGGTCGAAATGGGTTAAATATGTATGAAAAGAATTTAAGAGAAAAAGGATCTAGTGGTAAAAATCCGAAATGGGTCGGATGGGTGAATTGGAAATTTAAAACCATGTTTCTATTCTAATTTATGTAAATGTTTGGTTTTATAGCCCAAACGGGTCAAATGGTGATGGTAACATCATTTGACAATATCGACTAATGTGGTTGTCAAGTCGTATGTTAACAGAAGCGAATAGCAATTTGGATAATTACGACGCCATAGAATATTGGTTAATTAACGCGAGGTATAAAACGTGTCTATATGTTGACTCAAGCCAGGTACGCACATATATATAGAGTTATAGTTAAAAATGCAATGTTGGTCGAATTCCTTAGCAAAAGGACCTTGGTCGTAAAAGGAGGAAATAAATTGACGAAAACGCCCTTGATAGGTAAATCGGGCAAACGACCCTTAGAGGTCATTTAGATACTAGTAATATGATTATGTAACTCTTAGACACATGTAAGAGTTGTAGGCATAAACCTTGTGGGTCAAATGCCTAAGAACGAGTCAATCACGTAAAATGGCTATCCTAAGGGTAAAATTTAGGATAGTGGTTTGATGTATTGCAAAATACATCCTTTATTCGTGTATAGTTTGTACAATTTTCCGTTATTTATAGTTTAGTTTTAGTTAGAATTGCGTGCTATTGATTAGATTGTGTTTTTACAGGTATTGGTACATAAAGTTGCTGAAAATGGAGTGGAAACGAGCTACAATGCTGAAACACCAAGTCCCAGAACTATTTGGAAAAAGAGTTAGATTTATTTTGAAGTTTTTGAGAGTTTATGCTGGAAATTTGAGGCAACATTCTGTGAAAAAACAGCCGTGGCGCGACGCGACGGGGTGGTGGTTCGAGATTAAACAAAGAAATACAGATTTTATACATGGTGGAGTCGTACCACACTGAATTTCAATCCCCGTCGCGCGACGCGACGGGGTGGTGGTTCGAGATTTGTTTGTTAGCTGCTAGGGTTTCGTATATAATCCAAGTTAATCATCATTAATCAAGAACTTACGAATCCAAGAAACCCTAGGCGATTTTCAGAGCATATATTACGGTTTTCGGGGTGCTTTGGCTTGCGGGAATCATTCGGTTGAAGCTTGGAGCGTAGGAAAGAAGATTGTTCTGGTCTTATCTCCCGGTTTTCGTTATTTTCTTGTTTCGATACTTTACGATGAATTCTTGTTTTGAAACTTGTGTTTTGATTTTGAATACTATGTTTGTGGCTAAAACCTTCGTTACTACCTAGGTTAGATGATAGTTTAATCAAGTTTGGATCTTTTAACGGTTTCTATTGTTTTGTTATGGATTGATCTTTGAAAGTAAATTATTCTAGAACCTTTAATTTGGTGTGTGTGCGTATTTAATTTTGATTGTTGATTATTTGCTGTTTCACATAAATTTTGGTGGATGTCTTTCACATAATGAATTTGTGTTGATTATTCGTGTCTTTGCGGGTTCGGGTGATCTTTGGGTAAATCGGCCGATAGCCTTAGAAACAGTAATTAAACACACAATTAGAATTGAGTATTTTACTTAACTTGTCGCTGAGAGGCTCGAGTTAGTTATTAGGTCTCAGTGCAATATATAGCTAAGACAGGTTTTGAGAGAAGTCGGTTTTAGTTCCCTAATTGCATCTGTGTCTATTAAACCAAGTTAGAATCTAGGATTGCCTTAGACTGTTGCGCTGAGAGGTAGATAGTTGAATTAGGGCACTTTTAGAGACGTTAGAGGACTGAGAGGAATTCTAACAATCGGTGTTCACAACAGCCTTGTAGGGTTTCCTAGGTTTCTTCCTGAGAAGGGTCGGGAAGTCTTAGCTTGAAATACCTTAGGGTTTAGTACTTTACGATCCCGATTCCATATCACAATAGTACCGTTAGAAGTCCATTCCTAGTTAAACTGGATTCAAGCCTAGGTAGTCGTTAATCTCATCTGAATCAAACCTTAGTTCTTATTCGTGTCTTAGTCTAATTTTCATTTTAATTCCAATTTAGGATTTTAGTCAACCCCCCCCCCCCAAAACACAACAATAGTTAAGTCGCATCAGTAGCAGTCTAAATAAAGTCGTTAACGTAATTTATTAGAGTCCTTGTGGGTTCGACATCCGGACTTGCTTTTCTTTGCTAGAGTCGACCGGTTCACTTGCCCGGTGAGTAGTTTAGTCAAGTTAGAGAGTCTAGGTTATTATTACTTGAGTCTAAATTTAGGTTTATTTTAGTTTATTTATTTGAACTACTTATTGCACATCAAGTTTTTGGCGTCGTTGCCGGGGACTCTTGGCAATTGCGGTAATTACTTTGTTTGGATTTCAACTGATATCTATACGTGCTTTTTGTGTGTTTTTTTAGTGGTAGGAGTCCAAGTAATTTTAGTGTCTTTTTATTTTTAGAGTCTTGTGTTGGAGTCGTCTTACTTGTTTGTTCTCGGTTTTGCAGTTCATGCCCCACACGCGTTCTCAGGGACCAGTGAAGCCGCCGATCGACAAGTCTTCCTTCTCCACACCCAATTTACAGGTTAGAAAATCTTCAACTTCATCTACAGCCCCTCCTGACTCTACACTATAATCTAAACCACCGAACTACGACTTCACCCCGAAGTCATCACCCCACAACACCCCACCACTTTCCCGTCCAAATAGCCCACCACCAGTTCACCAAATGGCAGAAAACCAAACTGTCCACCAACGCTCCACCATGGGTTTTACCGCAAATTCACCCATCACTTTCCCCGAAATCACCAATGACAAGTCCTGGCAAATTCCCTCATACATCATGACCGCCATTAACAACTCTTGCCAGTTTCACGGTCGTGATGATGAGGATGCGCCTGCACATATCAACCGTCTCACCCGTTTGTGTAGCACCTTCGGCATCGAAGGTGTTAATCTTGATGCCCGCTATCTCCAAGTCTTCCCTTTCTCGCTTGCTGGCCGCGCAGCCACATGGCTCGATTCGCAGCCAGCAGGTACTTATACCACTTGGGCTACACTTAGAGATGCTTTCCTTGTTAAGTATTTTCCACCTGCGAAGGCCTCTCTCCTTCGAGATCAGATCCATTCATTCTGACGAACCATATCAATTAGCTTGGGAGAGGTTTCAAACTTTACTCTCGCGTTGTTCCCAACATGGGCTGTCAGATTGGGATTTAGTAGCAAAATTTTACAATGGTCTCACCCCCGAGTGTAAGGCCCGATTCGACACATCTGTAGGAGGCCATCTTATGGGAAAGAAAACTGTGGCTGACTGCAATGATCTCTTTGAGAGCTTCGCTCATGCTGATATAGATCATAGTGCTACCAGCAGGAATTCCAATCCTGTGACTACTTCCTCATCTTCTAGAGGAGTAAACCAAGTCGTTTCTGACTCAAAGGTAGCATCTCAACTTGACTATATCACCAAAGAGTTGCTAGAAATTAAAAAGAAGGTCGATAGGTGCGAAGTTTGTAGAGGTGGACATGACACCGTAGATTGCCCAACACTCACCCTAGAACAGGTAGAGTACATAGCAGGTCAAAATAGGGGTCCAACTAATCCGTTCAACAATAGTAACTCCAATTGGATTGCTAATAATTATCGTTCTTCAGATAACCCCCCGGTTTTCCATCAGGTCAATATCAAAGCAGGGGGCCAGGTTTCTATTCTACTGGGGGTTCGGGTCAAACAGGTCAATTTGCTAGTTCAGGTTCAGGTGGGCAGTTCAGAGGTGAGGGGTCAAACCAAGAGGTTCAACCTAGGAATGAGGGGTCAAATAGTAGTCTATCTAGGATAGAGGACCTTCTTACCCAGCTAGTGGTTAAGGATCAGGCTACCCAACATACTTTAGAAGAACATGCTACATTCCTAAAGAATAACCATTCAAATTTCTTAGACCTTCAAAGGCAAGTTGGGGATATTGCACGTCAGTTGCAAGAACGACCTCCCGGTCAATTTTCGGGAAATACAAAGCCCAACCCATCTGGTACTTTGAAGGCAATTTCGACCCATAGTGGTAGGACCTTAGGAGAGGTAGTGAGACCCGAGAGTGTTGAGATAGAAGATGAGGAGCCCGTAGATGAAGAGATTGAGATGGAGGCTCCCGGTAAAGTGCAACCTAGGTTAATCCCAGCAAGTACCGCACACACCGGGGGACCTTCAAGTGAGAAGAGTATCGGAAAAAGGCCCATACAAGTTGCTCCATCACCCAGTGTTGATATTTCCCGTGCTCCATTCCCTTCCCGTCTTAAAAACCAAACTTATTCCAAGGAGTACGGGAAATTTTTAGAAATCTTTAAGCAACTTAGAATCAACCTTCCTTTCATAGAAGCCCTCCAATCGATGCCTAAATATGCAAAATTTTTAAAGGACCTTCTAAAACGTAAGGATAGGTTAGGAGAGGTTTCTAACATTCCCCTTAGTAGAGGGTGTTCCGCCGTAGTCTTGAACAAGGTCCAGGAAAAATTGACAGATCCGAGCCTTTTTACCATCCCGTGCTTGTTTGGGAGTGATACCGAGTGTAGGGCCCTAGCCGAATTAGGAGCGAGTATAAACTTCATGCCATATTCCATGTATGAGAGGTTAGGTCTAGGAGAGTTATCCCCTACATGTATGTCTCTGTCTCTAGCCGAAAGATCAGTGAAGTATCCACGTGGCATCATTGAAAACCTTCTAGTCAAAGTGGATAAATCCGTCTTTCCCGTAGACTTTGTCGTTCTTGATATGGAAGCCGATGAGAAGGTTCCTATCATTCTAGGACGCCCATTCTTGTGTACTGCCAAGGCTGTCATCGATGTCTTCGACGGTAAAATCACACTCCAAGTCGGTGAGGAGAGAGTCATGTTCGAGATAGCACGCTCCATGGAACACCCTAGTGGTTCCGATGATCTTAGTAGTCCTTGTCATTCGGTCTATTTCATAGAGTCTTTCTTATCATGTGTCGACCATTGCTTTGACTATATTAGTGGAGCCGATTTAGTGGAGGGTAAGTTAGATGAGGTAGTTGAGAAGGTAGAGGAAGTTGTGAGTGAGAGCGAGGAGGTAGAAGAGACCGAGTGGGTCCCCGAAGTACTAGAATTGAGTGAGGTAAAAAGTGAGTTTGAAAGTACACCCTTAGAGAAGCCTGCCCCACTAGATCTTAAGGTTCTCCCATCCCACTTAGAGTACGCTTTCTTAGGTGAGTGGTCCGATTTTCCCGTCATTATTTTGTCTAAGTTAGAGGAAGGAGATAAGGGTAGGTTGTTAGAGGTGTTGAGAGAGAATAGGGAAGCCATTGCATGGCGACTTTCGGATATCAAGGGCATAAGCCCCGCCTATTGTACCCACCGGATACTCATGGAAGATGATTATAAGCCGGTGGTGCAACCTCAACGGCGCCTAAATCCGAACATGCAAGAGGTTATTAAGACGGAAGTGCTCAAATTGTTAGATGCCGGGGTGATATACCCTATTTCCGATTCCCCATGGGTTAGCCCGACCCAAGTCATCCCAAAGAAAGGCGGGATGAAGATGATCATAAACGAAAAGAATGAGTTAATCCCTTCTCGTACCGTTACCGGTTGGCGTGTGTGCATAGACTACAGAAGGTTAAATGACGCCACCTAGAAAGACCATTTTCCCTTGCCATTCATTGACCAAATGTTGGAGCGTCTAGCGGGTCAACAATTCTATTGTTTTCTTGATGGATTTTCGGGTTATTTTCAGATCCCAATCGCCCCGTAGGATCAAGATAAAACGACATTCACATGCCCTTACGGCACTTATGCGTATCGCCGCATGCCTTTCGGGTTATGCAACGCTCCGGCTACTTTCCAAAGATGCATGGTTGCTATATTCCAAGACATGCTTGAGACTTCTATGGAGGTTTTCATGGATGACTTCTCGGTTTATGGCACCACTTTCGATCAATGTCTTTTAAATCTTGATAGGATGCTTAAGAGATGTATAGAGACGAACCTTATGTTGAATTGGGAGAAATGTCACTTTATGGTGACGGAGGGGATAGTCCTAGGTCATAAGGTGTCTAGAGAGGGGATAGAGGTGGATAGGGCCAAGATAGATACCATAAGTAGATTGCCTCCACCTACTAGTGTCAAGTCTGTTCATAGCTTTCTAGGTCATGCGGGTTTTTATAGGCGTTTCATTAAGGATTTTTCTAAGATTACGCGCCCCATGACCCGACTTCTAGAGAAAGATGTACCTTTCGTCTTCGACGAAGAGTGCATCAAGGCTTTTGATTTTTTGAAGGAGAAACTCATTAGTGCCCCTATCCTTGTTTCGCCCGATTGGAGCTTGCCTTTCGAGCTCATGTGCGATGCAAGTGATTATGTCGTAGGTGCGGTTTTAGGTCAAAGAGTCGATAAACATTTTCATCCAATCTACTACACGAGCAAAACTTTGAATGATGCTCAAGAGAACTATACCACCACGGAAAAAGAGCTCTTAGCCGTAGTGTTTGCGTTTGATAAGTTTCGCTCATATCTTGTGCTTTCCAAAACCACCGTGTTCACCGACCATGCCGCTTTGCACTTCCTTTTCCAAAAGAAAGACGCAAAGCCACACCTCATTAGATGGATTCTTTTTCTCTCCGAGTTCGATATCGAAATAAAGGATAAAAAGGGAGCGGAAAACGTGGCCGCCGACCATTTGTCACGCTTAGAGGACCCTAAGAGAGAGGAGGTTCGTGAGGATTCGATAGGAGACACTTTTCCTCATGAAACTATAGACTTTTTTAGTGCCGAGGTAGTAGGTTTGCCATGGTTTTCAGATTTGGCAAATTATTTAGCAACCGGCGATCTTATGAGGGGTATGTCCTACCAACAAAAGAAAAAGCTTCTTAGGGATGCTAGGAAGTACATTTGGGATGACCTGTACCTATTTAGGATAGGTGGTGATAGAGTGCTTAGGAGGTGTGTTTCAAAAGAGGATGGGTTAGACATCCTTAGACATGTGCATGAGGGTTTAACGGGAGGCCATCACGGGCTAAATGTGACGGCACAAAAGGTTTTTGATAGTGGCTTCTATTGGCCAACGGTAGTTAAAGATGTCGTAGAGTTTGTTAGGACATGTGACCGTTGCCAACGTACCAGCAACATCTCATCCAAGGATGAAATGCCCCAAAATCCCATCCAAGTTCTTGAAATCTTTGACGTTTGGGGTATTGATTTTCATGGGACCTTTCCCTTCATCGAGTGGGAATAGGTACATCCTCGTGGCCATTGACTATGTCTCAAAGTGGGTGGAAGCTCAAGCTTTGCCTACTAATGATGCCCGAGTGGTGGTGAGATTTCTTAAGAAATTATTCACGCGTTTCGGAGTTCCTAAAGCTATCATAAGTGACCGTGGTACACACTTTTGCAATTCCGCCATGGAGAAGGCACTTGCGCGCTACAGTGTCACTCACCGTCCTTGTACCACATACCACCCACAAACTAGTGGCCAAGTAGAGAATGTAAACCGAGGGGTGAAGAGAATCTTAGAAAAAATGGTAGGAAAAAGTACAAAGGATTGGTCGGAAAAGCTCGACGACGCTTTATGGGCATTCCGCACCGCCTATAAAACACCGTTAGGAACCACGCCCTTCATGATTGTGTATGGCAAAGCATGCCATCTTCCGGTGGAGTTAGAACATAGAGCTTTGTGGGCATTGAAAATCGTTAACCTCGACCTTACCGAAGCCGCAAGAAGGAGGTTCTTCCAAATCCATGAATTGGAAGCTTTAAGGGATGCCGCCTATGAACGATCTTGGAGTATCAAGGAAAAGACGAAGGCGTTGCATGATAGGAGGTTGCGAGGGTTGAAGGAGTTTAAGGTAGGTGATAGAGTGCTCTTATTCAAATCAAGATTGAAATTGATAGCGGGGAAGTTGAAATCAAGATGGACCGGACCGTGCGTGGTAAAGGAGGTGTTTCCATACGGTACCGTAGAGTTATATGACGAAGTGGATAAAGGTGTTTGGAAGGTGAATGGTCATCGATTGAAACATTACTTGGGAGGTCCCATTGATACTACCGAGGAGGAAGAAATTCCTCTAGAGGACCCACCCACCTTCACCGAACAGTGAGTTGCGAAGAGCTTCGTTTGTAGAGTATGTACCGTTTGTAAATTTCTTTATTTTTTGTATTTCTCGTAGTTTTCGTGTTTGTGTTTTGTGTGTTTGAGAAATTTTGCAGGAAACGTACCCTTGAAGAGCCGGATTTGCGAAGAAAACGTCATCCCAGGTAAGTCCTATACTTAGAAAAAATTTGGGATGGTTTGGGGAAGGTTTGGAAAAACTTAGAATTTTTTCTAAGTCCTAAAGCTGAAAAATTTACGAAACATTCTGTTAAAAAAGGTCCTTGGCGTCGCGCCACCACGAAACACCATATCCGTGGCGCAGCGCCACCACTCAGGTCAGCAAAAAACCAATTTGAACCCTTCCAAACACATTTGAACCCCTAATTCCTGAACCCTCTACTTGAACCAAGCCGTGGCGTCGCACCACGGCTGACTACCTTCCTGTTGGCGCAGCGCGACCATATAAAAGGTCGGATCAAAACCCTTCTCCTAATTCCAAACACATTTGAACCCCTAATTCCTGAACCCTCTACTTGAACCAAGCCGTGGCGTCGCACCACGGCTGACTACCTTCCTGTTGGCGCAGCGCGACCATATAAAAGGTCGGATCAAAACCCTTCTCCTACGTATTTCCCCCAAATTCAAAAAAAAAACCCTCATCACTCGCCCCCTATCGCCGAACCACCTTACACCCACCATATCTACACCATCCAACCACCATTTTTCATACCAAGACCACCCTCGTGCTCGGTTTTTGATACCGAACAAAACCCCTAAAACATTTTCACCATCACTCCGTTGTAACACCTTCGAATTGGGACAACCTTTTCATGATGAAGTTTAAGTTTTTTTTCCAAAATCGATGATTCAGGTACGTTTCTCTTCATTACTCTCTTATATTCGCTGACTAGAGTCCTGTTTGAATATTTTTGTGAGTCATTTGTGTCGAGTCATTTATTTGGGTTGAGTCTTGGTTCGTATCGGTCATGTTTTAGGTTGCTTAGAGTTCAAGTTCTGTTCGAGTTAACCTTCCGTAGTGTTTGCGTTTGATAAGTTTCGCTCATATCTTGTGCTTTCCAAAACCACCGTGTTCACCGACCATGCCGCTTTGCACTTCCTTTTCCAAAAGAAAGACGCAAAGCCACACCTCATTAGATGGATTCTTTTTCTCTCCGAGTTCGATATCGAAATAAAGGATAAAAAGGGAGCGGAAAACGTGGCCGCCGACCATTTGTCACGCTTAGAGGACCCTAAGAGAGAGGAGGTTCGTGAGGATTCGATAGGAGACACTTTTCCTCATGAAACTATAGACTTTTTTAGTGCCGAGGTAGTAGGTTTGCCATGGTTTTCAGATTTGGCAAATTATTTAGCAACCGGCGATCTTATGAGGGGTATGTCCTACCAACAAAAGAAAAAGCTTCTTAGGGATGCTAGGAAGTACATTTGGGATGACTTGTACCTATTTAGGATAGGTGGCGATAGAGTGCTTAGGAGGTGTGTTTCAAAAGAGGATGGGTTAGACATCCTTAGACATGTGCATGAGGGTTTAACGGGAGGCCATCACGGGCTAAATGTGACGGCACAAAAGGTTTTTGATAGTGGCTTCTATTGGCCAACGGTAGTTAAATATGTCGTAGAGTTTGTTAGGACATGTGACCGTTGCCAACGTACCAGCAACATCTCATCCAAGGATGAAATGCCCCAAAATCCCATCCAAGTTCTTGAAATCTTTGACGTTTGGGGTATTGATTTCATGGGACCTTTCCCTTCATCGAGTGGGAATAGGTACATCCTCGTGGCCATTGACTATGTCTCAAAGTGGGTGGAAGCTCAAGCTTTGCCTACTAATGATGCCCGAGTGGTGGTGAGATTTCTTAAGAAATTATTCACGCGTTTCGGAGTTCCTAAAGCTATCATAAGTGACCGTGGTACACACTTTTGCAATTCCGCCATGGAGAAGGCACTTGCGCGCTACAGTGTCACTCACCGTCCTTGTACCACATACCACCCACAAACTAGTGGCCAAGTAGAGAATGTAAACCGAGGGGTGAAGAGAATCTTAGAAAAAATGGTAGGAAAAAGTAGAAAGGATTGGTCGGAAAAGCTCGACGACGCTTTATGGGCATTCCGCACCGCCTATAAAACACCGTTAGGAACCACGCCCTTCATGATTGTGTATGGCAAAGCATGCCATCTTCCGGTGGAGTTAGAACATAGAGCTTTGTGGGCATTGAAAATCGTTAACCTCGACCTTACCGAAGCCGCAAGAAGGAGGTTCTTCCAAATCCATGAATTGGAAGCTTTAAGGGATGCCGCCTTTGAACGATCTTGGAGTATCAAGGAAAATACGAAGGCGTTGCATGATAGGAGGTTGCGAGGGTTGAAGGAGTTTAAGGTAGGTGATAGAGTGCTCTTATTCAATTCAAGATTGAAATTGATAGCGGGGAAGTTGAAATCAAGATGGACCGGACCGTGCGTGGTAAAGGAGGTGTTTCCATACGGTACCGTAGAGTTATATGACGAAGTGGATAAAGGTGTTTGGAAGGTGAATGGTCATCGATTGAAACATTACTTGGGAGGTCCCATTGATACTACCGAGGAGGAAGAAATTCCTCTAGAGGACCCACCCACCTTCACCGAACAGTGAGTTGCGAAGAGCTTCGTTTGTAGAGTATGTACCGTTTGTAAATTTCTTTATTTTTTGTATTTCTCGTAGTTTTCGTGTTTGTGTTTTGTGTGTTTGAGAAATTTTGCAGGAAACGTACCCTTGAAGAGCTGGATTTGCGAAGAAAACGTCATCCCAGGTAAGTCCTATACTTATAAAAAATTTGGGATGGTTTGGGGAAGGTTTGGAAAAACTTAGAATTTTTTCTAAGTCCTAAAGCTAAAAAAATTACGAAACATTCTGTTAAAAAAGGTCCTTGGCGTCGCGCCACCACGAAACACCATATCCGTGGCGCAGCGCCACCACTCAGGTCAGCAAAAAACCAATTTGAACCCTTCCAAACACATTTGAACCCCTAATTCCTGAACCCTCTACTTGAACCAAGCCGTGGCGTCGCACCACGGCTGACTACCTTCCTGTTGGCGCAGCGCGACCATATAAAAGGTCGGATCAAAACCCTTCTCCTACGTATTTCCCCCAAATTCAAAAAAAAAAAAACCCTCATCACTCGCCCCCTATCGCCGAACCACCTTACACCCACCATATCTACACCATCCAACCACCATTTTTCATACCAAGACCACCCTCGTGCTCGGTTTTTGATACCGAACAAAACCCCAAAAACATTTTCACCATCACTCCGTTGTAACACCTTCGAATTGGGACAACCTTTTCACGATGAAGTTTAAGTTTTTTTTTCCAAAATCGATGATTCAGGTACGTTTCTCTTCATTACTCTCTTATATTCGCTGACTAGAGTCCTGTTTGAATATTTTTGTGAGTCATTTGTGTCGAGTCAGTTATTTGGGTTGAGTCTTGGTTCGTATCGGTCATGTTTTAGGTTGCTTAGAGTTCAAGTTCTGTTCGAGTTAAGGTCTAGTCCATCTTCGTAGTGGTGTTGGTCAGTTCAGTAGTGTCGAGTCCATGGTCAGTCCTAGTCGGGTTAAGTCATTGTTTTAAGGTATGATAGGACAGGTTTGTTTAGTCGGCTATGTATGTAGTCCGAGTCAGTTTAGTGTCGAACCGATTCCGTTCGCGTGTACTTTACTTAGTTTTGTTGGCATATACCATGGTTGCGGAATGGGATTGGTTTGGGAGTTTTATTATTTGCGGGTTGCGGATGGCTCGGGTTGGTTTATGATTGCTATGTTTGTCATATTTTAGGCTAGGGATTGAAAAATTTGAGTGTGGGGATTCATTGGTTTACACTCAAATTTGGTATGGGTTTGTGGGTTAGTTTTGAGGTGGTTATGTTTGTCGGGTTGGTGTTGAATCTTGTTTTGCTTGATGCTTGAATGGTTGGGTATAAGACATTGACACTTGAAGTTCCGATATTGCGCATTAAAACTGAATTTTTGCGTTCGAAAGAAACCTCCTTTAACTAGGCGGAATTTTTCGACGCTAAGATTGTTTTAAAACATCTAGAAAAGCAAATGATTTTTAAGCGCGGACTGGACTTCAATGTCATTGTTAGGCACTTGTTTTTAATTGTGGACAATTAAAAGTGCCGAGGGGGTAGTGTACATTGAGTCTAGTTTAGTGTCTTTGAGTCGTCTTAGTGTCGTTTTAGCCTAGTTTCAGTCGTAGTTAGTTGTGTCTGAGTTTAATTATCACTTAGCATTTGTAAATGGTAACTCGTTTGTGTTAGAAATAGCCGCGAATGGAATGCTATACGGCTATTCTTTCTTTTTTTATAAAAAAATTATAAAAATCCAAAAAAAAATATAAAAAAAATTTCAAAAATTCAAAAAAATTATAAAAGTTAAAAATACCAAAAATAGTTTGTTATGACTGACTGTCTGCCTGTTTTATCTTGATTATATCTGTTTTGCAGGCATGGCTAGTAGTTCTCGCCGAGGTAGGGCAAGAAAGACACGAGCGGGTCAGTCGGCACCGCAACAGGATCCGCCTCAGCAGGACCCGATCCCGCATGAGACACCAATCATCCAGATAGTTGCCGATGATCCAAAACTGAGAAAAATCGAATATCAAGCGACTTATAACTTTATCCCAGATATGAAAATGCGTGTAGCCAATCATCCGATATTGAAGTTTGAGCCAAATACATCAGAATGGAACAAGTACGATAAACTAAAAAATACTGAACTACTTCAGCATAGGGTGATTGACTGGTTGTGGTTGAGTGAAATAGGCTCGAAGCAGGAGGTGATTGATCTTTTGGGTCAAAGGTTGATGGGTGCGTTGGAGTGTATAGAGCCTCAGTATGAGGAGTTGGTGCTAGAGTTTCATAGCACTTGGGCACATAAGGAGGGAAAGTTCGAGCAGGGCACAACTGTGTCATTCAGTTTAGGTAGGCAGGTGTATGAGATGAATATGGCAAGGTTTGCCATAGTTTCGGGGTTGTATACGGAGGAGGAAATGAAGAGGCCGGAGTTTGTTATTTACTTGCGGGGTGCTTATTCTAAGCCTAGGGATCTGGGGGTTGGTGCGACTAAGTTGCGAGAGTTCTGGAGTACGATTTCTGACCACCCGTTCACGACTACGAACCTGATCACTTCGGTTCGTAATCCGGTTTATAGGTATGTGCTGAAGATCTTATCTACTACACTAGTGGGTCGGAAGTCGGGGAGAACAAAGCGAATTGGATAGAGTTATTTATCTTGATGTGTAGAGTGCAGAACAGGGAGATGAATCTGGCTACGGTCTTAGCAGATTCTTTTAGTAGGAGTCGTCGAGGAGGTCCTCGTGCTAGTTTGGATATGGGCCTTTATATTACTAGGATTGCAAGGAATTTGGGGGTGTTTGACAAATATCTCCCCGAATTTCTAAACGAGGGGCCCAAGATGGTGACTTTTGGGTTGAAGGAGTTACAGCAAGCGGGAATAGTGTCATGGACGGAGCCCTACGGCTGGGAGCCGATCAGGGAGGGTCCACAGGTGCAGCAGCCACAGGGACATCCAGCTGAGGATGTGATGCTTCAGGTTGATCCTCCACATAGGCAGCAGCCACCACAGCGACACGAGCTGCCAGCACACCAGTACCCTCGCAGACAGCCACCACCTACAACTCTTACTTTAGAGTCGTCTCTCTGTGTATGTGGAGCAGAGGTTCGACATGCTGGAGCACCTTATTTTGACAGGTCAGGATAGGCAGGAGGATGCCCTCTGATACATCATGAGCAGGCACAGCATGGGGATTCCAGATTTCTTCCAGCCGAGGCAGCAGGGTAGCTCGGCTGGTACTACTGAGAGGTTTGATCCGATTCCCCCGATTCGTGTATTTGGAGAGGGCAGTTCAGGTGCAGGTGGTCGAGAGGAGAGCAGTCATGAGTCTGATAGCGAGCATGACATGGATTAGTGTGGGGATAGCATGAGGATGCAGGAGCAGCAGTTGACTACTATATCTTTTGTTTGATTATTTTTCTTTTATGCTGTTTTTGATCCTCGTATTTTTGGTATGTACTGATATTTATACACGTTAAACAGGTTGGTCAGGGAGGTTGGGTTGGTTAATGTTGGAACTGATGTTCTTTTGACGTTATATATATTATGATATGTTTTGGTTGTTTGTGTTGATGATTGATAGGTTGATTGTGTTAGTCGCTTTCGTTCGCGTGTCCGAGGTTAGAGTTGTTTGCTGAGCGCGTTTCGAATTGGAGGGCTTATGTGGAAATGACTGGCACTTTGACAGTCTCACATATCAGCTAAGTCGTTTCCATTTTTGTTGTTGTATTTTATTTATTTATTTATTTCGTTCGTTATTTATTTCTTTAGTTCGTCTTTAGTTATCGTTTTTAGGGTTGAGGTATATTGAGTCGTATTTCCATTCTTGCATTAGGGACAATGCAATCTTTAAGTGTGGGGATGGGATACATGTAAATAATCGAGTCTTATATTGAAAAATACAAAAAAATTATAAAATTTGAAAAATCCAAAAAAATTAAAAAATTAGAAAAATGTTCTTTGAAATAAGAAGTTTGCATATTTAAAACGGAAAATGATAGAAAAGATGGATTTTTTCTTAGGGTCGAATAATAATAATATGAGACTAAAATAAATCGAGCTTGCGTCTAGTTAGGGATATGTGGATAGGCCCGGGTTTGGTTTTAAGTCCCTTTGAGCTAATATACCTTAATTGTCGGTCTGCTAGTGGTTTTCGCCTGGGAGATATGGGAAATTAAAACTGCCGATAATAGTATAAGGGGCACCGTTATAAGTTAAAACTGTTAGAGTTTGTGATCATGCGAAAAAATAGAAAAAAAAATAAAAAGTGAGCTAGAACTAAATGAAAGTAGCGCATTCCTATGTAGTCTGAGTTGGGGATAGTGACTTTACAACCGGATTACCGCCAGGGTGTGTGAAATCGACCGTGCAAAGAAAAGTAAAAACTACCTAAGCTTAAGTAGTCTGGGTTGGGGATAGCGACTCTACAGCCGGATTGCCTCTTGGTTAGGGAAAGCATCGTCTACTGATGTGTGCAAAATGCAACATATAAATTTCATCAATTGTGGCATAAAACTAACCCTTTTTTAGTACTAATGTTGGAAAAAGTGTGCTTTTGTCTTCCTTTTGTATTTTCAGGATTAAATGAGCTCAAATTAACAAAAGAAGCAAAAAGACATCAAAATCTAACATAAATACAAGAAAAGGAACCAGACGTGACATGCCCGACCCCACGACAGCATCTTCCCAAGCAAAACAAGATAACAGAACACTGAACACGCCCCGTGCTCAGCCAGCACGGGGGCGTGCCCAAGTGTCAGCAGAAAAGACAAAGTGGTAGAAGCTTCTATTGCCCACCACGGGGCCGTGCTCAGCGGACACGGGGCCGTGGTCAACTATAAGATTCGCACAATCTAGGCAAATCTTCATAGTACAAAGATTCTTCTGCACACGGGGTCGTGCTCAGCGGACACAGGGGCGTGGTCAACTAATAAGACAAAGCTACATTAAATGAAGAAAGAGAAGGATGTGGACACGGGGCCGTGCCCACTGGACACGGGGCCGTGCCCGAGCTTCTGTTCAGCCTATAAATAGGAGTGCTTGGCTCAAGCTCAAACCATCCCTTGGCACACCACCACTCTCACACTTCACCCACCACCACCATAACACCATCATCCACCACCATCATCCATTGTCCATCGTAGAGTGTGTGAGTCATCTCGGGATCCAAGATTGATCGTAAGAGTTCTTGACAATCAAGGCCATGTTTTCCTAAGTCTCTTACATCACTTGGTGAAGACAAAGTATCTAGTTTAATACTTTTTATTTTTAATCTTTTCGCACTTTTTACTTGGTTTTGTATTAATGACTTTAATAACTAGTTTCTTATGTTGAAGGTGATCTTTCCTTATCGTTTGTCCGTGGTGTCTTGACATTATTTTACTGTCTATATAAAATAAAAGATTTTCACCATTCATATCTCCACGGTCTATATGGAGGTATGTTGGCTACCTGGTCGGGGGTTAAGGGAACGGTTTGGTAAAGGTCTTGCCATTGTTCAGCGTTTAGAGGTCCTGCAATGGACCTGGGTCAAATTTATTAGGACCTCCTTTAATACTTAACGGTATTGGATGGCGGGGGTCCAAACTCTTTGATCCCCTCATAAGTTAACTACTATTAATACTATAACCCGGCTATTTAGGACTGTATCCCTGCTGACTCAGACTACTTAGTCGAGGGTAACGTCACCTCCAAAAGAGGGGCCTACCATAATTTGCATTAATAACTTAATTAATTATCTTTCAATAATCCACCCTTTTAGGATTGTATCCTTGCTGACTCAAACTACTGGGTGAGGGTAACGTCACCTTCAAAAGAGGGGCCTACTACAATAACTAAGATAATCTCTTAAATAGTGCAAAAGTGCGGAAATAATCAAAGGTTACACTAGATACGAGTCGGAACCAAGTGATTCATCTTGTCTATCTGTTTTTTCTTTTATTTTTATTTTCAGCATTTTTAGTTAGTTTTTATTTTTCTTAGCTTAAAACATTTTTCTAAACTTTTTGATTTGATTAGACGTTGAGGATAAACCGGTACTAAAAGCTCTTGTGTCCTTGGACGACCTCGGTATCTTACCAACACTATACTACGCTCACGATGGGTGCACTTGCCCATATGAGTGTCTAGTGTTAGTGAATATCATGTTTTATAAATTTAAAACTTGACTAAAAAGTGTTAAAGGGGCTTAAAATATACACCTAATATATATAACACTTGACACCCACCAAGTTTTTGGCGCCGTAGCCGGGGACACAAGGATTTTAAGAAAGTTAGGAATCAACGGCCTAATCTTTTTTCTTATTTTTCATTTTTTTAGGATTTTTTTATTTTTCAGCTTCTGCAGAACTCAGCACGGGTCGTGCCCGCTGAGCACGCCCCGTGCCCAATCTTTGGAACTGGCAATCCTGTTTTAAGTCAGACAGCAACTGAACACGGGGCCGTGCCCACTCAACACGCCCCCGTGCCCAAGTTTCAGTTACTGAAAACAGAACCGTAAGATCCCGACGGTTGGTAATTTCTGACACAAACATGAGTGATACTGATGCTTTTTACTTTCGGCACTCTTATGGTACAATGTGGTGTCAATTATGTGGTGGTAACCATAAGGAATTAGAATGTTATTTTCTAAATTATAAACCCCACTATATAGACCCATCATTTCCTAGTATCCTTAAGAGGGGCGAAAGTAAAAATAATCCCTATCTCTCCCTCGAATGCTCCCAACCATATATTATAGGAGAAATGCTTCTCGATGAATTGTTTCAACTAGAAGATCTAATTTTCGATTGGTTAAAAGAACTTAGGAAAGATTTCAATAATCTTTTCCAAGACGATAACCAAGAAGAAGGGTTGGAAACGCATTCAAACAACTTCGTTGTTTCCGACGATACTTTTAACTCTAGCGAGGACTTGAGCGATAGTCGTCCCTGTGTCGATTGTGCCGTGAAGGACTCCCCATCAACTTCGTTTGATGCATACATAGACCTGAGCGATTCGACATACACCTTCTTTAACGAGAGCCCGGAAAAGGGTTGGACTTGTCCACCTACATATAGCATAGGAATCACCCTCACCGACAACCTCTTGCGTTCTCGTCTTAATCTAGATCAATTAAGGTATCTTAGGCACTTTGGGGTTGTTCCATCCAGTAAGGAACCGCCCGATCCGGAAAAGTTCCTTGAAAATAGACACACTTCATAAAACAGCCTTCCGACACGGGGCCGTGCCCAGGTCAACACGCCCCCGTGTCCACCAAAAGATTCCCTTCTGACTTTTGTCAGAATACGGACAAAACGTGTCAGGATCTTGCCTGCACACGGGGCCGTGTCCAGCCGACACGGGGCCATGTCCAGCATGCTGTCGTTTTCTATAAATGCAGCCAAGAACCCTGCACATTTGGACCATCCAGGGGGAGAGATTTGAAAGGATTTTCTGACTTACCATCCTAGGTATGTTCTAAAAGAAGGTTCTAACAAGCATCTTGTCCTTTCCTCTTTTATCTATTACCTTCTTCTTCATCTTTCTTGCAACAACACCTCTATTGAAGCTTGATTTCAAGCTTTAGTATGATGTTTGTTGAATTTTTGTTCAAGTAATCTTGTTAAAAATAAGTTACAAAACATGGTTTTAAGTTATTTATGTTCAAAAATGCTTCATAAATTGAGAAAATAATTTGAAAACCCAAGGTTCCTTATTCTAAAAATCTGCAGAAAGTTGAACACGGGGCCGTGCTCATTGAGCACGGGGCCGTGCCCATGGTACTGTTTCATTAAAATGGAATATTTTTGGTGTATTTTCATAGAATGTCTAGCCAAAACAGTGGAACCTCTTCTGCGCACTCCAGAAACAGTCGAAGGAAAGGAGGCCATCGATTGAAGCAACTCTCGTAAGATACGTAATGGCACTACGTGAAGCTCTTGACGAGATGACTTCGGTAGAGGAGGTCCTCATAGACCGTATCAATTATCTTTCGGTGGGGTTGGAAAACAGTTTTCAAGAAATAAACCTCTTGCACCAGAGGTTAAACATTCTTGTGACACCTCCCATGGAACCAATCCTCCCTCAAGAGGATTGGAACCTAGCACTTGGAATCCAAAATCCTACCGGTTGGGATGACATTCCGGCGGAACCTCCTCTTGAAGAACTCCAAGAAATTCCGGTGGAAGTTGCACCTCCTCAAACCGATGCTAATGAGCCCGCTTTTCTTCTCCCTAGGGAGATCGAAGAATGGCTCGCCGACGTATGAGGACCCCGTACCCGGAAAAAGAAGTTGTCAAAGCCGCATTTAACCGAAAGATTTACCTTTATGGAAATTTTGCTATTAGAATAAGGCTAGAACTTCTTGGTTTGGATTTCTTGTGTTTCTTTGACCTAACTATCTAGTATTTTAATTTCTAGGACTAATGTGTAATTCTCTCTATGACTAATGAATGATGGGTTTTAGTTAATTTGGTGTTTGGGTGGTGTTGAAATGAATAAAACACACTTGAGATGGCAAAGGATACAAGGGAAACTTGAACCAGCACCCCATGCAGGAAAACAGGACTGTCCGACAAAATTCTTCGTTTACAGTAGGTTCGGCACGGGCCGTGTCCACCCAACACGTCCCCGTGCTGCACAGTCTGCAGAAAAAGATCCAGTTCAGGTAACTGGACACGGGCCGTGTTCACCCAACACGCCCCCGAGTCCAGGCTTCTGTTTCTCTTGATTTAATTTTGTTACTTGCACTTGAACACGGGGCCGTGTTCAGCGCCCAGTAACACAAAATTTTTGCTTTTTCACACCTTTTACACATTCAATCAACCTAAAAACTTATTTTTGGGACACATTGAGGACAATGTGTAATTTAAGTATGGGGGGGATGCTAAAACCTTGAATCTTGCAAGTCCTAAATACAAGCCTTACACAAAACTCTATTGGAACCGCTAATCACCCCAAATTTTTTTTCAAAAATTTTCAATTTTTTTACTTGTCTAGGTTTAACTCGGGAATTTCAAGTTCTAAAAAGGTTATATTTTTACAAATTTACAACCGATAGCGTCGTGATAAAAAGAACCAACATAAGAAAATTATGAAAAGGCATGGCAAACTTAGTTAAAATTTGATTATATATACTTGATTACATATAAACCCATTCCCACAAAAGTGAGTTTTGAGCTTTTATCGAGCATACAATTACATATCATTAAACTAAATGCTCATTTTTTTCGTTTCTTGTGTGAATAGCCGCTTGGTTCTTACAACTCTAGAACTTGCCACGACAATACATTCCCGGTCCTTACCAACTTAAACCCGAGTAAGTAAATGATGGAGGCATTAGGACTAACTTTTTCTTTTCTACACCATTGTTTTTTTTACCACCTACCCAAAATCCCCCTAGTTAGCCCCTTTGAGCCTAAACCTTTTTCATTTCATAACCCAAACCAAACACCTTTTTACCCACCAAAACCTTTTTCATTTTTAACCCTTTGTTTTAGTAACAAGTTCGGTTTTTCATATGACTTTTCAAAAAAAAAAAAAAAATTTGAGTGTTGATGATGAAGCAAAAGAAAATAAACAAACAAGTTCATCAAAAATAACTTTGTTTGAATAAAAGCTTCATCAAAATAAAGTTACAAAAATAAAAAGTCTTACGAAAACCGACGCTTGTTACGCTTTTCGCCCTTTTCTACTAACCACTAACCACTAACCCAACCACCTACCTTTAACCCAAGCCTAACCCTTTACCCATAAAGTCCTCTTGATGTTTACAAAGGTATATAAGTTAAAAAGGAGGAGGAATGATTGCTTGGCAACCCTATGGTAGGAGTAAGTTCCATGCCGCTCTCGAGTGATCCACAAAAATACATCTTCGGCCGAGTGTTGAGTGATCCCCGTGAGGTATGTGAGCTTGTATATAAATAGAATTTTAAAGAGGCATGTTATGCCCTAATAACTAATTTATCTTATGAAAAGTTTTTAATAAATCATGACGAATAGGATTGTAAATAAATAAAAATAAAACTAAATAAAGAATCTTGGAAATCCCGACACTCTATGACAAGCCCAAAAACCTTCTTCTCTACCCATTCCATTTGGGTGTGTAATAGCCACATATTAAAGAGTTTTGCTTGAGGACAAGCAAAGATTCAAGTGTGGGGGTATTTGATGTGTACAAAATGCAACATATAAATTTCATCAATTGTGGCATAAAACTAACCCTTTTTTAGTACTAATGTTGGAAAAAATGTGCTTTTGTCTTCCTTTTGTATTTTCAGGATTAAAGCTCAAATTAACAAAAGAAGCAAAAAGACATCAAAATCTAACATAAATACAAGAAAAAGAACCAGACGTGACATGCCCGACCCCACGACAGCATCTTCCCAAGCAAAACAAGATAACAGAACACTGAACACACCCCGTGCTCAGCCAGCACGGGGGGCGTGCCCAAGTGTCAGCAGAAAAGACAAAGTGGTAGAAGCTTCTATTGCCCACCACGGGGCCGTGCTCAGCGGACACGGGCCGTGGTCAACTATAAGATTCGCACAATCTAGGCAAATCTTCATAGTACAAAGATTCTTCTGCACACGGGGTCGTGCTAAGCGGACACGGGGGCGTGGTCAACTAATAAGACAAAGCTGCATTAAATGAAGAAAGAGAAGGATGTGGACACGGGGCCGTGCCCACCGGACACGGGGCCATGCCCGAGCTTCTGTTCAGCCTATAAATAGGAGTGCTTGGGTCAAGCTCAAACCATCCCTTGGCACACCACCTCTCTCACACTTCAGCCACCACCACCATAACACCATCATCCACCACCATCATCCATTGTCCATCGTAGAGTGTGTGAGTCGTCTCGGGATCCAAGATTGATCGTAAGAGTTCTTGACAATCAAGGCCATGTTTGCCTAAGTCTCTTACATCACTTGGTGAAGACAAAGTGTCTAGTGTAATACTTTTTATTTTTAATCTTTTCGCACTTTTTACTTGGCTTTGTATTAATGACTTTAATAACATGTTTCTTATGTTGAAGGTGATCTTTCCTTATCGTTTCTCCGTGGTGTCTTGACATTATTTTACTGTCTATATAAAATAAAAGATTTTCACCATTCATATCTCCACGGTCTATATGGAGGTATGTTGGCTACCTGGTCGGGGGTTAAGGGAACGGTTTGGTAAAGGTCTTGCCATTGTTCAGCGTTTAGAGGTCCTGTAATGGACCTGGGTCAAATTTAGTAGGACCTCCTTCAATACTTAACGGTATTGGATGGTGGGGGTCCAAACTCTTTGATCCCCTCATAAGTTAACTACTATTAATACTATAACCCGGCTATTTAGGACTGTATCTCTGCTGACTCAGACTACTTAGTCGAGGGTAACGTCACCTCCAAAAGAGGGGCCTACCATAATTTGCATTAATAACTTAATTAGTTATCTTTCAATAATCCACCCTTTTAGGATTGTATCCTTGTTGACTCAAACTACTGGGGTGAGGGTAACGTCACCTTCAAAAGAGGGGCCTACTACAATAACTAAGATAATCTCTTAAATAGTGCAAAAGTGCGGAAATAATCAAAGGTTACACTAGATACGAGTCGGAACCAAGTGATTCATCTTGTCTATCTGTTTTTTCTTTTATTTTTATTTTCAGCATTTTTAGTTAGTTTTTATTTTTCTTAGCTTAAAACATTTTTCTAAACTTTTTGATTTGATTAGACGTTGAGGATAAACCGGTACTAAAAGCTCTTGTGTCCTTGGACGACCTCGGTATCTTACCAACACTATACTACGCTCACGATGGGTGCACTTGCCCATATGAGTGTCTAGTGTTAGTGAATATCGTGTTTTATAAATTTAAAACTTGACTAAAAAGTGTTAAAGGGGCTTAAAATATACACCTAATATATATAACACTTGACACCCATCATCTACGCTCATGAAAAGGAAAAAAAAAGCGAAATAAAAATGGAAAAAGAAAAAAATTTGATTGTAAACTCTCTTGGTTTTGATATTAGACGGTTGGGAATTGGTCCAGTGATCGTTCCTTTAGTCCTATAAGCTTGAGGTGGGAGTAGGTAGAATGTAGATTTTAGTGTGAGACCCTAGGTAGACTGACCGCACTTAAATTAAATTCACATGATAAGGGCTTGGGATTGGATTCGGGTTTAAAGGGATAAGTATATTCGCAATCGCGGCTAACGCAAGTCTTGGTTTTAATAAAATATAAATAATTTTTGACCCAAGTGATTATTCGTCTCTGATTCCGTAGCATAATTCTTTTTCGAGGACGAAAAAAGAGTAAGTGTGGGGATATTTGATGTATTGCAAAATACATCCTTTATTCGTGTATCGTTTGTACAATTTTCCGTTATTTATAGTTTAGTTTTAGTTAGAATTGCATGCTATTGATTAGATTGTGTTTTTCCAGGTCTTGGTACATAAAGTTACTGAAAATGGAGTGGAAACGAGCTACAATGCTGAAACACCAAGTCCCAGAACTATTTGGAAAAAGTGTTAGATTTATTTTGAAGTTTTTGAGAGTTTATGCTAGAAATTTGAGGCAACATTCTGTGAAAAAATAGCCGTGGCGTCGCGCCACGGCTATTCTGAAGGTTCGTCGCGTAGCGCCAAGATTAAACAAAGAAATGCTGATTTTATACATGGTGGCATCGCTCCACACTGAATTTCAATCCCCGTCGCGCGACGCGACGGGGTGGTGGTTCGAGATTTGTTTGTTAGCTGCTAGGGTTTCGTATATAATCCAAGTTAATCATCATTAATCAAGAACTTACGAATCCAAGAAACCCTAGGCGATTTTCAGAGCATATTTTACGGTTTTCAGAGTGCTTTGGCTTGCGGGAATCATTCGGCTGAAGCTTGGAGCATATGAAAGAAGATTGTTCGGGTCTTATCTCCCGGTTTTCGTTATTTTCTTGTTTCGATACTTTACGATGAATTCTTGTTTTGAAACTTGTGTTTTGATTTTCAATACTATGTTTTGTGGCTAAAACCTTCGTTACTACCTAGGTTAGATGATAGTTTAATCAAGTTTGGATCTTTTAACGGTTTCTATTGTTTTGTTATGGGTTGATCTTTGAAAGTAAATTATTCTAGAACCTTTAATTTGGTGCGTGTGCGTATTTAATTTTGATTGTTGATTATTTGCTGTTTCACATAAATTTTGGTGGATGTCTTTCACAAAATGAATTTGTGTTGATTATTCGTGTCTTTGCGGGTTCGGGTGATATTTGGGTAAATCGGCCGATAGCCTTAGAAACAGTAATTAAAACACAATTAGAATTAAGTATTCTGCTTAACTTGTCGCTGAGAGGCTCGAGTTAGTTATTAGGTCTCAGTGCAATATATAGCTAAGACAAGTTTTGAGAGAAGTCGGTTTTAGTTCCCTAATTGCATCTGTGTCTATTAAACCAAGTTAGAATCTAGGATTGCCTTAGACTGTCGTGCTGAGAGGTAGATAGTTGAATTAGGGCACTTTTAGAGACGTTAGAGGACTGAGAGGAATTCTAACAATCGGTGTTCACAACAGCCTTGTAGGGTTTCCTTGGTTTCTTCCTGAGAAGGGTCAGGAAGTCTTAGCTTGAAATACCTTAGGGTTTAGTACTTTACGATCCCGATTCCATATCCCAATAGTACCGTTAGAAGTCCATTCCTAGTTATACTGGATTCAAGCCTAGGTAGTCGTTAATCTCATCTGAATCAAACCTTAGTTCTTATTCGTGTCTTAGTCTAATTTTCATTTTAATTCCAATTTAGGATTTTAGTCAAACCCCCCCCCCCCAAACACAACAATAGTTAAGTCGCGTCAGTAGTAGTCTAAATAAAGTCGTTAACGTAATTTATTAGAGTCCTTGTGGGTTAGACATCCGGACTTGCTTTTCTTTGCTAGAGTCGACCGGTTCACTTGCCGGTGAGTAGTTTAGTCAAGTTAGAGAGTCTAGGTTATTATTACTTGAGTCTAAATTTAGGTTTATTTTAGTTTATTTATTTGAACTACTTATTGCACATCACGGTTCCTTATGTTAAATCCACCACAAAAAGATAGTTGTGGTGGAATATAAGAGGCTATTAATAAAAATGAGAACACGAAGTGTAGAAATAGAAGAGCGAATTTGATGCTTAAATGTACATAGGTCGCTCTAAACGGGTCAAAACGAGTATGTATGCAAAATGGGTTAAGGTTGCATAAGAAACCCATAATTTGAACCTTAAAAATTAGTAAACTAATATAACATGATGTCCATGGTATTTTAAAGGTAATAAACAAGTTTGTTTGATAAAATCACAAACGGGTCAAAAAGTGTTATAATTGAATTTCAAGCCGAGAGCTTGAAATCTAAAATTTTGAGAATTTAGATGTCGGGTCTTTACTCCACGAGATGGAGAATTAAAATACGAACGCGTAGGAAAAAGAATCACGTAAAACGGACAAATAACGAAAGAGTTATGCTCGTTTCGGTAAACTTAAGGTTAGCTGGGAATATGCAGATCAAACCTTTCTGTCGAAATGGAGGCGTGGCGTCGCGCGACGCCTAAAGGAGTTTACCGTGGCGCGCGGCGACGGCATAAAAACTTGAAATTTTTGTTATTTTGATTATTTTGATTATTTGACCCATTTACGTTGTTGTACTTGTTATTTAACTATCAAAACTAACTTTTAAGTTGGTTTTGATCATAGGTGAAAGTCGAAGAGTCCCGGATGAAAATCAAGCGACGTACAAGAACCGAACACATGTTAAATGAAGCTTCCGTGTTAAACCTTGTTTTGTTTTGTTATAAGTGAATTATGTACACACTTATAATTATGTCTTGAAATGTTTTTAAAACATATGGGAATATTGGCACGGCAAGTTTTTTTGTAAAGTCGCCTTTTTAGCATTAAAATGCGTATTCTATTATTAAAATCTTGATTAATTGAGATGGGTGTTACATTATGCAAACCGATACTTGAAACAAAACAGTTCTAAAACAAATACTGAGGTGGACACTAGACAAATGCTGAAAACAAAGACTGAAATCCTGGCACTGAAACAAATACTTTTATAACTTGAATCCCAAACCTTATACTGAACAGATAACAGATACTGAACATAATCTAATGCATGTAAACATATCAAACATATCATAATAGAGACAAGACATACGTGACAACATATCACAGTAAAACAAGTCACGTAATATAGAAGCACCCACGAGCCTAAACTGGGGCATACATGGCTATAGTCCATGCGCCGAGATGGTGCGTGTAGGCGTACACACATTGTTCCATCTCAACAGGAGTTAGGAGTCAGAGCTAAGATTGATCTATTCGCCTCTACGGGCCAGGTTCTACACAAGCACAAACTAGAGACGCCGTGAACTTTAGCTACGTACCGTCACGATGAATGCCATGTCGTTGACGCCCTAATGACAAGTCTAAACATATGATCGCTCGGGTGACAGAGTACAAAGTCTGTTGGGATTGAACCCTTCCAAAGGAATAGTTGATAAAGCCAAAACTGGATCAGATCAGTGGGTTCACAATAAGTAGTTGTTTGCATCAGTCTTTCCCCTTGAAAGTGGCCTAACATCTGATGACCTCTAACTACTGTCCTTCTACAACAACTGCTGAGACTTAAAGACTGTTGAAGATGAAACACTGATGCTCAATCTACTGATATGGATCAAGTACTGCTGAAGACACAAAGCACTGCTGGAGCTATAACAGTGGAAGGAGAAACAATAGTTTTGTAATCAGTTGTTTAGTGAGCAGTGTTTGTATAGATCAGTGGTTATAGGTTGTTAGGAGGTTAGATGTCACTTTCATGGTAACGTCAGCAAAGATGCTTCAGTGGTTTGTTCTGTACTATAAATAGAACAGTTCCATGTACTGTTCTATTAGCTCTCTTCATCACCAAGTCATTCTGTACGAACAATCACTGTGAGCTCAGGCTGAGGGGGAGACTTTGTGCATGCATGCATTAGTTTTGTTTATTGTAATCAAATACAATTATTCGATTCTATGTTAAACATGTTTGCTTAAAATTGTTCTCTCTTTGATCGTGTTGAAAGTTTATTCATCTATTTCCGCTGCAATTGTTTCTGTTTCATTTCCATTTTAGGTAAACAAACACAATCTTATCAAACTCAAATCCTAACAATTGGTATCAGAGCTTGGACAGTCAAACTTGATCTAACAATCATTTTGATGTAAAAGTTCAGCTCAAAATCGTTGATACTTTTAATTGTTCATTTTGTTGTAAAACAGAGTAAGGTATAATCACGTACAAAGTTGATTATACAGTGCCTGAAAAACAACCAGAATGACGTCACAATCACAAGATAACAATAATAACATTGGTTCACTCTTCAAACCACCTATGTTGAAGAGATTTGAATACAACATCTGGGAGCGAAGGATGAGTCACATCCTAGCTCAACAGAATCTCGGATGTTGGAGGTCGGTTGTCTTTGGACCACATGTTCCATTGGTGCCGAGTGCTGAGGATCTAAAGGTTATGGTTCCTAAGAAAATTGAGGACTATACTGAACATGATTTTCAGAAAATTGAACTAGATGCCAAGGCATTCAGCATAGTTGCATCCGCACTACCAAATGAGATCTATGCTGGGCTGTTACACTGTAACAGTGCCAAGGAATTGTGGGATGCACTTAAGGAACAGTTTGGGGGAACTGAAGAAGTACTTGAAAATAACAGGGAAATTTTGAATCAACAGTATGAAACCTTTTGTCACATTAAGGGTGAATCATTAACACAACAGTTTGAGCGATTTAGCTGTCTTATAAGTGAACTAAAACTTGTTAAGATTGAATTTGCTAATGCAACACAAAATAGCAGGTTTCTTAGGTCACTTCCTGATAAATGGGACACAATTGCTTTTGTAACCAGGAATTCGGTTGGGTTCAAAGATCTGACCCTAACCCAACTTCATGGTAGACTTCAGACCTATGAAAGGGAGTTGAACCAGAAAAAGAAGTTACAAGAGTCTGGGAAAGTTGCAGATGACTATTCATTTGTCAACACAGCTCTTTTGGGTCAGGAAGAATCTTGTAGTAGTAAGGATCAGAGTTATGATCATTACATTGACATAACAGCTGGTGGAAATTTTAACTCTAATTCTCACTCATCCAATTATGCTTTTACAGCAAATGGAGAAAGCCAGAATTCTGATTATCTGAGCTTTGAACTCAATGATCTCCAGTATTTTGATCCAACTGATCTGGAAGAAATGGATATTTTGCACCAACTTGCATTGCTGAGTGCTAGAACCAGCAAGTTTTACAAAAGGACAGGGATAAAATTTCCAGGTTTACATGGAAATTTAAAAGTGGGGTTAGATAAATCAAAGATAAAATGCTACAAGTGTAATAGGTTAGGTCACTTTGCTAGAGAGTGTAGGAGTCAAAACAGTGGACCAATCATCACACATCCTAGCTCTAACCCTAGACCACAAAATAACCAAACCACTGTGCATTATTCCCAATATGCCCCTGCTGCCCATGTAAACACTGCTCATTATGCGCACCCTGTAACCCCTGTTCCTGTGCACTCTGTCCAAACCACTGTTCCTCAGATATAGTATGTCCAAGCCCCAGTCCATCAGGTTCAGGTGCAACAAACTGCACCTCAACAAGCTGCACCTCAAACAGTTGTTCAAGCAGATCAGCAAAGCTTTTTCACACAAGGCTTTGTTGATTGGAGTAGCTTGCCTGAGGAACTAGGAGATGAAAATTTTGCTCTATATGCTAATGATGCTATTTCTAGTGATGAATTCTATTTTGTAGCATTAGAGTCAATTCCTGAAGGGCTGGAAACTGAAGAAGGAGCATCTAGTGATGAAATAGTGGATGAAATTGCTGAAGCAGTGGTTACTGTTATTGCTAATGAAATACTGTTGGGAGAAAATTCAGAACCCCTGTTGGAACCACTGTTTGACTCCTGGTCTGAAGAAGAAGAGAAGGTGCCAGATGAAAAAGAATATGTCTGTGATTGTGCCATGATGGCTGCCCCAAGGTATCACCTCAGGTTCTTAAAAACCTTTGTTCAGACAAATGCATCATGGCATTAGCAAACATCAAAGAGGTGAATGAAAACCTTAGAGATAGAGTGTTAAATGGTGAAGTACAATTTGAACAATCTTTAAAAGAATTGAAAAACAAATTGTTAGAAAAAGAAAGTGAGATTTGCAGCCTCAAACAAGAGCATAGCATAACCAAGGACCAACTCCAGACCATGATAGAAAAATATCAAGTCTGCAAAAAGGAGTTGGAATCCACCCAAATCACATGTGAAAAATGGGTGGAATCCTACAAAGGTTATGAAGTTATGCTTGAAAAACAGATCAAAAGCAATGTAAAATTTGGTGTAGCTTTTAGAAAACATGATCAAATTGAAAACATTGCTGCAAATGAATCTGTTCAAACCTCTGTAGAAATCATTCCCACCAACAAGGATGGCCAAGAAGTTAAAATAACTGATAAACTTGGTAACAAAATCACTCTGGAAAGATCTGTGGGGTCCTCAACTTTTGAGGAAATTGAGAAATACCAATTCAAACCCACATGGTCTGATGAGTGTGACATCCTTGAAAATTTCAAACCCATGGATTTCACCACTGTGGATGGTGTCAAAGCTCCAAAGGCAAAGGTCATTCCTCTTAAGGACATCCCAACAGTAGTTCAAAACTTTGTTACAAAGGAGTTTGAAAAGAAGAAGAAAAAGGAAAAGATTAAAAACCTGTTTTGTGACTTTTGTGAAAAGAAAAATCACTTGACCAAAGATTGTTTTCACTTAAAAGCTTATGACCTTAACAAAACAAGTACCATTATGCCTACAAAGAGCTGCACCATCTGTGGAAAATCAAACCATTCTACTCAGGAATGTGTGTACTTAAAATCCTTTGAGGTCAAAAAGGAAGAGTATACATCAAAAACACTCATGAGTTCATCAAAACAACATGTCAAGAAACAACCATTGTTTGTGCCAGTCCAAACAGCTGTTACAAAACAGCTGAACCAAACCTCTATCAAAAGAGAGGTTCAGGTGACTGATGCACCCCCTGCCAACCAATACCAAAGAGGTAAAGGTCAACCACCATACCCAAGGGTCCCACATGTTTATGAGGCTTACAAAAGGCCTTCTAAACCAAGAGTGAACAGGCATCCCTTTGGGTATCAACAGCTGATAGGACAGGACCCCCAACAGTGGTTAGAGAAAAACAGTTCTAAAATTGTTCAAACACCTGAGCTAACCACTGTCCATCCACCTGAACTTAACACAGACACTGTTGAGACCCCATCCAAAGCCTTATTGGCTTTGGAGACCCTCCCGAACTAATTGTTTACTTGATGTGCAGGGAGCTTCTGCATGCTTAGATAGTCTTTGGTATGTAGATAGTGGAGGCTCCAGGCACATGACTGGATGTAGAGCCCTACTCAAAGAATTCAAAACTCATGGAGGGGGTGATATATCTTTTGGTAATAATAGTAAAGGGAAGGAGATGGGTTCTGGTACAGTACAGTCTGGAAATGTTAAGTTTGAAAATGTCAATCTGACAGACAATCTAAAATTCAACCTCCTTAGTGTCTCAGAAATGAGTGATAAGGGCTATGGCTCATTCTTCACTAAGGATTGTTGTTGGATTGTTGGGCAAGAAATGGTCAAAAAGATTGATGAAATAATAAAAAATGGAAAAACTCAACTTGTTGCTCAAAGAAGTGGCAATGTTTATGTAGTTGATTTGTCAAAAGAGAGCCACAGGACTGATGCCTGTCTGTTCTCAGCTGCCTCTAACAAAGAGACAGAACTTTGGCACAGGAGATTGGGGCACACAAATCTCAAGACAATCAATGCTTTGTCAAAACAGGGTCCAGTAAAAGGTATTCCTCAAAAACAGTTCACCTGCCCTGAGCATTGTGTTTCTTGCTTAAAAGGAAAACAACATAAAAGCTCATTTAAGTCCATTGAAGAGTCCAAAACAACCAAGTGCTTGCAAATGCTGCACATGGATTTGTTTGGCCTAGTAAAAGTCACGAGTCTTAAAAAGAAAAGATATTGCTTGGTAATTGTAGATGACTTTTCTAGGTTTACATGGACTTATTTCTTACATTCGAAAGATGACACTGCAGGCATTCTGCAAGACTTTGTCAAACAGGTTGAAAAACAGTTTGACTTGCCAGTAAAAGTCTTCAGGAGTGAAAATGGCACAGAATTCAAAAATAGGGAGTTGGATGAGTTTTGTGTGTCAAAAGGAATTGTAAGGCAGTACAACATTCCAAGGACACCAGAGCAAAATGGGGTTGTTGAAAGGAAGAACATGACATTGATTGAGGCTGCCAGAACCATGCTTGCTGATTCAGGTTTGCCATTAACTTTCTGGGCAGAGGCAGTAAACACTGCTTGCTATGTCCAGAACAAAGTTTTGATCAACCCCAGGCATCAAAAGACTGCATATGAAATTCTGTATAAAATCAAACCACTGATCTCATACTTTAAAGTATTTGGTTGCCCATGCTTTATTTTGAATTTAAAGATTCAATTTCAAAATTTGCAGCAAAAGTAGACAGTGGATATCATTTGGGATACTCAACCATTGCTAATGTGACAACTGTGCTCTGTGATCGATGTACAATGTAAAACAATGTTGGTTATCAATAAAACGATGTGCTTTAGTGTTATTATATGTGTTTTGGTGTTATTATATGTGCAATTGTGTTTAATGATTTTACAATTTGATTCGAATTCGATTTCAAGCTTTAAATCACTTTCTGGAAGGTTATACGCAAACTGGTGCTTAAACGCAATCAGTTTAACGCGACATACACTCCGGAAGTGTGACGTAAGCCAAACATACCCTAAATATCCCTTACATAACTTAGAAATAAGTTTCGAAGGATTCAGTATGGCGAAAACATGTTTATTTGAACTAAAGAGCTATTTACGACAAAACTGCGTCACTAGGTGATAGTTACAGTGCCGAGAAGTGCCTAAAACAAACTATAAATGCAGAATCCTGCATTTATTATTAAAAGTACTACATTTTATTATGTTAGTAAAATGCAAAAAAAAAAAAAAACATGGCAGAATGGTCCTGTATACTTTCCTAAGTGCCGGGAATAATTTGTGTTACAAATATATATATATAAAAGACATTTTTCAGACTAGTTAAACACTTTAACGAAATGATACCCAACCAAACAACCGGACATTACCCGGGACACAAAAATATGGTCAAACATATTGTTCTTACTTTTCTAAACTAGTTAGGGTCCCCGAATACCCTAACCCACTTTATATGATTACACACACTTTCATACACTAACTAAACTTTTACTTTCCTAACTAGATCACCAACAATAAATACTAGATATGTCATGTACTCTTGAGGACACAATATCCACTAGACAAAGGGGTGTTGGGGGATTATAAAGATGACCAAAGGGACTTAGCTACATACACCACCAACATCACCAATCACTTGAAACTCTCCTCTCTTCTTCTCTTTGGTTTCGGCAGCCACCACTACACCCACCATCAAGTTCCCTTCAAGCCATTTTTCATATACTGAAAGGTGCAAGAGGTCCAACAACGAAGCTTGGTGCGTTCGGAAGTTGAAGGACCGCAGTGGATTTCTTTTATCCACCACTTTTCTACGCTCGAACTCCCCTAGCCTTGTGCTAGTGGTAAGCACTTAGATCCTTGCATTTTACATGATTGTTGAGTGGTTAATGATGTTTAAAGATAAAAAAGATAGAAAGTCTAAAAGACTTAAACAAGTCTTGAACATCATCTAACATATGATAAAGTAGTGTTAAAATGATGATGAAATATGATAATGCATGATAAATCTGAAATATATAAGTGATAATCTGCTGTAAGTATTGTTGTGATCGCTAAACATGTTAACGGAATCAATCGAACACACTTTATAATGTTAAAAGACGGAAAACAGAAAGCTGTTTAGTGATTACACCGTAACTTAACGAAAAATGTATTTTCTGAAGTCTGGATTTATATATTCTGAAATACGGTTCTAATGGCACTGGAATCATAATTTTGGGACTCCGTTTACTAATTTTAAAGTGTCATTTCGTAACAGCAGCTAGAGCTGCATTTTTGCTGCTAAAAATATGCGTTCTTTTTTCTGTCATAACTTGAATTCTGTGAAGAGTTAGATCACGCAATTCGTACTGTAGATGACCACCGATGTATTTGTAATTCTCTCACTGGAATTTCATAAATCGGACTCTTGATGAATTTTAAATAAATTATTCCGTGGACTGCAGTCAGAAAAAGATAAATCTGATTTCAGTCCGGAAAATGAATTTTTATAAAATATTGGTAATCAACTGGACCCCGATATTTTTACACAATAATACATGGATCGTTTAAGACGTTCTGTAAAAATTTGGTAATTTTTGGAATAAGTTAACCATTTTATTTAAATGTCCGAAAACAGTCCAGTTTCGTATATATTAAAAACAGAAATGACATATGTAGTATTTTGCATGTCAAAGTGTGATTTTTGATTATTAAAAATCATTCTTATTTAATTTAGGGCGGATAAACAATTTGAGGGATTGTGTTAACATTTAAAAACGCACCCGAAGGTGAGTGCATAGTCCCCTATTTTACTACTTTCAATTGTTTTGGGGTGATTCATATGTATCTAAACGATTTCCATGTTTTAACGATGGTTTCAAAACGAGTAAGATGGTTTATACAAAACTAAGAACGATTTCAATGATGTGAACGAACTTGTGGTTGTAGTTACATAACGAATGACATTCATTAATTTCGGCCAAACCGACCAGTATTAGGTTATGGTACCATAGGATCCGATAAATCCCGTTATAAACTAGACCCATGGTTATGTGTGGGTTAAGTGGGTAACGACTGAATCTGATGATTGTTAACTTACCCTTTGGAGGTTTGCTAATGCGAGAACGAGTTGAACGATGAACGAGTCACAAAGGTTTGAATGTTATTAGCGAGACGACCAAAAGTAGTTTTCACAATTAAAACGAGAACGATTGGGAACGAGAATGATATTAAACGATTGTACGATTTTTGAACTATTATGAACGATTTAAACAAATGTACGATGGTCTATAACGAGAACGAGTTAAACGATGTCACACAACGATGTTCACGAAACTATATAAACCATACGAGTTTTATTACGAGAACGATTTGGTTTACGAAAACAAATGTTTTGGGTTAAGATTCAGGGCATCGAGGTTTATAAATTATAACCAATCTGTTTTGATTTGGTTATTCATTTTACAATACAAACATTTTACAAAACAAGGTTTTCTAATGTCGATTAACGAAGTGGTACGAGTTATTTCGACATGCAAACGAGCCATGAATCTGACACTCTTACAAAACCTATGTACTCGCCAGCATTTCTTTGCTGACTTTGTTTTTACATATGTTTTAGGTGATGTTGCTTAATGATGATTACGAATAGGATGCATGCTCACTTAGGACTGGACGAGGCCTTAGTGATTTATTAACGATAATAGTCTATGTTTGATTTGCTTGTTTAACTCTAAGACAATGTTTAATATTTATTAAAATGAAACTCTTTGTATCCATGGTTTGGAACAATAACTCTGTTACAACACTCCCCGACGTTTCCGCCACGGTTTGTTGTTTTACGTGGTCGGGGTGTGACAGAAGAGTTGGTATCAGAGGCAATGGTTATAGGGAATTAGGTTATTAGTAAAATTTTGACCTAGACTATAACTTTCTAGGACCCCAACGCAAGTTGATTTGCGTTTAGAATTAAAAAAAAAACAGAATACGAATCTGCTTCGAAAATTAATCATCCGTTCTAGGATGATTGATTACTAGGTTTGGAACCCTCTGTTGTAAGGTTTTGAACCCTTCCAGTTCGACTCGTTTTTGGCTTAGTGCCTTTTGAGTTTTCAAAATCTCGTCGAAGTTTGGGTCTAAATAATGTGAACACGTGCAACCTGGAAGAGTGAATGCCTGTACCCTGAGTTTTCTGTCTAAGGCTAGAGTGTTCGTACAAATCCACATAATCGGACCAGTCACTCTTACCTGGGAACTCTTGGGGTGAGTGTTCACTTATAGGCGAGCATGTATTCGCGATACATTATTTTGATTCATTACTTTGATTAGTCACTGCGTGTCGTTTGTTTGTTCGAGGTAACAAACAAATGATCGCCTTCCTTATGATTCGTCGACATTTTCAATACCTCTTGTTTTTTTTCCTAATTGTCGATACCACTTTTGTTTCACCTAAATTTCAACCTCACTCGATTCTCCTGTTTCCTTGTTAGACAATGCCTCCTCGACGTGAAGCACAATCTTTTACTATTGAAGAAATCACAGCCCTGGTCTCTCAGCAAGTGGGTACTATGCTTCCCGATGTTGTGACCCAAGTCCACGAGATATACAACAACAATAATAACTATGCACAATGTAATTTCAAGAGTTTCAATTCTGCTAAGCCGCTAAAGTTTTCTGGGTCACAAGGAGCGACTGCACTCCTTCAATGGTTTGAAAGTATTGAGAACACATTCAGACATGTGCAATGTCCGAATGGGCGTAAGGTTGAATTTGCATCAAGTGTGTTTGAGAAGCGTGCTCTTACGTGGTGGAACGGAGTGATGCGCGACAGGGGTGCCGAAGTGGCGTTGGCACAGACATGGGAAGAGCTTCGAGCTCTCATGATGAGAGAGTTCTGTCCCCATCATGAAATTCGAGCTGTGGAACGAGAGTTTGATGATCTGAAACAAGACGGGGGAGAACAACGTGCGTATACGGATCGATTTGAGGAGCTCAGTCTTTTGTGTCCTACTATGGTTACCCCGTTGGAGAAAGCGATAGAGAGGTATATCGATGGGTTACCCGATTCCATACAAGATATTGTGACTGGCGTTAATCCTGCTACTGTTCGCCAAACGATCGAGTTATCTGCTACCCTGACTGAGTCGCAAGTCAGGAAGGGTAAACTTACCTGCAAGGGTGATAAGAAGAAGTCAACTGATTCTGCTAAAGACAAGGAAAAGGGTAAGGGTAAGAAGGGTGAGTCTTCGAAGAAGTCGAGAAAGAGAAAGGGTGCTCAGAACTTTGCAGTAACTGCACAAAATGCTCAGAACCCTTAGAACCCACCAGCTCAACAGCCTGCGAAGAAAGTGTATGTTGGTACCGCACCTCATTGTGCTCGCTGCAACGGTCATCATGTTGCACAACAAGCATGTAGACAATGCACAACATGTGGTAAGCTTTGGCATCTGGCCAACGTCTGTCGTTCGGGTTAGAATCAGATTTTTCAGAATCAAGCTGCTCAGGTTCAAGCCCCAGTTCAGGGGAATGCTGCTAGATTCCCACCGGGTTCATGCTTCAATTGTGGAGAGTATGGTCACTTCCGCAACAACTGTCCGAGGTTGGCAAATGCAAATGCAAATCCGAACGTGAATGTCAATGTCAATGCAAATCCCACTCGTGGACGAGTATTCAATCTAAATGCAAACAAGGCGCGAGCTGACAACCTCATCGTCAATGGTACGTTTCTTGTTAACAATCGACCTGCATCCATTCTTTTTTGATTCTGGTGCCGATAGAAGTTTTGTTTCACTATCTTTTGAGCCTTTTCTTGCGATACCTAGAACTAAACTGAGGAAACCCTAGTCTGTCGAAGTTGCTACTGGTAAACCTCTTATTCTCGATTCTGTTATTCGTGATTGTCAGTTAAACCTTGATAACCATCTTTTTCCCATCGACCTCACGCCGATGCAACTCGGGAGTTTCGATATTATCGTGGGGATGGATTGGTTAACCAAACATCATGCTGAGGTGGTTTGTTTCGATAAGATTGTTCGTATTCCTCTTCCGTCTGGCGATATTCTGGAAGTTCGTGGAGAGAAACCATCTGGTGGATTGAAGCTTATGTCGTGTATGAAGGCCCAAAGATATTTGCAAAAAGGATATGTTGCTTTCCTGGCACATGTCATCGAGGAGAAAGGCAAGAGCAAGAGTATTCAGGATATTCCGATTGTTCGGGATTATCCAGAGGTGTTTCCCGATGAACTGCCTGGTTTGCCTCCAGTTCGTCAAGTAGAGTTTCATATTGACCTTGTACCCAATGCCAACCCGATTGCGAAAGCACCTTATCGCCTTGCACATTCAGAGATGCAAGAGTTATCGAAGCAGCTTCAAGAATTGTCCGATAAGGGATTCATCCGTCCAAGCTTTTCGCCTTGGGGAGCTCCTGTCCTCTTCGTGAAAAAGAAAGATGGATCTTTTCGAATGTGTATCGATTATCGTGAGCTTAATAAGCTTACCATCAAGAATCGATATCCCCTACCTAGAATTGATGATCTCTTCGACCAGCTGCAAGGTGCTTCATGCTTTTCCAAGATCGATCTGCGTTCTCGGTATCATCAACTTCGTATCCTCGAAGAACACATTCCCAAAACTGCTTTCCGTACAAGATATGGGCATTATGAGTTCACTGTCATGCCTTTTGGTTTGACAAATGCCCCAGCTATCTTCATGGACTTAATGAATAGGGTTTGTAAACCTTATTTAGATAAGTTCATCATTGTGTTTATCGACGATATTCTCATTTATTCAAAGTCTCGAGCCGATCACGAACAACACCTTCGTTTGACCTTGGGACTTCTGAAGAAGGAACAACTTTTTGCTAAATTCTCCAAGTGTGAATTCTGGCTTAAAGAAGTTCAGTTCTTGGGTCATATTGTCAATGAGCAGGGTATTCATGTAGATCCATCCAAGATTGTTGCAATTAAGGATTGGAATACACCGACGACACCTACAGAAGTTCGTTCTTTTCTTGGTCTTGCTGGTTATTATCGACAGTTTATTTCTAACTTTTCCAAGATCGCGGTTCCACTCACTGCTTTGACTCAGAAGAATAAGCATTTTGAGTGGGGACCTAAGCAAGAAGAAGCGTTCCAAACGCTGAAACGGAAGCTCTGCGATGCTCCGGTTTTATCTCTACCTGAAGGAAACGATGATTTTGTTGTCTATTGTGACGCGTCGAATCTAGGACTTGGTTGCGTTCTTATGCAACGAGGTAAAGTGATAGCTTATGCGTCAAGACAGCTGAAAGTTCACGAGAAGAACTACACAACTCATGATCTTGAGTTAGGAGCTGTGGTTTTTGCGCTTAAAATCTGGAGACACTACCTCTATGGAACGAAGTGTGTGGTTTTCACAGACCACAAAAGTCTCTAGCATATTCTCAATCAGAAGGAGCTGAACATGAGGCAATGACGTTGGGTTGAACTCTTAAACGATTATGATTGCGAGATCCGCTACCATCCTGGTAAGGCGAATGTCGTGGCCGATGCGCTTAGTCGAAAGGAACGAGTCAAGCTTCATTCTGTTTAAACTTTATCTGATATTCAATCTCGTGTTCTTCAAACTCAACGATCTTGTGTGATCAAAGACTTATTGAAATATGAGCTACCGCTTCAACTTGAGCTTAAACTCGAAAGGAAAGACGATGGTTTACTCTATTTTGAGAATTGTTTGTGGATTTCGAATCAGGACAATCTTCGCACCTTAGTAATGGACGAATCTCACAAGTCTCGATATTCTATCCATATGAAGAAGGATGTTGCCTTGTATGTATCAAAATGCCTAACTTGTCTCAAAGTCAAGGCCGAACATCAATGACCTTCTGGTTTGCTTGTACAACCAGAGATACCGGTTTAGAAGTGGGAGAACATTGCAATGGATCTCATTACTAAGTTACCGCGTACGTCTAAAGGTCACGATGCTATTTGGGTAGTAGTTGATCGTTTGACAAAATCTGCTCACTTCTTACCAATCCGTGAGGATTTCTCTGCTGAAAAGCTTGGCAAGATCTATGTAGACGAGATTGTATCATGACATGGTGTTCCTTTAGATATCATTTCCGATCGTGATGCTCGATTTTCATCTCATTTTTGGAAGACCATGCAATCTGCTTTGGGAACCCAACTGAATCTAAGCACTGCTTATCATCCCCAAACAGATGGTCAATCTGAGAGGACGATTCAAACTTTGGAGGATATGCTTAGAGCATGCGTGATAGACTTTGGTGGTAACTGGGATTCTCATCTGCCACTGATCGAGTTCTCATACAATAATAGTTATCATGCTAGCATCAAGATGGCACCATTCGAAGCTCTCTACGGTCGAAAATGTCATTCACCTGTCTGTTGGAATGAGATCGGTGAAGCTCAGCTTAATGGACCTGAGCTCATTCTGGAAACAACAGACAAAATCAAGAAAATTCGCGATAATCTTGTGACAGCTAGAAGTCGTCAAAAGAGTTATGCAGATTTGGGACGCAAGCCCGTGGAATTTCAAATCGGAGACCGTGTCCTACTCAAGGTGTCGCCTTGGAAGGGAGTGGTGAGATTTGGAAAGAAAGGAAAACTTGCACCACGATATGTTGGACCATTTAAGATTGTTGAAAGAATTGGAAAGGTTGCCTATCGACTAGAGCTACCTCCAGAGCTAGGAAATGTTCACCCGACTTTTCACGTGTCCAATTTGCGAAAGTGTTTAGCTGATGCTGATCTTCACATTCCTCTCGATGACATTCAAATCGACGAAACGATGCACTTTGTCGAGAAACCTGTGGAGATAGTGGAACGTACATACAAACAGTTGAAGAACAAATGGATTCATTTGGTCAAAGTTCGCTGGGAATCCAAACGTGGCCCCGAGTTTACTTGGAAACGTAAGGACCAGATGAAGGCGAAATATCCGCATTTGTTTTCACCAGAATCCTCTAAATAAAATTTCGGGACGAAATTTCCTAAAGTAGGGGAGACTGTGACAACTATGCTCTGTGATCGATGTACAATGTAAAACAATGTTGGTTATCAATAAAACGATGTGCTTTAGTGTTATTATATGTGTTTTGGTGTTATTATATGTGCAATTGTGTTTAATGATTTTACAATTTGATTCGAATTCGATTTCAAGCTTTAAATCACTTTCTGGAAGGTTATACGCAAACTGGTGCTTAAACGCAATCAGTTTAACACAACATACACTCCGGAACTGTGACGTAAGCCAAACATACCCTAAATATCCCTTACATAACTTAGAAATAAGTTTCGAAGGATTCGGTATAGCGAAAACATGTTTATTTGAACTAAAGAGCTATTTACGACAAAACTGCGTCACTAGGTGATAGTTACAGTGCCGAGAAGTGCCTAAAACAAACTATAAATGCAGAATCCTGCATTTATTATTAAAAGTTCAACATTTTATTATGTTAGTAAAATGCAAAAAAAAAAAAAAAAACATGGCAGAATGGTCCTGTATACTTTCCTAAGTGCCGGGAATAATTTGTGTTACAAATATATATATAAAAGACATTTTTTCGGACTAGTTAAACACTTTAACGAAACGATACCCAACCAAACAACCGGACATTACCCGGGACACAAAAATATGGTCAAACATATTGTTCTTACTTTTCTGAGCTAGTTAGGGTCCCCGAATACCCTAACCCACTTTATATGATTACACACACTTTCATACACTAACTAAACTTTTACTTTCCTAACTAGATCACCAACAATAAGTTACCACCCAACTAACCCCCCCCCCCCAACCGGTTCTAGAAGTGGGAATTCCCCACATGATTTTATTGATTAAAATACTAGATATGTCATGTACTCTTGAGGACACAATATCCACTAGACAAAGGGGTGTTGGGGGATTATAAAGATGATCAAAGGGACTTAGCTACATACACCACCAACATCACCAATCACTTGAAACTCTCCTCTCTTCTTCTCTTTGGTTTCGGCAGCCACCACTACACCCACCATCAAGTTCCCTTCAAGCCATTTTTCATATACTGAAAGGTGCAAGAGGTCCAACAACGAAGCTTGGTGCGTTCGGAAGTTGAAGGACCGCAGTGGATTTCTTTTATCCACCACTTTTCTACGCTCGAACTCCCCTAGCCTTGTGCTAGTGGTAAGCACTTAGATCCTTGCATTTTACATGATTGTTGAGTGGTTAATGATGTTTAAAGATCAAAAACATAGAAAGTCTAAAAGACTTAAACAAGTCTTGAACATCATCTAACATATGATAAAGTAGTGTTAAAATGATGATGAAATATGATAATGCATGATAAATCTGAAATATATAAGTGATAATCTGCTGTAAGTATTGTTGTGATCGCTAAACATGTTAACGGAATCAATCGAACACACTTTATAATGTTAAAAGACGGAAAACAGAAAGCTGTTTAGTGATTACACTGTAACTTAACGAAAAATGTATTTTCTGAAGTCTGGATTTATATATTATGAAATACGGTTCTAATGGCACTGGAATCATAATTTTTGGACTCCGTTTACTAATTTTAAAGTGTCATTTCGTAACAGCAGCTAGAGCTGCATTTTTTCTGCTGAAAATATGCGTTCTTTTTTCTGTCATAACTTGAATTCTATGAAGAGTTAGATCACGCAATTCGTATTGTAGATGACCACCAATGTATTTGTAATTCTATCACTGGAATTTCGTAAATCGGACTCTCAATGAATTTTAAATAAATTATTCCGTGGACTACAGTCAGAAAAAGATAAATCTGATTTCAGTCTGGAAAATGAATATTTATAAAATATTGGTAATCAACTGGACCCCGATATTTTTACACTATAATACATGGATCGTTTAAGACGTTCTGTAAAAATTTGGGAGTTTTTGGAATAAGTTAACCATATTATTTAAATGTCCGAAAACAGTCCAGTTTCGTATATATTAAAAACAGAAATGACATAAGTAGTATTTTGCATGTCAAAGTGTGGTTTTTGATTATTAAAAATCATTCTTATTTAATTTAGGGCGGATAAACAATTTGAGGGATTGTGTTAACATTTAAAAACGCACCCGAAGGTGAGTACATAGTCCCCTATTTTACTACTTTCAATTGTTTTGGGGTGATTCATATGTATCTAAACGATTTCCATGTTTTAACGATGGTTTCAAAACGAGTAAGATGGTTTATACAAAACTAAGAACGATTTCAATGATGTGAACGAACTTGTGGTTGTAGTTACATAACGAATGACATTCATTAATTTCGGCCAAACCGACCAGTATTAGGTTATGGTACCATAGGATCCGATAAATCCCGTTATCAACTAGACCCATGGTTATGTGTGGGTTAAGTGGGTAACGACTGAATCTGATGATTGTTAACTTACCCTTTGGAGGTTTGTTAATGCGAGAACGAGTTGAATGATGAACGAGTCACAAAGGTTTGAATGTTATTAGCGAGACGACCAAAAGTAGTTTTCACAATTAAAACGAGAACGATTGGGAACGAGAATGATATTAAACGATTGTACGATTTTTGAACTATTATGAACGATTTAAACAAATGAACGATGGTCTATAACGAGAACGAGTTAAACGATGTCACACAACGATGTTCACGAAACTATATAAACCATACGAGTTTTATTACGAGAACGATTTACGATTTGGTTTACGAAAACAAATGTTTTGGGTTAAGATTCAGGGCATCGAGGTTTATAAATTATAACCAATCTGTTTTGATTTGGTTATTCATTTTACGATACAAACATTTTACAAAACATGGTTTTCTAATGTCGATTAACGAAATGGTATGATTTATTTCGACATGCAAACGAGCCATGAATCTGACACTCTCACAAAACCTATGTACTCGCTAGCATTTCTTTGCTGTCTTTGTTTTTACATATGTTTCAGGTGATGTTGCTTAATGATGATTACGAATAGGATGCATGCTCGCTTAGTACTGGACGAGGCCTTAGTGATTTATTAACGATAATAGTCTACGTTTGATTTGCTTGTTTAACTCTAAGACAATGTTTAATATTTATTAAAATGAAACTCTTTGTATCCATGGTTTGAAACAATAATTCTGATACAACACTCCCCGACGTTTCCGCCACGGTTTGTTGTTTTACGTGGTCGGGGTGTGACAGAAGAGTTGGTATCAGAGCCAATGGTTATAGGGAATTAGGTTATTAGTAAAATTTTGACCTAGACTATAACTTTCTTGGACCCCAACGGAAGTTGATTTGCGTTTAGAATTTAAAAAAAATCAGAATACGAATCTGCTTTGAAAATTAATCATCCGTTCTAGGATGATTGATTACTAGGTTTGGAACCCTCTGTTGTAAGGTTTTGAACCCTTCCAGTTCGACTCATTTTTGGCTTAGTGCCTTTTGAATTTTCAAAATCTCGTCGAAGTTTGGGTCTAAATAATGTGAACACGTGCAAACTGGAAGTGTGAATGCCTGTACCCTGAGTTTTCTGTCTAAGGCTAGAGTGTTTGTACAAATCCACATAATCGGACCAGTCACTCTTACCTGGGAACTCTTGGGGTGAGTGTTCACTTATAGGCGAGCATGTCTTCGCGATACATTATTTTGATTCATTACTTTGATTAGTCACTGCGTGTCGTTTGTTTGTTCGAGGTAACAAACAAATGATCGCCTTCCTTATGATTCGTCGACATTTTCAATACCTCTTGTTTTTTTCCTAATTGTCGATACCTCTTTTGTTTCTCCTAAATTTCAACCTCACTCGATTCTCCTGTTTCCTTGTTAGACAATGCCTCCTCGACGTGAAGCACAATCTTTTACTATTGAAGAAATCGCAGCTCTGGTCTCTCAGCAAGTGCCTACAAAGTGTTTAACACTAGGACTAAGACAGTGGAAGAGACTTTGAATGTAAAGTTCAATGAACTTTCTTCAATGAAAATCCCTGCAAACCCTGCAGAGTTATTTGATCTTGATAAATTTACTTTTGAAAATGTTTCTGTCAAGACTAACAGTGCATGTCCATCTCAAAATCCTCCATCAGACAATGGGTATGAAGTGATCATTCCACAACAAAACTTCAAACCCATTGCCAGAGCAGCAGATGTTCAAAACAGCTGTCAAAGCTCAACCACTGCTACCTCAACAGTTTTTTACCAAAGTAGCCCTTTAACCCCTGCTTCCACATCATCAAACATTGTTGATAAAAATCCTCAAAAAGTGGATAAAAGTCAACATGTTTCTACACCAATTCCACCTATTCCTCCACCTCCATTTCAAGACACTGTTGGATCATCAAAGTCACCAACGGTTGTTAGCTCAGATGATTTACATCTGCAGCCCTCACCCTTAAATGCCATTATTCCATACAAAGGAGATCTAATCTTCTTGAATTCTCATCCACCAGACCAAATCATTGGCAACATCAGTGAAGGGGTGCTCACAAGAAGTCAATCCCAAAACATCTGTCTTTTTGCTGGTTTTCTATCACTCCATCAACCTGTAAAGTACCAAGAGGCACTGAAAGATAACAGTTGGGTAGAAGCCATGCAAGAGGAGCTCCAACAGTTTAGAAGACAACAATTATGGGAGCTTGTACCACTGCCAGAGGGTGTGAGTCCTATTGGCACAAAATGGGTCTTTAAAAATAAAACTAATGAAAGGGGCATTGTTGTCAAGAATAAAGCAAGGCTAGTGGTTCAAGGTTTCAGACAGGAAGAGGGCATTGACTATGATGAAACTTTTGCCCATGTAGCAAGATTGGAAGCTATCAGACTGTTCCTGGCCTTTGCTGTCAACCACAACATAAAGGTGTTTCAAATGGATATCAAATGTGCATTCCTCTATGGTAAGATTCAAGAAGAGGTCTACAAGCTAAACAAAGCTTTGTATGGCTTGAAACAAGCACCTAGAGCCTGGTATGAAACTCTTTCCACCTTTCTTCTCTCTGTTGGCTTCACAAGAGGTCAAATAGACAAAACACTGTTTTTAAAATGGAGAGGGAAAGACTTGATGATTGTTCATATTTATGTGGATGACATCATTTTTGGAAGCACATGTTCTAAAATGTGTGAAGAGTTCAGACAACTCATGACAGCTGAGTTTGAGATGAGTGCAATGGGTGAACTACAGTGTTTCCTTGGTCTCCAAGTGAAACAACTGTAAAATGGTACATTCATTCATCAAAGCAAATATGCTACAGAACTTTTAAACAAATTTGAGATGAATGATTCTAAACCATGTAGTACACCCATGGCAACCACCAAGCTAGTCATGACTGATGAGAAGGATGATTTGGTGGATCAAACATGATATAGAAGCATGATTGGGTCTTTATTGTACCTACTGCATCTAGGCCAGACATCATGTTTGCAACATGTGGTTATTCAAGATCCCAATCAGCCCCTAGAAAGTCTAACCTAATAGCTGTGAAAAGGATACTCAGATACATAAAAAGTGCTCCCACACTTGGTATATGGTACCCTGCTAATGGGAATATTAAGCTTTCAGGTTTCACAGACATTGACTTTGCTGGGTGCAATGCAACAAGGAAGTCCACATCAGGAGGGTGCCAATTTCTAGGTGATTGCTTAGTATCTTGGCAAAGCAAAAAAGCAAGCAGCCATTTCAACATCCACTGCTGATACAGAGTATATAGCTGCTGCAAGCTGTACAACCCAACTGTTATGGCTTCAAAATCAACTGCTACATTTTGGTATCACTGCCTTAAAGACACCTCTCATGTTAGACAGTCAGGCAGCAGAAAATATCATCAAAAATCCAGTTTCACATTCAACCACCAAGCACATTGACATCAGACATCACTTTGTGAGGGATTGCTATGAAAAAGGTTTGATTTCTCTACATCATGTTCATACCAAGGATCAACTGGCAGATGTGCTAACAAAGGCTTTAAACACATCTACCTTTGAAAGCTTGATCTCAAGGATTGGCATGCTGGACATGGAATAACAGGCAAAATCCTATTTTTCTATGAATAAAAGCATTAAATGTTTTCAGAAAATCAAAAATTCATCCTAAAAAATAGCTAAAAATGAATATTTTCATTAATCCTTAAAAGTCTACCACAACCATTGTTTTGGTTCAAACATCTGTTCTGCTGAATGCTATCCATTGCTGAAAGACAACCTCTATTTCCTTCTTATCCTTGTTAAAAACTGTTGTTAAACATCAGTGTTTTACTCCACTGATAGGCTATCCACTGATAGTTAAAAGTCAGCCACTGTTTCATTTTTACTGTTGTAAACCACTGATATTGCTCCATCAGTGGTTTGCTAAACAACTGTCATCCATTATTCATCAGAGGTTATCACGTGGACAGTACTTAGCCGTTAGATCTTTTGTAACCGCTGCCACGTCAGCATTCACTTTTTCCACCTATAAAACCCTGATCAAAACCCCAAACAGGGTTTTCACTGTCGAATCGAATTCAAAATTCCTTTCAAAATAAGTTTCCATCAACTTCTCTCAAAATCACTCATCTTCTTCCTTCGTTCCCAACTACCTTCGATTCTCCATGGCTCTCCCATTCAAAACACCCCATAACTACCTGTGTACCCTTGAGAAAACAAGTCAAAACACAGATTTTCATTCCGTGATTGATGCACTTTCTTCTTCAAAGTACAAAACTTTGTTGACCTGCAATAAAGCCATCTTCATGGATACCCAAAGAGAGTTCTGGAAAAATGCAAAGCTTGAAACTAAGGACAAAAAGCCCTTAGCTATTATTTCTTCAATAAGGGGAATTCCAGTTACCATCACACCTCAAACCATTTCAAAGGTTTTTGAAATCAATGATCTTACAGGTAAAAACTCTTTCACAAAGTTTGAGTACCAAACTGATTTCATTGAGAGAGTGTATGAAGAAGAAATTAAAAAGGATACTTTACAAAAAGGCAGTTTTCCACCTGCCATGAGGCTTTTGTTCCATACCCTCCTCATGTGTATGTCAAATAAAACCACAGCTTTCAATGAGATACCATTGAAAATCCAATACCTGGGCTATGCTATCATGGCTGAAGAAAATTTTAACTACTCCCAGGAGATTTTCAATAATATGGTCAAAAATGTTAATAAAAAATCATTTTTATTATTTCCAAGGTTTTTAAGCTTTTATTTTCAAAAGAAATTTGCAAAGGATAATGCACATGTGCTTATTCAAGGAAATCCTATTCAAATAAATAGCCTATCTTCTGAAACATTTACAAGGTTGTCAAAAACTTCAAAAACACAAATAGAGGCACCTGAGTAGAATTTAGCAGCAACAACTGCTCCTCAGGCTCCTACTGTTGAGCCCACTTCTCCTGGTGATCACAGCAGCACAACCCCTTATTGGTGCATACGTTTGTTGACTTCGTCTTGTATCGAGTCTAGTATTAGAATTGTTAGATCAGGGCGCGTTGTACGAGAAAATAGGAGGTTTTAGTGTGTATTTGAGCTTATTTCGCTTAAAATGTCAAATGTCACTTTCAAGCGAAATCAAGTTTGTTGATTTCGCTTGAACTGAAACCATGTCACTTTCAAGCGAAATCTCATCATCTATAAATACCTTCTGAGCGAAATCAGTTGTAACTTTCGTCATTCCGGTACCGAACTGCTGCCGACACGTCGTTTGATTTGTAAAGTTGTTATTTTCAATAAACAAGACGTTAAAGAGTGAAACAAGCTGTTTTCGAAGTCTGTTTCTTAGTTTCCGCCTCTGAAACAGACAAGAACCCTTCTGATTGACTCGTTTGGGTCACGGTTCGATCCTACAAGTGGTATCAGAGCACAGGAAGAAGAGTTCTTACCAAAATAGTCTCATTTTCTGACTTCTACACCTTTTTGAAATTGAAACTGTTTTCACGGTCAAAAAGTTTTGTATTTCACATATAGTGTGTGAAACTATGTTTTAACTAATCCTTGAGAGTTTTGGACCTAAAATCAGATTAAAACTTGATTAAAATCTTTATTACGCTTGAAAACAGATCGCAAAAATGACGTCAGCTGCATTTCAAGCGAAATCAGAAGGTTGATTTCGCTTGAAAACGTGGTTTCGCTTGATATTTGATCTTATTTCGCTCGATTTCTTGATTTCGCTTGGAAATACCTTATTTCGCTTCAGTGATTGATTTCGCTTAATCCGTTTCAAGCGAAATTAGGTGTTTTAGCTTCAAAGAGTTGATTTCGCTTCAGATTGTTATTTCGCTTGGATCAGTATTCCGCTTGAACTTGTATTTTGTGATAAGTTTTTCGAATCATGGACGAGGATTTCTACAATGCGTTTGCGACACCAGTTGCACCTGTTACTGCTGCTGAAACTTTATACAGTGAGAATGAAACGAGAACGCATCAGAAACCGCCAAAACTGATGTACATTGAAGTTTTCAAAGGATGGAAAAATCGTTTTGAAACTTGGGTGCAAGCGTATAAGTTTGACGCATGGTGTGCTTTACACAAAGATTATGAAAAACCAAAAAACGAGCGTGGGATTGAAAAAGCTATTTGTGACTACTCAGAGGGTGATAAATTGAAGTTCACGAGTGAGAAAGTGATGATTAATTTTCTTCCACAAGCGATTAAAGAAGATATATTTGTTTTGCACCAACATGAGGGTACTGCTAGATCGATTTGGAATGCATTGATTCAGAAGTTCAAAGGAAGTGCAGATATGATTAAAAATAAAAAGGCTTTATTGAAGAAATCATTTGATATGTTCACAGCTTTCGACCATGAAACAACAAAGGAGACTATTGATAGATATTGTCATCTGGTTTTGGAAATGGGAAGAATGGACAGTGAAAAGGATGATGAGGAATGGGTTGATAAACTTGCTGATACATTACCACAACAAAAATGGGGAGCTTATCTGATGATTGTGAAACACATGAGAAAGTCTGAGAATATGAATTTAGCACAGTTCATTCAGAAAATTGAAGAGCATGAATTGGATATTCAGAAAACTGCTATCATGACAAATCCAAATGCTAAACAAGATGTCAGTTTGTATTACAGAGGGAACAAGTTTAAGGCTACCCCCAAACCTAGCCCAAAGATCCAAACTGGTTTTAGTGCTGACAGTTCGTCTGGAACAAAGGGTAGTAATGTGACACAGAGTGGTGGATCTTCGTTCTCGTATTCAAGTTTTGATCCAAACTTTACAACATCAATTCCTCAACAATCGAATTCAATAAATCTTCAATGCAACGTCCCTTTGAACATTCAAAATGGTCAGAATTTGTCTCTAGAAATAGCCAAACAACACATGGCATCTCTTGTTGCTATGTTGGAATCTTATGAAAGTTTGATTGATGGCAAGATTGGAAATCCGATGCTTACAAAAGAAGATTATGACCAAATTGATGCAGAGGAACTTGAGTTGATGGATGTGAAATGGTGTTTAGCTAGTGCTTGGAGGAGGGCAGAAAAGTTTCAACAAATCACTGGTAGAGATGAATTTCGAGGAATGGCTACTTCTCCACCGGGTTTTGACATATCGAAAGTCACTTGTTTTCGTTGCAAAGGAAAAGGTCATTTTAAACGAGAATGCAAAAACCAAGAAGCAACCAGGAATCAAGAAAAGAATAATTATTATCAGAAATCAATTTTTCATCAGATTACTCAACAAAAGGAACCACAAACTGCACATGCTCGGCCAATTGTGGATGACAAAAGGAAAATGATCGAAGATGCGAATAAAAAAGCTTATTTTGGTATCATTGATCAAGATGATGAATTTGTTGCTGAAGGATTTAGCTGGGATAAATATATTCCATCTGGTTCAGGTTTTGTTGCTAGAGTTCTGGGTGAAGATGAGACTAATCAGAAAAGAATCCCGATTTTTCCAGATCTTGGAAGTGATGTGGATACCGATAATGAGGAAGAACATCTCAACAAAGCTAGAAAAGGCATAGATCCTACTAGTTTTAATTTGTTTTTTGCAGATAAAATGGAGATGCTGAATCAGAAGAAGATTGCCAGATTGAAGAGAGAGCTGGAAGTAGCAAGAAGGCTAGCTGATGAAAAGGCAAAGACAGAAGCTGGAGAAGCAAATGTTGATCAAGTAACTGAGAAAGTTATAGAAAAGATCGTTGAAGTGGAGAAAGTGGTGGAGAAAATTGTTGAAGTCGAAAAAATAGTTGAGGTTGAGAAAATCGTCGAGGTAGAAAAGATTGTTGAAGTTGAGAAAGTTGTTGAAATTGAAAAGATAGTTGAGTTCGTTAAACTGTGACACCTGTGTCACTGCAACCATCAAACAAATGCCAAACCAATGAAATATTGTATTTCATGCTTGGGATTTGTAAAAATATGTGTATCGTTTACACATATCAACTCTTGTTCGATTTCAAGCTCTAAATCGCTTTCTGGAAGGTTATACGCGCACTGATGCGTAAATATAACCAGTTTAATCCAACGAACACTCCGGAATAGTGAAATAGGCTTAACATACCTTAAATAACCTTTACATAACTTATATATAAGTTTTGGAAGGTTTGGTGTGGTGAAATCAAGTTTAATCGCTTACAGGGACTAAAGTTGACAAACTGCGAAAGTATGCCAATTTGAACTGTAACAGACATTCCGGAACATGACCATAAGTTAAACACACCATAAATATCCTTTACATAGCTTAGAAATAGGCTTTAATGGGTTCGGTGTGCTAAAATAAACTTTTGGGTCATTCAGGGACTAAAAGTGTCAAAAAGTGCACAAGTTTGCATTTTCGCGCATAACTTACGTTCTGAATACATCCGGACATCCAAAAATTTATGTAAGCACTAAAATATTTTATTTTAGTGTTCGCCATAAGAAAAATCCATTCGTCGCGTCATTTGGTTCGTTTTTCGTGCTTATGCGCATTCCGTCGTAATTAAGCGAACATCGCGACCGTACGGCCAAACGAACCGACATCCGAGATATTTTTGAACATGTTTTAAGTTCCCTATACTTTAACTTCATTTTAGAGCTTTGAAATGGGGTTAACGGGCCTTAAACGTGTCAAAAATGGCCTAAATACAGTTCAGGGACCAAAACTGTAAATCTGCCAAAATAGTGCCTAGCGCACCGCTACCCTTATTATGTAACGGTGCGCTAGCCTGGGTGCAGACCTGATTCAGTGTATTTAACAGCAGGTTCCAGCTGTTCGATCCACATCCACACATTCTCAATCGTCTAGTCAGCGGATAAGAACCAATTTCTAGCCACCATAAGGTTCCGACAAGTGTACGGGTTGGATTCATGGCACGTTTTCCATGAAACGATCCTAACGGTTCGGGTATTCCTATAAATACCCAACCCACACAACCTCATTTCTTACAAGAATTCTGATTTGAGAGCTCTAAGTTGAAACCATTGTTTCATACCTGAGTTCTTGGATCGGGATTAGCATTCGGGGACCCTTCGTAAGTATTCTTTCGTTCTTTTCCTTATTTTATTGCTTTTCAAGTCAGAAAGTCAAACTTTGTTTGACTTTCAGCGTTGACCAGTAATGGTCAATGCGAAGTTCGTTTGAACTTCGCAACGTGAGTATAATCACGTTGGTCATAGTCCCTTGGGACTATGCCCACTGATTACCATGTTGTCTAGGGTCGTAGGGTAGGCGATCTAATAAATCGCCTATACCCTCGAACCCGACCCATTTGGTCGATCATTAGGATCCGACCAAATACATTAGGTGACCATAGTAGGTAGGGAATAACCTTCCGAGGTTATACCCTATGGTCACATCGTTTAAGTAGTTGTATGATAGGTAGTCTATATGCCTTAGGTAAATTACCAGAATACCCTTTTTATGTATAATTGGTAATTAAGCATATGTAACCTAAACTTTTGTCACATAACTGATTATATAACATGTTTAGGCATATAACACTTGTCATAGGACTAGTTAGACGGTCCGAACGCGTTTCACGCGAACGACGCGTTAAAGTAACATAAGCTACCTAAACGGGTCGTAATGGGTCGTAAGCTATTAGGTTAGGTTTCATTTAGTATGTAGGCTTTGTTAAACCATATGACACGAGTCTCTATACTCGTTTGGTTTACAAACCCTCATTCTATCAAATCATCCGATTTAGGTCCGGTTTATTAACATAGTTACCTATATTAGGTGCCGTTTGATATTCCGCGATCTCTAACATTGCTTGGTGGTTATCTTAGGACTTCTGAGCAATCTCAAGTGAGTACATAGACCCCTCTTTTACTGTTTTCCAAACTATTTTGGGGTGGAACACATGTGCCTACTTGTTACTTTCATGCTTTCCTTGTTTTCACATCATATACTTGCTATGTTTATTAGTACATTTATAGTACATGATTTCATCGATTTATATTACATTTTATGCTATGTATGTCCATTTAGTTCATACTTAGTACATCATTTCACATCACATCACATGCTATGTATGTTCATTTATTGCATACTTAGTACATCGTTTTCATCACATGCTTACATTTTGTTATGACATTTGGGTTGTTTACAATGGAACAATACATTCATTAACATTAGCTACGCCGTTCGTTAGTAGGAAGTGGTACCATAGGAATTGACAACTCCCGTTCCGGACATCCCAGGGAAAGGGGATGAAAGGAATGACCGAATTCGATATACATAAGCACAGATAGACCTTTAAGTGGTTTAAGGGTTTATCGCCTCAGTCTCAAGGCTTGGATGTATGCATTATAACAATACCGTATAGATGTTCGTATCAGTATAGCATGCATTTACACAAAACATAGCTTTGATTTAAACCAAGTTTTACTTCAATACTATGTTCTTGTGCATATGGTTTAGTGATATTTATCACTAGCCATACAGATCAGTTTGGTTACACATTACATGATTTACATTGATCATGCATTTACACATTACATGATTTACATTGATCATGCATTTACACATTACATGATTTACATTGATCATGCATTTACACAAAACATAACGTTGATTTAAACCAAGTTTTACTTCAATACTTTGTTTTTGTGCATTTCACCTATGGTTTAGTTGATGCGTTTTCACTAGCCATACATATCATTTAGGTTACACATTACATGATTTACATTGATCATGCATTTTGACATATTATTCAATACATTTGACAAATTCATTTATACATGGACAATTTACATTGGTAGTTTGTTTGATTAAGTGATTAAGTAACAATGCGTGTGGAATATGATACAAGCATGGTGGATACGCCGCTGGTACTTCCTATATATAAGTGTTTGTATGGTATTACATATTGTAGCGTTATTTGAATCATTTCAGTTTGAGACATAGAACATTTTATACAAGTAACATACTTTTCACAAGACATTTATTTACAAACAACTTATTTTATACAAACTCATTTTACATGGTTATTCATTTAATCATGCATTATTTCTCTTATTTATACATATCATCTGATCTTATCGTTTTTTTTCAAATGATTTACAAAACAAAGCAAATTACAAGGTTCATGACTAAACATTTTCTCAAACATAAGTCATGAAACCTATTTTCACAAAACCTATGTATCTCACAGGCATTTTTATGCTGACGTACCTATTTTCACATGTGTTTTTCAGGAGCTGTTGCATAAGATGATCAAGATACACATAGGCATACTTGGGCTTTAGTGACAATAAAAGATGCAAGACTAGTTAATTATGTTGTATTTCCTTGTTTGTTAAGATATTGTAACACTTTTAATCAATAAAACGAAACTTCAATTGCCATGGATTTGAAACAATTAATTCTGTTACAACACTCCCCGATGTTTCTGCCACGTTTAGTATGTTCTACGTGGTCGGGGTGTGACATAAACCGTGTTTGAAATGTGAGGAGCCTTGCATACATTGTGAGGAGAAAGACAAGAAGATTCTTGAACTAGAAGAGATGAAAGAGAATTTGTTGTCTGATGTGAAGTATGTGAAGGAGTCGTATGATGTTCTGAACAGAACAGTTGATAATCTGAAAAGAACGAATTCAGAGATTGAAAATGCAATGACAAAAATGAGCGCAACATTGATGACAAAACAGAGCGTTATCAATGAGTATATTGAAGATTGTGCTAAGCAGAAACAGGAGTTGGAACTTGAAAAGATCGAAAGTGAAAGGATTAAACGATTACTGTTGAGCTATACAACATGTGATTATCTGATTGATCGTGTTTATCCTACTGTTGCAGGTCTTGAAACATTCATGGAAAAAAGAACGAAGATACTGATACTGGTAAGAAACAAAGTGTCAAGTATAACAGATGTCCGCCCCCGATCCATGAAAGTTATTCTCCCAGGAATCCTAACGAGGAGCGTCTAAAAAAGGCAGTTAACATCAAGTTAAAATCTGAAATCGTTGATGAATTACCAGACAATAATGATGTTACATTCACAGCATCTGACACTGATCATGAGTCTGAGTTATTAAAGAAAGTGGTCGATCAGGTGTTAGATATGGATGAAGAGTCAAAGTCGGAGTCTAAGTCTGAAAGTTCAAGTTCGTCAGAAAAGAGTCCGAGTTCACCGGTTAAGATGGTTTACAATAAAGAATTCATGTTATCAAAATCTAATTTGAATGACAGGCCAATCAAAGTGGCTTATACTTTGAATGATTTAGACAAATTATATTCTGTGAGGAATTTCCAATAAGAAGTGTCAAAACTGAAATGATTAAATAGGTTTTCAAATTAACAGAAATTAATATTTCTGAAATAAAAGATTTAAATCTTCATGAAAAACCTAAAAAGTACACTTCAAGAGTTCAACAGAGATTGAACAAGAAAAAGGGTTACGGTTCTGGTTCTGGTTATCGAAAGAAACCAAACCACAACGGTAATTTCAAAAAACAAGGTCTTGGTTTTAGTTCTTCAAAAAATTATAAAAATGAGAAATTATAAACCAAAAACAAAATTTGTTTCAGGAGGAAGTTCTGAAGATGTGCAGAAGAAACCATTCTGGAAACAGTCCAATCAAGAGTTTCTTGCTGAAGTAAAGAAAAATGTGAAAAAGCTTGCTCAGAGAGTTGATAGAAGAACCTATTTCAAGTGTCAAGAAGTTGGGCATATAGCTTGGAATTGTCCGAAGACCTACAATACAAAACAGGGAGTTTCTTCACACTCAAAACTGAAAACTTGTGTTGATGAAAAGAAACAACCAATTGAGAAATCGAAAGTTTTTGAAAATTCAACTTCTGAAGAAGGTGAAAGTTCAAAATGGTTTTACAAAAGAAGAGTTGATTTAACAAAACAAAAATAGGTTGTAAAATCTAATAGTAGTTCTGACAATGAATCTGATTCCATAAAATCAGAGGAGTCATCTGTGGAGAAAAAGGTTGTTAATTCCGTTCCAGAGTTGAACGAGGAAAACTTTCCACCATTGACAAAAGATAATCTGAAATCAAAAGGTAGGGTTGAGATTTTAGATCAATTCTTCACTGGTGAAGGAGAATTTGATGCTGAAAAAGTTTTCAATGGGAAAGTTAAACATATTTTCGGGAAAATGGTTGATGGAAAAGTTAAGAGTGCAAAAGAATTTTACAAATCAAAATGTTGGTGGGATAGGTGTGTACCAGAATCTCCCAAGGCTGGTCAGGCTTGGGGGAAAGTTTTTCCTAACTGAAATCCAGACTTGCCGGAGCTTCCAGGTTAGTAAGCGTGGAGCAGGAATCGGCATCATTCTTGAAAGGTTTGGTTGATAAATTTACAGGTGATATCTTTATATTGTTATGTTTTGATTTACAAATGGGGTGGTTGGTAAGTGAACTTGCAAGTGGTTGAAGAAGGTTTTCATCTTCAAATGGTTAATCAAGGTCATTAAGTTGAACTTGATTGGACCATACTTACAAGTGGTGTTTTGGAGAACAAAATGATGAGTTTATCCCCTAACCTACAAGTGGTTTGAAAATCAACAAATCTAATTTTCCGGAAAAACCATTTGATTAAAACAAACTTAAGTATTTTGAAATCAATGGGAAAATAGTTTGTTGTGAGGGGGAGTTCTGATTGTTTATCGCAAGAGGATGGCGAAATGAAGTAATTCGATATCAGTTGTCACTTTATTGTACAGTTTGTTTTCAAATTTCCTAAAATGTGTTTGCATTTTAGGGGGAGTAAAAATTTTCAAAAAATCCAAAAACATTTGAAAATTTGAAAAAGTCAAAAATATGATAAAATTCAAAAATGAGTTTTGTTGTCAAAAAGAGAAAATGATAGTACATCAGTGGACGATCACATCATGCTAAAGAAATGGAATGTAAAAATGTGATAAACAGTCTCACTGATGATGTGCCAGTAGGTTTTTACACATTTAGTAGATTGTGACGAGATATAAACCTAAATTCAAACTTGCTTATATCGTGGGTAACATCTCTCGGATATATGGGTAACCCCCGAAATCTTGTTTGAAGGACCCCTCTTTCTGAGATACTAGGTCTTTATACTCAGTGATATCTGGGGTATTATCCGGGGACTTCTGATAATGCGGAAGCAATGGCCTAGTCCCCGGAGAATACTTTACTGCTTGCTTGAAATATAGCGCCGCCCTCAGCAAAAATGATGAAACAATAAAATTTATAATCATTGCTGTTGTAAAAAAGATCCTCTAAAGGGGACCCTCCTAAAGTCGAGTCGTCATCTCTCTGCTGAACGGAAGTTCTGACCTGAGCTCTCACGGTTTCGCAATTAATCCCTTACAGATATCATCTAGGTATACTCACCTGTAAGACTGAATATTAGGATCTGGATACGAGAGTATATTTTGAGGCGCGAGTAAGTTTAAGTATCTTAAAACATTAATCTCGTATCTCGAAACAGTTGAACTTTGTGTGAAAATTTAAGTGGATCAGTATACTGACAATCTAAGTGAATCGTTTAGAACTTTAAATGTTTAAAGCTTAACGGTGTTGGTGATTTGTCTCAAAAACTGATATGATCTTCTTACGCAAACTCACAAAAATATTGTATGTATATATTTCTTTACTGCATTTAAATTATGTTATGTCAAAAATCCAAAAAGATTTTCGGTGTGTTTTAGCATAAATTTTTGAAAAATTCAAAAAGATTTTAGACAACTGATGTTGGAAAGCTGATTTTCAAAATTTCAAGTGCTGAACATGACGAACAGGTTTGGGAGTGTGTGTGATTTGAAAAATGATATACATCTAAGTGGTTCATCAGTGTCTTATATGATAAATCTTTTTATTTGATACTTAAAAATGTTGTGTTAAGGTTGTATCTTCAAGTGGTTAGCAGGGTTTCTAAGTTTGTTATATCTTATCTTTTATGAAATTTATGTTTTGGGTAGAGGATTTGCAGGAGAGCTGATTGCGATGCATGAACCTGAAAATAGCCAGATTACGATCCCAGCACAAGTTGAGGGGGAGTCTAAATGACAAAGAGCCAGGTTCTGATCCTAAGATTACTGATGCTGATGAACTTAAGAGCCGGAGTTTGTTCCTGAGTATTACTAGAAAAAGAAGAAATTGGAGTAATGCAAGAGCCAGATTAAGATTCTGGAAGCCCTTAGACTGATAAAGACTGAAGACGTTAAAGACTCGACACTTAAGACTCGTCAGGATCCGAGGGGGAGTCTGTTGGTGCATACGTCTATTGACTTCGTCTTGTATCGAGTCTAGTATTAGAATTGTTAGATCAGGGCGCGTTGTACGAGAAAATAGGAGGTTTTAGTGTGTATTTGAGCTTATTTCGCTTAAAATGTCAAATGTCACTTTCAAGCGAAATCTCATCATCTATAAATACCTTCTGAGCGAAATCAGTTGTAACTTTCGTCATTCCGGTACCGAACTGCTGCCGACGCGTCGTTTGATTTGTAAAGTTGTTATTTTCAATAAACAAGACATTAAAGAGTGAAACAAGCTGTTTCGAAGTCTGTTTCTTAGTTTCCGCCTCTGAAACAGACAAGAACCCTTCTGATTGACTCGTTTGGGTCACGATTCGATCCTACACCCCTGCTGTGAAACCCACACCAAAAATCACCAAAAAGCCCAAAAAGAAAACAACTACAAAGCCCCCCAAACCCACCAAAAAGGTAACTCTGTAAGATGAGATCCCAGAGGTTATACCTGTGACAACACAAAAGTCACAAATAACCACTGCTGCTACTTCCTCACAACAGGTGGAAGAAAGATCTCAACCTGAGCCTCAAACTCCTCCTGCTTCCTCTCAAAAGGATCAGGTTGTATCCACAGGGACACCACAATATGAAGCAATGGATTCACTTGAATCAATCTTCCACAGCCCTACTCCCAGGGTAAATTCTCTTTCTACCCCCATCATCACTGCCTAACTTCCACCATCAATGATACCTCTGTTGGATGCACCTGATATAGCCCAGACACAAATCAGTTCTTCTCAATCACCTGTCAATGAGACTATGCCACAACAAGTGACTGAGTCTGGTGTCTCTATCATTGCAAACCCACCAACAGTTGAGGAGGCTACACTACAGGAATTACAAGTAATTCCTGTCAGTAGTTCAAGTGGAGCAGCTACTACAGGTGTTGAACCCACTAGTTTACACCTGGACAATAGTTTCATTAGAGAGACTCCCTTGAAGGCAATTTCTTCTTTGGGAACCATAGTGTCCACTGGTGTGTATCCAATATACACTGGTGAGCTTAAAATGGTAACCTCTGCTGAAGAAAGAAGTCCCCAGTACCAAGAAAAGGGGGCATCAGTGGATGATTTTTGGGAAACTTTCCCTAAGTCAACCACTGATACAACCACCACTGGTGGGAAATTAGATAATCCCATTAACTTGGGTAATGGTTTAAAATACAAGGAATTGACGGAGAGGGTTGATAAAATTGAAAATTCTGTTGCAGATATCAAAACTATGCTGCAACAGCTGTTACAAGCTCAAAAGGCTACATCCACTGCTGCAACATCTGCTTCATCCCCTGATGAGCTATGGCAATTGTTTCAACCTCTGCTTCACAAACAAAGACAGTATGCAGATCAACAGTATGAAGTTCAACTTCAAATGGTCAGAAATGTCATGGAAGCTAGGTTCAAAGATACACAAGCAGATATCAAAGCCATAAAAGCTCATTTGCTTCAAACCACTGGCACTACTCCTCCTTCAATCATTTATGTTGACAACCTTGATGATGCCAAAAAGGGGGAGAAAGGAAAGAAGGGAAAATATGGTTTATACATAAAACCAGATCCAATGTCAAAACTTGTGGTAGAAATCCCAAGGCCAGATGGTTCCAAAAAGGTTGATGAGACTCAAAATGCATTTGTTGAACTAAAAGCAAACATGAAAGAGTCAATGGAAATAAAAAGGTCAAAAAGGTTTGCTCAGGAGAAGAAAGTTCTGATGGAAAAGGAAGAGCAGGGTACTTCTAAACCTAAAAGAAGACAGCCTACCAGAAAAGTAAGCCAACCCAAAACCACACCTTCCAAAACCACCAAACAAACTCCTCAAATCCCCAAAAGTTCCTCTCATCAAACCTCCAAACCAACAGATGTTAAGACACCTGCTGTATCAACAGTTGTTGGTACTTCAGTGGTTTCAACAGATGTTATCCCAAGAACTGCCATCACTACTACATCAACCCACACTCAATCACTGCCATACCAAAAACAATATCATCACCACAAAAACCACCTGCCAAAAAGCAGAAGACAACAGTTGACACATCAACTGTTGTAATGACAACAGTGGTTGAAACACCAGTTGTTTCAACAACTATTAGTCAGACACCTACCACTTCAATCACCACCACTAAACCCACAAATACACCACCAACCTCTCCTAAGCACAAAAGGAGAAGGGTAATAAACATTGTACTGGAAGATGACACTTCTCCAACTCAAACATCTACACAACCACTGACCTTTGTCACCATTCCAAACCATGTTCCAATCTCTTCAGCTCAAGTTCTAAATCCAAACACTGCTATTGTTCCTGTGGGAGTACAATATCCATTGGATCTTCCAGCAGCTAGAGAGGAGATCAAATCCTTTTACTCTGAAGATGACCCTGTAAAGAGGAAATTCCCATCTATTCAAGGTTATCCTTTCCTAATAAACATAGAAGAGTATCTCAAAATAAAGGTCAAACAAGCAGAGGATATATCTCAAAGAGATACATAGGGAAAGTCTGATAAAGAGATTCAGAGAAATCTGCAATACCTGCTCACCAAGGTCAGAATTTTAGAACTGTTCTCAAAAGACCTTTGCCAAAAATTGTCTAAAAAAGATGATGAAAGTATGAGGCAAGACTACCTTGAATACATCATGACTTACAAAAAGTATAGGGCAGAAAAGCACCAGTACAAGGAATGGACCATCAGTGAGCTACAAGAGGAGATAGCCAGAATTCAAAAGACGATTGAAAACAAAATTAAGCAAACTCCTCCTGTTTGGGCCAATTACAAAAAGAATGTACCAGAAAAGGCCTTGAAACTGAAAGGAATGAAAGAAGAACTAATAGCTGCTGATTATGGGTCAAGGAACCAAGTTACAAGGTGGACAGAAGGAAAGGTGTTAGCCACCTACAAAAGGTTGGAAGAGTTGAGGAAAAGAGATCCCACTGTTCCTAAAAAGCATGATTATCCAGAAGCAGTGGTTCCAGTTAAACAACAAAAGTTGCCCATCAGGAGACCCACTGCTCCACATGCTACCATCCTTTATCAAAGAAGGAAACAAAAGCAAATGGATGCACTAACAAAGGAAGACAAAGCACAAGAAGAATACATCATGAAAATGGTTCTTCAGACACTTATGGCAGAAAAACAAGACTCAGCACAATCTCAAGACCCTGCCAAAGTTGTCATCACTAGGCCTCAATATCCAAACTCATCAGCAATAAAAACTCTCCCAAGAAGCCCATTGGATTCAAAGATACTAAAGTGGAAGTCTGATCAAAAGACCCACGTATTGACTCTGCTCAAATCCAATGGTGAAGTGAAGCATATATCAAGGGAAGAAGCACTTGGCCTGGGTGTTGAAGATTTACAAGATCTCCTTGAGCTTCCACTGTGCAGGGATGAGAATGATGAGGACTCTATGAACTTTGAGTTAAAATTCAAAGGTCAAGTTAGGGAACTCTTGATGAGACAATAAAAAATCCAGAATAATGAAGAGTTTTGGCATCATCTGTTCCAGGGGGAGATTGTTGGGATTCAACCGTTCCAAAGGAACAGTTGATAAATCCAAAACTGGATCAGATCAGTGGGTTCACAATAAGCAGTTGTTTGCATCAGTCTTTCCCCTTGAAAGTGGCCTAACATCTGATGACCTCTAACTACTGCCCTTCTACAACAACTGTTGATCTTCAACAACTGCTGAGACTTAAAGATTGTTGACGCTGAAACACTGGTGCTCAATCTACTGATATGGATCAAGTACCGCTGAAGACACAAAGCACTGCTGGAGCTATAACAGTGGAAGGAGAAACAATAGTTTACTTTGTACTTTGTATTATTTGTAATCAGTTGTTTAGTGAGCAGTGTTTGTATAGATCAGTGGTTATAGGTTGTTAGGAGGTTAGATGTCACTTTCATGGTGACGTCAGCAAAGATGCTTCAGTGGTTTGTTCTGTACTATAAATAGAACAGTACCCTGTACTGTTCTATTAGCTCTCTTCATCACCAAGTCATTTTGTACAAGCAATCACTGTGAGCTCAGGCTGAGGGGGAGACTTTGTGCATGCATGCATTAGTTTTGTTTATTGTAATCAAATACAATCATTCGATTCTATGTTAAACATGTTTGCTTAAAATAATTCTCTCTTTGATTGTGTTGAAAGTTTATTCATCTATTTCCACTGCAATTGTTTCTGTTTCATTTCCATTTTAGTTAAACAAACACAATCTTATCAAACTCAGATCCTAACAAGGTCGTATTAGAAATAAATGTATCTTGACATAAGTCTAACGGGAACATGCAATAATGAGCACAAAATCTAAGGTCTATTGCATGCTACAATAAATACTAATCAGTACAACAATCCGAACCGAAACATCTAATGAAAACATCCGTACTACAAAGTAACGGATTGAATAAAAAATACTACAATGACAAGAACATGAATCCGTACCAACGAGTAACAAAAAATAAAAGTATACTACGATGAAAAGAAAACTGAATCCGTACCTTGGGTTTAGAAAAGCGAAACCAAAACAAGTCGTCCCCAAATTGTCACACCCCCAAAAATACCCCAAGCGGAAAATCCCGCGAGGCGTGTGACGTACCAGGATCTAGCCACCAATCACATTGAACTCATAACAATATTTCAAGTAAAGCTTTCATTCATTAAAATAATGTATTACAAAACATTCCTTATATTTGACAGGTTCAGCGGAAGCATAAATCATTAGTTATGTTTTTCATAATCAAAGTATGTGATAGCCATTAGACTTGTCTCGGAATTCCATGTATCTCAACCCATGACACTCCAACATCCCAGACTGCAAGTTCCAAATAAGTGTATTTATAGACCTGCAAGCATGCAGAAAAGTGTATCAGCATAACGCTGGCGAGTTCACTGATTTGTTAACCGATTTTTACCAAATATTGATTTATGTCATGTTGATAATCACTCGATACCGCAGACGGCTCCTTTTTGCCCTTCTCCAATGCTCTATCAAACATTGGTCATAATTTTAAAGTTATTAGTTCATGCCCGTCCTATCCAGGTACGTCGTGAGTGTGCCAAACCTAATAGCGCTATCAACTAATAACCTCGTTGCCCTACAAGCAACTAGTTTGGTAATATGATGGGACTTAAGTGATAGAAAGTAGTGAGTTATCCAACATCGACATTTACTGAAAACCATCTCATATCCCCTACAAGTATATGGGTTTATGAAAACGGCCTCATATCCCCTACAAGGATATGGGTTTATGAAAATCCGTTTATTTGTTTGCCTGTTTGATTGTCCCCACCGGACGCATGCTTGTAAAAAGGATAGTGAACTCACCATAGATTAGCTCGGCAGATTATGTTATGAAAAGAAATATGTGACAACCCTCGAATTTACATGTATTCCGTACAATTTATTGTTGATAATGAAAGTGATTGACGACTGTGTGGAATTACTTAACTGCTTTCTGATATCTGTGATGTGCTTACATGTGCTTGTCAACATACTAGTAGTATGCAGAAAGGTCACTAAATAATCTGTTATATTTTCCTAAGTGTTAGAAAGTAAAAACGTTACAAAAATATATAAGTAGGACGCTATACGGATTAATTAAGCAGTTTATCGGAACAGTGTCGAACCGAACAACCGGACTTTACCCGGAACATAAAAATATTGCCAAGCACATTGTTTTTACTTTTCTGAACTAGTTGGGGTCCCCGAATACCCTAACACCCGTTATATTAAATAACACACACAAGTATCATAACCAAACCTTTTGATTTCAACTAAACACTAACTATCTCATTACAAACCAACTATATACCCCCCCCCCCCCCCAAAGCTAGTAATCGGCCACATGGCCTATTTGGAGATCTTAGTGGATCTTACAAGATCATGTGAAGATTTATTAGAGGATAATGTCATGTACTTTGGGTGACACAATATACATTGGTCCATAACAAGTTGGTGATTATATGTAAGACATAAGCACTCCATTCTTACAAAAACTTCATCACACCACAACCCTCATCCTCCCTCTTCACCTCACGGCCGAACACCCCCTATATCATCCCTCCATCTTTCGATCTTGATCATCTCATTCCAAGTCCATACAAGTGTCGAGGATCGCGTATTAGGAAGCTTGGTGCAAACGGAACGCGAAGGACCTCATTCTATTGCTTTTATCCACTCGATTTTCGACTAGAATCTTCCCTAGCCTCGAGCTAGTAGTAAGTGACTCTAAACCTCTTCTTGATCTTGTCTAGAGTGGTTAATAAAAGTTTCGTCGGTTAAAAATTACGAACATACAAGATCAAAGTCTAAAAGTTTACTAAAGTAATGAACAAGGTGGTTAAAGGATGAATGTTAGTGTAAATCATGTAGATCTTGTGTGATTATGATGATTGGCTGATTATCTGATGTTGAGCTGAATAATATTAGTATGTGATGTTGTTGTGGTCACTAAACTCGTTAACGGAATCGATCGAACATGATTTAGATGGTTAAACACTTGAAATCAGAATCTGTCTAACTTTTACAGCCCACTTCTGTTGGCTGTAAACAGATCTTAAACTCAACGAAAAATCGATATTTTGAATCTAAAATATGTTATTATGAAATACGGTTCTAATGGCACCGGAATCGTAATTTTTGGACTTCGTTTACTATTTTTAAAGTATTAATTTGTAACAGCAACTTAAGCTGAATTTTGACAGCAATAAATGGGTGTCTTACTTTCAGTCGTAACCTGAGTTTTGTGATGAATCGGACCATGAAAATTTTACTGTAGATGATAACTGAAGTATTTGTAATTACCCCACTGGAATTTCGCAAATCGGACTTACGATGAATTTGTAATAAATTGTTTCGTGGACTGTGGTCAGAAATACATAAATCTGAGTTCAGTCCCGAATATGAATTTTTATAAAATATTGGTGATAAACCGGACCCCGATATTTTTACACAATAAAATATGGAATGTTTATGATGTTCTATAAAAATTTGGGAATTTTTGGAATAATCTAACTATTTTATTTAAATGTCCGAAAACAGCCGGTTTTGAGTATTAATGCTGAAACGACATAAGTAGTGATTTGCGTGTCTAAATGTCGAGTATGCTATCTGTGAATGATTTGACATGTTATATATGTTATGTGCATTATCGTATGTTTGATTTTGAGTGGGGAATGGACGGGAAACTTAGATGGGCATAAACTGTTACAGTGATGCATGTTGTGTGCTAGATACGTGTAGGAACTTTGTGTTCTATTTGAAAGCCACTAAATGACTAACTGGTAAATCATACTAGGACGTGATTGACCGACCTTGACTGTTAGCTATATTGAGAATCTAACCGAGCAAACCGAGGTGAGTTCACACCCTTACTAAGGCATGGGATTCCCGGTGGTTGGGAATGGGATTGAATAACTACTCGTACTATCACTCTATGTATATTACCAACACCACTAGACTACCTACTACTGTCCTCGGATTGAGAAGGGCACGTACGTAAAACCTATGTACACTCACACTCACTACTGTCCTCGGATGAGAAGGGCACGTACGTAAAACCTACGTACACTCACTACTGTCCTCAGATGAGAAGGGCACGTACGTAAAACCTACGTACACTCACACTCACTACTGTCCTCGGATGAGAAGGGCACGTACGTAAAACCTACGTACACTCATACTTAACACCGTCCTCGGATTGGGAAGGACTCTTATGGATACGCCTAGTCTAGTAACATACATAATGGGAAGCCCCCACTAAATATCGTAAAGGTTTGGGAATCAAGAATAATGGGTAATACTTGGTTATGAAACGAACTTCCGATTCCTGATACGAACTCATTAACTAAACAACCAAACGTGAACTCACTCAACTTTGTTGTTGACTAGTTGTTACATGCCTTACAGGTCGCTAAATGCTTGGAGCTTGCACGGGGAAGGAGTCGTTGTGGAACATGGGTTGTTATATCCCATACTTAATAATTGAACTTTATAAACCTATGGAACTTATGTTTGAGACTTTAAACTTATGAACTGTGAACTTATGTTTTGAACTCACGTTTACGCTTCCGCTGTTTAAACCAAACAAGGTTAACTAGCTTTGGTCACCAATCGTATTATGTTTGGTTTTATTTACTTAATTGAATTGTTCAATATGATTGGTGGCTCGATCCTGGTCATGTCACGCCTCCAAGCGGTGATACTCCGCATGGTGGATTTTGGGGGTGTGACAGATTGGTATCAGAGCCATTGGTTATAGTGAACTTGGTTTTAATAAGGGAAAAGTTTTCATTAAAACCATACTATAACCTGTACAGTGCTCAACGATCCACAACGACGCTTCGCTCCACGTGCAAGACTCGACACCATAAGTGGTATGATTTATGTTATATTATCGGTTAGATAGTTCTCACTGTGCATTAGATAATGTGGTAATTGCTATTTGAACCTTGTGTGCATACTCTCTAATGTCGTCCCACACTTACACACTTTCGCGACACTTTCCTCACTTACGTTGCTTCATTATGAAGATCATGAGCGGACGCGAAGGACGTATCAACCTCACTCAAGCCCAGTTGACGGCTTTGATCAACGAACGAGTTGCGGAGGCACTCGCAGCTAACCCTGCAGGAGGTCAACATGCTCAACCTCCTGTGTGCACGTTCAAGACATTCATGGACTGTCGACCTACCACTTTCAGTGGCACCGAAGGAGCAGTGGGCCTTCTTCACTGGTTTGAAAAGCTTGAGACAGTTTTCGAGATGTGCGAATGCCCCGAAGACCGTAGGGTGAAATATGCTACCGGAACACTTGAAGGAGCTGCGTTAACCTGGTGGAAGGCACAGGTTCAACTACTAGGGCTGGCAGTTGCTAATGCCACGCCCTGGAATGGTTTCAAAGAGCTGATCAAAGAGGAGTACTGTAGTCGGGATGACATCCACAAGCTAGAAGTGGAATTTTACAATCTAAAGATGATAGGATCTGAGATTGAGGCGTATACCAAGAGGTCGAATGAACTGGCCATCCTGTGCCCAACTATGGTGGATCCTCCCATCAAACGTATTGAGCTTTACCTCAAGGGCCTTGCACCAGCGATTCAAAGTCACGTAACTTCAGCCAACTTGGGTACCATCCAGCAAGTCGTCAAATTGGCTCATCGTCTCACCGACCAGGCAGTGGAACAAAACAGACTACCCAAGCGTATTGGTGCTGCTACTTCTGATGCACCTACCGACAACAAACAAAAATGGGATGGGAATTCCGGCAAAGGCTCTACCTCTATTCAGTCTCAGCCTCAGCAACGAAGGACTGAGGACCATAGGAGCCCTGGCCAGCACTTTTCTGGTAGTCAAGGGCAGGGTGGATATCGAGGAAACCACCCAAAGTGCAACAAATGCAACAGACACCACAGTGGTCAGTGCAACAAGGGACACTGTCAGAGGTGTCTCAAGATGGGTCATGAAGCCAAGGATTGCAGGAGCCCACGGCCTACGAATCAGAATCGTCAGCAGCAACAGCAAGCACCGCAGAATCAGCAACAGCAACAGGGCAACAAGGGATGCTTTCAGTGTGGTGCTGAAGATCACTTCAAGAGACACTGCCCGCAGTTAAATCAGAATCAAAATCACAACCAAGGAAACGGGAACAATAATGGGGGCAACAATGGGGGAGACAACAATGGCAACGGGGCAAGGGGTCGTGTGTTCGTGATTGGTCAAGGAGAAGCAAGGAACGATCCCAACGTTGTGATGGGTAAGTTTCTTCTTGACGACTTCTTCGTTACTGTTTTATTCGATTCGGGTGCCGATACTAGTTATGTGTCCGTGAAAGTTAGCCAAATTCTTAAGCGCACCCCAACACTCCTGAACACCAAACACACGGTAGAACTAGCTAACGGTAAAAGTCTTGAAGCCACACACATAGTTAAAGGTTGTAACCTCGTCTTAGCTGGTCAGACTTTCCCTATCGATCTTGTTCCTATCACACTTGGTAGTTTCGACGTCGTTATTGGGATGGATTGGTTATCTCATCATCAAGCGGAGATTGTTTGCAAGGAGAAAATCATCCGCATTCCTCGTTCTGATAAAGAACCCCTCGTGATTCGTGGCGACAAGAGTGGTGCTGTCGAAGGCATCATCTCTTTCCTTAAGGCCCAGAAGTGTTTGCGAAAGGGCCACACTGCCATTTTAGCACTCGTTACTGACACATCCACGGAAGAGAAGAGAATTGAAGACATCCCTATTGTGCGCGAATTTCCCGAGGTATTTCCTGAGGAATTACCTGGTCTTCCTCCTCATCGCCAAGTTGAGTTTCAAATCGAGCTAGCTCCTGGAGCAGCGCCAGTAGCTCGAGCACCATATCGTCTAGCCCCATCAGAACTCGAAGAACTGTCCACACAACTACAAGAACTCTTGGAAAAGGGTTTTATACGTCCTAGCTCTTCACCCTGGGGAGCTCCAGTCTTGTTCGTAAAGAAGAAAGACGGTACCTTCAGGATGTGTATTGACTATCGCGAACTTAACAAGGTGACTGTGAAGAATCGTTATCCTCTTCCACGTATTGACGACTTGTTTGACCAGTTGCAAGGGTCGAGCTATTACTCCAAGATTGATTTGAGATCGGGATACCATCAGCTGAGAGTCCGAGATGAGGACGTCTCCAAAACAGCATTCAGAACTCGTTACGGCCATTACGAGTTTCTGGTTATGCCATTCGGGCTGACGAATGCACCGGCAGTCTTCATGGATCTCATGAACCGAGTGTGCAAGCCTTACCTGGATAAGTTCGTTATTGTGTTCATTGACGATATCCTGATCTATTCTAAGAGTCAGGAGGAACACGAGCAGCATCTACGACTTATGCTGGAACTTCTTCGAAAGGAACGGTTGTATGCCAAGTTTTCGAAATGTGATTTCTGGCTTCGCGAAGTCCACTTTCTAGGCCACGTGGTAAACAAGGATGGAATTCATGTGGATCCATCTAAGGTTGAATCGATCAAGAACTGGCCCGCACCCCGCACACCAACAGAAATCCGCCAATTCTTGGGTTTGGCCGGATATTACAGAAGGTTTATAAAAGATTTCTCCAAGATTGCGCAACCTCTCACTTCACTGACTCAGAAGGGCGTCATCTATCGTTGGGGTGATGCACAGGAGTCCGCGTTTCAACATCTAAAGGATAGACTTTGTAGCGCGCCTATCCTCTCATTGCCAAAAGGCACCGATGATTTCGTGGTTTATTGCGACGCTTCCATCCAAGGACTTGGTTGCGTATTGATGCAACGTGACAAGGTCATTGCCTACGCATCGCGCCAACTTAAAGTTCACGAAAGAAATTACACTACTCACGATCTGGAGCTGGGAGCAGTTGTATTCGCGCTTAAGATATGGAGACATTACCTGTACGGTACCAAGTGCACCATCTACACCGACCACAGGAGTCTCGAACATATCTTCAAGCAAAAAGAGTTAAACATGCGACAACGCCGATGGGTCGAACTCTTGAATGATTACGAATGCGCTATCAAGTATCATCCGGGCAAAGCCAATGTTGTGGCTGACGCCCTCAGTCGAAAGGATACTTTACCTAAGCGTGTACGAGCATTACAGCTTACCATCCAGTCTAACCTTCCTGCTCAGATTCGAGATGCCCAGGTTGAAGCATTGAAAGCAGAGAACATCAGGGCTGAGTCCCTACGAGGATCGAGGCAGCGGCTAGAACAAAAGGGAGACGGTGCCTACTATGTAAACGGACGCATCTGGGTTCCATTTTATGGAAACTTACGCGAGCTTGTGATGGACGAAGCGCACAAGTCTCGTTATTCGGTACATCCTGGTTCGGATAAAATGTACCACGACCTCAAGACTACGTATTGGTGGCCTGGCATGAAAGCCCACATAGCAACCTACGTCAGTAAGTGCTTGACTTGTGCGAGAGTCAAGTCTGAATATCAGAAACCATCAGGCCTACTTCAACAACCGGAGATCCCGAAATGGAAATGGGAGCAAATTTCCATGGATTTCGTTACTGGCCTGCCTAGATCTCAACGCGGAAACGATACCATTTGGGTGATCGTAGATCGACTGACCAAGTCTGCACATTTTCTGGCCATCAAAGAAACGGATAAGTTTTCTACTCTTGCAGACATTTATCTAAAGGAAGTAGTGTCAAGGCACGGGGTGCCAATCTCTATTATATCTGATCGTGACGCGCGTTTTACTTCTGAACTGTGGCAAGCAATGCACAAGTCCTTTGGCTCACGTTTAGATATGAGCACCGCTTATCACCCACAGGCGGATGGGCAATCGGAACGCACCATCCAAACCTTGGAAGACATGCTTAGGGCATGCGTAATCGACTTTGGCAATGGCTGGGAGAAGCACCTCCCGCTAGTGGAGTTCTCATATAACAACAGCTACCACACCAGCATCCAAGCCGCTCCGTTTGAGGCATTGTACGGACGCAAATGCCGATCGCCTCTCTGTTGGGCAGAAGTTGGTGACAGCCAAATCACTGGCCCAGAACATGTGGTAGATACCACCGAGAAAATTGCTCAGATACGACAGCGAATGGCGGTAGCTCGTGACCGTCAGAAACGCTATGCTGATGAGGGAAGAAAACCACTCGAGCTCCAGGTTGGGGATCGAGTGCTACTCAAAGTCTCACCTTGGAAAGGTGTAGTCCGCTTTGGCAAACGAGGCAAACTCAATCCGCGTTATGTCGGACCGTTCAAAGTCATTGAGAAAATTGGCCAAGTCGCCTACAGGTTGGATCTGCCTGAAGAACTCAGCGGAGTTCACAACGTATTCCACGTATCAAATCTGAAGAAGTGTCTGTCAGATGAGCCCTTCATAGTTCCTCTCAAGGAACTCACAATCGACGACCAGCTGCGATTCGTCGAGGAACCAGTAGAGATTACTGATCGAGATGTTAAGATTCTCAAGCACACAAGAATACCTCTCGTTCGAGTTCGTTGGAATGCTCGTCGTGGCCCAGAGTATACCTGGGAACGCGAAGACCAAATGAAACTCAAGTACCCCCAGCTGTTTAAGGAAAACGCAACCACTACTGAGGCTGAAGCTACTGCAGAATTTCGGGACGAAATTCCAAATCAACTGGGGGATGATGTGACACCCCAGGAAAATCTGGAAAACAACGCAACTTAACTAGCTTCCTCAGTAACCACGCGCTAAATTTCGGGACGAAATTCTCTTAACAGGGGGAGAATGTGACAACCCTCGAATTTACATGTATTCCGTACAATTTATTGTTGATAATGAAAGTGATTGACGACTGTGTGGAATTACTTAACTGCTTTCTGATATCTGTGATGTGCTTACATGTGCTTGTCAACATACTAGTAGTATGCAGAAAGGTCACTAAATAATCTGTTATATTTTCCTAAGTGTTAGAAAGTAAAAACGTTACAAAAATATATAAGTAGGACGCTATACGGATTAATTAAGCAGTTTATCGGAACAGTGTCGAACCGAACAACCGGACTTTACCCGGAACATAAAAATATTGCCAAGCACATTGTTTTTACTTTTCTGAACTAGTTGGGGTCCCCGAATACCCTAACACCCGTTATATTAAATAACACACACAAGTATCATAACCAAACCTTTTGATTTCAACTAAACACTAACTATCTCATTACAAACCAACTATATACCCCCCCCCCCCCAAAGCTAGTAATCGGCCACATGGCCTATTTGGAGATCTTAGTGGATCTTACAAGATCATGTGAAGATTTATTAGAGGATAATGTCATGTACTTTGGGTGACACAATATACATTGGTCCATAACAAGTTGGTGATTATATGTAAGACATAAGCACTCCATTCTTACAAAAACTTCATCACACCACAACCCTCATCCTCCCTCTTCACCTCACGGCCGAACACCCCCTATATCATCCCTCCATCTTTCGATCTTGATCATCTCATTCCAAGTCCATACAAGTGTCGAGGATCGCGTATTAGGAAGCTTGGTGCAAACGGAACGCGAAGGACCTCATTCTATTGCTTTTATCCACTCGATTTTCGACTAGAATCTTCCCTAGCCTCGAGCTAGTAGTAAGTGACTCTAAACCTCTTCTTGATCTTGTCTAGAGTGGTTAATAAAAGTTTCGTCGGTTAAAAATTACGAACATACAAGATCAAAGTCTAAAAGTTTACTAAAGTAATGAACAAGGTGGTTAAAGGATGAATGTTAGTGTAAATCATGTAGATCTTGTGTGATTATGATGATTGGCTGATTATCTGATGTTGAGCTGAATAATATTAGTATGTGATGTTGTTGTGGTCACTAAACTCGTTAACGGAATCGATCGAACATGATTTAGATGGTTAAACACTTGAAATCAGAATCTGTCTAACTTTTACAGCCCACTTCTGTTGGCTGCAAACAGATCTTAAACTCAACGAAAAATCGATATTTTGAATCTAAAATATGTTATTATGAAATACGGTTCTAATGGCACCGGAATCGTAATTTTTGGACTTCGTTTACTATTTTTAAAGTATTAATTTGTAACAGCAACTTAAGCTGAATTTTGACAGCAATAAATGGGTGTCTTACTTTCAGTCGTAACCTGAGTTTTGTGATGAATCGGACCATGAAAATTTTACTGTAGATGATAACTGAAGTATTTGTAATTACCCCACTGGAATTTCGCAAATCGGACTTACGATGAATTTGTAATAAATTGTTTCGTGGACTGTGGTCAGAAATACATAAATCTGAGTTCAGTCCCGAATATGAATTTTTATAAAATATTGGTGATAAACCGGACCCCGATATTTTTACACAATAAAATATGGAATGTTTATGATGTTCTATAAAAATTTGGGAATTTTTGGAATAATCTAACTATTTTATTTAAATGTCCGAAAACAGACGGTTTTGAGTATTAATGCTGAAACGACATAAGTAGTGATTTGCGTGTCTAAATGTCGAGTATGCTATCTGTGAATGATTTGACATGTTATATATGTTATGTGCATTATCGTATGTTTGATTTTGAGTGGGGAATGGACGGGAAACTTAGATGGGCATAAACTGTTACAGTGATGCATGTTGTGTGCTAGATACGTGTAGGAACTTTGTGTTCTATTTGAAAGCCACTAAATGACTAACTGGTAAATCATACTAGGACGTGATTGACCGACCTTGACTGTTAGCTATATTGAGAATCTAACCGAGCAAACCGAGGTGAGTTCACACCCTTACTAAGGCATGGGATTCCCGGTGGTTGGGAATGGGATTGAATAACTACTCGTACTATCACTCTATGTATATTACCAACACCACTAGACTACCTACTACTGTCCTCGGATTGAGAAGGGCACGTACGTAAAACCTATGTACACTCACACTCACTACTGTCCTCGGATGAGAAGGGCACGTACGTAAAACCTACGTACACTCACTACTGTCCTCAGATGAGAAGGGCACGTACGTAAAACCTACGTACACTCACACTCACTACTGTCCTCGGATGAGAAGGGCACGTACGTAAAACCTACGTACACTCATACTTAACACCGTCCTCGGATTGGGAAGGACTCTTATGGATACGCCTAGTCTAGTAACATACATAATGGGAAGCCCCCACTAAATATCGTAAAGGTTTGGGAATCAAGAATAATGGGTAATACTTGGTTATGAAACGAACTTCCGATTCCTGATACGAACTCATTAACTAAACAACCAAACGTGAACTCACTCAACTTTGTTGTTGACTAGTTGTTACATGCCTTACAGGTCGCTAAATGCTTGGAGCTTGCACGGGGAAGGAGTCGTTGTGGAACATGGGTTGTTATATCCCATACTTAATAATTGAACTTTATAAACCTATGGAACTTATGTTTGAGACTTTAAACTTATGAACTGTGAACTTATGTTTTGAACTCACGTTTACGCTTCCGCTGTTTAAACCAAACAAGGTTAACTAGCTTTGGTCACCAATCGTATTATGTTTGGTTTTATTTACTTAATTGAATTGTTCAATATGATTGGTGGCTCGATCCTGGTCATGTCACGCCTCCAAGCGGTGATACTCCGCATGGTGGATTTTGGGGGTGTGACAAAATATGCGAGGTGAAACTGGTTAATCACGTCCTAACATGATTACTGTTTAGTTTATTAGTGTGCTCATGAAAGACACGAAATCCTTACACGTATCTAACACGTATCATGCAATCACGTTGACAACTTACATATATATCCCACATATATATTTTTGTTCAAACGGTATATGTATGTAAATATATAGATGGTCTTAGCATACAACAACTTAAACGGCATTTAATGTTGACATTAAACATGTTCGATCATTCTCAGATAACACAACTAACAATCAGATGCACACATTACGACTTATTATGTTTCAGCTTTAATCCTCAAAACTGGGTTGTTTTCGATATTTTTATAAAATAGTTACAGGTCACAATAAATTCCCAAAAAAATATATGAAATGTGAAAAGGACTCAGAGTGTTCCTGTAAAACTTTCAAAGTCTAATTGTTTACATATTTTTCGTAAAAATTCGAGAAATGGACAGTGATCTGAATTGTTACAATTCTGACCTCTACCCATCGTTTATTTTATTTAAAAATCACCGAGTCTCCAAACAAGGTGAATCCAGTTGGAGAATTTCAACTCACTCGCATATTTTCTACATTTTAAATTTCGTAATTTATTTCCCATTATACCCCCATATATGACTAAATCCGTGAAGTGCAATTTCTGCAGAAAACGGACAGCCCAACGTTCTGTAACAAAAATTTCCATTTAAAATAGAAAACGACATCAGAAAATTATGATTCCAGCGCCGTTTGAATTGTATTTCAAAATAACACGTTATAGACTCAAGAGAACCCATTTTTTGTTATATTATGACCCGGTTACAGCCAACCGAAGTTGGCTGTAAACGCCGAACAGTTTTCTGTTTTCAGCTTTTAATTTCCTAACACGAGTTCTAACGGCTCCGTTAACATGTTCAGCAATCGTGCCACATAACAACACTGTTTATAGCCAACCGTACCATCATTGATCAGATTTATCACAAACCCTAATCAATCACTTAATCGTTAACAGGCACCAACATCATAATCAACATTACGATTAGATAAACAACATGATTTAGCAACACTTATACTCCTTCATGCAACCCTAATGGCAGCCGTCTGTCAAACTAACCAGAATCACAAATGTTATGATTTATTCACATGACCTTAATCATTCAACTAATTATTCTGAGCAACCATAACCCATCATTATCGGAATTTTCTTCCACAATAACAGTGAATCACAAAGAAACACAAAATTACCAAGACCTTATTATCATGCAACACTAGTTTCTGAATGAACATTCGAATGATCAATCAGCACTCCAACAACCCACTTAATCAGATCCATCAACTCTATACCATAGCTTGATTATACACATATCATATACTCACACATATACTGATGTGTGCAAAATGCAACATATAAATTACATCAAATGTGGCATAAAACTAACCCTTTTTTAGTACTAATGTTGGAAAAAGTGTGTTTTTGTCTTCCTTTTGTATTTTCAGGATTAAATGAGCTCAAATGAACAAAAGAAGCAAAAAGGCAGCTAAATCTAATATAAATACAAGAAAAGGAATAAACGTGCCATGCCCGACCCCCCGTCCCAACGGCCTGATCGTTCTTGACACTTGATTGTTTTGATAGTTTTGCAGTTTTGATCGAGACGGTGTGATAACGTGCTAAACAATAGAAACCCCATCTTGAACCAAGTGACCCGATCGAACAGGAATCACCCTAGTCTGGCCAGCCAACGGTTCAAGGTGGTTTTTCATGTTTAACCCGAAATCGGTAGTCTCTGTGATAGATTCCAGATCTTGAACCAACACATCACTAGGAAGGAGTAGAAGATCAGTACAAGCTCCGATTCTATCGGTTTTGTGTGCATTGAGTGTAAAAGAGTTGAAAGAAAGTTAGAAAACCATCTTGTAATCCTTTTCACCATGAATATGTTCAGAGCTATGCAAGATCTTTGTTCATTCATGTGGAAATCGTCCAGATCTAAGTTGTTCTCGATGGATTGAAGCCGAAACATGTAGTTCATAAGAACTCCATGATGACATCACCCTAGAACACCTCAAATCTATTGATTTCATGGTTAAAAGTTAAGATTCAAAACAGAGAATGATGGAGAAGTGTGTGTAGATTATAGAAGTACAAGATTTAGGTTGAAAACTTACAAGAATCACGAGAAATCGAGAGAAAGGAGGCTGGAGTGCGTCTGGGTCGAGTGAGGAGCTGTCAGATCAAGTGATGTGACATGTGAGGGTATTTATAGGGTTTCCCAAAAAGGAAAGTGCAAAGGGTCGAGTGGGTCACCGATCAGGTGGCTGTCCGATCAGGTGGCAATCCGATCGGATGGCCATCCGATCGATTAGTCACTCGATCGAGTGGCTCCAACGATTTGAGTTCGGCTTTCGTTTTGTGCGTTGAGTTTGCGATGCGTTTCGAGTGAGCGATGCGATGGAATTATCCATTAGTTACACAATTAATCCCAACCACTATATCTAACAAACAATCATCCTAAGTAAGTTGCGTTTAGCGTCTGCGATTCTATTGCGATAGAGTTGCGATTACGTTTTGATTAATCACCACAACGTAAACATAAACACGCACAAGTAACTTCTAAATAACACACACACGTAAAACAATATCCAGAACGTATAATTCGGGTTGCGAATGTGATTGCGATGCGATAAGCGATAAAGCGATAAAACATGCGATAAATAGCGATTAAACCTCGATTATTAACTTGTACTCCACATAATACAACTAATGCGATAATATAAATAGACTATCTACAAGTCAAAAAAGTCAAAACAGGAGTTGAGCAAGGAGTGACAGATCGCAATTAGCAATCTTTTCTTCCTTTGACTTCAATCTTGACTTTGACTTTGACTTTCGAAACACGGGGTGTTACACAGGCGCTCACGCATTCCCATTGTGAAGGTTCGCTGGGAAGGAAAACGCGGCGCAGAGTTCACCTGGGAACTCGAAAGTGACATGAAGGCAAAGTACCTGCAGTTGTTTGTTACGGCTAAAGCCTAATTTCGGGACGAAATTCCGTTAACTAGGGGAGGCCGTAACACCCTGTGTTACGAAAGTCAAAGTCAAGATTAAATTCAAAGGAAGAAAAGATTGCTAATTGCAATCTGTCACTCCTTGCTTAATTACTGATTTGACTTCTTCGACTTGTAATCGAGTCTTGTATTTTAATCGCTTTAGTTGTATTATGTGGAGTATCTATTAATAGTCAAGGTTTAATTGATGTTTATCTCTTTATCACTAATCGCATCGCTATTGTGCTCGCACCTTGATTAGTAGATTATGAATATTGTTTTACGTATGTGTGCTACTTATGTGTTACTTATTCAAATCACAATTGACACACACAACGCAAACACTATTTATACGCTAACCGTTATTGCATGCTACGTGTTATTCGATGAATGCTTGTATGTTATGTTAACACAGTGATTGTTGCCTGACACCTTAGCAACGATAGTACTATAGTTTGGACTCAGCACCTGTCGTGGACAAGGGTTGTTAAGGGCTTTACTTCACGTGTCCCAGTGGGGATATGTGTTGCGCATTCTACAACTCGCAGTCACGTCTGTGCATATTTCTCTGTCGATAACCTACTTGCCTTCACTTTGTTACATGTTACATGCTGGTTATGCGTAGACGATTTCGAACTCTATTATACTATTAAACTTGTATGCTCACCTTTACACTATGTGTATTGACCGATATTTTAATGTATGTGACAGGTGCTTAAGATGCTAGGATTGCTGTGCCTTGGTGAATCAAGCTAGGGGTCTAGTTATGTCACGCTTAAAATCTGAGTTTTCGGAACAGTGTTTGTTTTTGAGACAATTATTTGTAATAACTGTTTTATTTGGATATGTTGTGGTATGGGACATGACGTTTTAATATCTGGTAAGTAATAGTTGTTATGGATACTCATGGACACTCTGTTTCGCTCAGTGCCGCGCCCCGATGTTTCCGCCATCGGTTGGGGTGTGACAGCTTAAACTCGACTCGTTTAGTTTTTAAAAGCTTAAGTTCGGGTTGTTGATATTTTCAGCCTTCTCGAGCTTTACTTAGATTCAACTCATTTATTATTTAGAGTTAATTAAATAGTTAGTCCCTATGGTTTGCACAAAATAACATATTTAGTTACTAATAGTTTAAAATCGCCTTCTAGGGTATTAACTTTTCATTTTGTAACGTTTGGAGGTATTAACTTCTAGGGTATTAACATAGTTAGTCTCTGTGGTTTGCACAAAATAACATAATTAGGTACTAATAGAACGTGATTTTAAACCTACAAATAACGTTAATGAGTTACATTCAAACGTTACAAAACGAAAAGTTAATACACTAGAATGTGATTTTAAACTATTAGTACCTAAGTATGTTACTTTATGCAAACCACAGGGACTAACTATGTAATTAAATCTATTATTGTTTATATATAAAATTTGATAAATATTATGATTATGTTGCTCCACTCCCCAACGTTTCCAAAAAAAGACAATATGTTATGTTATGTTTGAACTTGTTTGTTTTTACTTTAAAACAACGTTAAATAACATTAATCCAATAAAACGAAACTTTAATCCATGTGTTGTGAAACAATGATTCTGTTGCTCCACTCCCCAACGTTTCCACCGCGGTTTTGTTTGTTTAATGTGGCCGGGGTGTGACATAATAGATCATACCAAAACATCCCATACAATTACCCAAGGGGTTAGATTGTGTTACTATCAATAAATCTATAACAAGCTTTTTTATGCCAAAGAATAACATGTATATGATAATTAATGAATCCAAATTACATTAAACTTTTATTAATCCCAAATGTCTAATTGATATGCACCGGGGATACATTTATTATGTATTATACTATTATTTCCAACTGATATCAACCGACAGGTCCACAACAAGTTTTATATGTTTGAGTACAATCTGAACTACATTTATCTAAAGTAGCATGACACATTTCTGGATATGAAAATGCAGCACAACAACAAAACCTGTGAACTTTTAATTTTTCTTTTGTGTTTTCAGTACAAAGTACAAAACAATTTTTTTTTGGGGGCGGTGTACCCTGAAGTAGTCCTATGTCACTTTGACTAACATTTTCACCTAAGAATCCAAGATTGATATTGATTAGTAAGTTCATGTAAAATACACAACATGATAAAATAATCAGATCAATAGAGCATACCGTAGTAACATGTTGATAACATAAGAAAGCTTATGCATAAAACCATCAAGAGTGATTCTTTTGCTGTCACCATTTTATGTATCTTTAAAATTGTGTTACTCGTGAATATAACATATAAAAATGTACATGCAAGCTGTATTTATAAACATTTTCATGTACAAGGCGTGTAGGTGTTTTTAATATTGCATGTTGTTATTTTATTGTTGTTGACAAGAGATATCAATATAGGACGGAATAAATCACTATATACTTGAACTACTCTTTGATTTAGTTAGAAGTCACCAAAAAAATATTGGCAGTTTAGTTATAAGTCACCTTACATGACCGTAATTTGGTTAGAAGTCACCAAAAACGCCAAACATTGTTTTATGTGTCACACAAAATGATTATAAACAAATAATGTATTTTGTGGCAATTACATATTTATTAATATATAATTTAAGTACTTCTATGTATGTATACAAAAATGTATAATAACATTAAGACGTACACTAGTGAAGGCCAAAAAAATATACGTACATGTATTTAGATAAGTACACAAAATGTGTGGTTGTTCATAACAAAGAAAAGATCTTATAATGATTAATTACGTTACTATATATAACATATGAAAATAAATATTAGTTTTTGCAAATTTCTTTTTATGACATCATGCTAAGATGTTGTATTATAACATATGTGTTACTTTATATTGTACACGCAATAACCCTGAATTTCCATTCAATTATCTATTATTTTAATTTAACACGTAATTACCCAACCTAACTTAACTTAAAAGTTAAATAGTACTCTAATTACGTGTGCCCAATTTGTTAATGAATAAAGTGTTTAACATCATCATCATCGTCATTATTATTATTATTATTATTATTATTATTATTATTATTATTATTATTATTATTATTATTATTAATTGATTGACAAATTGTTTAATACTTAACCAATCAACTTTATAGATGATTTAACTCATATTGAAATCCATATTTGATGTATTCAGTATTATGAATTATTTATTTTATTAAGATTAGTTTTGCATTTATAATAATTGATGTAATCATGCGGCACCAAGTCAGCTTAGATACCTAATACGAACATGTAACAACATGGACATTGGCTATTAATGTTTTTTAACCCAACAAACATCTTAAACGTATCTATATAACAATTTAACTATTTATTATTAACACCAATTAATTATGAGAAGAGGGATATGTCATATTTTGCGTTAATAATTTACCTCATTATCTTTCGGTATTCTGGCCTTGCTGGACTCTATCTCTGCTGACTCAGACCAATATGGCCGAGGGAAGCGTTGTCTCCAAAAGAGGGACATGCCACAATAACTAAGATAATCTCTTAAAAAACCTAAAGTGTAGAAATCATCAAAAGATTGGTGAAAGAGGAGTCAGAACCAAGTGATTCTGTCTTGTCTATTTTTTCTTTTTAGTATTTTAATTTCTTTTTAAATTTTATTTACGAAACATGTTTTCTCAAAAATTTGGTTAGAATAGATGTTGACGATATTCTGGTATTAAAAGCTCTTATGTCCTTGGATGATCTCGGTATGTTACCATCACCATACTACGCCAACGATGGGTGCACTTGCCCTAAAATGTTATAGAGTGATAATAATTATATGGTGTTTTATAAATTTAAAGCTTGCTAAACGAGTAAAAGTTCTAAAAATATACCATAAGTTGTTGCTGGGGACACAAGGATTTTAAGAAAGTTTAAAATCAACGGCCTAATCAGTTTTTTTCTTCTTTATTTTTCTTCTTAGGTTTTTCTTCTTTTTCTAAATTTTTTCCACTTTATACAGGTTTAGCACTGGCATGTCTAATCACACACAGGGCCCTGTCTATCAATCTGTTTTCTGGGTTACTGGGATAAAAGCACAGGGCAGTGACTTACTTCTAGTATATGGAACCAGAAAATAGAAACTTTAACTCAATAACATGGGGTCATGCCTTTCTAGACACGGGGTTTTGTTTGTTAGCTGGTGATGTGTGTAAAATGCAACATATAAATTACATCAAATGAGGCATAAAACTAACCCTTTTTTAGTACTAATGTTGGAAAAAGTGTGCTTTTGTCTTCCTTTTGTATTTTCAGGGTTAAAAGAGCTTAAATGAACAAAAGAAGCAAAAACACAGCCAAATCTAACATAAATACAAGAAAATGAAGAAACGTGATATGCCCGACCCCTCGACACCATCTTCCAAAGCAAAAACAAGATTTCAAAAGGCTGAACACGCCCCGTGCCCAGCGGACACGGGGGCGTGCCCAAGTGTCTGCAGAAAGGACAAAAGAGTAGAAGCTTCTATTCCCAGACACGGGGGCGTGCCCAGCTCCACACGGCCGTGGTCAACGCTAAGATTCGCAGAATCAAAGCAATCTTGATAGTACAGATACGCTTCTGCACACGGGGCCGTGCCCAGCGGACACAGGGGCGTGGTCAACTAATGCAAACAAATTGCATTTAATGAAGAAAGAGAAAGTGGGTGGACACAGGGCCATGTCCGGGCTTCTGTATAGGCTATAAATAGAGGTGCTTGGTTCACTTAAAAGGCATCCCTTGGCAAACCACCTCTCTCACACTTCACCCACACTCCACCACCATCACAACACCCTCATCCACCACCATCATCCATCATCCATCATAGAGTGTGTGTAGTAGTCTCAGGATCCAAGATTGATAGTAAGAGTTCTTGACAATCAAAGGCCATGTTTGCCTAAGTCTCTTACATCACTTGGTGAAGACAAGCATTTAGTGTAATACTTTTGTTTTTTAATCTTTTCGCACTTTTTATTTGGTTTTGTATTAATGACTTTAATAACTAGTTTCTTATCTTAAAGGTGAAACTTCCTTATCATTTGTCCGTGGTGTCTTGGCATTATTTTACTGTCTATATAAAATAAAAGATTTACACCATTCATATCTTTACGGTCTATATAGAGATATGTTGGCTACCTGGTCGGGGCTTAAGGGAATGGTTTGGTAAGGTTCTTGCCATGTTCAGTGTATAGATCCTGCAAGGACCTGGGTCAAGCTTACCAGGATCTCCTTCAATACCCACTGGTATTGGATGGCGGGGGTGCGAATGGCTTGATCCCCTCATATGTAAACTACTATTAATACATTAACCCGGCTACTTGGGATTGTATCCCTGCTGACTCAAACCACTTAGCCGATACATACATACATACTCATGCATCACATTTTATACTATCACTCTATTATTTACACACAAACATTAGTGACAAACTTGATGCACAAAAGCACAGTTAGCTAAGTGAGCGGATAACCCGGTAAACATGCTGACAATGCCAGCACCTAGACAGACAATATTTTGAGGCCAGTATGAGCCAGAGTTAGAATACTACACTAGTAGGGAGTGTAGGGAAGTGAGGACCACAAAACTGCGTCACTAGGTGATAGTTATAGTGCCCGAAAGTGCCTAAAACATACTTTAAATGCAGAATTCTGTACTAAATACCAAAATTCAGCATTTAACAATGCTAGTAAAGTGCAAAAACTTGGTAAAATAGTCCTAGACACTTTCCAAAGTGTTGGGAATTAAATGTGTCACTAAAAATAATATAAACGACACTTTATTAGATTAATTTAGCACTTTAACGGACAACACCCAACCGAACAACCGGACTTTACCCGGAACACAAAAATATTGCCAACCACATTATTCTTACTTTTCTGAGCTAGTTAGGGTCCCCGAACACCCTAACACACCTTATATTACATAACACACCTTAATATACTAACTAAACACCTTAAATCCTAACTAGTTCCTAACTAATCATGTAACCAAGGATTGAAACCCAACCCTATACCCCCCCCCCCCACCCCACTCGACGGTTACAAGGTGCGGGGACATCCCCACACTTCTTTTCATTATTTTATTGGCTTATGTTGGATGATGAGGAACACATTACATGGTGGTTCATATTGATTTTGGGTTATAAATAAACACAAGAGGTTTAACACTTCATTTCACCAAACATCAAACTTCAAACAAGCTATACTTTCCTCCTTCCTACTTTCGGCCGCCACCACCATCCACCATAACACCACCATCAAGCCTTCTTTCAAGCAATTTCCATACACTCAAAGGTGCAAGAGGCCCTACAAGTAAGCTTGGTGCACTCGGAAGCTCAAGGACCGCTCTTGTTTTCTTTTATCCACCACTTTTACGCTTTGTTTCTTCCCTAGCCTTGTGCTAGTAGTAAGTGCTTTAAATCATCATCTTGTTCTTATTTTTGGCTGTTAATAGTTGAAAGAATGATAAAATATTAAGAACCCTAAAGAACATCATCAAAGTCTTGAAGTTTAAACTAACTAGAGAAGATGTATGGTTAAATGATGTTGAAATCATGTTGATCTTGTGTTGTTATGCTTAATACATGTTGTTTATTAGTAGAAGTAAGATGGTTCATCACCTAGACTTGCTAGATCATGTTTAAGAACATGAACTAGCAAGATGTAAAGGTTAAAGATATGAAGGATAATGAAACCATCCATACATGAACTTTGAACTTGAATAAATACAAGTTTTCTTGAAAAATAAAGTTGTAACCTTTTAGATCTAAAGATCTATGAGTGGTTTTTCGAAAGAAACAAGTGAAAGGAACAAGTTTTGATAAAACTTGGATATGACATGAAATAAACACATTTCTAGTGGGTAAACAAGTGTTGGAACACTTGTGTAGAAAGAAAATTCAACAAAGAAATATTTTTAGAAAATATGACTAGAAGTTGTGAAAATACACATTCTTTAAAAATAAAGTTTTTAAGAAACTAATCATATTTTTAAAGATAACAAGACCTACTAAGTATGTTAGTAATTTACTACATATTTTTATAAACTTTCAAGTTCATAAGTTTATGATTTATGCTTATTTTTGTCAAGTTTGGTAATTAAAGATTGTATATTGTTGATTGTTAATTGTTTGAATGATTTTACAAAAGAAAATGATATGCTAAAAAGCATGGACACCTCTATTTACAGAGGAAACTCTAGCGAAATTTTTCTAGAATTTCAACACTTAGAAATATTTTTATAACAAGTGTATACGATTGTATTTTTAACTTGGTTTTCAAAATAAACTTCGCCATGATTTTTATTACAATAAATACCAAGTGCCGGAGGTTGATTTTTGTAAATAAAATTTGTTAAACATATATTTAGAATATATATATTTTATAACAAACGCTTGTGTGATTGTTTGTTTATTATGTGAACTAGATATATTATTTTTAGGGTAAAAATAATATAACTTGAAAATACTATGAAATTACTACTCCAAAATAATACCAACGCTCTCACAAAATAAATATTTAAGTTACACAAGTATTATTGTTACAACGCGAACTTTAAAACGTAACTTATGTATATTTCGGAAAATACTCTCATACGCATATTTTGATAAAGTATTATTTTGGAAAATGTATGAGGTAAAATATAATATTTTGGGAAAAATATATATATTTTGGAATTAAAGTGTTTTAGACAAGTGATTAAAATATATTTTCTAAGTGGGACTTAAAATATATTTTTCGGAATTATAAAGCGTACATGTATAGAAACCCTCATCCTTGGGAAGGAAATACACTTATAAAATAATTAAGAAGTGTGAATACGAAATAGTTGCCTAACTATTTTTCCAAGAACGTTAAACCCTAAGCCAAGGCACGACCATCCGTCTAATAGGCATTAGTACGTGTAGGTCGTCACGCAGCAGATTGAGTTGGAGATTGACGTTTCAGGATACGCACTTCTGTGAGTTCATGCCCCCCTTTTCTCTTTACTGTTTTCAGTTTTATACTTCGGGGGTGAAATACATGCGACAATTATTACAAACATTTATTTACATGGTATGGTTAGCGTAGGGAGGGTTTATACTACTAGATCATGTGAGGGGTGGGTACAACACTTGAGGCCATTAATCCTCGTAGTTAGGACCGAGGGACACAAGAGTGATAGATCTATTTGGGTGTAGCGAGCCCACACCCGTGAGGCCGGGGCGACCCATAGAGGTGACTGTGTCTTCCAGCCGAAGCCCGGTAACAAATTTGCTAGGTTTGAGTTTCCCTGCACTTTCTCACACATACCAGTGGCTTTGCAACCCATTGGTGATCTCTTTTTCCTTATTGCTACATACCAGGGACTTTTATACACACTTTAAAGGTTTATACATACTCACTTTTACATGAACTCGCTCAACTTTTTGTTGATTTTTCAAACTACATGTATTTCAGGAAATTAGTGGATCTGGCACGGTATGCATCACGTCAAGCTGCGTAAGGAATAATGATGTTATCCTTGTTTAGGAAGTGTGACCCTTGCCTGGACGGGTTACAAGTATTAAACCATGTTTTTAGTCAAGTCTTTTGTTATGTCGTTGAACATGTTTTCATTATGTCATGGTTGTATTTGGTTTGATGCGTCGACTTTTTAAAACAATGTTGTCGTGTTTACTTTAAAAACTTTATGAATGGATGAACATCATATGTTTTATTTTCATATAGCATGGTTATGATAATTGCTATGGTATTAAGAAGTCACACCAAATAAACCCACACTTTCGCAAAAGCCAGGGTGTGACAGCTTGGTATCAGAGCATCGATCATAGTGAACTAGGATTCTTTCTCGAGTCTAGACTATGATCACTAGGGCTCTCACGAAAACATTTTTACATTGCATACACTAAAAACGTCTAGATCCAGAGTACAAAATAATTTTTTCAATAAAAGGCACAAAAACTCTTTTTCAAAATTTGTGGTTCAGTCTTAGAGACTGAGGGAGTTCAGTCTTAGAGACTGAGGGAGGTTCAGCCTTAGAGGCTGGGGAGGTTCGGTCTTAGAGACTGAAGGGTTCAATCTTAGAGATTGGGGAGGTTTAGTCTTAGAGACTGGGAGGTTGGTCTTAGAGGCCAGGGAGTTAGTCTGAGAGGCTAGGAGGTTCAGTCTGAGAGGCTGGGAGGGTAGTCTAGGGGACTAGGAGAATTACTTGTTTGCTGTATGGTGACTTACATGTTTATTTGATTTCATGTTGATATTTGTGCATATGTGTGGTTGTGTTACAGACACCATGCCATCATCTTCAGACACAGGAGTTTCGGACACCTTGGATCCTATGGCGATCGTGTCAGACGACGAGATTCCGTCAGAGCGAGAGGTCTATACATCAGACACCACCAGCACTGATGACGATGATTTCCAGCCGTTCGCGCTGCCAGACATCGGAGCTGAGCCTGCTGATGGCATTCCTGCCTTGGATTTACCTCTTGCGGTGATCCCTGCTCCCATTCCGCTTGCTGCTTTTCCAGTAGTAGATATGCCACCCGATGTCGTTTCTGATGAAGACATAGATCTGTTCGAGGAGGATCCGCCTGAGGCTGACTATGAGGGTGGGGCCCCTATTGTTGCTGACGTTATTCTTCCCATTGCTGAGGCCCCTGTAGAGGAGCTTCCTGTTGGTTCACCTATCCCAGATTCATTTGAGTCTGTGGCATCTGCGTCTTTGCACACTCTGGGAGTGCAGCATCACTCTTCTGACGCCGACCCCGACATGGCGTTGTCAGCTGCACCCGGTCCCTCACACGAGTTCGAGTTTGACCATGAGGTCGATGATGATTTTGATCCAGTCTTTCCCCCTGACTTCGATCCTGACCAGGAGATCGAGTTTATTAACTTGGACCAGCCCTTAGAGGCGCCCGTAGCTCCTATTGATCCTTTGTTTGACATTCCTGCTGATTTTGACATGGACCATGTTGACCCGGAGCCTGTCATGGCCCCAGAGCCTGTAGTTGCTCCTGATCCTGCACTAGAGCATGACCCTATTCATGATGATGCACCAGCCATTGCACCTCTTGTTGAGGATATACCCATTGCTGATCATCCCGTTGTTGCTCCACCGTTGGTGGATGATCCTGTTGTTGACGCACCATTACCTGATCCCATGCCGGTACTGTTTGACCGTGCACCGTTTGCTGCTCATATAGGTCCTCGTTACGCCGACACCCGCAACGGGTGGATTGATGACAATGACGATTACCCACCATTTGTGCGACCTGTCACTCCCCCAGTAGCACCTATGTCACACCCCCAAAATCCACACGCGGAGTACCACCGCTTGGAGGCGTGACATGACCAGGATCAAGCCACCAATCATATTGAACATATAAGTAATAAGTAAAAGTAAATGTAATCCATCACAATACAATTGGTGCTAAATCAAAAGCATAGCATAAGTAGCGGAAGCATAGTTATGAACATCCAACACAAGTGTTTAGTTTAAAGAGTCATAATGTTTTCCAACAAAACATCCACATCCGTGCCGACAACGACTGCGCCTCCCGTGCAAGCTCCAAGAGTACCTATTGTCCTGCAAGGCATGTAACAGAGAATCAACAACTAGTTGAGCGAGTTCACAGTTGGTTATTCAGTTATAGAATTCGTTTCGTAAATCAGTTGTTCATTTTGTAAACCATGTTTCTTATTAATTCCCATCGCGGTCCTCCAGACATCTGTGCGAAGATTAGTGGCCGTATCGCGGCCTTTTCAGGCATCTGTGCGAAGATTAGTGGCCGTATCGCGGCCTTTTCAGGCATCTGTGCGAAGATTAGTGGGGGCTTCCCCATGTGTTAGACTAGTCGTATTTGTACGCGCCCTTCTTGATCCAAGGACCGTAGCGAGTGTGATTGTCCTACCCAAGGAGGACGAACGTACGTTAAGGTTGTTGTCCTACCCAAGGAGGACGAACGTACGTATTCTACCCAAGGAGAATACGCAGGATTAATATTGGCATCCTACCCATGGAGGATGGCGGTACATATCCTACCCAAGGAGGATATGTAGGTTCCATTATAGTTTCTTAACCCATTCCCAACCCACCGGGAATCCCATGCCTTGGTAAGAGTGTGAACTCACCTTGTTTGCTCGGTATGCTACGTTAAGTGCTCACAATAAATCAGTCAAGTCCTATAGTGCACGTATGTTCAGTCAGTTTACGTTCGTATTATTTCACATGTAACTATCATCACAGTAATACCACAAAGCGTGTTTGACAGTTAATCGCACATCATATAATAGTTAATCACAGTTTATTATCGCATATCATTCAATAACGTACTTAATACATTTACTGACTTGGCATAGTTAATGAGCCATAACATAGTTGAATCAGAACTAACAGAGTTGACATAGTTGATATAACCCAGTTAATATACTTAACAAATATAACAGTTTACTAGTGGTTACCAACTAACATGATTATTTACTTAACATTGTGTCATACATAAATCTAACAAAGTTAATGAGATCAACTGGGTTAATAAAGTTAACTGAGTTAATAAACTAAACTCAGTTAGTTGGTTGAATAATTGCATACTTAACAGTGTTATAAAATTAACTTAACAAGATTAACAGTTGAGTCGAAAACCCCCTTGGCCGAAAACCCCTATAGCCGAAAACCATCATGGGCCGAAAACCTCACTGGGCCGAAAACAATATATATATTGAAATCATATAATGTGGGCCGAAAACCAAACTTGGGCCTAAAGCACTTTAGCCGAAATCCCTATAGCCGAAATCCAAGTTTGAGCCGAAATCACCTTAGCCGAAATCACCTAAGGTGATTTCGCTGGTTTGTGGATTTCGTGTGGGGTGTTTTCGTTGGCCTTTATACTTTGACGAAAACACTTGGGCTTAAAACTCTTGGGCCGAAAACTCTATATTGGGCCGAAATCACTATAGGTGATTTCGTCCAGTTTATACTTGTGGGGGGTGTTTTCGCCAGTCATCATCATCATCAACAAACTTACAGTAACATATAAAAACCCAGTAACTAAATCTCATTACAGATACATGATTTAAACATCTACAAGTCATTAATCAACCATTGAGATGAAACAATTATTCTACCAAAGCTTTGTGAAATCTAGAACATAATCCCATCAGTTTATCATTCATAACATATACCCACTGTTTATCAAAACATCAAATATCCAGACATTTCATAGATGATAATTATCCAACAAGCACACAATGATCAATCACATAATCACATATATAAATGTATACATACATCATGATTAAACATCCAAAAATCATACGATATGCAACAAAAACTATTGAATCATGAAATCACTAACCAAGGATTTAAACAGAGGTTTTGCTTCAATGAGGAATTCTCTGTATGTTGGGTTTTAGAGATAGAAAGAGAAACAAAGTGATAAGCTTGGTTTGGTAAATGTGAGACTTCTCAGAGAAGATTGTTTATAAAATGATTATATATATAAAATATCTCAACACTGGGCCAAGGCCCATCTTCTGATTTCGCCAAACATGGCTGGACGAAAACACCTAAAGTGTTTTCACCACTTGGGTGATTTCATGAGTATTGTTCTCAGTAAGTTCCATCTTTAATTAATCATATGTTAAATAATAACACCTTATTAACATACAATCACATATAATAAATATCATGGATCCCAAGTATAAAAATATAATCGAAATACGATATAACGTATTACAAATATAAGCGTTGTGAAACAACGAGTCGTGTAAACAAACAACATAAAATAAAAAAAAATTAACGTGCACTAAATGCGAAGATAGAATCTTGGAAACTCGAGTTGTCACATTATCCCCAACTTGAAAGAAATTTCGTCCCGAAATTTAGCATGCGGTTACTGAGGAAGCTCGATAAGTTATCGTTTACTGGTTTTCCTGGGGTGTCACATCATCCCCCCGTTGATTAGGAATTTCTTCCCGAAATTCTGTAGTAGCTTCAGCCTCAGTAGTAGTTGCATTGTTTTCGAACAACTGGGGATATTTGAGTTCCATTTGGTCTTCGCGTTCCCAGGTGAACTCTGGGCCACGATGTGACACCCCGTTAAAACGCCCTCACTTTTACTAGCTTGTCAGTGGCTGCCTTAACTTTCGGGACGAAAGTTCTTAAAACTTGGGGATAATGTGACACTCTAGGTTTTCCCGAGCAAATATCTTGTATTAACATTATGTGGATATACGTTATTAAATGTTAGTGCGTGTTATCTCGATGATTTTATGTGATCCTTGTGCTAAGTGTGATGAATGTGTGTATATTATATATATGTATGTGTGTTATAGGAGTGGGCCGAGACCCCAAAGGACCCGACTCGAGACCACCCTCGGTCTCGAGTGAACAGTAAACACTCGGGCCAGTTGGGCCATGCAACCTAGAAGCCCACCCGGAAGCCCCTAACCCACTCGAGATATAACCGGCCAACCCTCACAACTTTCACCATTTTGCAACATCACTCTCACACTCCCTCATCTCACACACTCTCCCTCTCTCTCTCTAAAAAAACCCCAAAACCCTAAGGTTCTAACATCACCCTCTCCTCCTCTCCTCTCCCTCTCTCGGATCGAACCGGCGACAACAAAAGGGACTCGGATCATCGCGGATTAGCTCGAGATCATCACTCGGAACTTGGTTCATCAATTTCTTGTACCCTTCCATCCAACCGGTTAGTGTATTATAGTTGTTTGACTTAAAATGATGGTTCATGATGCACAAACTATTTGATTAGTTGGATGTTTGATTGATTATGTGCTTGTTAGGTAATAGAATTGTTATCAAATGCAAATGAACAATGTGTGTTGCTTATGAGCCAAATGAATGACTTGAAATAACTAAAAGATATGAGCAAGCTAGTGTGCTTTGAACAAGTGATTCATGCTAGAAAAATGAAGGGAAATGTTGCTTTGGTATCTAGTCTATGTGCTATGATTTTTGCCTGAAAAATACAAAGTTATGTAGGATGAGGATATGATGATTATATGTTGAATATGCATGAATATATGATGAACATATGAAGAACAAGTTTGAAGGTGATATGAATATTCAAATATGCTTGTTTTGATCTGATTTTGTTATGAATAAGACAATAAAACATGTTTAAGAAATTCTATTGGTTAGTACAAAATTTCATGAAATCAAAATGATATTGGATAGTACAGTTGGAACAGGTTCTAGAAGGACTTCTTGTGCACGTATCCGAGGTTGCGACTCGAGACTACGTGATTGCGACTCGAGACCGCCCGGTTGCGACTCGAAACCAAACCATGACAAGTCGAAACCTCCGGTTACGACTCGCAACCAAAACGTGACAACTCGAGACTACGGCGGTTGCGACTCGCAACCAGAGCATGACGAGTCGAAACATCCGGTTGCGACTCGCAACCCGAGCATGACAGGTCGAAACATCCGGTTGCGACTCGCAACTGTGTGTTCTCGAGTCGAGACCACCTGGTCTTGACTGGGCTGTTAGTTATTGGGCCAAGTGTATTAACTGTACATGCTTGCTACTGTTTAGGTGGGCTACGTGTTAACTGTTAACTGTTGCTGTTAAAGAACTTAGACGGGCCCAATGACTTATTGGGTAATTATATGTTGTGCATGCTATGTGTTAGTTGTGTGTAGATTATACGTGTTTACTTGTACCCCAACTTGACCCATATTCGGTAACCATGCTAGGACGTGGTGACCAACGTGATCGACCGGGTAATTAACCTACCGAGCAACCCAAGGTGAGTTCACAACCTAAAGCATGTATTCCCGGTGGTTTGGGAAACGGAACTAAAAACAACACTATCCCCTTTTGAGGGATACAACTTACTTTTCTTCCCTTGTTATTGGGAACCTTTTAGTTAATTACTGTTTATACGGATTGCAACAAACGGCACTAAACGAAACTCTATCACTTAAAGTCCCTACTACATAATACCGATTAGTCGCCGGGGCCAGGCGAACGGGTTATTAGTTGATAGCGCTATTTAGGTCTTACCAACCTCACACTGTGCCAAGGTATGGGATCGGTCGTGAACTAATGTACTCAGGCATCCGTCAATGATGATAGAACATTGACATCGGGGCACTCTGCGGATACGCAACGGTCACCTAGTGTTCGGTATTGGAAAAACAGTTTAGTCGTTAACTTTTGGGGTAGCTCCCCATGGCATGTATAAACGGATAAATTAACTGGTGAAACAAGTTTTTGGTAATTAAAACTGGACAACTAGTGAACTCACTCAGCATTATTGTTGACCCCTTACTGCATGCTTTGCAGGTAACCAGTGACTCAGGAGCTTGCAGCTTGGGAAGTGTAGTGGTCGTCTAAACCCGCGTGTTGGGTTCTAATTAATTTGAACTATGAACTTTGTTTAAACTGTTCTATCTATGCTTCCGCTACTTACTTAACTGTCATTTGAACCTAAACATTTGAACTTTAAACTATGGTGTTTACTAACCATTATGGTTGGTGATCATCCTTACTATTATCCAATGCTCAGTATAATTGGTGGCTGGATCCTGGTCGGTCACGCCCTCAAGCGGACGGTACTCCGCAGGTGGAATTTGGGGGTGTGACAGATTGGTATCAGAGCCATTGGTTATAGTGAACTTGGTTTTAAAAAGGAAAGTCTTTTTGAGAAAAACCAGACTATAACCCGTGACTCGTGACGACACTACACTCCAAGGGCAAGACTCGGCATATTAGGCCTCATAGCTCGGACTTGTGCTTACATGCTTATTTATCTTATATTGACTGCTCTACTATACCTACTAGTGTGCCTAATTAGATAGATACACATCTCTCTTCTGTCTTATTCTCGCTACGTTACGACATCACACTCATACTGTGTTTTCTGGTTATGAAGACAATGAGTGGACGCGGAAGAGGAAGCGTTAACATGACTCAGGCTCAATTCGCCAACTTGCTCAACACGGTGGCTGCAGCTTTCGCAGCACACCCTGGAGGTAAACCCGTTGCTATAGGATGTTTAGATCCTACCCCCACATCGTCTTTTCACCTCTAAACCTATTCGCTCCATTTCTCACAACAGGTCAGCCTGCGCCTGCGCAACCACGTGTTTGTACTTTCAAAACCTTCATGGATGGCAAGCCTCTCCCTTTCAACGGCACTGAGGGTGCCATAGGCCTTCTGCATTGGATTGAAAAGGCCGAAGCTGTCTTCGCCGTCTGCGAGTGTCCCCCTGCTAACTGGGTTAAGTACGCAACTGGTACGCTTGAAGGAAACGCGCTTTCATGGTGGAAAGCACAGATTCAGATGCTTGGTCTGGAAACTGCTAATGCTACGGCATGGGAAGATTTCAAGGACATGATCAAAGAGGAGTACTGTCACAGGGATGACATTCACAAACTCGAGAACGAGTACTATGCGCTCAAGATGGTCGGATCAGAGATTGAGACCTACACTAAGCAGTCCAACGACTATGTTGCACTTTGCCCAAACATGTCCCAGCCTATGTATCGAAGGGTCGAATTGTACATCAAAGGCTTGGTCCCAGAAATCCGGAGCCATGTGACCTCGGCCAACCTCAACACCATACAGCCCGTGGTTCGTCTTGCTCACAAACTCACCAATCAGGCTGTGGAAGAGGGCAAGCTGCCCCAGAGGATCGGTGCTACTGCTGGAGCTTCTGGCGACAACAAGCGAAAGTGGGATGGAAGTCAGGGAAAGGATGCTAACCCCACTCAGGCCCCAGTTCAACAAAGGAAGACTGAGAGCAACAAGGGCCCTCAGCAACAGGGTGGCTATCGAGGAAACCACCCTAAGTGTAACAAATGTAACCGACATCACAGTGGGCCATGTGGAAAAGGTCAATGTCAGCGATGCAACAAGATGGGGCACGAAGCCAAAGACTGCCGAAGCCAGTTCCCAGCCAGGCAGAATCAGCAACAACCACAGCAACAGCAGCAACAAGGAAACAACCGTGGATGCTTCAAGTGTGGAGCAACGGGGCACATGCGAAAGGATTGCCCTGAACTGAATCAAAACAACAACAATCAGGGTGCTGGGAACAATAACAACAATGCTGGAAATGGTGCTAGAGGAAAAGCTTTTGTGATTGGAGCTGGGGAAGCAAGGAATGACCCCAACGTTGTGGCGGGTAAGTTCCTACTTAATGATCGTTATGTTTCCGTACTATTTGATTCCGGAGCAGATGCTAGTTATGTCTCCCTACGTATTAGAAAGAAACTTAAGCTCACTCTTACGCCGCTAAGCTCTAAGCACACCGTTGAAATAGCTAATGGTAGAAACCTCGAGGCCTCACACATAATTCGTAACTGCAAATTAGAGTTGTCTGGTCAGACCTTCTATATTGATCTTTTCCCCATCGTTCTTGGAAGCTTCGACGTCATCATTGGTATGGATTGGTTATCCAAACATCGAGCTGAAATCCTCTGCCAGGAGAAAGCTATTCGTATTCCCTGTCCCCCTGGCAAACCTCTTATAGTTCAAGGCGACAAGAGCGGAGAAGTTACAGGTATCATTTCATTCTTAAAAGCCCAGAAGTATCTACAAAAAGGGCACACCTCTATCTTAGCACTCATTACCGACACACAGAAAGTGGAAAACAGGATTGAAGATTTTCCAGTTGTACGCGACTATCCTGAGGTATTCCCGGAGGAACTACCTGGACTCCCTCCTCACCGTCAGGTCGAATTTCAAATCGAGCTAGCTCCCGGAGCAGCGCCTATAGCTCGTGCACCTTATCGATTAGCCCCAGCGGAGCTCAAGGAGCTTTCTACTCAACTACAAGAACTTTTGGACAAAGGTTTTATCCGTCCTAGTTCATCGCCCTGGGGAGCCCCAGTGCTCTTCGTCAAAAAGAAAGATGGCTCCTTCCGAATGTGCATTGACTACCGCGAACTTAACAAGGTTACCATCAAGAATCGTTATCCACTTCCCCGTATCGACGACCTGTTCGACCAGCTGCAAGGGTCGAGCTATTATTCCAAGATCGATCTGAGATCAGGTTATCACCAGCTGAGAGTCCGCGATGAGGACATCTCTAAGACTGCTTTCAGAACCCGCTATGGTCACTACGAATTCCTTGTTATGCCTTTCGGTATGACCAACGCACCTGCAATCTTTATGGATCTCATGAACCGAGTATGCAAACCCTACCTCGATAAGTTCGTAATCGTGTTCATCGACGACATCCTAATCTACTCGAAGAGCCAAGAGGAGCATGAACAACACCTACGTCTTATTCTCGAACTTCTTCGCAATGAGCAACTGTACGCCAAATTCTCGAAATGTGATTTCTGGCTTAGAGAAGTCCATTTCCTTGGACACATCGTCAATCAGGAAGGGATTCATGTTGACCCTGCTAAGATTGAGTCCATTAAGAATTGGCCTGTGCCCAAGACTCCGACCGAAGTTCGCCAATTCTTGGGATTGGTGGGATACTATCGAAGATTTATCAAGGGATTCTCTAAGATCGCTCAACCACTTACGACACTCACTCAGAAGGGTGTTGCTTACAAATGGAGTAATGCTCAGGAATCTGCCTTCCAGGAACTGAAGAAGAACCTTTGTAGTGCTCCTATCCTCTCCTTACCCGAAGGTACCGATGACTTCGTCGTTTACTGCGACGCTTCTATTCAAGGACTTGGCTGCGTATTGATGCAACGCGAGAAAGTTATTGCTTACGCCTCGCGACAACTCAAGGTCCACGAACGGAACTATACGACGCATGACTTAGAATTTGGAGCTGTGGTCTTCGCGCTCAAGCTTTGGAGACACTACTTGTACGGCACCAAGTGCACGATTTACACTGATCACAAGAGTCTCCAGCACATAATGGGACAAAAGGAGTTGAATATGCGGCAACGCCGATGGGTCGAACTCCTAAATGACTACGAGTGTGCAATCAAATATCACCCAGGCAAGGCTAATGTGGTAGCCGATGCCCTCAGCAGAAAGGAGACCAAACCCAAGCGCGTTCGTGCCTTACAGCTCACTATCCACTCGAACCTCCCTACTCAAATTCGGGATGCTCAGGTTGAAGCATTAAAAGCCGAGAACATCAGGGCTGAGTCCCTACGAGGATCGAGACAACGATTGGAACAAAAAGAAGACGGTGCTTACTACGTAGCCGGACGCATATGGGTTCCGCTTTATGGAAATTTACGTGACCTTGTGATGGATGAAGCTCATAAGTCCCGTTACTCAGTACATCCAGGGTCAGATAAGATGTACCACGACTTGAGGGCTACCTATTGGTGGCCTGGCATGAAAGCCCACATAGCAACCTACGTCAGAAAATGTTTAACTTGTGCAAGAGTCAAGGCTGAGTATCAGAAACCATCAGGCCTACTCCAACAGCCAGAGATCCCGCAATGGAAATGGGAGCAGATTTCCATGGATTTTGTTACTGGCCTGCCTAGGTCTCAACGAGGAAATGACACCATTTGGGTAATAGTGGATCGCTTAACTAAGTCTGCACACTTCTTGGCTATTAAAGAAACAGACAAGTTCTCTACCCTAGCAGAGGTATACTTAAAAGAAGTGGTCTCGAAGCACGGAGTGCCTACCTCTATTATTTCTGATCGGGACGCGCGTTTTACTTCTGAGTTGTGGCAAGCCATGCACAAATCTTTTGGCTCACGTTTAGACTTGAGCACCGCTTATCACCCGCAAACGGATGGGCAGTCCGAGCGCACCATCCAAACCCTCGAAGACATGCTCAGGGCATGTGTGATCGATTTTGGCAAGAATTGGGAGAAGCACCTACCGTTAGTAGAATTCTCCTACAACAACAGCTACCACACCAGCATTCAGGCGGCACCCTTTGAGGCATTGTACGGTCGTAAATGTCGATCGCCTCTCTGCTGGGCGGAGGTAGGTGACAGCCAAATCACAGGCCCGGAACATGTAGTTGACACCACAGAAAAGATTGCCCAGATTAGGCAACGCATGGCGGCAGCTCGTGACCGTCAAAAGTACTACGCTGATAAAGATAGAAAACCACAAGAGTTCCAGGTTGGTGAACGGGCTCTACTTAAGGTCTCACCTTGGAAGGGTGTGGTTCGTTTTGGAAAACGGGGCAAGCTTAATCCAAGATATGTCGGACCCTTTGAAGTCACCGAAAAGATCGGCACGGCCGCTTACAGATTGAATCTGCCTGAAGAACTGAGTGCTGTGCACAACGTCTTCCACGTGTCTAATCTGAAGAAGTGCCTGTCAGATGAAACACTCGTCATTCCTTACCAGGAACTTACTATTGACGAACAGCTACACTTTACTGAGGAACCGGTTGAGATCACGGATCGTGAGATCAAAACCCTCAAACGTAGCCAGATACCCCTCGTGCGAGTTCGTTGGAACTCACGCCGTGGCCCAGAGTTTACCTGGGAGCGGGAAGACCAGATGAAGCGCAAGTATCCCCAGCTGTTCCCAAATGAAACCCCCAGCACTGAAGCTACAACTGAATTTCGGGACGAAATTCCAAACTAACGGGGGGATGATGTGACACCCCGTTGAAACGCCCTCACTTTTACTAGCTTGTCAGTGGCTGCCTTAACTTTCGGGACGAAAGTTCTTAAAACTTGGGGATAATGTGACACTCTAGGTTTTCCCGAGCAAATATCTTGTATTAACATTATGTGGATATACGTTATTAAATGTTAGTGCGTGTTATCTCGATGATTTTATGTGATCCTTGTGCTAAGTGTGATGAATGTGTGTATATTATATATATGTATGTGTGTTATAGGAGTGGGCCGAGACCCCAAAGGACCCGACTCGAGACCACCCTCGGTCTCGAGTGAACAGTAAACACTCGGGCCGGTTGGGCCATGCAACCTGGAAGCCCACCCGGAAGCCCCTAACCCACTCGAGATATAACCGGCCAACCCTCACAACTTTCACCATTTTGCAACATCACTCTCACACTCCCTCATCTCACACACTCTCCCTCTCTCTCTCTAAAAAAACCCCAAAACCCTAAGGTTCTAACATCACCCTCTCCTCCTCTCCTCTCCCTCTCTCGGATCGAACCGGCGACAACAAAAGGGACTCGGATCATCGCGGATTAGCTCGAGATCATCACTCGGAACTTGGTTCATCAATTTCTTGTACCCTTCCATCCAACCGGTTAGTGTATTATAGTTGTTTGACTTAAAATGATGGTTCATGATGCACAAACTATTTGATTAGTTGGATGTTTGATTGATTATGTGCTTGTTAGGTAATAGAATTGTTATCAAATGCAAATGAACAATGTGTGTTGCTTATGAGCCAAATGAATGACTTGAAATAACTAAAAGATATGAGCAAGCTAGTGTGCTTTGAACAAGTGATTCATGCTAGAAAAATGAAGGGAAATGTTGCTTTGGTATCTAGTCTATGTGCTATGATTTTTGCCCGAAAAATACAAAGTTATGTAGGATGAGGATATGATGATTATATGTTGAATATGCATGAATATATGATGAACATATGAAGAACAAGTTTGAAGGTGATATGAATATTCAAATATGCTTGTTTTGATCTGATTTTGTTATGAATAAGACAATAAAACATGTTTAAGAAATTCTATTGGTTAGTACAAAATTTCATGAAATCAAAATGCTATTGGATAGTACAGTTGGAACAGGTTCTAGAAGGACTTCTTGTGCACGTATCCGAGGTTGCGACTCGAGACTACGTGATTGCGACTCGAGACCGCCCGGTTGCGACTCGAAACCAAACCATGACAAGTCGAAACCTCCGGTTACGACTCGCAACCAAAACGTGACAACTCGAGACTACGGCGGTTGCGACTCGCAACCAGAGCATGACGAGTCGAAACATCCGGTTGCGACTCGCAACCCGAGCATGACAGGTCGAAACATCCGGTTGCGACTCGCAACTGTGTGTTCTCGAGTCGAGACCACCTGGTCTTGACTGGGCTGTTAGTTATTGGGCCAAGTGTATTAACTGTACATGCTTGCTACTGTTTAGGTGGGCTACGTGTTAACTGTTAACTGTTGCTGTTAAAGAACTTAGACGGGCCCAATGACTTATTGGGTAATTATATGTTGTGCATGCTATGTGTTAGTTGTGTGTAGATTATACGTGTTTACTTGTACCCCAACTTGACCCATATTCGGTAACCATGCTAGGACGTGGTGACCAACGTGATCGACCGGGTAATTAACCTACCGAGCAACCCAAGGTGAGTTCACAACCTAAAGCATGTATTCCCGGTGGTTTGGGAAACGGAACTAAAAACAACACTATCCCCTTTTGAGGGATACAACTTACTTTTCTTCCCTTGTTATTGGGAACCTTTTAGTTAATTACTGTTTATACGGATTGCAACAAACGGCACTAAACGAAACTCTATCACTTAAAGTCCCTACTACATAATACCGATTAGTCGCCGGGGCCAGGCGAACGGGTTATTAGTTGATAGCGCTATTTAGGTCTTACCAACCTCACACCGTGCCAAGGTATGGGATCGGTCGTGAACTAATGTACTCAGGCATCCGTCAATGATGATAGAACATTGACATCGGGGCACTCTGCGGATACGCAACGGTCACCTAGTGTTCGGTATTGGAAAAACAGTTTAGTCGTTAACTTTTGGGGTAGCTCCCCATGGCATGTATAAACGGATAAATTAACTGGTGAAACAAGTTTTTGGTAATTAAAACTGGACAACTAGTGAACTCACTCAGCATTATTGTTGACCCCTTACTGCATGCTTTGCAGGTAACCAGTGACTCAGGAGCTTGCAGCTTGGGAAGTGTAGTGGTCGTCTAAACCCGCGTGTTGGGTTCTAATTAATTTGAACTATGAACTTTGTTTAAACTGTTCTATCTATGCTTCCGCTACTTACTTAACTGTCATTTGAACCTAAACATTTGAACTTTAAACTATGGTGTTTACTAACCATTATGGTTGGTGATCATCCTTACTATTATCCAATGCTCAGTATAATTGGTGGCTGGATCCTGGTCGGTCACGCCCTCAAGCGGACGGTACTCCGCAGGTGGAATTTGGGGGTGTGACACACGACGGGAGTTCCAACGAACTCGAACAAGAGGTATTCTGGTGTTCTTGAGGACCTTAACATCCCGGTCCGTGATTTCAACTGGTTCCTCGACGAAATGCAACCGTTCGTCGATAGTGAGCTCCTTCAGAGGAACTATGTGGGTCTCATCTGACAGACACTTCTTCAGATTCGACACGTGAAAGACGTTGTGAACTGCACTGAGTTCAGCTGGTAAGTTCAGTCTGTAGGCCACTTTGCCTATTTTCTCAATGACTTCAAATGGTCCAACGTATCGTGGATTGAGCTTGCCTCGTTTGCCAAAACGAACAACACCCTTCCAGGGTGAAACTTTAAGTAGTGCTCGATCCCCAACTTGGAACTCGAGTAGTTTCCTGTCTTTATCGGCGTATGCTTTCTGACGGTCACGAGCTGCCGCCATGCGTTGTCGTATTTGAGCAATCTTTTCAGTAGTATCAACTACCATTTCTGGACTTGTGATCTGACTGTCACCCACCTCTGCCCAACAAAGAGGTGATCGGCATTTACGCCCGTACAATGCCTCAAATGGAGCAGCTTTAATGCTGGTGTGGTAACTGTTGTTGTATGAAAATTCCACAAGTGGCAGATGCTTTTCCCAGCCCTTGCCAGAGTCAATTACGCACGCCCGAAGCATGTCTTCTAGAGTTTGAATAGTGCGCTCAGACTGCCCGTCTGTCTGAGGATGATAAGCTGTGCTCATGTCTAAACGAGAGCCAAAAGATTTGTGCATTGCTTGCCACAGTTCTGAAGTAAAACGTGCATCACGATCAGAGATAATAGATGTGGGCACCCCGTGCCTCGAGACAACTTCTTTAAGGTATATGTCTGCTAGAGTGGAGAACTTATCCGTTTCCTTGATAGCCAAGAAGTGAGCAGATTTTGTGAGTCGATCCACGATCACCCAAATAGTATCATTTCCGTGCTGAGATCTAGGCAGGCCAGTAACAAAATCCATGGAAATTTGCTCCCATTTCCATTGTGGTATCTCAGGTTGTTGGAGTGGGCCTGATGGTTTCTGATATTCCGCTTTGACTCTCGCACAAGTCAAACACTTGCTAACATAAGTTCCTATGTGGGCCTTCATGCTAGGCCACCAATATGTAGTTCTGAGGTCGTGGTACATCTTATCCGAACCTGGATGTACTGAGTAACGAGACTTATGAGCTTCATCCATTACAAGCTCGCGTAAATTACCATAGAGTGGGACCCAGATGCGTCCGGTTACATAATAGGCGCCGTCTGCTCTTTGTTCTAACCGTTGCCTTGAACCGCGTAGGGCTTCAGCCCTGACGTTTTCCTGTTTCAATGCTTCTACCTGAGCATCTCGTATCTGTGAAGGAAGACTAGACTGAATAGTGAGTTGCAACGCTCGTACACGCCTAGGTGTAGTATCCTTTCGACTGAGGGCGTCGGCCACCACATTGGCTTTGCCCGGATGGTACTTTATAGCACATTCGTAATCGTTCAGTAACTCGACCCATCGACGTTGTCGCATGTTCAATTCTTTCTGCTTGAAGATATGCTCAAGACTTCTGTGATCGGTGTAGATGGTGCACTTGGTGCCATACAAATAATGTCGCCATATCTTGAGCGCAAAAACAACAGCTCCAAGCTCTAATTCGTGTGTAGTGTAATTCCGTTCGTGAATCTTAAGTTGGCGCAAAGCATAAGCAATAACCTTATCCCGTTGCATCAATACACATCCAAGACCTTGGATAGATGCATCGCAGTAGACTACAAAATCGTCCGTGCCTTCAGGCAATGAGAGGATAGGTGCGCTACAAAGTCTATCCTTTAAGTGCTGAAACGCTGTTTCCTGTGTATCACTCCAACGGTAAGTAATACCTTTCTGTGTCAATAATGTAAGCGGCTGTGCAATCTTTGAGAAGTCTTTGATAAACCGTCTGTAATAACCCGCCAAACCCAAGAATTGGCGTATTTCTGTCGGTGTACTAGGTGCAGGCCAGTTCTTGATCGAATCTATCTTGGATGAATCGACATGAATCCCATCCTTGGTTACCACGTGGCCTAGAAAGTGGACTTCACGAAGCCAGAAGTCGCATTTTGAAAACTTAGCGTACAATTGTTCCGTTCGAAGGAGTTCCAGAATAAGTCGTAAATGCTGTTCGTGTTCCTCCCGATTCTTTGAATAGATCAGGATGTCATCAATAAAAACAATAACAAACTTGTCAAGGTAAGGTTTGCACACCCTGTTCATAAGATCCATGAAAACCGCAGGCGCGTTCGTTAGCCCGAATGGCATGACCAAAAACTCGTAATGGCCGTAGCGTGTTCTAAATGTTGTTTTGGAGACGTCCTCATCCCGGACTCTCAGTTGATGGTAACCTGACCTCAGATCAATCTTTGAGTAATAACTCAACCCTTGCAACTGGTCGAATAAGTCGTCGATGCGTGGAAGTGGATAGCGATTCTTCAACGTCACCTTGTTCAGTTCGCGGTAATCTATGCACATACGAAAGGTACCGTCTTTCTTCTTCACAAATAATACTGGAGCTCCCCAGGGTGAAGAGCTAGGACGTATGAAACCCTTTTCCAAGAGTTCTTGCAATTTCTTAGACAGTTCTTCCAGTTCAGTTGGAGCTAAGCGGTAAGGCGCTCGAGCTATAGGTGCTGCTCCTGGAGCTAGCTCGATCTGAAATTCGACTTGGCGATTAGGCGGTAGCCCAGGTAAATCTTTAGGGAACACTTGAGGAAAATCACGTACCACTGGGATATCTTCTAACTTCTTCTCTTTGCTTAGGATCTCTGTTTGCTGTTGGGATAACCAATCCATACCAATAACGATGTCGAAACCAATACAACGTTGGGGTCATTCCTAGCATCATCCTGACCAATCACGAACCCTTGACCCCTGGCACCATTGCCGTCGTTATTACCCCCGTTGTTGTCTCCACTATTGTTCCCGTTTCCGTGGTTGTGGTTCTAATTCTGATTCTGGTTCAACTGTGGGCAGTGTCTCCTGAGGTGACCTTCAGCACCACACGGATAACATCCCTTGTTACCCTGCTGTTGCTGCTGATTCTGTGGAGCTTGTGACTGCTGTTGTCGGTTCTGGTTTGCAGGACGTGAGCTTCTACAATCTTTGGGCTCCATGACCAAGCTTGTTGCATCTCTGACAACGATTCTTTGTTGCACTGCCCGCTGTGGTGCAAATTACATCTATTGCACTTGGGGTGGTTTCCCCTGTATCCACCCTGCCTTCGATTACCAACAGACTGCTGACTAGGGCTCCTGTACTCCTCCGTTTTTTCGCTGCTGTGCCTGGGACTGAACTGAAGTCGTACCCTTGCTGGAGGTTCCATCCCACTTTCGTTTGTTATCACTGGGAGTAGCAGTAGTAGTGGTAATAGCACCGATACGCTTAGGCAGCCTGTTCTGTTCCACTGCCTGGTCTGTAAGTCGATGAGCAAGACGAGTAACATCCTGGATAGTAGCAAGGTTGGCAGAAGTCACATAACTTTGAATTTCTGGTACTAAGCCTTTGAGGTACAACTCAATGCGCTTAATGGGAGGATCCACCATAGTTGGACATAACACTGCCACTTCGTTGGATCGTTTCGTGTATGCTTCTATCTCTGATCCGGTCATCTTAAGGTTAAAGAACTCCACTTCCAGCTTGTGGATGTCACCATGACTACAGTATTCTAGTTTGATTAGTTCCTTGAATTCGTCCCAAGGGGTGGCATTAGCAACAGCCAACCCTAACATCTGAACTTGCGCATTCCACCAAGTCAGCGCAATGCCTTCTAGAGTACCAGTGGTGTACTTCACCCTGCGAGCCTCAGGGCATTCACACATTTTAAATACGGACTCGAGCTTTTCAAACCAATGGAGGAGTCCGACTGCTCCTTCCGTGCCACTAAAAGTAGTAGGACGACAGTCCATGAAAGTTTTGAACGTGCACACAGGTGGCTGAGCGTGTTGACCTGTCGTGTGCGTAAGAGTGAACATACTTGAGCACGAGTGTTGGTTCATGAGAGTAGGATCTAAAGATCCTAGAGTAAGTGGTAATGGCAGGTTACACCTCCTGCCTGGGCAGCTGCGAGTGCTGTAGTAACTTGTTCAGTGATCGAAGCCGCCAACTGGGCTTGAGTTATGTTAACGCGTCCACTCATAATCTTGATATCAAGGAGTACGTGAGTGAGAGAGGTTTGCGAATAGTGCGATGACAGAAGAGAGTAAGCACATAAGTATTCTCAAGCAATAGTGTTACGTTAATCTAAGCATACCCTGAGCAAAGTTCTATGCAATTCTAGCATGTAGGCAATGTAAACATGGATCGTATTACCTAGAATGTTGAGTCTTGCACGTGGAGCGAGGCGTCGTTGTGGATCGTTGAGCACTGTACAGGTTATAGTCTGGTTTTAATAAAAACGTTTTCCCCTTATTAAAACCGAGTTCTCTATAACCAATGGCTCTGATACCAATCTGTCACACCCCCAAAATCCACACGCGGAGTACCACCGCTTGGAGGCGTGACATGACCAGGATCAAGCCACCAATCATATTGAACACATAAGTAATAAGTAAAAGTAAATGTAATCCATCACAATACAATTGGTGCTAAATCAAAAGCATAGCATAAGTAGCGGAAGCATAGTTATGAACATCCAACACAAGTGTTTAGTTTAAAGAGTCATAATGTTTTCCAACAAAACATCCACATCCGTGCCCACAACGACTGCGCCTCCCGTGCAAGCTCCAAGAGTACCTATTGTCCTGCAAGGCATGTAACAGAGAATCAACAACTAGTTGAGCGAGTTCACAGTTGGTTATTCAGTTATAGAATTCGTTTCGTAAATCAGTTGTTCATTTTGTAAACCATGTTTCTTATTAATTCCCATCGCGGTCCTCCAGACATCTGTGCGAAGATTAGTGGCCGTATCGCGGCCTTTTCAGGCATCTGTGCGAAGATTAGTGGGGGCTTCCCCATGTGTTAGACTAGTCGTATTTGTACGCGCCCTTCTTGATCCAAGGACCGTAGCGAGTGTGATTGTCCTACCCAAGGAGGACGAACGTACGTATTCTACCCAAGGAGAATACGCATGATTAATATTGGCATCCTACCCATGGAGGATGGCGGTACATATCCTACCCAAGGAGGATATGTAGGTTCCATTATAGTTTCTTAACCCATTCCCAACCCACCGGGAATCCCATGCCTTGGTAAGAGTGTGAACTCACCTTGTTTGCTCGGTATGCTACGTTAAGTGCTCACAATAAATCAGTCAAGTCCTATAGTGCACGTATGTTCAGTCAGTTTACGTTCGTATTATTTCACATGTAACTATCATCACAGTAATACCACAAAGCGTGTTTGACAGTTAATCGCACATCATATAATAGTTAATCACAGTTTATTATCGCATATCATTCAATAACGTACTTAATACATTTACTGACTTGGCATAGTTAATGAGCCATAACATAGTTGAATCAGAACTAACAGAGTTGACATAGTTGATATAACCCAGTTAATATACTTAACAAATATAACAGTTTACTAGTGGTTACCAACTAACAGGATTATTTACTTAACATTGTGTCATACATAAATCTAACAAAGTTAATGAGATCAACTGGGTTAATAAATTCAACTGAGTTAATAAACTAAACTCAGTTAGTTGGTTGAATAATTGCATACTTAACAGTGTTATAAAATTAACTTAACAAGATTAACAGTTGAGTCGAAAACCCCCTTGGCCGAAAACCCCTATAGCCGAAAACCATCATGGGCCGAAAACCTCACTGGGCCGAAAACAATATATATATTGAAATCATATAATGTGGGCCGAAAACCAAACTTGGGCCTAAAGCACTTTAGCCGAAATCCCTATAGCCGAAATCCAAGTTTGAGCCGAAATCACCTTAGCCGAAATCACCTAAGGTGATTTCGCTGGTTTGTGGATTTCGTGTGGGGTGTTTTCGTTGGCCTTTATACTTTGACGAAAACACTTGGGCTTAAAACTCTTGGGCCGAAAACTCTATATTGGGCCGAAATCACTATAGGTGATTTCGTCCAGTTTATACTTGTGGGGGGTGTTTTCGCCAGTCATCATCATCATCAACAAACTTACAGTAACATATAAAAACCCAGTAACTAAATCTTATTACAGATACATGATTTAAACATCTACAAGTCATTAATTAACCATTGAGATGAAACAATTATTCTACCAAAGCTTTGTGAAATCTAGAACATAATCCCATCAGTTTATCATTCATAACATATACCCACTGTTTATCAAAACATCAAATATCCAGACATTTCATAGATGATAATTATCCAACAAGCACACAATGATCAATCACATAATCACATATATAAATGTATACATACATCATGATTAAACATCCAAAAATCATACGATATGCAACAAAAACTATTGAATCATGAAATCACTAACCAAGGATTTAAACAGAGGTTTTGCTTCAATGAGGAATTCTCTGTATGTTGGGTTTTAGAGATAGAAAGAGAAACAAAGTGATAAGCTTGGTTTGGTAAATGTGAGACTTCTCAGAGAAGATTGTTTATAAAATGATTATATATATAAAATATCTCAACACTGGGCCAAGGCCCATCTTCTGATTTCGCCAAACATGGCTGGACGAAAACACCTAAAGTGTTTTCACCACTTGGGTGATTTCATGAGTATTGTTCTCAGTAAGTTCCATCTTTAATTAATCATATGTTAAATAATAACACCTTATTAACATACAATCACATATAATAAATATCATGGATCCCAAGTATAAAAATATAATCGAAATACGATATAACGTATTACAAATATAAGCGTTGTGAAACAACGAGTCGTGTAAACAAACAACATAAAATAAAAAAAAATTAACGTGCACTAAATGCGAAGATAGAATCTTGGAAACTCGAGTTGTCACATTATCCCCAACTTGAAAGAAATTTCGTCCCGAAATTTAGCATGCGGTTACTGAGGAAGCTAGATAAGTTATCGTTTACTGGTTTTCCTGGGGTGTCACATCATCCCCCCGTTGATTAGGAATTTCTTCCCGAAATTCTGTAGTAGCTTCAGCCTCAGTAGTAGTTGCATTGTTTTCGAACAACTGGGGATATTTGAGTTCCATTTGGTCTTCGCGTTCCCAGGTGAACTCTGGGCCACGACGGGAGTTCCAACGAACTCGAACAAGAGGTATTCTGGTGTTCTTGAGGACCTTAACATCCCGGTCCGTGATTTCAACTGGTTCCTCGACGAAATGCAACCGTTCGTCGATAGTGAGCTCCTTCAGAGGAACTATGTGGGTCTCATCTGACAGACACTTCTTCAGATTCGACACGTGAAAGACGTTGTGAACTGCACTGAGTTCAGCTGGTAAGTTCAGTCTGTAGGCCACTTTGCCTATTTTCTCAATGACTTCAAATGGTCCAACGTATCGTGGATTGAGCTTGCCTCGTTTGCCAAAACGAACAACACCCTTCCAGGGTGAAACTTTAAGTAGTGCTCGATCCCCAACTTGGAACTCGAGTAGTTTCCTGTCTTTATCGGCGTATGCTTTCTGACGGTCACGAGCTGCCGCCATGCGTTGTCGTATTTGAGCAATCTTTTCAGTAGTATCAACTACCATTTCTGGACTTGTGATCTGACTGTCACCCACCTCTGCCCAACAAAGAGGTGATCGGCATTTACGCCCGTACAATGCCTCAAATGGAGCAGCTTTAATGCTGGTGTGGTAACTGTTGTTGTATGAAAATTCCACAAGTGGCAGATGCTTTTCCCAGCCCTTGCCAGAGTCAATTACGCACGCCCGAAGCATGTCTTCTAGAGTTTGAATAGTGCGCTCAGACTGCCCGTCTGCCAGAGTCAATTAAGGGCTTTACTTCACGTGTCCCAGTGGGGATATGTGTTGCGCATTCTACAACTCGCAGTCACGTCTGTGCATATTTCTCTGTCGATAACCTACTTGCCTTCACTTTATTACATGTTACATGCTGGTTATGCGTAGACGATTTCGAACTCTATTATACTATTAAACTTGTATGCTCACCTTTACACTATGTGTATTGACCGATATTTTAATGTATGTGACAGGTGCTTAAGATGCTAGGATTGCTGTGCCTTGGTGAATCAAGCTAGGGGTCTAGTTATGTCACGCTTAAAATCTGAGTTGTCGGAACAGTGTTTGTTTTTGAGACAATTATTTGTAATAACTGTTTTATTTGGATATGTTGTGGTATGGGACATGACGTTTTAATATCTGGTAAGTAATAGTTGTTATGGATACTCATGGACACTCTGTTTCGCTCAGTGCCGTGCCCCGATGTTTCCGCCATCGGTTGGGGTGTGACAGCTTAAACTCGACTCGTTTAGTTTTTAAAAGCTTAAGTTCGGGTTGTTGATATTTTCAGCCTTCACGAGCTTTACTCAGATTCAACTCATTTATTATTTAGAGTTAATTAAATAGTTAGTCCCTATGGTTTGCACAAAATAACATATTTAGTTACTAATAGTTTAAAATCGCCTTCTAGGGTATTAACTTTTCATTTTGTAACGTTTGGAGGTATTAACTTCTAGGGTATTAACATAGTTAGTCTCTGTGGTTTGCACAAAATAACATAATTAGGTACTAATAGAACGTGATTTTAAACCTACAAATAACGTTAATGAGTTACATTCAAACGTTACAAAACGAAAAGTTAATACACTAGAATGTGATATTAAACTATTAGTACCTAAGTATGTTACTTTATGCAAACCACAGGGACTAACTATGTAATTAACTCTATTATTGTTTATATATAAAATTTGATAAATATTATGATTATGTTGCTCCACTCCCCAACGTTTCCAAAAAAAGACAATATGTTATGTTTGAACTTGTTTGTTTTTACTTTAAAACAACGTTAAATAACTTTAATCCAATAAAACGAAACTTTAATCCATGTGTTGTGAAACAATGATTCTGTTGCTCCACTCCCCAACGTTTCCACCGCGGTTTTGTTTGTTTAATGTGGCCGGGGTGTGACATAATAGATCATACCAAAACATCCCATACAATTACCCAAGGGGTTAGATTGTGTTACTATCAATAAATCTATAACAAGCTTTTTTATGCCAAAGAATAACATGTATATGATAATTAATGAATCCAAATTACATTAAACTTTTATTAATCCCAAATGTCTAATTGATATGCACCGGGGATACATTTATTATGTATTATACTATTATTTCCAACTGATATCAACCGACAGGTCCACAACAAGTTTTATATGTTTGAGTACAATCTGAGCTACATTTATCTAAAGTAGCATGACACATTTCTGGATATGAAAATGCAGCACAACAACAAAACCTGTGAACTTTTAATTTTGCTTTTGTGTTTTCAGTATAAAGTACAGAACAATTTTTTTTTGGGGGCGGTGTACCCTGAAGTAGTCCTATGTCACTTTGACTAACATTTTCACCTAAGAATCCAAGATTGATATTGATTAGTAAGTTCATGTAAAATACACAACATGATAAAATAATCAGATCAATAGAGCATACCGTAGTAACATGTTGATAACATAAGAAAGCTTATGCATAAAACCATCAAGAGTGATTCTTTTGCTGTCACCATTTTACGTGTCTTTAAAATTGTGTTACTCGTGAATATAACATATAAAAATGTACATGCAAGCTGTATTTATAAACATTTTCATGTACAAGGCGTGTAGGTGTTTTTAATATTGCATGTTGTTATTTTATTGTTGTTGACAAGAGATATCAATATAGGACGGAATAAATCACTATATACTTGAACTACTCTTTGATTTAGTTAGAAGTCACCAAAAAAATATTGGCAGTTTAGTTATAAGTCACCTTACATGACCGTAATTTGGTTAGAAGTCACCAAAAACGCCAAACATTGTTTTATGTGTCACACAAAATGATTATAAACAAATAATGTATTTTGTGGCAATTACATATTTATTAATATATAATTTAAGTACTTCTATGTATGTATACAAAAATGTATAATAACATTAAGACGTACACTAGTGAAGGCTAAAAAAAAATACGTACATGTATTTAGATAAGTACACAAAATGTGTGGTTGTTCATAACAAAGAAAAGATCTTATAATGATTAATTACGTTACTATATATAACATATGAAAATAAATATTAGTTTTTGCAAATTTCTTTTTATGACATCATGCTAAGATGTTGTATTATAACATATGTGTTACTTTATATTGTACACGCAATAACCCTGAATTTCCATTCAATTATCTATTATTTTAATTTAACACGTAATTACCCAACCTAACTTAACTTAAAAGTTAAATAGTACTCTAATTACGTGTGCCCAATTTGTTAATGAATAAAGTGTTTAACATCATCATCATCATCATCATCGTCATTATTATTATTATTATTATTATTAATTGATTGACAAATTGTTTAATACTTAACCAATCAACTTTATAGATGATTTAACTCATATTGAAATCCATATTTGATGTATTCAGTATTATGAATTATTTATTTTATTAAGATTAGTTTTGCATTTATAATAATTGATGTAATCATGCGGCACCAAGTCGGCTTAATACCTAATTCGAACATGTAACAACATGGACATTGGCTATTAATGTTTTTTAACCCAACAAACATCTTAAACGTATCTATATAACAATTTAACTATTTATTATTAACACCAATTAATTATGAGAAGAGGGATATGTCATATTTTGCGTTAATAATTTACCTCATTATCTTTCGGTATTCTGGCCTTGCTGGACTCTATCTCTGCTGACTCAGACCAATATGTCCGAGGGAAGCGTTGTCTCCAAAAGAGGGACATGCCACAATAACTAAGATAATCTCTTAAAAAACCTAAAGTGTAGAAATCATCAAAAGATTGGTGAAAGAGGAGTCAGAACCAAGTGATTCTGTCTTGTCTATTTTTTCTTTTTAGTATTTTAATTTCTTTTTAAATTTTATTTACGAAACATGTTTTCTCAAAAATTTGGTTAGAATAGATGTTGAGGATATTCTGGTATTAAAAGCTCTTATGTCCTTGGATGATCTCGGTATGTTACCATCACCATACTACGCCAACGATGGGTGCACTTGCCCTAAAATGTTGTAGAGTGATAATAATTATATGGTGTTTTATAAATTTAAAGCTTGCTAAACGAGTAAAAGTTCTAAAATTATACCATAAGTTGTTGCTGGGGACACAAGGATTTTAAGAAAGTTTAAAATCAACGGCCTAATCAGTTTTTTTCTTCTTAGGTTTTTCTTCTTTTTCTAAATTTTTTCCACTTTATACAGGTTTAGCACTGGCATGTCTAATCACACACAGGGCCCTGTCTATCAATCTGTTTTCTGGGTTACTGGGATAAAAGCACAGGGCAGTGACTTACTTCTAGTATATGGAACCAGAAAATAGAAACTTTAACTCAATAACATGGGGTCATGCCTTTCTAGACACGGGGTTTTGTTTGTTAGCTGGTGATGTGTGTAAAATGCAACATATAAATTACATCAAATGAGGCATAAAACTAACCCTTTTTTAGTACTAATGTTGGAAAAAGTGTGCTTTTGTCTTCCTTTTGTATTTTCAGGGTTAAAAGAGCTTAAATGAACAAAAGAAGCAAAAAACACAGCCAAATCTAACATAAATACAAGAAAATGAAGAAACGTGATATGCCCGACCCCTCGACACCATCTTCCAAAGCAAAAACAAGATTTCAGAAGGCTGAACACGCCCCGTGCCCAGCGGACACGGGGGCGTGCCCAAGTGTCTGCAGAAAGGACAAAAGAGTAGAAGCTTCTATTCCCCGACACGGGGGCGTGCCCAGCTCCACACGGCCGTGGTCAACGCTAAGATTCGCAGAATCAAAGCAATCTTGATAGTACAGATACGCTTCTGCACACGGGGCCGTACCCAGCGGACACAGGGGCGTGGTCAACTAATGCAAACAAATTGCATTTAATGAAGAAAGAGAAAGTGGGTGGACACGGGGCCGTGTCCGGGCTTCTGTATAGGCTATAAATAGAGGTGCTTGGTTCACTTAAAAGGCATCCCTTGGCAAACCACCTCTCTCACACTTCACCCACACTCCACCACCATCACAACACCCTCATCCACCACCATCATCCATCATCCATCATAGAGTGTGTGTAGTAGTCTCAGGATCCAAGATTGATAGTAAGAGTTCTTGACAATCAAAGGCCATGTTTGCCTAAGTCTCTTACATCACTTGGTGAAGACAAGCATTTAGTGTAATACTTTTGTTTTTTAATCTTTTCGCACTTTTTATTTGGTTTTGTATTAATGAGTTTAATAACTAGTTTCTTATCTTAAAGGTGAAACTTCCTTATCATTTGTCCGTGGTGTCTTGGCATTATTTTACTGTCTATATAAAATAAAAGATTTACACCATTCATATCTTTACGGTCTATATAGAGATATGTTGGCTACCTGGTCGGGGGTTAAGGGAATGGTTTGGTAAGGTTCTTGCCATGTTCAGTGTATAGATCCTGCAAGGACCTGGGTCAAGCTTACCAGGATCTCCTTCAATACCCACTGGTATTGGATGGCGGGGGTGCGAATGGCTTGATCCCCTCATATGTAAACTACTATTAATACATTAACCCGGCTACTTGGGATTGTATCCCTGCTGACTCAAACCACTTAGCCGATACATACATACTCATGCATCACATTTTATACTATCACTCTATTATTTACACACAAACATTAGTGACAAACTTGATGCACAAAAGCACAGTTAGCTAAGTGAGCGGATAACCCGGTAAACATGCTGACAATGCCAGCACCTAGACAGACAATATTTTGAGGCCAGTATGACCCAGAGTTAGAATACTACACTAGTAGGGAGTGTAGGGAAGTGAGGACCACAAAACTGCGTCACTAGGTGATAGTTATAGTGCCCGAAAGTGCCTAAAACATACTTTAAATGCAGAATTCTGTACTAAATACCAAAATTCAGCATTTAACAATGCTAGTAAAGTGCAAAAACTTGGTAAAATAGTCCTAGACACTTTCCAAAGTGTTGGGAATTAAATGTGTCACTAAAAATAATATAAACGACACTTTATTAGATTAATTTAGCACTTTAACGGACAACACCCAACCGAACAACCGGACTTTACCCGGAACACAAAAATATTGCCAACCACATTATTCTTACTTTTCTGAGCTAGTTAGGGTCCCCGAACACCCTAACACACCTTATATTACATAACACACCTTAATATACTAACTAAACACCTTAAATCCTAACTAGTTCCTAACTAATCATGTAACCAAGGATTGAAACCCAACCCTATACCCCCCCCCCCACCCCACTCGACGGTTACAAGGTGTGGGGACATCCCCACACTTCTTTTCATTATTTTATTGGCTTATGTTGGATGATGAGGAACACACTACATGGTGGTTAATATTGATTTTGGGTTATAAATAAACACAAGAGGTTTAACACTTCATTTCACCAAACATCAAACTTCAAACAAGCTCTACTTTCCTCCTTCCTACTTTCGGCCGCCACCACCATCCACCATAACACCACCATCAAGCCTTCTTTCAAGCAATTTCCATACACTCAAAGGTGCAAGAGGCCCTACAAGTAAGCTTGGTGCACTCGGAAGCTCAAGGACCGCTCTTGTTTTCTTTTATCCACCACTTTTACGCTTTGTTTCTTCCCTAGCCTTGTGCTAGTAGTAAGTGCTTTAAATCATCATCTTGTTCTTATTTTTGGCTGTTAATAGTTGAAAGAATGATAAAATATTAAGAACCCTAAAGAACATCATCAAAGTCTTGAAGTTTAAACTAACTAGAGAAGATGTATGGTTAAATGATGTTGAAATCATGTTGATCTTGTGTTGTTATGCTTAATACATGTTGTTTATTAGTAGAAGTAAGATGGTTCATCACCTAGACTTGCTAGATCATGTTTAAGAACATGAACTAGCAAGATGTAAAGGTTAAAGATATGAAGGATAATGAAACCATCCATACATGAACTTTGAACTTGAATAAATACAAGTTTTCTTGAAAAATAAAGTTGTAACCTTGTAGATCTAAAGATCTATGAGTGGTTTTTCGAAAGAAACAAGTGAAAGGAACAAGTTTTGATAAAACTTGGATATGACATGAAATAAACACATTTCTAGTGGGTAAACAAGTGTTGGAACACTTGTGTAGAAAGAAAATTCAACAAAGAAATATTTTTAGAAAATATGACTAGAAGTTGTGAAAATACACATTCTTTAAAAATAAAGTTTTTAAGAAACTAATCATATTTTTAAAGATAACAAGACCTACTAAGTATGTTAGTAATTTACTACATATTTTTATAAACTTTCAAGTTCATAAGTTTATGATTTATGCTTATTTTTGTCAAGTTTGGTAATTAAAGATTGTATATTGTTGATTGTTAATTGTTTGAATGATTTTACAAAAGAAAATGATATGCTAAAAAGCATGGACACCTCTATTTACAGAGGAAACTCTGGCGAAATTTTTCTAGAATTTCAACACTTAGAAATATTTTTATAACAAGTGTATACGATTGTATTTTTAACTTGGTTTTCAAAATAAACTTCGCCATGATTTTTATTACAATAAATACCAAGTGCCGGAGGTTGATTTTTGTAAATAAAATTTGTTAAACATATATTTAGAATATATATATTTTATAATAAACGCTTGTGTGATTGTTTGTTTATTATGTGAACTAGATATATTATTTTTAGGGTAAAAATAATATAACTTGAAAATACTATGAAATTACTACTCCAAAATAATACCAACGCTCTCACAAAATAAATATTTAAGTTACACAAGTATTATTGTTACAACGCGAACTTTAAAACGTAACTTATGTATATTTCGGAAAATACTCTCATACACATATTTTGATAAAGTATTATTTTGGAAAATGTATGAGGTAAAATAGAATATTTTGGGAAATATATATATATTTTGGAATTAAAGTGTTTTAGACAAGTGATTAAAATATATTTTCTAAGTGGGACTTAAAATATATTTTTCGGAATTATAAAGCGTACATGTATAGAAACCCCCATCCTTGGGAAGGAAATACACTTATAAAATAATTAAGAAGTGTGAATACGAAATAGTTGCCTAACTATTTTTCCAAGAACGTTAAACCCTAAGCCAAGGCACGACCATCCGTCTAATAGGCATTAGTACGTGTAGGTCGTCACGCAACAGATTGAGTTGGAGATTGACGTTTCAGGATACGCACTTCTGTGAGTTCATGTCCCCCTTTTCTCTTTACTGTTTTCAGTTTTATACTTCGGGGGTGAAATACATGCGACAATTATTACAAACATTTATTTACATGGTATGGTTAGCGTAGGGAGGGTTTATACTACTAGATCATGTGAGGGGTGGGTACAACACTTGAGGCCATTAATCCTCGTAGTTAGGACCGAGGGACACAAGAGTGATAGATCTATTTGGGTGTAGCGAGCCCACACCCGTGAGGCCGGGGCGACCCATAGAGGTGACAGTGTCTTCCAGCCGAAGCCCGGTAACAAATTTGCTAGGTTTGAGTTTCCCTGCACTTTCTCACACATACCAGTGGCTTTGCAACCCATTGGTGATCTCTTTTTCCTTATTGCTACATACCAGGGACTTTTATACACACTTTAAAGGTTTATACATACTCACTTTTACATGAACTCGCTCAACTTTTTGTTGATTTTTCAAACTACATGTATTTCAGGAAATTAGTGGATCTGGCACGGTATGCATCACGTCAAGCTGCGTAAGGAATAATGATGTTATCCGTGTTTAGGAAGTGTGACCCTTGCCTGGACGGGTTACAAGTCTTAAACCATGTTTTTAGTCAAGTCTTTTGTTATGTCGTTGAACATGTTTTCATTATGTCATGGTTGTATTTGGTTTGATGCGTCGACTTTTTAAAACAATGTTGTCGTGTTTACTTTAAAAACTTTATGAATGGATGAACATCATATGTTTTATTTTCATATAGCATGGTTATGATAATTGCTATGGTATTAAGAAGTCACACCAAATAAACCCACACTTTCGCAAAATCCAGGGTGTGACAGCTTGGTATCAGAGCATCGATCATAGTGAACTAGGATTCTTTCTCGAGTCTAGACTATGATCACTAGGGCTCTCACGAAAATATTTTTACATTGCATACACTAAAAACGTCTAGATCCAGAGTACAAAATAATTTTTGCAATAAAAGGCACAAAAACTCTTTTTCAAAATTTGTGGTTCAGTCTTAGAGACTGAGGGAGTTCAGTCTTAGAGACTGAGGGAGGTTCCGCCTTAGAGGCTGGGGAGGTTCGGTCTTAGAGACTGAAGGGTTCAATCTTAGAGATTGGGGAGGTTTAGTCTTAGAGACTGGGAGGTTGGTCTTAAAGGCCAGGGAGTTAGTCTGAGAGGCTAGGAGGTTCAGTCTGAGAGGCTGGGAGGGTAGTCTAGGGGACTAGGAGAATTACTTGTTTGCTGTATGGTGACTTACATGTTTATTTGATTTCATGTTGATATTTGTGCATATGTGTGGTTGTGTTACAGACACCATGCCATCATCTTCAGACACAGGAGTTTCGGACACCTTGGATCCTATGGCGATCGTGTCAGACGACGAGATTCCGTCAGAGCGAGAGGTCTATACATCAGACACCACCAGCACTGATGACGATGATTTCCAGCCGTTCGCGCTGCCAGACATCGGAGCTGAGCCTGCTGATGGCATTCCTGCCTTGGATTTACCTCTTGCGGTGATCCCTGCTCCCATTCCGCTTGCTGCTTTTCCAGTAGTAGATATACCACCCGATGTCGTTTCTGATGACGACATAGATCTGTTCGAGGAGGATCCGCCTGAGGCTGACTATGAGGGTGGTGCCCCTATTGTTGCTGACGTTATTCTTCCCATTGCTGAGGCCCCTGTAGAGGAGCTTCCTGTTGGTTCACCTATCCCAGATTCATTTGAGTCTGTGGCATCTGCGTCTTTGCACACTCTGGGAGTGCAGCATCACTCTTCTGACGCCGACCCCAACATGGCGTTGTCAGCTGCACCCGGTCCCTCACACGAGTTCGAGTTTGACCATGAGGTCGATGATGATTTTGATCCAGTCTTTCGCCCTGACTTCGATCCTGACCAAGAGATCAAGTTTATTAACTTGGACCAGCCCTTAGAGGCGCCCGTAGCTCCTATTGATCCTTTGTTTTACATTCCTGCTGATTTTGACATGGACCTTGTTGACCCGGAGCCTGTCATGGCCCCAGAGCCTGTAGTTGCTCCTGATCCTGCACTAGAGCATGACCCTGTTCATGATGATGCACCAGCCATTGCACCTCTTGTTGAGGATATACCCATTGCTGATCATCCCGTTGTTGCTCCACCGTTGGTGGATGATCCTGTTGTTGACGCACCGTTACCTGATCCCATACCGGTACTGTTTGACCGTGCACCGTTTGCTGCTCATATAGGTCCTCGTTACGCCGACACCCGCAACGGGTGGATTGATGACAATGACGATTACCCACCATTTGTGCGACCTGTCACTCCCCCAGTAGCACCTATTTCTGCACCCACTGATATCCCATTGTTTCCCCCGCACACCACAGACGCTCATCACATAGATCTTCCCATTACGTTCCTCCAGGACATACCGCCACCTCGTCCTGGAGAGGGGTCATCGAGGCAGCCGCCTGTTTCTGCTCCACCAGTACTGTCATCACCTTTTCTGTTCACATCTCAGTTTCCTCGTGTTGCACCACCTACTGCACCATCTTTCACTCCATCGAGCGAGCCCTTTTTAGGGACTACGCCCCCTATCATGCCATTGTCTGATCCGTACCACCCATACCATGTTGGGTACTCTACGGAGGACATACTTACATCCTTGATGATACAACAGGATGCATTGACACATCATATTCAGGACTGGTAGTGCATTGAACATGTTGAAAATTATTTAAGTGTTGAAGTTCCAAACATCACATGGTCGGATGGTCGTTCGATCGGATGGCATTCCGATCGGACGACAATTTGTTTGACGTTCAGATCCTTGAAAGGTTGAAACAAAAGTTTAAGTGAGGGACCAAGTGTAAGCTGATCGGGTGGCTGTCCGATCGGATGGCAATCCGTCCCAACGGCCTGATCGTTCTTGACACTTGATTGTTTTGATAGTTTTGCAGTTTTGATCGAGACGGTGTGATAACGTGCTAAACAATAGAAACCCCATCTTGAACCAAGTGACCCGATCGAACATGAATCACCCTAGTCTGGCCAGCCAACGGTTCAAGGTGGTTTTTCATGTTTAACCCGAAATCGGTAGTCTCTGTGATAGATTCCAGATCTTGAACCAACACATCACTAGGAAGGAGTAGAAGATCAGTACAAGCTCCGATTCTATCGGGTTTGTGTGCATTGAGTGTAAAAGAGTTGAAAGAAAGTTAGAAAACCATCTTGTAATCCATTTCACCATGAATATGTTCAGAGCTATGCAAGATCTTTGTTCATTCATGTGGAAATTGTCTAGATCTAAGTTGTTCTCGATGGATTGAAGCCGAAACATGTAGTTCATAAGAACTCCATGATGACATCACCCTAGAACACCTCAAATCTATTGATTTCATGGTTAAAAGTTAAGATTCAAAACAGAGAATGATGGAGAAGTGTGTGTAGATTATAGAAGTACAAGATTTAGGTTGAAAACTTACAAGAATCACGAGAAATCGAGAGAAAGGAGGCTGGAGTGCGTCTGGGTCGAGTGAGGAGCTGTCAGATCAAGTGATGTGACATGTGAGGGTATTTATAGGGTTTCCCAAAAAGGAAAGTGCAAAGGGTCGAGTGGGTCACCGATCAGGTGGCTGTCCGATCAGGTGGCAATCCGATCGGATGGCTATCCGATCGATTAGTCACTCGATCGAGTGGCTCCAACGATTTGAGTTCGGCTTTCGTTTTGTGCGTTGAGTTTGCGATGCGTTTCGAGTGAGCGATGCGATGGAATTATCCATTAGTTACACAATTAATCCCAACCACTATATCTAACAAACAATCATCCTAAGTAAGTTGCGTTTAGCGTCTGCGATTCTATTGCGATAGAGTTGCGATTACGTTTTGATTAATCACCACAACGTAAACATAAACACGCACAAGTAACTTCTAAATAGCACACACACGTAAAACAATATCCAGAACGTATAATTCGGGTTGCGAATGTGATTGCGATGCGATAAGCGATAAAGCGATAAAACATGCGATAAATAGCGATTAAACCTCGATTATTAACTTGTACTCCACATAATACAACTAATGAGATAAAATAAATAGACTATCTACAAGTCAAAAAAGTCAAAACAGGAGTTGAGCAAGGAGTGACAGATCGCAATTAGCAATCTTTTCTTCCTTTGACTTCAATCTTGACTTTGACTTTGACTTTCGAAACACGGGGTGTTACACAGGCGCTCACGCATTCCCATTGTGAAGGTTCGCTGGGAAGGAAAACGCGGCGCAGAGTTCACCTGGGAACTCGAAAGTGACATGAAGGCAAAGTACCTGCAGTTGTTTGTTACGGCTAAAGCCTAATTTCGGGACGAAATTCCGTTAACTAGGGGAGGCCGTAACACCCTGTGTTACGAAAGTCAAAGTCAAGATTAAATTCAAAGGAAGAAAAGATTGCTAATTGCAATCTGTCACTCCTTGCTTAATTACTGATTTGACTTCTTCGACTTGTAATCGAGTCTTGTATTTTAATCGCTTTAGTTGTATTATGTGGAGTATCTATTAATAGTCAAGGTTTAATTGATGTTTATCTCTTTATCACTAATCGCATCGCTATTGTGCTCGCACCTTGATTAGTAGATTATGAATATTGTTTTACGTATGTGTGCTACTTATGTGTTACTTATTCAAATCACAATTGACACACACAACGCAAACACTATTTATACGCTAACCGTTATTGCATGCTACGTGTTATTCGAACTCTATTATACTATTAAACTTGTATGCTCACCTTTACACTATGTGTATTGACCGATATTTTAATGTATGTGACAGGTGCTTAAAATGCTAGGATTGCTGTGCCTTGGTGAATCAAGCTAGGGGTCTAGTTATGTCACGCTTAAAATCTGAGTTGTCGGAACAGTGTTTGTTTTTGAGACAATTATTTGTAATAACTGTTTTATTTGGATATGTTGTGGTATGGGACATGACGTTTTAATATCTGGTAAGTAATAGTTGTTATGGATACTCATGGACACTCTATTTCGCTCAGTGCCGCGCCCCGATGTTTCCGCCATCGGTTGGGGTGTGACAGCTTAAACTCGACTCGTTTAGTTTTTAAAAGCTTAAGTTCGGGTTGTTGATATTTTCACCCTTCTCGAGCTTTACTCAGATTCAACTCATTTATTATTTAGAGTTAATTAAATAGTTAGTCCCTATGGTTTGCACAAAATAACATATTTAGTTACTAATAGTTTAAAATCGCCTTCTAGGGTATTAACTTTTCATTTTGTAACGTTTGGAGGTATTAACTTCTAGGGTATTAACATAGTTAGTCTCTGTGATTTGCACAAAATAACATAATTAGGTACTAATAGAACGTGATTTTAAACCTACAAATATCATTAGTGAGTTACATTCAAACGTTACAAAACGAAAAGTTAATACACTAGAATGTGATTTTAAACTATTAGTACCTAAGTATGTTACTTTATGCAAACCACAGGGACTAACTATGTAATTAACTCTATTATTGTTTATATATAAAATTTGATAAATATTATGATTATGTTGCTCCACTCCCCAACGTTTCCAAAAAAAAGACAATATGTTATGTTTGAACTTGTTTGTTTTTACTTTAAAACAACGTTAAATAACTTTAATCCAATAAAACGAAACTTTAATCCATGTGTTGTGAAACAATGATTCTGTTGCTCCACTCCCCAACGTTTCCACCGCGGTTTTGTTTGTTTAATGTGGCCGGGGTGTGACATAATAGATCATACCAAAACATCCCATACAATTACCCAAGGGGTTAAATTGTGTTACTATCAATAAATCTATAACAAGCTTTTTTATGCCAAAGAATAACATGTATATGATAATTAATGAATCCAAATTACATTAAACTTTTATTAATCCCAAATGTCTAATTGATATGCACCGGGGATACATTTATTATGTATTATACTATTATTTCCAACCGATATCAACCGACAGGTCCACAACAAGTTTTGTATGTTTGAGTACAATCTGAACTACATTTATCTAAAGTAGCATGACACATATCTGGATATGAAAATGCAGCACAACAACAAAACCTGTGAACTTTTAATTTTGCTTTTGTGTTTTCAGTACAAAGTACAGAACAATTTTTTTTTGGGGGCGGTGTACCCTGAAGTAGTCCTATGTCACTTTGACTAACATTTTCACCTAAGAATCCAAGATTGATATTGATTAGTAAGTTCATGTAAAATACACAACATGATAAAATAATCAGATCAATAGAGCATACCGTAGTAACATGTTGATAACATAAGAAAGCTTATGCATAAAACCATCAAGAGTGATTCTTTTGCTGTCACCATTTTACGTATCTTTAAAATTGTGTTACTCGTGATTATAACATATAAAAATGTACATGCAAGCTGTATTTATAAACATTTTCATGTACAAGGCGTGTAGGTGTTTTTAATATTGCATGTTGTTATTTTATTGTTGTTGACAAGAGATATCAATATAGGATGGAATAAATCACTATATACTTGAACTACTCTTTGATTTAGTTAGAAGTCACAAAAAAATATTGGCAGTTTAGTTATAAGTCACTTTACATGACCGTAATTTGGTTAGAAGTCACCAAAAACGCCAAACATTGTTTTCTGTGTCACATAAAATGATTATAAACAAATAATGTATTTTGTGGCAATTACATATTTATTAATATATAATTTAAGTACTTCTATGTATGTATACAAAAATGTATAATAACATTAAGACGTACACTAGTGAAGGCTAAAAAAATATACGTACATGTATTTAGATAAGTACACAAAATGTGTGGTTGTTCATAACAAAGAAAAGATCTTATAATGATTAATTACGTTACTATATATAACATATGAAAATAAATATTAGTTTTTGCAAATTTCTTTTTATGACATCATGCTAAGATGTTGTATTATAACATATGTGTTACTTTATATTGTACACGCAATAACCCTGAATTTCCATTCAATTATCTATTATTTTAATTTAACACGTAATTACCCAACCTAACTTAACTTAAAAGTTAAATAGTACTCTAATTACGTGTGCCCAATTTGTTAATGAATAAAGTGTTTAACATCATCATCATCATCATCGTCATGATTATTATTATTATTATTATTATTATTATTATTATTATTAATTGATTGACAAATTGTTTAATACTTAACCAATCAACTTTATAGATGATTTAACTCATATTGAAATCCATATTTGATGTATTCAGTATTATGAATTATTTATTTTATTAAGATTAGTTTTGCATTTATAATAATTGATGTAATCATGCGGCACCAAGTCAGCTTATGTGACAACTGGCACAAACCGGTAATTTCCGTACACTTTAATTAGTGCTTAATGACTGCAATTATGTGCTTAATTGCCAGCCATGTCTAATTACATACTAAACAAGTGAATTCATGCATGTTGTATACTACAAAATATTGCTTTATGCACAAACGAGAGCGTTGCGTCAAAAATACTAAGTAAACTCACCGGTAAGACGCTATGTGTCAACGGAACTGCAGAAAGCAGCCAGACAATAAAAATTGGAGCCTAGGTGTAGGTCCGACATCAAGAATGCATTAAAACCCAAGAGTACATACAAGGGTTTAATATATATGCAATACGAAAGCAAAAATATGCACTAAAAAGCACCCGAAACGCACTTTAAGTGCAGAATTTATACAATTCAGCAATAATTCAGCATTTAGACACATGAATATTATGCAGAAATGTCGTTTTATTATCTAGAATATTTCCCTAAGTGTTGGGAATCGATAGTGTTATAAAAAGATACTTAAAAGACACTAAAAAGTGTGATTTAGCACTTTAACGAATCGGTATCTAACCGAACTACCGGACTTTACCCGGAACATAAAAATAATGTCAATGACATTGTTTATACTTTTCTGAGCTAGTTAGGGTCCCTGAATACCCTAACACCCGCCATAAAACACAATACATTAGTAACCGGGTTAATCACCTAACTAACCTAGATTAACCTAACTATAACTAACTAATGGTTGGATTTGAACTAGATTACCCCCCCCCCCCTGACCGAACTCGGTCACATTGTGACCCCCATGGTACATCAATTGAATATTTTATTTCCTTTTGTCTCATATCTAGAGAACATGAAGTCCTTTGGGTAATACACTTATAAATTGTCTATAAGATCTAACATTAACACACTAACACCTTCATCACAAACTCAACACAACTCACACTCCTCTCTCCCTCTCTATCACTCACGGCCGAACACCCCACCACCCTCCATCAATTTTTCGATTTTATTTCGAGCTATTCCAAGTATCTACAAGCGTTAAGGATCTCGTATAAGGAGGCTTGGTGCAATCGGAAGGCGAAGGACCTCACTCTATTGCTTTTATCCACTCGATTTGCGTCTAGATTCTTCCCTAGCCTCGAGCTAGTAGTAAGTTGCTTGAATCACCTTCTCGAACTATTTTGAAGTGGTTAAAATGATTTGTAACGGTTAAAACTCGTAAACATACAAGTTGAAGCTTAAAAGTCTACTAAAAACACTAAAAGTGATGGTTAAAAGCTCATACATTGTGTAAAACTTGTAGTAATTGATTTGTGTGAATATTTGGACCCGATCTATGTTGTGGTAGCTCGGATCGTCATTTAACCCGGGTGGTCATGATCATGGATCATGACATAAGGTTGTTTTGGTAGTAACAAGGGTTAAATGACGAAACTCTACCACACACGAATCATGAACTTGTGTAAAAGCGATTTAACTTGTGAAATAGTGTTTAAAACTAGTAGATCTACGGATCTACAAGCGGTACTTTCAAAGGACCAAGTGTCCAAGAAATCATATTTTCTAAAGCCGAGTCTTACATGAAAAAGAATGATTTTAGCAAACACACGAGTATGTAAACACTTGTGTAATACAAAGTTTCGACAAAATAACTATTTTGTAAATGTTGACCGGAAGTTGTAAAGATGTAACTTCTTTAAAAACGGGACTTTCAAGAAACAAAGTTGATCTATACAAAGATCCACTAAAAATAAAGGAAAGATACTACCTATTTTGGAAAAACCACAAGTTCCTGTATTTCTGCGATTATATCTATTTTAAACTAGTTGCATATTGTTTATTGTTGAATGAGGAGATTGTTGACGATTTAAAAGAAAATAAACACATGTTTTGAAAACATGGGAAACCTCCATTTTTAGGGGAAACTCTGTCAAAATTTTTATAAAATTTGACACTTAGAAAAATATAAGTTTTTGAGAAACTTATTCCCTAAAAATGTGTTTAAAAGTATTACCAAGGTTTCCCTAATTTTTGGTGATAAGAAATGAGGATTTCTTCAAGAATAAAAATGGATATAAGTATGTATATTTTTGAGAGAAAAATATATATTATTTGATCACCAACTTATGTGCTAAGTGTATATAGTATGTGTTATACGTGCTAGCGTATTAAGACTTAAAAATACACTAAATACTCGTGAGGAGTATAAACATAAAAATACACATACAAAATACAAGATACATAATTCGGGTGCGAAGTGCAAAACACAAAAGACTTATATTTATTTTAGAGGAAATAATATAAGTAAGATACACATTTTATACTATCACTGGTCTTCACGTTCCCATGTGTACTCGGTAAACCACTTAGCCGATACATACATACATACTCATGCATCACATTTTATACTATCACTCTATTATTTACACACAAACATTAGTGACAAACTTGATGCACAAAAGCACAGTTAGCTAAGTGAGCGGATAACCCGGTAAACATGCTGACAATGCCAGCACCTAGACAGACAATATTTTGAGGCCAGTATGACCCAGAGTTAGAATATTACACTAGTAGGGAGTGTAGGGAAGTGAGGACCACAAAACTGCGTCACTAGGTGATAGTTATAGTGCCCAAAAGTGCCTAAAACATACTTTAAATGCAGAATTCTGTACTAAATACCAAAATTCAGCATTTAACAATGCTAGTAAAGTGTAAAAACTTGGTAAAATAGTCCTAGACACTTTCCAAAGTGTTGGGAATTAAATGTGTCACTAAAAATAATATAAACGACACTTTATTAGATTAATTTAGCACTTTAACGGACAACACCCAACCGAACAACCGGACTTTACCCGGAACACAAAAATATTGCCAACCACATTATTCTTACTTTTCTGAGCTAGTTAGGGTCCCCGAACACCCTAACACACCTTATATTACATAACACACCTTAATATACTAACTAAACACCTTAAATCCTAACTAGTTCCTAACTAATCATGTAACCAAGGATTGAAACCCAACCCTATACCCCCCCCCCACTCGACGGTTACAAGGTGTGGGGACATCCCCACACTTCTTTTCATTATTTTATTGGCTTATGTTGGATGATGAGGAACACATTACATGGTGGTTAATATTGATTTTGGGTTATAAATAAACACAAGAGGTTTAACACTTCATTTCACCAAACATCAAACTTCAAACAAGCTCTCCTTTCCTCCTTCCTACTTTCGGCCGCCACCACCATCCACCATAACACCACCATCAAGCCTTCTTTCAAGCAATTTCCATACACTCAAAGGTGCAAGAGGCCCTACAAGTAAGCTTGGTGCACTCGGAAGCTCAAGGACCGCTCTTGTTTTCTTTTATCCACCACTTTTACGCTTTGTTTCTTCCCTAGCCTTGTGCTAGTAGTAAGTGCTTTAAATCATCATCTTGTTCTTATTTTTGGTGGTTAATAGTTGAAAGAATGATAAAATATTAAGAACCCTAAAGAACATCATCAAAGTCTTGAAGTTTAAACTAACTAGAGAAGATGTATGGTTAAATGATGTTGAAATCATGTTGATCTTGTGTTGTTATTCTTAACACATGTTGTTTATTAGTAGAAGTAAGATGGTTCATCACCTAGACTTGCTAGATCATGTTTAAGAACATGAACTAGCAAGATGTAAAGGTTAAAGATATGAAGGATAATGAAACCATCCATACATGAACTTTGAACTTGAATAAATACAAGTTTTCTTGAAAAATAAAGTTGTAACCTTGTAGATCTAAAGATCTATGAGTGGTTTTTCGAAAGAAACAAGTGAAAGGAACAAGTTTTGATAAAACTTGGATATGACATGAAATAAACACATTTCTAGTGGGTAAACAAGTGTTGGAACACTTGTGTAGAAAGAAAATTCAACAAAGAAATATTTTTAGAAAATATGACTAGAAGTTGTGAAAATACACATTCTTTAAAAATAAAGTTTTTAAGAAACTAATCATATTTTTAAAGATAACAAGACCTACTAAGTATGTTAGTAATTTACTACATATTTTTATAAACTTTCAAGTTCATAAGTTTATGATTTATGCTTATTTTTGTCAAGTTTGGTAATTAAAGATTGTATATTGTTGATTGTTAATTGTTTGAATGATTTTACAAAAGAAAATGATATGCTAAAAAGCATGGACACCTCTATTTACAGAGGAAACTCTGGCGAAATTTTTCTAGAATTTCAACACTTAGAAATATTTTTATAACAAGTGTATACGATTGTATTTTTAACTTGGTTTTCAAAATAATCTTCGCCATGATTTTTATTACAATAAATACCAAGTGCCGGAGGTTGATTTTTGTAAATAAAATTTGTTAAACATATATTTAGAATATATATATTTTATAATAAACGCTTGTGTGATTGTTTGTTTATTATGTGAACTAGATATATTATTTTTAGGGTAAAAATAATATAACTTGAAAATACTATGAAATTACTACTCCAAAATAATACCAACGCTCTCACAAAATAAATATTTAAGTTACACAAGTATTATTGTTACAACGCGAACTTTAAAACGTAACTTATGTATATTTCGGAAAATACTCTCATACGCATATTTTGATAAAGTATTATTTTGGAAAATGTATGAGGTAAAATATAATATTTTGGGAAAAATATATATATTTTGGAATTAAAGTGTTTTAGACAAGTGATTAAAATATATTTTCTAAGTGGGACTTAAAATATATTTTTCGGAATTATAAAGCGTATACGTATAGAAACCCCCATCCTTGGGAAGGAAATACACTTATAAAATAATTAAGAAGTGTGAATACGAAATAGTTGCCTAACTATTTTTCCAAGAACGTTAAACCCTAAGCCAAGGCACGACCATCCGTCTAATAGGCATTAGTACGTGTAGGTCGTCACGCAGCAGATTGAGTTGGAGATTGACGTTTCAGGATACGCACTTCTGTGAGTTCATGTCCCCCTTTTCTCTTTACTGTTTTCAGTTTTATACTTCGGGGGTGAAATACATGCGACAATTATTACAAACATTTATTTACATGGTATGGTTAGCGTAGGGAGGGTTTATACTACTAGATTATGTGAGGGGTGGGTACAACACTTGAGGCCATTAATCCTCGTAGTTAGGACCGAGGGACACAAGAGTGATAGATCTATTTGGGTGTAGCGAGCCCACACCCGTGAGGCCGGGGCGACCCATAGAGGTGACTGTGTCTTCCAGCCGAAGCCCGGTAACAAATTTGCTAGGTTTGAGTTTCCCTGCACTTTCTCACACATACCAGTGGCTTTGCAACCCATTGGTGATCTCTTTTTCCTTATTGCTACATACCAGGGACTTTTATACACACTTTAAAGGTTTATACAAACTCACTTTTACCTGAACTCGCTCAACTTTTTGTTGATTTTTCAAACTACATGTATTTCAGGAAATTAGTGGATCTGGCACGGTATGCATCACGTCAAGCTGCGTAAGGAATAATGATGTTATCCTTGTTTAGGAAGTGTGACCCTTGCCTGGACGGGTTACAAGTCTTAAACCATATTTTTAGTCAAGTCTTTTGTTATGTCGTTGAACATGTTTTCATTATGTCATGGTTGTATTTGGTTTGATGCGTCGACTTTTTAAAACAATGTTGTCGTGTTTACTTTAAAAACTTTATGAATGGATGAACATCATATGTTTTATTTTCATATAGCATGGTTATGATAATTGCTATGGTATTAAGAAGTCACACCAAATAAACCCACACTTTCGCAAAAGCCAGGGTGTGACAGCTTGGTATCAGGGCATCGATCATAGCGAACTAGGATTCTTTCTCGAGTCTAGACTATGATCACTAGGGCTCTCACGAAAACATTTTTACATTGCATACACTAAAAACGTCTAGATCCAGAGTACAAAATAATTTTTGCAATAAAAGGTACAAAAACTCTTTTTCAAAATTTGTGGTTCAGTCTTAGAGACTGAGGGAGGTTCAGCCATAGAGGCTGGGGATGTTCGGTCTTAGAGACTGAAGGGTTCAATCTTAGAGATTGGGGAGGTTTAGTCTTAGAGACTGGGAGGTTGGTCTTAGAGGCCAGGGAGTTAGTCTGAGAGGCTAGGAGGTTCAGTCTGAGAGGCTGGGAGGGTAGTCTAGGGGACTAGGAGAATTACTTGTTTGCTGTATGGTGACTTACATGTTTATTTGATTTCATGTTGATATTTGTGCATATGTGTGGTTGTGTTACAGACACCATGCCATCATCTTCAGACACAGGAGTTTTGGACACCTTGGATCCTATGGCGATCGTGTCAGACGACGAGATTCCGTCAGAGCGAGAGGTCTATACATTAGACACCACCAGAACTGATGACGATGATTTCCAGCCGTTCGCGCTGCCAGACATCGGAGCTGAGCCTGCTGATGGCATTCCTGCCTTGGATTTACCTCTTGCGGTGATCCCTGCTCCCATTCCGCTTGCTGCTTTTCCAGTAGTAGATATGCCACCCGATGTCGTTTATGATGACGACATAGATCTGTTCGAGGAGGATCCGCCTGAGGCTGACTATGAGGGTGGGGCCCCTATTGTTGCTGACGTTATTCTTCCCATTGCTGAGGCCCCTGTAGAGGAGCTTCCTGTTGGTTCACCTGTCCCAGATTCATTTGAGTCTGTGGCATCTACGTCTTTGCACACTCTGGGAGTGCAGCATCACTCTTCTGACGCCGACCCCGACATGGCGTTGTCAGCTGCACCCGGTCCCTCACACGAGTTCAAGTTTGACCATGAGGTCGATGATGATTTTGATCCAGTCTTTCCCCCTGACTACGGTCCTGACCAGGAGATCGAGTTTATTCACTTGGACCAGCCCTTAGAGGCCCCCGTAGCTCCTATTGATCCTTTGTTTGACATTCCTGCTGATTTTGACATGGACCTTGTTGACCCGGAGCCTGTCATGGCCCCAGAGCCTGTAGTTGCTCCTGATCCTGCACTAGAGCATGACCCTGTTCATGATGATGCACCAGCCATTGCACCTCTTGTTGAGGATATACCCATTGCTGATCATCTCGTTGTTGCTCCACCGTTGGTGGATGATCCTGTTGTTGACGCACCGTTACCTGATCCCATGCCGGTACTGTTTGACCGTTCACCTTTTGCTGCTCATATAGATCCTCGTTACGCCGACACCCGCAACAGGTGGATTGATGACAATGACGATTACCCACCATTTGTGCGACCTGTCACTCCCCCAGTAGCACCTATTTCTGCACCCACTGATATCCCATTGTTTCCCCCGCACACCACAGACGCTCATCGCATAGATCTTCCCATTACGTTCCTCCAGGACATACCGCCACCTCGTCCTGGAGAGGGGTCATCGAGGCAGCCGCCTGTTTCTGCTCCACCAGTACTGTCATCACCTTTTCCGTTCACATCTCAGTTTCCTCATGTTGCACCACCTACTGCACCATCTTTCACTCTATCGAGCGAGCCCTTTGTAGGGACTACGCCCCCTATCATGCCATTGTCTGATCCATACCACCTATAACAACTGTGCTTGTAATCTTCGTGAACAGTTCTATTGTCAATAAAACAATATTATTTGATTCCAATATTTTTTTGGTTGTGTTTTACATTTTTCATGTTTTGACTTTTATGTAATTTCAAACTCTATATCGCTTTCTGGAGAGTTATACGCAAACTGGTGCGTAAACATAATCAGTTTAATGCGAAAAATACTCCGGAACATCAACATATACTTAACATACCTTAAATAACCTTTACATAACTTAGAAATAAGTTTTGAAGGCTTTGGTATGGCAAAAACAAAGTTAATTCGCTTACAGGGGCTAAACTTGACAAACTGCGAAAGTATGCCAATTTGAACTGTAACGAACATTCCGGAACATGACCATAAGTTAAACACACCTTAAATATCCTTTACATATCTTAGAAATAGGCTTTAAGGGGTTCGGTGCGCTAAAATAAACTTTTGGGTCATTCAGGGACTAAAAGTGTCAAAAAGTGCACAAGTTTGCACTTTTGCGCATAACTCACGTTCTGAATACATCCGGACATCCAAAAATTTATGTAAGCACTATAATATTTTATTTTAGTGTTTGGCATGAGAAAAATTCGTTCGTTGCGTCATTTGGATCGTTTTACGCGCTTGTGCGCATTCCGTCGTAATTAAGCGAACATCGCGTTCGTACGACCAAACGAACCGACAACCGAGATATTTTTGGGCACATTTTAAGTTCCCTATACTTTAACTTCATTTTAGAGCTTTGAAATGGGGTTAACGGGCCTTAAACGTGTCAGAAATGAGCTTATTACACAACAGGGACCAAATATGTAAATCTGCCAAAGTTGTATGCTTGCGCACCGTAGCACTCCCATGGCTACGATGCGCAAGGGGTCTGCAGATCAGATTAGATTAAACAGTCAGCAGATTTCCAGCTGTTTAATCCTCAACCACAAATCCACACTTGACCTTTCAGCACATTAAGGACCATTTTTAGTTACCATAAGGTTCCGACAAGTGTACGCACAAGATTTAAGCACGGTTTCCATGAAACGATCTTAACGGTTACCCGAAATCTATAAATACCCATCACATTTGCACACATTTCTCACAAGAATCTGATCATTTGTGCTCTAAGTTGAAACCTTTGTTTCATACCTGAGCTATTTTGATCTATATTAGCATTCGTGGACCCTTCGTAAGTGTTCCTTCGTTCTTTTATTGCTTTTCGAGTCCGAAAGTCAAACTTTGTTTGACTTTCTGCATTGACCAGTTTATGGTCGATGCGAAGTTCGTTTGAACTTCATAACGTGAGCGTGATCACGATGGTTATAGTCCCTAGTGACTATACCTACTGATTACCACGTTATCTAGGCTCAGTGACGAGCCGTAGTTTCGGTCAGAATACGTATTCTTGCGTATTTTGTAACCAAACTACTTAAGGGTATCAAAACCGTTTGTTTTGATACCAAACCTGTTTTCTAAACTTAGTTAAGCATGTTTTAGCATGCTTAGCTCGTCACTTTTAGTTTAGTGCTTATATAGGGTCGTAAGGTAAGCGATCTAAACAATCGCTTATACTTTCGAACCCGACCCGTTTGGTCGATCATTAGGATCCGACCAAACACTTTAGGTGACTATAGTACATAGGGAATAACCTTATGAGGTTATACCTTATGGTCACGACGTTTAGTTAGTTGTATGATAAGTAGTTTATATGCCTTAGGTAAATTACCAAAATACCCCTTTGATGCCAAAATTCATTTTAAACATATGTAACATAACTTTTGACATCTAAACTGATTTGACAACCATATTAGACATGTTAAGGCATATATTACTTGTCATAGGACTAGTTAGGCGGTCCGAACGCGTTTCACGCGAACGACGCGTTAAAGTAGCATAAGCTACCTAAACGGGTCGTAATGGGCCACAAGCACTTAGGTTAGGTTTCATTTAGTATGTAGGCTTTGTTAAACCATACTACATGAGTTCTCATACTCATTTGGTTTACGAACCCTCATTCTATCCGATCTTCCGATTTAGGTCCGGTTTATTAATGTAGTTACCTATATTAGGTGCCGTTTGATATTCCGAGATCTCTAGCATTGCTTGGTGGTTATCTTAGGACTTCTGAGCAATCACAAGTGAGTACATAGACCCCTCTTTTACTGTTTTCCAAACTTTTTGGGGTGGAACACATGTGCCTACTTGTTACTTTCATGCTTTCCGTGTTTTCACATCGTATACTCGTTATGTTCGTTAGTACATTATTTTACATTACATTTCTGCTATGTATGTTAACTGATAGCATGCTAGCACATTGATTTACATGACTTTTCTGCTTTGTATGTTAACTTAGCATACTTAGTACATTGTTTTCATATAACATGTTCACTTTTGCTATGACATTTGGTTTGCACAAACGAGACTATTATACGTTCATTAACATTAGCTACGCCGCTCGGTAGTAAGTACTGGTACCATAGGACTTGACAAATCCCATTCCTGACATCCCGGGTTTGTTTGGATGTAAGGAATGACTGAATCCGAAAACATTTCTTTTGATAACCTTGACTGAAAGGGTTATCCGACTGTCTCAAGGCTTGAATGTATGCGTTAACTTACCACATAAATGTTTGTATCAATGTAACATGCATTACTTTACAAAACATAACTTTTTCATATATTCAAAATACTTTGTTTTGTACATTTCTACATTTGGACTATTTGACAATACTTTACTTACAAGACATAACATTTGTTACACATTACTTGACTAATTTTGGACTATCAACATTTGACATGGTTTATACAAGGACTTTTGACAATTGGTTTAACCATAGACATTATACATTGTTGGTTGGTTAAGTGACTTAAGTAACGAAATGTGAGTAATATGATACAAGCATGGTGGATACGCCGCTGGTACTTCCTATATATAAGTGTTTGTATTATATTACATATCATAGCGTTATTTAAATCACTTATTTTGGACTTATACATTTTACACAAGTAACATGTTTTCACAAGACTTTGTTTTACAATACGGTTTATTTTATCCAACTCATTTTACATGGTTGTTCATTTAACCATACATTATTCTTTTACTCATACATATCATCTGAACTTATTGTTTTTCAAGCGATTTACAAAACAAATCAAATTACAAGGTTCATGACTAAACATTTTCTTAAACTTAAGTCATGAATCTTATTTTCACAAACCTATGTATCTCACAGGCATTTTTATGCTGACGTACCTATTTTCACATGTGTTTTCAGGAGCTTTTCCGTAGGGTGATGATCGTGACACTAGGGCGGACCTGTGCCTTAGAGATTTAAAATGAAGAAAGACTTAGTTTAATTATGTTATAAACTCTTTAATTTCTGTTTAAGACGATGTAACTCTTATGTTGATAAATAAAATACAACTTTGTATGCCATGGTTATGAAACAATTAATTCTGTTACAACACTCCCCGACGTTTTCCGCCACGTCTTGGATGTTATACGTGGTTGGGGTGTGACAGAAGAGTTGGTATCAGAGCCAATGGTTATAGGGAATTAGGTTATTAGTAATGCTTTGACCTAGACTATAACCTTTCTAGGACCCTAACACAAGTTATCTTGTGTTTAGATCTTAAAACATGTACATCACCTATCCTTAGGTGATTATCAAAACAAAAAAAAAAAAAAACCAAATTTTTCCGAAACGATTTTTGAAAAACAATTTTCTGTTTTTGAAAAATTTATTACAAGGTTTTGAACCCTCTTTTGTAAGGTTTTGAACCCTTCCAGTTTGACAAAATTTTTGGCCTTGTGCCTTCAGATTTTCAAAATCTCGTCAACGTTTTGGGTTATAAATAATGTGAACACGTGCAAACTGGAAGAGTGAATGCCTGTATTCTGAGTTTTCTGTCTAGGCAAGCACTTCGTATACATCTCAATCAGACGCGAGACCAGTTGTGCTTACCTGGGAATTCTTGGGATGAGTGTTCACTTATAGGCGAGCATGTCTTCGCAATACATTATTTTTGATCCATTTACTTTGATTAGTCACTGTGTGTCGTTTGTTTACTTTGTGATATGGACGAATGACCACCATCTTTTCTTTTGTTGATTTTGTTTCATCTCATTCTTTTCATCCAATCATCTCACTCGTTTTCTTTCATGTTTCCTCTTTTAGAATGCCTCCTCGACGCGACAATCTGATTGCGACTGCCGAACTGGCAGAAATTATTGCGGAGCCGATGGCTGCTCAATTTCCAAATCTCTTTGCTCAATGGCACCAAGCCAACAACAACAACAATGCTCCATGCAAGTACAAGGATTTTAACTCGGCTAAACCACTCAAGTTTAGTGGTTCTGAGGGAGCGACTGGGCTTCTTCAATGGTTCGAGAGCATTGAGAATACTTTCCGCCACGTGCAGTGTCCGGATAATCGCAAGGTCGAGTTTTCTTCGAGCGTGTTTCAGAAGAGGGCTCTCACATGGTGGAACGGGGTTATGAGAGATCGGGGTGCAGAAGTTGCTCTAGCGAAAACTTGTGCTGAACTTAGAGCTCTTATGATGAGGGAGTTTTGTCCTCGTCATGAACAATGAGCGTTGGAGAAGGAGTTTGATGACTTGAAGCAAGATAGTGGTGAGCACAGGGCGTATACTGACAGGTTTGAGGAGTTGAGTCTGCTTTGCCCAACTATGGTTACCCCACTCGACAAGGCTATCGAAAGGTACATCGACAGCCTACCTGACTCGGTACAAGACATCATTACTGGTAGCAACCCTACCACACTCCGTCAGGCGATCGAGTTATCAGCAACATTGACTGAGTCGCAGATTCGAAAGGGAAAGCTGCACAAAAAGGGTGACAAGGGTAAGAAGCAGGTGTCTGATAAGGAAGATAGCAAGAAAGGTCAAAACAAGAAGGGGAAGAATTCTGGAGGGTCTAGGAAGCGAAAGGCTTCCCAAAACTATGCCATTACTGCACAGGCCCAAGCTGCACCAAATCAGCCTGCGCAACCACAAGCCAAGAAGCCTTATCTTGGCAATGCACCTTTGTGCAACAGGTGTAACGGCCATCATCAACCACACCTCCAGTGTTGTCATTGCACCAACTGCGGAAGATCTGGTCATCTTGCCGCTACCTGCCGCATCCCTGCTAATCAAAACCAGGCAGTTCAGAACCAAGCTCAACAGGTTGCTCAGCCTCTTGCTCAGCAACAAGGTCAAGCTGCACGACCTCATTTTCCTCCTGGTTCATGCTACAATTGTGGGGATCTGACCCACTACAGGAACCGGTGCCCAAGGCTAGCCAACCAGAATCAGAATGCAAATCCGAATCAGGCTCAGGCTCGAGGACGAGCTTTTAACTTGAATGCCCAAGAGGCGCAGGCGGACGATAATGTGGTGAACGGTACGTTCTTTATTAATAATCAGCCTGCATCTGTTCTTTTTGATTCGGGTGCCGATAAGAGTTTTGTGTCATTATCTTTTGAGCCAATGCTTCGTGTGTCTAGAACGAAATTAGGTAAACCTTTGACAGTAGAAGTTGCTAGTGGTGAACCCATTGTTCTTGATTCTGTTCTACGCAACTGCCAGTTGAACCTTAACGACCATCTTTTTCCTATCAACCTCACGCCTATGCAACTTAGAAGCTTCGACGTTATTGTGGGAATGGATTGGTTATCTAAGCATCGCGCAGAGATAGTTTGTTCTGAGAAGATTGTTTGTGTGCCGCTTTCGACAGGCGAGATCCTACAGGTACAAGGTGAGAAACCTGCCGGTGGTCTCAAACTCATGTCTTGTTTTAAAGCTCGGAAGTATCTGCGAAAGAATTATGTGGCCTTCTTAGCACATGTCACAGAAGATAAAGGCAAGGGTAAGTCTATTTCAGATATTCCTGTCGTTCGGGATTATTCTGAAGTTTTCCCTGAAGAGTTACCTGGTCTACCTCCAGCACGCCAAGTCGAGTTCCGCATTGATCTCGTACGTGGTGAAAATCCCATTGCCAGAGCTCCATATCGTCTTGCACCATCTGAGATGCAAGAGTTGGCTAAGCAACTTCAGGAACTCTCTGACAAAGGTTTTATCCGTCCTAGCTTTTCACCTTGGGGTGCTCCCGTTCTTTTTGTCAAGAAGAAGGATGGATCTTTTAGGATGTGTATCGATTATCGTGAGCTTAACAAGCTTACCATAAAGAATCGATATCCCCTACCTCGCATAGACGATCTTTTTGATCAGCTACAGGGTGCTTCTTATTTTTCGAAGATTGATCTACGTTCTGGATACCATCAACTTCGGGTGCATGAAGAAGATATTCCCAAGACAGCGTTCCGTACTCGTTATGGGCATTATGAATTCACAGTCATGCCATTCGGTTTGACTAATGCTCCTGCTGTTTTCATGGACTTAATGAATAGGGTCTGCAAACCTTATTTGGATCAGTTCGTCATTGTTTTTATTGACGACATCTTGATTTACTCTAAGACGCGAGCTGATCACGAGCAACATCTTCGTCTTACTTTGGAACTCCTAAAGAAAGAGCAACTTTTTGCCAAATTCTCCAAGTGCGAATTTTGGCTTAAAGAAGTTCAATTTTTGGGGCATATTATCAACAAACAAGGTATTCATGTAGATCCCTCCAAGATCAGTGCGATTAAGGATTGGGATACACCTTCTACTCCTACTGAGGTTCGTTCTTTTCTTGGTCTAGCGGGTTATTATCGCCGCTTCATTGAGAACTTCTCAAAGATTGCAGTTCCTCTAACTGCTCTAACTCAGAAGAACAAGCCCTTTGAGTGGGGATTCAAACAAGAGGAAGCTTTTCAACACTTGAAGCAGAAGCTTTGCGATGCGCCTGTTCTATCTTTGCCTGAAGGCAATGATGATTTCGTCGTTTATTGTGATCCATCTAAATTGGGTCTTGGTTGTGTTCTGATGCAAAGGAACAAAGTCATAGCATATGCATCGAGGCAGTTGAAGATACATGAGAAGAACTACACCACTCATGATCTTGAGTTGGGTGCAGTTGTCTTCGCTCTTAAGATCTGGAGACACTATTTGTACGGTACAAAATGTGTGGTTTTCACGGACCACAAAAGTCTTCAGCATATCTTCAACCAGAAAGAACTCAACATGAGGCAACGACGTTGGGTTGAGCTTTTAAACGACTATGACTGCGAAATTCGCTACCATCCTGGTAAGGCGAATGTCGTAGCTGATGCATTGAGTCGTAAGGAACGTACTAAGCTTCATTGTGTACGTGTTCAATCTGTTATTCAAGCTCGATCCGATATTCAAGCACGCATTTCTCAGGCTCAACAATCTTGTGTTTCACAAGGTTTGATGGATAAGGAGTTTCCTTATCACATAACACCTGATCTGGAACTGAAGGACAATGGATCGTATTACTTCATGGACCGTTTGTGGTTCCCAAGCCAGGATGATCTTCGTACCTTGCTTATGGATGAAGCCCATAAGTCTCATTATTCTATTCATCCGGGCTCAGATAAGATGTATAAGGATCTTCGTATTCATTATTGGTGGCCTGGTATGAAGAAAGACATTGCCTTATACGTATCGAAATGCCTTACTTGTCTTAAGGTTAAGGCTGAACATCAGCGTCCTTCTGGTTTATTGGAGCAACCAGAGATCCCAGTTTGGAAATGGGAAAACATTACTATGGATCTTGTTACTAAACTTCCGCGCACAAAGAAAGGTCATGATGCCATCTGGGTAGTTGTTGATCGTCTTACTAAGTCAGCGCATTTCTTGCCAATCCGTGAGGATTTTCCTGCTGACAGACTTGCTCAAATCTATGTGGATGAAATTGTGGCTCGACATGGTGTTCCTTTGAACATCATTTCTGACAGAGATGCTCGTTTCACTTCTCATTTTTGGAGAACCATGCAATCTGCTATGGGGACCCAACTTAATCTGAGCACAGCTTATCATCCGCAAACGGATGGTCAATCTGAGAGAACAATCCAGACTCTGGAGGATATGCTAGGAGCTTGTGTGATCGATTTTGGTGGTAGTTGGGATTCAAATCTTAAGTTGATTGAATTCTCCTACAACAACAGTTATCACACCAGCATCAAAATGGCTCCTTTCGAGGCTCTCTATGGTCGAAAATGTCGTTCCCCAGTCTGCTGGAATGAGATCGGCGAGGCTCAACTTACTGGACCTGCCCTCATTTTAGAGACAACTGACAAGGTCAAGAAAGTTCGCGATAACCTTCAGACAGCTATGAGCCGTCAAAAGAGTTACGCGGATCCTAAACGCAAACCCTTGGAATTTCAAGTCGGTGATCAAGTATTACTTAAGGTCTCACCTTGGAAAGGTGTGATCAGATTTGGAAAGAAAGGAAAACTTGCACCTAGATACGTTGGACCATTCAAGATCGTCGAAAGAATCGGAAAGGTAGCCTACAGAGTTGAGTTACCTCCTGAACTTGGAAATGTTCATCCAACTTTTCACGTATCCAATCTCAAGAGGTGTTTAGCTGATGAGAACCTCCACATACCACTTGATGAAATTCGTGTTGGTAAGACACTGAAATTTGTTGAGAAGCCAGTGGAAATCATGGAACGTGAAGTCAAGTGGCTTAAACGCAAGCGCATTCCTTTGGTCAAAGTTCGCTGGGAAGCTAAACGTGGACCCGAGTTTACTTGGGAATGCGAAGATCAAATGAAGGCAAAATATCCGCATCTTTTCCCACGAGTTTCCTCTAAATAAATTTCGGGACGAAATTTCCACAAGTAGGGGAGACTGTAACAACTGTGCTTGTAATCTTCGTGAACAGTTCTATTGTCAATAAAACAATATTATTTGATTCCAATATTTTTTTGGTTGTGTTTTACATTTTTCATGTTTTGACTTTTATGTAATTTCAAACTCTATATCGCTTTCTGGAGAGTTATACGCAAACTGGTGCGTAAACGTAATCAGTTTAATGCGAAAAATACTCCGGAACATCAACATATACTTAACATACCTTAAATAACCTTTACATAACTTAGAAATAAGTTTTGAAGGCTTTGGTATGGCAAAAACAAAGTTAATTCGCTTACAGGGGCTAAACTTGACAAACTGCGAAAGTATGCCAATTTGAACTGTAACGAACATTCCGGAACATGACCATAAGTTAAAAACACCTTAAATATCCTTTACATAGCTTAGAAATAGGCTTTAAGGGGTTCGGTGCGCTAAAATAAACTTTTGGGTCATTCAGGGACTAAAAGTGTCAAAAAGTGCACAAGTTTGCACTTTTGCGCATAACTCACGTTCTGAATACATCCGGACATCCAAAAATTTATGTAAGCACTATAATATTTTATTTTTGTGTTTGGCATGAGAAAAATTCGTTCGTTGCGTCATTTGGATCGTTTTACGCGCTTGTGCGCATTCCGTCGTAATTAAGCGAACATCGCGTTCGTATGACCAAACGAACCGACAACCGAGATATTTTTGGGCACATTTTAAGTTCCCTATACTTTAACTTCATTTTAGAGCTTTGAAATGGGGTTAACGAGCCTTAAACGTGTCAGAAATGAGCTTATTACACAACAGGGACCAAATATGTAAATCTGCCAAAGTTGTATGCTTGCGCACCGTAGCACTCCCATGGCTACGATGCGCAAGGGGTCTGCAGATCAGATTAGATTAAATAGTCAGTAGATTTCCAGCTGTTTAATCCTCAACCACAAATCCACACTTGACCTTTCAGCACATTAAGGACCATTTTTAGTTACCATAAGGTTCTAACAAGTGTACGCACAAGATTTAAGCACGGTTTCCATGAAACGATCTTAACGGTTACCCGAAATCTATAAATACCCATCACATTTGCACACATTTCTCACAAGAATCTGATCATTTGTGCTCTAAGTTGAAACCTTTGTTTCATACCTGAGCTATTTTGATCTAGATTAGCATTCGGGGACCCTTCGTAAGTGTTCCTTCGTTCTTTTATTGCTTTTCGAGTCCGAAAGTCAAACTTTGTTTGACTTTCTGCATTGACCAGTTTATGGTCGATGCGAAGTTCGTTTGAACTTCATAACGTGAGCGTGATCATGATGGTTATAGTCCCTAGTGACTATACCTACTGATTACCACGTTATCTAGGCTTAGTGACGAGCCGTAGTTTCGGTCAGAATACGTATTCTTGCGTATTTTGTACCCAAACTACTTAAGGGTATCAAAACCGTTTGTTTTGATACCAAACCTGTTTTCTAAACTTAGTTAAGCATGTTTTAGCATGCTTAGCTCGTCACTTTTAGTTTAGTGCTTATATAGGGTCGTAAGGTAAGCGATCTAAACAATCGCTTATACTTTCGAACCCGACCCGTTTGGTCGATCATTAGGATCCGACCAAACACTTTAGGTGACCATAGTACATAGGGAATAACCTTATGAGGTTATACCTTATGGTCACGACGTTTAGTTAGTTGTATGATAAGTAGTTTATATGCCTTAGGTAAATTACCAAAATACCCCTTTGATGCCAAAATTCATTTTAAACATATGTAACATAACTTTTGACATCTAAACTGATTTGACAACCATATTAGACATGTTAAGGCATATATTACTTGTCATAGGACTAGTTAGGCGGTCCGAACGCGTTTCACGCGAACGACGCGTTAAAGTAGCATAAGCTACCTAAACGGGTCGTAATGGGCCACAAGCACTTAGGTTAGGTTTCATTTAGTATGTAGGCTTTGTTAAACCATACTACATGAGTTCTCATACTCATTTGGTTTACGAACCCTCATTCTATCCGATCTTCCGATTTAGGTCCGGTTTATTAATGTAGTTACCTATATTAGGTGCCGTTTGATATTCCGAGATCTCTAGCATTGCTTGGTGGTCAGGATATTCCTCTTTATGAAGGATACTACTTCTTGGTCTCTAACTTGAACAAATGCTTCAGCTTCAAGCCACTTAGAGAAATAATCCGTCATTGCTAGCATGAAGACTTTTCCTCCCGGAGCTTTCGGTAGCTTTCCCACTATATCCATACCCCACTTCATAAATGGCCAAGGGGAAACAATAGGATACAATGGTTCAGCAGGTTGATGCAGTATGTTACTATGTCTTTGACATGCGTCACATCTTCGAGCATATTCTGCGGCATCTTTTCTCATTGTTGGCCAATAATATCCTGTCCTTAATACTTTTGAGAACAAGGACCTGCCCCCAGCATGGTTACCACAATCCCCTTCATGTATATCCTGAAGTACTTCCTTGGCTTCAGGATCCTCCAAGCACCTCAAATACGGTCCTGCAAGAGATTTTTTGTATAAAATATTATCTATAATAGTGAATCGTGATACCTTCATCCTAAATGCCTTAGGATTTTCATTTCCAGGGATGTGTCCTTCTCTGAGATATTTCATGATTGGAGCCGTCCAGGATTTAGGATCCTCTTCAGGATGTTCTACTCCAGGATCCTGAATACCAGCTACTTCTTTATCCTGAGGATTCGTTGCAGGATATAGGACATGTAATATTGGTATTTGCGTCCCTTCAGGTATCTTGATCGATGATCCCAAATTTGCTAAGGCATCCGCTTCAGCATTATCCTCTCTTGGTACCTGTTCAAGTATAAAAACATCGAAATATCCTGCTAATTTTTTGAGAATATCGAGATATTCGATTAATTTCTCACCCTTAACTGCATAGGATCCATTAAAATGGTTAGTAATTAACAAAGAGTCAACATATACTTGCAAATTTTTGATACTCATGCTCTTAGCCAACTCTAATCCTGCAATTAAAGCCTCATACTCTGCTTCATTATTAGTAGCAGGAAATTCACACCTAATAGCCTGGGGTAATATGTCCTCCTGTGGCGATTTTAGTAGTATTCCTAATCCTACTCCTCTTACATTAGATGCACCGTCAGTATATAATGTCCAGGATCCTGAGGATTCTCCTAGCTGTTGAACTTCTAGGTCTACCTCGTCCTGAATGTCACTACTAAAGTCAGCTAAAGCCTGAGATTTTATGGCATTTCTAGGTTCGTATACTAAATCATAAGCACTCAACTTTACTGACCACTTGGCCATCCTGCCTGACATCTCTTGTTTCCTAAGCACATTTTTGATAGGATAATTTGTTTTAACATGTATCCTATGTGTCTCGAAATAATGCCTAAGTTTCGTTGATGCCATGACTAATGCTAGTATCAATTTTTCTAAATGAGAGTACCTAGTTTCAGCATCTAACAAACTTTTACTGACATAATAAACAGGATATTGCTGACCTTCATGGTCTTTTATAAGAACGGCACTTACAGCATTCCCTGATACAGCAAGGTACAGGGATAGTGGTTCACCATTTTCCGGCTTCATCAATAGAGGTGCGGTTGAGAGATATCGTTTCAAATCCTGCAGGGCTGCTTCATGCTTTTCCCCCCATTCGAATCTTTTGTTCTTCTTTAGGATATCATAGAAGTCTTTGCATTTCTCTGAGGATCTTGAGATAAACCTGTTTAGAGCTGCTACTCGGCCTGTTAATCTTTGTACGTCCTTCATGTTTGAGGGTGATTTTATATCCAGGATAGCTTTGATCTGCTCTGGGCTTGCTTCTATCCCCCTCTTTGTCACCATATATCCAAGAAACTTTCCTGCCCCCACTCCGAAATGGCATTTAGCAGGATTCAGCTTCATGTTGTATTGATCCAGGATATCAAATGCTCCCTTGATATCCTGGAGATGATCCTTAGCCTTTTTAGATTTCACCACCATATCATCGATATATACCTCCATGGTGTCCCCCAGTTTGTCTTTGAACATCATGTTTACCAATCTTTGGTATGTTGCACCTGCATTTTTCAAACCAAAAGGCATAGCTGTATAACAATAAATACCTGTTGGTGTCATGAAGGCAGTATCCTCCTGGTCAGAAGGTTCCATTTGGATCTGTTGAAATCCTGAAGATGCGTCCATGAAGGTCAGCATTTCATGCCCGGCAGTGGCATCTACCATTGCATCAATGTGTGGAAGAGGAAATGGGTCTTTAGGACAAGCTTGGTTCAAGTCTGTGTAGTCCACACAAACTCTCCATTTCCCATTTTTCTTCTGTACTACAACCACGTTTGCTAGCCACCTTGGGAACTTGACCTCCCTGATCATTCTGGATTTTAATAATCTCTCAACTTCCTCCTGGATAATTGTGTTCCGCTCAGGAGCAAATTTCCTTCTTTTTTGCTGCACAGGCTTGAATGATTTATCAATTCCAAGCTTGTGAGTGATAATATCTTTGGATATGCCTGTCATATCCTCATGCTTCCATGCAAACGTAGACATCCTGCATTTCAAAAAGTTAATTAATTGTTCTTCAATATCCTGAGGGATATTGGTCCCTACGAGCACCAAAATATCGGGATTATCCTGGTCCAGGATAATCTTCTTCACATCCTGCTCCGGATCCTCCACGATATCCTGGGCCCGTGTCTTTAATTTCTATGCTGCACTAGGTTTGGTTGAGGATTTCATTGAGGATGAGTAGCATTCTTTCGCCTCCTGCTGATCACTATCAACTTTGACCACTCCCCAAGGGGTAGGTATCTTGATGCATTGGTGATATGTTGATGGCACAGCCTTCATATCGTGAATCCACGGTCTTCCCAGTATGATGTTATAGCAGGATAGAGAATCCATCACACAGAAACGTTGTATCGAGTTGACTCCTTCAATGTATACTGGCAACTTTATCTCTCCCACTGTGTTTCTAGCCTCTCCACTAAATCTAACAAGCACGGTAGACTTTGAAGTGATATCCATTGGAGATACATTCTTTCTCTTCAGAGTTTCTAGTTGGATTATGTTGACGGAGCTGCCATTATCAACCAGTATCCTGCGTACAAAATGGTTAGCCACATATAACGTTATTACCAGAGCATCATGGTGAGGATCTTGGACAGTATCCCTGTCATTAGCATCAAAAGTGATCACTTTGTCAGTTGTGAGGGTAGTCATCCTGACAGGTTTGTCTCCCCTTTCGGCCTTGGCTTCCCTTGCATGTCTCTTTGCTGCCGAATACAAAGTTCCACAAATGTCGGATCCTCCCGAAATGAAGTTGATTATCTTGGCATCCGCGGGAGGTGATGCTGCTCGTTCAGGATCCTTCTCAGTATCCTGACCCTTATTCTTCTTTCTTCCCAAGAGATCTTTCAGATATCCCTTACTTAGAAGATAGCTTATTTCTTTCCTTAGAGCAATGCAATCCTCAGTCACATGTCCGAAATCTTCGTGGTAAGCACACCATTTTGATTTATCTTTCCAGTCAGCCTTTTGTTGATTCTTTCGAGGCCACCTAGCCTTGTCTCCTAGACCCTGCATAGCATACATCAATTCAGGAATATTAACAGAAAAGCAATATTCAGACAACTCAGGATACTCTTCAGAATCCTCATCTTCGACAGCGTTCACTCTTTTGTTTTCATTTCTACTATACGGCTTTGGCCGATATGACTTGAACGAGGATTCTGACTTCCTATTAGTTGACTCATAAGTGTTGGATGAGTTCATCCTTTCTTGCATCTTCCTGTCATCTTCCAAACGGATATATCTCAAAGCCCTGTTACGAGCTTCGTCAAGATTCCTGCAGGGATTCATTACAAGATCCTGATAAAACTGAGAATCCTTTTGTAACCCCATCTTGAAAGCTTGCACAGCTGTTGCAACATCAAGATGTGGGATATCTAAGGATTCTCGACTGAATTTGTTCACAAAATCCCTAAAGGATTCCTGAGGCCCTTGAGTTATCCTGTAAAGATCACTGGTTAGTTTCTCAAAACTCCGACTACAAGAAAATTGACTGTTAAATAAATTAACCAAATGAGCAAATGAAGTAATTGAGTGAGGAGGAACGTTTAATAGCCATTTTAAGGCCGATCCTGTTAGAGTAGAACCAAATCCCTTGCACAAGCACGCTTCCTTGAGCTCCGGAGGGATAGGGTTAATCTCCATTCTTTCCCTATATTGAGCAATATGCTCCTCAGGATCCGTACTCCCATCATAAAGCTTCATGTTGGGAGTTTGGAATCTCTTTGGGATCTCAGCATCACAGATAGGATATGCAAAACGAGATATCTTGTGGCTGTCTTGAGATACTTCCGGGATCGGCTGGACCACCCCAGGTACACTAGATATCACGTCCTTCAATTTCTGAAGTTCCCTGGTAAGTGCTGATGTTACACCTGTATCCTGCAAAGATCCACCACTGTTAGTAGCATGAGTATTATTATTATTCAACACGTTACCCATTGGAGGATTTTGCCCATATCCTGAAGCATATCCTGAGCTCCTCATGGTTGACATCCTGACCGATGAGGGTATTTCAGGAGTATGATTCTGAGGAAGACTGGGCACGATATTCCCCCTGTTATCCTCGGTATATACAGCTGAACTAAAGTTCAACGCTCTGGGGTGTAATGGAGTGACATTGTCCTCAGCAGATCTGCTCGAGCCAGACTTCAGGAGTTGTATTTCCCTCAAAAGCATTTGGTTTGTTTCCTGTTGCTGCCTCATTTGTTCCTGCACACTTCCAAATAAGGTTAAAATTTCATCATTAGAAGCTAAAACGGGAGCAGATCCCTGGACACTCCGAGTAGGGATAACATCTTGAGATTGTGTAGAGGCTGGCATCCTTGGAGGAGGTGGTGGAAGCACCGAACCGGTAGTAGCAGAAGTCATAGCAGACACAGTAGAGGAACTCATGTTTGATCTTGAGGCCATTATGGACAATGTGGCAAAAAGTTTTGAAAATAGAAAACCGATTAGCGATTTGACAAAAAATTTTAGTAAGGAGAGCACCACTTGCCCCATGGTGGGCGCCAAATTGTTTTGGTCAAAAATTACCGAAGTAATTAAGTGATCAAATTAGTTAAGTGAGGTAGTGTGCTAGAAATGAGTGTCGAAAATATGTTAATCAAGTTGATTGTAAAAACAGTTTCAGGATACGACTCAGGATATAGAGCTGTATCTATGATCAAACAATGAGCAAAAGTAAAGTAAACGACACGGGATGTACGAGGAAAGCCCTTGATCAATCCAGATCGCCGGCATAAAACTTCGGGAGCTGACAATCGCAGCTGCCTAGTTCTTCTATTGCTTCAAAAATCAGGATACAGTGCAGGATGTGGTACGGATCGACTAAGTGTTACAACGAAACTTGAATACAAGTGTGGTGTTTGCAATGAGCTAGAGAGTGTAAGTGTATGAGAGTGTTCGTGAAAAATTGTGTGTTCTAAGCTGATCCGCCCCCATCTATTTATAGTAAAGATAAAATAACAAACTATCCTAAACTTGCGGGATCCACCGAATATTCCTTCTTCGAACGTTGTAGACCTGGTCTTTCGGGCTCAACGTCTCTTCCTCAACAAATTCGTCCGAGTCTTGAGGAGAAGAAGTCCTCTTGACCGTTAGCAAGTCTCAACCCTTAACCTGCACGTGGTTAATTCAATAAGCCTCAGGATATCGCCCAAGATGTTAGCAATATCCTCTTCCAGCATCCTGGTCACAGATAAACAAACAAAGGCAGGATATTGATCAGGATATGTATGTTAAGAAAATGACACCTAACAGTTATGAAACAATTAATTCTGTTACAACACTCCCCGACGTTTTCCGCCACGTCTTGTATGTTATACGTGGTCGGGGTGTGACAGAAGAGTTGGTATCAGAGCCAATGGTTATAGAGAATTAGGTTATTAGTAATGCTTTGACATAGACTATAACCTTTCTAGGACCCTAACACAAGTTATCTTGTGTTTAGATCTTAAAACATGTACATCACCTATCCTTAGGTGATTATCAAAACAAAAAAAAAACCAAATTTTTCCGAAACGATTTTTGAAAAACAATTTTCTGTTTTTGAAAAATTTATTACAAGGTTTTGAACCCTCTTTTGTAAGGTTTTGAACCCTTCCAGTTTGACAAAATTTTTGGCCTTGTGCCTTCAGATTTTCAAAATCTCGTCAACGTTTTGGGTTATAAATAATGTGAACACGTGCAAACTGGAAGAGTGAATGCCTGTATTCTGAGTTTTCTGTCTAGGCAAGCACTTCGTATACATCTCAATCAGACGCGAGACCAGTTGTGCTTACCTGGGAATTCTTGGGATGAGTGTTCACTTATAGGCGAGCATGTCTTCGCAATACATTATTTTTGATCCATTTACTTTGATTAGTCACTGTTTGTCGTTTGTTTACTTTGTGATACGGAAGAATGACCACCATCTTTTCTTTTGTTGATTTTGTTTCATCTCATTCTTTTCATCCAATCATCTCACTTGTTTCCTTTCATGTTTCCTCTTTTAGAATGCCTCCTCGACGCGACAATCTGATTGCGACTGCCGAACTGGCAGAAATTATTGCGGAGCAGATGGCTGCTCAATTTCCAAATCTCTTTGCTCAATGGCACCAAGCCAACAACAACAACAATGCTCCATGCAAGTACAAGGATTTTAACTCGGCTAAACCACTCAAGTTTAGTGGTTCTGAGGGAGCGACTGGGCTTCTTCAATGGTTCGAGAGCATTGAGAATACTTTCCGCCACGTGGAGTGTCCGGATAATCGCAAGCCCATTTTTTCCTGTAGCCTTAAGAGGGGCGAGGGTAAAAATAATCCCTATCTCTCCCTCGAATGCTCTCAATCGTCCCTTCTAGATGAAATGCTTCTTGAAGAATTATTTCAAATGGAAAATCTAATTCTTAACTGGATAAAAGAGCTTGAGATGGACATAACTAATTCATCTCAAGACAACACCCAAGAAGAATTATTGAGATCACATTAGGATAAAAACAACATCGTCGCTCCCGAAATCACCTCTAACTCTTGCGAAGACTTGAGCGATAGTCGTCCCTGTGTCGATCGTGCCGTGAAGGACTCCCCATAGACTTCCGTCGATGCATACATAGACCTAAGCGATTCGACATACACCTTTGTTGGTGCATTCATCTGTCGTCTTCGTCTTATGTCGAGTCTCGTGTTCGTTGCGGTCTTGATCAAGCGTGACATCATGCTAATGACATCAAGTGACATCATCATTGAAAGTTATTACACAAATCAGAATGTATGTTCTCGTGAAAGTCAAGCCGTATGAAGACAAATTAATTTACATGTTAGCTAGAAGACAAAATGCATGTGTGTGTATTAGTTTGAGATTTCGCTCATGTGTCAAGATGATTCCGCTTATATGTCAATGCCCTGATTTCGCTCATGAGTCATCATGTGATTTCGCTTTTGTGTCATGTCCTTATGAGCGGAATCATGTTGCCTATATATAGGTCGTATGAGCGGAATCGCATTAATAGTTCTAGATGTGTTCTTCCGGTGAGCCACGAAGTGCTGCCGAAGTGTTGATTCGATTGTAAACGTCATTCAGATTAATAGAATCAACATATTAAATTGAATTCTCGCTGAATTGAATCTGATTTGTCTGTTTCCGCCGTTCAAATCAGTAATAGCTCTTCTAACCGACTCGTTTAGGTCCGAATCCGATCCTACAATTGGTATCAGAGCAGGTTAAGAAGAGTTCTATACAATTCAGCTGGAAATTCCGTTTCTACACCTTTTTTTTTTTTCCGAAAATCAAAATTTTTTACGGTCAGAATCGGTTCAAACTTTCATAGTGTGCTCGGAATTAATAATTGACAAATCCTTGAAAGTTTCATGTTCAAATTCGAAGTAAAACTGATCATTTTTGGTGATTCAGCTCGAAAATGTTCAATTGATTAGTGACGTCATCAGTTTTTCATTGTTGATTCCGCTCTTAAGTGTTGTTGTGATTCCGCTCTTAAATCATATATCGAGTTGTGTGAAAACATTTAACAAGGTTATCAGTTCACGGGATCAGAACTATTTGATATGCATGTGATCAATTTATGCCAGTCGGTTAGTGGGGAATTGAGGTCCAATTGGAATTAAGTTGATAGATAATATTGTCGGCTATTGATTGAAGTCCAGTGAAACACTAAACGAGGTGTTAGTAAGTTGGACAAGAAATCACGAGTAATTGTGTCAGCTTGCATGTGAAATAGTGTTGGCTTTATCAAAAATCAGAATTCATGTGATCACATTTATCGTTTTAACAAGAATTTAGTAAACAATATTGGTTTTCGGCCCAAGTTTCAAGACTAAGCAGCCCATGTGATTGAGTTTGTTGTCTAGAAAGTATCAATTCAATATTAGAGCATGTAATATTAACTTCTTTTGAACAGTTGTCAGGCCTTGTAAATTGAAGAAAAAAACAAACAAACAAATTGCATGTGTTGTTGCCAACTTGATTGTGTCAGTGTCATGTGTTTTTGTACAAGGTATCAAAGGCGCATGTGAAGAAAGATATATTGTTGGCCATTTGTTATACACTTTACATCAAGAGTTAAACAATCAGCGGCCCAATCATATCGATGTACATGGATTGATCGGCCCAATCATCTAATTGAAGTGGAAAGTTATTTTGACCTAAAGTCCAAGTGTGTGTCAGCTCATATATCTTCGGCCCAAGCCCAAAACATTTACTGACTCAATAGTTGTCCAAAGTTCACGGCCCAAGTATAGTGTAGTTTGATTTTGAGCAGCCCAAGTTATCATGTGATTCATACACATTCTCGGCCCAATCAACATTTAAAGTGAACATTTGACACCGAAACATGGATAAAGAGTTTTACAGACTTTTTGGTATTGATTTCAGTGTCTTTATTAATGGACAAGTTGCTCCTGTTATTGTTGCCGAAACTTCCGGTATTGAAACTGAAACAGAAACTTTTCAAAAGGATGCAGAAAAAGCGCCTATTTTTAATCACTCGTCTGATGAAGAGAGTGACAACGATGAAGAGGGAATACAAAAGCTTGAAGATGTTCAAAAGAAAATTTCATCTGATGAGAATAATGGGTGTTTTGCAGGTCAAGTGAAAGAGACTGATGAGATCAAATCTGAGAAAGATGTAAAAACAACAACAGCTGAAGAACAAATCAAACCTAGTGAAAAAAAACAGGTTGAACAAATTCCAGCGGTCAAGATTGAGAAAGAAGAATCTGAAAAACCTGTATCTGTGAATCCTGAATCAGAGTCAAAGAAAGAGGTTGCAGAAGACGCACCTATCTTTGATCATTCACCAGAAGAAGAGAGTAAGGATGAAAGTGTTCATGAGGAAAAGAAACAGGTTGAAAATATCTCATCTTTAAAGGTTGAGACAAAAGTTGATGATAAACATATTCTTGTTTTGCTGAAAAATTGTGAGATGTTGACATTTGTAAATGACAAACTCTTGAAGGATGTTGAGAGTTTGTCATTAGAAAACAAAAATCTAAAAAAATCAGAAAATATTTTGAAAAATCAAATTCACAATTTGGAAAAAGAAAAAGAAAAAGATTTTGAAAATGAAAAAGCAAAAATTGAGAAAGATTTTCAAAGTCAAATAAAAATTTTAGAAGATGAGAGAGATTTGTTTGGTAAAAACAATCTTGAAAAACAAATTGCAATCAATTCTCATCTTGAAAAGATTATTCGACTTGAAAAGGAAGCAGAGTGTGCTCAAAAGAAAATCAAGGAATGGGAAGAAAAGTTGAAGGTGTTTGTGAATACTTCAGCTATTCCTTGCCCAAAACCAGTTAATTCAGTTCCAATAAGTGACGATGTCACAAACTTTGACAATGTCAAAGTTGAAGATTGTGATGAGAAATCTGATGATGTAAAAGATAAAATTGAAAAACAAAAATTGTTTTTGAAATTAAAAGAAAAATTTCAGAAAACTGTTCTACAATCTACTGAAAAGGGAGAATGCTCTAAGCAAAAACCTTTGAAGAAGAAAGTGGAACAGAAACAAAAACAAAAAGAGAAAATTTTGAAAAATGTTCAAAAAGAAAATAAAAGTTCATCAGATCAATCATCCAATTGCAATCAAAAATTACAAAAAGTAAAAAAATGAAAATTCAAAAATTGTTGGTAATAAGTGGTGCAGGTCGGACCACAGTGCTCAAAAGTCAAATCCAGCAATCAAGAAGAGGAAGGAATATCACCAAGCCAAACAGTGCTTTGATTTGAGTATTTGGGCTAAAAATGGTGATTGGTACGATAACAGAGTGTGTTATCGATGTGGTTATCAAGGACACATTGCTGTTAACTGCCAAGGTTGGAGTTATGAGACGAGGAGATGCTTTAACTGCAACATCAGAGGTCACATTGCCAGAGATTGCCCAAGGAGATCAAATGAAAGATTGAGGGTTAATTCTCAGAAGATGGCAAAGAAATCAGTCAATGTCAATCCCAAAGAACAGAAGGTTCAAGAACCTAAAGTTCAAGAAAAGAAAGTGAAGCTTTCAATGGGGCAAAAAGACAGACTGAGGAAGAAGAGGAAGAAAGCTAGAGAGTATCTAGAGAAGATCTTGTCCTCGGGTTCACCGGATAGATCGAATAAGAGTTCTGATGAATCAACTCCCTCGACTGCAAAGTCAAGCAAGACAAATTCATCAGATACAAATCTGAGGACGAAAGAGGGAAAGAAGAAGAAGAAAGTTTGTGGCAATGAATCTGTTTCTTCGGAAACAAAGGAGCCACATGTCGGCGATGAATCTGACTCATCAAAGTCAGACAAGCCACGATCAGGCGATGAATCTGGTGTGGTAAAGCCAGAGGAGCCATGTGTTGAGGTAAAAGTTGAGAATTCTGGTCTAACAATGGATGATGAAAATTTTCCACCATTGTTGAACAAGAATTCAAAATCACCCAAGGACCGTCAGGCTTGGGTGAATCTGTTCAAATGAAAAAATCTGACTTGCCGGAGTTCCCAGGTTGGTAAGCGTGGAACATGAATCGGCACATTTTTTGAGAAATTCACGTTTACGATATTTCGAACTTACAAGTGGTAAATCAGGGACATTAAGTTGTACTTGATTTTCTACAAGTGATGTTTGTGGATTGTTCTTAAAAATGTTAGTTTTTACAAGTGATTGAAGAAAACAAAGTGATGAAAGATCCCCGTATTTGTGAAAAGACATACAAAACTTATTTTCCGGAAAAACCATTTTGAGTAAAACAAACTTAAGTGTTTTGAAATCACTATGGGAAAATAGTTTGTTGTCAGGGGGAGTTCTGATTGTTCAAGCCAAGTGAATGGAGAATTGAAGTAATTCTCATCATGTTGTCACATTTCTTGTACAGTTTATTTTCAAATTTTCCCAGAAAATCAAAATTGAGATATATTTTGATTTTAGGGGGAGTAAAAATTTTAAAAAAATTAGAAAATTTGAAAATTACAAAAACATTGAAAAAATGCAAAAATGAGTTTTGTTGTCAAAAAGAGGAAATGATAGTAGATCAGTTGGACTGTCACAGCATGCTAAAGAAATGGAAAGTCAAAATGTGATAAACGATATCACTAAAGATGTGACGGTAGGCTCAGCTAGACAAGTAGGTTTGCGACAACGATACAAACTTAAATGAAAAAGCCTAGTTCTAGTGGGAAACATGGTCAAAAGCATAGTACTTAGTTTTGTCCTTCTTGACTGTGTACCTGCTCAGTAATCGCTGATTGTCGAAAGACATAAAACTGGTTAAGTTTGTGAACTTTCACAACTTTGCTGAAAAATCGTTGTGATTGTGCATTTTATTTTGCAAAGATTTAAACTTGTTTTATTTCTTTATTTTGTTTAAGCATCGGACATCCTCTGCGTATACGTGAGTATCGACCTGGATGTTGTTACCTAAACGTTCTGCTTTATTTTCTTTGGTGTTTCGTTTAAGCTTTGGATCACCTCTGCGTATACGGGAGTATCGACCTGGTGGTTAAAGCCTAAACAATTTCAACTTATTTTTATTTTCTTATTTTGTTTAAACATTGGACTTTCTCTGCGTATACCAAAGTATCGACCTGATTGTTAATGTTTAAACATTCTGCTTTGTTTTCGCACAAATCACAGTTGATAAAGTTTAAAGGCATTACTTGAGTCAGTGTATTGCATGATGAGGGGATATGCTGAGATCGTGGGATCCATAAGAACTTAGTGCAAAATTAATATATCTTAACGTATCGGTAAGCATTTCGAAAGTTTTTAGATTGAGTTTAAGTGGACAACTATATAGTCAATCAATGTGAATCGTTTAGAGCTTAAAATGTTTAAAGCTTAACGGTGTTGGTGATTTGTCTTATAAACTGATATGATCCTCTTACACAAACTCACAAAAATAGTTTCTCTATATATTTCTTTACTGCATTTCATTCCTATGTTATAAAAACCCAAAAAGATTTTAGTGTGTTTTAGCATAAATTTTGAAAAATTCAAAAAGATTTTCGACAACTGATGTTGATGAGCTCATTTTTAAAATTCTAAGTGCTAAACAAGATGAACTGGTTTGGGAGTGTGTGTTTTGAATTGAAATATTTTGATTTAAGAAAGAAATTGAGTTTAGTTAATCAGGATCATTAATTTGAACTTGATGTAACTATTTCTAGTAAGTTTTTCTTATTGATTTAAGTAAAAACTTATGTGTTTGTGAGAAAATGTGTGCAGGAAATGAGCTGATCAGAGATAAAGCCAGGGATTGATCTCAAGGTGATAGCTAATTCCAGATGGTGATCCCATCATGATGAGAAGGGGAGTCTGACGAGGTTAGAGCCAAAGAGAAGATCCTGGTATATGCTAAGAAAGAAAAAGAGTGATAAAGACTGAAGATGCAAAGACTCGACACTTAAGACTCGTCAACATCTGAGGGGGAGTCTGTTGGTGCATTCATCTGTCGTCTTCGTCTTATGTCGAGTCTCGAGTTCGTTGCGGTCTTGATCAAGCGTGACATCATGCTAATGACATCAAGTGACATCGTCATTGAAATTTATTACACAAATCAGAATGTATGTTCTCGTGAAAGTCAAGCCGTATGAAGACAAATTAATTTACATGTTAGCTAGAAGACAAAATGCATGTGTGTATATTAGTTTGAGATTTCGCTCATGTGTCAAGATGATTCCGCTTATATGTCAATGCCCTGATTTCGCTCATGAGTCATCATGTGATTTCGCTTTTGTGTCATGTCCTTATGAGCGGAATCATGTTGCCTATATATAGGTCGTATGAGCGGAATCACATTAATAGTTCTAGGTGTGTTCTTCCGGTGAGCCACGAAGTGCTGCCGAAGTGTTGATTCAATTGTAAACGTCATTCAGATTAATAGAATCAACATATTAAATTGAATTCTCGCTGAATTGAATCTGATTTGCCTGTTTCCGCCGTTCAAATCAGTAATAGCTCTTCTAACCGACTCGTTTAGGTCTGAATCCGATCCTACAACCTTCTTTAACGAGAGCCAGGGAAAGGGTTGGACTTGTCCACTTACATTTAGCATAGGAATCACCCTTACCGATAACCTCTTGCGTTCTCGTCTAAATCTAGAGCAACTAAGGTATCTCAGGCACTTCGGTGATTTCCGTCCAGTAAGGTGTGACAACCCTCACAATTCCAGGTATCCGTACAATTAATTAATATTTAATTAGTGCTTAATGACTGTGCTTGATTACAATTGTGATTAAACTGCTTTCTGTTTTCTGATACATACATACTCATGCATCACATTTTATACTGTCACTCTATTATTTACACACAAACATTAGTGACAAACTTGATGCACAAAAGCACAGTTAGCAAAGTGAGCGGATAACCCGGTAAACATGCTGACAATGCCAACACCTAGACAGACAATATTTTGAGGCCAGTATGAGCCAGAGTTAGAATACAACACTAGTAGGGAGTGTAGGGAAGTGAGGACCATAAAACTGCGTCACTAGGTGATAGTTATAGTGCCCGGAAGTGCCTAAAACATACTTTAAGTGCAGAATTCTGCACTAAATACCAAAATTCAGCATTTACCAATACTAGTAAAGTGCAAAAACTTGGTAAAATAGTCCTAGACACTTTCCAAAGTGTTGGGAATTAAATGTGTCACTAAAAATAACATAAACGACACTTTATTAGATTAATTTAGCACTTTAACGGACAACACCCAACCGAACAACCGGACTTTACCCGGAACACAAAAATATTGCCAAACACATTATTCTTACTTTTCTGAGCTAGTTAGGGTCCCCGAACACCCTAACACACCTTATATTACATAACACACCTTAATATACTAACTAAACACCTTAAATCCTAACTAGATCCTAACTAATCATGTAACCAAGGATTGAAACCCAACCCTATACCCCCCCCACTCGACGGTTACAAGGTGTGTGGACATCCCCACACTTATTTTCATTATTCTATTGGCATTTGTTGGATGATGAGGAACACATTACATGGTGGTTAATATTGATTTTGGGTTATAAATAAACACAAGAGGTTTAACACTTCATTTCACCAAACATTAAACTTCAAACAAGCTCTCATTTCCTCCTTCCTACTTTCGGCCGCCACCACCATCCACCATAACACCACCATCAAGCCTTCTTTCAAGAAATTTCCATACACACAAAGGTGCAAGAGGCCTTACAAGTAAGCTTGGTGCACTCGGAAGCTCAAGGACCGCTCTTGGTTTCTTTTATCCACCACTTTTGCGTTTTGTTTCTTCCCTAGCCTTGTGCTAGTAGTAAGTGCTTTAAATCATCATCTTGTTCTTATTTTTGGTGGTTAATAGTTGAAAGAATGATAGAATATTAAGAACCCTAAAGAACATCATCAAAGTCTTGAAATTTAAACTAACTAGAGAAGATGTATGGTTAAATGATGTTGAAATCATGTTGATCTTGTGTTGTTATGCTTAATACATGTTGTTTATAAAGCGTACATGTATAGAAACCCCCATCCTTGGGAAGGAAAAATACTTATAAAGTAATTAAGAAGTGTGAATACGAAATAGTTGCCTAACTATTTTTCCAAGAACGTTAAACCCTAAGCCAAGGCACGGCCATCCGTCTAATAGGCATTAGTATGTGTAGGTCGTCACGCAGCAGATTGAGTTGGAGATTGACGTTTCAGGATACGCACTTCTGTGAGTTCATGTCCCCCTTTTCTCTTTACTGTTTTCAGTTTTATACTTCGGGGGTGAAATACATGCGACAATTATTACAAACATTTATTTACATGGTATGGTTAGCGTAGGGAGGGTTTATACTACTAGATCATGTGAGGGTGGGTACAACACTTGAGGCCATTAATCCTCGTAGTTAGGACCGAGGGACACAAGAGTGATAGATCTATTTGGGTGTAGCGAGCCCACACCCGTGAGGCCGGGGCGACCCATAGAGGTAACTGTGTCTTCCATCCGAAGCCCGGTAACAAATTTGCTAGGTTTGAGTTTCCCTGCACTTTCTCACACATACCAGTGGCTTTGCAACCCATTGGTGATCTCTTTTTCCTTATTGCTACATACCAGGGACTTTTATACACACTTTAAAGGTTTATACATACTCACTTTTACATGAACTCGCTCAACTTTTTGTTGATTTTTCAAACTACATGTATTTCAGGAAATTAGTGGATCTGGCACGGTATGCATCACGTCAAGCTGCGTAAGGAATAATGATGTTATCCGGGTTTAGGAAGTGTGACGCTTTCCTGGACGGCTTAAAAGTCTTAAACCATGTTTTTAGTCAAGTCTTTTGTTATGTCGTTGAACATGTTTTCATTATGTCATGGTTGTATTTGGTTTGATGCGTCCACTTTTTAAAACAATGTTGTCGTGTTTACTTTAAAAACTTTATGAATGGATGAACATCATATGTTTTATTTTCATATAGCATGGTTATGATAATTGCTATGGTATTAAGAACTCACACTAAATAAACCCACGCTTCCGCAAAAGCCAGGGTGTGACAGCTTGGTATCAGAGCATCGATCATAGCGAACTAGGATTCTTTCTCGAGTCTAGACTATGATCACTAGGGCTCTCACGAAAACATTTTTACATTGCATACACTAAAAACGTCCAGATCCAGAGTACAAAATAATTTTTGCAATAAAAGGCACAAAAACTCTTTTTCAAAATTCGTGGTTCAGTCTCAGAGACTGAGGGAGTTCAGTCTTAGAGACTGAGGGAGGTTCAGCCTTAGAGGCTGGGGAGGTTCGGTCTTAGAGATTGAAGGGTTCAATCTTAGAGATTGGGGAGGTTTAGTCTTAGAGACTGGGAGGTTGGTCTTAGAGGCCAGGGAGTTAGTCTGAGAGGCTAGGAGGTTCAGTCTGAGAGGCTGGGAGGGTAGTCTAGGGGACTAGGAGAATAACTTGTTTGCTGTATGGTGACTTACATGTTTATTTGATTTCATGTTGATATTTGTGCATATGTGTGGTTGTGTTACAGACACCATGCCATTATCTTCAGACACAGGAGTTTCGGACACCTTGGATCCTATGGCGATCGTGTTAGATGACGAGATTCCGTCAGAGCGAGAGGTCTATACATCAGACACCACCAGCACTGATGACGATGATTTCCAGCTGTTTGTGCTGCCGGACATCGGAGCTGAGCCTGCTGATGGCATTCCTGCCGGGGATTTACCTCTTGCGGTGATCCCTGCTCCCATTCCGCTTGCTGCTTTTCCAGTAGTAGATATGCCACCCGATGTCGTTTCTGATGACGACATAGATCTGTTCGAGGAGGATCCGCCTGAGGCTGACTATGAGGGTGGGGCCCCTATTGTTGCTGATGTTATTCTTCCCATTGCTGAGGCCCCTGTAGAGGGGCTTCCTGTTGGTTCACTTGTCCCAGATTCATTTGAGTCTGTGGCATCTGCGTGTTTGCACACTCTGGGAGTGCAGCATCACTCTTCTGACGCCGACCCCGACATGGCATTGTCAGCTGCACCTGGTCCCTCACACGAGTTCGAGTTTGACCATAAGGTCGATGATGATTTTGATCCAGTCTTTCCCCCTGACCTCGATCCTGACCAGGAGATCGAGTTTATTCACTTGGACCAGCCCTTAGAGGCGCCCGTAGCTCCTGTTGATCCTTTGTTTGACATTCCTGCTGATTTTGACATGGACCTTGTTGACCCGGAGCCTGTCATGGCCCCAGAGCCTGTAGTTGCTCCTGATCCTGCACTAGAGCATGACCCTGTTCATGATGATGCACCAGCCATTACACCTCTTGTTGAGGATATACCCATTGCTAATCATCCCGTTGTTGCTCCACCGTTGGTGGATGATCCTGTTGTTGACGCACCGTTACCTGATCCCATGCCGGTACTGTTTGACCGTGCACCTTTTGCTGCCCCATATAGATCCTCGTTACGCCGACACCCGCAATGGGTGGATTGATGATAATGACGATTACCCACCATTTGTGCGACCTGTCACTCCCCCAGTAGCACCTATTGCTGCACCCACTGATATCCCAATGTTTCCCCCGCACACCACAGACGCTCATCGCACAGATCTTCCCATTACGTTCCTCCAGGACATACTGCCACCTCGTCCTGGAGAGGGGTCATCGAGGCAGCCGCCTGTTTCTGCTCCACCAGTACTGTCATCACCTTTTCCGTTCACATCTCAGTTTCCTCATGTTGCACCACCTACTGCACCATCTTTCACTCCATCGAGCGAGCCCTTTTTAGGGACTACGCCCCCTATCATGCCATTGTCTGATCTGTACCACCCATACCATGTTGGGTACTCTACGGAGGACATACTTACATCCTTGATGATACAGCAGGATGCATTGACACGTCATATTCAGGAGTTGGAGAGAGCTCCACGACCACCCTGCCATTGTCAGACCCCATTTGCAGCACCGCACACTCCTCGTCCACTTTCCCCTGATTCAGACGTTCGTTTCTTGACATCTGAGCAGCAGATAGCATATTTGCTGCGCGTCTGTCATGCTTTAGAGGAGGACTGGTTACATATGCGTCCCCTGTTTTACTCTAGTTTTCCTCCTCCTCCTCCTCCGCCATCAGCATAGGCATTTTGGTTCGATGCAGGTAGACTTTTGGTGAGAAGACCGCGATTGTGCCGACTATACAGCATCTTGAAGACCGCATTTTGATGTCATGACTTTTGATATCTAGTTTTTGGTTGTTGTAGATGACTAGATAGTTCGGACAAGGGCGATGTGGCCCTTAGTCACTTTTGATGTACGATACATTTATAAAACTTGTAAACGTTATTGTGGTCTTGATTTATGATAGCACAATCGCAGTATTCTCATTATAGGTGTTGTTGGATTTATCGTTTTAATTTTATAACATGTGATGTTATGTGATTGGTGAATAATATTATGTATGCATACTATTTACTTGCTATGACCTGACCAACGTGAAACATCTTTTAGAAGATGCCTCCAAGACGTGACCCGCGCATGCCCACTAATGAGGCGGAACTCCAAGGGATCATTGCCGCAGCTATCGCATAATACGCTGCCTCTCATGCGGAAACAAGTGGAAATATCTCGCACAACCACGGCAATAACAATCCACCCAATGGTAATGTTAAGTCGTTTGAGATATACTACGATACATTTGGATATTTATAGCATGCCCGCTAATACCATTTGTAAATCCTTTGTGCAGGGTGCACTTACAAGCAATTTCTTGATTGCAAGCCCGTGAATTTCGATGACACAGGAGGTGCTGTTGCGTTTGTTAGGTGGGCTAAAAAGACATAATCTGTTCTTAGAATGAGCAAGTGTGCTCCCGAGCAACAAGTGACCTATATCTCAGGGCTGTTTCTGGATGGAGCCCTATCGTGGTGGAATCTGCAAGTGCAAACTTTAGGTGAAGCTGCTGCTTATGCGTTATCATGGAATGAGCTGAAGGAGCTCATGAGAAGGACGTAATGCTCACGTGCTGAAATTCAGAATCTAGAGACGGATTTCTGGCACCTAAAAATGGAAGGTCCTAAGATAGCAGAGTATGTTCAGAGATTCCACGATTTGACCCATGTAGTGCCGTACATGGTCACACCTGAGTTTAAACGTGTTGAGCGCTTTATCTGGGGATTGGCACCTTAAATCTTGTGTATGGTTACTACGTCCAAGCCTGCAACAATCACAGAAGCCATTGATCTTAGTGTGGCACTTACTGAGGAAGCCATTCGGTTGAACAAGTTTTCGAATTCTGAACCGAAGAAGAAAGAAACTCACGTGGAGTCGTCTGGCAATAACAAGAGGAAATTTTCAAACTTCAAGCAAGGTACCAGTAATCTGAACAAGAAGGGTGAATCAAGCACACCGGCCAGAGCTGCAACTGGTGTTAAGAACAAAGGAAAAGGTTATATGGGCACTCTGCCCAAGTGTGACACGTGCCAGTGCCATCATTCTGGACAGTGCAGATTGAGGAAGTGTGAATCATGTGGAAGGAACGGCCACACAAAGGATACGTGTTGGGCCGGAACTGGTGCTGGGCGTGGTGGTAATCGAGGTCATGGAAATGGTAATGGAAACTGGCAACAAGGAGGAAATGGCGGAAATGGAAACCGTGGAAACGTTGCGAATCAAGCTGGGAATGGAAATCACAACCAAAACAACACTCAAGCTGGAAACGGATGTGGTAATAGTCGAGGACCGGGCTGTTTTAATTGTGGAGAAGTTGGGCACTTCAAGAGGGAATGCCCAAAGCTGAATCAAGCCCATGGAAGAGTGTTCAACTAGGAGCAAGGGAAGCGCACCAGGATCCCAACGTTGTCACTGGTACGTTCCCTATAAATCAACGCTTTGCATCTGTTCTGTTTGATACTGGTGTCGACTATAGCTTTGTATCGTTAGAATTTAAGAATATGCTTGGGTTAACTGCTAGTAAGTTAGATATTCTGTACTCAATTGAACTGGCTAATGGAAAGCTAGTTGAAGCGAATGAAGTTGTCAGAGGTTGTGTAATTGAGCTGGGAGAACGCGAGTTCACTTTGGATCTACTACCAGTTGAGTTGGGAAGCTTCGACGTGGTAGTAGGGATAGATTGGTTGTCAAGCAACAAAGCCGAGATTGTGTGTCACGAAAAGACCATTCGCATCCCAATAGAAGATGGAGAGATAATCGTGGTTCACGGAGAGAAGCGTGATACACCTCTGATAATCATTAGCTGTCTGAAAGCTAGAAAGTGTTTACAGAAGGGATGTGTTGCCTTCTTGGCACACATCGTGGATAAAGAAGCTGCTGAGCCAAGGATTGAAGACATCCCAATGGTAAAGGAATATCCTGAAGTCTTCCCAGAAGACTTGCCAGGACTGCCACCTCAAAGGCAAGTTGAGTTCCACATTGACTTAGTCCCAGGCGTCGCACCTGTGGCTAAGGCACCTTATCGACTTGCGCCTTCGGAGATCCAAGAGTTGTCGACGCAACTTCAAGAGTTGTTAGACAAGGGATTCATCAGACCAAGTTTCTCACCTTGGGGAGCTCCAGTTTTGTTTGTTAAGAAGAAGGATGGTAGCTTCCGCATGTGTATCGACTACCGAGAACTGAATAAGTTGACAATCAAGAATAGATATCCTCTGCCGAGAATTGACGACCTATTTGATCAGCTGCAAGGTTCAAGTTTCTACTCAAAGATCAATTTTTGATCAGGATATCATCAGTTGAGAATTCAAGAGGTAAGTATTCCCAAGACTGCTTTTAGAACTCGATATGGACATTACGAGTTTCTGGTGATGCCGTTTGGGTTGACAAACGCGCTAGCTGTTTTCATGGATTTGATGAACAGAGTTTGTAAACTGTACCTCGACAAGTTTGTGATTGTGTTCATCGATGATATTTTGATCTACTCGAAGACGAAGGATGAGCACGAACAACATTTAAGAGCTATTTTGGAGCTACTTATAAAGGAGAAGTTGTATGCCAAGTTCTCGAAGTGTGAGTTTTGGTTACGCGAAGTCCAATTTCTTGGACATGTGGTTAATGGAGATGGAATCCATGTGGATCCCACAAAGATCGAAGCAATCAAGAATTGGGAAACTCCAAAGACGCCAACCGAGATTCGACAATTCTTAGGTTTGGCTGGTTACTATCGAAGGTTCATTGAGGATTTCTCAAAAATCGCTCAACCTCTGACTTCCCTCACCCAGAAGGACAAGAAGTTTGATTGGGGAATCAAACAAGAAGAAGCGTTCCAGTTGTTGAAGGACAAGCTTTGTAATGCACCGATCTTATCACTACCAAAAGGAACGGATGATTTCGTGGTATATTGTGACGCCTCGCGTCAAGGTTTAGGATGCGTGTTGATGCAGTGACAGAAAGTTATAGCATACGCATCACGTCGGTTGAAGGTTCACGAGAAGAATTATACCACGCACGACTTGGAGTTGGGCGTAGTGGTATTTGCGTTAAAGATCTTGCGACATTATTTATATGGTACACAATGTACAATCTTCACAGATCATAAGAGTCTGCAGCACATATTCGACCAAAAGGAGCTTAACATGAGACAAAGGCGCTGGGTAGAGCTGTTAAACGACTACTACTGTGAAATCAAGTATCATCCAGGGAAGGCGAATGTGGTTGCCGATGCCCTAAGTCGAAAAGAAAGGATCAAGCCCATAAGGGTTAGGGCTCTAGAGATGATTGTCCAGACAGATCTCTCATTGCGCATTCGTGCCGCACAAAGAGAGGCTCTGAAAGAAAGGAATGTTGAGGATGAATATCTCCGTGGGATGGAGAAGCAGTTGGTACCAAACGAGGAGGGAACTTTATGCTTCATGAGACGAATTTGGGTTCCTCTGTTTGGTGGATTGAGGAAAATTATTTTCGATGAGGCTCACAAGTCACGGTACTCTATCCATCCAGGAGCGGATAAGATGTACCAAGATCTTAAGGATTTCTACTGGTGGCCTAGGATAAAAGGCGATATTGTTGTATATGTTAGCAAGTGTTTAACTTGTGCCAAGGTGAAAGCCGAATACTAGAAGCCTTCAGGTCTACTGCAGCAACCTGAAATACCCAAATGGAAATGAGAACAGATTTCTATGGATTTCATAACAAAACTGCCAAGAACGCCCAAAGGCCACGGTACTATTTGGGTAATAGTAGACCGGTTAACGAAATCTGCGCATTTCTTGCCAATCAGAGAGAAAGACAACACGAGCAAATTAGCTGAGATATACATGAGAGAGATCGTTTCACGTCATGGAGTGCCTCTCTCAATCATCTCTGATAGAGACGGGAGATTTGTGTCAAGGATTTGGCAATCCTTTCAAGAAGCATTCGGATCTCAGTTGAACCTGAGTACAGCTTTTCACCCGTAAACTGATGGACAGAGTGAACAAACAATTCAGACTTTAGAAGATATGCTACGAGCTTGCATAATGGATTTAGGTGGAAGTTGGGATACTCACCTACCATTGGTTGAATTTTCATACAATAACAGTTATCACGCAAGTATTCAAGCCGCACCGTTCGAAGCTCTTTATGGACACAAATGTCGATCACTGATTTGTTGGGCTGACGCAGGTGATAGACAACTAGTTGGCCCGGAAGTGGTCCAGGAAACCACAGACAAGATTGCACAGATCCGAGAACGCATCAAGGCGGCTCGCGATCGACAAAAGTGTTATGCGGACCGAAGAAGGAAACCTCTGGAATTCGAGGTGGGAGATATGGTTTTATTGAAGGTTTCACCCTGGAAGGGTTTGGCACGCTTTGGAAAGTGTGGAAAGTTGAATCCGCGATACATTGGTCCATTCAAGATTCTAGAGAGGGTTGGTTTAGTAGCATATAAGTTGGACTTACCTGCTGAACTTAATGGTGTTCATGATACATTCCATGTATCAAACTTGAAGAAGAGTTCAACATAAGAAACTGTTATCATTCCTGCTGACGAAATTCATATCGACGACACGCTCCACTTTGTTGAAGAACCCGTTGAGGTTATGGATTGGAAGATAAACAAAACACGCAGGAGTAGTGTCAAGCTCGTCAAAGTTCGATGGAATGCAAGACATGGTCCAGAATTCACATGGGAACGTGAGGATCGTATGAAGGAGAAATACCCCCATTTATTTCCCAAGACCCCTGCATCCAGAAGCAGAGCCTAAAATTTCGGGACGAAATTTTCTTAACGGGGGGAGAATGTGACAACCCTCACAATTCCAGGTATCCGTACAATTAATTAATATTTAATTAGTGCTTAATGACTGTGCTTGATTACAATTGTGATTAAACTGCTTTCTGTTTTCTGATACATACATACTCATGCATCACATTTTATACTGTCACTCTATTATTTACACACAAACACTAGTGACAAACTTGATGCACAAAAGCACAGTTAGCACAGTGAGCGGATAACCCGGTAAACATGCTGACAATGCCAGCTCCTAGACAGACAATATTTTGAGGCCAGTATGAGCCAGAGTTAGAATACTACACTAGTAGGGAATGTAGGGAAGTGAGGACCATAAAACTGCGTCACTAGGTGATAGTTATAGTGCCCGGAAGTGCCTAAAACATACTTTAAGTGCAGAATTCTGCACTAAATACCAAAATTCAGCATTTAACAATGCTAGTAAAGTGCAAAAACTTGGTAAAATAGTCCTAGACACGTTCCAAAGTGTTGGGAATTAAATGTGTCACTAAAAATAATATAAACGACACTTTATTAGATTAATTTAGCACTTTAACGGACAACACCCAACCGAACAACCGGACTTTACCTGGAACACAAAAATATTGCCAAACACATTATTCTTACTTTTCTGAGCTAGTTAGGGTCCTCGAACACCCTAACACACCTTATATTACATAACACACCTTAATATACTAACTAAACACCTTAAATCCTAACTAGATCCTAACTAATCATGTAACCAAGGATTGAAACCCAACCCTATACCCCCCCCACTCGACGGTTCCAAGGTGTGGGGACATCCCCACACTTCTTTTCATTATTTTATTGGCTTATGTTGGATGATGAGGAACACATTACATGGTGGTTAATATTGATTTTGGGTTAAAATAAACACAAGAGGTTTAACACTTCATTTCACCAAACATTAAACTTCAAACAAGCTCTCCTTTTTCTCCTTCCTACATTCGGCCGCCACCACCATCCACCATAACACCACCATCAAGCCTTCTTTCAAGCAATTTACATACACTCTAAGGTGCAAGAGGCCCTACAAGTAAGCTTGGTGCACTCGGAAGCTCAAGGACCGCTCTTGTTTTCTTTTATCCACCACTTCTACGCTTTGTTTCTTCCCTAGCCTTGTGCTAGTAGTAAGTGCTTTAAATCATCATCTTGTTCTTATTTTTGGTGGTTAATAGTTGAAAGAATGATAAAATATCAAGAACCCTAAAGAACATCATCAAAGTCTTGAAGTTTAAACTAACTAGAGAAGATGTATGGTTAAATGATGTTGAAATCATGTTGATCTTGTGTTGTTATGCTTAATACATGTTGTTTGTGTTGGGATTGAACCCTAACAAAGGAACAGATAATGTAAAGCCAAAACCAGGTCACAACAGAGGATTCACAATAAACAGTAGTTTACACTTTGCTCTCCCCTTGAAAGTGAGTTATAACATCTGATGGTCTCTATCTGCTGCTCATAATCAACTGCTGCTGCCCTTTCAACTGCTGATATGATCCTAAAGACTGCTGAAGACAAACTTTGTCGCTCTATCTACTGCTGTCTCTTAAGTGCTGCTGAAGATACAAACACTGCTCATTCAAGGACTGATCACCTTTGAAGAAAGCACTGATGTTGGTATTTAAGCATCAGTGTTTAGGCTACAACAGTGGAACGTGAAGCAGTTGTTTTCTCATATTTTGTATTTTAATTACAATCAGTTGTTAGACGTCAGTGTTTGTGTAAGGACAGTAGATACAGGTTGTTAGGTTGTTAGATGTCACTTTCATGGTGACGTCAGCTGAGATACCTCAGTGGTTTGGTTTGCCTATAAATGTAACAGTACCCTGTACTGTTACATTTGATTGACTGAGTGGGTTCTTCTCCTCATGTCTAATCCTTTCATCTTGTGTGCAACCAACCTTGGGGCATCAGGCTGAGGGGGAGTATAGTTTGTAAGTATTTCTGTAATCTTTTGCTTTGATTTGTAAATCATTCGACTCTATGAGAAGCAATTGTTTATCAAACTATTATCTCCTTTGATTGTGTTTACAAAGTTTGTTTTCACTTCCGCTGCACCTAACATGTTTTCATACTCATTGATTGTTCATTTTAAACAAACAAACACTATCATGAGAGCCTCAGATCCTAACAATTGGTATCAGAGCTCGGACAGTCAAATTCGATCTAACAATCAATTTGACATAACAGTTCGGCTCAAAATTCATTGATACTAAGGTTGGTTGTATTTTGTTGAAAAACAGAGTATCGATTAAATCATGTTCAAAATGGTTATTCAAAATCTCTGTAAATCAACCAAGATGTCATATAACACACAAATTTCACACAACAGGTGATATCATGCAAAAGTCACCCATAGCCTTCAGATCTGTGAACATATTTGTCAAATTATGGGATCGTTTTATATTTTTCAATATTGATTTCAACTGTTGTTTTGATATTTGTGATGTTTTCATTAAATACTAAAGTACAAACCTCAGATTAACAAAACCTATGTTCTTAAAAGCATTGTTGTTTTGTTAACACTAATAGAGGGAAATTAAAACTTTAGTTATTTAGATCTTATGTGTTGAAAACAGGTTGAGTTCCTAAAAAGGACAAAATCAACTATGTTCAAATACATTAAGAAAACAAGGGTCAACATAGTCCGCATCATATGTAATGTGAGATTGGATGAAAAACTTGTGAAAACATGATCAAGTCTCTCAAAACATTACTGTAGAATGATTTTGGACTAATATTCACAAAAACTCAGAAGTGTGTTTATCTCAAAACTTTTGAAGTCCAAAGAAAAGAGTATAAACATAAAACACTTATGAGTCAAAGTTTAGGGTAATAATGGTAATTAAGCAACTATGTGCATTTATCTGTTCAGAAAAAGGTTTTGATTCCAGTAAATGAACTCCAAAGAGGACTAGACAAATGTTCAAAAATTTTTCTCCATGTGTCCTCAAGTTCGCAATCAATTGTCAAAGAAAATGGTTCCAAACAGTGGTCAAAATGTATCCAAAAGTTTCTTTCCACTGGTGACCACTGACCATTTTCAAAAACTTATGTATGATATGATTATATACTCTATTGAAATTATACCAGATCCTTTTTGATACTATTCTCAGAAAAATCCTTTAACTATTTTTTTTGTTGTTCAAAGGATTTTCTCAAAATAATCAGGATATATTATTCATTTTTTTTGGAATAATATATTTGGAACTTATGCTTGTTTTTATTGGCAATAGTTTCAGCTCCTGTCAGGATGTAATACCTCTTTTTTATGGTATTAGTGTCCTCATAAATGGGTCAAAAGGAAATGGTACATATGTCATGATCATGTCATACTCAGGTTTGCTCCTAAATTTTTATCAAAGGTTGATTGCAAACTGTGCTTAAAACACTAGGGTACTCATGTGTTAATTGAATATTTGACGAAAATGAGTTGCCTTAGCAAGAAGTTCTCATTCATCTGGGGTACTAAACCACTGTCCTTCAAAATTAACATGTGGCAAAACCTTGAATGAAAATCCTCAAAATTGTTGCTGAAACATCTGTCTTTCAGATATTTACCATTTACCTTAACCACTGTTTTGTTCCAAATTCTGATTCCTAAACACTGTCCACTGCTGAAAGTTAACCACTGATCCCTCATTTTCTTGAAAAGCACTGATGCTCAAAATCAGTGTCTTATTCACTGATATGCTATCTACTGATAGTTAAAATCATCCACTGCCCATAATTTTTACCGTTGTAAACACTGATGCTTGATATGTCAGTGGTTCTAAAAACAACTGTTCTCCATACTTCATCCGTTTCATCAGTGTTTGACACGTGGTCAGTTTTTAGCCCTCAGATCTTAATAACCGCTGCCACATCAGCGATCATTTTTAAATAAAACCCTGCCCTAAACCCCAAACAGGGTTTTACACTGTCGAATTGAATTCCAAAAATCCTCTTCTCATAGCAGTTTCCAACCCTTCTTCTCAAAATCTCCAAAATCTTCCTTCGTTATTCTCCGCAACAATGACAAAATCAAAATCAAAACCTAAATCACCATCACCATCCAAAGAGGTCGCTCAAACGGCCGAAGAACCCATCGAAATACCATTCAAACAATCTCACAACTATCTGGGTTTATTCACAAAACCTACTGATAATCACACCTTTGACACCATCATTGATGCATTATCTGCATCAAAGTACAAAACTTTGTTGACAGCAAATGCTCCTATCTATCTGCAAACCCAGAGAGAGTTTTGGAAAAAGGCGTCGCTTGAAAAACAAGACGGAAAAGTCATAGCCATTAACTCCTCGATACAGGGAAAAGCGATCAAAATCACTCCAAAATCGATATCAGAAGTCTTCATGGTGAAAAACGTTGAAAGTAAAGCATTTTTACTTTTTCCAAGATTTTTGAGTTATTATTTTGAACAAAAATTTGAAAAGAAAAATGTAAATTTGCTCAAACAAGGTGTTCATTGTCAAATAAAAAGCATAACAAAAGAAACATTTTCAAGGATGATGGCACCAATAAAAACAAAAGCAGGGGTACCTGAGCAGACTTTAGCGGTTACAACTGCTCCTCAGGTATCAGCTGCTGAGCCCACTGCTCCAGGTGATCAGAGCAGCACTCCCACTGCTTTGAAACCCACACCTGCCACCACTAAAAAGACCAAAAAGAAAACATCCAGAAAACCCACCAATCCCAAAACAAAGGCAACTCTGGAAGATGAGATCCCAGAGGAAATGCCTGTGACAACACAAAAGTCACCACAAACCACTGCTGCTACTTCCTCACAACAGTTGGAAGAAAGATCTCAACCCATAACCGAAACTCCTCCTACATCCTCACAAAAGGATCAGGTTGTAAGCACAGGGACACCACAATATGAAGCTCTGAATCCACTTGGATCCATCTTCCTCAGTCCTGATCCCAAGGACATGTCTCTTTCAACCCCCATCCCCTCACCAATAATAATGCCACAATCCATGCTACCTCTGTTGCATGCAGCTGCTATTGCACAGACACAAACCAGTTCCTCTCTATCACCTATCACTGAGAGTATACATCCACAAGTGACTGGGTCTGATGCTTATACCACTGCTATCCCAGCAATAGTTGAGGAGGTTACACTGCAGGAGTTACAAGTAACTCCTGTCAGTAGTTCAAGTGGAGCAGCAACTACAACTGGTGGATCAACAGATCCTCAGTTGGACAGTTGTTACATAAGTAAGACTCCCTTGAAGGCAATTTCTTCCATGGCAACTTCGGTGACCACCAGTGAGTTGGATCTAACCACTGGTACCATCAAAGGTCTATCGAGTGCTGAAGAAAGAAGTCCCCAGTACCGAGAACAAGGGGCATCAATGGATGATTTTTGGGACTCTGTTCCTAAGTCACACATTGATATAACCACCACAGGTGGGGTTTCAGATGATCCTACTAATGTAGGTGATGATTCAAAATATCAGGAATTGACGGGCAGAGTTGACAAACTTGAAGAATCAGTTGCTGAAATAAAAGAGATGGTGCAAGAGATTTTAAAAGCTCAGAAAGCACAAGCCTCTGCTGTTCCTGCTCAAGCACCTGCTCCACAACAAGCACCTGCTGCAAATGAGCTTTGGAATATTTTCCAACCCATGCTTGAAAAACAGCAACAAATGGTTGATCAAAAGCATGCTGTTCAAGTACAAATGCTGTCAAACATGATGGAATCAAGGTTCAAGGATACTCAAGCAGATATCAAGGCTATTAAGGCCAGTATCCAAACTGCCACTGGCAAGGCTCCTTCAACTTTGCTATTCTTTGATGACCCTCTTGCAGATAATGCCAAAAAGGGGGAGATAATGAAGCAAATGAAGAAAAAGGGAATTGAACATGGCCTTCATAAAGAACCTGAAAAAGAAAAAGAAAAAGAAAAACAGGTCTCAAAACCTGTTAGCCAAACAGCTGATACAGCAGCAGTTACAAAAATTGCTGCAGCAGCAGTTACAAAAACTGCTGTCAGTAGCCAAACAGCTACCATATCATCAACATCTTCAACACACACCACTCTACCACACACCACCACAACTACTGCTCCACCATCATCATCTACAATCACACCATCACCACTGCCTCCTGTATTAAAACAGAAGACAACAAATGTTACAACATCTGTTGTAATGACAACAGTGATTGAAACACAAGTTGTCTCAACCACTGTTAGTCAATCACTGCCACAAACCACTGCTATCCAATCTACCACCACTGATCCACCCAAAACATCATCTGTTTCTTCTTCATTAAAAAGGAGAAGAAATCTCATATCAGATGATGATTCACCACCAACATCACCACGTCCATCCCCTGCTCAAAAGCAGAAGACAACTGCTGACATATCAGCAGTTGTAATGACAGCAGATGTTGAGACACCAGTTGTTTCAACAGCTGTTAGTAAGTCATCCACCACTGCTTTCACCTCTTCTACTTCACAGCCAAGGCTTTTCAACAGAATAAGAAAACCAATACCTGCTGATGAGGGTACATATGATTCTAATGCTGCACAACATCCACTGGAACTTGAAGCTATAAAAAATGAGATGAGGCAATTCTATACAAAAGAAGATCCTTCAAAAAGGAGATTCTCCTCACTCATAGGCTACTTGCCACCAGAGGATATGGATGATTACCTCAAACTCAAGGCAAAGCAGGCCAAAGTAAAAGCCAAGGTTGATAGTGAAAAAGAAAAGTTAAGCGAAGATGGCATTGCTAAAAGACTGGAGTTCTACTTCACAAAAGTAAAGCAGATAGAAGGGTTTGCACAAGACCTAGACAAAGAAAAGGCTGATAAAAAGAAAGAATTAAGAAAACAATATCTAGCCTACATCATGAAAGAAAAATTCTATCCTGCTGAAGAACAACAGTTCAGAGAATGGCCAGTAGTAGCTCTTAAGCGTGAGGCAGAAAGGATTAAAAAGATTAAGAATGATCCTACGAAGAAGAAGAATGCTCCTAACTGGAGAAAATATGAAAAGCTCATTGCTGACTTAACTGCTGAATATAAAAGAAAGAAAAGGGAGCTGGTGGATGCAAAAATGGATACTGCTGAAGCCATATCAAAATGGTCTAAACAGCAGACTGATGAAGCCTATGAAAGGCTAAAGAAAATAAAGATAACTGTTTCAGGCACTTCTAAGAAGCAAGAACAAATGATGAAGCTTGAACAGAAGATGGGAAACCTCGACACACTGTTCCGGTCTACCTTTGTAACAAATCAAGAAGAGGGAGAACAGCTGACTGAAGAAGAGGTAATGGAAAAGGAAGCAGAGTACTTCAAAGATACCATCACGAAAATGGGTCTAAAAGAAGATACTTCAACAAAGCTTCAAAGCCTTTTTAAGGCATTAAACAAACCTGCGTCTCCAAACACTGCTAAAGACAAGACAGAAGCTGTAAGACAAGAATTTATTGAACAAGAAACTGCAGAAGATATAGCTGCAGTTGACAAAGTCTTTGAAGAAGCTTTCAAAAGAATGTCTGAAAGTCTGCAGTTGTTTTCAAGGCCATTATCTCTCAACTCATCTTCAAATAAGTCTCTCCCAAGAAACCCACTTGGCTTAAAAATACTAAAGTGGATGTCTGATCAAAAGACTCACGTATTGACCTTGGTCAGAGCCAATGGCGATGTGAAGCATATATCAAGGAAAGAAGCACTAGGCCTTAGTGTTCAAGATTTGCAGGATCTCCTTGGGCTTTCACTGTGTAGGGATGAGGATGACCAGAGTGCAAAGGAATTTGAAGCTGAATTCAAAGAACAAGCTAAGGCACTCTTGATGAGTAATAAAGGTCCTGAATAATGAAAGGTTTTGGCATTATCTGTTCCAGGGGGAGATTGTTGGGATTGAACCCTAACAAAGGAACAAATAATGTAAAGCCAAAACAAGGTCACAACAGAGGATTCACAATAAACAGTAGTTTACACTTTGCTCTCCCCTTGAAAGTGAGTTATAACATCTGATGGTCTCTATCTGCTGCTCATAATCAACTGCTGCTGCCCTTTCAACTGCTGATATGATCCTAAAGACTGCTGAAGACAAACTCTGTCGCTCTATCTACTGCTGTCTCTTAAGTGCTGCTGAAGATACAAACACTGCTCATTCAAGGACTGATCACCTTTGAAGAAAGCACTGATGTTGGTATTTAAGCATCAGTGTTTAGGCTACAACAGTGGAACGTGAAGCAGTTGTTTTCTCATATTTTGTATTTTAATTACAATCAGTTGTTAGACGTCAGTGTTTGTGTAAGGACAGTAGATACAGGTTGTTAGGTTGTTAGATGTCACTTTCATGGTGACGTCAGCTGAGATACCTCAGTGGTTTGGTTTGCCTATAAATGTAACAGTACCCTGTACTGTTACATTTGATTGACTGAGTGGGTTCTTCTCCTCATGTCTAATCCTTTCATCTTGTGTGCAACCAACCTTGGGGCATCAGGCTGAGGGGGAGTATAGTTTGTAAGTATTTCTGTAATCTTTTGCTTTGATTTGTAAATCATTCGACTCTATGAGAAGCAATTGTTTATCAAACTATTATCTCCTTTGATTGTGTTTACAAAGTTTGTTTTCACTTCCGCTGCACCTAACATGTTTTCATACTCATTGATTGTTCATTTTAAACAAACAAACACTATCATGAGAGCCTCAGATCCTAACAGTTTGTTAGTAGAAGTAAGATGGTTCATCACCTAGACTTGCTAGATCATGTTTAAGAACATGAACTAGCAAGATGTAAAGGTTAAAGATATGAAGGATGACGAAACCATCCATACATGAACTTTGAACTTGAATAAATACAAGTTTTCTTGAAAAATAAAGTTGTAACCTTGTAGATCTAAAGATCTATGAGTGGTTTTTCGAAAGAACCAAGTGAAAGGAACAAGTTTTGATAAAACTTGGATATGACATGAAATAAACACATTTCTAGTGGGTAAACAAGTGTTGGAACACTTGTGTAGAAAGAAAATTCAACAAAGAAATATTTTTAGAAAATATGGCTAGTAGTTGTGAAAGTACACATTCTTTAAAAATAAAGTTTTTAAGAAACTAATCATATTTTTAAAGATAACAAGACCTACTAAGTATGTTAGTAATTTACTACATATTTTTATAAACTTTCAAGTTCATAAGTTTATGATTTATGCTTATTTTTGTCAAGTTTGGTAATTAAAGATTGTATATTGTTGATTGTTAATTGTTTGAATGATTTTACAAAAGAAAATGATATACTAAAAAGCATGGACACCTCTATTTACAGAGGAAACTCTGGCGAAATTTTTCTAGAATTTCAACACTTAGAAATATTTTTATAACAAGTGTATACGATTGTATTTTTAACTTGGTTTTCAAAATAAACTTGGCCATGATTTTTATTACAATAAATACCAAGTGCCAGAGGTTGATTTTTGTAAATAAAATTTGTTAAACAAATATTTAGAATATATATATTTTATAATAAACGCTTGTGTGATTGTTTGTTTATTATGTGAACTAGATATATTATTTTTAGGGTAAAAATAATATAACTTGAAAATACTATGAAATTACTACTCCAAAATAATAACAACGCTCTCACAAAATAAATATTTAAGTTACACAAGTATTATTGTTACAACGCGAACTTTAAAACGTAACTTATGTATATTTCGGAAAATACTCTCATACGCATATTTTGATAAAGTATTATTTTGGAAAATGTATGAGGTAAAATATAATATTTTGGGAAAAATATATATATATTTTGGAATTAAAGTGTTTTAGACAAGTGATTAAAATATATTTTCTAAGTGGGACTTAAAATATATTTTTCGGAATTATAAAGCGTACATGTATAGAAACCCCCATCCTTGGGAAGGAAATATACTTATAAAATAATTAAGAAGTGTGATACGAAATAGTTGCCTAACTATTTTTCCAAGAACGTTAAACATTAAGCCAAGGCACGGCCATCCGTCTAATAGGCATTAGTACGTGTAGGTCGTCACGCAGCAGATTGAGTTGGAGATTGACGTTTCAGGATACGCACTTCTGTGAGTTCATGTCCCCCTTTTCTCTTTACTGTTTTCAGTTTTATACTTCGGGGGTGAAATACATGCGACACTTATTACAAACATTTATTTACATGGTATGGTTAGCATAGGGAGGGTTTATATTACTAGATCGTGTGAGGGGTGGGTACAACACTTGAGGCCATTAATCCTCGTAGTTAGGACCGAGGGACACAAGAGTGATAGATCTATTTGGGTGTAGCGAGCCCACATCCGTGAGGCCGGGGCGACCCATAGAGGTGACTGTGTCTTCCAGCCGAAGCCCGATAACAAATTTGCTAGGTTTGAGTTTCCCTGCACTTTCTCACACCTACCAGTGGCTTTGCAACCCATTGGTGATCTCTTTTTCCTTATTGCTACATACCAGGGACTTTTATACACACTTTAAAGGTTTATACATACTCACTTTTACATGAACTCGCTCAACTTTTTGTTGATTTTTCAAACTACATGTATTTCAGGAAATTAGTGGATCTGGCATGGTATGCATCACGTCAAGCTGCGTAAGGAATAATGATGTCATCCGGGTTTAGGAAGTGTGACCCTTGCCTGGACGGGTTACAAGTCTTAAACCGTGTTTTTAGTCAAGTCTTTTGTTATGTCGTTGAACATGTTTTCATTATGTCATGGTTGTATTTGGTTTGATGCGTCGACTTTTTAAAACAATGTTGTCGTGTTTACTTTAAAAACTTTATGAATGGATGAACATCATATGATTTATTTTCATATAGCATGGTTATGATAATTGCTATGGTATTAAGAAGTTACACCAAATAAACCTACGCTTCCGCAAAAGCCAGGGTGTGACATAAGGAACCACCCGATCCGGATAAATTCCTTAAAAGTAGACAAAACTTCATAAACAGCCTCTAGACACGGGGCCGTGTCCAGGTCAGCATGCCCCCGTGTCCACCAAAAGATTCTCGTCTGACTTTTGGTCAGAATATGGACAAAAAGTGTCAGAATCTTGTCTGCATACGGGGTCGTGTCCATCCGACACGGGGCCGTGTCCAACGTGCTGTCGTTTTCTATAAATGAAGCAAGATTCCTGCACATTTTGGACCATTCCAAAGACAGAGATTTGGTGGGATCTTCACACATACCATACTAGGTATATTCTAAAGAAGGTTCTTAGTCACCATCTTGTCTTTTCTACTTTTGTCCATTGCCTTCTTCTTCATCTTATTCTCAAAAAACTCCATTAAAGCTTAAAACTTTCATGTTTTCAAGCTTTAGTGTGATGTTTGCTAGGTTTTTATTCAAGGGATCTTGTCAAAAATAAGTTTTACAACATTGTTTTAAGTTATTTCTGCTTAAAAATGCTTCAAAAGTTAGAAAAATAATTTAAAGCTCCAAGATTCCTTGTTCCAAAAATCTGCAGAAAGGTGAACACGGGGCCGTGCTCAGTAAGCACGGGGCCGTGTTCGAGTTACTGTTTCATTATAATGAACTCTTTTTGGTTTATTTTCGTAGAATGTCAAGCCAAAATAGTGGAACCTCTTCAGCACATTCCAGAAACAGTCGAAGGGAACGAAGGCCTTCAATCAAAGCAACTCTTGTACACTATGTGATGGCACTACGAGAAGCTTTAGACGAAATGACATCCGTAGAGGAGGTCCTGATCGACCGTATAAATTATCTGATGGTAGGGCAGGAAAATAGTTTCCAAGAAATCAACCTCTTGCACCAGAGGTTGAACATTCTTGTGACACCTCCCATGGAACCAATCCTTTCCCAAGAGGATTGGAACTTAGAACTTGGAGTCATTAACCCCACCGGGTGTGATGACATCCCCACGGAACCTCCTCTTGACAATTTACAAGAAGTTCCGGTGGAAGTTACACCCCCTCAAAATGATGATGAGCCCGCCTTAGAAGAATGGCTCAATGACGTGTGAGGGACAATACCCGGTGGAGAAGTTCTTCAAGCCTCATTCAACCGCCGAAATTATCTTTGTCGGAAATTTTGCTCTTAAAATAAACTATAGGCTAGGACTTCTTTGCGGTTTGGGATTTCTTGTGTTTCTTGACCTACTTATCTAAGTTTTAGTTTATGCTTTTATTAGGACCTTATGTAATTCTCTCTATTTAATGAATGATGGTTTTCAAAATTATTTGGTGTTTGGATGATGTTGTAATGGGTAAAACACACTCGGGATGGTGAAGGATACTAAGGGAACCGTGAACCAACACCCCATGCACAAAAAATTATTTGGCGTCACCACGGGGCCGTGTCCAGACGCCCAGTAACATAAATTTTTGTTTTACACACCTTTTTACACATTCAATCAACCTAAAAACTTATTTTTTGGACACATTGAGGACAATGTGTAATTTAAGTGTGGGGGGATGCTAAAACCTTGAATTTTGCAAATCCTAATTACAAGCCTTACACAAAACTCTATTGGAACCGCTAAACACCCCAATTTTTTCAAAAAAATTTCATTTTTTTTACTTGTCTTGGTTTAAATTGGGAATAACAAGCTCTAAAAAGGTTATATTTTTTATAAATTTACAACCAATAGCGTCGTGATAAAAAGAACCAACATAAGAAAATTATGAAACGGCATGGCAAATCTAATTAAAATTTGATTATATATACTTGATCACATTAATAACCCATTCCCACAAAAAAGTGAGTTTTGAGCCTTTAATTGAGCATATAAATACACATCTTTAAAACTAAATGCTCATCTTTCGTTTCTTGTGTGAATAGCCGCTTGGTTTCTTACGACTCTAGAACTTGCCATGATGATACATCCCGGTCCTTAACAACTTAAACCCAAGTAAGTAAATGATGGAGGCATTAGGACTAACCTTTTTCTTTCAACACCATTTTTTTTCTTTTTTTACCACCTACCCAAAATCACCCTAGTTAACCCCGTTGAGCCTAAACCTTTTCATTTCTAAACCCACAAAACAAACACCCTTTACCCACCAAAACCCTTTTTATTTTAAACCCTTTATTTTAGTAAAAAGCTCAGTTTTTCATGTGACATTCCTTATCATAAAAAAAATATATTATGAAGCATAGCAATAAACAAACAAGTTCATCAAAAAGAAACCTTGTTTGAAAATGCTTCATTTAAATAAAAAGTCACAAAAACAAAAAGTTTTACGAAAACCGACCCTTTTTACGCCTTTCGCCCTTTTCTACTAAGCACTAACCCAAAACCACCTACCTTTAACCCAAGCCTAACCCTTCCCCAAAGTCCTCTTGATATTTACAAAGGTTCATAGTTAAAAAGGAGGAGGATTGATTGCTTGGCAAGCATATGGTAGAAGTAAGTTCCATGCTGGTTTCGAGTGTTTCACAAAAATACGTCTTCGGCCTAGTGTTGAGTGATCTCCCGTGAGGTATGTGAACTTGTATATAAATGGAATTTTAAAGAGGCATTTTATGACCAAATAAGTAATTTTTCTTATGAGATGTTTTAAATAAATCATAACAAATAGGATTGTAAATAACATAAAAATAAAGCCTAATAAAGATCTTGTAATCCCGACACTCAAGACAAGCTCAAAACTTTCTCTTCTACCCATTCCATTTGGGAGTGTAAGCCACATTATAAAGAGTTTTGCTTGAGGACAAGCAAAGATTCAAGTGTGGGGGTTTTTGATGTGTGTAAACGTAACATATAAATTACAACAAATGAGGCATAAAACTAACCCTTTTTTAGTACTAATGTTGGAAAAAGTATGCTTTTGTCTTCCTTTTGTATTTTCAGGGTTAAAAGAGCTTAAATGAACAAAGAAGCAAAAACACAGCCAAATCTAACATAAATACAAGAAAAGGAAGAAACGTGGCATGCCCGACCCCTCGACAACATCTTCCCAAGCAAAAACAAGATTTCAGAAGGCTAAACACGCCCCGTGCCCAGCGGACACGGGGGCGTGCCCAAGTGTCTGCAGAAAGGACAAAAGAGTAGAAGCTTCTATTCCCCGACACGGGGCGTGCCCAGCTCCACACGGCCGTGGTCAACGCTAAGATTTGCAGAATGCAAGCAAATCTTGATAGTACAGATACGCTTCTGCACACGGGGCCGTGCCCAGCGGACACGGGGGCATGGTCAACTAATGCAGAGAAACTGCATTTAATGAAGAAAGAGAAAGTGGGTGGACACGGGGCCGTGTCCGGGCTTCTGTGCAAGCTATAAATAGAGGTGTTTGGTACACTTCAAAGGCATCCCTTGGCAAACCACCTCTCTCACACTTCACCCACACTCCACCACCATCACAACACCCTCATCCACCACCATCATCCATCATCCATCATAGAGTGTGTGTAGCAGTCTCGGGATCCAAGATTGATAGTAAGAGTTCTTGACAATCAAAGGCCATGTTTGCCTAAGTCTCTTACATCACTTGGTGAAGACAAGCATTTAGTGTAATACTTTTGTTTTTTAATCTTTTCGCACTTTTTATTTGGTTTTGTGTTAAGGACTTTAATAACTAGTGTCTTATGTTGAAGGTGAAACTTCCTTATCATTTGTCCGTGGTGTCTTGGCGTTATTTTACTGTCTATATAAAATATAAGATTTATACCATTCATATCTCTACGGTCTATATAGAGATATGTTGGCTACCTGGTTTTGGGATAAGGGAATGGTTTGGTAAGGTTCTTGCCTTTTTTAGTGTATAGATCCTGCAAGGACCTGGGTCAAGCTTACTAGGACCTCCTTCAATACCACTGGTATTGGATGGTGGGGGTGCGAATGGCTTGATCCCCTCATATGTAAACTACTATTAACACTTTAACTCGGCTACTTGGGATTGTATCCCTGCTGACTCAAACCACTTAGCCGAGGGTAACGTCACCTTCAAAAGAAGGGCCTAACACATTACGCATTAATAACTTAATTAATTATCTTTCAATAATCCAACCCTTTAGGATTGTATCCTCAAACTACTGGGTTGAGGGTAACGTCATGTAACACCACGTAAAAACGTGTCCAATTATGTATAGACACGTGTCCTAAACCCAAGATATGTGAAAGATTGAGTTTAAAGGACTAAAGTTGTCAAACAGTGAAACTATGTGCCCGGAGGGACTAAAAGTGTCAACATGCCAAACTTGTGCCTCTGAATGACCATACGTGATGAATATATTCTTAAACGAGAGATTAGTTGGATATAAGAAGCCGTTTGTGAAAATAATCGGAAGATTATAAAACTACAAGGGTTAAACGTGTCAACATGTTAATTCTGACCTCTGAGTGACCTTTTAACGAACCCAAGACTTCGAAATATTCAAATATACTCTCAAGAATAAGTGGTATAAATTTCACGTGGTTTCGAGATCGTTAAGCATGTTTTCAAGACTTTGGGCTATAAGTGTCAACTTGATGAAACTTGCATTTATAGTGATATTTAACGGAACCGAGCCTAATGAAGTTTGTTCATACATCCTTGAGCCTCAATAAACTAACTACAAGGGCCTTACATGTCAACAATTAGTTTATATGGGGTTTTAAATGGCCAGGGACTAAAGCTGCCATTTCAGAAAGTTGTTTTGGTTGGTTTTCAGGTCTACGCGGGTCGCGTAAGTGCTGCCTAAAAGTGCCCAGCGCAGAATAAGCAGGACAGGTGCAGGTTTCTCCAGTTTAACCGACTTAACGTCAATTTTATCGACTCTATGGGCTGTATGTCGGTTTATTTAACCCACTAGGACACCTGGGGTGATCCTAGGGACTCCCATAAGAGATGTGGATGATCTAAACTCATGGAATTTAGTATATATAGCCCTTTAGTTCATAAGTTCAAGAACTCACATTTGCAACAAATTCAAATATCTCACTTCTGGAGCTTGCAATCAGTAGGAGAAGAATATCAAGTGTAGAAAAGATAGCAAGGACCATTAGTAAGAGTCTTATTGCTTGCTTAGTTGTTTTAATTAGCTTAATTACCGAAAAGTCAAACATATCGTAATTTAAGTTTGACTTTCGGTTTAATCACAATTGGACCAGCCACTGATCAAAACGAAAGTGGTTATGGAACCATATTAAGGTAGGTGACTAACCCTTAAAAGGGCACCTCCTAATTATTTCGTTTGACAAGATAATTGTCAGGTCAAACTAGTTTGATAAAAAGTAAAACTGGACAGAAAGTTCAAAAATGAATAAAATTTATAAACCAGAGGTTCTAAATTATATTTTAACATTCTAATAACTTGGTAATTAATATTAGAACATGTTTTATCAATCCTAACCCGACAATTATCAGTCTAAGGTCAAAGTATAACCGAAAGTCGCAAAAGCTTGACTCTTACTTTGACTTTCAGTTCTGACCCGTTCAAGCTTAATTCTACCATGTTTTAAGCTTCCACTAGGACCACATTACTCAGTAGTATAACCCTCTGGAGTTATAGTGCACGGTTCTTAGTGGTTTGAATTATATGCTCTTGATCGTTAATATGCTTATAAATGCCATAAACGCCCTTTTGACACATAAATGAGATTTTTAGAAATGTGAGAGTACAAAAACCTTTATTACTGATTTATAAACTTTTTCTAAAAATTTGACATCAGTTTGAGGTCTAGATTAGGAGTTATGCTCAATAGCGTAATTAGAAAGTTTTTTATTAATTAAACAGCATAATTAGCGTAAAGCCTATCTAAACCCAAATTTTGACACCAAAATTTTTACCCACTGATGTAATATAATATTTTGGGATTTTTGAATATTTTTAATTATATTTTTACTGATCATATCATAGGGTTCTAGCTTTAATTCGGTAATTACCGGTTATACCCTTTTCTTGACTAAAATGAGTTTTACACCATATTTTGATACCAAACTTTTTGCTACTGATTCTATATGATAAATAAACTATTTTGAACTTTATAAAGTAATTAAAAACTCAGATTTCCTATTACGACCCGAAAATCGCTTAAAACCTACTTTTACGTGTTTTAAGCTCATAGTATGAGTTAAAACTATTTTTAACATATAAGACTTGACACCTACTGATATTTTTAATAAATTTCTATACTTTAACAGTAAGCAAAAGTTTTAAACTTAGATTTCCAAAATTGACCTTTAAAGCTTATGTGAAATTACCAAAATTCCCCTTCGGTGCTTAAATTGGTTATAAATGATAAATTCCACATATAGGCAATACCCTACTGATATAACTTATTAAATTAAATATTTTTACTGATTTAAAAAGTCCAAAACTTCAGTTTATTATAAAATCTCTTTTATAAGTATTAAAATTACCAAAATGCCCTTTCGGGACTTAAATTGGTCTAAATTACTTTTTGGGCATATATGTTAACATCCTACTGATGTATTAACATATTTTAAGCATAATAACAATTAAGACCTGTATATAATTCATTTGGTTACCCATTACGAGTTTACGCGTTCGGATCGGTTTATGTGAGTAGTTTACGTATAATAGCAAACAGGTTTAACCTTATCATTAAAGCCTCAAATTCCAGAATGTGATTAGTTTACCCATATTATACAAGTATCCAAGCTTGTCGGGTCTAAACCACATTCTATTCCGGTCTCCGCTTAATCTAGCGTTTAGAACCGTAAAGTTTCTTTCTAGCTAGCCAGTCTAAGTCCTTGACTTAACTAAAGGCCCGTTAGCACCCTAATAGGTTATTAAACCTTCTATACAGATTAAGTAGCATCCAGTAGAAGGTATCATCATACAGCTTTAGGATTTACGGCTGGGTTACTTTCACCTTTGAGCTCAGGTAAATACTTTTAACTTATTTTCTCTATATGGGCTTGGGATATGGTATTATAATAATAACACTTGGTCGGGTATGAAATCATTTAATCGGATTGTGATTAATAAATTTACATAACCCGTTTTAATACGTCTTGTTTGATAACATAAACATTGGGGGTTAATTCGACCGTGTCCTGGATATCCTCGGCTCATTTCATTTCAAAATGGCCACGACCTATGCACGGGGTGTAGGCATACACCTGACAGATGCAAATGCTAAAATATAAACCCACAAGTTGGGGATAACTCTTTTGTGGGTTCTATAAGTGGTGAGTTGGTTAATCATGACCGGCTTCCAACCGGCCCCAATTGTAAGATAAACATGCAAATATGTATACAAGATTATCTTTAAATAATTGTCCCAAGTTATAAATGATTTGTGCCATGTGCACTTAAAATCCATTTTCATAAATGTTTTCAAAAGAGTCAGTTAATTGTATTTACCAGTGTAAACTGACGTATTTTCTTAAAGACTGATTGATAGGTACCTCTCGTAATAGGCTGGAGCTATTAGGTGTCATAAGAGGATCTTGCAAATCCATAGATACCTGAAGTCTGTTATTTTGTTTCTTTGTATTTATTTATGATCCGCATGTGGATCTTATTACATTCCAGTCGGTATATTCTTTCACTCGGACACTCAGACATTATGGTTTGTAATAGTTTATTCACCAAGCCTTCCGCTGTGCTATTATATTGTGTATATTGACTATGATGATATCAACTACGTCACGATACTACCCGTCGGGCCCACCGGTAATATGTGGAAATATCGGGGTGTAACAGGTTGGTATCAGAGCTAACATTGAGTGAATTAAACACTAACCTTTTGTGTTTAATCTCAATGACACAATAAGCACATTCCTTAGACTTCCGAGTCTAGGCTAATGACCTAGGATTTATTCTTAACCTTCCTTTTATTGTTTATATTATATCTAATTGTTTTGACAGGTTACCAATTGGAAAATGCCACCACGAGTGAGAGGCAAAGGAAAAGGACCAATGCGAGGAGGGCCATCAGGCCACGCGGGACCCTACCACCGACATACCCCATCCGATACTATCTCTAGCTCCGACTCATGGGACCATTGGAGTCATAGCTTCGAACCAGCAAGGCATTCTGTCTCACTTGGATCCTCACCATCCGACCCTCCATACTTTGGGTTACCCATTCTTAATGAACCCCAACATTCCCATCATTCACAGGGATCGCATCACTCAAACCAATCTCACCACTCCTTTCACTCCCATCCTTTTCATCACTCGGATTCTACCTACTCTCCATCTCAGTTTAATCCCAATGACTACGTTAATGACTTTTTGGGTTTCAATCCTCTAGGTCCCGAAGATCATTTCTCTCAGGAGATGGAAATGCAAATCGGAACACCGGGCTACCCTATTAGCATCTCGAGTGGTTCGCCATATCAAGGATCACGGTACCGAGGGCCTGATTCGTATGCTGAGAGGATGGCTCAGTATGATTGGTTCTTTACCCCTTCATACCACAACTCTCCTGCTCAACCTCCTTTGGTTGAACCACAGCTCCAAGCTGTTACCCCACCACCTATACCAGTTGAGGAACCACCTCAACCGCCTCCTGAGCCACCAAGGCGAAGGAGAAATGCTCGAATGTCTGTACGTGGGGGACCACAGTTCACATCCCCTCATAGTTCAAGTTCTTACCCTCATATTCCAGAGGACCTCCAATTGGGTGGACCCTCACACACGATGTCGGAAGTCAACCCTCCGCCAGTTTCACATGCACCACCGTAGCCGCCTTTGGGTTTCGACAACCCGATCCCGACATACCCAGGTTCATCTGGGTATAATCCATCAGGATACCCATCGGATTATGGAAACCATGATCCATACCTTACAACTGCTCAGTACAATGCAATATATCCTTCTTCTTACCCTCCAGTTTACCCAACTCGATATCCGGTACAAGGATACCAATACCCAACCTACCAACAACCTCCTCCTCATCAACAGGAACAAACTCAGGAGATTTTACAGAGGTTAGACCGGGTTGAGCGTGAAGCCAGTGAAACTAAGAAGAAACATAATGGCTTTCTCAAAGGTCTCGCAAACCTAATTAAAGGAAAGAAGAAGTAGGATGCTGTTGGTTTTTTTTGTTTTGTCATGTAATCATGTCCCTGCGAGGACATTATTTTATTTTCAGTACCAAGTCCCAGCGTGGACTTACTTTCTATTTTTGTAGCCCCTGCGTGGGCAGTTTGTGTTGTTTTAAGTCCCGTTTAGGGCAATGTTGTACTCATTTCGTGATTTAATGAAGTTATTTTCGGTTTTTTTAAATATGTATTTTATTACATCATCAAGTTATATTATTTCAATTTTATTAATCAGTCAAAGAAATTCTTAAAGGTATAACCTAGCCAAAATAGTAATGGCTATGATGGTACAACCTTTTTAAGAAAATAACTCCCTGTTAGCATCTGAAAACATGTTAATAATCCTGAATTGTGCGGTGCGAGAGACCACACAATCTTCCTAATGTACTTGGACTTTTCTAAGTCGCTATTATAGCCTATATGATCAATATGAATCATGGCCAATGAACATCAATATGATGTATACACCTACAACAACCATTTAAGATGTATGCTTATAAGCAAAGGTGTAATAATGACAATGAAAGTTTTGTTTTATAGACTTCTTGTCAAAAAGGCGATGAACTTCGTTCGACCCTTAAAGAAATCACTGATCCAAGAGATCAATGATCATAATCGTCCTTGTGACAAGGTTTTTATGCCATCTAAATGTCCTTCGAGACGAGCCTTGAGCTATATGAATATGTCTTTCATGACATTGACAGTTGTGATTTATATCCCCTGTCTAATAAATATAAAAGGATTATATCCTATTAATTGTTTATTTTGGTTATGTTTTAACCTAGACAAATCATGATTGAATGATTTTTTTTTAAAAAGTCTATACGATTTGATAATACCATGACCATCTAATCATCAATGCGATGGTTCATTATGTAATTTAAATATATCTTTATTGTTTAATATAGTACACGAACTATGGCTGGATCTGATGAAGTAAACAGTCATCCAGTGGGAGACAACCACAATACCAGGATCAATATCACTACTGCTGAATTGCAAGCAATGATAACCACAGCAGTCGCTCAGGCTGTGGATGATAAGTTTAGGGATCCGAGTAATGTTTGGTCCAAAACTCACTCAAAACCCTTATCACAGTCACATGCATCAAGAAGGGATGAATCTCAGCATTCATCCAATCAAAGATCTGAGCCTCAAAGAGTGGTGCTAAACCAGGCTCCTAAGCATAAAAAGAGTTGCACTTATAAGTATTTTGTCTCTTGTAAACCGAGGGATTTTACAGGAGAAAAAGGAGCAATTGACTGTATGAAATGGTTAGACGAAATGGAGACTGTGATTGACATCGGTGGATGTGCTAAGGAAGACATAGTCATGTTTGTGTCTCAATCCTTTAAGGGCGATGCCCTCACTTGGTGGAAAGCGTTAGTACAGTCAACTGGAAAGGTTCATCTGTATAACCTTTCGTGGAACAAGTTTGTAGATCTTGTAAAAGACACTTAATGCCTTCAACACGAAGTTGAGAGGATTGAATCTGACTTCCTCACTTTAGTAATGAAGGATTTAGACTGTAGATCCTATGTGACCAGCTTTAATTCAATGGCAAGGCTGGTACCATATTTAGTCACTCCTGAACCCAAACGCATTGCGCGTTTCATCGGTGGTTTAGCTCCCGAAGTGAAAGGAAACGTCAAGGCTTCTAAGCCTACTACGTATATATCTGATGTGGATCTGTCTTTGTCTCTCACTCTTGATATTGTGAGAAGTAGGGCAAAGAAAGCCACCGATGATGGGAAGAGGAAGAGGGATGAAGACAAGTCCCCTCAATCAAACAAAAAGAGTAAAGGGAACTTTAATTTCAAGAAGGGGCAGTCAAGTGATAATCCCAGATGCAAAACCTATAATAAGAGGCACTTTGGAAAGTGTAACCAAGACCCACAAGCTAAACCATGTGGGATTTGTAAAAAGAAAGGGTACAAATCTGTAGAGTGCCGGAACATTAAGGATGCAACCTGTTATGGTTGCAATGAAAAGGGGCACATCAAGACCAATTGCCCCAAGAATGTTAAGAAGCCTGAGGAGGCAAAGAAAACCAATGCAAGGGTTTTCCAAATGAATGCAAGGGAAGCGGTGAACGACGAGAACGTCATAACAGGTACCTTCCTCATTAATAATAATTATGCTAGAGTCTTATTTGATTCAGGTGCTGATAAGTCTTTTGTAGACCATAAGTTTTGTAAGTCACTGAACTTGCCTATTAAGACTCTAGACATAAAATATGAGGTAGAACTTGCCGATGGTACCTTAGAAACAGCTTCGACTCTTCTTGATGGATGCTTTATATCCATCAAGAATCATTCTATCCCGCAATCCCTCTTGCCAATGAAATTGGCTGGGTTTGATATAGTTTTGGGCGCGGATTGGTTGTCGCATAACCAAGCCCAAATTGCCTGTGATAAAAAGCTAGTTATTATCAAATCCCCTTCTGGTGAATCCGTCACTATTTAAGGAGATACACAACACGGGTTGCCCAACAATGTGTCTATTCTTAAGGTATCGCAGTGTTTAAAGAGTGGATGTGTCATTTACATCGCACAAGTGACTGTCAATGATCTGAAGCCTAAGATTGAAGACATCCCAATCATTTCTGAGTATCCTGATGTCTTTCCTGATGAATTACCGGGACTACCTCCTGAGAGGCAGGTAGAGTTCAGGATAGATATTCTACCAGGAGCTGCACCTATTGCACGAGCTCCTTATCGTCTAGCACCTACTGAAATGAAAGAGCTCAGGACGCAATTAGATGACTTACTAGAAAAGGGTTTTATACAACCTAGCTCTTCACCTTGGGGAGCTCCAATATTATTTGTGAAAAAGAAGGATGGATCAATGCGCTTATGCATTGATTATCGAGAGTTAAATAAGGTGACGATCAAGAATCGTTATCCCTTACCTAGGATCGACGATTTATTTGATCAGCTCCAAGGAGCGAGCTTCTTCTCGAAGATTGATTTGAGATCTGGGTATCATCAACTCAAAGTTAGGACTGAAGATGTGCCTAAGACGGCATTCAGAATGAGATATGAACATTACGAGTTTTTAGTGATGCCTTTTGGGCTCACTAATGCACCAGCAGCATTCATGGACCTCATAAATAGAGTCTGCAAACCATACTTAGATAAGTTTGTCATCATCTTCATAGATGATATACTTATCTACTCTCGTAATCAAAATGATCATGAGAACCACCTTCGATGCATCTTAGGATTACTTCAACAAGAGAAGTTATATGCTAAATTCTCCAAATGTGAATTCTGGCTTCGTGAAGTCCAATTCCTTGGACATGTTGTCAGTGAGCGAGGTATCCAAGTAGATCCCGCTAAGGTAGAAGCCGTAATGAATTGGGAAGCACCCAAGACTCCAACCGAAATTCGTAGCTTTCTGGGTTTGGCAGGTTACTATAGAAGATTCATTGAGAACTTTTCAAGGATAGCCGCACCATTGACTTCTTTGACCCTTAAGAATGTAAAATTTGATTGGGGTCCAAAACAACAAGAATCTTTGATATTCTTAAGCAGAAATTAAGCAATGATCCAGTGCTAACATTACCTGATGGAATTGAAGAGTTTGTCGTATACTGTGATGCTTCACACACCGGTATGGGTTGTGTGCTTATGCAAAAAGGCAAGGTAATTGCTTATGCATCACGACAACTAAAAGTGCATGAGAAGAATTACACCACCCACGATTTGGAATTAGGTGCCGTTGTATTCGCACTGAAGTGTGGAGACATTATTTGTATGGAACTAAATGTGTGATCTATTCAGATCACAAAAGTCTCCAACATTTATTCAATCTAAAAGAGCTCAATATGAGACAGTGCCGTTGGATGGAAACTCTAAATGATTATGATTATGATTGCGAAATTCGCTACCACCCAGGTAAAGAGAATGTAGTCACAGATGCCTTAAGCCGAAAGGAAAGAGTTAAACCCATTAGAATCAATGCTAAGAGCATTGAACTGAAGAATAGCCTGAATGAAAGGCTATTAGCTGCACAGAAAGATGCTGTTTTGGAAGCTAACCTTCCAGACGAAAAGTTAGGTGTAACTGTGGAAAAGTTAACACCTGGCAATGAAGGAATTCTCAGACTCAATGGAAGAATCTGGGTTCCCATTCATGGAGGACTTCGAGATATAATCCTCCAGGAAGCTCACAACTCTAAATATTCAATTCACCCTGGAGGTGACAATATGTACCAGGATTTGAAAGCTAATTATTGGTGGATAGGATTGAAGAAATCTATTGCCACCCATGTAGCTAAGTGCTTGACCTGTGCACAGATTAAAGCAGAGCATCAAAAACCATCGGGTCTGCTTCAACAGCCATAACTTCCTACATGGAAGTGGGAAATGGTAACTATGGACTTTATAACTAAGTTACCTAAAACACGACATGGAAGTGATACTATATGGGTCATAGTTGACAGACTGACTAAGTCAGCACACTTCTTACCCATTAAAGAGACTCATAGCTCTGACAAGCTAGCCCAACTTTACGTGGATAAGATTGTATCTCTCCACGGAGTGCCGATGTCTATTATATCAGATAGAGATACTAGATACACCTCTCACTTTTGGAAAAGTTTCCAACAATCTTTGGGCACTCGTTTGAAATTTAGTACTGCTTACCATCCTCAGACAGATGGACAGAGTGAGCGTACAATTTAGACATTGGAAGACATGCTTTGGGCATGTGTTATTGATTTAGGAGGTAGCTGGGATGAGCACCTACCGTTGATCGAGTTCTCCTATAACAATAGCTACCATACAAGCATTCAGGCTGCGCCTTTTGAGGAATTATGTGGTAGGAAATGCAGAACGCCTGTTTGTTGGGCGGAAGTAGGAGAAGCTCAGCTATCAGGGCCTGATATAGTCCTTGAAACAATGGACAAGATTGTCCATATTCGTGATCGCCTGAAAGCTGCCATGGATAGGCAGAAAACTTATGCTGACAAGAGGCGAAAACCTCTAAAGTTTGACGTTGGTGACAAAATCTTACTGAAAGTATCACCCTGGAAAGGTGTGATACGTTTTGGTAAGAAAGGCAAACTAAGCCCTAGATATATCGGGCCATTTGAGATTATCGAAGGTGTCGGCAGTGTAGCTTATATGCTAAACTTGCCAGAGGAACTCAGTGGAATTCATAATGTGTTCCACATCTGTAATCTCAAAAAGTGTCTAGCTGATGAATCGCTAGCCATGTCTCATAAGGACGTACAGATTGATGAAAGCCGAATATTTGTTGAAAGACCTATATCGATCGAGGATCGTCAGGTTAAAAAGCTCCGAAGGAAGCATGTGCCTATAGTAAAGGTCAAATGGGATGCCCGTAGAGGTCACAAATATACGTGGGAAGTTGAGTCCAGTATGCGACAGAAGTACCATCACTTATTCCAGTAAATATTGGGGTCGAGATTTCTTTTAAGGGGTGAGGATGTAACACCACGTAAAAACATGTCCAATTATGTATAGACACGTGTCCTAAACCAAGATATGTGAAAGATTGAGTTTAAAGGACTAAAGTTGTCAAACAGTGAAACTATGTGCCCGGAAGGAATAAAAGTGTAAACATGCCAAACTTGTGCCTCTGAATGACCATACGTGATGAATATATTCTTAAACGAGAGATTAGTTGGATATAAGAAGCCGTTTGTGAAAATAATCGGAAGATTATAAAACTACAAGGGTTAAACGTGTCAATATGTTAATTCTGACCTCTGAGTGGCCTTTTAACGAACCCGAGACTTCGAAATATTCAAATATACTCTCAAGAATAAGTGGTATAAACTTCACGTGGTTTTGAGATCGTTAAGCATGTTTTCAAGACTTTGGGATAAAAGTGTCAACTTCACGAAACTTGCATTTATAGTGATATTTAACGGAACCGAGCCTAATGATGTTAGTTCATACATCCTTGAGCCTCAATAAACTAACTACAAGGGCCTTACCTGTCAAAAAATCAGGTTATATGGGGTTTTAAATGGCCAGGGACTAAAGCTGCCATTTCAGAAAGTTGTTTTGGCTGGTTTTCAGGTCTACACGGGCCGCGTAAGATCCTTCTTGATCTTACGCGGGCCGCCTAAAAGTGCCCAGCGCAGAATAAGCAGGATAGGTGCAGGTTTCTCCAGTTTAACCGACTTAACCTCAATTTTATCGACTCTATGGGTTGTATGTCGGTTTATTTAACCCACTAGGACACCTGGGGTGATCCTAGGGACTCCCATAACAGATGTGGATGATCTAAACTCATGGAATTTAGTATATATAGCCCTTTACTTCATAAGTTCAAGAACTCACATTTGCAACAAATTCAAATATCTCACTTCTAGAGCTTGCAATCAGTAGGAGAAGAATACCAAGTGTAGAAAAGATAGCAAAGACCATTAGTAAGAGTCTTATTGCTTGCTAAGTCGTTTTAATTAGCTTAATTACCGAAAAGTCAAATATATCGTAATTTAACTTTGACTTTCGGTTTAATCACAATTGGGCCAACCACTGATCAAAACGAAAGTGGTTATGGAACCATATTAGGATAGGTGACTAACCCTTAAAAGTGCACCTCCTGATTATTTCGTTTGGCTAGTTAATTGTCGGGTCAAACTAGTTTGACAAAAAGTCAAACTGGACATAAAGTTCAAAAATGAATAAAATTAATAAACCAGAGGTTCTAAATTATATTTTAACATTCTAATAACTTGGTAATTAATATTAGAACATGTTTTATCAATCCTAACCCGACAATTATCATTCTAAGGTCAAAGTATAACCGAAAGTCGCAAAAGCTAGACTTTTGCTTTGACTTTTAATTCTGACCCGTTCAAGCTTAATTCTCCCATGTTTTAAGCTTCCACTAGGACCACATTACTCAGTAGTATAACCCTCTGGAGTTATAGTGCATGGTTCTTAGTGGTTTGAATTATATGCTCTTGATCGTTAATATGCTTATAATTGTCATAAACGCCCTTTTGACACACAAATGAGATTTTTAGAAATGTGAGAGGACAAAAACCTTTTTTATTGATTTATAAACTTGTCCTAAAAATTTGACATCAGTTTGAGGTCTAGATTAGGAGTTATGCTCAATGGCGTAATTAGAAAGATTTTTATTAATTAAACGGCGTAATTAGCGTAAAGCCTATCTAAACCCAAATTTTGACACCAAACTTTTTACCCACTGATGTAATATAATATTTTGGGATTTTTTAAGATTTTTAATTATATTTTTACTGTTCATATCATAGGGTTCTAGCTTTAATTCGGTAATTACCGGTTATACCCTTTTCTTGAATAAAATGAGTTTTACACCAAATTTCGATACTCTTGGAAAATTTGAAACAAACTGTACAAACTTGACAACTTGATGAGAATCACTTCAATTCTCTATCCACCTGGCATAAACAATCAGAACTCCCCCTCATAACAAACTATCTTCCCATTATGATTTCAAAACACTTAAGTTTGTTTTAATCAAAATGGTTTTTCCAGAAAAAATTAGTTTGTTTACAAAAAGTCAAACTGGACATAAAGTTCAAAAATGAATAAAATTAATAAACCAGAGGTTCTAAATTATATTTTAACATTCTAATAACTTGGTAATTAATATTAGAACATGTTTTATCAATCCTAACCCGACAATTATCATTCTAAGGTCAAAGTATAACCGAAAGTCGCAAAAGCTAGACTTTTGCTTTGACTTTTAATTCTGACCCGTTCAAGCTTAATTCTCCCATGTTTTAAGCTTCCACTAGGACCACATTACTCAGTAGTATAACCCTCTGGAGTTATAGTGCATGGTTCTTAGTGGTTTGAATTATATGCTCTTGATCGTTAATATGCTTATAATTGTCATAAACGCCCTTTTGACACACAAATGAGATTTTTAGAAATGTGAGAGGACAAAAACCTTTGTTATTGATTTATAAACTTGTCCTAAAAATTTGACATCAGTTTGAGGTCTAGATTAGGAGTTATGCTCAATGGCGTAATTAGAAAGATTTTTATTAATTAAACGGCGTAATTAGCGTAAAGCCTATCTAAACCCAAATTTTGACACCAAACTTTTTACCCACTGATGTAATATAATATTTTGGGATTTTTTAAGATTTTTAATTATATTTTTACTGTTCATATCATAGGGTTCTAGCTTTAATTCGGTAATTACCGGTTATACCCTTTTCTTGAATAAAATGAGTTTTACACCAAATTTCGATACTCTTGGAAAATTTGAAACAAACTGTACAAACTTGACAACTTGATGAGAATCACTTCAATTCTCTATCCACCTGGCATAAACAATCAGAACTCCCCCTCATAACAAACTATCTTCCCATTATGATTTCAAAACACTTAAGTTTGTTTTAATCAAAATGGTTTTTCCAGAAAAAATTAGTTTGTTTACTAATCATTTGTAGGTTCGGGATCACTTCATCACATTGTTTTCTTCATACAGATGACATATTTTACAATTTCAGTTTTAGATCTGAAACAACACTTGTAGAAAATCAAGTACAACTTAATGTCCCTGATTTACCACATATAAGGCGAAAAATCACCAAAGTGAAATTTCTCAAAAAAATGTGCCGATTCATGTTCCACGCTTACCAACCTGGGAACTCCGGCAAGTCAGGTTTTTCATTTAAACAGATTCACCCAAGCCTGACGGTCCTTGGGTGATTTTGAATTCTTGTTCAACAATGGTGGAAAATTTGCCTCGTCTATTGTTAGACCAGAATTCTCAACTTTTAACTCAACACACGGCTCTTCTGGCTTTACCACACCAGATTCATTGCCTAATCGTGACTTGTCTGACTTTGATGAGTCAGATTCATCGCCTGAATGTGGCTTGTCTGACTTTGAAGAAACAGATTCATCGCCGACATGTTGCTCTTTTGTTTCCGAAGAAACAAATTCATCACCATCAACTTTCATCTTCTTCTTTTCCTCTTTCGTCCTCAGATTTGTATCTGATGAATACGTTTTGCTAGATTTGTTGTTCTTTGGAGAGCAAGACGATTTATCAGAAATTTTATCTGTTTTGCCAGTTGTATCCGAGGACAAAATCCTTTCAAGATATTCTCTCGCTTTCTTCCTCTTTTTCCCCAGTCTGTCTTTCTGCCCTTGAGAAAGCTTAACTTTCTTTTCTTGAACTTTCTGTTCTTGAACTTTAGATTCTTGAACTTTCTGTTCTTTGAGCTTGACATTGACTGGTTTCTTCATTTCCATTTTCTGAGATTCAGCCCTCGATCTTCCCTTTGATCTCATTGGGCAATCTCTAGTAATATGGCCAATGATGTTGCAGTTAAAGCATCTCCTTGACTCAAACCTCCAACTCTGGCAGTTAACAGCAATGTGTCCTTGATAGCCGCATCTGTAACACACTATGTTATCGTACCAATCACCATTTTCAGTCCAAACATTTAGATCAAAGCACTGTTTGGCTTGGTGATAATCTTTCCTCCTCTTGTTTGCTGGATTTAACTTTTGAGCACTGTGGTCAGACCTGCACCACTCAATACCAACAAATTTTGAATTTTCATTTTTTACTTTTTGTAATTTTTGATTGCGATTAGATGATTGAACTGATGAGCTTTTATTTTCTTTTTGAACATTTTTTGATTTTTTATCCTTTTGTTTTTGTTCCACATTCTTCTTTACAGGTTTTTGTTTTGAGCATTCACCTTTCTCAGTAGAATGTAGAACAGTTTCTTTAAACATTTCTTTTAATTTCAAAAATGTTTTTTTTTTCTCATCATCATCAGTTTTCTCATCACAATCTTCAACTTTGACATTGTCAAAGTTTGTGACATTGTCACTTATTGGAATAGAATTGATCGGTTTTGGACAGGGGAACTCAGATGAAATCACAAAACCTTTCAATTTCTTTTCAAGCTCATCTATTTTGTTTCTTGAATTCTCAGCTTCATTTTCAAACTGAGATATTCTTTCAAGATGAGCCTTGATTGTCTTTCGAGCACATTCAGCTTCTTTTTCAAGTCGAATAATCGTCTAAAGATGAGAATTTATAATTTTTTGCTTTTCAATGTTGTTTTGACTAAAAACATTTCTTCCATCTTCAAGAATCTTTATCTGACTTTGAAATTCTTTTTCAATTCTTGAATTTTCATTTTCAAAACTCTCAATTTTATCTTCAAAATATTTTTCTTTTTCTTTCATCTTCTTGTTTTCTAATATTAAATTGTCTAAATCACTCAACAATTTAACATTCCCAGACTTCAAATTTTCACAAATTCCCTGCAACATAAGAATCTGTTTAACATCAGCTTGTTTTTCACCCTTCTACTTTTTTACTTCCAATGTCAAACTTTCCGCATCGTTCAAAAGTTTGCCATTTCCAGCTTCAAGTTTATCACATTTAGAGCACACTGATGCAGAACTTGAAGATTCATTCTTCACAAATTCTTCAGTTTTTTAAATTTCCTTTTTCTCTATCTTGTATGTTCCGGCACAAAATTTTTTTAACGAAATCAAGAGGATTCATATTCTCATCAATATAACAACCTCTCTTCATATCGTATATAAGATTACTTTTTGCAGCAAGACATACATTAACTCTTCTTTTCAATTCAAGAATCACATTTAAATCCATCTTCATCAAAATATTTTTTTGTTTCATTTATCAATTCTTTCTTTTTATTGTTACTTTCATACTCAAAATCTTTAAGTTTGTTGAAGAACCCTTTTAGATACAGCTTTGAAAAACTAGAATCTTTCTTTAGGTTTTTCAAACATTCATCCCATTCGATAGATAATGCATCAGCAAACTTTGATATTTTTTCAATATCTGACAGTCTTATCTCATGTTCTTTCAAATGTTCAATTAAGACTGTATATCGGTTTGCTAGATCATCCAAACTTTCATTTTTCAAACACATAAAGTATTTAAACCTTTTCATCCAACCTTCCTTTTTCACACTTCTATAACTCTCATCTATAAAACCTCGATTCCAATCATTAAATTTTTAAGATAATAGTTTTCTTGTTCATCAAACATCATTGTCATCTTTTAAGCTGTCCCGACAAATTTTCTCACAAAAAAACAACTATTGTCCCTTGAGCGAAATTAGATAGTAACTACTTGAGCGAAATCACAAGTATGGTTCACAAAAGCGAAATCAGATCAAGACTTTGGAGCGAAATCACTGCTTATGTCACCCAAGAGCGAAATCCCAATGTACTTTGGAGCGAAATCTCTATCAAGTGTGTCACAAAAGCGAAATTAACCTGTAACTTGAGCGAAATCAGGTTAATACAAGCAAAATCAGAAAGTGTCCTTATGAGCGAAATCAAGTCCGAGGTCAATTTTGTCCATTTTTACTTTGAATTTAGATCTCAAACTTGCAGGGATTTATCTAAGTCAAATTATCTATGATCTGTGAAATTTTGAGCAGGTTTTGTCCGGTAAATCTCGTTCTGGTGAAGAAAGAAGGTGTAGAAATCAGAATATTCCAGCGAAAACGAGCTAAACGGTAAGAACTCTTCCTCCTGAGCTCTGATACCACTTGTAGGATCGTGTTTTGACCTAACGAGTCGATCAAAAGAGTGCTCAGACTGAATCAGAGGCAGAATTCATTGATTCAGTCTTTGTTTAGCTTGATTTCACTATTAATTGTCTCTATTATATATCTGGTAACAGTTTACAATCACAAAGATGATTCTGCAGGGCTTCGCCGTTACATACAAGACCTTGACAGAACTACTCTACTGATTTCGCTCAAGATACCTATATATACTGTTGTGATTTCGCTCATACATACACATGGACCACATAAGCGAAATCAGATAATATGCTTAAGAGAGAAATCAGATCTAATATACGTATGAGCGAAATCAAGATATTGGTGATTTCGCTCCAAATGACAAGAGGTCATTATGAGCGAAATCAACACTAAACCATGTTTTCTTGATTTTCGTGCACTGTACAAACAACCCTAAACTGAGACTCGAACTAAGATGTAGTCGACAGACAACTGCACCAACAGATGGTATCAGAGCGATCTCACTAAAGAAATGAAAAAAATGAGTTTTGTTGTCAAAAAGAGGAAATGATTGTAGATCAGTTGGACTGTCACAGCATGCTAAAGAAATGGAGAGATAAAATGTGATAAGCGATCTCACTAAAGATGTGACGATAGGCTCAGCTAGACTAGTAGATTTGCGATAACGATACAAACCTAAATGAAAAAGCCTAGTTCTTGTGGGAAACATGATCAAAAGCATAGTACTTAGTTTTGTCCTTCTTGATTGTATGCCTACTCAGTAATCGCTGATTGTCGAAAGACATAAAACTGGTTAAGTTTGTGAACTTTCACAACTTTGCTAAAAAGTCGCTGTGTTTGTGCATTTCATTTTGCAAAGATTTAAACTTGTTTTATTTTTTTATTTTGTTTAAGCATCGGACATCCTCTGCGTATACGTGAGTATCGACCTGGATGTTGTTGCCTAAACGTTCTGTTTTATTTTCTTTGGTGTTTCGTTTAAGCTTTGGATCACCTCTGCGTATACGGAAGTATCGACCTGGTGGTTAAAGCCTAAACAATTTCAACTTGTTTTATTTTTCTTATTTTGTTTAAACATTGGACTTTCTCTGCGTATACGGAAGTATCGACCTGATTGTTAATGTTTAAACATTCTGCTTTGTTTTTGCACAATTCACAGTTGATAAAGTTTAAAGGCATTACTTGAGTTAGTGTATTGCATGATGAGGGGATATGCTGAGATCGTGGGGTCCATAAGAACTTAGTGCAAAATTAATATACTTTAAACGTATCGGTAAGCATGTCGAAAGTTTTTAGATTGAGCTTAAGTGGACAACAATATCGTCAATCCATGTGAATCGTTTAGAACTTAAAATGTTTAAAGCTTAACGGTGCTAGTGATTGGTCACATAAACTGATATGATCCTCTTACACAAGCTCACAAAAATAGTGTTTGTAAATATTATTTTACTACATTTCTTTTCAGTCAAAAATCCAAAAAGATTTTTAGTGTGTTTTAGCATAAATTTTGAAAAATTCAAAAACATTTTCGACAACTAATGTTGGAAAGTTAATATTCAAAATCTCAATGGCTAAACATGATGAACAGATGGATTTGTTAATTGATTTGAAATGTTTAAAATGATTCATTAAGTTGAATCAGATTTTGGAATGTTTTAAATTCTTGATCAATTATTAATGAAAATGATTCTCAAAGGTTTAGTTGATTCATTAAGTTGAATCATAATATTGTTTGTGTGTAATAGAGTGTTTGATATGTGTAGGTTTCTGATCATGTTGCTACAAAAGCCAGGAGATGCATCAGAACCTGAGAAGAGCTTAAACTGAAAAAACCAGGATTTGATTTCAAAGGTGATAACAAATTCCAAACAGCGATCCCAGATTGATGAAAGGGGGAGTCTGACGAAAGTTAGAACCAGAGAAAAATCCGGGTACATGATTCCAGGAAGAGTTCCTGAAGAAGACCGATCAAGATTGAAGAATTGTCATGTTGAAGACTCTCACTGAAGATTCCGTCAACATTCAAGGGGGAGTCTGTTGGTGCAGTTGTCTGTCGACTACATCTTAGTTCGAGTCTTAGTTTAGGGTTGTTTGTACAGTGCACGAAAATCAAGAAAACATGGTTTAGTGTTGATTTCGCTCATAATGACCTCTTGTCATTTGGAGTGAAATCATCAATATCTTGATTTCGCTCATACGTATATTAGATCTGATTTCGATCTTAAGCATATTATCTGATTTCGCTTATGTGGTCCATGTGTATGTATGAGCGAAATCACAACAGTATATATAGGTATCTTGAGCGAAATCAGTAGAGTAGTTCTGTCAAGGTCTTGTATGTAACGAGGAAGCCCTGCCGAATCGTCTCTGTGATTGTAAATTGTTACCAGATATATAATAGAGACAATTAATAGTGAAATCAAGCTAAACAAAGACCGAATCAATGAATTCCGCCTCTGATTCAGTCTGAGCACTCTTTTGATCGACTCGTTAGGTCAAAACACGATCCTACAGATACCAAACTTTTTGCTACAGATTCTATATGATAAATAAACTATTTTGAACTTTATAAACTAATCAAAAACTCAGATTTCCTTTTATGACCCGAAAATCGCTTAAAACCGACTTTTACGCCTTTTAAGCGCATAGTATGGGTTAAAACTATTTTTAACATATAAGACTTGATATCTACTGATGTTTTTAATAAATTTCTATACTTTAACAGTAAGCAAAAGTTTTAAACTCAGATTTCCAAAACTGACCTTTAAAGCTTATGTGAAATTACCAAAATGCCCCTTCGGTGCATAAATTGGTTATAAATGATAAATTTCACATATAGGAAATACCCTACTGATTTAACTTATTAAATTAAAATTTTTACTGATTTCAAAAGACCAGAACTTCAGTTTATTATAAAATCTCTTTTATAAGTATTAAAATTACCAAAATGCCCTTTCGGGACATAAATTGGTCTAAATTACTTTTTGGGCATATATGTTAACATCCTACTGATGTATTAACATATTTTAAGCATAATAACAATTAAGACCTGTATATAATTCATTTGGTTACCCGTTACGCGTTTACGCGTTCGGATCGGTTTATGTGAGTAGTTTACGTATAATAGCAAACGGGTTTAACCTTATCATTAAATCCTCAAATTCCATAATATGATTAGTTTACCCATATTATACAAGTATCCAAGCTTGTCGGGTCTAAACCACATTCTATTCCGGTCCCCGCTTAATCTAGCGTTTAGAACCTTAAAGTTTCTTTCTAGCTAGCTGGTAATAGGTTATTAAACCTTCTATCCAGATTAAGTAGCATCCAGTAGAAGGTATCATCATACAGCTTTTGGATTTACGGCTGAGTTACTTTCACCTTTGAGCTCAGGTAAATACTTTTGACTTATTTTCCCTATACGGGCTTGGGATATGGTATTATAATAATACTACTTAGTCGGGTATGAAATCATTTAATCGGATTGTGATTAATAAATTTACATAACCCGTTTTAATCTGTCTTGTTTGATAACATAAACATTGGTGGTTAATTCGACCGTGTCCTGGATATCCTCTGTTCATTTCATTTGAAAATGGCCACGACCTATGCACGGGGTGTAGGCATACACCTGACAGATGCAAATGCTAAAATATAAACCCACAAGTTGGGGATAACTCTTTTGTGGGTTCTATAAGTGGTGAGTCGGTTAATCATGACCGGCTTCCAACTGGCCCCAATTGTAAGACAAACATGTAAATCTTTATACAAGATTATCTTTAAATAATTGTCCCAAGTTATAAATGATCTGTGCCATGTGCACTTAAAATCCATTTTCATAAATGTTTTCAAAAGAGTCAGTTAATTGTATTTACCAGTGTAAACTGACGTATTTTCTTAAAGACTGATTGACAGGTACCTCTCGTAATAGGCTGGAGCTATTAGGTGTCATAAGAGGATCTTGCAAATCCATGGATACCTGAAGTCTGTTATTTTGTTTCTTTGTATTCATTTATGATCCGCCTGTGGATCTTATTACATTCCAGTCTGTATATTCTTTCACTCGGACACTCAGACATTATGGTTTGTAATAGTTTATTCACCAAGCCTTCCGCTGTGCTATTATATTGTGTATATTGACTATGATGATATCAACTACGTCACGATACTCCCCGCCGGGCCCACCGGTAATATGTGGAAATATCGGGGTGTGACACGTCACCTTCAAAAGAGGGGCCTACTACTATAACTAAGATAATCTCTTAAAAAGTGCAAAAGTGCGGAAAACATCAAAGGTTACACTAAAGGCGAGTCGGATCCAAGTGATTCATCTTGTGTATCTGTTTTTATTTTATTTTTATTTTCAGCTTTTTTAGTTTTTATTTTCATGTTTAAACCTTTTTCTAAAATTTTGATTTGATTAGACGGTGAGGATAAACCGGTATTAAAAGCTCTTCTGTCCTTGGACGACCTCTGTATCTTACCAACGCTATACTACGCTCACGATGGATGCACTTGCCCATATGTGTGTTTAGTGTTAGTAGAATATCGTGTTTTATAAATTTAAAACTTGACTAAAGTGGTAAAAAGGGCAAAAAAATATACATAAAAATATATAATGCTACACACGCATCAAGTTTTTGGCGTCGTTGCTGGGGACACAAGGATTTTAAGAAAGTTAGGAATCAATGGCCTAATCTTTTTTCTTTTTTTTCTGTTTTTAGGATTTTTCTTAAATTTTCAGCTTCTGCAGAGCTCAGCACGGGCTGTGCCCGCTGAACACGCCTCGTGCCTAATCTTTGGTACTGGCAATCCTGTTTTAAGTCAGACAGTAGCTGAACACGGGGCCGTGCCCAACCAACACGCCCCGTGCCCAAGTATCAGTTACTGAAAACAGAACCGTAAGATCCCGACGGTTGGTAATTTCTGACAAAACCATGAGCGATACTGATTTTTTTACTACCGCTCCTCTTAGGGTATGTGGTGTCAAATATGTGGTGGAACTTATGAAGATTTAAAATGTTATTTTTTAAATTATACTTCCCACTATATATACCCATTATTTTCCGGTAGCCTTAAGAGGGGTGAGAGTAAAAATAATCCCTATCTCTCCTTCGAATGCTCTCAATCGTCCCTTCTAGATGAAATGCTTCTTGCAGAATTATTTCAAATGGAAGATCTAATTCTTAATTGGATAAAAGAGCTTGAGGTGGACATAACTAATTCATCTCAAGACAACGCCCAAGAAGAATTATTGAGATCACATTCGGATAAAAACAACATCTTCCCTCCCGAAATCACCTCTATCTCTTGCGAAGACTTGAGCGATAGTCGTCCCTATGTCGATTGTGTCGTGAAGGACTCCTGTTGGACCCAGTGTGGCCTTAACAACTTCTTTTCACGTAATATGGCAAGTGATTTCCGTAGATGTGAAAAAGATGTGCGGAAATGGAAATCAGACTTTCAAGAAACAAGACCTACAGAATTATCAAGTTTATATCACTTTGAAACAAAATAGTTTAACAAGGTGATTGTAAGATTATTATCTAATACAAATGAATCTTGAATTCTATGGGTGAGAAGAGCAATGGAGCTTGGGTGTTTGTATGTGAATGCTAAGCTTCAAACTCAATTATCTTCTGCTGGTTGAGCCTTCTATTTATAGAAGGCTGGGTGCATGAATAAACAATAGTTTATTCATGCAATAAGTCCTGCAAAAAGTGGCCATTTGACATATAAATTGAATCATTCATTCAAGTTGCCTTTTTCATCATGAGATCCAATAATGTCAACTTGCTTGGGTAAGTGTGGCAGGATAGAGCCAATTTCAGACAAGTGGGGTATCTCATCAGAATTCTGATGCACCACTTCATCAGAATTTCTGATGAACAAATCATCAGAAAAATCTTGATGATCAGAATCGTCAGAAACTGATGATATTTCATCAGAAATATCATCAGATCCATCAGAATTGACCTTTTCTGATAATCAAATTAAGCTCTTGATCAACTTGTAATTCTTTGAAGTAGATGCTGTGTATTTCAGTTGTCCTATCTGATCTTCTTCTTCTTGTTGTGATCTTTAGGACTGTTATCTCTTTAGAGATTCAGTTGATTGAGATTTTCTTCAATACTTACAAATAAAGTTTCCTAACTGTTTCCCCCTAAGTATTGTAAGAAAATGAACTATCTATATCTATTTCAACATAAACAAACTTCAACTAATTCTTGAAAGAAAAGAAAATTAAACAACTAAGTTCAGAAACATGAAACATAGTCAAACCAACCATTGTTCAAAACAGAAATAAAACTTTAAAAAAGTTGTTCAAAAACCAGCAGTTTTAATCTCATCAATTCATTAATTGATCTTCACTCCACTTCTGTATCTGTCCCCTGGTTTCAGCCTTTTCTTGTGATCTATTGCCTTTTGAGTTTCTTTGTACATTTCTTTATACCAACCTCTTGCTTCCATCCAGTTTTCATTGCACTCTTCAATTGTTTTTCTCAGCTGTTCATTGTGCTTTCCCTTCTTTTTGAGCTGCTCTTGTTTCTCATTCATGAAGTTTCTTATATATTTCAGAGTTTGATTTGAATACCTGCATATGTTATTGATTCTGAACAGAGCTTTCTCTTTGTTGGCATCGTTAAAGACTACACCCATTTCTGGTTCTTCAAAGATTGCTCCAGTTCTTACTAGTTTAGAAGGAATTTCAGCTAGAATTTTGATGTTGGGAGGAGGTATTTGTACTTTGTTGCTGTACTCAAAATTGATACAAAGATCAAAATCTGCAAGTGCAGCCCTGTTGTATAACTTTGCTCCTGCCCTTTTGAGACTGTCAAGGGCTCTTCTAATCACAACTGCACTTCCTTTTTCTTTATCAATGGTATTCTTCATTTTGACTATGTCCTTTGGATGAATATCATCAACCAGATCTGCATCAGTAACCTTTTGTACATTTTTATCATTTCTGATCAAGGTATACTTGTTTTGTCCTTCATTACCCAGTATGCCTTCTCCAGTGGTCAAAGTATCAATTTTTTCAATATATAGTATTGGATTGGTCAGGTGTTTGTGCAACATTACCCAGCTACCATTGTGTCTTTCTTCAACAATGTTTTTACTCATTGGTGAGAGTGGCCTTGTTAGGTTGTCTTCTGGACCTTTCCAATAGTAGTGCTTTAGATGTTCTTCAGGATACATAATTGTATGTAAATCACCTTTCAGCACCATTGATTCTTTGATGTTTCCTTCTGAATCTTCTCTCATTATTTTTCTTGGCCGTTGAGAGGAGGTCACTTCATGCTCCATTCTTCTCTTTTCTTTTATATCCAACCTTATGCTAAGGTCTTTTTCTCCTGTGATAGCTGTAGAAGATGATTGAACTGGAACATGTTCTTTCTGTTGGACTTTTGAAGTGTCTGGCTTTGGGACATCTGGTGGAGGACCCATGAGTGACATTTATTTATCTGGAGGTGGTCCCATGAGTTGCTTCTGTTTTTGAGCTATTGGTGTTTCTGTTTGTTTGGTTTGATCTTGCTGAATGTTTTCTGATTGTTGTTGAGGAATTTCTGATCCTCTTTCTTGTCTTTCTTGTGGAATTGAAGTTTTCAGTTTATGAATATCAGTCTTTGCTAGAGTGGCAACATTATACTGCAATCTCTTTACTAATAGATGAACATTTGTAAGAGCTTGAGTATTACTTTCTTCTTGTTTCTTCATTTTCTGAAACTCCTGATTTTCTTGATTTCTTTGTGTAGCTAATTCTACTAACAGTTTCTCAAAAGCCTCAACCATGCTGCTATTGTTGGCTCTGAGGAACTGTATTTCTTCAAGAATCCTTCATGAACTTGAGCTTTCTCCTGCATTTGCAACCTCAGCCATCTGTCTCTTGATTTCTTGTAGTTCATTGAGAGCTTTCTTGAATTCTGATGAGCTCTCTCTGTTTTCTGACGACTCTTGTAGTTTGTTGAGAGCTGCAACATTATCTTCTGTCTGCTTCTGCACAGCTTTGACTGTTTCTGATAAGGCATTAATCTCTGATTTTTGATTTCTGATTTCTTCCAGTATCAGATTAAGTTTTCTTTCTGTAGCTGTTTTCTCAGTTGCAGTTGTATCTTCAAGTTCCTTGTTAAGTTGTTTAGGGGACATAGATTGATGTCCTTGGAAAATAGGAGAAACAACAGATGTTCCTCTTCTAACACCAGCAGAAAACACATTATCTGTTGTTCTGAGGTTAAAAGGATTGGAAGATTCCAAATTCTTTGTATCCTCACCAGAAAATTGAAACATATTAAAATTCTGGTTTTCCTCATATCCTTGAACCTTTTCAGATTCTCCATGAGTTGTTGAGAAACTCTTAATTTTCTCATCCAGGTTTCCTTGATCAGTAAACTGATCTCTACCTGTTGCCACCACATTTTCCTCCTCAGAATCTGATTCAGAAAATGGGTCTTTGGATTGACTCACATTTTGTTTTGTGGAAACAGTACCTCTATGTAAAATTTCATGCATTCCTTGAATTGATTCATCAGAATCACTCTCAGAAAAATGAAGTAAGTTCAGTTTGGATTGTTGTTCACCTGTTTCTCCCATATGTGAGACTTCAGCATGATGTTCTTCTGCCACAAGACTCATGTTCACATCTTTATTAGCTGGATGAGGATCAGATTCATCCTGCTGCTCCATTCTTGGTGTGCTTGACTCTTGTGTATCATGCTCCATGGGGGATACATTTTCAAAACCTTCTTTGTTTTCTGCCTTTTTGCTTAACATCTTCAGGTATTCTGCTCTGTATGGTGAATCTTCTGGTATCAGAAGCATCATACTATCTAACAGAACAGGTACATCAAAATCTGACTTCCAAGACCCTGCAGCACTCCAAGGTCTCATAATTTCTGCTTTCCACACAATTTTTGACTTTGGAATTTGTAAGTTTCTTTTAGAAAATTCATCAGAAATTATGATTAACAGAAATCTGGGGAAGGGTAGATGTGAATCTATCTTTTCGGTTTTAGTCAGAATTGATCTTTTGATCAGATTAAATATTTCTGTTCCAAAATCAATATTTAACCCAGTTATGAGGCTGAACATGATTGTCAGAATATTCATATTTATCTGATCTGTACCTCCAATCTTTGATGATAAACACTTGTTCAGTATCTCCATTAATACTTGCCAGAAGGCAGGTAGCTTGTTTCTCTTGAATTCATTGATCTTTGAAATCTTTGTCTTGCAGCCCATTACAGCATCAAGTTGTGCGAACATATCTTTTTTTTCTGGTGCTTCTTCATAGCCTTGGTTTGAGGGTAGTTCTAAGCATTCCCTTATTTTCTCCGGTGAGATTATATTGAAGATATTTTCCCACACATGTGCTGTCAGCTCCATTTGATTTGATATTGTGGGAGTTTTCACAACTTGTTGTAGAAGTCTTTCTGGTACCTCTCTGGTCTTTGTAAGAGCATGAGCTATTGGGCTTCTGATCAGAAATTCAATGAGAATTTGATACTTCATATCATATTCTTCAATGTTAACATTCATTGCTTCATTGTTGATCTTTAATGGAAGATATTCAGCTTCAGTGATTAAAGGAACAGAGTGTTCAGTTGGAGGTGTGTTGATGTTGGTAGCAGCCATTGATGATCTAGGTTTTTGTTTCGGAAAAGGGTTTTAGGGCTTTGATTTTGACGGTTGAAGATGGAAGTCTCTGTTTTCGAATGGTGTATTTATAGTGAATAGGGACAGAGATTTTTGAGTGTTTTTCGTGGGTTGTTTGTATTTAAGATGGTTAATGACACCTTAATGATGTTTTAATCCATTTAGGAAACAACCGTTTTTGAAAAACCTTTGCTTTATCTCTAATTTAATGTAAATCTTTTAATGAAAGTTAGAGATACCAAAGATTTAGTATATAAACACTAATGTCCAACTTGCACCTTTTCTTCTTGTGGGACCCCTTTTGTTTCAAAAGGTCTAGTAGAAACCTTTTCTTCGATTATGTATCTTCCCAAGTTTTCCTCTTGACGATATATATCAGAAAGTCTTTGAGTAAGGCTTTTTAGAGTTGAATTTCCTTTATATATCATCATAATGCATTTGATTCATTTTCAGAAAATAGAATCAACATTTTTTTTTAGATGAGAGGGAATAAGTAGAGTTCGAAGATTTTTACTTACATTGCATTTATGAACTCCACACCTTTGTTCTGATATTCGGGAAGTATTTGTCATACAGCTTGTTCCAATCCTTAGAAAAAAACTTTTTGAAAGAAACTTATTTCTAAAATTCAGACATTCATAAGCTTCTTAGAATCTGGTTAAAGACAATATTTTCTGATGTTTCTTTTTGTTGACATGTCAAACTTCCTGGTTGTCAAGATATTTTTCTTAAAATAATTTGATTATCTGATATTTTATCAGATTTTCAGTTTATCTTGAGAGTTTTCTGTTGTTTGATCAGATTCTGATGGTTCACATGGGTTTTTAGAAAAATTACCAGTTTTTCTGATTGATCATCAGGTTTTTCTTTGTTTCACTAAATCCTATCAGATTTCATCAGATTTTTACCAGATTTTTCTTGTTATCATCAGACATATTGTCTAAGTTCCCCTAGATTAATTGACAAATTTTTCTTTTAAAAGAACACAATATATAACAAACAGAACAAAACAACAAAAACAGAAACAAATAAAACAAGGAAACACCAATCACTCCTCCTCCTCATCCAGTATGTTGTACATGCACTTCACATATAACCAAAGGCTGGTTATTCGACCGGTGTGATTCGTAGATGGCACCAGGGTGGGCTCACTTGTGTTTTGTTGAAGTATCAGCTCGGCCCTCAGATAACAGCTTCTCACTCCTCCGAAGTCCAGCTGACTATTGATCACCTTGGTAACGAATCGAGGGTAGATCAGAAAAGGTTGTCAGTCGTGGACGTTTGCTGCTAGGTCCCTCATGAGAAACTTAGCATAGTTGTACGGTTTTTCCTGTACAACAGCATGAACCACTTCCATCATCCTATTGGACAGCTCGTTGAAGTGTCCAATCTTCTTGGAGAAGCAGACACTTAGCTGTGTAACCAAAAACTGGAAAGGTGGTATAAACCCACATTTGCTAATTGCCCTTGACGAGGTGAATGTATGATATCCCATTTCAGTCAAGGTCAGTTGCACATCTGCTTTATCCAGGAATTCAGTATCATGATCTTTACCCAGTCTGAGGACATTTCTGAGTATTCCCTCATTTAGGGTAATTTTAACCCCCATAACCTCACTCTCAATCCACATGGAAGTGCCACTGAAAATGATATCAGAGTTCCACCAGAACTCTTGAAGAAGTTTGGGATAAATGGTGACATATGATGATACAGCAAAGCCCAAAGGACTTCGCATTATCATATTGTACACAAACCTGCAGTCCTCCCATGCAGGTCCTTCCAAGTAAGATCTTAACCTAAGATTATGAAGTCTGTGAAGTGGGAGAGGAAATTAATTTGCTTTCATCAATTTTGGGCGACCCAATTTAGGATAAGAAAAAAAAATTCTGTCAAAGGGCTTTTGAAGAGATGATTTTGGTGTGAAGTACGTTCTTTTCAGGTTGTTAATATTTATAGATGAGAGTGATAGATCTTCATAAATGATATTAACAGCATGTGAAAAAAAATTCATCTCTTCAATTAAGACGATATCTGTTGCAGTGAATGTGACAGTCTACTAAGCCCCTATGTGTGAGTAAGCATTTAATGACTAAGCGGCTACTCATATAGCTCCTAATCATTCTAGTGCCTACGTGTCACTTGAGTTTCTTATGAAAAAATGACGTTGCATGCAATGGCAGTAACAAAAATAAAATCCAATAACCAAAAGAATGTAGAGACTGTTGGTTTTCTCAGCTATATAGAATTTTATCAATATGCATGTTACTTTTCCCCTTTTTGTTTTTTTTAAGGAAATACAAAAAGAAAAAAAATTAAACTAAGCACAACTATGAATTTATACACATGGAATATGTATGAAGATAGGGATCCTTGATGATTAATGATCATTCTGCAGTTTAAACAAAATTTCTGATGTGTATCAGAATTTCTGATGTTTTCATCAGATTTTCTGATATTTCTTAAGAATTTCTGATAACTCATCACATTTATTGATGATCTATTAGACCTTCTGATGTTCCATCATATTAATGGATTTCTTCATCAGAACTATTTTTAATAGTCCTTTGATTATCAGTCTTTTGATGATCATCAATTTGGTTTTCAATTTGTGTTGCTTTGATTTCTGAATAATTTTCATATTTTAAGTTAACCATGCCCAGTTTGCTGATAAAAAAATTGTGTCTCTTTTCATCAAGAGGCTTTGTAAAGATATCAGCAATTTGGTTTTTAGTTGGAACAAAATACATTTCAATGTTACCTTTCTCCACATGATCTTTTATGAAGTGATATCTGACATCTATGTGTTTGGTTCTTGAGTGATGAACTGGATTTTCTGTTATTGCAATTGCACTCTTTGAATCACATAGAATTGGTACTTTTGTCAGATTTACTCCATAATCCTTCAGTTGAGTTTACATCCACAGCACTTGTGAACAACAACTTGCTGCTGCTACATATTCAGATTCTGCTATTGATGTGGCAACACACTTTTGCTTCTTGCTTGCCCAACATACCAATTTTTCCCCCAAGATTTGACAAGCACCAGATGTGCTTTTTCTGCAATCTTACACCCTGCATAATCTGCATCTGTGTATGCAATTAATTCAAGGTTTGTATCCTTTGGATACCAGAGACCAAGTTCTGAAGTGCCTTTTAGATATTTGAAAACCCTTTTTACAGCTTTTAAGTGGGATTCTTTTGGATCACATTGATATCTGGCCAGAAAGCATGTAGCAAACATGATATCTGGTCTGCTTGCAGTCAAATATAGCAATGACCTTATCATCCCTCTATAGGTTTTAATATCTACACTTATTCCATCTTTATCAGAATCTAATTTGTTCCCTGTTGCCATGAGAGTTTTTGAAACAGAGCAGTTTTCAAGTGAGTATTTTTGTAGAATTGTTTTCACATATTTTGATTGACTCAAAAATATTCCATCAATTCTTTGTTTGACTTGTAACCCTAAGAAAAATGTTAACTCACCCATCATACTCATTTCAAAGTGACTGGTCATTAACTTTTGAAACATTTTGCAAAATTTTTCATTTGTTGATCCAAATATAATGTCATCGACATATATTTGGACCAACAAGGTATGGGATTTGTTTGTTTTGAGAAAAAGTGTGGTGTCAATAGTACCTTTGGTAAACCCAGAATTGATTAAGAAGTTTGATAATGTTTCATACCAGGCTCTAGGAGCTTGCTTCAACCCATATAAGGCTTTGTTTAATCTATAAACATGATTTTGAAATTTTGGATCAACAAAGCCTTCTAGTTGCTGCACACAAACTTCTTCCTCAATTTTACCATTCAGGAAAGCTGATTTTACATCCATTTGATAAACTTTGAAATCCTTGGATGCAGCATAAGCAAGAAAAATTCTTACAGCTTCTAACCTAGCTACTGGTGCAAAAGTTTCATCATAATCAATACCTTCTTGTTGACAGTAACCTTTGACCACTAACCTTGCTTTGTTCCTGGTAGTTATGCCATTCTCATCAGATTTATTCCTGAATACCCATTTTGAGCCTATGACAGATTTGTCTTTAGGCTTGGGTACCAGATCCCATACCTTGCTCTTCTCGAACTGATCTAGCTCTTCTTGCATAGCTTGTATCCAGTCTGGGTCATTCAGAGCTTCTTTGGCAGATTTGGGTTCTAGTTTGCTCAAGAACCCAGCATATGCACACTCATGTGCAATTGCAGATCTTGTTCTCACACCATCAGCTGGATTGCCAATGATATCAGAATGAACATGTCCTTTGATCCATCTTAACCTGTTATGAACAATCGTTGGTTCTGATGGATTTGAAGTTTCCCCCTGAACAGTTGCCTCTGTTGGGTGTAATGCACCAGAATTTTGACTTTCTGGTGTGCTATTCACTTGTTCTGTAGGGTTAGTACATGAAGTGTCTGTTGATTTATATGTGAGAGATTTATCATGTTCTAGGAAATCTTCAGATATCATTTCAAAGAGATGTTCATAATTTTCTTGTTTGTCAGAAAAGTTTATTTCTTTCATGTATTCATCAGAAACCTCAGTTTCTGATGAGTCATCAAATGAGACATATAAACTTTCTCTGATTGTCTTTGTGTTAAGAATAAAGATTCTATAAGCTTTTGAGGACAAAGAATATCCAAGAAAAATACCTTTTTTTGCTTTTCTGTCAAATTTTTCAAGGCTTTCAAAATCATTGAAAACAAAGCATCTACAACCAAATGTGTGTAAAAATTTTACGCTTGGAATCCTTCCATTTATAATGTTGTAAGGTGTTTTGTTTAGCCTTTTGTTGATAAGGGTTCTGTTTTGAGTAAAACATGCATTTGCAATTGCTTCAGCCCAAAAGTGAGTGGGCAGTTTAGCATAAGCAAGCATTGTTCTGACAGCTTCTACTAAGGTTCTATTCTTTCTTTCAACAACCCCATTTTGTTGAGGGGTTCTGGGAGCTGAAAAATCATGAGAGATTCCTTTGCTTACAAGAAAGCTCTCAATTTTTGAATTTTTAAACTCTGTCCCATTGTCTGATCTGATCCTTCTGACTGTTAATTTTAACAGGTTTTCAATTTTCTTGATAAAATTGATGATCAGATCAGGTGTTTCACTTTCTTTCTCAAAAATTCAACCCATGTATATCTAGAAAAATCATCAACTATTACTAGTATATATTTCTTTCCAGAAAAACTTTCTGTACTTATGGGTCCACACAAATCCATGTGTAAAAGTTCCAAATTTTGTGTAATGGAAGATTCAGAAATTGATTTATATGAGCTTCTTTTGGATTTTCCCATCTCACAAGCATCACAAATTTTATCCTTTTTAGAGGATATAAAAGGTAATCCTTTTACCAGACCCTTACTTGCTAGTTTGCTTTGGTTTTTGAAATTTAAGTGAGCCAACCTTTTATGCCACAACCAACTACTTCCTTTGTTGATTTTGGAAAATAAACATAATTTTGGATGTTCATTTTCTTCTTTGAAATCAAAGTAGTAAATTGATTGTCTTATTCTTTTGCCACTTAAATAGATTTTTGTTATCATCCATACCTATTAGCAAGCATTTTTCTGGTAAAAATGTTACCTGAAAACCTTTGTCACAAAATTGACCACAGCTCAGAAATTATACTTTAAGCCTTCAACATAGGCTACTCTTTCAATGGTCAAACATCCATACCTGATACATCCGTATCCCATGATCCTCCCTTTCACTCTATTTCCAAAGTTCACCATTTTACCCAGCTTTGAAACAAAGTTGCTGAGTAAGCTCCTATCCCCAGTCATGTGCTTGGAGCTTCCTGAGTCGTAGTACCAGATCTGCTGCACATGATGGTCCTGAAATGGAATGGTTAAAGGGTTTTAGGTACCCAGGCATGTTTGGGTACTCTTTCTGATGATATTTTAGTCTTATTATTTCTTCTAAATGACCTTTCATCAGAATTTATGTTATATGCTGAGCCATTAACAAAATTTTTCTTTTTCTTTTGGAGATGGTGTTGAACAAGCTTCAGTATGTCAACACACATACAAGATTCATCAGAAATTTGTTGAGAAATTTCTGATGTTCCTTCTTGTGATGGAATGATGGGATAATTTTGAAAAAATGAGTGAATTGCCTCTGGAGTTTTTACAGACTCTTGATTGCATTCACTTCTTTTTGGTTCAAAGTTAGGTTTATCAAAGGAATATTCAGAACATGTTAATTTGCAAGTTACAGAGTCAGATTCTGATGTAAATTTATCAGAAATCTGTTGAGTTGCTTTTACAAAGACAGTGGTTTGCTATTTTTTGTTCTAACATAACCCAAACCTTCTCCTTTGTTCTTTGGAGTGGACTCAATGATATTTATGAATTCTTTTGCTTCTTGAAAACCTCTTACATTAATTTCTTTATCATTGATTTTCTTGTAAAGATCTCTTCTTTCATTTTCATAGAACTCAATTTTAGCTCTTTGATCTAAACTTTGTTCTATTAGTAATTGGTTTTCAAGAATAATTTTATTCAAGGTCCTTTGTAACTCATCAGATTTTTTACCATCTGATTCATGTTTAACTTGCAGGTTTAAAAAATCTGACATGAGCTCATTTAGCTTGTGTTCAAGATCAAGATTGTCTAAACTTACCTGTTGTCCTGAAGTTTCTGGTATGTCCTCAGAAAGTGCCATGAGACAGAAGTTGGCCATTTCATCTTCTTCTTCATCAGAAGAGTCATCAGATAGTCATGTATCTGTCCCAGCAATCAAGCTGACTTGCTGCTGCTGCTTCTTAGCTTCCTCAAGCTTCTTTTCATAGTAAGCAACATCTTTCAGCTTCTTGGTCTTGCATTCTGATGCATAATGACCTCTTTGCTTGCACTTGTAGCACACCACCTCAGCTTTCCCTTTATCCTTAGATCTAACTTCTTCTTTAGATCTTCCATCCTTCCTCCCTCTATCACTCCTCTGGTATCTCTGGCCTCCTCCCCTTAACCTCTGCTCAAATGTTTTGGTGAGCAGTGCTATAGCTTCAGCAAAAGCTGAAAAATCTGATGATGTGTCAGAAATTTCAAAACTTTCGCTGTTTGAAGGTTGTGGATCATTTGAAGTGGTTAATCTTTGTGGGTTTGAGATAAGAGCTAAAGATCCCCCTCTTTGAATGGTTTCTTCAAATATTTCTTCCTCTCTGGGGATCAAGATGCTGTATAAGTCATGAAGACTCATGTTTCCTAGTTCTAAGGTTGAGGACAAAGTCATGGTCAAACTCCTCCATTCTCTAGGTAAAGCATCAAGAAATTTTATGTTTCTTTCATCATTTGACTTGGTTATACCAAATTTCTTTAGCTCGTTTAAAAGTTTTGTACACCTCTGATATGTATCATTTAATCTTTCATTTGGCAAACTTTTAAACCTTTCATAAGATGAGACATTGTTTGTTCTCTTGTTTCTTCTCATCCTTTCTCCTCATTCACAAAGATTTTCCAACTGATCCCATATTTCCTTGGCCGATGCACATGCATCAACTTGTGAAAATATGTCATTGGGGATGACCATTATTAAGAGTGACTTTGCTCTTTCATCCCCAGCCACCAGATCCTTGTCTTCCGCGCAGCAGTTTATTTCACTTTTTGGAGCACGCGAGGCAGGGATTGCTGGTGTTTGGTCAGTTGCTGGAACTGCTGGTATATCAGTCATTGGTATATGTGGACCCCTTTCAATGGATTGGAACAGAGCTTGGTCATGACCATTTAGGAAATTGACCATCCTGATTTTCCATTGGGGGTATTCCTCCCTGACCAGAGTGGGAGGTTTTGACATAGAACCAATATTAAAAGCATTATTCCAGGATTGAAAGCTGGCCATATTTAGAGAAAAGAAGATGAGCGATTGATCGTTTGAAAATAGTTTATTCAATCTACTCTGATACCAATTGTTGGACCCAGTGTGGCCTTAACAACTTCTTTTCACGTAATATGGCAAGTGATTTCAGTAGATGTGAAAAAGATGTGCGGAAATGGAAATCAGACTTTCAAGAAACAAGACCTACAGAATTATCAAGTTTATATCACTTTGAAACAAAATAGTTTAACAAGGTGATTGTGAGATTATTATCTAATACAAATGAATCTTGAATTCTGTGGGTGAGAAGAGTAATGGAGTTTGGGTGTTTGTATGTGAATGCTAAGCTTCAAACTCAATTATCTTCTGTTGGTTGAGCCTTCTATTTATAGAAGGCTGGGTGCATGAATAAACAATAGTTTATTCATGCAATAGTCCTGCAAAAAGTGGCCATTTGACATATACATTGAATCATTCATTCAAGTTGCCTTTTTCATCATGAGATCCAATAATGTTAATTTGCTTCGGTAAGTGTGGCAGGATAGAGCCAATTTCAGACAAGTGGGGTATCTCATCAGAATTCTGATGAACCACTTCATCAGAATTTCTGATGAACAAATCATCAGAAAAATGTTGATGATCAAAATCGTCAGAAACTGATGATATTTCATCATTTCCATCAGAATTGACCTTTTCTGATAATCCGATTCAGCTCTTGATCAACTTGTAATTCTTTGAAGTAGATGCTATGTATTTCAGTTGTCCTATCTGATCATCTTCTTCTTGTTGTGATCTTCAGGACTGTTATCTCTTCAGAGATTCAGTTGATTGAAATTTTCTTCAATACTTACAAATAAAGTTTCCTAACAACTCCCCATCGACTTCCGTCGATGCATATATAGACCTGTGCGATTCGACATACACCTTCTTTAACGAGAGCCCGGAAAAGGGTTGGACTTGTCCACCTACATTTAGCATAGGAATCACCCTTACCGATAACCTCTTGCGTTCTCGTCTAAATCTCGGGAAGCTAAGGTATCTCAGACACTTCGGTGTTGTTCCATCCAGTACAGAAACACTCGATCCGGATAAAATCCTTAAAATAGACAAAACTTCATAAACAACCTCTAGACACGGGGCCGTGTCCAGGTCAGCACGCCCCCGTGTCCACCAAAAGATTCTCGTCTGACTTTCGGTCAGAATACGGACAAAAAGTGTCAGAATCTTGTCTGCACACAGGGCCGTGTCCAGCCGACACGGGGCCGTGTCCAGCGTGCTGTCGTTTTCTATAAATGCAGCAAGATTCCGACACTCTTGGACCATTCCAAAGACAGAGATATGGTGGGATCTTCACACATACCATACTAGGTATATTCTAAAGAAGGTTCTCAACAACCATCTTGTCTTTTCCACTTTTGTCCATTGCCTTCTTCTTCATTTTCTCCTCAACACCCCCATTAAAGCTTGAAATCACCATAGATGCAAGCTTTATTTTAATATTTGTTAGATTTTTATTCAAGGAATCTTGTTAAAAATAAGTTTTACAACACTGTTTTAAGTTATTTTTGCTTAAAAAAGCTTCAAAAGTCAGAAATATAATTTAAAGCTCCAAGATTCCTTGTTCTAAAAATTTGCAGAGAGGTGAACACGGGGCCGTGCTCGGTGAGCACGGGGCCGTGTTAGAGGTACTGTTCCACTAAAATGAATTCTTTTCAGTTTGTTTTCTTAAGATGTTGAGCATAAACAGTGGAAAAACATCATCACACTCCAGAAACAACCGACAAGGGAGAAGGTCATCGGTAGAAGACTCCCTCGTCAACTATGTCTACGCCTTGAGAGAGGCCATAGACGAGATGACGGGGGTTGAGGAGGCTCTGGTCGACCGTATCAATCATTTATCGGTGGGGCTAGAAGGGTGTCTTAGAGAAGTCAACCTTTTGCCCCAAAGGTTGAACATTCTCGCTTCTCCTCCTTTGGTACCAATCGTTACCCAAAGGGCATGATGTGGTGCCAAAAGTTATCATACGACCGGATGGTACACAATGCATGCGGGACCTCCCCAAGACGTACTACATGGGTTCCCGGTTGCCACCGCTCCTCCCCCACAAGATGTTGTGTCACACTGTAACACCCCGTGTTTCGGAAGTCAAAGTCAAGATTGAAGTCAAAGGAGGAAAAGATTGTTAATTGCGATCTGTCTCTCCTTGCTCAATTCCTGTATTGACTTTTTTGACTCGTAGTTAGCCTATTTTGTTTTCTCTTTAGTTGTATTATGTGGAGTACTTATTATAATCGAGGTATATTCGATATTTATCGCATGTTTAATCATTTTATCGCTATCGCAATCGCACTCGCAAGTCGAATTACCCATTTTGTTATTGTTATACGTGTGTGTGCCTTATGTGTTCCTATGAATGTTTATTTATGTTATGTTGTGGTGATCAACCGAAATGCAATCGAAACTCAATCGCAATCAAATCGCAAACGCTAAACGAACACAAAATAAGGATGCTTATATGTTGATATAGTAGGTGGGATTAAAAGTAATTTGACTAGGAAATTTTCTCGCATTGCAAAACTCGCAATCGCAATCGAAACGGCAAAAATCATCGCACCAAACACTCGAACTAAGCGACTGATCGATCAGGAGACCAACCGATCGACCAGCCGTTCGATCGAGCTACCGCTAGATCTGCCAGCTGTTCGACCGGGCCGCCAACCGATCGACCAGCTCCTTTCCACTTTGGATAACCCTATTAATACCCCATGTCACCATCAAACTTTCCACTTTTTCTCTCTGACGTCCGACCAGCGCTTTAACCTTGCTTTTTCTCCGATTTCTCGCAATTCCGGTAAGATCTCGTCCTAAATCTTGTACTTCCTTACTCTACACGCACTCTTACACCTTTCTATCTTTTGAATCTTAACTTTTAGCCATGAAATCATCAAGATTCAAGGTGTTCTAGGATGGCGTCATCATGTGTTCTTGAGAACTTCATGTTTTGGCCTCAATCCACCAAGAACAACTTAGATCTAACTGATTTCCACATAAACAAACAAAGATCTTTCATAGATCTAAACATATTCACAATGAAAAATGGTTTTCCAACTTTCTTTCAACTCTTTTACTCTCAATGCACTCAAAACCGATAGAATTGGAGCTTGCACCGATTTCGGGTTAAACATGGAACACCGTCTCGAACAGTTAACTAATCGGATTTGGGTAGTTCCTGTCTGATCAGGGGTACCAAGTATTGATGAGGTTTCTGTTGCTTAACGCGTTATCAAAACATCTCGATAAAATGACAAACTATCAAAACAACCAAGTGTAAGACGAACAGAACGACCAGGACGGAATGCCGTCTGATCGGACTACCGTCCGATTGGACTGTCGTCCGAACGAGTTGTCACCCGTTCGATCTACACCTTGGTCCCACACTTAACTTTTGTTTTCAAAACCTTGAAGGATGAACATTGAACGAAGGGCTGACCGATCGGGTTACCATTCGATCGGACTACCACTCGACCGTGTAATGTTCTGACTTCAACACTTAAACAATTTTCAACATGTTCAATACCAGCAGGTTGCCACTCGATCAGACTATAATTCGATCGAACAACAAACTGCTGTGAACTTGTCCTCGCTGAAGTGCCCAACCTATCGGACGGTCGCCTGATCGAACGGTCGTTCGATCGATCGACCTGAAAGGTAGAGATACTTCTATGATTTCAAAGTGCTACAACGAAAACTTCAAAAGTTAAGCCATCATACACAAACACATCCTTCCCAAAGGAAGTAACAATCCACTCAAACGGTCATCCGATCGGACGACCGTCCGAACGGACTGTCACTCGCACGACTGGCCGACCGATCGGACTACCATCCGATCGAACTGCTGTCCTACCCACTTGCACTCTGTATCGTTTTACGCGTCGCTTATAGTAATGCTATCAATCTGTTCAGGCTAACCCTACTCTCTAGCGCTCCCTTCAATCCATCAGTCGCTGTGAGTATACTCGATTCCTTTTTGCTTTATGCACTTTTGGGTGTTACATATGTTACTTATACAAAATCACATCGAACACACTACGCAATACTTTAAACGCTAACCGTTATCGCATGTATACGTGACTTAATGAATGCTTGTTTGTTATGTTTACACATGGAATGCTGTCTACCTGCCTTAGCAACGATAGTACTATAGTTTGGACTCAGCACCTGTTTACTCAGGGGTTGTTAAGGACAATTACCTACATGGCTCACAGTGGTGAGAGTGTATCGCGAACTGCCTTGGGCAGTCAACCCGCAGTCATTGGTATCGATAGGTTCATATCGATAACTAACATGCCTCATTTTACACTGTGTACGTGCTGGTTATGTGTAACAATTCGAACTCTATATGCTATTATCAAACTTGTATGCTCACCTTTACACCATGTGTATTGACTTTTACTTTAACGTATGTGACAGGTGCTTAGGATGCTTATTTGCTTACTTTGCTGTGAAATCGAGGCTAGGAAAGACCTAGGTCAACAATAAACAATTGTCTGTAATAAAAATCTGAGTTGTCGGAACAGAACAATTTGACTAGATCTTTTTTGTAATAATTGTATTATCATTTATGACATGGTATGGGACGTGTTGCTTTAAATATTTGGTAAATATAGTTATTATGGAAACTTCCGGACAATCCGTTACGCTCAGTGCCACGCCCCGATGTTTCCGCCATCGGTTGGGGTGTGACACACACCCCCAAAAATACCACATGAGGAAACCCCGCTAGGCGTGTGACGTACCAGGATCTAGCCACCAATCACATTGAACTAAGATCAAATAATAAAACAAAGTTTCCATTCATAAAGATAAAATATTCATAACACCTCCAAGTTTAACATGTTCAGCGGAAGCAAATGGTTAAACACTGTTTAATCGTATCAAAAACCAATGTATGTGAGATCATTAAATAAGTCTTGCAAATCCAGGCAGTACGACCCATGACCACTCCAGCCATCCAGACAACAAGTTCCTTTCCATAGTACCTAACGACCTGCGAGCATGCAACAAGTGTATCAGACAACGCTGGCGAGTTCATAGTTTCACGAAAACGTTAGATACCAAGTGCATAATCCAGTTTGTTAACAATCCGAAAGTAATGTTGATAATATCTCGATATTGAACAAGACGGCTCCTGATGTATGTTTTGCCCGTTCCCTAGTGCTCCTATCAAAACACTGGGCAGACTGGGTCATTAATTCACACTCGTCCTCTCCGGTATGGGGTGAGGGTGCCAAACCAAAGTAGCGCTACCAACTAATACCCCGTTACCTCTCCGGTAACAAAAATATGGGACTTAAGAGTGATAGTGTGAGAGTATTATCCAACATTCTAGTTTTTACCCAAAAGACCTATCCCTCCTGGGATACCCACTGACTGTCCCAACCATCGGGACGCATGCTCAAGAGTAGTGAACTCACCTTTGGTTTGCTCGGTAAGTTTAGTCACTTTGTTCAAGGTTGGTCACACACGTCCTATTATGGTTATCAACATCACTCAGTCTCAGGTGAACATAACTTACACAATCCACGTACTGTTAATTCATATATTTCTTGTTTAAGCGACCCATAGTTATTGTACATGTATCACACATATGCAATTCAAGTCATGATAGTTAATTCATCGACTCAGTATTATCAAGTAGTTATTTAGCATGTAACAGTCCCCCAAGGCCTCGGCCCACTAATTATATCTGTATTAGCTTAACAGTTTAGATAAGTAATAGCCCAAGACCTAATGCCCATATTCGTATATGGCTCACTTATACATACGCAGCCCAATGTGAAATTAGTTAAATTGTATGATTCGTTTACAAGAGCTGTGTGGCCCAATTATCATGCTGGCCTTGAAAAAATCCGGCCCATCCTTAGAACTTGCATACTGGGCTTCTGCGAGTGAAGCTGGTCCCGTGGCCCAGACGAGCTCTAGGCCCACGAGTGAAATGCGACCAGCGGAGGGTGTGCAACCCAGCCCCCGGCCTAGCTCAATTGGCCCAACAGACCACATAAGTTGTGCATCTGTTTTATGGTTTATGGCCCAATCGATTGGCATGCAAATCCGATTACATGTACAGCCCAAAGATTAGCATGTAAATCCGAATGTTTATGAAACTACTTCTTTAATTATTACCTACTGAACCATTAATTAACATAATCATCACATAAAATTCATGAGCATGGCACATTAGATAAGTTATCATATATCATCAATATCACTAAGTGAATTTAATTACATGTATTCTTCTAGCGTATCGATCCCGTGTGTGACAACTGTGTTCTGTAATCGTCGTATAATGTAAAACAACGTTGATTATCAATAAAACAATGTGCTTTGGTGTTATTATATGTGTTTTGGTGTTATTATGTGTGTAATTGTGTTTGATGATTTTACAATTTGATTCGATTCCAATTTCAAGCTTTAAATCACTTTCTGGAAGGCTATACGCAAACTGGTGTGTAAACGCAGTCAGTATAATGCGAGAAACACTCCAGAATAGTGAAATAGGCTTAACATACCTTAAATAACCTCCACATGACTTAGAAATAAGCTTTGGATGGTTTGGTGTGTTGAAATCAAGTTTGTTCGATCGCAGGGACTAGTTGTGTCAAACTACGAAACTATACCGATTTGTATAGTAACGAACATTCCGGAACTTTATCATAAGTTAAAAATACCATAAATGTCCATTACATAGCTTAGAAATAGGCTTTGAGGGGTTCGATATGCTAAAATAAACTTTATTGATCAATAGGGACTAAAAGCGTCAAAAAGTTCATAAGTTTGCATTTTCGCGCATATCTTACGTTCTGAATACGTCCGGACATCCAAAAATTTATGTAATCATTAAAATATTTTATTTTAGTGATTGGCATGATAAATTCCATTCGTCGCGTAATTTGGATCGTTTTCTTCGCATTCGTTCGTGTTTCGTCGTAATTAACCGAACAACGCAACCGTACGATCAAACGAACCGACATCCGAGATATTTTTTAGCATGTTTCATGTTCCCTATACTTTAACTTCATTTTAGAGCTTTGAAATGGGATAAACGAGGCTTAAACGTGTCAAAAATGCATCAAAAATCATGTTTTGCACATTCAGGGACCAAAATTGACAATCTGCCATAGTTATCTTCGGAAGGGACCAAAATAAAAAATATAAATTCTAGCTTGTTCCAGCTGTTCCCCTCATTTGCACATGGTTTTAATGAAACTAGTGGCTCCCATGGTTTCACAAAACCATGGGCACATGTGTACGGATGAGATCGAAGCTCGTTTTTCGAGAAACGATCCTAACGGTCCTAGAAATCCTATAAATACCCATGCTCCTCATTGTTGCAACTCACACAATCTGATCTATTTGCTCCAAGTTGGGGCTTAGCACCTCATACCTGAGCAAGTTGGATCTAGATTTCCATTCTTGGACCCGTTGTAAGTCCTCTTTCGTTCTTTTTTCGCGTGAAAGTCAAACTGTGTTTGACTTTCTGCTTTGACCAGTTTATGGTCAACATGAAGTTCGTTTGAACTTCATAACATGAGCGTAATCACGATGGTTTTAGTCTCTTGTGACTATACCTACTGATTACCACGTTATCTAGGCATAGTGGCGAGTCGTAGTTTCGGACAAAATGCGTATTCTTACGTATTTTGTAACCAAACTACTTTTAGGTATCAAAACCGTTTTTTTGATACCAAACTTGTTTTCAAACCTCGTTAAGAATGTTTTAACATGTTTAGCTCGTCACTTTAGGTTTAGTGCTTATGTAGGGTCGTAAGGTAAGCGGTCGAAACAACCGCTTATACTTTCGAACCCGACCCGTTTGGTCGATCATTAGGATCCGACCAAACACATTAGGTGAACATAGTTGTATAGGGAATAACCTTCTGAGGTTATACCTTATGGTCACTACGTTTAGCTAGTTGTATGATAGGTAGTTTATATGCCTTAGGAAAATTACCAAAATGCCCTTTTTATGCATAAATTCATTTTAAGCATATGTAACCTAAATTTTGACATCTAAACTGATTAGGAAACATTATTAGACATGTTAAGGCATATAATACTTGTCATAGGACTAGTTAGGCGGTCCGAACGCGCTTATGCGCGCACGATGCATTAAAGTAGCGTAAGCTACCTTAATGGGTCGTAACGGGTCGAAAGCACTTAGGTTAGGTTCCGATCTAGAATGTAGACTTTGTTAAACCATATCACATGAGTTCCAACGCTCATTTGGTTTACAAGACCTCATTATATCCGATCTTTCGATTGAGGTGTCCATTTATTTACTAGTGATTCGATTACTAGGTGCTGCTTGATTTCTCTGGTTTACTTGAGTTTGTTGAAGTTATATTGATTGAGGATACTTTGCACTTAATGTGAGTACATAGTTCCCCTATTTTACTATTTTCGATTGTTTTGGGGTGATTCATATGTATCAAAACGATATCGATATTTTAACGATGATTTTAAAAAAGATTAAGATGGTTTATACTAAATTAATAACGATTTCGATAATGTGAACGAACTTGTTGGTTGTAGTTACATAATGAATGACATTCATTAATTTTGGCCGAACCGACCAGTATTAGGTTATGGTACCATAGGATCTGACAAATCCCGTTATTAGACTGCACCCATGGTTATGTGTGGGTTAGGTGGGTAACGACTGAATCTGTGATTGTTAACTTACCCTTTGGTGGTTTGTTAATGCGAGATAGTCGAGTCACGAAGGTTTGAATGTTATTAGTGAGATGACCAAAAATAGTTTTCACAATTAAAACGAGGATGATTTAAACGACTTAAACGAGTTAAACGATTTAAATGAGTTAACGATTTTGAAACGATTTGAACAAGTTAAAAGAGTTGGATAAACGACTGGTTTTTGGTTAAGTGTTTAGATAACGGGACGGGTGTAATGTGGTGAAAACATGGTAGATACGCCGCTGGTACTTCTTATATATAAGTGTTTTCAACATATTACATACCATGGCGTTATTTAGTTCACTTGGGTAAACGATGTCACATAACGATGTTTTCGAAAAGATATAAACCATACGAGATTTATTAAACGAGTTAATACAAAATGTTTTACAATTTGGTTTACTAAAACAAATGTTTTTGGGTTAAGAATCATGGCTACAAGGTTTTATAAATTATAACCCTCTTGATTTGAGTTGGTTAATTATGTTGCAATATTATACTCTTTTCAAAACAAGGTCTTTGATAAGGTATTGCAACATTTAAACTAGCCATGAATCCGACACTCTTATAAAACCTATGTACTCGCCAGCATTTCTTTGCTGACTTTGTTTTTACATATGTTTCAGGTGATGTTGCTTGATGTTGATTTATAGGATGCATGAGTCACATAGGATCTGGACGAGGCCTTAGTGACATAATAACAGTGATAGTCGATATGTAACTTGTTTGTTTCGTGTTAAAACAATGTAAATTACTAAATGAATAAATAAATCGAAACTCTTTTTGTATCCATGGTTGTGAAACGATAATTCTGTTACAACACTCCCCGACGTTTCCGCTACAATTTTTTGTTTTACGTGGTCGGGGTGTGACAGAAGAGTTGGTATCAAAGCTAATGGTTATAGGGAATTAGGTTATTAGTAATGCTTTGACCTAGACTATAACTTTTAGGACCCTAACGCAAGTTTTTCTTGTGTTTATATTTTTAAAAACAAAATCATCACCTACCCTTAGGTGATAACCACAACGAGAACACAAATTTCGAATCTACTTCGAAAATTAATCATCCGTTCTATGATATGATTGAGTACTAGGATTTGAACCCTTCCAGTTTGACTCATATTTGGCTTGGTGCCTTCTGAGTTTTCAAAATCTCGTCAAAGTTTGTGTCTAAATAATGTGAACACGTGCAAACTGGAAGAGTGAATGCCTGTACCCTGAGTTTTCTGTCTAAGGCTAGAGTGTTCGTACAAATCCACATAATCGGACCAGTCACTCTTACCTGGGAACACTTGGGGTGAGTGTTCACTTATAGGCGAACATGTCTTCGCGATACATTATTTTGACTTATTTACTTTGATTAGTCACCGCGTGTCGTTTGTTTGTTCGAGGTAACGAACAAATGATCGCCTTCCTTGTGTTTTGTCAAAATTTTCAATACCTCTTTTGTTTTTCCTAATTGTCGACCTCACTCGTTTCTCATATTTCCTTTTAGACAATGCCTCATCGACGTGATGCACAATCTTTTACTGCTGAAGAAGTCGCAGCCCTTGTCTCTCAGCAAATGGCTGATGTGCTTCCAGGCGTAGTGACCCAAATCCACGAGTTATACAACAACAATAATAATAACAATGCACAGTGTAATTTCAAGAATTTCAATTTTGCTAAGCCGCTAAAGTTTTCTGGGTTTCAAGGAGCAACCGCGCTCCTTCAATGGTTCGAAAGTATCGAGAGCACATTCAGACATGTGCAATGTCCGAATGGGCGTAAGGTTGAATTTGCATCAAGTGTGTTTAAGAAGCGTGCTCTTACGTGGTGGAACGGAGTGATGCGTGATAGGGGTGCCGAAGTGGCATTGGCACAAACATGGGAAGAGCTTCAAGCTCTCATGATGAAAGAGTTTTGTCCCCGTCACGAAATTCGAGCTTTGGAACGAGAATTTGACGATCTAAAGCAAGATGGGGGAGAACACCGTGCGTATACGGATCGTTTTGAGGAACTCAGTCTTTTGTGTCCTACTATGGTTACCCCGTTGGAGAAAGCGATAGAGAGGTATATCGATGGTTTACCCGATTCTATACAGGATATTGTGACTGGCATTAATCTAACTACTGTTCGTCACGCGATCGAGTTGTCTGCTACCCTGACTGAGTCTCAAATCAGGAAGGGTAAACTTACCCGCAAGGGTGATAAGAAGAAGTCGATCGATTCTGTCAAGGAAAAGGGTAAGGGTAAGAAAGGTGAGTCGTTGAAGAAGTCGAAAAAGCGAAAAGGTGCTCAGAACTTTGCAGTTACTGCTCAGAACCCTCAGAACCCACCGGCTCAACCGCCTGCGAAGAAAGTGTATGCTAGTACCGCACCTCATTGTGCTCGCTGCAATGGTCATCATGTTGCACAACAAGCTTGTAAGCAATGCACAACGTGTGGTAAGCTTGGGCATCTGGCCAACGTCTGTTGAGATTCCCACCGGGTTCATGTTTCAATTATGGAGAGTTTGGTCATTTCCGCAACAACTGTCCGAGGTTGGTGAATGCAAATGCGAATCCGAACGTGAATGTCAACGCGAATGTGAATCCCGCTCGTGGACGAGCGTACAACTTGAATGCCAACGAAGCGAGGGCTAACAACGAGGTTGTCAACGGTACGTTTCTTGTTAACAGTCGACCTGCATCTATTCTTTTTTATTCTGGTGCGGATAGAAGTTTCGTTCCGTTATCTTTTGAGCCTTTGCTTGCGATACCTAGAACTAAACTGAGGAAACCCTTATCTGTCAAAGTTGCTACTGGTAAACCTCTTGTTCTCGATTCTGTTATTCGTGATTGTCAGTTAAATCTTGATAACCATCTTTTTCCTATTGACCTCACACCGATGCAACTTGGGAGTTTCGATATTATCGTGGGGATGGATTGGTTAACCAAACATCATGCAGAGGTGGTTTGTTCCGATAAGATTGTTCGTATTCCTCTTCCGTCTGGCGATGTTCTGGAAGTTCGTGGCGAGAAGCCATCTGGTGGTTTGAAGCTTATGTCGTGTACAAAGGCCCAAAGTTATTTGCGAAAAGGATATGTTGCTTTTCTGGCACATGTCACCGAGGAGAAAGGCAAGAGCAAGAGTATTCAGGATATTCCGATTGTTTAGGATTATCTAGAGGTGTTTCCTGATGAACTACCTGGTTTGCCTCCAGTTCGTCAAGTTGAGTTTCATATTGACCTTGTGCCCAATGCCAACCCAATTGCGAAAGCACCATATCGTCTTGCACCGTCCGAGATGCAAGAGTTATCAAAACAGCTTCAAGAGTTATCTAATAAAGGATTCATCCGTCCGAGCTTTTCGCCTTGGGGAGCTCCTGACCTCTTCGTGAAAAAGAAAGATGGATCTTTTCGAATGTGTATCGATTATCGTGAGCTTAACAAGCTTACCATCAAGAATCGATATCCCCTACATCAAATTGATGATCTCTTTGACCAGCTGCAAGGTGCTTCATGCTTTTCCAAGATTGATGTGCATTTTGGGTATCGTCAACTTCGTGTTCTCGAAGAAGATATTCCCAAAACTGCTTTCCACACAAGATATGGGCATTACAAGTTCACTGTCATGCCTTTTGGTTTGACAAATGCCCCAGCTATCTTTATGGACTTAATGAATAGGGTCTGTAAACCTTATTTAGACAAGTTCATCATTGTGTTCATCGACGATATTCTCATTTATTCATAGTCTCGAGCCGACCACGAGTAACACCTTCGTTTGACACTGGAACTCCTAAAGAAGGAACAACTTTTTGCTAAATTATCCAAATGTGAATTTTGGCTTAAAGAAGTTCAGTTCTTGGGTCATATAGTCAACGAGCAGGGTATTCATGTGGATCCATCCAAGATTATTGCTATTAAGGACTGGAATACACCGACGACACCTACAGAGATTCGATCTTTTCTTGGTCTTGCTGGATATTATCGACGGTTTATTTCAAACTTCTCGAAGATTGCGGTTCCACTCACTGCTTTGACTCAGAAGAATAAGCCTTTTGAGTGGGGACCCAAGCAAGAAGAAGCGTTCCAAACGCTGAAACGGAAGCTCTGTGATGCTCCTGTTCTATCTTTGCCCGAGGGAAATGATGATTTTGTCACACCCCCCAAAATACCACCCAGGGAATGTCCCTGTTAGGCGTGTGTCGTACCAGGATCCAAGCCACCAATATGTTGAACTCATAACAATTATTCCAAATAAAAATTTCATTTATTATTGATAGAAGTGTTATAAAACATTATTTAATGTTCAGCGGAAGCATAATACATTAATTGAGAAATTCATAAACCAAGTATGTGAAAGCCATTAAGTTCGTCTTGCGTTCCAAGTATCTCGACCCATGACAACTCCAGCCTCCCAGACAGCAAGTTCCAATTAATATGCACCTAAAGGCCTGCAAGGCATGTAACAACAAATCAACATCAAAGTTGAGCGAGTTCACAGTTGAGCGTTCATTTTAAAGTTGTTCTAAAAACCATGAGTTCGTTTGTAAACCATAAGTTAACCAGTTTCCTTGTTTCACAAACCATATCCATAATCAATGGGGGCTTCCCCATGTGAACCACTAGACCGTTACCATATCGACAACTGACGAAAATAAGTTGTGCCCTACATCATTGTCTATCATCATTGACTAAGTGCCCAGATCCATTAGTACACACCCGTCCGAACGGCACGGTGTGAGGCTTGTCAACCCTAATAGCGCTATCAACTAATGACCCGCTCGCCATTGGCCCGGCTATTAAGTCAATATAAAAATGAGGGACTTCATGATAGAGTTTTGTCTAGTAAGTTTATGTCACACCCCGACCACATAGAACTTCAAATCGTGGCGGAAACGTTGGGGAGTGTTGTAACAGAATTATTGTTTCACAACCATGGCATACAAAGTTATATTTTATTTATCAAACATGAGAGTTACATTGTCTTTAAACATGAAATAAAGAGTACATAACATAATTAAACTAAGTCTATCATCGTTTTATGTCTCTAAGGCACAGGTCCGCCCTAGTGTCACGATCATCATCCTAAGCGACAGCTCCTGAAAACACATGTGAAAATAGGTACGTCAGCATAAAAATGCCTGTGAGATACATAGGTTTAGTGAAAATAGGATTCATGAATTGGGTTTTAAATGATAGGTTTAATAAAAATTAGTCATGAATCTTGTTAAGTGTTTTCTTTTATAAATCGTATGAAAACTCGATAAGAAATCAGATTATATAAAAGAATGGTGTATGGTTAATAAAATAACCGAGTAACATGAGTTGGATAAAATAAACTGTTTTGTAAGATAATGTCTTGTGAAAATTAAGTTGTTTATGTAAAATGTAATATGTCAAATATTGAAATGATTTAAATAACGCTACAATATGTAATATTATACAAGCACTTATATATAGGAAGTACCAGCGGCGTATCCACCATGCTTGTATGATATTACACACGCCTCGTTACTCAAATCATTTACCTAAACCAACCACCAATGTAAATTGTTCATGTATAAATCAATTGTCAAGTGTTGTTGTGTAAACCATATCAAAATGTCCATGTTTAATGTAAATCACCAAATGTGTATATCAATGTTAAAATGTTTATGTTTAATGTAAATCATATAATGTGTATCCAAAAATATCATGTATGGTATGTGAAATATATCAACTAAACCATAGGTAAAATGCACAAAAACAGGGTATTGAATTAAACATAGTTTAAATCAAAGTTATGTTTTTTGGAACAAATGTATGCCATACTGATACAAACATCTATGCGGTATTGTTATAATGCATACATTCAAGCCTTGTGACCGTGGTGATAGACCTTTAAACAAATTAAAGGTTTATCTGTGTTATGTTTATCGAATTCGGTCATTCCTTCCATCCAAACATACCTAGGATGTTAGGAACGAGAGTTGTCAATTCCTATGGTACCACTACCTACTAACGAATGGCGTAGCTAATGTTAATGAATGTATATTGTCCCATTTGAACAAACCAAATGTCATACCAAAATGTAAGCATGTGATGAATAACAAATGTACTAAGTATGCACACAATGGACATACATAGCATAAAATGTAATGTAAAACAATGTACTAAGTATGCGCACAATGGACATACATAGCATAAAATGTAATGTAAAAACAATGTACTGTAAAATGATGTACTAAGTATGCAACAAAGGACATACATAGCATAAAATGTAATGTAAAATGATGTACTAAGTATGCAACAAAGGACATACATAGCAAAAACACAATGAAATCATGTACTATAAATGTACTAATGAACATAGCAAGTATATGATGTGAAAACTGGAAAGCATGAAAGTAACAAGTAGGCACATGTGTTTCACCCCAAAACAGTTTGAAAACGGTAAAAGAGGGGTCTATCTACTCACTTGAGATTGCTTAGTAGTCCTTGAGTAACAACCAAACAATGCTAGAGATTACGGATATCAAACGGCACCTAATATAGGTAACTACATTAATAAATCGGACCTAAATCGGAGGATCGGATAGAATGAGGGCTAGTAAACCAAATGAGTATGGGAACTCATGTAATGTGGTTTAACAAAGCCCACATACTAAAATGAAACCTAACCTAAGTGCTTATGACCCATTACGACCCGTTTAGGTAGCTTATGCTACTTTAACGCGTCGTTCGAGTAAAACGCGTTCGGAACGCCTAAATAGTCCTATGACAAGTAAAATATGCCTTAACATGTCTAATATTGTTTCCAGATCAATTTAGATGTTAAAAGTTATGTTACATATGCTTAAAATGAATTTTGGCGTAAAAAGGGCATTTTGGTAATTTACCTAGGGCATATAAACTACCTGTCATACAACTAACTAAACGCCGTGACCATAAGGTATAACCTTGGGAGGTTATTCCCTATATACTATGGTTACCTAATGTGTTTGGTCGGATCCTAATGATCGACCAAACGGGTCGGGTACGAAAGTATAAGCGATTGTTTAGATCGCTTACCTTACGACCCTATATAAGCACTAAACTAAAAGTGACGAGCTAAGCATGTTAAAACATGCTTAACTAAGTTTAGAAAACAGTTTTGGTATCAAAATAAACGGTTTTGATACCTAAGAGTAGTTTGGTTACAAAATACACAAGAATGTGCATTTTGGCCGAAACTACGACTCGTCACTGAGCCTAAATAACGTGGTAATCAGTAGGTATAGTCTCACGTTATGAAGTTCAAACAAACTTCGCATTGACCATAAACTGGTCAATGCATAAAGTCAAACAAAGTTTGACTTTTAACGCTTAAAGAATACAAGAACGAAGGAACACTTACAAAGGGTCCCCGAAAGCTAATCTTGATCCAAGTAGCTCAGGTATGAAGCAATGGCTTCAACTTAGAGCTTTTAGATCAGATTTTGTGGGTTTTGCAAATGAATGGGGTTGGGTATTTATAGTAACTGGACAACCGTTAGGATCGTTTCTCGTAATCCGGGCTTTAATCTCACCCCTACACTTGTTGAAATTCCCATGGAACACCAAAATGGCCCCTCATTAACATGAAGAGGCAAGTGCAGTTGGGTTTGGAGGGTGTGACGGCTGGAAACAGGTTGTTTAGAAGTTTTTGAGCAACTGGGAGGTCCTTACAGACCGTAAGGGTGATGTCTTACGGTCCGTAAGCCATCATCTTTGCTGAAATGACAGATTTGGTCCCTGCAGCTGCAAACTTGGTTTTCGATGCATTTTTGACACGTTTAAGCCCCGTTAACCTCATTTCAAAGCTCTAAAATGAAGTTAAAGTATAGGGAACATAAAATGTGCTCAAAAATATCTCGGATGTCGGTTCGTTTGGCCGTACGGTTGCGTTGTTCGGTTAATTACGACGGAAGTCGTAACGAACGCAAAAACGGTCCAAAATGCGCGACGAATGGAATTTTGACAAGCCAACCACTAAAGAATAATATTATAATGCTTACATAAATTTTTGGATGTCCGGATGTATTCAGAACGTAAGATATGCGTGAAAGTGCAAACTTGTGCACTTTTTGACGCTTTTAGTCCCTGAATGACCATAAAGTTTATTTTAGCATACCGAACCCCATAAAAGCCTATTTCTAAGCTATTTAAAGGATATTTATGGTATGTTTGACTTATGGTCATGTTCTGGAATGTTCGTTACAGTTCAAATTGGCATACTTTCGCAGTTTGTCAAGTTTAGTCCCTGTAAGCGAATTAACTTGTTTTTGCCATACCAAAGCCTTCAAAACTTATTTATAAGTTATTTAAAGGTTATTTAAGGTATGTTTAGCATATGTTGATGTTCTGGAGTATTTTTCGCATTAAACTGATTACGTTTACACACAAGTTTGCGTATAACTCTCCAGAAAGCGATGTAGAGTTTGAAATTGAATAAAAGTCAAAACATGAAAAATGTCAAACATAACCAAACAAACACTGGGATCAAATAACATGGTTTTATTGATAATTTAACTGTTCACAATGATTACAAGCACATATGTTACAGTCTCCCCTACTTGTGGAGATTTCGTCCCGAAATTTATTTAGAGGAAACTCGTGGGAAAAGATGCGGATATTTCGCCTTCATTTGATCTTCACGTTCCCAAGTAAACTCGGGTCCACGTTTAGATTCCTAGAGAACTTTGACCAAAGGAATGCGCTTGCGTTTAAGCCACTTGACTTCACGTTCCATGATTTCCACTGGCTTCTCAACAAATTTCAGTGTTTTATCAACACGAATTTCGTCAAGCGGTATGTGGAGGTTCTTATCAACTAAACACCTCTTGAGATTGGATACGTGAAAGGTTGGATGAACATTTCCAAGTTCAGGAGGTAACTCAAGTATGTAGGCTACCTTACTGATTCTTTCGACGATCTTGAATGGTCCAACGTATCTAGGTGCAAGTTTTCCTTTCTTTCTAAATCTGATCACACCTTTCCAAGGTGAGACCTTAAGTAATACATGATCACCGACTTGAAAATCCAAGGGCTTGCGTTTTAGGTCCGCGTAACTCTTTTGACGGCATCTAGCTGCCTGAAGGTTATCACGAACTTTGTTAACCTTATCAGTTGTCTCTAAAATGAGGGCAGGTCTAGTAAGCTGAGCCTCACCGATCTCATTCCTGTAGACTGGTGAACGACATTTTCGACCATAGAGAGCCTCGAAAGGAGCCATGTTGATGCTGGAGTGATAACTGTTGTTGTAGGAGAATTCAATTAACGGAAGATGTGAATCCAAACTACCACCAAAATCGATCACACAAGCTCTAAGCATATCCTCCAGAGTCTGGATTGTTCTTTCAGATTGACCATCCATTTGCGGATGATAAGCTGTGCTCAGATTAAGTTGGGTCCCCATAGCATATTGCATGGTTCTCCAAAAATGAGAAGTGAAGCGAGCATCTCTGTCAGAAATGATGTTCAAAGGAACACCATGTCGAGCTACAATTTCATCCACATAGATTTTAGCAAGTTTGTCAGCAGAAAAATCCTCACGGATTGGCAAGAAATGCGCTGACTTAGTAAGACGATCAACAACTACCCAGATGGCATCATGACCTTTCTTTGTGCGTGGAAGTTTGGTAATAAGATCCATAGTAATGTTTTCCCATTTCCAAACTGGGATCTCTGGTTGCACCAATAAACCAGAAGGACGCTGATGTTCAGCCTTAACCTTAAGACAAGTAAGGCATTTTGATACATATAAGGCAATGTCTTTCTTCATACCAGGCCACCAATAATGAATACGAAGATCCTTATACATCTTATCTGAGCCAGGATGAATGGAATAACGATACTTATGGGCTTCATCCATAAGCAAGGTACGAAGATCATCTTGGCTTGGGACCCACAAACGGTCCATGAAGTAATACTATCCATTGTCCTTCAGTTCAAGATCAGGTGTTATGTGATAGGGAAATTCCTTATCGATCAAACCTTGTGAAACACAAGTGTGTTGAGCCTGAGAAATGCGGGCTTGGATATCAGATCGAGCTTGAATATCGGACAGAACACGGACACAATGAAGCTTGGTACGTTCTTTGCGACTCAAAGCATCGGCCACGACATTCGCCTTACCAGGATGGTAGCAAATTTCGTAGTCATAGTCGTTTAGAAGCTCAACCCAACGTCGTTGCCTCATGTTGACTTCTTTCTGATTGAAGATATGCTGGAGACTTTTGTGGTCTGTGAAAACTACACATTTTGTACCGTACAAATAGTGTCTCCAGATCTTAAGAGCAAAGACAACTGCACCTAACTCAAGATCATGAGTGGTGTAGTTTTTCTCATGTATCTTCAATTGCCTCGATGCATATGCTATGACTTTGTTCCTTTGCATCAGAACACAGCCAAGACCCAATTTAGATGCATCGCAATAAACGACGAAATCATCATTGCCCTCAGGCAAAATCAGAACAGGCGTGTCACAAAGCTTTTGCTTCAAGTTTTGAAAAGCTTCCTCTTGTTTGAATCCCCAATCAAAGGGTTTGTCCTTCTGAGTTAGAGCAGTTAGGGGAACTGCAATCTTCGAGAAGTTTTCAATGAAGCGGTGGTAATAACTCGCAAGACCTAGAAAATAACGAACTTCAGTAGGAGTAGTAGGTGTATCCCAATCCTTAATCATACTGATCTTGGAGGGATCTACATGAATACCTTGTTCGTTGACAATATGTCCTAAAAATTGAACTTTCTTAAGCCAGAATTCACACTTGGAGAATTTGGCGAAAAGTTGCACTTTCTTTAGGAGTTCCAAAGTAAGACGAAGATGTTGCTCATGATCAGCTCGCGTCTTAGAATAAATCAAGATGTCGTCAATAAAAACAATGACGAACTGATCCATATAAGGCTTGCAGACCCTATTCATTAAGTCCATGAAAACAGCAGGAGCATTAGTCAAACCGAATGGCTTGACTGTGAACTCATAATGCCCATAACGAGTGCGGAACGCTGTCTTGGGAATATCTTCTTCATGCACACGAAACTGATGATACCCAGAACGAAGATCAATCTTCGAAAAATAAGAAGCGCCCTGTAACTGATCAAAGAGATCATCGATGCGAGGTAGGGGATATCGATTCTTGATGGTAAGCTTGTTAAGCTCACGATAATCGATACACAATCTAAAAGATCCATCCTTCTTTTTGACAAGAAGAACGGGAGCACCCCAAGGTGAAAAGCTAGGACGGATAAAACCTTTGTCAGAGAGTTCCTGAAGCTGCTTAGACAACTCTTGCATCTCAGATGGTGCAAGACGATATGGAGATTTGGCAATGGGATTTGCACCAGGTACGAGATCAATACGGAACTCAACTTGGCGTGCTGGGGGTAGACCGGGTAACTCTTCAGGAAACACTTCAGGATAATCCCGAACAACAGGGATATCTTGAATAGACTTACCTTTGCCCTTATCTGCTACAACATGTGCCAAAAAGGCCACATAGTTCTTTCATAGATACTTCCGAGCTTTAAAACAAGACATGAGTTTAAGACCGCCAGTAGGCTTCTCACCATGAACCTGTAGGATCTCACCTGTCGAAAGTGGCACACGAACAATCTTCTCGAAACAAACTACCTCTGCGCGATGCTTGGCTAACCAATCCATACCCACAATAACGTCGAAGCTTCCAAGTTGCATAGGCGTGAGGTCAATAGGAAAAAGATGGTCGTTAAGGTTCAACTGGCAGTTGCGAAGAACAGAATCAAGAACAATGGGTTCACCACTAGCAACTTCTACTGTCAAGGGTTTTCCTAGTTTCGTTATAGACACGCGAAGCAATGGCTCAAAAGATAATGACACAAAACTCTTATCGGCACCCGAATAAAAAAGAACAGATGCAGGCTGATTATTAATAAAGAACGTACCGTTCACCACTTCATTGTCCGCTTGTGCCTCTTGTGAATTCATGTTGAAGACTCGACCTCGAGCCTGAGCCTGATTCTGATTTGCATTCACCAATCTTGGGCACTTGTTACGGTAGTGGGTCAGATCCCCATAATTGTAACAAGAACCTGGCGGGTAGTGTGGTCGTGCAGCTTGACCCTGTTGCTGAGCAGGAGGCTGAGCAACTTGTTGAGCCGGGTTCTGAACTGCCTGATTCTGAGCAAAACGACAAACATCAGCAAGATGACCTGACTTCCCGCAGTTAGTACAGAAACGGCACGGAAGTTGCGGCTGATGGTGACTGTTGCATCTATTGCACAAAGGTGCATTCCCTGCATAACGCTTCTTCGCTGGAGGCTGTGCGGGTTGGTTGGGAGCTGCCTGGTTAGCTTGGCAGTGACATCAAAATTTTGGGAAGCCTTTCGCTTCCTAGTCCCCTTGAGGAACCAGAATCCTTTCCCTTCTTGTTTTGACCTTTCTTGCTATCTTCTTTGTCAGACGCCTGCTTCTTACCCTTGTCACCCTTTTTGTGCAGCTTTCCCTTTCGAACCTGCGACATAGTCAATGTCGCTGCTAACTCGATCACCTGACGGAGTGTGGTAGGGTTACTACCAGTAATGGTGTCTTGTACAGAGTCAGGTAGACCATCGATGTACCTTTCGATAGCCTTGTCGAGTGGGGTAACCATTGTTGGGCATAGCAAACTCAGCTCCTCAAACCTATCTGTATACGCCCGATGTTCGCCACTATCCTGTTTCAGATCATCAAACTCTCTCTCCAAAGCTCACAGTTCATGACGAGGACAGAACTCCCTCATCATAAGGGCCCTAAGTTCAGCCCATGTTTGCGCTAAAGCAACTTCAGCTCCACGATCTCTCATAACCCCGTTCCACCACGTAAGAGCCCTCTTCTGAAACAAACTCGAAGAAAACTCGACCTTGCGATTGTCAGGACACTGAACGTGACGGAAAGTATTCTCAATGCTCTCGAACCATTAAAGAAGCCCAGTTTCTCCCTCAGAACCACTAAACTTGAGCGGTTTAGCCGAGTTAAAATTCTTGAAATTGCATGGAGCATGATTGTTGTTGTTGGCTTGGTTCCATTGAGCAATGAGGTTTGGGAATGCAGCAGCCATTTGCTGCGCAATAATTTCTGCCAGGTCGGCATTCGCTATCTGGTGTTCGCGTCGAGGAGGCATTCTAAAAGAGGAAACATGAAACGAAACGAGTGAGATGATTGAATGAATAGGATGAGATGAAACAAAGTCAACAAAAGCAAAGATGGTGGTCATTCGTCCGCATCACAAAGAAAACAAACGACACACAGTGACTAATCATAGTAAATGGGTCAAGACAAGCTCGCCTATAAGTGAACACTTACCCCAAGAGTTCCCAGGTAAGAGTGACTGGTCCGATTATGTGGATTTGTACGAACACTCTAGCCTTAGACAGAAAGCCCAGGGTACAGGCATTCACTCTTCCAGTTTGCACGTGTTCACACTATTTAGAACCCAAAATTTTGACGAGATTTTGAAAACTTGGAAGGCACAAGGCCAAAAACCAAACTGGAAGGGTTTAAAACCTTACAATAAATCATTTAAAAACAGATGATTGATTTTCAAAAATCATTTAGGAAAAATTGGGTTCTTGTTTTGGTAATCACCTAAGGATAGGTGAAGTGCATGTTTTAAGATCTAAACACAAGATAACTTGTGTTAGGGTCCTAGAAAGGTTATAGTCTAGGTCAAAGCATTACTAATAACCTAATTCCCTATAACCATTGGCTCTGATACCAACTTTTATGTCACACCCCGACCACGTAGAACATCAAATCGTGGCGGAAACGTCGGGGAGTGTTGTAACAGAATTATTGTTTCACAACCATGGCATACAAAGTTATATTTTATTTATCAAACATGAGAGTTACATTGTCTTTAAACATGAAATAAAGAGTACATAACATAATTAAACTAAGTCTATCTTCGTTTTATGTCTCTAAGGCACAGGTCCGCCCTAGTGTCACGATCATCATCCTAAGCGACAACTCCTGAAAACACATGTGAAAATAGGTACGTCAGCATAAAAATGCCTGTGAGATACATATGTTTAGTGAAAATAGGATTCATGACTTGGGTTTTAAATGATAGGTTTAATAAAAATTAGTCATGAATCTTGTTAAGTGTTTTCTTTTATAAATCGTATGAAAACTCAATAAGAAATCAGATTATATAAAAGAATGGTGTATGGTTAATAAAATAACCGAGTAACATGAGTTGGATAAAATAAACTAATTGTAAGACAATGTCTTGTGAAAAATAAGTTGTTTATGTAAAATGTAATATGTCAAATATTGAAATGATTTAAATAACGCTACGATATGTAATATTATACAAGCACTTATATATAGGAAGTACCAGCGGCGTATCCACCATGCTTGTATGATATTACACACGCCTCGTTACTCAAATCATTTACCTAAACCAACCACCAATGTAAATTGTTCATGTATAAATCAATTGTCAAGTGTTGTTGTGTAAACCATATCAAAATGTCCATGTTTAATGTAAATCACCAAATGTGTATATCAATGCCAAAATGTTTATGTTTAATGTAAATCATATAATGTGTATCCAAAAATATCATGTATGGTATGTGAAATATATCAACTAAACCATAGGTAAAATGCACAAAAACAGGGTATTGAATTAAACATAGTTTAAATCAAAGTTATGTTTTGTGGAACAAATGTATGCCATACTGATACAAACATCTATGCGGTATTGTTATAATGCATACATTCAAGCCTTGTGACTGTGGTGAAAGACCTTTAAACAAATTAAAGGTTTATCTGTGTTATGTTTATCGAATTCGGTCATTCCTGCCATCCAAACATACCTAGGATGTTAGGAACGGGAGTTGTCAATTCCTATGGTACCACTACCTACTAACGAATGGCGTAGCTAATGTTAATGAATGTATATTGTCCCATTTGAACAAACCAAATGTCATACCAAAATGTAAGCATGTGATGAATAACAAATGTACTAAGTATGCACACAATGGACATACATAGCATAAAATGTAATGTAAAACAATGTATTAAGTATGCGCACAATGGACATACATAGCATAAAATGTAATGTAAAAACAATGTACTAAGTATGCACACAATGGACATACATAGCATAAAATGTAATGTAAAACGATGTACTAAGTATGCAACAAAGGACATACATAGCAAAAACACAATGAAATCGTGTACTATAAATGTACTAATGAACATAGCAAGTATATGATGTGAAAACAGGAAAGCATGAAAGTAACAAGTAGGCACATGTGTTTCACCCCAAAACAGATTGAAAACGGTAAAAGAGGGGTCTATGTACTCACTTGAGATTGCTTAGTAGTCCTTAAGTAACAACCAAACAATGCTAGAGATCACGGATATCAAACAACACCTAATATAGGTAAACTACATTAATAAATCGGACCTAAATCGGAGGATCGGATAGAATGAGTGCTAGTAAACCAAATGAGTATGGGAACTCATGTAATGTGGTTTAACAAAGCCCACATACTAAAATGAAACCTAACCTAAGTGCTTACGACCCATTACGACCCGTTTAGGTAGCTTATGCTACTTTAACGCGTTCGGAATGCCTAACTAGTCCAATGACAAGTAAAATATGCCTTAACATGTCTAATATTGTTTCCAGATCAGTTTAGATGTTAAAAGTTATGTTACATATGCTTAAAATGAATTTTGGCGTAAAAAGGGTGTAACAACTGTGCTTGTAATCACTATGAACAGTTCTGTTATCAATAAAACGATGTTTTTTGATCCCAATGTTTGTTTTGTTATGTTATACATTTTTCATGTTTTGACTTTTATGTAATTTCAAACTCTACATCGCCTTCTGGAGAGTTATACGCAAACTAGTGCGTAAACGTACTCAGTTTAATGCGAGAAATATTCCGTAACATCAACATATACTCAACATACCTTAAATAACCTTTACATAACTTAGAAATAAGTTTTGAAGGCTTTGGTATGGCAAAAACAAGTTAATTCGCTTACAGGGACTAAATATGACAAACTGCGAAAGTATGTCAATTTGAACTGTAACGAACATTCCGGAACATGACCATAAGTTAAACACACCTTAAATATCCTTTACATAGCTTAGAAATAGGCTTTGAGGGGTTTGGTGTGCTAAAATAAACTTTTGGGACATTCAGGGACTAAAAGTGTCAAAAAGTGCACAAGTTTGCATTTTCGCGCATAACTTACGTTCTGAATACATCTGGACATCCAAAAATTTATGTAAGCATGACTACATTATATTTTAGTGTTCGCCTTAAGAAAAATCCATTCGTTGCGTCATTTGGTTCGTTTTTCGCGCTTATGCGCATTCCGTCGTAATTAAGCGAACATCGCGTTCGTACGGCCAAACGAACCAACCTCCGGCATATTTTTGAGCATGTTTTGAGTTCCCTATACTTTAACTTCATTTTAGAGCCTTGAAATGAGGTTAACGGGGTTCAAACACATCGAAAATCGCTTAAAACACGTGCAGGGACCATTGCTGCCAAAATGGAAACTTTCTGTTTCAGGATGAGTGCTAGCGTAGCGCGAGCCCATGAGGCTTATCCGTCGCGCTACGCGACTGACTTGCTGGACAGATTCAATGTTTCTAATTGCAAGTTGCAACCAAATTAATTCTTAACCACATGTTTTAACATGATGTGTCATTAAGTTAAGGAGCATATGTGGTTCCATAACATTTCCGACAAGTGTACGCACGAGATTCGATCACGTTATTCAAGAAACGATCCTAACGGTTACCCGAATTCTATAAATACCCATGCCATCCAACCTCATTACTTACTAGAATCTTATTAGTTGTGTTCTAAGTTGAAACTTTGTTTCATACCTGAACTATACTGATTTAGATTAGCATTCGGGGACCCTTCGTAAGTATTCTTTCGTTCTTTTCCTTATTTTTACTGCTTTTCGAGTCAGAAAGTCAAACTTTGTTTGACTTTCAGCGTTGACCAGTAATGGTCAATGCGAAGTTCGTTTGAACTTCGCAACGTGATTGTAATCACGATGGTCATAGTCCCTTGGGACTATGCCTACTGATTACCATGTTGTCTAGGGTCGTAGGGTAGGCGATCTAATAAATCGCCTATACCTTCGAACCCGACCCAGTTTGGTCGATCATTAGGATCCGACCAAATACATTAGGTGACCATAGTGTAGGGAATAACCTTCCGAGGTTATACCTTATGGTCACGACGTTTAAGTAGTTGTATGATAGGTAGTTTATATGCCTGAGGTAAATTACCAGAATACCCTTTTCATACATAATTGGTAATTTAGCATATGTAACCTAAACTTTTGTCACGTAACTGATTATGTAACATGTTTAGGCATATAATACTTATCATAGGACTAGTTAGGCGGTCCGAACGCGTTTCACGCGCACGACACGTTAAAGAAGCATAAGCTTCCTAAACGGGTCGTAATGGGTCGTATACAATTATGTTAGGTTTCATTTAGTATGTAGGCTTTGTTAAACCAAATGACACGAGTCTCTACACTCGTTTGGTTTACGAAACCTCATTCTATCCAATCATCCGATTAAGGTCCGTTTATTAACATAGTTACCTATACTAGGTGCCGTTTGATTCCGAGATCTCTTGCATTGCTTGGTGGTTATCTTTATACAACTGAGCAATCTCAAGTGAGTACATAGACCCCTCTTTTACTGTTTTCCAAACTGTTTTGGGGTGGAACACATGTGCCTACTTGTTACTTTCATGCTTTCCTGTTTTCACATCATATACCGGCTATGTTTGTTAGTACACTATAGTACATGATTTCATGACATTTCATGCTAGGTGTGCCCATTGTGTGCATTACTTAGTACATTGTTTTATATGACATTTCATACTAGGTGTGCCCATTGTGTGCATTACTTAGTACATTGTTTTACATGACATTTCATGCTAGGTGTGCCCATTGTGTGCATTACTTAGTACATCGTTTTACATGACATTTCACGCTATGTATGTTCATTTGATTACATACTTAGTGCATTGTTTTCACATGCTCACATTTTGTTATGACATTTGGTTTGTTTACATGGGACAATATATCCATTAACATTAGCTACGCCGTTCGTTAGTAGGTAGTGGTACCATAGGAATTGACAACTCCCGTTCCGGACATCCCAGGGTAAGGGGACAGAAAGGAATGACCGAATTCGTTGACATTAAGACAGATAGACCTTTAATTTGTTTAAAGGGTTTATCACCACAGTCGCCAGGCTTGGATGTATGCATATTCACAATACCGCATAGATGTTCATATTAAATAGTTGCATGCATTTACACAAAACATAGCTTTGATTTAAACCAAGTTTTACTTCAATACTTTGTTTTCGTGCATATGGTTTAGTTGAGACATTTCGCTTGCCATACATGACATTTTGACATAGACATTTGACATGGATATTTGACATAGACATTTGACATGGATATTTGACATAGACATTTGACATGGATATTTGACATAGACATTTGACATGATTTACATCTTGACATAAACACTTTGACATATTATTCAATACATTTGACAATTTGGTTAAACATAGACTTCTTACATTGGTTGGTTTGGTTTGATTAAGTGATTAAGTTAACGATGCGTGTGTAATATGATACAAGCATGGTGGATACGCCGCTGGTACTTCCTATATATAAGTGTTTGTATGGTATTACATGGCGTAACGTTATTTGAATCATTTCAGTTTGAGACATAGAACATTTTATACAAATAACATACTTTTCACAAGACATTGATTTACAAACAACTTATCTTATACAAACACATTTTTACATGGTTATTTATTTAACCTGACATTACTTATACATATCATCTGATCTTATTGTTTTCAAATGATTTACAAGACAAAGCAAATAACAAGGTTCATGACTAAACATTTTCTCAAACAAAAGTCATGAATCTTATTTTCACAAAAACCTATGTATCTCACAGGCATTTTTATGCTGACGTACCTATTTTCACATGTGTTTTCAGGTGCTTTTCCATAGGATGTTGATCATGATACTAGGGCGGACCTGTGCCTTAGTGACTTTAAAAGAAGATAGACTATGTTTAATTATGTTATAAACTCTTTTGTTTACTGTTCAAGACAATGTAACACCCTTGTTTAATAAATCAAATACACTTTGTGTGCCATGGTGATGAAACAATTAATTCTGTCGCAACACGCCCCGATGTTTCCGCCGCGATTTGTTGTTTTACGCGGTCGGGGTGTGACAGAAGAGTTGGTATCAGAGCCAATGGTTATAGGGAATTAGGTTATTAGTAATGCTTTGACCTAGACTATAACTTTTCTAGGAACCTAACACAAGTTATCTTGTGTTTAGATCATAAAACATGTACATCACCTATCCTTAGGTGATTAACAAAACAAGGAACCAAAATTTTTCCGAAACGATTTTTGAAAAACAATCATCTGTTTTTGAATAAATTTTTACAAGGTTTTGAACCCTCAATTGTAAGGTTTTGAACCCTCTGTTTTATGGTTTTGAACCCTTTTCAAGTTTGGTTTTTGGCCTTGTGCCTTCTAATTTTCAAAATCCCGTCAAACGTTTTGGGTTTTAAATAATGTGAACATGTGCAAACTGGAAGGGTGAATGCCTGTATTCTGGGTTTTCTGTCTAGGCAAGCACTTCGTATACATCTCAACCAGACGCGAGACCAGTTGTGCTTACCTGGGAATTCTTGGGATGAGTGTTCACTTATAGGCGAGCATGTCTTCATTATACATTATTTTTGATCCATTTACTTTGATAAGTCACTGTGTGTCATTTGTTTGCTTTGTGATACGGACGAATGACCACCATCTTTGCTTTTGTTGACTTTGTTTCATCTCATTCTTTTCATCCAATCATCTCACTCGTTTCCTTTCATGTTTTCCTCTTTTAGAATGCCTCCTCGACGCGAGAACCAGATAGCTACTGCCGAGCTGGCAGAAATTATTGCGCAGCAGATGGCTGCTCAGTTTCCAAATCTCTTTGCTCAATGGAACCAGGCCAACAACAACAACAACGTTCCATGCAAATACAAGGATTTTAACCAGGCTAAACCACTCAAGTTTAGTGGTTCTGAGGGAGCGACTGGGCTTCTTCAGTGGTTCGAGAGCATAGAGAATACTTTTCACCATGTGCAGTGTCCGGATAATCGCAAGGTCGAGTTCTCCTCGAGCGTATTTCAGAAGAGGGCTTTGACATGGTGGAACGGGGTTATGAGAGACAGGGGTGCAGAAGTTGCTCTCGCACAGACATGGGCTGAACTTAGAGCCCTTATGATGAGGGAATTCTGTCCTCGCCATGAACAGCGAGCATTGGAGAAAGAGTTTGATGTGTTGAAGCAAGATAGTGGTGAGCACAGGGCTTATACTGATCGGTTTGAAGAATTGAGTCTGCTTTGCCCAACAATGGTTACCCCACTCGACAAGGCTATCGAGAGATACATCGATGGCCTACCTGACTCGGTACAAGACATTCTTACTGGTAGTAACCCTGCCACACTTCGTCAGGCGATCGAGTTATCTGCGACATTGACTGAGTCGCAGATCCGGAAGAACAAGTTACACAGGAAGGGTGACAAGGGCAAGAAGCAGTCGGCTGACAGGGAAGATAGCAAGAAAGGTCAAAACTTGAATGGAAAGAACTCTGGTTCTTCGAAGAGGTCAAAGAAGCGTAAGGCTTCCCAAAATTTTGCTATCACTGCCCAAGCTAATCTGGCAGCTCCCAACCAACCTGCACAGCCTCCAGCAAAGAAACCCTATACAGGGAATGCACCTTTGTGCAATAGATGCAACAGTCACCACCAGCCGCAACTTCCATGCCGTTTCTGTACTAACTGTGGGAAATCAGGCCATCTCGCCAATGTTTGTCGATCTGCTCAGAATCCCGCGGTTCAGAACCCGGCTCAACAAGTTGCTCAGCCTCCTGCTCCGCAACAAGGTCAAGCTGCACGACCACAATACCCACCGGGTGCTTGTTACAATTGTGGGGATCTGACCCACTATAGGAATCGGTGCCCAAGACTAGTCAACCAGAACCAGAACCAGAACCAGAACCAGAATCAGGCTCCGGCTCGAGGCTGAGTTTTTAACATGAATGCCCAAGAGGCACAGGCTGACGATAATGTGGTGAACGGTACGTTCTTTATTAATAATCAGCCTGCATCTGTTCTTTTCGATTCTGGTGCCGATAAGAGTTTCGTGTCATTATCTTTTGAGCAAATGCTTCGCGTGTCTAGAACGAAACTAGGCAAATCTTTGACAGTAGAAGTTGCTAACGGTGAACCCATTATTCTTGATTCTGTTCTTCACAACTGCCAGTTGAATCTTAACGACCATCTTTTTCCTATTGACCTCGCGCCTATGCAACTTGGAAGCTTCGACGTTATTGTGGGAATGGATTGGTTATCCAAGCATCACGCAGAGATAGTTTGTTCTAAGAAGATTGTTAGTGTGCCGCTTTCGACAGGCGAGATCCTGCAAGTTCAAGGTGAGAAGCCTACCGGTGGTCTCAAACTCATGTCTTGTTTTAAAGCTCGGAGGTATCTGCAGAAGAACTATGTGGCTTTCTTAGCACATGTTACAGAAGATAAAGGCAAGGGTAAGTCTATTTCAGATATTCCTGTCGTTCGGGATTATTCTGAAGTATTCCCTGAAGACTTACCTGGTCTACCTCCAGCACGCCAAGTCGAGTTCCGCATTGATCTCGTACCTGGTGCAAACCCCATTGCCAGAGCTCCATATCGTCTTGCACCGTCGGAGATGCAAGAGTTGTCTAAACAGCTTCAGGAGCTCTCTGACAAAGGTTTTATACGTCCTAGTTTTTCACCTTGGGGTGCTCCCGTTCTTTTTGTAAAGAAGAAGGATGGATCCTTTAGGATGTGTATCGATTATCGTGAGCTTAACAAGCTTACCATCAAAAATCGATATCCTCTACCTCGCATAGACGACCTCTTTGATCAGCTACAAGGCGCTTCTTATTTTTCGAAGATCGATCTGCGTTCCGGGTATCATCAACTTCGGGTGCAAGAAGAAGACATTCCGAAGACAGCATTCCGTACTCGTTATGGACATTACGAGTTCACAGTCATGCCATTCGGTTTGACTAATGCTCCTGCTGTTTTCATGGACTTAATGAATAGGGTCTGCAAACCTTATTTGGATCAGTTCGTCATTGTTTTTATTGACGATATCTTGATTTATTCTAAGACGCGAGCTGATCACGAGCAACACCTTCGTCTTACTCTTGAACTCCTGAAGAAAGAGCAACTTTTCGCCAAATTCTCCAAGTGCGAGTTTTGGCTTAAAGAAGTTCAATTTTTGGGACACATTATCAACGAACAAGGTGTTCATGTAGATCCCTCCAAGATCAGGGCGATTAAGGATTGGGATACGCCTACTACTCCTACTGAAGTTCGTTCATTTCTTGGTCTAGCGGGTTATTATCGCCGCTTCATTGAAAACTTCTCTAAGATTGCAGTTCCTCTAACTGCTCTAACTCAGAAGAAAATGCCCTTTTATTGGGGAATCAAACAAGAGGAAGCTTTTCAACACTTGAAGCAGAAGCTTTGCGATGCGCCTGTTCTATCATTGCCTGAGGGTGATGATGATTTTGTCGTGTATTGTGATGCATCGAAATTGGGTCTTGGCTGTGTTCTTATGCAAAGGAACAAAGTCATAGCCTATGCATCGAGGCAGTTGAAGATACATGAGAAGAACTACACCACTCATGATCTTGAGTTGGGTGCAGTTGTTTTTGCTCTCAAGATCTGGAGACACTATTTGTACGGTACAAAATGTGTGGTTTTCACTGACCACAAAAGTCTTCAGCATATCTTCAACCAGAAAGAACTCAACATGAGACAGCGACGTTGGGTTGAGCTTTTAAACGACTATGATTGCGAAATTCGCTACCATCCTGGTAAGGCGAATGTCGTAGCTGATGCATTGAGTCGTAAAGAACATACTAAACTTCATTGTGTACGTGTTCAGTCTGTTATTCAAGCTCGATCCGATATTCAAACACGCATTTCTCAAGCTCAACAATCTTGTGTTTCACAAGGTTTAATGGATAAGGAATTTCCTTATCACATAACACCTGCTCTGGAACTGAAGGACAATGGGTCATATTACTTCATGGACCGTTTGTGGGTCCCAAGCCAGGATGATCTTCGTACCTTGCTTATGGATGAAGCCCATAAGTCTCGCTATTCTATTCATCCGGGCTCAGACAAGATGTATAAGGATCTTCGTATTCACTATTGGTGGCCTGGTATGAAGAAAGACATTGCCTTATACGTATCCAAATGCCTTACTTGTCTAAAGGTTAAGGCTGAACATCAGCGTCCTTCGGGTTTATTGGAGCAACCAGAGATCCCAGTTTGGAAATGGGAAAACATTACTATGGATCTTGTTACCAAACTCCCGCGCACAAAGAAAGGTCATGATGCCATCTGGGTAGTCGTTGATCGTCTTACGAAGTCAGCACATTTCTTGCCAATCCGCGAGGATTTTCCTACTGACAGACTTGCTCAAATCTATGTAGATGAAATAGTAGCTCGACATGGTGTTCCTTTGAACATCATTTCTGACAGAGATGCTCGTTTCACTTCTCATTTTTGGAGAACCATGCAATCTGCTATGGGGACCCAACTTAATCTGAGCACAGCTTATCATCCGCAAACGGATGGTCAATCTGAGAGAACAATCCAGACTCTGGAGGATATGCTAAGAGCTTGTGTGATCGATTTTGGTGGTAGCTGGGATTCACATCTTAAATTGATTGAATTTTCCTACAACAACAGTTATCACACTAGCATCAAAATGGCTCCTTTCGAAGCTCTCTATGGTCGAAAATGTCGTTCACCAGTCTGCTGGAATGAGATTGGCGAGGCTCAACTTACTGGACCTGCCCTCATTTTAGAGACAACTGACAAGGTCAAGAAAGTTCGTGATAACCTTCAGGCAGCTAGAAACCGTCAGAAGATTTACGCGGACCCAAAACGCAAAGCCTTTGAAATTCAAGTCGGTGATCGAGTATTACTTAAGGTCTCACCTTGGAAAGGTGTGATCAGATTTGGAAAGAAAGGAAAACTTGCACCTAGATACGTTGGACCATTCAAGATCGTCGAAAGAATCGGAAAGGTAGCCTACAGACTTGAGTTACCTCCTGAACTGGGAAATGTTCATCCAACTTTTCACGTGTCCAATCTCAAGAAGTGTACAGCTGATGAGAACTACTCCATACCACTTGACGAAATTCGTGTTGGCAAAACACTGAAATTTGTTGAGAAACCAGTGGAAATCATGGAGCGTGAAGTCAAGTGGCTTAAACGCAAGTGCATTCCTTTGGTCAAAGTTCGCTGGGAAGCTAAACGTGGACCTGAGTTTACTTGGGAACGCGAAGATCAAATGAAGGCGAAATATCCACATCTTTTTCCACGAGTTTCCTCTAAATAAATTTCGGGACGAAATTTCCACAAGTAGGGGAGACTGTAACAACTGTGCTTGTAATCACTATGAACAGTTCTGTTATCAATAAAACGATGTTTTTTGATCCCAATGTTTGTTTTGTTATGTTATACATTTTTCATGTTTTGACTTTTATGTAATTTCAAACTCTACATCGCCTTCTGGAGAGTTATACGCAAACTAGTGCGTAAACGTACTCAGTTTAATGCGAGAAATACTCCGGAACATCAACATATACTCAACATACCTTAAATAACCTTTACATAACTTAGAAATAAGTTTTGAAGGCTTTGGTATGGCAAAAACAAGTTAATTCGCTTACAGGGACTAAATATGACAAACTGCGAAAGTATGTCAATTTGAACTGTAACGAACATTCCGGAACATGACCATAAGTTAAACACACCTTAAATATCCTTTACATAGCTTAGAAATAGGCTTTGAGGGGTTTGGTGTGCTAAAATAAACTTTTGGGACATTCAGGGACTAAAAGTGTCAAAAAGTGCACAAGTTTGCATTTTCGCGCATAACTTACGTTCTGAATACATCTGGACATCCAAAAATTTATGTAAGCATGACTACATTATATTTTAGTGTTCGCCTTAAGAAAAATCCATTCGTTGCGTCATTTGGTTCGTTTTTCGCGCTTATGCGCATTCCGTCGTAATTAAGCGAACATCGCGTTCGTACGGCCAAACGAACCAACCTCCGGCATATTTTTGAGCATGTTTTGAGTTCCCTATACTTTAACTTCATTTTAGAGCCTTGAAATGAGGTTAACGGGGTTCAAACGCATCGAAAATCGCTTAAAACACGTGCAGGGACCATTGCTGCCAAAATGGAAACTTTCTGTTTCAGGATGAGTGCTAGCGTAGCGCGAGCCCATGAGGCTTATCCGTCGCGCTACGCGACTGACTTGCTGGACAGATTCAATGTTTCTAATTGCAAGTTGCAACCAAATTAATTCTTAACCACATGTTTTAACATGATGTGTCATTAAGTTAAGGAGCATATGTGGTTCCATAACATTTCCGACAAGTGTACGCACGAGATTCGATCACGTTATTCAAGAAACGATCCTAACGGTTACCCGAATTCTATAAATACCCATGCCATCCAACCTCATTACTTACTAGAATCTTATTAGTTGTGTTCTAAGTTGAAACTTTGTTTCATACCTGAACTATACTGATTTAGATTAGCATTCGGGGACCCTTCGTAAGTATTCTTTCGTTCTTTTCCTTATTTTTACTGCTTTTCGAGTCAGAAAGTCAAACTTTGTTTGACTTTCAGCGTTGACCAGTAATGGTCAATGCGAAGTTCGTTTGAACTTCGCAACGTGATTGTAATCACGATGGTCATAGTCCCTTGGGACTATGCCTACTGATTACCACGTTGTCTAGGGTCGTAGGGTAGGCGATCTAATAAATCGCCTATACCTTCGAACCCGACCCAGTTTGGTCGATCATTAGGATCCGACCAAATACATTAGGTGACCATAGTGTAGGGAATAACCTTCCGAGGTTATACCTTATGGTCACGACGTTTAAGTAGTTGTATGATAGGTAGTTTATATGCCTGAGGTAAATTACCAGAATACCCTTTTCATACATAATTGGTAATTTAGCATATGTAACCTAAACTTTTGTCACGTAACTGATTATGTAACATGTTTAGGCATATAATACTTATCATAGGACTAGTTAGGCGGTCCGAACGCGTTTCACGCGCACGACACGTTAAAGAAGCATAAGCTTCCTAAACGGGTCGTAATGGGTCGTATACAATTATGTTAGGTTTCATTTAGTATGTAGGCTTTGTTAAACCAAATGACACGAGTCTCTACACTCGTTTGGTTTACGAAACCTCATTCTATCCAATCATCCGATTAAGGTCCGTTTATTAACATAGTTACCTATACTAGGTGCCGTTTGATTCCGAGATCTCTTGCATTGCTTGGTGGTTATCTTTATACAACTGAGCAATCTCAAGTGAGTACATAGACCCCTCTTTTACTGTTTTCCAAACTGTTTTGGGGTGGAACACATGTGCCTACTTGTTACTTTCATGCTTCCTGTTTTCACATCATATACCGGCTATGTTTGTTAGTACACTATAGTACATGATTTCATGACATTTCATGCTAGGTGTGCCCATTGTGTGCATTACTTAGTACATTGTTTTACATGACATTTCATACTAGGTGTGCCCATTGTGTGCATTACTTAGTACATTGTTTTACATGAAATTTCATGCTAGGTGTGCCCATTGTGTGCATTACTTAGTACATCGTTTTACATGACATTTCACGCTATGTATGTTCATTTGATTACATACTTAGTGCATTGTTTTCACATGCTCACATTTTGTTATGACATTTGGTTTGTTTACATGGGACAATATATCCATTAACATTAGCTACGCCGTTCGTTAGTAGGTAGTGGTACCATAGGAATTGACAACTCCCGTTCCGGACATCCCAGGGTAAGGGGACAGAAAGGAATGACCGAATTCGTTGACATTAAGACAGATAGACCTTTAATTTGTTTAAAGGGTTTATCACCACAGTCGCCAGGCTTGGATGTATGCATATTCACAATACTGCATAGATGTTCATATTAAATAGTTGCATGCATTTACACAAAACATAGCTTTGATTTAAACCAAGTTTTACTTCAATACTTTGTTTTCGTGCATATGGTTTAGTTGAGACATTTCGCTTGCCATACATGACATTTTGACATAGACATTTGACATGGATATTTGACATAGACATTTGACATGGATATTTGACATAGACATTTGACATGGATATTTGACATAGACATTTGACATGATTTACATCTTGACATAAACACTTTGACATATTATTCAATACATTTGACAATTTGGTTAAACATAGACTTCTTACATTGGTTGGTTTGGTTTGATTAAGTGATTAAGTTAACGATGCGTGTGTAATATGATACAAGCATGGTGGATACGCCGCTGGTACTTCCTATATATAAGTGTTTGTATGGTATTACATGGCGTAACGTTATTTGAATCATTTCAGTTTGAGACATAGAACATTTTATACAAATAACATACTTTTCACAAGACATTGATTTACAAACAACTTATCTTATACAAACACATTTTTACATGGTTATTTATTTAACCTGACATTACTTATACATATCATCTGATCTTATTGTTTTCAAATGATTTACAAGACAAAGCAAATAACAAGGTTCATGACTAAACATTTTCTCAAACAAAAGTCATGAATCTTATTTTCACAAAAACCTATGTATCTCACAGGCATTTTTATGCTGACGTACCTATTTTCACATGTGTTTTCAGGTGCTTTTCCATAGGATGTTGATCATGATACTAGGGCGGACCTGTGCCTTAGTGACTTTAAAAGAAGATAGACTATGTTTAATTATGTTATAAACTCTTTTGTTTACTATTCAAGACAATGTAACACCCTTGTTTAATAAATCAAATACACTTTGTGTGCCATGGTTATGAAACAATTAATTCTGTCGCAACACGCCCCGATGTTTCCGCCGCGATTTGTTGTTTTACGCGGTCGGGGTGTGACAAAGGGCATTTTGGTAATTTACCTAAGGCATATAAACTACCTGTCATACAACTAACTAAACGCCGTGACCATAAGGTATAACCTTGGGAGGTTATTCCCTATATACTATGGTTACCTAATGTGTTTGGTCGGATCCTAATGATCGACCAAACGGGTCGGGTACGAAAGTATAAGCGATTGTTTAGATCGCTTACCTTACGACCCTATAAAAGCACTAAACTAAAAGTGACTAGCTAAGCATGTTAAAACATGCTTAACTAAGTTTAGAAAACAGTTTTGGTATCAAAACAAACGGTTTTGATACCTAAGAGTAGTTTGGTTACAAAATACGCAAGAATGCGCATTTTGGCCGAAACTACGACTCGTCACTGAGCCTAGATAACGTGGTAATCAGTAGGTATAGTCACTAGGGACTATAACCATTGTGATTACGCTCACGTTATGAAGTTCAAACGAACTTCGCATTAACCATAAACTGGTCAACGCAGAAAGTCAAACAAAGTTTGACTTTTAACGCTAAAAGAATACAAGAACGAAGGAACACTTACAAAGGGTCCCCGAAAGCTAATCTTGATCCAAGTAGCTCAGGTATGAAGCAATGGCTTCAACTTAGAGCTTTTAGATCAGATTTTGTGGGTTTAGCAAATGAATGGGGTTAGGTATTTATAGTAAATGGACAACCGTTAGGATCGTTTCTCGTAATCCGGGCTTTAATCTCACCCCTACACTTGTTGAAATTCCCATGGAACACCAAAATGGCCCCTCATTAACATGAAGAGGCAAGTGCAATTGGGTTTGGAGGGTGTGACAGCTGGAAAGAGGCTGTTTAGAAGTTTCTGAGCAACTGGGAGGTCCTTACAGACCGTAAGGATGATGTCTTACGGTCCGTAAGCCATCATCTTTGCTGAAATGACAGATTTGGTCCCTGCAGCTCCAAACTTGGTTTTCGATGCATTTTTAACATGTTTAAGCCTCGTTAACCTCATTTCAAAGCTCTAAAATGAAGTTAAAGTATAGGGAACTTAAAATGTGCTCAAAAATATCTCGGATGTCGGTTCGTTTGGCCGTACGGTTGCGTTGTTCGGTTAATTACGACGGAAGTCGTAACGAACTCAAAAACGGTCCAAAATGCGCGACGAATGGAATTTTGACAAGCCAAACACTAAAGCATAATATTATAATTCTTACATAAATTTTTGGATGTCCGGATGTATTCAGAACGTAAGATATGCGTGAAATGTCACACCCCGACCACGTATAACATACAAAACTTGGCGGAAAACGTTGGGGAGTGTTGTAACAGAATTAATTGTTTCATAACCATGGCATTCAAAGTTGTACTTTATTTATCAACATAACAGTTACATTGTCTTAAACAAGAAATAAAGAGTTCATAACATAGTTAAACTAGTCTATCTTCATTTTTAGTCTCTAAGGCACAGGTCCGCCCTAGTGTCACGATCATCATCCTACCCAAAAGCTCCTGAAAACACATGTGAAAATAGGTACGTCAGCATAAAAATGCATGTGAGATACATGGGATTTGTGAAAAGAGGATTCATGACTTATAAGTTTAGAAAAAGTTGTTTAACAAAAGTCAGTCATGAACCTTGTAAATTGTTTTGTTTTGTAAATCATTCAAAAAGCAATGATATGTATAAATAAGAGAATAATGTAAGGTTAAATGAATAACCAAGTAAAATGAGTTTGTATAAGATAAGTTGTTTTGTAAATCGATGTCTTGTGAAAATAAGTTGTTTATGTAAAACGTAATATGTCAAATATTGAAATGATTTAAGTAAAGCTACAATATGTGATACCATACAAACACTTATATATAGGAAGTACCAGCGGCGTATCCACCATGCTTGTATCATATTACACATGCCTCGTTACTCAAATCACTTACTCGAACCAACCGCCAATGTAAATTGTTTATGCATAAATGAATTATCATGTGTTAATGTGTAAACCATATTGAAATGTCTATGTCCAATGTAAACAACTAAATGTGTATATCAATGTCAAAATGTTTATGTTTAATGTAGATCATGTAATGTGTACCCAAAAATATCATGTATGGTAAGTGAAATATATCAACTAAACCATATGTAAAAAAACAAGGTATTGAAGTAAAACATGGTTTAAATCAAAGTTATGTTTTGTAGAACAAATGCATGCTATACTGATACAAACATTTTTGCGGTATTGTGAAAATGCATGCATCAAAGCCTTGAGACTGTGGCGATAAACCCTTAAAAAAATTAAAGGTTTATCTATGTTATGTGTATCGAATTCGGTCATTCCTTTCATCCAAACCTACTCAGGATGTCCGGAATGGGAGTTGTCAATTCCTGTGGTACCACTACCTACTAACGAACGGCGTAGCTAATGTTAATGAATGTATTGTTCCATTTAAACAAACCAAATGTCATACCAAAATGTAAGCATGTGATGAAAACAACTGTACTAAGTATGTAACAAATGGACATACATAGCATGTGACGTGAAACAAATGTACTAAGTATGCACACAATGGGCATACATAGCATGAAATGTAATGTGAAACAATGTACTAAGTATGCACACAATGGGCATACATAGCATGAAATGTATTGTATAGTGATGTACTAAATATGCACACAATGGGCGTACATAGCATGAAATGTATTGTAAAGTGATGTACTAAGTATGCACACAATGGGTATACATAGCATAAAATCAATGAAATCATGTACTATAATGTACTAATGAACATAGCAGGTATATGATGTGAAAACAGGAAAGCATGAAAGTAACAAGTAGGCACATGTGTTTCACCAAATAGTTTGGAAAACAGTAAAAGAGGGGTCTATGTACTCACTTGAGATTGCTCAGAAGTCCTAAGATAACCACCAAGCAATGCTAGAGATCATGGAATCAAACGGCACCTAATATAGGTAACTATGTTAATAAACCGGACCTAAATCGGAGGATTCGGATAGAATGAGGGTTTGTAAACCAAACGAGTATGGAGACTCGTGTAATATGGTTTAACAAAGCCTACATACTAAATGAAACCTAACATAAGTGCTTACGACCCATTTAGGTAGCTTATGCTACTTTAACGCGTCGTTCGCGTGAAACGCGTTCGGACCGCCAAACTAGTCCTATGATAAGTAAAATATGCCTTAACATGTTTAATATTGTCGCCAAATCAGTTTAGATGTCAAAAGTTATGTCACATGTGTTTATAATGAATTTTGGCATCAAAGGGGTATTTTGGTAATTTACCTAAGGCATATAAACTACCTATCATACAACTACTTAAACGATGTGACCATAAGGTATAACCTCGGAAGGTTATTCCCTACCTACTATGGTCACCTGAAGTATTTGGTCGGATCTTAATGATCGACCAAATGGGTCAGGTTCGAAGGTATAAGCGATTTATTAGATCGCTTACCCTTACGACCCTAGACAACGTGGTAATCAGTAGGCATAGTCACAAGGGACTATAACCATCGTGATTACAATCACGTTGCGAAGTTCGAACGAACTTCGCATTGACCATAAACTGGTCAACACAGAAAGTCAAACAAAGTTTGACTTTCGGACTCGAAAAACAATAAAAGAACGAAGGAATACTTACAAAGGGTCCCCGAATGCTAATCTTGATCCAAGTAGCTCAGGTATGAAACAAAGGTTTCAACATAGAGCTTCTGAAATCAGATTCTAGTGGGTTTTTGCAAGGCATGGGGTTGGGTATTTATGGTGTTTGGTGAGCTGTAAAGATCATTTCTTGGAAACCGTGCTTTGATCTTGGCCATACACCTCAAGAACATGGTTTTACAAAACCATGTGAGCCCCTAGTATTGAGAAATACCATGTGCAAGTGGGTTTTGTGGGTAATGCAGCTGTTAACAGCCTGTTTAAACATTGAATCTGGTCTGAGAGGCTGACGCGGGCCGTGTAAGAGATCACCCTGGGCTTACACGGGCCGCCTGGGCCTTCTGATCAGAAACCAAGTTTCAAAAATGACAGTTTTGGTCCCTGTTGTGTATTAAAGCCATTTCCGACATGTTTAAGGCCCGTTTAACCAACGTTAAGGCCCTAAAATGATGCCTAAACATTGTGGACATGAAACATGCTCAAAAATATGTCGGACGTTGGTTCGTTTGGTCGTACGACGCGATGTTCGCTTAATTACGACGGAATGCGCATAAGCGCGAAAAACGATCCAAATTGCGCGACGAATGGATTTTTCTCAAGCCAAACACTAAAATAAAATATTTTAGTGCTTACATAAATTTTTGGATGTCCGAATGTATTCAGAACGTAAGTTATGCGCGAAAATGCAAACTTGTGCACTTTTTGACGCTTTTAGTCCATGAATGACCCAAAAGTTTATTTTAGCACACCGAACCCCTCAAAGCCTATTTCTAAGCTATATAAAGGATATTTAAGGTGTTTTTAACTTATGGTCATGTTCCGGAATGTTCGTTACTATTCAAATTGGCATACTTTCGCAGTTTGTCAAGTTTAGTCCCTGTAAGCGAATTAACTTGTTTTTGCCATACCAAAGCCTTCAAAACTTATTTCTAAGTTATGTAAAGGTTATTTAAGGTATGTTAAGTATATGTTGATGTTCCGAAGTATTTTTCGCATTAAACTAATTACGTTTACGCACCAGTTTGCGTATAACTCTCAAGAAAGCGATATAGAGTTTGAAATTGAATAAAAGTCAAAACATGAAAAATGTAAAACACAACCAAACAAACATTGGGATCAAGTAACATTGTTTTATTGATAATTGATCTGTTCACAATGATTACAAGCACAGATGTTACAGTCTCCCCTACTTGTGGAAATTTCGTCCCGAAATTTATTTAGAGGAAACTCGTGGAAAAAGATGCGGATATTTCGCCTTCATTTGATCTTCGCGTTCCCAAGTAAACTCGGGTCCACGTTTAGCTTCCCAGTGAACTTTGACCAAAGGAATGCGCTTGCGCTTAAGCCACTTGACTTCACGTTCCATGATTTCCACAGGTTTCTCGACAAATTTCAGTGTTTTGTCAACACGAATTTCGTCAAGCGGTATGTGGAGGTTCTCATCAGCTAAACACCTCTTGAGATTGGACCCGTGAAAGGTTGGATGAACATTTCCAAGTTCAGGAGGTAACTCAAGTCTGTAGGCTACGTTACCGATTCTTTCGACGATCTTGAATGGTCTAACGTATCTAGGTGCAAGTTTTCCTTTCTTTCCAAATCTGATCACACCTTTCCAAGGTGAGACCTTAAGTAATACTCGATTACCGACTTGAAATTCCAAGGGCTTGCGTTTTGGGTCCGCGTAACTCTTTTGACGGCTTCTAGCTGTCTGAAGGTTATCACGAACTTTCTTAACCTTATCAGTTGTCTCTAAAATGGGGGCAGGTCCAGTAAGCTGAGCCTCGCCAATCTCATTCCAGCAGACCGGTGAATGACATTTTCGACCATAGAGAGCCTCGAAAGGAGCCATGTTGATGCTGGAGTGATAATTGTTGTTGTAGGAGAATTCAATCAACTGAAGATGTGAATCCCAACTACCACCAAAATCAATCACACAAGCTCTAAGCATATCCTCCAGAGTCTGGATTGTTCTCCCAGACTGACCATCCGTTTGCGGATGATAAGCGGTGCTCAGATTAAGTTGGGTCCCCATAGCAGATTGCATGGTTCTCCAAAAATGAGAAGTGAAACGAGCATCTCTGTCATAAATGATGTTCAAAGGAACACCATGTCGAGCTACAATTTCATCCACATAGATTTTTGCAAGTTTGTCAGCAGAAAAATCCTCACGGATTGGCAAGAAATGCGCTGACTTAGTAAGACGATCAACAACTACCCAGATGGCATCATGACCTTTCTTTGTGCGCGGAAGTTTAGTAATGAGATCCATAGTAATGTTTTCCCATTTCCAAACTGGGATCTCTGGTTGCACCAATAAACCAGAAGGACGTTGATGTTCAGCCTTAACCTTAAGACAAGTAAGGCATTTTGATACATATAAGGCAATGTCTTTCTTCATACCAGGCCACCAATACTGAATACGAACATCCTTATACATCTTATCTGAGCCAGGATGAACAGAATAACGAGACTTATGGGCTTCATCCATAAGCAAGGTGCGAAGGTTATCTTGGCTTGGGACCCACAAACGGTCCATGAAGTAATACGATCCATTGTCCTTCAGTTCCAGATCAGGTGTTATGTGATAGGGAAATTCCCTATCCATCAAACCTTGTGAAACACAAGATTGTTGAGCCTGAGAAATGCGTGCTTGGATATCAGATCGAGCTTGATTAACAGATTGAACACGAACGCAATGAAGCTTAGTACGTTCCTTTCGACTCAAAGCATCGGCTACGACATTCGCCTTACCAGGATGGTAGCGAATTTCGCACTCATAGTCGTTTAGGAGCTCAACCCAACGTGGTTGCCTCATGTTGAGTTCTTTCTGATTGAAGATATGCTGAAGACTTTTGTGGTCCGTGAAAACCACACATTTTGTACCGTACAAATAGTGTCTCCAGATCTTAAGAGCGAAGACAACTGCACCTAACTCAAGATCATGAGTGGTGTAGTTTTTCTCATGTATCTTTAACTGCCTCAATGCATATGCTATGACTTTGTTCCTTTGCATCAGAACACAGCCAAGACCCAATTTTGATGCATCACAATACACGACAAAATCATCATCACCCTCAGGTAATGATAGAACAGGCGCATCACAAAGCTTCTGTTTCAAGTTTTGAAAAGCTTCCTCTTGCTTGAATCCCCAATCAAAGGGTTTGTTCTTCTGAGTTAGAGCAGTTAGAGGAACTGCAATCTTTGAGAAGTTCTCAATGAAGCGGCGATAATAACCCGCCAGACCAAGAAAAGAACGAACTTCAGTAGGAGTAGTAGGCGTATCCCAATCCTTAATCGCACTGATCTTGGAGGGATCTACCTGAATACCTCGTTCGTTGATAATATGTCCCAAAAATTGAACTTCTTTAAGCCAAAATTCGCACTTGGAGAATTTGGCAAAAAGTTGCTCTTTCTTTAGGAGTTCCAGAGTAAGACGAAGATGTTGCTCATGATCAGCTCGCGTCTTAGAGTAAATCAAGATGTCATCAATAAAAACAATGACGAACTGATCCAAATAAGGCGTGCAGACCCGATTCATTAAGTCCATGAAAAGAGCAGGAGCATTAGTCAAACCGAATGGCATGACTGTGAACTCATAATGCCCATAACGAGTGCGGAACGCTGTCTTGGAAATATCTTCTTCATGCACCTGAAGTTGATGATATCCAGATCGCAGATCAATCTTTGAAAAATAAGAAGCACCCTGTAACTGATCAAAGAGATCATCAATGCGAGGTAGGGGATATCGATTCTTGATTGTAAGCTTGTTAATCTCACGATAATCGATACATATCCTAAAGGATCCATCCTTCTTCTTGACAAAAAGAACGGGAGCACCCCAAGGTGAAAAGCTAGGACGTATAAAACCTTTGTCAGAGAGCTCCTGAAGCTGCTTAGACAACTCTTGCATCTCAGATGGTGCAAGACGATACGGAGCTCTGGCAATGGGATTTGCACCAGGTACGTGATCAATGCGGAACTCGACTTGGCGTGCTGGGGGTAGACCAGGTAACTCTTCAGGGAAAACTTCAGAATAATCCCGAACGACAGGAATATCTGAAATAGACTTACCCTTGCCTTTATCTGCTGTAACATGTGCTAAGAAGGCCACATAGTTCTTCCGTAGATATTTTCGAGCTTTAAAACAAGACATGAGCTTGAGACCACCAGACGGTTTCTCACCTTGAACCTGTAGGATCTCGCCTGTCGAAAGCGGCACACGAACGATCTTCTCGAAACAAACTACCTCTGCGTGATGCTTGGATAACCAATCCATACCCACAATGACATCGAAGCTTCCAAGTTGCATAGGCGTGAGGTTGATAGGAAAAAGATGGTCGTTAAGGTTCAACTGGCAGTTGCGTAGAACATAATCAAGAACAATGGGTTCACCACTAGCAACTTCTACTGTCAAGGGTTTACCTAGTTTCGTTCTAGACACGCGAAGCATTGGCTCAAAAGATAATGACACAAATCTCTTATCGGCGCTAGAATCGAAAAGAACAGATGCAGGATGATTATTAATAAAGAACGTACCGTTCACCACATTATCGTCTGCCTGCGCCTCTTGGGCATTCATGTTGAAGACTCGACCTCGAGCCTGAGCCTGATTCTGGTTTGCATTCACCAATCTTGGACATTGATTACGGTAGTGGGTCAGATCCCCACAGTTATAACAAGTACCTGGTGGGTAGTGTGGTCGTGGAGCTTGACCCTGTTGCTGAGCAGGAGGCTGAGCAACTTGTTGAGCCGGGTTCTGGACTGCCTGATTCTGAGCAAACCGACAAACATTGGCAAGATGACCCGACTTCCCACAGTTATTATAGAAACGACACTGATGTTGCGGCTGGTGGTGACTGTTGCATCTATTGCACAAAGGTGCATTCCCTGAATAGGGCTTCTTCGCTGGAGGCTGTGCGTGTTGGTTGGGAGCTGCCTGGTTAGCTTGGGCAGTGACAGCATAGTTTTGGGAAGCCTTACGCTTCCTTGCCCTTTTCGATGAACCAGAATCCTTTCCATTCTTGTTTTGACCTTTCTTGCTATCTTCCTTGTCAGACGACTGTTTCTTGCCCTTGTCACCCTTCCTGTGTAACTTATTCTTCCGAATCTGCGACTCAGTCAATGTCGCTGCTAACTCGATAGCCTGACGGAGTGTGGCAGGGTTACTACCAGTAATGATGTCTTGCACTGAGTCAGGTAGGCCGTCGATGTACCTTTCGATAGCCTTGTCAAGTGGGGTAACCATTGTTGGGCAAAGCAGATTCAACTCCTCAAATCTATCAGTATATGCCCTGTGCTCGCCACTATCTTGCTTCAAATCATCGAACTCTATCTCCAAAGCTCGCAGTTCATGACGAGGACAGAACTCCCTCATCATAAGGGCCCTAAGTTCAGCCCATGTCTGTGCTAGAGCAACTTCTGCACCACGATCTCTCATAACCCCGTTCCACCATGTGAGAGCCCTCTTCTGAAACACACTCGAAGAAAACTCGACCTTGCAATTGTCAGGACACTGCACGTGGCGGAAAGTATTCTCAATGCTCTCGAACCATTGAAGAAGCCCAGTCGCTCCCTCAGAACCACTAAACTTGAGTGGTTTAGCCGAGTTAAAATCCTTGAATTTGCATGGAGCATTGTTGTTGTTGTTGGCTTGGTCCCATTGAGCAAAGAGGTTTGGGAATTGAGCAGCCATCTGCTGCGCAATGATTTCTTCCAGTTCGGCAGTCGCTATCTGGTTTTCGCTTCGAGGAGGCATTCTAAAAGAGGAAAACATGAAAGGAAACGAGTGAGATGATTGGATGAAAAGAATGAGATGAAACAAAAATTGACAACAGCAAAGATGGTGGTCATTTGTTCGCATCACAAAACAAACAAGCGACACACAGTGACTAATAAAGGTAAATGGGTGAAAAATAATGTATCGCGAAGACATGCTCGCCTATAAGTGAACACTCACCCCAAGAGTTCCCAGGTAAGAGTGATTGGTCCAATTATGTGGATTTGTACGAACACTCTAGCCTTAGACAGAAAACCTAGGGTACAGGCATTCACCCTTCCAGTTTGCACGTGTTCACATTATTTAAAACCCAAAACCTTGACGAGATTTTGAAAACTCAAAGGGGTTCAAAACCATATAACAGAGGGTTCAAAACCTTATAATAGAGGGTTCAAAACCTTGTAATAAATCATTCAAAAACAGAAGATTGTTTTTCAAAAATCGTTTCGGAAAAATTGGGTTCTTGTTTTGCTAATCACCTAAGGGTAGGTGATGTACATGTTTTAAGATCTAAACACAAGATAACTTAGGGTCCTAGAAAGTTATAGTCTAGGTCAAAGCATTACTAATAACCTAATTCCCTATAACCATGGGCTCTGATACCAACTCTTCTGTCACACCCCGACCACGTATAACATACAAAACGTGGCGGAAAACGTCGGGGAGTGTTGTAACAGAATTAATTGTTTCATAACCATGGCATTCAAAGTTGTACTTTATTTATCAACATAACAGTTACATTGTCTTAAATAGGAAATAAAGAGTTCATAACATAGTTAAACTAGTCTATCTTCATTTTTAGTCTCTAAAGCACAGGTCCGCCCTAGTGTCACGATCATCATCCTACGCAAAAGCTCCTGAAAACACATGTGAAAATAGGTACGTCAGCATAAAAATGCCTGTGAGATACATGGGATTTGTGAAAAGAGGATTCATGACTTATAAGTTTAGAAAAAAGTTGTTTAACAAAAGTCAGTCAGGAACCTTGTAAATTGTTTTGTTTTGTAAATCATACAAAAAGCGATGATATGTATAAATAAGAGAATAATGTAAGGTTAAATGAATAACCAAGTAAAATGAGTTTGTATAAGATAAGTTGTTTTGTAAATCGATGTCTTGTGAAAATAAGTTGTTTATGTAAAACGTAATATGTCAAATATTGAAATGATTTAAGTAACGCTACAATATGTGATACCATACAAACACTTATATATAGGAAGTACCAGCGGCGTATCCACCATGCTTGTATCATATTATACACGCCTCGTTACTCAAATCACTTACTCGAACCAACCACCAATGTAAATTGTTTATGCATAAATGAATTGTCATGTGTTAATGTGTAAACCATATTGAAATGTCTATGTCCAATGTAAACAACTAAATGTGTATATCAATGTCAAAATGTTTATGTTTAATGTAGATCATGTAATGTGTACCCAAAAATATCATGTATGGTAAGTGAAATATATCAACTAAACCATATGTAAAATGCACAAAAACAAGGTATTGAAGTAAAACATGGTTTAAATCAAAGTTATGTTTTGTGGAACAAATGCATGCTATACTGATACAAACATTTATGCGGTATTGTGAAAATGCATACATCAAAGCCTTGAAACTGTGGCGATAAACCCTTAAACAAATTAAAGGTTTATCTAAGTTATGTGTATCGAATTCGGTCATTCCTTTCATCCAAACCTACTCAGGATGTCCGGAACGGGAGTTGTCAATTCCTATGGTACCACTGCCTACTAACGAACGGCGTAGCTAATGTTAATGAATGTATTGTTCCATTTAAACAAACCAAATGTCATACCAAAATGTAAGCATGTGATGAAAACAACTGCACTAAGTATGTAACAAATGGACATACATAGCATGTGACGTGAAACAAATGTACTAAGTATGCACACAATGGGCATACATAGCATGAAATGTAATGTGAAACAATGTACTAAGTATGCACACAATGGGCATACATAGCATGAAATGTATTGTATAGTGATGTACTAAATATGCACACAATGGGCGTACATAGCATGAAATGTATTGTAAAGTGATGTACTAAGTATGCACACAATGGGCATACATAGCATAAAATCAATGAAATCATGTACTATAATGTACTAACGAACATAGCAGGTATATGATGTGAAAACAGGAAAGCATGAAAGTAACAAGTAGGCACATGTGTTTCACCCCAAAACAGTTTGGAAAACAGTAAAAGAGGGGTCTATGTACTCACTTGAGATTGCTCAGAAGTCCTAAGATAACCACCAAGCAATGCTAGAGATCACGGAATCAAACGGCACCTAATATAGGTAACTATGTTAATAAACCGGACCTAAATCGGAGGATTCGGATAGAATGAGGGTTCGTAAACCAAACGAGTATGGAGAGTCATGTAATATTGTTTAACAAAGCCTACATACTAAATGAAACCTAACATAAGTGCTTACGACCCATTACGACCCGTTTAGGTAGCTTATGCTACTTTAACGCGTCGTTCGCGTGAAACGCGTTCGGACCGCCTAACTAGTCCTATGACAAGTAAAATATGCCTTAACATGTTTAATATTGTCGCCAAATCAGTTTAGATGTCAAAAGTTATGTCACATGTGTTTATAATGAATTTTGGCATCAAAGGGGTATTTTGGTAATTTACCTAAGGCATATAAACTACCTATCATACAACTACTTAAACAATGTGACCATAAGGTATAACCTCGGAAGGTTATTCCCTACCTACTATGGTCACCTAAAGTATTTGGTCGGATCCTAATGATCGACCAAATGGGTCGGGTTCGAAGGTATAAGCGATTTATTAGATCGCTTACCCTTACGACCCTAGACAACGTGGTAATCAATAGGCATAGTCACAAGGGACTATAACCATCGTGATTACAATCACGTTGCGAAGTTCGAACGAACTTCGCATTGACCATAAACTGGTCAACACAGAAAGTCAAACAAAGTTTGACTTTCGGACTCGAAAAGCAATAATAGAACGAAGGAATACTTACAAAGGGTCCCCGAATGCTAATCTTGATCCAAGTAGCTCAGGTATGAAACAAAGGTTTCAACTTAGAGCTTCTCAAATCAGATTCTAGTGGGTTTTTGCAAGGCATGGGGTTGGGTATTTATAGTGTTCGGTGAGCCGTTAAGATCGTTTCTTGGAAACCGTGCTTTGATCTTGGCCATACACCTCAAGAACATGGTTTTACAAAACCATGTGAGCCCCTAGTATTGAGAAATACCATGTGCAAGTGGGTTTTGTGGGTAATGCAGCTGTTAACAGCTTGTTTAAACATTGAATCTAGTATGAGAGGATGACGCGGGCCACGTAAGAGATCACCCTGGGCTTACGCGGGCCGCCTGGGCCTTCTGATCAGAAACCAAGTTTCAAAAATGACAGTTTTGGTCCCTGTTGTGCATTAAAGCCATTTCCGACATGTTTAAGGCCCGTTTAACCAAAGTTAAGGCCCTAAAATGATACCTAAACATTTTGGACATGAAACATGCTCAAAAATATCTCGGACGTTGGTTCGTTTGGTCGTACGAACACGATGTTCGCTTAATTACGTCGGAATGCGCATAAGCGCGAAAAACGATCCAAATTGCGCGACGAATGGATTTTTCTCAAGCCAAACACTAAAATAAAATATTTTAGTGCTTACATAAATTTTTGGATGTCCGAATGTATTCAGAACGTAAGTTATGCGCGAAAATGCAAACTTGTGCACTTTTTGACGCTTTTAGTCCCTGAATGACCCAAAAGTTTATTTTAGCACACCGAACCCCTCAAAGCCTATTTCTAAGCTATATAAAGGATATTTAAGGTGTGTTTAACTTATGGTCATGTTCCGGAATGTTTGTTACTGTTCAAATTGGCATACTTTCGTAGTTTGTCAAGTTTAGTCCCTGTAAGCGAATTAACTTGTTTTTGCCATACCAAAGCCTTCAAAACTTATTTCTAAGTTATGTAAAGGTTATTTAAGGTATGTTAAGTATATGTTGATGTTTTGGAGTATTTGTCACATTAAACTGATTATGTTTACGCACCAGTTTGCGTATAACTCTCTAGAAAGCGATATAGAGTTTGAAATTGAATAAAAGTCAAAACATGAAAAATGTAAAACACAACCAAACAAACATTGGGATCAAGTAACATTGTTTTATTGATAATTGAACTGTTCACAATGATTACAAGCACAGATGTTACATGAAACTGCAAACTTGTGCACTTTTTGACGCTTTTAGTCCTTGAATGACCATAAAGTTTATTGTAGCATACCGAACCCCATCAAAGCCTATTTATAAGCTATTTAAAGGATATTTATGGTATGTTTGACTTATGTTCATGTTCCGGAATGTTCGTTACAGTTCAAATTGGCATACTTTCGTAGTTTGTCAAGTTTAGTCCCTGTAAGCGAATTAACTTGTTTTTGCCATACCAAAGCCTTAAAAACTTATTTCTAAGTTATGTAAAGGTTATTTGAGGTATGTTTAGCATATGTTGATGTTCCGGAGTATTTGTCACATTAAACTGATTATGTTTACGCACCAATTTGCGTATAACTCTCCAGAAAGCGATGTAGAGTTTGAAATTGAATAAAAGTCAAAACATGAAAAATGTCAAACATAACCAAACAAACATTGGGATCAAATAACATTGTTTTATTGATAATTGAACTGTTCACAATGATTACAAGCACAGATGTTACAGTTTAAGGTTGTTGTCCTACCGAAGGAGGACGAACGTACGTATTCTACCCAAGGAGAATACGCAGGATTAATATTGGCATCCTACCCAAGGAGGATGGTGGTACATATCCTACCCAAGGAGGATATGTAGGTTCCGTTTTAATTCTTTAACTCATTCCCAACCACCGGGAATCCCATGCCTTAGAAGGTGTGTAAACTCACCTTGGCTTGCTCGGTAAGATTGGTTACTTGTTTTCCCAGTTAATCAAACACGTCCTAACATGGTTATCGGTAACGATCAGTCTTGTATGCACATAAACCACATATTTCGTCATACATTACACAAGTTGCATTCATGAAATATATACTCATCCTCATGCATAATGTAGCAGCTAGTCATGTCATAATTTCATTCCATACAATTTCTTTACTAACTGTTTAATCATACACAACACATCACACCATATTATAATCCAACATATAACATCATCGACACCATCGGTAACTATTTAATCAAAACTAACATTGCACAACATGTCATTCTTTATATTGTTATAACCCTAACCAATATAACCTACCCTAATCATGCATAAACAATCCATGAATAGAAATCCAACCCATAACTGATCCCCTTAGCACATATCATGAAATATCAAAATCATCATTTAATATTAAGCACACTAATTTATTTCAACAATTCACCCACTATTATTTACATCATCCACACAATCTCAACAGTAAGCACATCAATTGTAGGAACATGCCATGATTGCACATGTCAACAGGTGTCCATTATTATATTTGTACATATCGTAAACACACATATCGTCTCGTCGTTCCATTCAGTCATTTATATACGCATGTATTAAAAAAGAACTCCACCATTAAACAACGATTTATTGAATACATCATGCACAACCATGGCTACTAGTAATACCCTGATTCATAATTAGTTATATGCTAACAAGTTATCAACCAATGCCACGTACACAATTCAAATGCCACACCTACACAGTCAATTCTGCAAACCTATGCACACATTCACATGTACATAATGCACATGCATGATACAGACTTCAACACTTTCACTTAGGATCATAATCATTCACCTAGTCTATGCATATCATTCAAGATTTATAACAAGTATTAATAACCTAACCAACAAGCATGCCTTCGTCCGAACGTGTCAAGACATCAACTCAAGGTAACAGATTACACTAATTTGATTAATTTGCAAAAGATCATATAAGCAATTATAAACAAACATAGTTGCTAATCAAATCGTTCACATATGCACGCAATCTTATTAAGCATACCCGCATGCAACAAGATCAAATAGTTAAGGATTAAACGAACATGAATTCACTAACGAGAAATCAATTACTGGAATGATGCTTCGAAGGACGGGGGGGGGGTCTGCTATGACAACTCGTATTTCAAACCTCTCGTTGTACTTTTATTATGTGATTATGTGAACTTGTTGATTAATTGAATATTATGTGTTATGTGATTATGTGTAACGAACGTATGTATGTAATATGATAACATTACACGAACCGATCGCACAACAACAATAACCCAATCGCACAAGGCCATGATGGGTTCGGCCCACTCTCTTTTACACGCATAACACTTAGGAGAAAGGATATACTCCTCATAACTTGCAAAACACAACACACACACAAAACCCTAGTTCTCTACTCCCCTCTCTCTCTCTTGTTCGACGGCAATCCTCATAGCCGAAGCCTCATCTCGTGAAGCTTTCTTGATCGGATCACCTTTGTGTTACCTTCTAACCGGTTAGTGTTTAACTATCGATTGTATGTTATGTGATGTTGTGATATACATATTCTATGTGATGATTTAAGGATGACACATGATCGACTTTGGTATGAAATTGGCTCACATGTATAGTGTTGTAGATCAATATGGGGTTGTTAATCACATGAAGTTGTTGATGATCTAGAATCGATTGCATGATTTAATCGGCTGTAGACAAGTATATATATGGATGATTGGTTGGGTTATTATGTTAATAAGCATACTAATAACCAAGAACATGAGTCTTGTTAATATGTTTAAGTGTTGTGATTATTGCTCGTGTGTTATTCATAGTTAGGGTTCATGAGAATCGATTGGAATATGCTTAATTTGATCGATTGTATGCTAAATGGATAGTTAGAAACTGTTGATTGATAAATTGTAAATTTGGAAACTGTTGAATGATTGTAACCGAATAGCATAATATCCGGATAGTAAAACGGATCGCATAAGTTTCCACTCGGTCGCACAAATCAGGTCACACAAGACCTGATATGATCGCACAAGGTGAATCGCACAAGCTGGGTACAATCACATTAGGCACAATGTACAACCAGGACATGCATGATCGCACAAGACTTGTGGATCGCACAAGTCAGTGCCGATCGCACAAGGCTTGGGCCACACACAAACAATCGGACTGTTGGGCCTTAAAGCCCAATATCCACTCGCACAACTCAACTGGATCGCACAAGTCATTCGGATAGCAACATTCTGTCTGAACCGCACAAGATCAACCTTTGCTGTTAATTGTGCCGTGCATGTATGTTTGGGCTTTCTGTTCGTGTGGGCCGGGTATATGATTGGATCGCACAACATGTTGTGGATCGCACAAGGTTGTGCTGAACGCACAACATGTTGGGCCAGAACGTTGTTGGGCTTCGGTAGTGACTCGTACAAATGGTTCGGCCCAAACCATTTGGACCACACAAGTGAATCGTGGGCCTAGTTAGCTGATCTGTTTAACGTATTCTAAGTGTATGCCACGATTGTTACTTGCTAGTTTTGTGTAAACCTACTTGAACCAAAACCTGACTTCTTCGGTAACCATGTTAGGACGTGGTTGACCCCTTATAGCTCAAGTAACCTTTTCGTGTATCTGCCGAGCAAACCAAGGTGAGTTCACACTCTTTCCAAGGCATGGGATTCCCAAGGGTTGGGAATGGGTAAATGAACTAAACGGTAATTACAACCATCCTCTGGGAGTAGGATGCCAAGTATACACACTGGACCAAAACTCTATCATTTAGTCCCTCATTTATATCGACTTAATCGCCGAGGCCTATGGCGAGCGGGTCATTAGTTAATAGTGCTATTAGGTTTAACAAACCTCACACCATGCCGGTCGGACGGGCGTGTACTAATGGACTATGGGCAAAGGGTCAATGCTGATAGACATTGACTTAGGGCACCTCTTACATTTTCGTAGCAGTCGATACACACGGTCTAGTAACACATGGGAAGCCCCCACTAATCTCCGCAAACATGTCTGGGAGACCGCGATACGAATTAATACGATACATGGTTTACGAAACGAACATATGATTTACGAAACGAATACAATAACCAAACAACCAACTGTGAACTCGCTCAACTTTGTTGTTGACTCGTTGTTACATGCCTTGCAGGTCGTTAGGTACTCATGGAGCTTACACAGGGAGGCGTGGTCGTTGTGGGACATGGCAGTGTGTGCCATGCTAAAAACATTATTTTATTTCGTACTTAATACTTACATTGGGTTTTACAATTATGCTTCCGCTAAACACTTAACTATGTTTTGATTTGAAACACCTTTCATATTGTGTGGTTGAATTTTACTTATTACTTGTTATGTTCAATATGATTGGTGGCTTGATCCTGGTCAGTCACGTCTCCAGGCGGTGATACTCCGCGTGTGGAATTTGGGGGTGTGACAGATTGGTATCAGAGCCATTGGTTATAGAGAAATTGGTTTTAATAAAAGGAAAAAGTTTTTGTTAAAACCAGACTATAACCAGAACAGTGCTCAACGATCCACAATGACGCTTCGCTCCACATGCAAGACTCAACATTCTAGGTGATATGGTTTATGTTTTATTGCCTACTTGTTAGTTACATAGAACTTTGCTCATGGTATGCTTAGATAAACGTAGCAACTATTGTTTGAAATACATGCGTGCTTACTCTCTTCTATCATCGCAATTTTGCGAACCTCTCTCACTCATGTTTCCCTTTTGTTATTAAGATCATGAGTGGACGTGTTAACATGACTCAAGCCCAGTTGACGGCCTTGATTAACGAACAAGTTGCTGCGGCACTTGCAGCCGCACAAGCAGGAGGTCAACACGCTCAGCTACCTGTGTGCACCTTCAAGACTTTCATGGACTGTCGTCCTAGCACATTCTGTGGCACTGAAGGAGCAGTTGGACTCCTCCATTGGTTTGAGAAGCTCGAGTCCGTCTTCGAGATGTGTGAATGCCCTGAGGCTCGCAGGGTGAAGTATGCCACTGGTACTTTCGAAGGCATTGCGCTGACTTGGTGGAATGCGCAAGTTCAGATGCTAGGGTTGGCGGCTGCTAATGCCACCCCATGGAATGACTTTAAGGAACTGATTAAGCAAGAATACTGTAGTCGTGATGACATCCATAAGCTAGAAGTGGAGTTCTTTAATTTGAAGATGACGGTGTCAGAGATAGAAGCGTATACGAAGCGATCCAACGAGCTGGCCATCTTGTGCCCAACTATGGTGGACCCTCCTATCAAGCGCATTGAGTTGTACCTCAGAGGCTTAGTACAAGAGATTCAAAGCCACGTGACGTCTGCCAACCTTGCTACTATTCAGGATGTTACCCGTCTTGCTCATCGTCTCACAGACCAGGCAGTGGAGCAGAACAGACTGCCTAAGCGTATCAGTGCTGCTACTACTACTACTACTTCTGCTACTCCCAGTGATAACAAGCGAAAATGGGATGGACCCTCCAGCAAGGGTTCGACTTCAGTATAGTCCCAGACACAGCAGCGAAAGATTGATGACTATCAGAGCCCTGGTCAGCAATCTTCTGGTGGTCAAAGGCAGGGTGGATATCGAGGAAACCTCCTAAAGTGCAATACATGCAACAGGAACCACAATGGCCAGTGCAACAGAGGTCATTGTTAGAGATGTCTCAAGATGGGTCATGAAGCTAAGGATTGCAGGAGCTCACGACCTGCGAATCAGAACCAGCAACAACAACCACCAGCTCCATAGAACCAGCAGCTGCAGCAGCAGTGAGGCAACATGGGATGCTTTCAGTGTGGTACTGAAGGCCACTTCAAGCGGGACTGCAACGGGAACAACAACGGGGGAAACATTGATGGAAACAATGGCGCCAGGGGTCGAGTGTTTGTGCTGGGTCAAGGGGATGCAAGGAATGATCCTAACGTAGTGATGGGTAAGTTCCTTCTCGACGAATTTTATGTTACTGTTTTATTTGATTCGGGTGCTGATACCAATTATGTGTCTCTAAAAGTTAGTCAAATGCTTAAACGTGCACCAATTCCTTTAAACACCAAACATGTCATAGAGTTAGCTAATGGTAAAAGTCTAGAGGCCACACACATAGTTCAGGGTTGTAATCTTGTCCTCGCTGGTCAGACTTTCTCTATAGATCTCATTCCTATAGTTCTGGGTAGTTTCAACATCGTCATTGGGATGGATTGGTTATCCCAACAACAAGCAGAGATCTTATGCAAAGAGAAGATTGTTCGCATTCCCCATTCTGGTAAAGAACTTCTCGAAGTTCAAGGCGATAAGAGTGGTGCTGTGGTGGGCATCATCTCCATTCTTAAGGCCCAGAAGTGTTTGCGAAAGGGGCACACTGCTATACTAGCCCTTGTCACTGACGCATCAACGAAAGAGAAGATATTAGAGGATATTCCAGTGGTACGCGACTTTCCTCAAGTGTTTCCTAAAGATTTACCTGGACTACCGCCTCATCGCCAGGTCGAATTTCAGATCGAGCTAGCTCCTGGAGCAGCACCCATAGCTCGAGCACCTTATCGCTTAGCTCCATCAGAATTGGAAGAACTGTCCAAACAATTCCAAGAACTCTTGGATAAGAGTTTCATTCGTCCTAGCTCTTCGCCCTGGGGAGCTCCAGTGTTATTTGTGAAGAAGAAAGACGGTACCTTCAGAATGTGTATTGACTACCGCGAACTCAACAAGGTGACTGTGAAGAATCGCTATCCTCTTCCACGTATTGACGACTTATTCGACCAGTTGCAAGGGTCGAGTTAGTACTCAAAGATTGACTTAAGGTCAGGATACCACCAACTGAGAGTCCGGGATGAGGACGTCTCCAAGACAGCATTCAGAACTCGTTATGGACATTACGAGTTTCTAGTCATGCCATTTGGATTAACAAACACACCTGCAGTCTTCATGGATCTCATGAATAGAGTATGCAAGCCCTACCTAGACAAATTTGTTATTGTCTTCATTGACGACATCCTGATCTATTCTAAGAATCAGGAGGAGCACGAGCAGCATTTGCGACTTATTTTGGAACTACTTCGAACAGAACAGTTGTACGCCAAGTTTTTGAAATGCGACTTCTGGATTCGTGAAGTCCACTTTCTAGGCCACGTGGTAAACAAGGATGGGATTCATGTTGATCTATCCAGGGTAGACTCGATTAAGAACTGGCCTGCACCTCTCACACCAATGGAAATACGCCAATTCTTAGGTTTGGCAGGTTACTACAGAAGGTTCATCAAAGACTTCTCAAAGATTGCGCAACCGCTTACTCTACTGACATAGAAGGGTGTTACCTATCGTTGGGGTAATACACAGGAAACAGCTTTTCAGCACCTAAAGGATAGACTTTGTAGCGCACCTATCCTCTCATTGCCTGAAGGCACAAACGATTTTGTGGTCTATTGCGACGCATCCATTCAGGGTCTTGGATGTGTGTTGATGCAATATGACAATGTCATTGCTTACGCGTCACGTCAACTTAAAGTTCACGAACAAATTACACTACGCATGACTTAGAATTGGGAGCAGTGGTTTTTGCTCTTAAGATATGGAGACATTACCTGTACGGTACCAAGTGCACCATCTACACCGATCACAGGAGTCTCGAGCATATCTTCAAGCAAAAGGAATTGAACATGCGACAACGTCGATGGGTTGAGCTTTTGAACGATTACGAATGCGCAATAAAGTACCATCAAGGCAAAGCCAATGTTGTGACTGATGCCCTCAGTCGAAAGGATACTACACCTAGGCGTGTGCGAGCATTACAACTTACCATTCAGTCTAGTCTTCCTGCACAGATACGAGATGCTCAGGTGGAAGCATTGAAACCAGAAAACGTTAGGGCTGAAGCCCTACGCGGCTCAAGGCAACAGTTAGAACAAAAGGAAGACGGTGCTTATTACGTAACAGGACGCATCTGGGTCCCACTCTATGGCAGTTTACGAGAACTTGTAATGGATGAAGCACATAAGTCTCGCTACTCGGTACATCCTGGTTCGGATAAAATGTACCACGATCTTAGAACTACGTATTGGTGGCCTAGCATGAAAGCCCACATAGCAACTTACGTTAGCAAGTGTTTGACCTGTGCGAGAGTCAAGACAGAATACAAGAAACCATCAGGCCTACTTCAGCAACCAAATATACCTCAATGGAAATGGGAGGAAATTTCCATGGATTTTGTTACGGGCTTACCTAGAACTCAACGTGGGAATGATACTATTTGGGTGATCGTGGATCGACTCACTAAGTCTCCACACTTCTTAGCTATCAAGGAAACAGACAAGTTCTCTACCTTAGCAGACATTTACTTAAAGGAAGTGGTTTCAAGGCACGGGGTGCCAACCTCCATTATTTTCGATCGTGATGCACGTTTTACTTCGGAGCTGTGGCAAGCGATGCATAAATCTTTTGGCTCTCGATTAGACATGAGCACAGCTTATCATCCGCAAACGGATGGGCAGTCTAAACGCACCATCCAAACTTTAGAAGACATGCTTCGGGCATGTGTTATCGACTTTGGCAACGGCTGGGAAAAACACCTCCCGTTAGTGGAGTTTTCGTATAACAACAGTTATCACACCAGCATCCAAGCCGCTCCATTTTAGGCATTGTATGGGCGTAACTGCCGATCACCTCTTAGCTAGGCAGAGGTGGGTGATAGTCAGATCACGGGTCCAGAACTTGTAGTTGATGCTACAGAAAGGATTGCACAGATACGACAACGAATGCCGGCAGCTCGTGACCATCAGAAAAGCTACGCTGATAAGCGCAGGAAACCACTTGAGTTCCAGGTTGGGAATCGAGTGCTACTCAAAGTCTCAACTTGGAAAGGTGTAGTTCGTTTTTGCAAACGAGGCAAGCTCAATCCGCGATATGTCAGACCGTTCGAAATAATTGAGAAAATAGGCAAGGTGGCCTACAAACTGAACCTACCAGCAGAACTAAGTGGAGTTCACAACGTTTTCCACGTGTCAAATCTGAAGAAGTGTCTTTCAGATGAAACCCTCATAGTTCCTTTGAAGGAGCTCACTATCGACGATCAGTTGCGATTCGTCGAGGAACCGGTTGAAAACACGGACCGAGACGTTAAGGTCCTCAAGCACACTAGAATCCCTCTTGTTCGAGTTCGTTGGAACTCTCGTCGTGGCCCGAAGTTCACATGGGAATGAGAAGACCAAATGAAACTCAAGTATCCCCAGCTGTTCGAAAACAATGCAACCACTACTGAGGCTGAAGCTACTACAGAATTTTGGGACGAAATTCCAAATCAACGGGGGGATGATGTGACACCCCAGGAAAACCAGTAAACAACACAACTAGCTTCCTCAGTATCCGCATGCTAAATTTCAGGACGAAATTTCTTTCAACTTGGGGATAATGTGACAACTCGTATTTCAAACCTCTCATTGTACTTTGATTATGTGATTATGTGAACTTGTTGATTAATTGAATATTATGTGTTATGTGATTATGTGTAACAAACGTATGTATGTAATATGATAACATTACACGAACCGATCGCCCAACAACAATAACACAATCGCACAAGCCCATGATGGGTTCGGCCCACTCTCTTTTACACGCATAACACTTAGGAGAAAGGATATACTCCTCATAACTTGCAAAACACAACACACACACAAAACCCTAGTTCTATACTCCCCTCTCTCTCTCTCTCTTGTTCGACGGCAATCCTCATAGTCGAAGCCTCATCTCGTGAAGCTTTCTTGATCGGATCACCTTTGTGTTACCTTCTAACCAGTTAGTGTTTAACTATCCATTGTATGTTATGTGATGTTGTGATATACATATGCTATGTGATGATTTAAGGATGACACATGATCGACTTTGGTATGAAATCGGCTCACATGTATAGTGTTGTAGATCAATATGGGGTTGTTAATCACATGAAGTTGTTGATGATCTAGAATCGATTGCATGATTTAATCGGCTGTAGACAAGTATATATATGGATGATTGGTTGGGTTATTACGTTAATAAGCATACTAGTAACCAAGAACATGAATCTTGTTAATATGTTTAAGTGTTGTGATTATTGCTCGTGTGTTATTCATAGTTAGGGTTCATGAGAATCGATTGGAATATGCTTAATTTGATCGATTGTATGCTAAATGGATAGTTAGAAACTGTTGATTGATAAATTATAAATTTGGAAACTGTTGAATGATTGTAACCGAATAGCATAATATCCGGATAGTAAAACGGATCGCACAAGTTTCCTCTCGGTCGCACAAGATCAAGTCACACAAGACCTGATCTGATTGCACAAGGTGAATCGCACAAGCTGGGTACAATCACATTAGGAACAGTGTACAACCAGGACATGCATGATCGCACAAGGCTTGGGCCACACACAAACAATCGGACTGTTGGGCCTTAAAGCCCAATATCCACTCGCACAACCCAACTGGATCGCACAAGTCATTCGGATCGCACAATTCTGTCTGAACCGCACAAGATCAACCTTTGCTGTTAATTGGGCCGTGCATGTATGTTTGGGCTTTCTGTTCGTGTGGGCCGGGTATATGATTGGATCGCACAACATGTTGTGGATCGCACAAGGTTGTGCTGAACGCACAACATGTTGGGCCAGAATGTTGTTGGGCTTCGGTAGTGACTCGTACAAATGGTTCTGCCCAAACCATTTGGACCGCACAAGTGAATCGTGGGCCTAGTTAGCTGATCTTTTTAACGTATTCTAAGTGTATGCCATGATTGTTACTTGCTAGTTTTGTGTAAACCTATGTGCACTACTTGAACCTAAACCTGACTTCTTCGCTAACCATGTTAGGACATGGTTGACCCCTTATAGCTCAAGTAACCTTTTTGTGTATCTGCCGAGCAAACCAAGGTGAGTTCACACTCTTTCCAAGGCATGGGATTCCCAAGGGTTGGGAATGGGTAAATGAACTAAACGGTAATTACAACCATCCTCTGGGAGTAGGATGCCAAGTGTAGAAAACTTATCTGTTTCTTTGATGGCTAGAAAGTGTCACGGCCCCCGACCCGGTTTGACCCGTTTCAGGAGCCGCGGGACAGAAATACTGCGGTATTTAATTGATTAAGTTTAACAGCGGAAGTTTTCATCAGGATCGTTTAAAGCTAAAATTTTCCCCGATTATCAAACCAACTACCCACGGTATTTGTCACTCGACCGAATCTGTGACTATGGTCATATCCCCCAATTGGCTGCCCCAATGGTGACGATTATCAAGTAATGTATACAAAACCCCACATACCGGCTGTAATTTGGTGATTACAAAGACTTAATCCCCGTAATTATAACTTTGAAAATAAACATGATTTTGTAAATAGATTTGATAAAAAGAGGAATGACTCACATTGCTGATTTAATACGGACAGAGTCTAGTCTATGATTTAGCCTTGTTAACCTAATTTAAATAACAATGCACACAAAACTGGGTTAGTAATCAATCCAGCAATTACGATAACTCACGAGACCAAATTCTCACAATGAACGACAAAGTGCAATACTTCATCCATCGAATTAACGATGATCCGTCAAATTAATGACGAACGACAAAGTATAATACTTCATCCATCGAATTAACGATGATCCGTCAAATTAATGACGAACGATAAAGTATAACCCTAATGTGGGCGGCACTTAAACATTCATTGGATATATTGATTGTCGGAAAATGAATCGTAGCAGCGATTGTGCTAATACCCTGTTTTGCAGCAGAATTTCGAGACCTGGGGGTGTAATTGTGGAATAGCAGTTCGTATCTCAGTGTATTTTGTGAATTCTTTCGACGTTGGATGTTCAAATTTCGAATGCCACTGTCCTCTATTTATAGCTGAAAATTTGACTAGCTTACGGACCGTAAGCTTACCAATGTTGAGGTCCGTATGACTGCTTACGGACCGTAAGGTTGATAGTGTTGCGGTCCGTAAGGAATCAAAGTAGGCTATAGGGTAGCCACGACTGGGACTAGCTCAGGTGACTTGCCAATTTTGATTTTCAGTTATTTGACAACGAATTAAGTGGATAATCGTCCACTAGGGTTTATCCCCCCCTGAGTTTTAGGGCCCTAATCCTGATTCCGATTATTCTGAAAATTTTAGGGTTTGTGCGGAATCACTTGGGTGTCTCAATTAGGTTTTCCTAATGATCAATTAAAGTGATAATTAGGACTTTTTAGTGAGAGTTGTTACATTCTCCCTACCTTATGAAAAATCTCGTCCTCAAGATTTACTGGAATAAATGAGGATATTTTCGCTTCATTTCTGATTCCAGTTCCCAAGTGTATTCAGCTCCCCTCTTTGAGTCCCACTTTACTTTAACTAGCACTAGGCGTTTGTGCTTGAGAAACTTTACTTTTCTGTCTTCTATCTGAATAGGTTTCTCCACAAATTTTAACTTTTCGTTTACCTCTATGTCTTGAAGAGGTACTACCAGAGATTCGTCTGCTAGACATTTCTTGAGATTGGATACATGAAATACATCATGTACTCCAACTAGTTCTTCTGGTAGTTGTAAACGATAAGCGACTAGTCCTATACGTTGGATCACTGAAAATGGTCCTACGTACCTTGGACTTAACTTTCCTTTCTTTCCGAATCTGACTACTCCTTTCCAAGGAGAAACTTTCAATAGTACCTTGTCTCCCACTTGGAATTCTAGCGGCTTGCTTCTATTGTCTGCATAACTCTTCTGGCGATCTCGAGCCGTCTTCAGCCTTTCTTTGATTTGAGTAATCTTATCAGTCGTTTCTTGCACAATTTCTGGTCCTGATAATTGACTTTCTCCTATTTCTGCCCAACAAACTGGAGTTCTGCACTTTCTTCCATATAGTGCTTCAAATGGAGCAGTTTCAATGCTTGAATGATAACTATTGTTATAGGAGAATTCAATTAATGGTAAATGATCATCCCAACTTCCACCAAAGTCTATTACACATGCTCGGAGCATGTCTTCTAGAGTTTGGATTGTTCTTTCACTTTGCCCATCTGTTTGAGGATGATATGCAGTGCTCAAATTTAGTCGAGTTCCCATAGCTTGCTGGAAACTTTTCCAGAAATGGGAAGTAAAACGACTATCTCTATCCGAAACAATGGAGAGTGGAACTCCATGTAAAGATACAACTTCATCTACATACAATTTAGCCAGTCTTTCCATGCTAAAGGTTTCTTTCATAGGTAGAAAGTGAGCAGATTTGGTTAATCGATCCACAATTACCCAAATCGCATTATTACCTTTTCTGGTTTTGGTTAACTTAGTAACAAAATCCATTGTTATAAGTTCCCGTTTCCACACTGGCATTTCTAACTGTTGTAGTAATCCTGAAGGTTTCTGATGTTCTGCCTTAACTTGTGAACAAGTAAGACATTTAGAAACATAGCTGGCTATGTCCTTTTTCATTCCTATCCACCAAAAGTTCTTTCTTAAATCTTGGTACATCTTATTGTTTCCTGGGTGCATGGTATACCTAGATTTATGAGCTTCTTCTAAAATCTTAGGTCTTAAGTCTCCCTGCTTAGGTACCCAAATTCTACTTTTGTGGAATCTCCAAATTCCATCTGCTCCTTGTTCTAATTCCTTGATTCGTCCTTTCATTCTTTCAGCATCATCCTTGATTGCTGTAGTTTGAATATTCTTCAATTGTTCCATTAAATCTATTTGTAGATTTAATCTGAGAGCACGAACTCGTCGTTGTTTCTCATAATACTTACGACTTAAGGCATCTGCAACTACATTTGCCATTCCTTCGTGATACTGAATATCACAGTCGTAATCGCTTAAGATTTCCATCCATCTCCTTTGCCTCATTTTTAAAATCTTTTTGCCCAAATATGTATTTTAAACTTTTGTGGTCTGTGTAGACAGTAAATTTACTTCCGTAAAGATAATGTCTCCAAATCTTAAGGGCAAAAATTACGACTCCTAATTCTAAATCATGAGTTGTATAGTTTTCTTCGTGCTTTTTTAATTGCCTTGATGCGTACGCAATTACCTTCTTGCGTTGCATAAGCACACATCCAAATCCTAATTTTGAAGCATCACAATATACTTCAAAATCTTCAGTTCCTTCTGGTAAAGCTAAGATTGGTGCATTAGTTAATTTCTGTTTCAAAATTCTAAAAGCTTCTTCTTGTTTGGGTCCCCATTCAAACTTAGTGGCTTTACAGGTTAGCTTAGTTAATGGTACAGCTATCTTGGAAAAATCCTTAATAAACCGTCTATAATACCCAGCTAATCCTATAAAACTTCTAATTTCCATTGCTGTTTGTGGAACCTTCCAATTGGTAATTGCTTCTATCTTAGCAGGATCTACATGAATACCTTCATGATTTACCATGTGTCCTAAAAATTGCACTTCCTTTAGCCAAAATTCACATTTCGAGAATTTGGCGTACAATTTTTCTTTTCTTAACAAAGTTAAGAGTGCATGAAGATGTTCACAATGCTCTGTCTGACTTTTGGAATAAATAAGTATATCGTCTATGAAGACAATTACAAATTTATCCAAATACGGTTTACAGATCCTATTCATCATGTCCATAAATGCTGCAGGCGCATTTGTTAATCCAAAGGGCATGACTGTAAACTCGTAATGACCATACCTAGTTCTGAAAGCAGTCTTAGGTATGTCTTCTTCTTGTACCTTCAATTGATGATATCCGGAGCGTAAATCTATCTTAGAAAAATATCTAGCCCCCTGAAGTTGATCAAAAAGATCATCAATCCTAGGTAATGGGTATCGATTCTTAATTGTAACCTTATTCAATTCTCTATAATCGATACACATTCTCATTGAACCATCCTTTTTCTTTACAAACAACACTGGCGCTCCCCAAGGGGATGAGCTAGGTTGTATGAATCCTTTACGTAATAATTCATCTAATTGCTTTTTTAGTTCTAACATTTCTGTGGGTGCTAACCGATAAGGTGACTTGGCTCTCGGTGTAGTTCCTAGAATTAGATGAATCCTAAATTCTACTTCCCTATCTGGAGGTAATCCTGGTAAATCTTCTGGAAATACATCAGAATATTCTGAGACTACGGGTATTTCCTTAAGATTTTTACCCTTAGTGCTAATGATTACCGAAATCATATACACTATTCCTTGTTTTCGTTCATAATTAGCAACTTTCATTACTGATATGAACTTCATGGGCTTACGTGGTTTATCTCCTGTAATCCTAATCACTTCTCCGGTGGGTGATTGAATTTCTATGGAATTCTGATCACAAAGGATTCTAGCATGGTTGGCTATTAACCAATCCATTCCTAATACAACATCAAATCAGCTAATTTCATCGACAATAGTTTTGCAGAGAATTTATGTCCTAAAAGTTCTATGTCTACTTCTTGCAAAACTTTATCTATTTTAACTGAATTTCCGTCTGCTATTTCAACTGTAAAAATCTGCCTAATATTGGTTAAAGGTAAACTAAGAGCTTGGCAAAATGAAGTATTTATAAAACTTTGGTTTGCACCAGAGTCAAATAATACTTTTGCATATACGTTGTGAACTAAGAACGTACCCGCTGTCACATCCGGAATGAGTTCTGCTTCTTGAGTGGTCAGCTGAAATGCCCTGGCATTCTTCTTAGTAGTTCCTTCGGTCGTCTTGGGTTTGTTATCTACGGGCTTGATCAATTTAGGACATTCTGTTTTATAATGCCCTGCTTCTCCACAGTTAAAACAGATTACTGTTTTCTTTTTGCAGTTTTCTTCACGATGTCCTACAGTTTTGCAAAAATTGCAAGTGATATCGTATCTTCCATAATGTTTCTTTTTGCATTTCCTGCAAAATGACGGAGCTGGAGATTGCCCTGTTCCTTTTCTTTTGAAGCTGTTATTATTACCCACACGAAATCCTTGGGTAATTTTCTGAGCTAGTGCCTTTTTCCTATCTTCATCTCTTATGCGCACCAATTCATCGGTTAGAGTGTTAGCTAATTCTACCGCATCATCAATAGTGCGAGGTCTCGCAGCTTTAACAATATTGCGGATTTCGCTAATTAGCCCCCAAATATAGCGAGAAATGAGTACCGGTTCTGGCGAAGCCAGTGTTGGTACCACTCTTGCATATTCAAAGAATGTCGAGGTATAACCACGACAATCCACACCCGTCATCCGATGATTTAGAAACTTATTCGCCATCTGTTCCTTCTCATACTCGGGACAGAATTTTCTTTCCACCAAACCCTTAAATTCTTCCCAAGTCATAGCATAAGCTATTACTCTTCCTTTTGATTGTAACACAGTGTTCCACCATTCGAGTGCTCCTTCTTTGAACAGATTGGATGCATACATGACCTGATCCTCCTTACCACATTTACTTATTGCAATGACTGCTTCGGTTTTCTCTAACCAACGCAGTGATGCAGTTGCTCCTTCATTGCCTGCAAATTCAGTGGGTTTACAAGCAAGGAATTCTTTGAAAGTGCAACCAGGCGTTGCAGTTTTCATTTTCTTGGGCAATGGAGCTTGATGTGGTTCCCTATTATGATTAACATGATTATTGCCTCCATTTACACTATTACTGAAGTTATCTTCAGTAATCTGTTTACTAGGGACAATTTGTTGCGGTTCGATTGGATTCTTGATAGCAGCAACGAATGCTGGAATAGCATTGGCTATCCCTTGAGCAACAATGTTTTCGATATCTTGCCGAGTCATATATTGATCTCTTGAATGTTGCTCAGACTGATTAACTTCATTTATAGGTTCATTACCACTGTTTGCCATCTGATAATAAATATATATAAATTTTATTAGTATCTGTTAAATAATAATTACATACAAACAATCAGAAAATTTTATAATACAGATATAGTCAAAACAATCGATTTCTCGATTTCATTTTATATCTATTATAGTATGCATCATTACTCACAAATATCATACAGAGTTTTATTTGTTATTTACAGACTAACTTTACTATTACTATTATACAAACACCGTTTAACCATCCTACTATCTCTCGTCACTTGCCGTTCTAAAAACGCAGTTCCCTCTCATCGTACTTCCAGGCAATCTGTCCCCCTATTTCCCTGATTCTAGTTCCAGCATCAAACAACTCTTCACCAAAGTGGCGAAGTTCAGCCATGTTTTCATTACTCATGGGTGGATTAGGTAGGGGTTCTGGATCGAATTGTGGAAGAAAAGAGTAAGGATCGTTGACAATATTTTGAAATTGCCAATCGTTCGTCCACCATTCGTCCATTCCTATGGGTTGAGAGTGGACTATTGGGTCTGGAATTGCTGGTTCCCAATTCATAGGGAGTTGGTTTTCAAGAGGATAATTAAAAATATTATTATTATTACTATTATTATTGACAGGCTGAATTGTTTCACAGCTTGCCAATAGGAAATCTATCTCATCTTGAAAAGTCCTTTCCTGGTTTGGATTGGAGCTCTCTCCGATTTCTATCTGAGCTGGTCTAGAGCCTTGCCCCACTTCCATTACTATTTCTTTAGTAACCTCCTCCATTTGTATTCCTATCTCCTTAACCTCTTCTTTGTCTTCAGTTTCCATTTCCTGTTGTTTAGAACTCTCTCCGGTTATAATTTCTTTTCCCTTTTTCAAAGGATTGTTTATTTTGGGCAGTTTTGTAGCTGGCTTTTTCTTACGTATTTTCCTCCATCCTACATAACTTCTTTTCTTTCGTTTTGGCTTGTTCACAGGTGGAACCTTGAATTCTACCGGTTGTTCTACATCGGGAAAGTAGCTAGTATATTCTTTGGAAGCTTCGATATTCACTGGGTAAAGATTAAGGTTCTGAAAAGCTTCAGATATCCCACTCATGCTGATGTAGCATATATGCAAAATGCATAAAATACTAAGTTAAAATTTACAATTAACCTTTTAATTTATTACATACTGTGTACTAGTTGATTACAAAGATAACTGAAAAATACACTTAGGGTTTCAAATTTTATTTATTGCACAGGGTTTCTAGATTATAAGGGTAATGTGCTAAACTTTAAAATATTTAAAGATTCATATTTTCTGCTACTGTGGCTAGCATATATAAGTTTGCCCATTTCTCATCTAGCTTATCTTCCCAAGGTGATTTATCAATTAATTCCTGAGTTTCCCGTTTAATCTTCTTTTCTCGAATTTTCTCTTTACTTTTCTTAATAATCATCTCCCTCCTTCTAGGAGAAAGTGATTCCTCGTATTGTGCTTTTCGCACAAATATTCCTTCTTCAGGAATTTCAGCCTGATTCGAGGATTTGGTTCGGGATGAACTTCCCTTCTCATTGAATGATCTATCTAATTTAAGATAGATACTTGACAGCTTTTGCTTACCCATACTGTAATTAACAAATAATCAGTTAATATCACACATAATCACATAATAGTAATCAGGAAAAATTAAGTATTTCTAAATACTTAATTAGCTTAACTCAGTGGCTCTGATACCACCTTTTTCTGTCACGGCCCCCGACCCGGTTTGACCCGTTTCAGGAGCCGCGGGACAGAAATACTGCGGTATTTAATTGATTAATTTAACAGCGGAAGTTTTCATCAGGATCGTTTAAAGCTAAAATTTTCCCCGATTATTTTATTTCACAATTCGGGATAAAACCCCGATAATTTACAATAGTATGATTTTACTACGAAATCGTTATGTTACAAAACTTATTTCTTTATTTTTATAATGAGCCACTATCTTAAGCTTGAAATGCTCCCCAGCACTTTTTCCTGAATTACAACAGATCACCTGAAACATGTTTGAAAAAGGTTTTGTCAGCGGGAAATACTGAGTGAATCATTCTATTTACTAAAATGACACATTTGTTATAATTTACAGTATTAAGAGCGATTACAATGTTTCTATTATCAAACCAACTACCCACGGTATTTGTCACTCGACCGAATCTGTGACTATGGTCATATCCCCCAATTGGCTGCCCCAATGGTGACGATTATCAAGTAATGTATACAAAACCCCACATACCGGCTGTAATTTGGTGATTACAAAGACTTAATCCCCGTAATTATAACTTTGAAAATAAACATGATTTTGTAAATAGATTTGATAAAAAGAGAGAATGACTCACATTGCTGATTTAATATTGACAGAGTCTAGTCTATGATTTAGCCTTGTTAACCTAATTTAAATAACAATGCACACAAAATTGGGTTAGTAATCAATCCAGCAATTACGATAACTCACGAGACCAAATTCTCACAATGAACGACAAAGTGCAATACTTCATCCATCGAATTAACGATGATCCGTCAAATTAATGACGAACGACAAAGTATAATACTTCATCCATCGAATTAACAATGATCCGTCAAATTAATGACGAACGATAAAGTATAACCCTAATGTGGGCGGCACTTAAACATTCATTGGATATATTGATTGTCGGAAAATGAATCGTAGCAGTGATTGTGCTAATACCCTGTTTTGCAGCAGAATTTCGAGACCTGGGGGTGTAATTGTGGAATAGCAGTTCGTATCTCAGTGTATTTTGTGAATTCTTTCGACGTTGGATGTTCAAATTTCGAATGCCACTGTCCTCTATTTATAGCTGAAAATTTGACTAGCTTACGGACCGTAAGCTTACCAATGTTGAGGTCCGTATGACTGCTTACGGACCGTAAGCTTGATAGTGTTGCGGTCCGTAAGGAATCAAAGTAGGCTATAGGGTAGCCACGACTGGGACTAGCTCAGGTGACTTGCCAATTTCGATTTTCAGTTATTTGACAACGAATTAAGTGGATAATCATCCACTAGGGTTTATCCCCCCCTGAGTTTTAGGGCCCTAATCCTAATTCCGATTATTCTGAAAATTTTAGGGTTTGTGCGGAATCACTTGGGTGTCTCAATTAGGTTTTCCTAATGATCAATTAAAGTGATAATTAGGACTTTTTAGTGAGAGTTGTTACAGAAAGTGTGCTGGTTGCGTGAGACAATCAATGGTTATTCAGGCGATAATGTTTCCGTTTCGAGTTATAAGTAGACTAGCGACCAAATCCAAGGCAGTTTGTTCTCATTTCCATGTGGGTATTACTGGTTGCTGATATTTCACGTTGACTTTCCCATAAGTCAATTCATCATTCACATACTTAACACGGTGAGCCTTCATGCCCGATCACCAGTACAAGGTTTATAAATCCTAATGTCTCTCATCATAACCCAGACGATTAGAATATCGAGGCCAGTGCTTACTCAACATAAATTTCCTACAGTCACTATATAATGCGATCCACACTCGTTCCATGAGATAACGAGTATCGTCCAACCTGTCAAAGGTTGCTTCTCCATGCTACGCATGGGTTCAACTTGAAAATCCACTTCCTTTTACTCTCCAGTTTGAACAAAGCGAGTCTGATCAGGTATGTTAGAGTCGATAGCGAGCTGTAGAGCTCGTGTATGTTTAGGTTTCACAGTCGTACTCATTCAGTAGTTCCATCCAGCGATGTCATTGAATGCTTTAGCTCTTTCGAACATTGATTCACAGGAGGCCCTTGTGATCGGTCTAGGTAACACATTCGGTATCGTCCAAGTAATGCCTCCAAGTAAGTCCAAAGACCACGGTTTCCACCGCCGGTTGTGTCGTGCAGTTCCTCTGGTAACTCTATTACGTAAGTCATCACTCTCTTGTGTTGCGTCGACGTGTAACTGGGACTCTGATTTAAACCATAAAGATATACCACTGAATCACCCACACCCTCTGGTAAAGACGATGCTCAGTGCATTGCAGAGTTGGGATTCGAAAGCTGAAAAGATGTCCTCCTGTTCTATCTTTCACGAACATAACACCCTGCTGTGCTAGAGAGATCTAAGCTGCGCGACCTTCGAAAATCCTGCGATTTATCTACGATAGTGTCAAGTGAGACCAAGAAATTGCTGTATCCTCGAAGGACTCTTTGGTGTCGACCAGTTTCCAACCAAGACGGATCTTAGCGAGATCCATGTACATTCCCACTTCGCTGATTATATGCCCAAAAGGTACCTCTCAAACCTAGAAATTACATTTATCAAGACTTTGCGCAGAGTGGCTCCTCCCTCGGAAATTATAAAATAAGATACAAATGCCACCCTTGGCGTTCCATTCTCCTGGTCAGGATTCAGAACGTTGTCAACAAATACGGTCGATTCATGCGATCCCTGAGGCTGCTGGTGTGTTGATCAACTCAATGATCATGATGTACAAGGTTGAAATGGTTGTATTGCGTTTGATATGTTGTTCTAAGAGCATTCTCCTCTTGGAGTTCCATCTGATGATAGTTCGATCACTAGCCAATCCTTGAATGGGGGCTTGTTCCTCGCAACTGGTTAACAGGGTGTTATTACATGGTCGAAGCGAACGGCTCTTGACTGTCACCTTGTTGAGTTCTCTATAATCAGTACACACATCCAACAATACAACCTATCTTCCTGGATATAACTGGGGATCCCCAAAACAAAAACGAGGTCCGACAAAGCTCCTGTCCAACAGTCCCTGTTGCTAATTTGACAACTCTCGCAACCCTCCTGGTGTAAGACGGTAAGAGATACGAAGAATCAGGGCTGCCTCTAGCGTGAGATCAAACCGAGAGTCTGTCTAATAGTTGTGGAAGTAAACCTGATAGTTCCTCCCGTAGCATGCTGGGTGGAATCACGAACAATTTGGTGGATTCTCGATCCTCTTTTCCTTACCCTTGACATCAGTAACGAGTGCTATCATAGCGGGATAATCCTTCCATGGACACTTATGGCCTTCACTGCTGAATTGATGCTAACCTCTGCATCACTCTGACGCGTTAGAACAGATAACAATCCTCCACTAGGAGAGGGATACGTAGAATCTTCTCTTTACAGGGTACATCTATCAAGAACAACATAAGAAAGGTCGATGTCGAACACTTGTCCCACAAGGTCGAGTTTGCATCCCAACGATCATATGAGGTTTCCATTGTCTTGATATCAGCCGATTCCACAACAGGTTGGGTTTCAAGAAGCATCAGGGTCAAACAGAATAAGGACGAAGCGAATAGCTACCCATACAAGCTACCATGTTGCTACAAACCTGGCGTCGCCACGCCAATCTTAAATGCCCTTCCACGAGTACCACATCTAGTGTTGTTGATACTGCTACTAGAATTCCCAAAACTGTCTTTGTTCCATGGGTTGTTGGCGTCTTGATTTAGCAACAGCCACTCCATGTTGGGGGCACCTTCATTTCTGTACTGTTAGTTTCCATTTCAAGTACCTTGATGTTGCCGTGACTGTTGCCCCCACTGCTGCTGTTTGAAACGTAAGTCTACGATCTTTCATCGACAAGGTCCATCTTTTCATATTCCATGCTACATTCTAAGGCGCTACTCATTGTGCTGGCAGTTACACATTCCACACCATGGCCGACTGTCATCGTTTATGTCCCAATTGATTTGTGAGAGATGACTCTCATAAGTCGTTGTCTAGGTTTTAAGGATTCAGTTGAAGTCAATTTGCTGGTGTTCGCTGCCGATAATCAGGGTCGTTCTAGTACTGAGGTTGGTATGGCACTACACTCATCCTCTTGTCCATCGTTCTTGCAAGTTGACTGAGTACTACGCGGTACGTTGCTAGGGTGTTGCTGGAATGTTCGCACTTACGGAATCTAAGGCGTCAGTACACAGAGTTCCATCCAATGAAAAGGAGTGGAAAGGTATCGTCCAAACATTCGACGCTGCAACATCCAACTCTGGGATGTTCGTACAAGCACCTGACATTCTACACAGTTCGCTAGGCATCCAAATGTGTGTTCAGGTAATACTTGATAGCATCGAGATTCGTAAGGATTCAGAAAGAAGTGAAAAGATCATGTTCGAGTAGGAGACAATCACTGCTATGACTCCTATAGACTGTTGTGTTTCACATGGATCAAATAATGGAACGGAACCTCTTTTTTACTTGTTAAGCTTCACTAGGACTCGCATGCACCCCACATTATTATTATGTGTGCACCCACAATAACATTGTGATTTGCATGCTCATCTCAGCTCCTCTTAACTCATGTGAAATGGTTCCTCAAACTCGAGTAGCAACCAAAGAGCATCACTAAGCGTAAGTTATGAATGTTTAGGGAAATACCACCCTATCAGTTACATAACACATGCAAGTAATACATGAATTCATACTGTTGTGCTAAACGTGCAATCACATTCAATGTCATATATAAGTGTTCACTAGTTATGCAGTACAATGAGTATATAAGAGACGAACCTTGCAGTCTGGAGCTGAGTGTCATGGTCGTATTCACATTTTCTGAACTGTTCAGTTATAGTCTGGTTTTAAAAAACGTTTTCCCCTTTTTAAAACCAAGTTCACTATAACCAATGGCTCTGATAACAATCTGTCACACCCCCCAAAATACCACCTAGGGAATGTCCCTGTTAGGCATGTTACGTACCAGGATCCAAGCCACCAATCATGTTGAACTCATAACAATTATTCCAAATAAAACTTTCATTTATTATTGATAGTGTTGGTGCCTGCGTCTATCGACTTCGTCTTGTATCGAGTCTTGTATTAAGAATGTTAGATCAGAGCACGTAGTTCGAGAAAATAGGTCGTAGAGGTAATTTTGCATGAAGAGGGTAATTCCGCATGAATATGTCATTCATGTAATTTCGTGCGAAATTAGATTCCGCATGAATCTAATTCCGTTTGGAATAATCTCATGCGGAATTAGAACTCTATAAATAGCCTCCATGCGAAATCATTTGTAACTTTTGTAATTCCTGTACCGAAGTGCTGCCGATGTGTCCACTGATCTGAAAAGCTGTGAAATCAATAAAACAAGACAATTAAGTGTGAAACAAGCTGTTTTCCAAGTCAATTCATCTGTTTCCGCCTTTTGAATTGATAAGAACTTTTCTGATTGACTCGTTTGGGTCACGAAACGATCCTACAAGTGCTATCAGAGCTCAGGAGGAAGAGTTCTTGCCAAAACAGCCTTAAAATCTGACTTCTACACCTTCTTTTTCAAAATTCACAAGATTTAACGGTCAAAATTGATTGAATTTCAAACATCTCATGCGAAACAGTGTTTTAATGAATCCTTGAGAAAATTGGATCTTAATTCGACATAAAACTGATAAAATTCGTAATTTCGTTTGAAAATCAGATCGAATATGATGACGTCAGCACTATTTCGTACGGAATTACAAGCTTGATTTCACACGAAATTACATAATTTCGCTTGAAATTCATAATTTCGCTTAAGAAGTGTAATTTCGTTTGTAAGTTCACACGAAATTAGCTAATTCCGCACGAAATTAGCTCTAATTTCGCACCAGTGTGTAATTTCGTTTGAGAGCCACACAAAATTACCTAATTCCGCACAAAATTACAATTTCGTTTGAAAACTGATTTCGTGTGAAGAACTAATTTTGCTTGAAAACATATTTCGTGTGAAACTTCTAATTTCGTTTAAAGCTGTTGTACAGGTAATTTCTTTTGAGGAGTGTTTTCTCTTGGATTGATATTTCGTTTGAAGTTGTAATTTTGTGAAAAATTGATCTAATCATGGAAGAGGAATTCTACAATGCGTTTGCGACACCAGTTGCTCCAATTACTGCTGCTGAAACTCTTTACAGTGAAAATGAAACGGGAACTCATCAGAAACCACCGAAGTTGATGTACATTGAGGACTTTAAAGGATGGCAAAACCGATTTGAAAACTAGGTGCAAGCTTACAAATTTGACGCATGGTGTTCATTGGAGAAAGATTACGAGAAACCGAAGAATGAACGTGGGCTTGAAAAAGCGTTTTGTGATTTTTCAGAGAATGATAAGTTGAAATATATAAGTGAAAAAATGATGATCAGTATTCTTCAACAAGCGATTAAAGAAGATATATTTGTGTTGCTCCAACATGAGGGAACTGCTAGGTCAATCTGGACAGCATTGATTCAGAAATTCAAAGGAAGCACATATATGATCAAAAACAAAAAGGCTTTATTGAAGAAATCATTTGACATGTTTGTAGCTTTCGATCATGAAACAACAAAGATGACCATTGATAGATATTGTCATCTGGTATTGGAAATGGGAAGATTGGACATTAAGAAAGATGATGATGAATGGGTTGATAAACTTGCTGATGCATTACCACAGCAAAAATGGGGAAACATGAGAAAATCTGAAAATATGAATCTGGCACAGTTTATTCAGAAAATTGAAGAGCACGAGTTGGATATTCAGAAAACAGCAATCATGAAGAATCCAAATGCTCAACAAGATGTCAGTTTATATTACAGAAGGAACAAGTTTGAAGTTACCCCCAGTCCAAAGATACAAACCGGTTTTAGTGCTGATACTTCTTCTGGAACAAAAGGTAGTAATATGACTCAGAGTGGTGGATCTTCGTCTTCGTATTCAAGTTTTGATCCAAATCATGCAACATCGAGTCCTCAACGACATAATTCTACTAATCTGCAGTATAATGTTACCTTGAACATTCAAAATGGTCAAAATCTATCTCCTGAAATAGCTAAGCAACACATGGCATCACTTGTTGCTATGTTGGAATCATATGAAAGTTTGATTGGTGGCAAAATTGGAAATCCAATGCTTACCAAAGAAGATTATGACCAGATTGATGCTGAAGAACTTGAGTTGATGGATGTAAAGTGGTGTTTAGCCAGTGCTGTTCGAAGATCAGAAAAATACACACAAGTCACTGGAAGAAATGACCTTCATGAATTGCCTAATTCACCGATAGGTTTTGACAAATCTAAGGTTACATGTTTCAGGTGTCGAGAAAAAGGTCATTTTAAGCTTGAGTGCAAAAACAAAGAAGGTGATAGAAGACAAGATCAGTCTGGAAAGAACAATTATTATCAGAAGTCAATCTTTCATCAGATTACTCAATCACCACAAACTGTTCATGCTTAACCACAAACTGCTCATGCTCTTGCTATTGAAGAAAGAGATAAAAGAGCATGTTATGGTATTATTGATCAAGATGATGAGAAAGTGGCTGCAGGTTTTAGCTGGGATAAATACATTCCACCCGGTTCAGGACTTGTTGCTAGAATTCTGGGAGAAGATGAGGTCAAACATAGTCAGAAAAGAATCCCATTTTTTCCAGATTTAGGAAGTGATATTGATACCGATGATGAAGAAGAATATCTTAATAAAGCTAGAAAAGGTATAGATCCTGACAGTTTTAATTTGTTTTTTTGCAGATAAAGTGGAGATGCTGAATGAGAAGAAGATTGCCAGATTAAAGAGAGAGCTAGAAGCAACAAGATACTAGCTGATGAAAAGACAAAAATGGAAGCTGGAGAAGCAAATGTTGAACCAGTGACTAAGAAAGTAGTAGAAAAAACCATTGAAGTAGAAAAAGTAGTAGAAAAAATCGTTGAAGTGGAGAAAGTGGTAGAGAAAATTGTTGAAGTCGAAACAATTGTTGAAGTTGAGAAACTCGTTGAAGTTGAAAAGACTGTCGAAATTGAAAAGATAGTTGAAGTCATTAAACCTTGTCAGAAATGTTTGGAGTCTTGCAAACATTGTGAAGACAAAGACAAGAAGATTAGTGAACTGGAAGTGTTGAAAGAAAATTTGTTGTCTGATGTGAAGTATGTGAAAGAGTCATATGATGTGCTGAACAGAACAGTTGATGGTTTGAGAAAGACAAACTCAGAAGTTGATGCTGTTGGTGCTCTGAATGTCTATTAACTACGTCTTATCGAGTCTTATGTCTAGATAGGTTAAATGAGTGCATAATAGTGTTGAAATTAGGGTTTAATCATGTTTTATATTGTCTGTCCATTTGAAATGGTCCTGACCGTTTCAAGATGTCGTGACCGTTTGAAGTGCATGACTGTTTGAACATGGCCTGACCGTTTGAAGCAGCTGTCCGTTTGAAGCAGATGACCGTTTGAAGCAGATGACCGTTTGAAGCAGATGTGACATTTTCAAACAGTCAGGAGGCGTAGCCTATATATATGTGTTGTGCATGCTCATTTGAAACGGTCATGTGTGTGTGTGTGAGCGAAGGTGCTGCCGGATTTTTGTCATAATACATTGTACAAGCTCACAATCAGTAATAGAAAGAAAGTTAAAAGGATACAAGCTGTTTTTGACTTCGTTTACGTTGATTCCGCCCTCGTATTTGAAGATGAACTGCCTTAACTGACTTTAGGGTCACCGAACACGATCCAACAAGTGGTATCAGAGCTCAGGACAAGGAGTTCATACCAATTTCAGCTTGATTCTACCGGATTTTCTATCTTCTACTCACTTTCTCTCAAATTTTTCTGATTCGGACATATTTCACGGATAAAATGGTCTAAAAAGTTCACATAACAGGCGAAACACATAGATAACGAATCCTTGAAAGTTTTGTACCATAATTCGACTTAAAACTGATCGAAAACATCTTGACCGTTTGAAATTGTTCGTAATATGATGACATCATCCGTTTGAACTTAGTTGTGACCGTTTGAAACTGACGTGACCATTTGAAATTGACTCCTATCCGTTTGAAACTGACGTGACCGTTTGAAAGTGGTTCCTGTCCGTTTGAAACTAACGTGACCGTTTGAAAGTTGTTTACTTTGAAACTCGATTATTGTTGTCTCAAACGAAATAACTCATTTCGTTTGAGAAAGTCCATTTTGTTTGAAAGATTATACTGTTTGTAATATTCAATTTCAACATATTCCATTTGAATCTGTCATTTTACAAAACCAAGAATTTTCTAAGTTTTTGTTAACTGTTTCAGGTACAAGATGGATGATTTCAATCCGTTTTATGACGACTTTGCGTTTGCTGGAGATGGTGGAAATGATACATCTTCGAGTAACACCAATGAGAACCCGCCGAATGCGAAGAAAAAGTTAACGGAAGCTTGGGAATCTGAAAGTGCGTTTGGAACATTCAATAAACCTCCAAAGCTAATGGCTATCGAGGAATACAGTCGGTGGTCAAGAAAGTTTGAAGATTGGTTGATGGCATTCACATTTCCCAGCTGGAAGAGTCTGAAAAACGGTTATGTCAATGGAAACAAAAATGGTGAAACTCTAACATCAGCTGAGGAGATCGAGTCGTTTGTAGCTGAACAAAAGTGTGTGGCTTTGTTGTTTCAGTCTGTTCGGGAGGATATAATCTCTTTGATCGATTATTCAAATGCAAAAGATCTTTGGAAAAAGCTAGAAACAAAATGTCTAGGCAGTGCTGATATTGTGAAAAGTAAAAAGAAACTTCTTAGGAAAGAATTTGATTTATTTGGATGTCTAAAGAATGAATCTGTGTCAAAGATGATCGAGAGGTTTGGGCATTTGAAATTAGAGCTAGCTAGACATGATATTACGTATTCCGAAGATGAGCTAGTAGACAAGTTGTTCGATTCATTGCCAGACGAAATGGATTGGAGGTATTATGCGCTGATGCTGAAGAATACAATCAAAGCGCCAGAAGTGTTGACTCTGGATTTGCTGATTGAGAAACTCGAGAGTCACGAGTTGGAACTGAAGAAGACATACGAAGTCAATCACTCATCTTATCAGCAGAATTTGGATTTGTATTATCCAAAAAGCATGCCAAAAGCAACTTCTCCAAAGACTGTGTTTTCTGTTGAAAATGTGTCCACAGCAAGCAAAGAAAGTCAAAGTGGTCAAAGCAGTGGAAGTCACAGTGGTTATCACGGTGGATCTTCATCATCTGGAAGTCATTCTGATGCAAAGAATCGTTTTCAATGTAACATCGCAATAGACTTAAAGAATGCTCAGAATTTTGACGAGGAGTCTGCTAAACAACAGATGATTTTCCTAGCATCTATGTTGGAATCTTATGAAGGGTTAGTAGCTGGGAAGATAGGCAACACCAACTTAACGAAAGAAGATTATGATCAGATAGATCCGGAGGAAATGGAGCTGATCGGCATTCGTTGGTGTATGGCCAGTGCTGTTCGTCGAGCACAGCGTTTCATGGAAATTACCGGCAGAAAAACAATCGGTGGTCCATCTACCAAGCTGGGGTTCGATAAGTCCAAGGTGACATGCTTCAAGTGTAAGCAGAAAGGTCATTTCAAGCGAGAATGCAGAAACGCATATGCTGATGAGTCGGAGAACCCTTTCATAGAGGATTACTACAAGAAGGCAATATATCATCAGAATAAATCTGAGCCGCCTAGATTGAAGCAGGTTGAAGACAACAAAGAGAAATCTAGAGCTCTTGCGGTGATTTATGATGATGAAGGGTATGATTGGAGTCAAGATGTTCTACCTGAGGAAGATGCGGTTGGTTACGCTTTCATGGCAAAGAATGAACCTATTCCGTGGAAAGACAACAGAACTGAAGAGCAGAAGTATAAATACAAGAAAGGAAAAGCTCGAACGGCCTTCAACAAAAGGGTACCTGTACCCGAAACCGACACAGGTGGGTAGGTGCTGGCTGAAAACAGGATAATTAGAATATCCGGTATCTATTTGGAAGCTAGGAGAGCAAATAGATGGGATCCGGACAGAGAGTGTTATCTTGATGAATATGGAAATATTGCAGTCGATGACAAAACTCTTGATCTGGAAGCCATAATCAAGGAGTTCAAAGATGAGGATGATTATTGGCAGAATAAATGGTGGGGAACTGGAGACGAGAAAGAGAAAGAAGAGAAAGAGAAAAGAGAGAAAGAAGAGAAAGAGAAGAAGGAGAAAGAAGAGATAGAGAAGTCAAAGAAAGTTGACACTGGGGTTATTGACACAACGCAGGAGTTAACTGCTGAAAACCTCAGAAAAATGGCTGACAAAGTGCTGGCTGCTAAGGCACTTGAGGTAGACTCTAACTCCGTGTCTGAGTCAAAAAGCCAGGTCAGTTCAAACTTGTCAACAAATGTGTCAGGTAAGAAAATTGATGGAAATGTTGATTGCAAAAATTGCATCAAAGAGTGCAAATTTTGTAATACAGTCACGTATCTCAACGGTAAGAAAGTTGAAGATCTGACAGCAAAAGTCAGAAGTGTTGAGAATCAAATTCTTGATCGTGACAAAAGAGTTAAAGCTTCAACTGAACGGATAAAAGAACTAACTAACCAAATTGAAAATGATAAAATTGATCATGAAAAAATTAAACAAGAAAATGAAAAGTTAATTCTTGAAAACCGTCAGATTTCTGAGAAGTTTGAAAAACTCAAAAGCACAATGAAAGATAATGATGATCGAAATGGTAAAACTTATAAAGAAAACGTTCAACTAAAAGTAGTGCTTAGAGTAAAAGAAGAATCAATCAACCAACAACTGGATGAAATCGCTAAACTGAAACTTAAATTTCAAGAGGCTGAAATTGAAAACGAGCGAAACCAGTTGAAGCTTAACAGTTACAGCTCCGCAAGCTTTGTTTTGCAACACATTATTCCCAAACCCATCGGGAAAGACAAAGCAGGCGAAGATGTGTACTCTGATGGAACTGGGGTGGGTTTTCATCAAGTTCCACCACCTGTTCTTGATAACTACACAAAAAAGCAATCAGGGTTGGTTGAAATTGAAGAAGAAAGTGAAATGAATCTTCCAGATTCAATTGATGTCACGTTCACATCTTCCAATGACGATAGTGTCCAAAATGATATTGTAAAAGGTGTTGTTGAAAATGTGCTAAAAATGGATAGTGACACTACTGAGGAAGATGGGTGTTTCTTGGACAAGTACATTCAGAAACCAAAATCCAAAAACAACTTAAGTGATGAACCGGGTCTTGTGATGTACAAGATGGTTGGATCTGATAAGTTGTATTCGGATTATGAGTTTCCTATTGAAAATGTTAATGTGAAAAAGTTGACAACTGTTTTCAAATTGATTGAAGTTGAGTTGTCAGAAGTAAACAGTTTGAGTCAAACAAAGAGACAAATGAATTTTGAAAAAGATAAAGCTTACTACAAAAAGCCTGTCGTTCCACCACGTTTTTATAACAACAATCGAAAGAATTGGTCGGGTGGATATTAGGGTGGTAAGAGTTATCAGAAAAGGAGTTTTCAAAACAAAAGGTTTGCTGAAAAGAAGGTGTTTGTGAACGGTTCAAGTTCACTTTCTGATGAGGAAAATGAAATCTTTTCAAAATCAAATGAAGAGTTCTTTGAGAAAAGGGCTTCACAACCTCAGTCTGAAGGCACAAGTCGAGTTGTTGATACTCGTACATGTTTTAGATGTAACAAAGTTGGTCACATTGCAATAAATTGCACCAATTCCAAGCCTAAGACTGAAGTTGTTGAGAATCGAAAGAAGAAGGTTGATGTTAAAGGAAAAGCTCCAATGGTTGTTGAGAAAGTTTTGAAAAATGAGAAAACAAAAGTCAAAATTGAACCTGTTAATAACTTGGTAACTAAAAATGACAAGTTTTACAAACGAGTTGCATCACCTCAACAAACATGGAAGCCAAAAGTGGTTGAAAAGAAACCAAGTTCTTCAAATTCAAAGGTTTCTGAGAAAGAAAACAGTTTTATTTCTTATGAAAATTTTGTGAAAAAGAATGGTTCATTGGAAAATGAGGTTAAAGAGGTTGTTGATAACAAATTGGAAATAAATGATAAAAATTTTCCACCTCTTAAGCCGGTTGTAAAGTGTATTGATGAAATTAAGTTACCCGAGTCTGATGAGGCTTGGGCAGCTTATTTCAGCTAGTCAAGTTTTGACTTGCCGGAGCTTCCTTGATCGCGAAGCATGAATCAGCATCTTTATTAAAGTTTAAGTCAAAGTTTGTTATGTGCAGGATCTTCCAAAACTTGTATCCAGATGGATCATGGATAGTGGAGCTTCAAGACATATGACAGGGAAGACTGTGTTGCTGTATGATGTGAGAATTATCAATGGTGGTTACGTAGGTTTTGCGGGTAATCAAGGAGGAAGGATTATAGGTGAAGGAACGTTATCCAACGGGATTGTGACGTTTGAAAGAGTTAACTACATTGCTAAGCTGGAGAACAATCTGCTGAGTATCTCCCAGATCTGTGACAGGATGTATACTACTCACTTCACTGATAAAGAATGTTTGATCTTGAAACCGGGATTTGTAATACCTGAAGAATGGATTATCATGCGGGCACCTCGAGTGAATGATTTATATGTGTTAGATATGAGTGTGGCAACTACAACTACTGGTCAAGCATATTGTTTTGTGTCTAGAGCAACAGAGAAAGAATCGAGATTGTGGCACCGAAAGATGGGGCATATACATCTTAGAAAAATGAATCACTTGGTGCACAATGATTTAGTTTTGGGTGTTAATATCAAAGGTTTTCATCTGGAAGGGGAGTGCATTAGCTGTGTTAAAGGCAAGCAGAAGAAAAAGTCACACCCTACAAAGCAAGTCAATTCAGTTTCGAGACCTCTGGAAAGACTTCACATGGATTTGTTTGGTCCTGTGAATGTCAAAAGTATTACAGGAGATTACTACTGTTTGGTCGTTACTGTTGATTATTCCAGATTTTCGTGCGTTTCTTTCTTGAAGACGAAAGATGAAACATTTGACAGTTTGATGGCGTTGTTCAAGAAAATTGAAAATCTGTACCAAAGGCGTATCAAAAGAATTCGTAGTGACAATGGTACTGAATTCAAGAACAGTAAGATGGAAGAATTTTGTGATGAAAGAGGTATATTGCATGAATTTAGTGCTCCGTACACTCCGCAGCAGAATGGAGTCGCAGAACGCAAAAACCGGACACTAATCAAGACGGCTAGAACTATGCTCGCAGATTCAAAGTTACCGATAAATTTTTGGGCTGAAGCTGTTTCCGCCGCATGCTATACGCTCAACAGGGTTCTCACTGTCAAGAAGTTCAACAAAACATGCTTTGAGCTAATCAATAACCGCAAACCGAATTTGAAGTATCTAGAACCGCTCGGGTCACCCTGTACTGTTATAGAGCCTCATGGAAAGTTTGGTCCGAAGTGCATTGAGGGAATATTTGTTGGTTATGCAAATCCGATGCGACGTGTCTTCATTCCAAGTGAGAAGCGGATTATTGAAGCTGGAAATGTTGAATGTCAAGGTTATACTATGCCGCCGCAGAATCCTGGAGATTCATGGCATTATCATTATGATAAACTGTGGGATTCGTTTGACATGAGATAAGAATCAGAGGATGATGAAGATTTCTTTGATGAGTTGGATATTTTGCGCGAATACGAGTCACAGCAAAGGTTCCCAGCTGAGTATTCGAGGCGACCACGGGAAACTTCAAATGACGATGAAGCAGGTCCGAGTAATGCTGGTGAACATGATGATGTCCAACAGAATGAAGTTGCTCAGGATAATCAGTCGAATCAGAATGATAATCAAGAAGCTGAAAACATGCCAGTCTTTGATCATGGTGATTCAGATTCTGAGGGGGAGCAAATTCAGATTTCAAGTCAAACAAACCCAGTCAGTGAACAAGGTGCAAATCAGAATGTTACTAATCTAGAAGGTGAGGTAGATGTTTCAGGCGAAGTAATGCCACAAACTCTTTCATATCATCCAGAGGAATTGATCATTGGAGAACTGCAGATAGGCGTTCGCACTCGAAGACAGATTGATAAAGGGCTTAGATGTTTTTATACAACAGTTGCTCCTTTGCAAACTGAATTCTCATTGAGTTGTTTTATCTCGCAGGTTGAACCAAGGACTTACAAAGAGGCGCTTACTGAAGATTCTTGGGTCAATGCAATGCATGAGGAATTGAGTCAATTCGAGAAGTTGGGAGTGTGGAAGTTAGTGGATTTGCCAGATGGACAGAGGAAGATAAACACCAAGTGGGTGTTCAAGTGTAAGAGAGACGATAGAGGAGTTGTGGTTCGTAACAAAGCTCGACTCGTTGTCCAGGGTTTCTGTCAGCAGGAGGGTATAGATTTCACCGAAGTGTATGCTCCAGTTGCTCGACTAGAAGCGATCAGAATCTTTCTAGCATTTGCGTCTTGGAAAAACTTCAAAGTATATTAGTTAGATGTAAAATCGGATTTTCTCTACGGGAAGGTAAAAGAGGAGGTTTATGTCGGTCAGCCACCGGGCTTTACCGATCCACACCACAAAGACAAGGTCTACTTGCTAGACAAAGCGCTGTATGGTTTACACCAGGCCCCGCGAGCTTGGTACGAGACATTGTCTCAACACCTACTAGCCAACAACTTTATTCGTGGAAAAGTGGATGCCACTCTCTTCACCAAAGAGGTCGACGGACATCTTCTGATTGTTTAGATTTATGTGGATGATATTATATTTAGGTTAACAAATGAGGATCTGTGCAAAGATTTTGAACGAGTCATGAAGTAGAAATTCGAAATGTCATCGATGGGTGAGATGAAATTCTTTTTGGGACTGCAGGTTGATCAACTACCCAAAGGAATTTTTATACATCAAACGAAGTACGTTCATGATATCTTTGGAGAAATTTGGGATGTCAGGTTCTACTCCAGCAGCCACCCCATTAGCAACGAATCATGGGATAAACCCTGATCTCACCGGAGAGAAGGTAGATGAAACGATGTATCGTTCCATGATTGGTTCGCTGATGTATTCGACAGCTTCAAGACCCGATATCATGTACCCAACCTGCCTCGCAGCAAGATTTCAATCTAATCCGAGAGCATCGCATATGGTTATTGTGAAAAGGATATTACGCTACCTGAAAGGAACTCCATCATTGGGGTTGTGGTATCTAAGAGACGGCGATTTCACGCTCGAAGGGTATTCCGATTCCGATTTCGGATGCTGCAAAGTTAATGCTAAATCAACAACAGCAGGGTGTCAGTTCTTTGGATCAATATTGATCACTTGGCAATGCAAAAAGCAAACATCTGTGGCTTTATCCACATGTGAAGCGGAGTATGTATCTGCTAGCAGTTGCTGCTCACAGATCTTGTGGATCCAACAACAGATGCGCGACTACGGTTTGCAATTTCTAAACACCCCTATCTTTGTTGATAATCAGGCAGCGATTAACATTACAAAAAATCCAGTTCATCATGCTAAAACCAAACATATTGAGATCCGTCACCACTTCATTAGAGATTGTTTTGAGAAGAAGTTGATACGAATTGAGAAAATCCATACTGAGAATCAAAAAGCTGATTTACATACCAAAGCATTTGACAAAACACGTTTTCAGTATTTGCTAAAGCTGAATGGTATGAAGCTTTTATCGGTGTTGGAAGAGATCATTGGCGTTGATGAAGGAGATATTGTAGATGATGTTGAGAAGCAATCTGCAATGGTTTGTCGATTTTTTACATGTTTTGGTATTTAGGGGGAGGTATAGGGTAAATATTTCAGAAAATACAAAAACAATAAAAAATGACAAAAATACAAAAACATGAGATATTTTCAAAATCCAAAAACAATAGAAAATCAGAAAAAGAGCTTGTGTAAAAAGGGAAAATGATAGTACATCGGCTTGACAGTCACAGTATGCTAAAGAAATGTAATGTTTAAAAGGTTAAACAGTCTTGCTGATGATGTGTCGATAGGTTTTTACACATTTAGTAGGTTTGTTCGGGATATAAACCTAAATCTTACTTGCTTATTTCATGGGGAACACTACTTGGATATATAGGTAACCCATGAAATCTCGTTTGAAAGATTCCTTTTTCTGATATACTAGGTTTTTGTACTCAGTGATATCTGGGGTATTATTCCGGGACTTCTGCTGAATGGAAGTTCTGACCTAGTCCTCGAATAATACTTTCTGCAATGCTTGAAACATAGCATCACCCTCAGCATATATGATAAGACAATAAAATTGCTTAGCAATGCTGTTGTAAAAAGATCCTCTAAAGGGGACACACCCACAAGTTGAGTCATGATCTCTCTGCTGAATGATGGTTCTGACCTGAGCTCTCATGATTCTTCATAATTTATTAACCCCTTACAGATATCATTTGTGTTATAATTGCCTGTAAGACTGAATATCGGGATCTGGATACGGGAGTATATTCAAGAGGTGGGACACACGTATAAGTTTAAGTCTTTAAAACATTAAATCCGTATCCTGGACAGATTGAAATTTGTGTGAGAATTTAAAATGGATCAGTATATCGACAATCTACGCGAATTGTTTAATTCTGAGTATAAAATTGAAGGTTAACGGTACTTGTGACTTGTCGATTAGCTGATATGATTCCCTAACACGCTCAACCAAAAATATGTTTGTATATAGTTTACATTTACTGCATTTTAGTTCTGTATTTCATTCCTAGTTTAGAAGCTTTATTAAAAATCCAAAAAGATTTTTCACTTCTGTTTTATTTTTGACAAACCAAAGTGGAGAGTTGATCTTCGGATTCGAAGTCTGAAAAATGGAAGCAGATGCAGGAGATTTCTGGACTGGAGGATGAGTCGTGAGCTGAAATATGATAAGTTTGAGAAGTTGAAATATCAAAGCAAGTTCATTAATTTGAAACTTGTAAATTTTCAGAAACAAATTGAATGGAAAGTCAGTGTGAATTGTCTCTGATCAACCAAGGTCATTAAGTTGGACTTGGTAGATTATTTGAGTAATCAGGGTCATTAACTTGGACCTGAATACTTAAGTGGAATTCTAACACTGAAGGTTGAAAGGTAAGTTTTGGATTAAAACTGTTATTGTCATATATCTTATATTTGGGTAGAGATTTTACAGGTTGTAGATTTCATAATTCCCATGGCATCGAATCGTCAAAGTTTGAATCAGAATTTCAAGTCCCAGCATTTCGAGAGGGGGACTCTGTGAAAGGGGGAGTTAGATTTCTGGATCAACAGTCAAGGGGAGATTGAAGATAGAGCTATGTTGAGTTTCTGAACATGTAAAGAGAGAGTTTTGCAATGACAAAATCTAGAGAGAGACAAAGACTAAAGACTTAACGCCGAAGACTTCGTCAACATCCAAGGGGGAGTCTGTTGGTGCTCTGAATGTCTGTTAACTACGTCTTATCGAGTCTTATGTCTAGATAGGTTAAATGAGTGCATAATAGTGTTGAAATTAGGGTTTAATCATGTTTTATAGTGTCTGTCCGTTTGAAATGGTCCTGACCGTTTCAAGATGTCATGACCATTTGAAGTGCATGACTGTTTGAACATGGCCTGACCGTTTGAAGCAGCTATCCGTTTGAAGCAGATGACCGTTTGAAGCAGATGTGACATTTTCAAACGGTCAGGAGGCGTAGCCTATATATATGTGTTGTGCATGCTAATTTGAAACGGTCATGTATGTGTGTGTGAGTGAAGGTGCTGCCGGATTTTTGTTAGAATACATTGTAAAAGCTCACAATCAGTAATAGAAAGAAAGTTAAAAGGATACAAGCTATTTTGACTTCGTTTACGTTGATTCCGCCCTCATATTTGAAGATGAACTGCGTTAACTGACTTTAGGGTCACCGAACACGATCCAACAGATGCTGCTATGACAAAAATGAGCTCAACATTAATGATAAAGCAGAAGGTCATCAATGAGTATATCGAAGACTGTGCTAAACTGAAGCAGGAGTTGGAACTTGAGAAGATTGAGAGTGAAAGGATTAAACGATTACTGTTGAGTTATACAACTTGTGATTATTTGATTGATCGTGTTTATCCTACTATTGCAGGTCTTGAGGATTTCCAAGATAAAGTGAAGGAAGAGGATATTGGTAAGAAACAAAGTGTCAACTATAACAAGTGTCCGCCCCCCATTCTATGAAAGTTGTTCTCCCAGAAATCCAAATGAGGAATGTTTAAATAAGGCTCTCAACATCAAGTTAAAGTCTGAAACCATTGATGAGTTACCAGATAACATTGATGTCACATTCACAGCGTCTGACACTGATCATGAGTCTGAGTTGTTAAAGAAAGTGGTCGATCAGGTGTTGGATATGGATGAAGAGTCAAAGTCGGAGTCTAAATCAGAAAGTTTGAGTTCGTCAGAAAAGAGTCCGAGTTCATCAGTCAAGCGAGTTTACAATAAAGAATTCCTGTTATCAAAATCTAATTTGAATAATGGACCAATCAAAGTGGCTTATACTTTGAATGATTCAGACAAATTATATTCTGATAAGGAATTCCCAATAAGAAGTGTCAAAACTGGACAGATTAAACAGGTTTTCAAATTGACAGAAATTAATATTTCTGAAATAAAAAAATTTAATCTTTCTGAAAAACCTCAAAAGTACACTTCAAGAATTCAACAAAGAGTGAATAAGAAAATGGGTTATAATTCTGGTTATAGGTTTCAAAAGAAACCAAACCATAACGGTAACTACAAAAAGAAAGGTTTAGGTTTCATTTCCCCAGAAAATTATAAAAATGAGAAAACTTATAAACTAAAAATAAAATTTGTTGCAGGAGGTAGTTCTGATGAAGAGCAGGAGAAACCATTCTGGAAACAGTCAAATCAAGAGTTTCTTGCTGAAATAAAGAAGAATGTGAAGATATTTGCTCCAAGAGTTGACAGAAGAACCTGTTTTAAGTGTCAAAGAGCTGGACACATTGCTTGGAATTACCACGAGTCCACTGATTCAAAACAAGGAGTTTCTTCTAACTCTGAAATGAGAAGGAAATATGTTGGTAAATCAGAACAATCAAAAGAAAAATTCAAATGTTTGATAATTCGACTTTTGAAGTTGGTGTAACTTCAAAACAGTTTTACAAAAGAAAAGCTGATGAAAACAAATAGAAATGGGTTGTTAAAAGTTCAGAGAGTAGTTCTGACAATGAATCTGATTCCATAAAATCAGAGGAGTCATTTGTTGAGAAAAAGAATGAGAATTTCGTTCCAGAGTTGAACGATGAAAATTTTCCACCATTAAGGGCAGAAAATCTGAAATCAAAAGGTAGGTTTGATATTTCAGATCAATTCTTTGTTGGTAAGAAAGATTTTGATGCTGAAAAGGTGTTTAATGGAAATGTTAAACATGTTTTCAGGAAAATGGTTGATGGGAAAGTGAAGGGTGCAAAAGAAGTTTACAAATCAAAATGTTGGTGGGATAAATGTGTACCAAAATCACCCAAGGCTGGTCAGGCTTGGGTGACAGCATTTTCACCATAAAACCCTGACTTGCCGGAACTCCCAGGTTGGTAATTGGGGAGTAGGAATCGGCATCTTTCTTGAGAAATTCATAGGTTGATAACTGTGATATTTAGTTCTTCTAGTGGTAAATTAGGGACATTAAGTTGTACTTTATTTTCTACAAGTGGTTGTGTTGATAATAAGCCTAAAAATTGTTAAAATTGTTCCAAGAGACTTACAAGTGGTAAAAATCAACAAAACTTATTTTTCGGAAAAACCATTCTGATTAAAACAAACTTAAGTGTTTTGAAATCTCAATGGGAAAATAGTTTGTTGTAAGGGGGAGTTCTGACTGTTTAAGCCAAATGAATGGCGAATTGAAGCAATTCACAACAGTTGTCAATTTACTTGTACAGTTTGTTTTCAAATTATTTTTTTATGGTTTTGAATTTTAGGGGGAGTAAGAAATTTCAGAAAATCCAACATCATTAGAAAATTTGAAAAAGACAAAAACATGATAAAATGAAAAAGAGTTTTGTTGTAAAAAGAGGAAATGATAGTACATCAGTGGACTATCACAGCATGCTAAAGAATTGGAAAGTTAAAATGTGATAAACGATCTCACTGAGGATGTGCCAGTAGGTTTTTGCACATTCAGTAAATTGTTTTCGAGATATAAACCTAAATTCAATTACTTACTTATATCGTGGGGAACATTTCTCGGATATATGGGTAACCCCCGAAATCTTGTTTGAAAGATCCCTCTTTCTAAGATATTAGGTCTTTATACTCAGTGATATCTGGGGTATTATCCCAGGACTTTTGATTTTGCGGAAGCAATGGCCTAGTCCACGTATAATACTTTCTGCTTGCTTGAAATATAGGGCTGCCCTCAGTACAAAAAATGATGAAACGTTGCAAAATGCTAATCATATGCGGTTGAAGAAAAGATTCTCTAAAGGGAACACACCAAAAGACGAGCCGTCATCTCTTTGCTGAACGGAAGTTCTGACCTGAGCTCTCACGGTTTCGCATTTAACCCTTTACAGATATCATCTAGGTATACTCACCTGTAAGACTGAATATTGGGATCTGTGTTGGATCGTCGTGTGACCCGAACGAGTCAATCAGAAGAGTTATACATCTATTTCAAAGGCGGAATCAGAGAAATAGACTTGTAACAGCTTGTTTTCCTCTAATTATCTTCTTATTATCGATTCCAAAGCTTTTACAGATCAAATGACAAACGGGCAGCACCTCGGCTCTGAATCGGAAAAGTTACAAATGAATCAGCAAGACTAGTATTTATAGGGTGGCTAATTCCGCACGGGATTACCTTTGTCGTTTCATGCGAAATTACAAGTTCATGCGGAATTACCATTCCAAGCGAGATTACCATTCCAAACGAAATTAAGTAATTTCGTGTGGAATTATCACTGAGGTAATTTCGTGTGAAACACTAATTTCGTATGAAATGAGCTCAATGTCATTTCATGCGGAATTACCCTAAAATATTGTTTTTCTCAATTTCGGTGCCCTGGTTTATCAAATACATACATGACTCGATACAAGACAAAGTTAACAGACATTTATGCACCAACAGACTCCCCCTTGGATGTTGACGAAGTCTTCAGGATCTAGTCTTCAGTCTTGATCGGTCTTGTCTATCTTTCCCGATTGATTTGTCTCTGTAAAGCATTCTTCAATCTCCTATCTTCAAACTCCCCTTTGAATGTTGATCCATAATTTTGACTCCCCTTTACGAAGACTCCCCCTCTCGATAAGCTGGGACTTGAATTCTGGCTCAAACTTTACAAAAAAATTTGCCGTGGGGATTTCACTTTACCGCTATCACACTTTCAAACCTGTAACCTGCTTATCAAAGATATAACATTATAATCTATTCACATTTAAACTTCTTTTATTATTCATCAGTTTTAATAATCCACTTAAGTCTCCAGGTCCAAGTTAATGACCCTGAATACCTAATTAGTCTACCAAGTCCAACTTAATGACCTTGGAAGACCTGTGACAAAAACAAACTGATTTTTGCTCAAATTTTCTCAAACATTTTCTGAAAATTACAAGTTTCAAATTAATGAACTTGTGTTAACTTTGAAACTTTAAGGTTTTATCATGAATAGCTCCAAACTCATCTTCCAGCTAGAATCTTCCCACATCTGCCTCAAACCATGAATCTGAAGATCAGCTTTCCACTTTGGTTTGTCGAAAAATAAAGCAGAAATGAAAATCTTTTTGGAGTTTTTAATAAAGATTCTAAACTAGCAATCTACAAAATCTTTTTGAGTTTTGGAATTTTAACAGAAATGAAATGCAGTAAAAATAAACTATTTACAAACATATTTTTGGTGAGTGTGTTAGGGAATCATATCAGTCTTCGACAAGTTACAAGTACCGTTAAGCTTGATAACATACTCAGAATTAAACAATTCGCTTAGATTGTCGATATACTGGTCCATTTTAAATTTTCACACAAATTTCAATCTGTTCAAGATACGAATTTAGTGTTTTAGATACATAGCTTATATGTGTGTACCATCTCAGAATATACTCCCGTATCCAGACAACTATATTCAGTCTTACAGGTGAATGCACACTAATGATATCTGTAATGGGGTGAATGCGAAACCATGAGAGCTCAGGTCAGAACTTCCATTCAGCAGAGAGATGATGGTTCGACTTTAAGTGGGTCCCGTTTGGGGATCTTTTATTTGAACAACACATGATTAGCATTTTGCAATGTTTCATCATTTTTTATGCTGAGGGTGAGCTTTAAGAACAAAGCATTGAAAAGCATTATACGAGGACTAGGCTATTGCTTCCGCAAAATCAGAAGTCCTGGTATAATACCCCAGATATCATCACGTACAAAGACCTAGGATGTCAGAAATAGCGTCTTTCACACAAGATTTCAGGGGTTACCTATATATCCGAGAGATGTTCCCCACGAAATAAGCAAGTGATGATTTTAGGTTTATATCCCGAACAAACCTACTAAGTGTGTAAAAACCTACCGGCACATCATCAGCGAGACTGTTTAATGCTTCTAAAACTTTACATTTCTTTAGCGTACTTAACTTTCTAACTGATGTACTATCATTTTCCCTTTTTACTAAAGCTCTATTTCAGTTTTCTATTGTTTTTGGATTTTAACATATTTCATGTTTTTGGATTTTTGAATTTTTTACTGTTTTTGTATTTTCTGGAAATAACCTACCTACTCCCCCTAAATACCAAAACAAGTAAAAAATCGACAAACCATTGCAGATTGCTTTTCAACATCATCTACAGTGGTACCTTTATCAACACCTCTAATCCCATCTGACACCGATAAAAGCTTCATACCGTTTAGTTTTAAAAGATATTTAAAACGAGTTTTCTCAAACGCTTTGGTATGTAAATCAGCTTTTTGATTGTCAGTGTGGATTTTCTCAATTCGTATCAACTTCTTCTCGAAACAATCGCGAATGAAGTGATGACGAATCTCGATGTGTTTAGTTTTCGCATGATGAACAGGATTTTTTGTGATGTTTATCGCTGCCTCATTATCAAAAAAGATAGGGGTGTTAAGAAATTGCAAACCGTAGTCGCGCATCTGCTGCTGGATCCACAAGATCTGAGAGCAGCAACTGCTAGCAAATACATACTCCGCTTCACATGTGGACAAAGCTACAGAGGTCTGCTTCTTACATTCCCAGGTGACCAATCGTGGTCCAAAGAACTGACAACCCGCTGTTGTTGATTTAGCGTTAACTTTGCAGCATCCGAAATCGGAATCGGAATACCCTTAAAGCGTGAAATCACCAACTATTGGATACCACAACCCCAATGATGGAGTTCCTTTCAGGTAGCGTAATATCCGTTTCACAATCACCATATGTGAAGCTCTCGGGTTAGATTAAAATCTTGCTGCGAGGCAGGTAGGATACATGATATCGAGTCTTGAAGCTGTCAAGTACATTAGCGATCCGATCATGGAACGATACATCGTTTCATCTACCTTCTCTCTGGTGAGATCAGGATTTATCCCATGGTTCGTCGCTAACAGGGTGGAAGCTGGAGTAGATCCTAACATCCTAAATTTCTCTAAGATATCATGAACATACTTCGTCTGATGTATGAATATTCCCTCAGGCAGTTGATCAACTTGAAGTCCCAAGAAGAATTTCATCTCACCCATCGATGACATTTCGAATTTTTCTTCATAACTCTTTCAAACTCTTTGCACAAATCTTCATTTATTGACCCAAATATGATATCATCTACATATATCTGAACTATCAGAAGATGTCCGTCGACTTCTTTGGTGAAGAGAGTGGCATCTACTTTCCACGGATGAAGCTGTTGGCTAGCAGGTGTTGAGACAACGTCTCGTACCAGGCTCTCGGGGCCTGGTGTAAGCCATATAGCGCCTTATCCAGTAAGTACACCTTGTCTTTGTGGATTGGGTCGGTGAAGCCCGATGGTTGTCCGACATATACCTCCTCTTTTACCTTCCCATAGAGAAACACCGATTTAACATCTAGTTGATATACTTTGAAATTTTTCCACGATGCAAATGCTAGGAAGATTCTAATCGCTTCAAGTCTAGCAACTGAAGCATACACTTCGGTGAAATCTATACCTTCCTGCTGACTGAAACCCTGGACTACGAGTCGAGCTTTGTTTCTAATAATAACTCCTCGATTATCCCTCGTGCACTTAAACACCCACTTGGTGTTGATTTTCCTGTGACCATCAGGCAAGTCTACCAATTTCCACACTCCTAACTTCTCAAATTGACACAACTCTTCTTGCATAACATTAACCCAAGAATCTTCAGTTAGCGCCTCTTTGTATGTTTGCGGTTCGATCTGCGAAATAAAACAACTTAGTGAAAACTCAGTTTGTAAAGGTGCTACTGTAGAATAAAAACAAGTAAGGCCTTGGTCAATTTGTCGTCTTGTGCGGACGCCTGATTGCAATTCTCCGATAATCAACTCCTCTGGATGGTATGAAAGAGTTCTTGGCATCAACTCGCCTGGAACATCTACCTCGCCTTCCAATTTTTTGACATTCTGGTTTACATCGTGTTCACCGACTGGATTTGTTTGACTTGAAATCTGGATCTGCTCCCCCTCAGAATCTGAATCACCATGATAAAAAACTGGAATGTTATCTGATTCTAAATTCTCATTGACTGCCGTCTGATTATCAGGAGCATTTTCCTGTTCTGAAGATTTCTGAATATCATCATGTTCACCAGCATTGCTTGGACAAGCTTCATCATCATTTGAAGTTTACCGTTGACGTCTAGAATACTCAGTTGGAAATCTCTCTTGCGATGACTCATACTCTCTCAGAATATCCAACTCATCAAAGAACTCTGTTTCTTCCTCTGTCTCTTCCTCCATGTCAAACGAATCCCACAGAGTATCGTAATTGAATCGCCATGAATTGCCAGGATTCTGTGGCGACATTATGTAACCTTGGCATTCAACATTATGAGCTTCAATAATCCGCTTCAATCTTGGAACAAAGACTCGTTTCAATGGACTTGAGAATCCCACGAAAATTCCTTTGATGCTCTTTGGACCAAACTTTCCAAAAGGCTCTAGAAAAGTGCAGGGAGACCCAAACGGTTCTAAATACTTCAGGTTCGGCTTGCGGTTGTTGATTAGCTCGAAACACGTTTTGTTGAATTTATTTACAGTGAGAACCCGGTTGAGAGTATAGCAAGCGGCTGACACTGCTTCTGCCCAAAAATTGACTGGCAGCTTTGAATCAGCAAGCATCGTTCTGGCCGTTTAGATTAGCGTCCTGTTCTTTCGTTCAGCTACTCCATTTTGCTGTGGAGTGTAAGGAGCACTAAATTCTTGCAATATACCTCTCTCTTCACAGTATTCTTCCATTCGGTTGTTCTTAAACTCAGTACCATTGTCACTCCTGATTTTTCTGATTCGAGTTTGATACAAGTTTTCAATTTTTCTGAACAACACCATCAAACTTTCAAACGTCTCATCTTTCGACTTCAGAAATGATACCCACAAAAATCTGGAGTAATCGTCAGTTACTACAAGACAGTAGAAATCTCCGGTTATGCTTTTGACATTCACTGGACCAAAACGATCCATATGAAGTCTCTCTAACGGTCTTGAGACTGAGTTGACTTTCTTTTGAGGATGTGATTTCTTCTTTTTCTTGCCTTTGACACAGCTAATGCCCTCCCCTTCCAGATGGAAACTTTTCAAATGAACACCAGTTACTAAGTCATTGTGCACCAGGTGATTCATTTTTCGCAGGTGAATGTGGCCCATCTTTCGATGCCACAACTTTGATTCTTTTTCCGTTGCTCTTGACATAAAACAGTGAGCCTGACCCGTGGTTGTAATAGCTACGCTCATGTCCAACATGTACAGATCATTGACTCTAGGTGCTCTCATGATAACCCACTCTTATGGAACAACAAATCCTGGTTTCAAAATCAAACATTCTTTGTCTGTGAAGTGCGTTGTATACTTTCTATCACAGATTTGAGGAATACTTAGTAAATTGTTCTCCAGCTCGGCGATGTAATTCACTCTTTCAAATGTGACAATACCATTAGATAGAGTTCCTTCACCAACTATTCAACCTCCTTGATTTCCTGCAAAACCCACATATCCTCCATTAAACCCTCTAACATCGTATAGTAGGGTTTTCTTCCCTGTCATGTGCCGAGAAGCTCCACTATCCATAATCCAACGCGAAACGGATGTTGGAAGCTCCTGCACATGTCACAAATACTTAGTTAGATTTTGATGCCACCCAAGCCTCTTTTGACTCAGGTGGCTGGAAATTTAGAATAGTTCTTTTGGTGAACAATGTGGAAAATTTTTGTCATTCATTTTTAAGCTCTCTTCAGATCCAACCTCAACCTCTTTGTATAAGAAAAACTCATCTTTAGGAGGTTGACCAGATGGTTGGTCTTTCTTTTGAACATCTTTCTTTTCAGAAATGAGCATTTGTTCTTCAAGTTTCTCATAATAATCCAAAGGAACATTCATCTTTACCGGTGTAGTAGAAGATGATTGTTTTTCTGACTCTGAAACCTTTGGTTTTGGAGAACTTGTTTTCTTTTCAACCATTTTTGGCTTCCATGTTTGTTGGGATGATGCAACTCATGTGTAAAACTTGTCATTTTTAGTTACCACATTCTTTACAGGTTCAGTTTTGATTTTGGTGTTTTCATTTTTCAAGACTTTCTTCTCAACAACCATTTGAGCTTTACCTTTTGCATCAACTTTCTTTTTTTGAATCTCAACAACTTCAGACTTAGGCTTTGAGTTGGTGCACTTTCGTGCAATGTGTCCAACTTGATTACATTTGAAGCATGTACGAGTATCAACTACTCGACTTGTACCTTCAGTCTGAGGCTGTGAGGCCTTCTTCTCAAAGAACTCTTCGTTTGATTTTGAAAAAAAAATTAGACTCTTCGTCAGAAAGTGAACTTGAACTCGAACTTCCCACAAAAACCTTTTTCTCAACGAACTTTTTGTTTTGAACATTCTTTTTCTGATACTTCTTACCACCTGATAACCACCCAACCATTTATTTTGATTGTTGTTATAAAAACGTGGTGGTACAACGGGCTTTTTATAGTAAGATTTATCTTTTTCAAAGTTCAACTGTCTTTTAGCATTTTTCAACCCTTCAATTTCAGACACGTCGATTTCCATCAACTTGAACACATTTCTCAGTTTCCCAACATTCACATTTTCTATCGGAAAATCACGATCCGAATACAACTTATCAGATCCTGCCATCTTGTACATCATAAGATTTGGTTCTTCACTTAAGTTGTATTTGGACTTTGATTTTGGAATGTTTTTGTCCAAAAAAACATTCATCTTCCTCAGTAGTGTCACTTTCAGATTTCAAAACATTTTCAGCCATACTTTTATCAATTTCAGACTGGACACTATCTTCATCGGACGATGATGTGAATGTGACATCAATTGTGTCTGGAAGTTTCACCTCATTAACATCTTCATCATTAACCAACCCTGATAGTTTCTTTGAAATATTGTTTAGAACTGTTGGTGGAACCTGATGATACCCCACCCCGGTTCCATCAGAGTATACATCTTCGCCTGCTTTGTTTTTCCCGATTGGTTTAGGAACGATATGTTGAAGAACAAAGATTGCGGAGTTGTAACTGTTCAGTTTCAACTGGATGCGTTCATTTTCAATTTTAGCTTCTTGAAACTAAAGCTTTAACTTTGCAATCTCATCCACTTGTTGGTTGATTAACTCTTCTTTCACTCTGAGAACTCCTGACAATTGCATATTTTCTTTGTGTGTCTTACCATTTCTCTCATCAGAATCTTTAACCGTTCGTTTTAGCTTCTCAAAATTTTCTGAGAGTTGACGATTTTCATGAATTAGTTTTTCATTTTCTTTCCTAATTCTTTCTACGTCATTTTTATCTTTTTCAATTTTCTCAGTTAATTCTTTTGATCGTTCATTTGATGCTTTTAACAATTTGTCATGGTTTAAGATCTGATCTTCAATGTCTCTGACTCTTTTTGTTAGTTCTTGGGTCTTTTCACCGTTGAGGTAAGCAAGTCTACTACAAACCTTGCAGTTTTTCATGCAATTTTTGCAGTCGCTTTCTGTTTTAGCTTTCTTACCTGACTCATTGATTGTATCATTCCGACTGACCTTGCTTTTAGACTCATTTTCGGAACCAGAAACTACCTCTAGCTCTTTTGGAGCAAGAACCTTGTCAGCCATCTTCTTCAAGTTTTCAGCAGTAAACTCTTGTGACGTATCAATAATCCCGTCATCAACTTTCTTTGTCTGCAGATTTTTCTCCTTTTCTTTTTCATCTACTTCTCCTCCTCCCCACCACATTCTCTTATTTCCTTCTTCATAATCAGCAATTTCTTGGATAACAGTTTCAATACTGATTGAATATGGATCAACAGCAATGTTTCCGTTGGGATCAAGATAACACTCTCTATCAGCATCCCATCTCTTCGCTCTTTTAGCTTCTTTGTATGTATTGTAGATTCTGGTCATCCATTGAGCTTGCATCTTTCTGTTGACATATTTTTCTTGTTCATTTCTGTTGCCTTTGAATGGAACAATCTTTGACACAAATGCATAGCCGACTGCATCCTCTTCTGGTAGCAATTCACTCCAATCAAAACCATCGTCATCATGAATAACAGCAAGAGCTCTGAATTTTTCTTTGGGGGCATCTTCATGCTGCTTCATTATGGGTGGTTCTGATTTGTTCTGATGATAGATTGCTCTTTTGTAGTAATCTTCACGAAATGGATTTGCAGTATCATCAGCGGGTGCGTTTCAACATTCACGCTTGAAATGTCCCTTTTGTTTACAACTGAAGCACATGAATTTTGATTTGTCAAAGCCAAGTTTTATGGAAGGTCCTCCAATTGAATGTCTGCCTGTAATCTCCATGAACCTTTGTGCACGTCGGACTGCACTAGCCATACACCACCTGATATCTATCAACTCCATTTCTTCTGGGTCGATTTGGTCATAGTCCTCCTTGGTGAGGTTAGTGTTTCCAATTTTACCTGCAACAAGACTCTCGTAAGATTCTAAAACAGAAGCTAAGAACACCATCTGCTGCTTTGCGGATTCTTCACTGAAATTTTGAGCATTCTTTAGACTCACAGCAATGTTTCATTGGAATAAATTCTTTGAAGCTGTTTGGCTTGGAGTTGTTGACGATGAACCACTATGAAAACCACTGCTTGAACTCTCTTGACTTGATGTGTTAAATTTTTCAGCAGAGAAAGCTGTCTTAGGAGACACATTCTTGGGAATCATACTTCTTGGATAGTATAGCTCCACATTCTGCTGATATGAGGAATGATTGACTTTGTTTGATTTCTTGATCTCCAGCTCATGACTCTCCAGTCTTTCAATGAATAGATCAACCGTCAGATCCTCCAACTTGAATGTATTCTTCAACATCAAAGCAAAGTATTGCCAGTCTATCTCATCCGGCAGTGAGTCAAACAGCTTGTCTACTAATTCTTCTTGAGAATAAATGATTCCATGTCTTGCCAGCTCCAACTTCAAATACCCAAATCTTTCAATCATCGTAGAAACAGATTCATTTTTCAAACAACCAAATAAATCAAACTCTTTTCTTAACAGCTTCTTTTTGTTTTTGACTATCTCAGCACTACCCACACATTTCACTCTCAATTTTTGCATAGATCTTTCGCATTTGTGTACTCGATCAATGATATTATATCGTCTCTCACAGACTTATGAAGCAATGCAATGCACTTTTGTTCAGCAACAAAACTCTCTACACTCTCAGTTCCTTCTAAATTTTCATAATCTGATCTTCCGATATTGTAACCATTCTTCAAGCTCTTCCAGCTTGGGTACGCAAACGCTTTTAGCCACTTTTCAAATCTTTTTGCCCATCTTCAATCGCCATCAGTTTGGGAGGTTTGTTGTATGTCCCATAAGCACTCTCCACACTCAAAGCATTAGACAGGGTTTTCTTCGTACTCGGATTTGGACCGTTTTCATTTGTGTTGTTCGAATTATCATCTCTGGTGTTTCCCGTGAAAGCAAACATGTCACTGAAAGGATTCATAAACTCATCCATATTCACGTATCTGAAACAATCAACAAACACTTAGAAAAATTCTTGATTTTAACAAAACAGTTTCACGCGAAATTAGTTCACGCGAAATTATGAACTCAAGCGAAATAACAGCATTCAAACGAAATCAGATTTCAAGCTTTTCACACGAAATTTCTTTTAAACGAAATTACTTGTTCACACGAAATACCTACTCAAACGAAATTAGGTATTTCAAGCGAAATTAAGTTCTTTTGAGTGAAACTTCCAAGCGAAATATAATTCCGTGCGGAATTAGTTTATGTTCAAACGAAATTAAGCTGAGTTGGTGCGAAATTAGTAATTTCGTATGAACTTTTCAAGCGGAATTAGATTTCGTGTGAAAATGTCAACACTTTTCAAGCGAAATTAGGCACAAAGTGTAATTCCGTGCGAAATTACAATGACAATTTCGTGCGGAATTAGAATGACGTCAGCAAGTCGGTGGCCATTTTGTATAATTTATCCTGTTTTCGTCCAAATTTTAGTCCAATTCTTTCAAGGATTCGTTAACACTATGTTTCGCTTATTATACGTGAAATTCAAACCATTTTGACCGTTAAATCTTGTTCAATTTAGAAAAGAATGAGTAGAAGTGATAGAATCAAGCTGAATTGGTATGAGCTCTTCGTCCTGAGCTCTGATACTACTTGTTGGATCGTTGTGTGACCCGAACAAGTCAATCAGAAGAGTTATACATCTATTTCAAAGGCGGAATCAGAGAAATAGACTTGTAACAGCTTGTTTTCCTCTAATTATCTTCTTATTATCGGTTCCAAAGCTTTTACAGATCAAATGACAAACGAGCAGCACCTCGGCTCTGAATTGGAAAAGTTACAAATGAATCAGCAAGACTAGTATTTATAGGGTGGCTAATTCCACACGGGATTACTGTCACACCTCGTCCGCGTCAAAACAACAAACCGCGGAGGAAACGCCGGGGAGTGAACGCGACAAAATTATTGTTTCAACAACCATGGCAATTAAAGTTATGTATTATTAATTAAAGTGTTTACATTGTCTTTGATTCCAAACTAAAATAACATAATAACTATCTTTTAACTAAGGCCCAAGTCCGCCTAAGTGAAGCACACACATAATCATGCATTAGCACCTGAAACACATGTAAAAATAGGTACGTCAGCATAAAAATGCCTATGAGATACATAGGTTTTGTTTGTGCAGATTCATGACTTGTGGTTTGAAAAGTGTTTTAACAAAATATAGTCATGAACCTTGTAAAATGTTTTATGAAATCATATGAAAATCGATATAAAAATCAAATGATGATGAAAGGACAATGCATGGTTAAATAAATAACCATGTATTAATGAATTTTGTATAAAATGTGTAATTTGTAAAATAATGTCATGTTTTTGTATAATATGTTTCATGTCTTGTCCAAGTGGTTTAGATTACGCAGCAATGTATAATATAACAAAAGCACTTATATATAGGAAGTACCAGCGGCGTATCCACCATGCTTTTATCATATAACACATAGCCCCGTTACATAAGTCACTTATCAATAACCAACCCAAAATGTCATGTTTAATGTCATAATGTTTATGTGCAAACCATGTTCAATGTCATGTGTGAAATGTCTCATGTATAACAAATGAAATGCATAACAAGTAGGAAATCATCTACTTAAACTATGTGATGATGTCAATGTATAACAAATGTCATGTATGGTGAATAACTAGAAGCTACTCAACCCCATAGAAAATGTACAAAACAATGTTTTTGAATAAACCTAATTTTAAATCAAATGTTATGTTTTGCAGAAAAACAATGCTTTATGATTACCAACATTTATGTAGTAATGTTAATCGCATACATTCAAGCCTTGCGACTGTGGCGACAAACTCTTAAACAAATTAAAGGTTCATCTAAAGTTATGTAGTCGGATTCTATCATTCCCAACTTCCAAACAAACCTAGGAAGTCGGAAACGGGAGTTGTCAATTCCTATGGTACCATTACATAAGTCCGAGCGGCGTAGCTAATGTTAATGAATGTATTATTGTCCCGATTAAACACACCAAATGTCATAACCAATGTAAGCATGCTATGAAAACCATGTACTAGGTATGCTAAGTAAACATGCCTAGTAGTAATGTTAATGTAAAACAATGTGCTAGCATGCTCAGTAAACATACATAGCAGAAATGTCAGGTAAAAACAATGTGTACATATGCTAAGTAAACATATGTAACAAATGTGTTATAAATCAATGTGCTAGCATGCTTAACATACATAGCAAAACATAATGGAAAGCATGTACTAGATATGTACTAGGTGAAACTAGCATGTTTATGTCATAAAAGCATGAAATGCACGAAAGTAACACGTATGTACATGTGTATCACCCCAAAGCATTTGAAAACGGTAAAAGAGGGGAACTATGTACTCACTTGGGATAGCTAATTAATCTTGAGAATAAGACCAATTTATGCTCCAAGTATCACGGAATCAACCGGCACCTAGTATAGGTAACTATGTTAATAATCGGCTCCTAAATCGGGAGATAGGATAGAATGAGGTTCTATAAATCAAATGAGTAATTGAACTCATATGGTATGATTTAATAGTCCCAACATTCTGATTGGAAAGTCTACCTAAGTGCTTTTGACCCGTTTCGACACATTATGGTAACATAAGCTACTATAAGGCGTCGTTAGCGTAAAACTATGTTCGGGTGGTTAACTATGTGCTATGCCAAGTCTTACATGCCCAATTATGCTTAAACATGTTACTAAATCAGATTATATGTCAAAAATATGTTCACATAGTCAAAATACGGATTTATGCTTCAAAAGGCCATTTTGGTCATTTCCTATGGGCATACAAGTTAACTAGCAAATGACTAACCAATCCTATGTGATCATAAGGTATAACCTCAGTGGTTATTCCCTATGCAACTATGATCACTAACTAAGCTTGGTCGGATCCTAATGATCGACCAAACGGGTCGGGTTCGAAAGTCTAAGCGGTTGTTTAGACCGCTTACCTTACGACCCTAAACAAGCACTAAACTAATAATGACGAGTTAAACATGTCAAAACATGTTTAACCTACTGATTTGGTATCAAAACAAAGTGTTTTGATACCTAAAAGTAGTTCTGTTGCAAAATACGTGCTAAAACACATTTTGACCGAAACTTTGACTCGTCACTACACCTAGTTAACGTGGTAATCAGCGGGTATAATCACTAAGGATTATAACCAACGTGATTACAATCACGTTGCAAAGTTCAACCGAACTTTGCGTTGACCATTGACTGGTCAAACTAAAAGTTAAATACTGTTTGACTTTTTAAACTAGTAAGCAATAAAAAGAATGAAAGAGTGCTCACTATAGTCCTTGCTATCTTTTCTACAAAGAAGACAAGTCACAAAATCAATTGAGAGAGCTCCAAAGCAGATAAGAGAGGAGAAATGAGGGAATGAGCAATGAACAAGTGAATGGAGTTGGCTATTTATAGTTGTAGCAAAGCTACAAGATCATGCCAAGTTTTGTGTGGCCAACAAGCATGAAATCATGGCCATCCATGTGTTAGGAGCTGATTAGTAGCCTTGGTAAACACTTAAACTTGCCCACCACACAAAGAATTTGCATAAACAGCCCTTAAACTTCAAACAGTTTGCTGAAAAATGGTTTCTGGTCGCTGTCACTGTCACACGGCCCGCGTAAGAATAGGGAGGGGGCTTACGCGCCCCGCCTGGGCTCCCCAGATCAGCAAAAGTTTGATAAATTACAGTTTTGGTCCCTGCATACATTCGAGTCCATTTTTGGCACTTTTGACACCCGTTAAGCCATTTTCAAGGCTCTATAAGGTCAATAAAGTTTAGAGGACTCAAAATATGCTTGGAAAACTCTCGGATGTCGGCTCGTTTGGTCGTACGGTCGCGTTGTTTGCTAAATTACGACGAAACTCAAACGGACGCGAAAACGAACCAAATTAAGCGACGAATGGAATTTTTGCATGCCGATCGCTAAAATAGAAATATTTTAGTGTGTACAAAAATTTTGGATGTTCAGATGTGGCCAGAACGTAAGATATGCGCGAAAATGCAAACTTACGCCGTTTTTGACACTTTTAGCCCCTGTAAGATCATGTAAGCATGTTTTCGCACACCGAACCTATTCAAGCTTATTTCTAAGCCATGTTTAGGTTATATATGATATGTTTAACTTATGATCAAGTTCCGAACTGTATGTTGTCTTACGAAACGGCAGACTTTTGCAAGTTGACGCAAATTGTCCCTAAGAGCGAATAAACTTGTTTTTGCCATACCAAAGCCTTCAAAACTTATTTCTAAGTTATATAAAGGTTATTTAAGGTATGTGAAGTTTATGTTGCTGTCCCGGAGTGTTTTTCGTGTTAAACTGGTCGTGTTTACGTACCAGTTTGCGTATAACTCTCTAGAAAGCAGTATAGAGTTCAAAAATCAATCAAAAATCAACACGTGCATAAATTCAAACATAAATGACAAACATTGGGATCAAAATACACTGTTTTATTAATATTGTATTGTTCAGAGTTTGTATAATGATATCACAAGCACAGATGTCACAGTCTCCCCTACTTCAGGAAATTTCGTCCCGAATTTTTTTTAGAGGAAACTTGTGAGAATAGGTGCGGATATTTCGTTTTCATCTGATCTTCATGTTCCCAAGTAAACTCTGGGCCACGTTTAGATTCCCAGCGAACTTTGACCAACCGAATCCGTTTGTTCTTCAACTGTTTGAATGTACGGTCCACTATTTCCACAGGTTTCTCGACAAAATGCATCGTGTTATCAACACGAATTTCATCAAGTGGTATGTGGAGGTTCTCATCAGCTAAACACTTTCTGAGATTGGACACGTGGAATGTTGGATGAACATTTCCAAGTTCAGGAGGTAGCTCTAATCTGTAGGCTACTTTTCTGATTCTTTCAACGATCTTGAATGGTCCAACATAACGTGGTGCAAGTTTTCCTTTCTTTCCACATCTAATCACACCTTTCCAAGGGGATACCTTGAGTAGGACGTGATCACCGACTTGAAATTCTAAGGGCTTGCGTCGTCGATCCGCGTAACACTTTTGACGGCTTCTAGCTGTCTGTAGGTTATCACGAATCTTCTTGACCTTATCTGTAGTCTCTAGAATGAGTTCAGGTCCAGTAAGATGAGCTTCACCTATCTCATTCCAGCAGACTGGTGAACGACATTTTTGACCGTATAAAGCTTCGAAAGGAGCCATATTGATGCTAGAGTGATAACTGTTGTTGTAGGAGAATTTGATCAATGGTAGATGCGAATCCCAACTACCACCAAAGTCAATCACACACGCTCTAAGCATATCCTCCAGTGTCTGGATTGTTCTCTCAGATTGACCATCTGTCTGCGGATGGTATGCTGTGCTCAAATGAAGTTGGGTACCCATGGCAGATTGCATGGTTCTCCAAAAGCGAGACGAGAATCGAGCATCTCTATCAGATATAATGTTCAAAGGAACACCATGTCGAGATACAATCTCATCAACATATATCTTGGCAAGCTCGTCAGCAGATAGGTTCTCACGGATCGGCAAGAAATGTGCTGACTTTGTAAGACGATCAACAACAATCCAAATGGCGTCATAACCTCTTTTAGTGTGCGGTAACTTGGTAATGAGATCCATAGAAATGTTTTCCCATTTCCAAACCGGTATCTCTAGTTGCTCCAATAATCCAGAAGGATGTTGGTGTTCTTCCTTAACTTTAAGACAAGTAAGGCATTTTGAAACATATAAGGCAATGTCTTTCTTCATACCCGCCCACCAATACTGGGTTCGAAGATCCTTATACATTTTGTCTGCACCAGGATGAATAGAATAACGAGACTTATGAGCTTCATCCATAAGCAAGGTATGAAGATTGTCTATACTTGGGACCCACAAACGGCCCATGAAATAGAATATCCCAAAGTCTCTCAGTTCAAGCTCAGGATTAGTATGACACGGTAACTCTTTACCCATCAAGTCTTGTGCAACACAAGTATGTTGAGCCTGAATTATGCGGGATTGAATGTCAGATCGAACCTGAACACAGTGAAGCTTGACACGTTCCTTACGACTCAATGCGTCAGCCACGACATTCGCCTTACCAGGATGGTAGCGAATTTCGCAATCGTAGTCGTTTAGGAGTTCAACCCAACGTCGTTGCCTCATGTTTAGTTCTTTCTGATTGAAGATATGCTGGAGACATTTGTGGTCAGTAAACACTACGCACTTTGTACCGTAAAGGTAGTGTCTCCAGATTTTGAGAGCAAAGACTACTGCACCTAACTCAAGATCATGAGTGGTGTAGTTTTTCTCGTGCACTTTCAGCTGTCTTGATGCATAGGCTATAACTTTGTTTCTTTGCATAAGAACGTTGCCAAGGCCTAAATTGGATGTATCACAGTACACAATGAAGTCGTCGTTACCCTCGGGCAAAGATAGAATAGGTGCATCACAGAGTTTCTGTTTCAAGGTCTGGAAAGCTTCTTCTTGTTTGGATCCCCACTCAAAAGGTTTACTTTTCTGAGTTAAAGCAGTCAGAGGAACCGCAATCTTGGAGAAGTTTTCAATGAAACGGCGGTAATATCCCGCAAGACCAAGAAATGAACGAACCTCGGTAGGAGTAGTAGGAGTATCCCAGTCCTTAATCGCACTGATTTTGGCGGGATCTACATGAATACCTTGTTCGTTAATGATGTGTCCCAAAAATTGAACTTCCTTAAGCCAGAATTCGCACTTGGAGAATTTGGCGAAAAGCTGTTCTTTCTTTAGAAGCTCCATAGTAAGACGAAGATGATGTTCATGATCAGCCCGAGTCTTAGAATAGATCAAGATATCATCAATGAACACAATGATGAACTTGTCCAAATAAGGCTTACAAACCCTGTTCATCAAGTCCATGAAAACAGCTGGAGCATTTGTTAAACCGAAGGGTATAACAGTGAACTCATAATGACCATATCGAGTACGAAAAGCTGTCTTGGGAATATCTTCTTCGAGAACTCGAAGTAGATGATACCCAGAATGTAGATCAATCTTTGAAAAGTAGGTAAGGGATATCGATTCTTGATGGTCACGGTAATTGATACACATCCTGAATGATCCATCTTTCTTTTTCACGAATAAGACAGGAGCGCCCCAACCGGAAAAGCTTGGATGGATGAATCCTTTGTCAGATAGCTCCTGAAGCTGCTTAGATAACTCTTGCATCTCAGATGGTGCAAGACAATAAGGTGATTTAGCAATGGGATTTGCGCCAGGCACAAGATCAATGCGGAACTCAACTTGGCGCACAGGGGGTAAACCAGGTAATTCTTCCGGAAATACCTCTGGATAATCCCGAATAATAGGAATATCTTGGATTGACTTACCCTTGTCTTTATCCTCTACTACATGTGCCAAGAAAGCAACATATTTCTTTCGTAGGTATTTGTGAGCTTGGGTACAAGACATGAGTTTAAGACCTCTAGCAGGTTTCTCCCCATGAACTTCTAAGATCTCACCAGTCGTAAGCGGTATACGAACAATCTTCTCAAAACAAACCACTTCAGGATGGTACTTGGATAACCAATCCATTCCCACTATAACATCGAAGCTCCCGAGTTGCATCAGTGTGAGGTCAATAGGGAAAAGATGGTTATTGAGATTCAACTGGCAATTTCGAAGAATAGAGTCGAGTAAAACAGGTTCACCACTAGCTACTTCTACTGTCAAGGGCTTTCCTAGTTTTGTTCTAGTCATTGCAAGCAAAGGCTCAAATGCTAAGGACACAAAACTCTTATCGGCACCCGAATCAAATAGAACAGAAGCAGGATGGTTGTTAACAAAGAATGTACCGTTCACCACCTCGTTATCCACACGTGCCTCATTTTCATTCAAATTAAAAGCTCTACCATGAGTCGGTGCCTGATTTGCATTTGCCAACCTTGGGCAATTATTCCTGTAGTGGGTCAGATCCCCACAGTTGAAACATGAACCAGGCGGAAAGTGAGGTCGTGCAGGATTCTGGGCAGGGTTTTGTACAACTTGGTTTTGAGCTGCCTGATTTTGGTTAGGAGCAAAATGGCAGGTGTTCGCGAGATGACCAGACTTGCCACAATTTGTGCAGATGCAACATTGCAACTATGGCTGGTGGAGGCTGTTACATCTGTTGCACAGAGGTGCATTTCCCGCATACTGCCTTTTGGCAACAGGTTGTGCAGCCTGATTCTATGCAGCCTGATTAGGAGCAGCCTGGTTTGTCTGAGCAGTAACAGCATAGTTCTTGGAAGCCTTACGCTTCCTCGATTTCTTAGAAGACTCAGCAGCCTTCTTGCCCTTTTTCTCCTGGGTGCTATCAGACTGTTTCTGCTTCTTGTCACCTTTTCTGTGGAGTTTACCCTTTTTGATTTGGGATTCAGTAAGGGTAGCAGCTAGCTCAATGACCTGACGGACGGTAGTAGGGTTGCTGCCAGTGACAATATCCTGAACAAAATCTGGCAAACCGTCTATGTATTTCTCAATAGCCTTATCCAAAGGCGTGACCATAGTAGGACAGAGCAAGCTTAACTCCTCATATCTGTCTGTATATGCCCGGTGTTCACCACTGTCTTGCTTCCGATCATGGAACTTATCTTCGAGTGCCCTCTGCTCGTGACGAGGACAAAATTCTCTCATCATGAGAGCTCTGAGTTCCTCCCAAGTCTGACCCAAAGCAACATCAACACCTCTATCTCTCATTACCCCATTCCACCAGGTAAGAGCCCTCTTTTGGAATAGACTTGAAGCAAACTCGACCTTACGGTTGTTCGGACACTGAACATGGCGAAATGTGCTCTCAAGACTCTCAAACCACTGTAGGAGCCTAGTTGCTCCTTCAGTACCACTAAACTTGAGTGGTTTAGCCAAGTTAAAACTTTTGAAGTTGCACGGAGCAGGTGCATTAACATTGTTATTGGTGGCTTGGTTTATTTGAGTTATGAGACCAGGTAGCATAGCAGCCATCTGCTGTGCTATAATAGCTGCCAGTTCGGCATCAGGTTGTTGAACGTTACGTCGAGGAGGCATTCTAAAAGAGGAAACATCAGAGAAAACGAGTGAGATGATGTGATGAAAAATGAGATGACAAAAATATCAACAAAAGAAAGGATGGTGGTCATTTGTTCGTTACCACAAAGCAAACAAACAACACACGGTGACAAATCAAAGTAAATGAGTCATAATAATGTATCACCGAAGACATGCTCGCCTATAAGTGAACACTCACCCCAAGAGTTCCCAGGTAAGAGTGACTGGTCCGATACAGCGGATTTGTACGAACACTCTAGCCTTAGACAGAAAACTCAGGGTACAGGCATTCACTCTTCCAGTTTGCACGTGTTCACATTATTTAGACCCAAACTTTGATGAGATTTAAAATTCAGAAGGCATAAAGCCAAAAATGAATCAAACCAGAAGGGTTCAAAACCATATAATCAATCATCCAAGGATAGATGATTAATTTTTGAAGCGGTTTTGTTATTGTGTTCTTGTTGTGGTTATCACCTAAGGATAGGTGATGGGTATTGTTTTAAGATCTAAACACAAGTAAACTTGTGTTAGGGTCCTAGAAAGTTATAGTCTAGGTCAAAGCATTACTAATAACCTAATTCCCTATAACCATTGGCTCTGATACCAACTCTTCTGTCACACCCCGGCCGCGTCAAAACAACAAACCGCGGAGGAAACGCCGGGGAGTGAACGCGACAGAATTATTGTTTCAACAATCATGGCAATTAAAGTTATGTATTATTAATTAAAGGGTTTACATTGTCTTTGATTTCAAACTAAAATAACATAATAACTGTCTTTTAAGTCACTAAGGCCCAAGTCAGCCTAAGTGAAGCACACACATCATCATGCATTAGCACCTGAAACACATGTAAAAATAGGTACGTCAGCATAAAAATGCCTGTGAGATACATAGGTTTTGTTTGTGCAGATTCATGACTAGTGGTTTGAAAAGTGTTTTAACAAAATGTAGTCATGAACCTTGTAAAATGTTTTATGAAATCATATGAAAATCAAATGATGATGAAAGGACAATGCATGGTTAAATAAATAACCATGTATTAATGAATTTTGTATAAAATGGGTAATTTGTAAAACAATGTCATGTTTTTGTATAATATGTTTCATGTCTTGCCCAAGTGGTTTAGATAACGCAACAATGTATAATATAACAAAAGCACTTATATATAGGAAGTACCAGCGGCGTATCCACCAAGCTTTTATCATATAACACATAGCCCCGTTACATAAGTCACTTATCAATAACCAACCCAAAATGTCATGTTTAATGTCATAATGTTTATGTGCAAACCATGTTCAATGTCATGTGTGAAATGTCTCATGTATAACAAATGAAATGCATAGCAAGTTGGAAATCATCTTCTTAAACTATGTGATGATGTCAATGTATAAAAAATGTCATGTATAGTGAATAACTGGAAGCTACTCAACCCCATAGAAAATATACAAAACAATGTTTTTGAATAAACCTAAGTTTAAATCAAATGTTATGTTTTGAAGAAAAACAATGCTTTATGATTACCAACATTTATGCAGTAATGTTAATCGCATACATTCAAGCCTTGCGACTGTGGCGACAAACCCTTAAACAAATTAAAGGTTCATCTAAAGTTATGTAGTCGGATTCTGTCATTCCCAACTTCCAAACAAACCTAGGAAGTCGGAAACGGGAGTTGTCAATTCCTATGGTACCATTACATAAGTCCGAGCGGCGTAGCTAATGTTAATGAATGTATTATTGTCCCGATTAAACACACCAAATGTCATAACCTATGTAAGCATGCTATGAAAACCATGTACTAGGTATGCTAAGTAAACATGCCTAGTAGAAATGTTCATGTAAAACAATGTGCTATCATGCTCAGTAAACATACATAGCAGAAATGTCATGTAAAAACAATGTGTACATATGCTAAGTAAACATATGTAACAAATGTGTAATAAATCAATGTGCTAGCATGCTTAACATACATAGCAAAACATAATGGAAAGCATGTACTAGATATGTACTAGGTGAAACTAGCATGTTAATGTCATAAAAGCATGAAATGCACGAAAGTAACACGTATGTACATGTGTATCACCCCAACGTATTTCAAAACGGTAAAAGAGGGGAATTATGTACTCACTTGGGATTGCTAATTAGTCTTGAGAATAAGACCAATTTAAGCTCCAAGTATCACGGAATCAACCGGCACCTAGTATAGGTAACTATGTTAATAATCGGCTCCTAAATCGGGAGATAGGATAGAATGAGGTTCTATAAATCAAATGAGTAATTGAACTCATATGGTATGATTTAATAGTCCCAACATTCTAATTGGAAAGTCTGCCTAAGTGCTTTTGACCTGTTTCAACACATTATGGTAACATAAGCTACTATAAGGCGTCGTTAGTGTAAAACTATGTTCGGATGGTTAACTATGTGCTATGCCAAGTCTTACATACCCAATTATGCCTAAACATGTTACTAAATTAGATTATATGTCAAAAACATGTTCACATAGTCAAAATACGGATTTATGCTTCAAAAGGGCATTTTGGTCATTTCCTAAGGGCATACAAGTTAACTAGCAAATGACTAACCAATCCTATGCGATCATAAGGTATAACCTCAATGGTTATTCCCTATGCAACTATGATCACTAACTAAGCTTGGTCGGATCCTAAAGATCGACCAAACGGGTCGGGTTCGAAAGTCTAAGCGGTTGTTTAGACCGCTTACCTTACGACCCTAAACAAGCACTAAACTAATAGTGACGAGTTAAACATGTCAAAACATGTTTAACCTACTGATTTGGTATCAAAACAAAGTGTTTTGATACCTAAAAGTAGTTCCGTTGCAAAATGCGTGCTAAAACGCATTTTGCCGAAACTTTGACTCATCACTACACCTAGTTAACGTGGTAATCAGCGGGTATAATCACTAAGGATTATAACCAACGTGATTACAATCACGTTGCAAAGTTCAACCGAACTTTGCATTGACCATTGACTGGTCAAACTGAAAGTCAAACACTGTTTGACTTTTTAAACTAGTAAGCAATAAAAAGAATGAAAGAGTGCTCACTATAGTCCTTGCTATCTTTTCTACAAAGAAGACAAGTCCCAAAATCAGTTGAGAGAGCTCCAAAGCAGATAAGAGAGGAGAAATGAGGGAATGAGCAATGAACAAGTGAATGGAGTTGACTATTTATAGTTGTAGCAAAGCTACAAGATCATTCCAAGTTTTGTGTGGCCAACAAGCATGAAATCATGGCCATCCATGTGTTAGGAGCTGATTAGTAGCCTTGGTAAACACATAAACTTGCCCATCACACAAAGAATTTGCATAAACTGCCTTTAAACTTCAAATATTTTGCTGAAAAATGGTTCCTGGTCGCTGGCACTGTCACACGGCCGGCGTAAGAATAGGGGGGGGGGGGCTTACGCGCCCCGCCTGGGCTCCACAGATCAGCAAAAGTTTGATAAATTACAGTTTTGGTCCCTGCATGCATTCGAGTCCATTTTTGGCACTTTTGACACCTGTTAAGCCATTTTCAAGGCTCTATAAGGTCAATAAAGTTTAGAGGACTCAAAATATGCTCGGAAAACTCTCGGATGTCGGCTCGTTTGGTCGTACGGTCGCGTTGTTTGCTAAATTACGACGAAACTCAAACAGACGTGAAAATGAACCAAATTAGGCGACGAATGGAATTTTTGCATGCCGGTCGCTAAAATAGAAATATTTTAGTGTGTACAAAAATTTTGGATGTCCAGATGCGGCCAGAACGTAAGATATGCGCGAAAATGCAAACTTACGCTGTTTTGACACTTTTAGCCCCTATAAGATCATGTAAGCATGTTTTCGCACACCGAACCTATTCAAGCTTATTTCTAAGCCATTTTTAGGTTATATATGGTATTTTTAACTTATGATCAAGTTCCGGACTGTATGTTGTCTTACGAAACGGCAGACTTTTGCAAGTTGACGCAAATTGTCCCTGAGAGCGAATAAACTTGTTTTTGCCATACCAAAGCCTTCAAAACTTATTTCTAAGTTATATAAAGGTTATTTAAGGTATGTTAAGTTTATGTTGCTGTCCCGGAGTGTTTGTCCTGTTAAACTGATCGTGTTTACGTACCAGTTTGCGTATAACTCTCTAGAAAACAGTATAGAGTTCAAAAATCAATCAAAAATCAACACGTGCATAAATTCAAACATAAATGACAAACATTGGGATCAAAACACACTGTTTTATTAATATTGTATTGTTCAGAGTTTGTATAATGATATCACAAGCACAGATGTCACAATTACCTCTGTCGTTTCATGCGAAATTACAAGTTCATGCGGAATTACCGTTCCAAGCGAGATTACCATTCCAAACGAAATTAAGTAATTTCGTGTGGAATTACCACTGAGGTAATTTCGTGTGAAACACTAATTTCGTATGAAATGAACTCAATGTCATTCATGCTGAATTACCCTAAAATACTGTTTTTCTCGATTTCCGTGCCCTGATTTATCAAATACATACATGACTCGATACAAGACAAAGTTAACAGACATTTATGCACCAAGAATCTAGATACGGGAGTATATTCAAGTGGTGGGACACGCGAATAAGTTTAAGTTCTTAAAACATTAATCTCGTATCTTGAAACAGTTAAACTTTGTGTGAAAGTTTAAGTGGATCAGTATACTGACAATCTAAGTGAATCATTTAGAGCTTAAAATGTTTAAAGCTTAACGGTGTTGGTGATTTGTCTCATTATCTGATATGATCCTCTTACACAAACTCACAAAAAGAGTGTCTGTAAATATTTCTTTACTGCTTCGCATTCAATACAAAATTTCAAAAAGATTTTCAGTGAGTTTTAGCATAAAATTTTGAAAAATTCAAAAAGATTTTTGACAACTGATATTGGAAAGCTGATTTTCAAAATTCCGCATGCTGAACATGACGAACAGGTTTGGGAAGATTTTGTTTGAAAGTATCATACATACAAGTGGTCATCTAAGGTTAAAAATGTTAAATCATTCTTGATGTGTTACCTACATGTGGTTTCTAAAATGGTTATAGTTTAAATTTTTATAAAACTTATGTTTTGGGTAGAGTATGTGTAGGATAGTCAGGATTCTGACCCTGAGCAGACAGAGAGAAGGTTACGATCCTGATCCTGTGAAAGCCAGACTACGATCCCAACACAACTTGAGGGGGATTCTATTAGAAAGAAGTGTCTGAAGATGTAAGAGCTAGGAATTTGATCCTGAAGATGCAATAGATTGATAGATCAACATCCAAGGAGGAGATTAGTTGAAGAAAGAAGTAGAGTGAGAGATTGAAGCCCAAAGACTGATAAAGATTGAAGACTGTGAAGACTCAACACTGAAGACTCGTCAACATTCGAGGGGGAGTCTGTTGGTGCCTGCGTCTGTCGACTTTGTCTTGTATCGAGTCTTGTATTAAGAATGTTAGATCAGGGCACGTAGTTCGAGAAAATAGGTCGTAGAGGTAATTTCGCATGAAGAGGGTAATTCCGAATGAATATGTCATTCATGTAATTCCATGCGAAATTAGATTCCGCATGAATCTAATTCCGTTTGGAACAATCTCATGCGGAATTAGAACTCTATAAATAGCCTCCATGCGAAATCATTTGTAACTTTTGTAATTCCGGTACCGAAGTGCTGCAGATGTGTCTACTGATCTGAAAAGCTGTGAAATCAATAAAACAAGACAATTAAGTGTGAAACAAGCTATTTTCAAAGTCAATTCATCTGTTTCCGCCTTTTGAATTGATAAGAACTCTTCTGATTGACTCGTTTGAGTCACGAAACGATCCTACAGATAGAAGTGTTACAAAACATTATTTAACGTTTAGCGGAAGCATAATACATTAATTGAGAATTTCATAAACCAAGTATGTGAAAGCCATTAAGTTCATCTTGTGTTCCATGTATCTCGACCCATGACCACTCCAGCCTCACAGACAGCAAGTTCCAATTAATATGCACCTAAAGGCCCGCAAGGCATGTAACAACAAATCAACAACAAAGTTGAGCGAGCTCACAGTTGAGCGTTCGTTTTAAAGTTGTTCGAAAAACCATGAGTTTGTTTGTAAACCATAAGTTAACCAGTTTCCTTGTTTCCCAAACCACATCCATAATCAGTGGGGGCTTTGTAGGATCGGTTCGTGACCCAAACGAGTCAATCATAAGAGCTCTAGATCTATTTCAGAGGCGGAAACTAAGAAACAGACTTGGAAACAGCTTGAATTCACTTAAATTTGCCTTGTATATTGATAAAATTCAGATTACAATCAGACGGCACTTCGGCAGCACTTCGGTACCGGAAGAATGAACTGTTACAACTGATTACGCTTGAATGCTATTTATAGGAGATGGGGTTCCGCTTGAAAGGCACATATGTCAGTTCAAGCAGAATCACAAACTTTGTGATTTCGCTTGAAAGTGCACATATCACTTTCAAGCGGAATATCTCACTTCAAGCGGAATCATATCAAATACACTCTAAAACCTCCTATTTTCTCGTACAATACGCCCTGATCTAACAATTCTAATACTAGACTCGATACAAGACGAAGTCGACAGACGTATGCACCAACAGACTCCCCCTCGGATGTTGACGAGCCTTAAGTGTCGAGTCTTCAGTGTCTTCAGTCTTTATCAGTCTTCGGGCATCCAGAATCTTCATCTGGCTCTTATCTCACTATAATTCTCTTGAGCTAGTCTCCGCCTCGGATTATGCTTTTTCAATCTCTTGCATTTTCAGAATTAGAACCTGACTCTTTGACATTCAGACTCCCCCTCAACTGGTGCTAGGAACATAGTCTGGCTTTTACTCTGCTCATATATTCACAGGTTCAGGTATCGCAACCTGGTTCACCTGCATATTCTCTACCCAAAACATAAGTTTCATCAAAGATAAAATACAACAAAATATAGAAACCATGCTAACCACTAATAGACACAGTCTGAACAAACATATTTATCATGTAACAATGAAGAATCACTTGTATGAATATCACTTTTCATTTCAAAAACATCTTCAAACAAACTTCCCAAACCTGTTCGTCATGTTTAGCACTCGGAATTTTGAAAATCAGCTTTTCAACATCAGTTGTCAAAAATCTTTTTGGATTTTTTTTTAAATTTATGCTAAAACACACCGAAAATATTTTTGAAATTTTGATATAACAAAAAATAAATTGCAGTAAAGAAATATTTACACACAATATTTTTGTGAGTTTGTGTAAGAGGATCATATCAGTTTTTGAGACAAATCACCAACACCGTTAAGCTTTATTTCATTTTAAGTTCTAAACGATTCACTTAGATTGTCAGTATATTGGTCCACTTAAATTTTCACACAAAGTTCAACTGTTTCGAGATACGAGATTAATGTTTTAGAGACTTAAACTTATTCGCGTGTCCCACCTCTTGAATATACTCTTGTATCCAGATCCCAATATTCAGTCTTACAGGTGAGTATACCTAGATGATATCTGTAAGGGGTTAGGTCAGAACTTCCGTTCAGCAGAGAGATGACGGCTCTACCTTTGGTGTGTCCCCTTTAGAGGATCTTTCCTTCAACAGCACATGATTAGCATTTTTCAATGTTTCATCATTTTTATGCTGAGGGCTGCGCTATATTTCAAGCAATTTGCAAAGTATTATACGGGGACTAGGTCAGAATTTCCATTCAGCAGAAGTCCCGGGATAATACCCCAGATATCAGTGAGTATAAAGACCTAGTATCTCAGAAAGAGGGACCTTTCAAACAAGATTTCAAGGGTTACCTATATATCCAAATAGTGTTCCCCACGAAATAAGCAAGTTTGAATTTCGGTATATATCTCAAAAACAATCTACTAAATGTGCAAAAACCTACTGGCACATCATTAGTGAGACCGTTTATCACATTTTTGACTTTCCAATACTTTAGGGTGCTGTGATAGTCCACTGATGTACTATCATTTCCTCTTTTATACAATAAAAACTCATTTTGAATTTTATCATGTTTTTTTTGTGCTTTTAAAATTTTCTAATGTTTTTGGATTTTCTGAAAACAAACTAAGCTCTTGACTCACTTTGTAGAAATAAATTTTGAAAAACAAACTATACAAGAAACATGACAACTGATATCAAATCACTTCAGATCGCCATTCACATGGCATAAACAATCAGAACTCCCCCTTACAACAAACTATTTTCCCATTTAGATTTCAAAACACTTAAGTTTGTTTTAATCAAAATGGTTTTTCCGAAAAATAGGTTTAGTTGATTTTACCACTTGTAGGAAATGGGGATTATCACATCACATCACATTGTTTTCAACCACTTGTAATAGGATTACATCAAGTTCAAATTAATGACCTTGATGAATCACTTTGCCAGAACAAACCTCTGTACCACTTGTAAATAGGCACGATCAAAACTGTTATGAAGAATGATGCCGATTCCTGCTCCACACTTACCAACCTGGGAGCTCCGGCAAGTCAGGTGTTTACTCAAACATTATGTCCACCCAAGCATGACCAGCCTTGGGTGATTTTGGTACACATCTATCCCACCAACATTTTGATTTGTAAAATTCTTTGGCACCTTTTACCTTCCTGTCAACCATCTTACCAAAAATATGCTTGACTTTTCCATTGAAAGCCTTCTCAACATCAAATTCTCCTTTACCAGTGAAGAATTGATTTGAGATCTCAACTTTTCCCACTTTCAACTTCAAATTTTCCTTTGACAATGGAGGAAAATTCTCATCGTTCACCTCTGGAACGGAATTCACAATCTTTTTTCTCAACAAATGTCTCCTCTTATTTTTATGGAATCATATTCATTGTCAGAACTACTCTCAGAACTTTTAACAACCCATTTTTGTTTTCTTAAATCAACTCTTCTTTTGTAAAAACTTTTTGAGTTTTCACTGTCTTCAGAAGTTGAATTCATTTTAAGTTTCTCAGTTGGTTGTTTCTTTACATCAACACTAGTTTTCAGTTTTGAGTGTGAAGAAACTCCCTGTTTTGTATTGGACTTGGGGCAATTCCAAGCTATGTGTCCAACTTCTTGGCATTTGAAACAAGTTCTTTTATCACCTCTTTGAGAAAACTTTCTCACATTCTTCTTTACTTCAACAAGAAACTCTTGATTTGACTGCTTCCAGAACGGTTTCTTCTGTTCTTCATCACAACTTCCACCTGCAACAAATTTTGTATTTGGTTTATAAGTTTTCTAATTTTTATAATTTTCTGAAGAAATAAAACCAAGACCTTTCTTTTTGAAGTTACCATTATGGTTTGGTTTCTTTTGAAAATCATAACCACAATTATAACCCATTTTCTTGTTTATCTTTTGTTTGATTCTTGAAGTGTAAGGTTTAGGTTTTTCAGAAAGATTTAAATCTTTTATTTCAGAAATATTAATTTCTGTTAGTTTGAAAACCTTTTTAATCACTTTAGTTTTTACACTTCTTATTGGGAATTCCTCATCAGAATATAATTTGTCTGAATCATTCAATGTATATGCTATTTTGATTGATCCGTCATTCAAATTAGATTTTGATAACAGGAATTCTTTATTGTAAACCATTTTGACCGGCGAACTCAAACTTTTCTCAGATGAACTCGAACTATCTGACTTAGACTCCGACTTTGACTCTTCATCCATATCCAACACCTGATCGACAACTTTCTTTACTAACTCAGACTCATGATCAGTGTCAGACGCTGTGAATGTCACATCAATGTTATCTGGTAACTCATCAATGGTTTCAGACTTTAACTTGATGTTGAGAGCCTTAGTTAAACGTTCCTCATTTGGCTTTCTGGGAGAATAACTTTCAAAAATCGGGGGCGGACATCTGTTATACTTGACACTTGGTTTCTTACCAGTATCAGTATCTTCAGTCTTTTCCTTCTTGAAAGCCTCAATACCTGCAACAGTAGGATAAACACGATCAATCAAATAATCACAAGTAGTATAACTCAACAGTAATCGTTTAATCCTTTCACTCTCAATCTTCTCAAGTTCCAACTCTTGCTTCAGCTTAGCACAGTCTTCAATATACTCATTGATGACACTCTGTTTTGTCATTAATGTTGCACTCATTTTCTCCATTGCTTTTTCAATTTCTGAATTTGTCTTTTTCAGACTATCAACTGTTCTATTCAACACATCATATGACTCCTTCACATACTTCACATCAGACAATAAATCTTCTTTAATCTTCTCTAATTCAGCAATCTTCTTGTCTTTCTCCTCACAAGTTTTGCAAGATTCTGAACATTTCAAACATGGTTTTTCAATTTCAACCACTTTTTCAACTATCTTTTCAACTTCGATAGTCTTTTCAACTTCAACAAGTTTCTCAACTTCAATGATTTTTTCTATTTCAACAATCTTTTCTACTTCGATAACTTTTTCAACTTCAACTATTTTTTCTACCACTTTCTCCACTTCAATATTTTTTTCTATAGCATTCTCAGTCACTGCTTCATCTTTTGTTTCTCCAGCTTCTGTCTTTGCTTTTTCATCAGCGAGTAATTTTGCTGCTTCCAGCTCTCTCTTAAATCTGTCAATCTTCTTTTGATTCAGCATTTCAACTTTATCTGCATAGAAAAAATTAAAACTGTCAGGATCAATGCTTTTTCTACATTTGTTAAGATATTCTTCCTCATCATCAGTATCAACATCACTTCCTAGATCTGGAAAAATCGGAATTCTTTTCTGACTAGCTTTATCTTCCAGAACTCAGGCAACTAGAGCTGAACCTGGTATGTATTTGTCCCAACTAAAACCCTCTGCAGCCTTTTCATCATCTTGATGAATGATTAAAGCTTTCTTCTTTCCATCGTCAATGACACGAGATGATGATGGTTGTTGCTCGATCTGGTGAAAAATTGATTTCTGATAATAATTGTTCTTTTCTTGATTCCCAGTTGCTTCTTGGTTTTTACACTCTCGTTTAAAATGACCTTTTCCTTTACAACGGAAACAGGTAACTTTAGACTTCCTCAACATCAATTTGGTCATAATCTTCTTTTGTAAGCATCGGATTTCCAATTTTTCCAGCAATCAAATTTTCGTATGATTCCAACATAGCAATGAGTGATGCCATGTGTTGCTTAGCAATTTCAGGTGACAAGTTGTGACCATTTTGAATGGTTAAAGTAACATTGCACTGCAGATTTGTAGGGTTCTGCTGTTGAGGACTTGATGTTGTGTTGTTTGGATCAAAACTTGAAAACGATGAGGAATATCCACCACTTTGAGTTGTAGTGCTAGCATTTGGACTTGAAGAACCATTAGCACTAAAAGTAGTACTAATCTTTGGACTTTGACTGGGGGTAGCCTCAAACTTGTTCCCTCGGTAATACAAACTAACATCCTGTTTAGCATTTGGATTTGTCATGATAGCAGTTTTCTGAATATCCAATTCTTGCTCTTCAATTTTCTGAATGAATTGTGCCAAATTCATACTCTCGGACTTCCTCATGAGTTTCACAATCATCAAATATGTTCCCCACTTATGCTGTGGTAAGGCCTCAGCTAGTTTATCGACCCACTCATCATCCTCTTTCTTAATATCCAATCTTCCCATTTCCAATACCAGATGGCAATATCTATCAATGGTCTGCTTTGTTGTTTCATGATCAAAAGCTGAAAATATATCAAACGATTTCTTCAATAGAGCCTTTTTGTTTTTGATCATATCTGCACTTCCTCTGAATTTTTGAATCAATGCTTCCCAAATTGATCTAGCTGTACCATTATGTTGAAGCAAAACAAAGATATCTTTTTTTATCGCTTGTTGAAGAATATTGATCATCATTTTCTCACTTGTAAATTTTAACTTGTCACTCTCTGAATAATCAACAATTGCTTTTTCAATCCCACATTCATTCTTTGGTCTCTCGTAATCTTTCAATAATGAGCACCATGCATCAAATTTGTAAGCTTGCACCCAGTTCTCGAATTGATTTTTCCAACCTTGAAAATCTTCAATATACATCAGCTTTGGCGGTTTCTGATAAGTTCCTGTCTCATTCTCATTGTACACAGTTTCAGCAGCAGTAACTGGAGCAACCGGTGTCGTGAACGCATTATAAAACTCTTCAGCCATGATTCGGTAACACCTTTTTCAATAACAAACAGTTTCAAGTGGAATAACCACAATAATATTTGGAGCGGAATCACCACACAACAATTTCAAGCGAGATAACAAATTGGAGCGGAATCACAAGAAACTTTCAAGCGGAATCTGATTGGAGCGAAATAATAGATTTCGCTTGAACCTTTTCAAACGGACTAGTAACTTTCGAGCGAAATCACACAAAGTTGAAGCGAAATCACAGATTTTGCTTGAAATCTCAAGCGGAATAAGGTCTTTGAAGCGGAATCAAAAATTTGTTCGTTCGAGCGGAATCACATCTTTGGTCCATTTCTGCCATTTTTAATTCGAATTTTGTCCTGATTCTTTCCAGGCTTTGTTAAAATGTAGTTTTTCTTATGTTGTGAAAAATTCAGGCCATTTTGACCGTTAAAACTTGTTCAGTTGAAGAAAGAAGGTGTAGAAGTGAGAAAACACAATGAAAACAGGCAGATATCTGCAGAACTCCTCCTCCTGAGCTCTGATACCACTTGTAGGATCGGTTCGTGACCCAAACGAGTCAATCAGAAGAGCTCTAGATCTGATTCAGATGCGGAAACTAAGAAACAGACTTAAAAACAGCTTGAATTCACTTAAATTTGCCTTGTATATTGATCAAATTCAGATTACAATCAGACGGCACTTCGGCAGCACTTCGGTACCGGAAGAATGAACTGTTACAACTGATTACGCTTGAATGCTATTTATAGGAGATGGGGTTCCGCTTGAAAGGCACACATGTCAGTTCAAGCGGAATCACAAACTTTGTGATTTCGCTTGAAAGTGCACATATCACTTTCAAGCGGAATATCTCACTTCAAGCGGAATCAGATCAAATACACTCTAAAACCTCCTATTTTCTTGTACAACGCGCCCTGATCTAACAATTCTAATACTAGACTCGATACAAGACGAAGTCGACAGACGTATGCACCAACAGGCTTCCCCATGTGAACTACTAGACCGTTACCATATCGACAACTGACGAAAATAAGTTGTAGCCTACGTCAATGTCTATCATCATTGACTAAGTGCCCAGATCCATTAGTACACACCCGTCCGAACGGCATAGTGTGAGGCTTGTCAACCCTAATAGCGCTATCAACTAATGACCCGCTCGCCATTGGCCCGGTGATTAAGTCGATATAAAAACGAGGGACTTCATGATAGAGTTTTGTCTAGTAAGTTTAAGGTTGTTGTCCTACCCAAGGAGGACGAACGTACGTATTCTACCCAAGGAGAATACGCAGGATTAATATTGGCATCCTACCCAAGGAGGCTGGTGGTACATATCCTACCCAAGGAGGATATGTAGGTTCCGTTTAATTCTTTAACCCATTCCCAACCACCGGGAATCCCATGCCTTAGAAGGTGTGTGAACTCACCTTGGCTTGCTTGTAGGATCGGTTTTGACTCCGAAACGATTGCGAACGAACGTGAGACGTGCGGAATCCACACACGAACGTGATAAAACACACGAGAACGTACTATAACCGTGATTCTTATTGATTAATATGATGAGTACAATGCACCGAGAATCACGTTTGAGGACTTTCTCTCTCTAGACTTTCTCTCTCTAAGCACTAAGCTCCTAGATCTCAAATGAGCAGAAAGTCTTAAATCTAACACTATAGCTCCCTATTTATAGGCCAAGGATATAAGGAAGGTTTCCTTATTTACAGAAATGCCACCTTGCCTTTTCTATTAAAATATAACACTATAAGCCTAGTTTCTTTAGTTTCAGCTATGGTTTTAGATTGACGGAGGCGATAGACATAAATGTACTAACAGACTCCCCCTTGGATATTGCCGCAGTCAATCTCGTAGCGTCTTGTCTTTCAATTCTCTTGATCATCAACAACAACAACTTTTATCTTGAACGCAGTTTCAAGTCCAGAAACTGATCTTTTAACAATTAAACTCCCCCTTTCAAGCAAATTTCCCATTGAGTGTTGATTCAGAACCTATTTCTGACTTTTACGTCTTCAGACTCCCCCTGTCAACAAGCTGGGATCGCAGTCTTGAATAGAATTATGGCTCAAACTTTATTCATGCTAAGGTATGGGAATCTTGCTCTGCTGCTTTCACAGAATCTGAAACATCTCCTGGCTTTCTGTAGCTACATGATCAGAAATCTGTCTTTAACCTGCACAACTCTCTACCATTTGTAAGATAAACAATTTTTGACATTGAAAAGCTACTTGAATTTGTAATTTTTCAAAATTTTGATTTAAATTAATGAACCAATTAACATTCCGAAATTATTTCTTATCTCAAACATATTCTCCCATTCCTCTAGTTCATCAAGTTTAGCACTTGGAATTTTGAAAAACAGCTCTCCAACATCAGTTGTCGAAAACAAGATGAAATCAAATCTTTTTGAATTTTCAAAAATTTTATGCTAAAACACTCCGAAAATCTTTTTGGATTTTTGTTTTTGAATGAAATACAGTAAAGAAATACATACAGACAATATTTTTGTGAGTTTGTGTAAGAGGATCATATCAGTTTATGAGACAAATCACTAGCACTGTAAAGCTTTAATCATTTTAAGTTCTAAACAATTCACATAGATTGACGATATAGTTTTCCTCTTAAACTCAATCTAAAAACTTTCGAAATGCTTACCGATACGTTAAGGTATATTAATTTTGCACTAAATTCTTATGGACCCCAGGATCTCAGCATATCCCCTCATCATGCAATAAACTGACTCAAGTAATGCTTTTAAACTTTCATCAACTGTGATATGTGCGAAAACAATTCAGAATGTTTAAACGTTAACAATCACATCGATCTTTCGATATGCAAAGAAAGTCCAATGTTTAAACTGTAGGATCGTGTTCCGACCCGAACGAGTCGATCAGAAGATTTCTTATCCAAAACAAGAGGCGGAAACTAATGTTTTGGTGCAATCTCAGTCGTATTCACTTTTAACTTTTGTTTTATTGATCAATAATCTGATTACACGTCCTGACAACACTTTGGCAGCACTTCGTGGCTCTCCGGAAGACAACACACACAACCACTAACTGATTTCGCTCCTAATGACACCCTATATATAGATGTTCTAATTCCGCTCGAACACATACAAGTGGAATCACCATACGAGCGGAATCAGGTTTGAGCCATTTCGGGCGGAATCAGACTCTAGACATTTCTGGCGGAATCAGTTTGATATGGGGTTTCGCTCCAAATGACAAGATGTCATTTGGAGTGGAATCACCTTTAAATACAGTTTCTTGGATTCCGTGCCCTATTCTAGCCTATCCTACACAAGAATCGATACAAGACGTAGGCGACAGACGGATGCACCAACAAACTCCCCCTAGGATGTTGACGGAGTCTTCAGTGTCGAGTCTTCGGTTGTCAACCTTCAGTCTTTATCAGTCTATGTGCTTTTCTCGAACAAACTTTATCATCAACAAACTCCTCTTCCTCGGATGTTGAATCTTTAAAATTCATCAGCAATCTCCGATCATGACCTCGCACTTTGTCCCTCAGACTCCCCCTCTTAATCTGCTGGGATCGTAGTCTGGAATTCACAGATTTAAAATTCATTCCAAGCTCGTGACTTGGCTCTTCTTCTAGCTCAGGTTACCTGCACAATCTCTACCCAACACATAAGTTTCTCAAAGATTAAATCTTTAAAAAAATTTAGAAACTATTTTTGAAAATATTCAAAATGATTTGTTCTCTGAAAACCACTTGTAAACATAACACCTTCATACACTCTCTCCCAAACCTGTTCATCAAGTTTAGCACTTGGAATTTTGAACATCAGCTATTCATCATCAGTTGTCGAAAATCTTTTTGAATTTTTGTATGAAAGTAAATGCAATAAAGAAACTATTTACAAACAATATTTTTTGCGAGTTTGTGCAAGAGGATCATATCAGTTTTTGAGACACATCACTAACACCGTTAAGCTTTAAACATTTTAAGTTGAAAACAATTTACCTAGATTGTCAGTATATTGGTCCACTTTAAATTTTCACACAAAATTCAACTGTTCCGAGATAAGAAATTAGTGTCTTAGATACTTAAACTTATTTGCATGTCCCACTACTTGAATATACTCCCGTATCCAGATCCCAATATTCAGTCTTATAGGTGAGTATACCTAGATGATATCTGTAAAGGGGTTAGATGTGAGGGCCGTGAGAGCTCAGGTCGATACTTCCGTATACACAGAGAGATGGCGGCTTCGACTTTAGGTGTGTCCCCTTTAGAGGATCTTTTCTTCAACAGCAATGATTATCAATTTTATTGTTTAATCATTTTTGCTGAGGGCTTTTACTTATGTTTCAAGCAATATTGTAAAGTATTATACGGGGACTAGGTCAGAATTTCCATTCAGCAGAAGTCCCGGGATAATACCCCAGATATCACTAAGTATAAAGACCTAGTATCTCAGAAAGAGGGACCTTTCAAACAAGATTTCGGGGGTTACCCATATATCCAAGAAATGTTCCCCACGAGATAAGCAAGTTTGAATTTAGGTTTATATCTTGAAAACAATTTACTGAATGTGTAAAAATCTACTGACATATCCACAGTAAGATTGTTTATTACTTTTAAACATTCCATATCTTTAGCGTGTTGTGATAGTCCACTGATGTACTATCATTTCCTCTTTTATGCAACAAAAACTCATTTTTGAATTTTATCATGTTTTTGGCTTTTTCAAATTTTCTAATGTTTTTGGATTTTCTGAAAATTCTTACTCCCCCTAAAATTCAAAAACACTTAACAAAATTGAAAACAAACTGTACAAGAACATGACAAACTGATGTATCAAGCTTCAGATCATCATCCACTTGGCATAAACAATCAGAACTCCCCTTCACAACAAACTATTTTCCCATTTTGATTTCAAAACACTTAAGTTTGTTTTAATCAAAATGATTTTTTCGAAAAATTAGTTTTGTTGATTTTACCATTTATAGGTTTGGGGTTATTTCATCACATTGTTTACCAATCTTTTGAATGATAGTTAAATCAAGTTCAACTTAATGACCTTGATAAACCACTAGTAGGATCAATGGTTGAACCACTTGTAATAACCAACCACTTGTAAAATCAAAAATCAAACATTTTCAACAAACCTTTTCAACCAATTACCATCTGTTGGTTAAATTCTCAAGGTGCCGATTCCTACTCCACACTTACCAACCTGGGAGTTCCGGTAATTCACACTTCTCAATTTTAAAAGAATGATGTCGATTCATACTCCACGATTACCAACTTGGGAGCTCCGGCAAATCAGGTTTCTATTCAACAAAGAATATGTCCACCCTAGCCTGACCAGCCTTGGGTGTAACTTTTTCAATCTCATTTGGGGTTACGTCTTTTCTTTTAGCTTGGTAAAACTCTTTCACCCCTTTAGCCTTCCCTTCAATCATTTTACCAAAAATATTTTTCACTGCAGGGTTAAAGTCTTTTTCAATATCCAATTCTTTCTTTTTAGGAAATAATTGATTTGAAACTTCAACTTTTCCGATTTTAGATTTCAAATTTTTAGCACTTAGTGGCGGAAAATTCACATCATCCACTATCGGAACTTTCCTTTCTTCTTTCACAACAACCTGTGGTTCCTCTGATTTTACGGAATCAGATTCATTACCAGAACTTTTCTTTGAGTTCTTAACAACCCATTTTTGGTTGTTAAGAGTTTCCTTCTTTTTGGAAACATTTTTCGAACACTCACCAACTTCATAAATTGAGTTTTTAAAAACTTTGAGTCTGTTAGTTGGTGGTTCGATTTTCTCAACAATCTTTTCTTTATGTTTCTTAGAAACTTCCTGTTTTGGTTTGAAGATTGTTTGACAGTTTCTAGCAATATGACCAGCAGTTTTGCACTGGAAACAGGTTCTTGTTTCTATCTTTTTCTGAACAACATTCTTCTTCAATTCCTCATGCTTCTAGGCAAGGAACTCTTGATTCGTCTGCTTTCTGAATGCTTGTTCTTTCTCAGCCTCTGATGATTTTCCTGAAACAAACACAATTTTTGGTTTATAAACTTTTTCATTTTTATGATTTTTGGTTGAATAAATCCAAGACCTTTCTTTTTGATAATACCATTATGGTTTGGTTTCTTTTGGAAACTATAACCACAATTGTAACCCATTTTCTTGTTAATTCTTTGTTGGTCTCTTGAAGTGTATTGTTTAGGTTTTCCAGAAATATTTAAATCTTTTATTTCAGAAATATTAATTTCTGTGATTTTGAAAACCTTGTTAATCATTTCAAGTCTAACACTTCTTATTGGAAAAGTCTCATCAGAATATAATTTGTCAGAATCTTTCAAAGTATATGCTACTTTGACCGGTTCATCATTCAAATTAGATTTTGATAGCAAAAACTCTTTATCATAAACCCATTTGTCCTTTTTGGTTGTCGGCTTTGACGCATCGGACTCAGATTTTGACTCGGGTTTTAACTCCGTTTTTGACTCCTCATTGTCATCTTTATCCAACACCTGATCGACCATATTTTTATTCAACTTTGACTCATGTTCAGTGTGGACGACGTGTACGTGCCATCAATATTTTCTGGCAAGTTATTTGATGGCCCAGACTCCCATTGTAGATTAATTGCCTTTTTGACTCTTTCGGAATTTAGATTTCGAGGCGAATATCCATTTTCGACCGGGGGCGGACATCTATTGTAGCCTACACTTGGTTTCTTACCAGAAATTTTCACTTTATCTTCTTCTTTCATCACGGATTTCTTTTCTTCCGAAGTTTTTACTTCTTCAAATGTCTTCAAACTCGCCACAATCGGATAAATCCTGTCAACAACAAAAGTAGAACATGAGTAACTATCCAATAAATTGCTAACTCTCTCAGTTTCTATTCTTTGTGTTCCCAGCTTCAATTCCAGATCAGCACATTTCTTTGTGTAGAAGTTAACATCATCAAGCTGTCTCATGTAAGCTCCTTTGAGTGTATTCATTGCTACAGATTGTTCACTGTTGACTCAGTGTACTTGTTAATTTCTCTGTTCATTGTATCATATGATTCTTTTAATCTCTTTATGTTGTGCAACAGTTCATTGTTTTGCTTGATCAAAGAATCACAATTCAGGCACTTTTCAGGAACTTTGACTGTTTCAGTATCAACTTTGATTTCAAATTCTGGAACATCTTTGACTGTTCTATTTGTTCTGAAAAACTCAGCTCTTTTCTTTTTCTCGGCTTCAGCTTCAGCTTTTAACCTTTCTTCTTCTTCCTCTTTTCTTCATTTTTTCTTCCTTAGCTTCTCTGACTTTTCTGCATTTTTCTGCCCATTTCAGATCATAAGCATTAGCAATAAAAGCTTTAACATTCGACGTGTCTTTGAACATTTCTTTGGCCATGAATTCTTTGTCTGGGCAAAAATTGTCCCAACTGAAACCTTCAGCCAACTTTTCATCTTCTTGATCTGCCAAACACACTTTGCTTTCCATTGGAATATACTTATCCCAACTAAAATCACCATCTTTTCCTTGATTAACTAGACACGCTCTTTTTGAATCTTCAATCACACTTCTCCCATGTGCAGTTTGTGCCTGATGCGGTGCTTGTTGTTGTTGTTGTTGATACGGCTGTGGTGTGACTTGATGATAAATCGCCTTTTTGTGGTAGTCGTTGTTTCCGAAAGGGTTTTGAGCTCCACTCGCTTCTCGATTTGTGCACTCCCTCTTGAAATGCCCCTTTTCCCTGCAACGAAAACAAGTAACTTTAGACTTATCAAAACCTAAAGTTGACACATGAGCCTCGCGAAAATCATCTCTGCCTGTAATTTGTTTGAATTTTTCAGCCCGTCTCAACACACTAGCCATGCACCATTTAATATCCATTAATTCCATCTCCTCGGCATCAATCTGATCGTAATCCTCTTTCGTTAGCATTGGATTTCCGATCCTTCCTGCAACTAATCCTCCATAGGATTCAAGCACTGTAACCAACAAAGACATGTGGCTTTTAGCAACCTCCTCAGTATAATTTTGATCATTCTCAAGCTTTAAAGCAATGTTGCATTGAAGAACTTTGCCACTCTTTGTTGTAGTGAACTGTGGATCATATGTTGGAAATGAAGAGAATCCTGTTGTGCTGCTTGATCCCTGGGATGAACTTTTAGAAGAACCTTTTGCATTAAAAGCAGTTTCAACTTTTGGAGATAAATTTTTCTTTTCAGTAACACCATTCTTAAAAATACAAGCTGATGTCTTGTTCTCCATCGTAGTTCTTCATCCTGGCAATCTTTCGCTGCTCCATCTCTTGAGCTTCCAGGTGTTTGATGAACTCTCCCAGTGTTAGTTTTTTATATTCTTTTCTGTTGTTTCTCAGCATCATCAGAAAAGTTCCCCAGATTTCATGTGGTAGCGCATCTGCAAGTTTTTCAATCAATTCATCAGTATCCTTTTTAATGCCAAGTTTCGACATATTTCTCACCAAGTTACAATATCTTTCAATAATTTGCTTGGTGTTTTCAGATTTTAAACCCCGAAAAAGATCAAATTCTTTCTTCAGAAGAGACATCTTGTTTTTAAGCAAATCATCACTTCCTACAAATTTTGCTTCCAATTCAGTCCAGATCGAATATGCACTTCCATCATGTTGAAGCAAGATCAAAATGTCCTCTTTGATTGCTTGCTGAAGCAGACTTACCATCAATTTTTCATCTCTATACTTCTTTTTCTCATCAGCAATCATATCTCTGATTGTTTGCTGAATACCATTCCTTGTGGGCCTTACATATGGTTCTTCAGTGTGTTCCCATGCATCTAAGTGATAAGCTTTAACCCAATTGCCAAAACGTTCGGACCACGCATTGTAATCATCAATATCCAAGAGCTTAGGCGGTTTCTGTGAAGTCCCCGTTTCATTTTCAAGCAATGCACTCTGAGTGATATTCATTGGTCCAGCAAAGCCATTATAAAATTTGTTGTCCATTATTCAAATTTCAAAAGTTCACAAATTTTCCAAGTTCAGGCGAAATCAGGATTTGGAGCGGAATCCCAAAGTTATATTCAAGCGGAATCTGTGATGATCCGTTGAAGCGGAATCAGGAAATCAGTTCAAGCGGAATCTAATAAATGGCCAACTGAAGCGGAATCACCAATCAAATTCGAGCGGAATCAACAATTAAGTTGATTCAATCGGAATATACACTCTAGAGCGAAATCAATCTTAGCTTTGGAGCGGAATCTGATTTTGGAGCGGAATCAAGGATGTTTCGAGCGAAATCAAAATGTAATTCAAGCGGAATCAACCAAAAGTGCTGCTGACGTCATCTTGTGCAAGATCAATTTCGAGCGAAACCTCAAAAAAATTCAAGTTTTAGGTCGATTTTAGCTTTGAAACTTTCAAGGATTTATCTAAACAAGTTTGCGCGTGTATTGTGTGAAAGTGAGACTGTTTTACCGTAAAAATTTTCTATTTTTAGAAGAAGGTGTAGAAAATCAGAATAAACACAACTGAAATGGCAAGAACTCTTCCTCCTGAGCTCTGATACCACTTGTAGGATCGTGTTCTGACCCGAACGAGTCGATCAGAAGATTTCTTATCCAAAACAAGAGGCAGAAACTAATGTTTTGGTGCAATCTCATCCGTATTCACTTTTAACTGTTGTTTTATTGATCAATAATCTGATTACACATGCTGACAACACTTCGGCAGCACTTCATGGCTCACCGGAAGACAACACACACAACCACTAACTGATTTCGCTCCTAATGACACCCTATATATAGATGTTCTAATTCCGCTCGAACACATACAAGCGGAATCACCATACGAGCGGAATCAGGTTTGAGCCATTTCGGGCGGAATCAGACTCTAGACATTTTGGGCGGAATCAGTTTGATATGGGGTTTCGCTCCAAATGACAAGATGTCATTTGGAGTGGAATCACCTTCAAATACAGTTTCTTGGATTTCGTGCCCTATTCTAACCTATCCTACACAAGACTCGATACAAGACGTAGGCAACAGACGGATGCACCAACATAAACAAAATAAGAAAATAAAAACAAGTTGAAATTGTTTAGGATTTAACCACCAGTTCGATACTTCCGTATACACATAGGTGATCCAAAGCTTAAACGAAACACCAAAGAAAATAAAGCAGAACGTTTAGGCAATAACATCCAGTTCGATACTCACGTATACGCAGAGGATGTCCAATGCTTAAACAAAATAAAGAAATAAAACAAGTTTAAATCTTTGCAAAATAAAATGCACAATCACAGTAACTTTTTCAGCAAGTTGTGAAAGTTCACAAACTGACCGGTTTTTATGCTTCTTTTAGCATTCAGCGATTACTGAGTAGGTACACAATCAAGAAAGACAAAACTAAGTACTACACTTTCAATCGCATTTCCCACTAGAACTAGGCTTTTTCATTTAAGTTTGTATCGTTATCGCAAATCTACTAGTCTAGCTGAGCCTATCGTCACATCCTTAGTAAAACCGTTTATCACATTTGACATTTCATTTCTTTAGCATGTTGTGATAGTCCACTGATTTACTATCATTTCCTCTTATCTCAACAAAACTCATTTTTGCTTTTTCAATGTTTTTGGTATTTTCAAATTTTCTAATTTTTTTTAAAATTTTTCTCCCCCTAAAATCAAAATATATTTCAATTTTGATTTTCTGAGAAAATTTGAAAACAAACTATACAAGGAAAGTGACTAACTGATATCAAATCGCCATTCACTTGGCATAAACAATCAGAACTCCCCCTGACAACAAACTATTTTCCCATTATGATTTCAAAACACTTAAGTTTGTTTTAATCAAAATGGTTTTTTCGGAAAATATAGTTTTATTTAATTCACACACACGGGGTTCATTCATCACCTTGTTCTTTCATCCACTAGTACGGAAGTTAAATCAAGTACAACTTAATGTCCTTGATAAACCTTTTCTCAAGAAAGATGCCGATTCCTACTCCCCAATTACCAACCTGGGAGTTCCGGCAAGTCAGGTTTTTATTTGAAAAGATCTACCCAAGCGTGACGATCCTTGGGTTTTTCAATTTTATCACCATTTTTACCTCAATTTGTGGCTCCTCTGATTTTGACGAATCAGATTCATTGCCAACACATAGCTCTTCTGACTTTGACGGGTCAGATTCATCGCTAACACGTGGCTCTTTTGCTTCCGAAGAAACAAATTCATTGCCAAAAGATGGCTTTTTTGTTTTCGCAGAAACAAATTCATCACCATCTTTTATTGGAACCCAAAATTTACAAAATTTGGGTTTACCAAATTTATCAACCTGTGGCGTGCATAATCTTTCACATTTATTTTTATACTTAAAAACCTTGATAAAGACTTTTTCTGAAAAATCAACTTTCTTTGATTGTTCATCGGTTTGATTAGTTATTTTTTCTTTCTTTTTCTTCCCTTTTGTCCTCAGATTTGTATCTGATGAATTCGTTTTACTTGACTGATCATTCTTTGGAAAGCAAAACGATTTATCAGAACTGTTATCTGAATTTCCGGTTGTATCCGAGGACAATATCCTTTCAAGATACTCCCTTACTTTCTTTCTTTTCTTTCTCAATTTATCATTCTGCCCTTGTGAAAGTTTTACTTTCTGTTTTTTCTTTTTCTTTTCATTGGGCTTTTCTTCGATTTTGACTGATTTCTTTATTTGTCCATGAGATTCAGCCCTCAATCTTCCTTTTGATCTCATTGGGCAATCTCTTGCAATGTGTCCTTTGATTTGACAGTCATAGCATCTTCTTGTCTCAAAACTCTGATTCTGGCAGTTAACAGCAATGTGTCCTTGATAACCACATTTGTAACACACCCTATTTTCATACCATACACCATTTTCATACCACACACTCAGATCAAAACATTGTTTGGCCTTGTGATAGTCATGACTTCTCCTTTTTCTATCATAACGAAGATTTATCTCTGAAGAATCTTCATTCCATCTTTTCCCATAAGCTTGATTTGACTTTTGAGCACTGTGGTCAAACCTGCACCACTTATTAGAAACTTTTTGTGAGTTTTGATTTTTAATTTTTTTTTATTTTTTCATAATGATGGATGATTGAACTGATGATATTTTATTTTCTTTTTGAAAATTTTTCGAATTTTTAACATTTTGTTTTAGTTCTACATTCTTCTTAACAGGTTTTTGCTTTGAGCATTCACCTATTTCAGTAGAGTGTAAAACAGTATCTTTAAATTTTTCTTTTAATTCCAAAAATATTTTTCTTTTCTCATTTTTCTCGATTTCATCATCAGATTTATCATCACAATATTCAATTATGACTTTGTCATAATTTGTGACATTGTCACTTATTGGAAATGAATTGATCGGTTTTGGACATACAAGATCTGGTAATGATGACGAAGTCACAAAACCTTTCAATTTCTTTTCTAAGTCATTGATTTTATTTTTAGCACACTCAACTTCTTTTTCAAGTTGAGTAATTTTCTCAAGATGAGAAATTATTGCCTTTTCATTTTCAATTTCAATTTTATTCTTTTCTAAAACAGATTTTTCATTTTCTAAAACTTTTATTCGACTTTCAAAAACTGTTTCTTTTTCTTTTAAAACTTTATTTTCTAATTTTGTCCAAAACACCTTTTCATGTTCTAAAGTATTTATTTTATTCTCAAAATCTTTTTCAATTTTCAACTTTTCATTTTCTAAAATTTCTATTTTATTTTGAAATTCTTTTTCATTTTCTTTTAATTTTTTGTTTTCCAATGTCAGATTCTCCACATCTTTCAAGAATTTGATATTGACTGCTTCGGATTTATCACAATTTCAGCACACAACTTCACATTTTGAAGTTTCATCCTTCTTGGATTCTTCATTCTTTGACATTCCTTCCGTCTCCGACTTGTATGTTCCTGCAAGAAAGATTTTAACAATATCAACAGGATTCAAGTTTTCATCTAAAAAACAACCTCTCTTGAAATCATATTTCATCACAGATTTTGCATCAAAACATATTCTGATTCTTCTGCTTATTTCAAGAATCACATCCAAACTTATATTATCTAAGTTCTTTTCTATTTCTTTTATCAAATGTTTCCTTTTCTTATCAATTTCACAATTGTGTGTTTTAAGCTCTCGGATAAAATCATTTGGACTAAAGTTTGAGAATCTAGAATCCTTTTTCAGTTTAATCAAAAATTCATTCCACTCTGAAGGTAATGCATCTGCAAATTTAGATATCTTTTCAGCATCTGACATCTTTATCCCATATCTTTTCAAATTGTCAAGTAATTCATTATACCTCTTTTCCAAATCATTGAACTTTTCATATTTTCTACACAAAAAATATTCAGATCTTTTAACCCAATGCATATCAAACCAATAATTTATTCTTCCAAGTTTATCTTTTTCCTTTTTGTCAAACATTTTAACCACAATTTCTTTGTTAAATGACTTGATTTAAAAATTGTTTTTAGCTCAAAGTTCACAATATTTCAACTTCTCGGTATTTGCACCTTGTAAATCACCTCGAATCACCTGCAAACACACAAACAAATGATCAGTTTAAACGGACTAAGTACGTAAAAGTGTGTGTTGATGAAATCAATCTAAGACTCGTGTCGAAGATTTGCGTGCTCGTTCCAATGTTGTTCAAGTGAAACTACTGAATGAATTGGGCTTCTTGCACAAAACAACTCCTTAACCAGAACAATCTTGGGTCGTCAAAATGTCAAATGAACATATATGATTATGTGGGCTTTTTATGGCCAACATACGATTGCGAGATTCGCTACCATCCTGGCAAGGCGAATGTCGTAGCCGATGCGCTTAGTCGAAAGGAACGAGTCAAGCTTCATTCTATTCAGACTATAACTGATATTCAATCTCGTGTCCTTCAAGCTCAACAATCTTGTGTGATCAGAGGCTTATTGAAAAATGAGCTACCGCTTCAACTTGAGCTTAAACTCGAAGGGAAAGACGATGGTTTACTCTACTTCAAGGATCGTTTGTGGATTCCGAAACAAGACGATCTTCACACCTTGGTAATGGACGAATCTCACAAATCTCGATATTCTATTCATCCTGGTGTTGATAAAATGTACAAGGATCTTCATACTCTGTACTGGTGGCCTCGTATGAAAAAGGATGTTGCCTTGTATGTATCGAAATGCCTAACTTGTCTCAAAGTCAAGGCTTAACATCAAGGACCTTCTGGTTTTCTTGTACAACCAGAGATACCGGTTTGGAAGTGGGAGAACATTGCAATGGATCTCATCACTAAGTTATCGCGTACGTCTAAAGCTCACGATGTTATTTGGGTTGTTATCGATCGATTAACGAAATCAGCTCATTTTATTTCGATTCGCGAGGATCTATCTGCTGATAAACTTGCAAAGATTTATGTTGATGAGATTGTATCACAACATGGTGTTCCTTTGGATATCATTTCCGATCGTGATGCTCGGTTTCAACTCATTTCTAGAAGACCATGCAATCTGCTTTGGGAACCCAACAAAATCTAAGAACTGCTTATCATCCCCAAACAGATGGACAATCTGAGAGAACGATTCAAACTTTGGAGGATATGCTTAGAGCATGCGTAATAGACTTTGGTGGTAATTGGGATTCTCATCTTCCATTGATCGAGTTCTCTTACAACAATAATCATCATGCTAGTATTAATATGGCACCATTTGAAGCTCTCTACGGTCGAAAATGTCGTTCACCTGTCTGTTAGAATGAAATCGGTGAAGCTCAGCTTACTAGACCTGAGCTCATTCTAGAAACAACAGACAAAATCAAGAAAATCCGCGATAATCTTGTGACAGCTTGAAGCCGTCAAAAGAGTTATGCAGATAAGTGACGCAAGCCCTTAGAATTTCAAGTCGGCGACCGTATCCTACTCAAGGTGTCACCTTGGAAGGGAGTGGTGAGATTTGGAAAGAAAGGAAAACTTGCACCCCGATATGTTGGACCATTTAAGATTGTTGAAAGAATTGGAAAGGTTGCCTATCGACTAGAGCTACCTCCAGAGCTTGGAAATATTCATCCGACTTTTCACGTCTCCAATTTATGAAAGTGTTTAGCTGATGCTGATCTTCACATTCCTCTCGACGAAATTCAAATCGATGAAACGATGCACTTTGTCGAGAAACCTGTGGAGATAGTGGACCGTACCTTCAAACAATTGAAGAACAAACGGATTCGATTGGTCAAAGTTCGCTGGGAATCCAAATGTGTTCCAGATTTTACTTGGGAATGTGAGGACCAGATGAAGGAAAAATATCTGCATTTGTTTTCACAAGCTTCCTCTAGTTAAAATTTCGGGATGAAATTTCTTGAAGTAGGGGAGACTGTGACAACTATGTTTTGTAATCGTCGTATAATGTAAAACAACGTTGATTATCAATAAAACAATGTGCTTTGGTGTTATTATATATGTTTTGGTGTTATTATGTGTGTAATTGTGTTTGATGATTTTACAATTTGATTCGATTCCAATTTCAAGCTTTAAATCACTTTCTGGAAGGTTATACGCAAACTGGTGCGTAAACGCAGTCAGTATAACGCGACAAACACTCCGGAATAGTTACATAGGCTTAACATACCTTAAATAACCTCCACATGACTTATAAATAATCTTTGGATGGTTTGGTGTGTTGAAATCAAGTTTGTTCGATCGTAGGGACTAGTTGTGTCAAACTACGAAACTATACCGATTTGTATAGTAACAACATTCTGGAACTTGATCATAAGTTAAGCATACCCTAAATATCCTTTACATAGCTTAGAAATAGGCTTTGAGGGGTTCGGTATGCTAAAATAAACTTTATTGATCAATAGGGACTAAAAGCGTCAAAAAGTGCATAAGTTTGCATTTTCACGCATATCTTACGTTCTGAATACATCCGGACATCCAAAACTTTATGTAATCATTAAAATATTTTATTTTAGTGATTGGCATGATAAAATTCCATTCGTTGCGTAATTTGGATCGTTTTTTCGCATTCGTTCGTGTTTCGTCGTAATTAACCGAACAACGCAACCGTAGGACCAAACGAACCGGCATCCGAGATATTTTTTATCATGTTTCATGTTCCCTAAACTTTAACTTCATTTTAGAGCCTTGAAATGGGATTAATGGGGCTTAAACGTGTTAAAAATGCATCAAAAACCATGTTTTGCACATTAAGGGACCAAAATTGACAATCTGCCATAGTTATCTTAGGAACGGTCCAAAATGAAAAATCTAAATTCCAGCTTGTTCCAGCTGTTCCCCTCATTTGCACATGGTTTTAATGAAACTAGTGGCTCCCATGGTTTCACAAAACCATGGGCACATGGGTACGGATGAGATCGAAGCTCGTTTTTCGAGGAACGATCCTAACGGTCCTAGAAATCCTATAAATACCCATGCTCCTCATTGTTTCAACTCACACAATCTGATCTATTTGCTCTAAGTTGGGGCTTCGCACCTCCTACCTGAGCAAGTTGGATCTAGATTTCCATTCTTGGACCCGTTGTAAGTCCTCTTTCGTTCTTTTTTTCGCGTGAAAGTCTGTGTTTGACTTTCTACTTTGACCAGTTTATGGTCAACATGAAGTTCGTTTGAACTTAATAACATGAGCATAATCATGATAGTTTTAGTCTCTTGTGACTATACCTACTGATTACCACGTTATCTAGGCATAGTGGCGAGTCGTAGTTTCGGCCAAAATGCGTGTTCTTGCGTATTTTGTAACCAAACTACTTTTAGGTATCAAAACCATTTGTTTTGATACAAAACCTATTTTCAAACCTCGTTAAGCATGTTTTAACATGTTTAGCTCGTCATTTAGGTTTAGTGCTTATGTAGGGCCGTAAGGTAAGCGGTCTAAACAACCGCTTATACTTTCGAACCCGACCCGTTTGGTCGATCATTAGGATCCGACCAAACACATTAGGTGACCATAGTTGTATAGGGAATAACCTTCTGAGGTTATACCTTATGGTCACTACGTTTAGCTAGTTGTATGATAGGTAGTTTATATGCCTTAGGAAAATTACCAAAATGCCCTTTTTATGCATAAATTCATTTTAAGCATATGTAACCTAAATTTTGATATCTAAACTGATTAGGCAACATTATTATACATGTTAAGGCATATAATACTTGTCATAGGACTAGTTAGGCGGTCCGAACGCGCTTATGCGCGCACGATGCATTAAAGTAGCGTAAGCTACCTTAATGGGTCGTAACGGGTCGAAAGCACTTAGGTTAGGTTCCAATCTAGAATGTAGACTTTGTTAAACCATATCACATGAGTTCCAAAACTCATTTGGTTTACAAGACCTCATTCTTTCCGATCTTTCGATTGAGGTGTCAATTTATTTACTAGTGATTCGATTACTAAGTGGTGCTTGATTTCTCTGGTTTACTTGAGTTTGTTGAAGTTCTATTGATTGAGGATACTTTGCACTTCATGTGAGTACATAGTTCCCCTATTTTACTGTTTTCGATTGTATTGGGGTGATTCATATGTATCAAAACGATTTCGATATTTTAACGATGATTTCAAAAACGATTAAGATGGTTTATACTAAATTAATAACGATTTCGATAATATGAACGAACTTGTTGGTTTTAGTTACATAACGAATGACATTCATTAATTTTGGGCGAACCGACCAGTATTAGGTTATGGTACCATAGGATCTGACAAATCCCGTTATCAGACTACACCCATGGTTATGTGTGGGTTAGGTGGGTAACGACTGAATCTGTGATTGTTAACTTACCCTTTGGTTGTTTGTTAATGCGAGAAGAGAGATAGTCGAGTCACGAAGGTTTGAATGTTATTAGCGAGACGACCAAAAATAGTTTTCACAATTAAAACGAGGATGATTTAAACGACTTAAACGAGTTAAACGATTTAAACGAGTTAACGATTTTGAAACGATTTGAACAAGTTAAACGAGTTGGATAAACGATTGGTTTTTGGTTAAGTGTTTAGATAACGGGACGGGTGTAATGTGGTGAAAACATGGTAGATACGCCGCTGGTACTTCTTATATATAAGTGTTTTCAACATATTACATACCGTGACGTTATTTAGTTCACTTGGGTAAACGATTTTAAAATGATGTCACATAACGATGTTTTCGAAAGGATATAAACCATACGAGATTTATTAAACGAGTTAATACGAAATTTTTTACAGTTTGGTTTACTAAAACAAATGTTTTTGGGTTAAGAATCATGGCTACGAGGTTTTATAAATTATAACCGCTTGATTTGAGTTGGTTAATTATGTTGCAATATTATACTATTTTCAAAACAAGGTCTTTAATAAGGTATTGCAACATGAAAACTAGCCATCAATCCGACACTCTTATAAAACCTATGTACTCGCCAGCATTTCTTTGCTGACTTTGTTTTTACATATGTTTCAGGTGATGTTGCTTGATGTTGATTTCTAGGATGCATGAATCACATAGGATCAGGACGAGGCCTTAGTGACATAATAACAGTGATAGTCGATATGTAACTTGTTTGTTTCGTGTTAAAACAATGTAAATTACTAAATGAATAAATAAAACGAAACTCTTTTTGTATCCATGGTTGTGAAACGATAATTCTGTTACAACACTCCCCGACGTTTCCGCCACGATTTGTTGTTTTACGTGGTCGGGGTGTGACAGAAGAGTTGGTATTAGAGCCAATGGTTATAGGGAATTAGGTTATTAGTAATGCTTTGACCTAGACTATAACTTTTAGGACCCTAACGCAAGCATTTCTTGCGTTTAGATTTTTAAATACAAAATCATCACCTACCCTTAGGTGATAACCACAACGAGAACACAAATTTCGAATATGCTTCGAAAATTAATCATCCGTTCTAGGATGATTGATTACTAGGTTTTGAACCTTTCCAGTTTGACTCATATTTGGCTTGGTGCCTTCTGAGTTTTCAAAATCTCGTCAAAGTTTGGGTCTAAATAATGTGAAAACGTGCAAACTGGAAGAGTGAATGCCTGTACCCTGAGTTTTCTGTCTAAGGCTAGAGTGTTTGTACAAATCCACATAATCAGACCAGTCACTCTTACTTGGGAACTCTTGGGGTGAGTGTTCACTTATAGGCGAGCATGTCTTCGCGATACATTATTTTGACTTATTTACTTTGATTAGTCACCGCGTGTCGTTTGTTTGTTCGAGGTAACGAACAAATGATCGCCTTCCTTGTGTTTTGTCGAAATTTTCAATACCTCTTTTGTTTTTCCTAATTGTCGACCTCACTCGTTTCTCATATTTCCTTTTAGACAATGCCTCCTCGACGTGATGCACAATCTTTTACTGCTGAAGAAGTCGCAGCCCCTGTCTCTCAGCAAATGGCTGCTGTGCTTCCAGGCGTTGTGACCCAAATCCACGAGTTATACAACAACAATAATAATACTAATGCACAGTGTAATTTCAAGAATTTCAATTCTGCTAAGACGCTAAAGTTTTTTGGGTTGCAAGGAGTAATCGCGCTCCTTCAATGGTTCGAAAGTATCGATAGCACATTCAGACATGTGCAATGTCCGAATGGGCGTAAGGTTGAATTTTCATCAAGTGTGTTTGAGAAGCGTGCTTTTACGTGGTGGAACGGAGTGATGCGTGATAGGGGTGCCGAAGTGGCATTGACACAAACATGGGAAGAGCTTCGAGCTCTCATGATGAAAGAGTTTTGTCCCCGTCACGAAATTCGAGCTTTGGAACGAGAGTTTGACGATCTAAAGCAAGATGGGGGAGAACACCGTGCGTATACGGATCGTTTTGAGGAACTCAGTCTTTTGTGTCCTACTATGGTTACCCCGTTGGAGAAATCGATAGAGAGGTATATCGATGGTTTACCCGATTCCATACAGGATATTGTGACTGGCATTAATCCAACTACTATTTGTCACGCGATCGAGTTGTCTGTGTCACACCCTGGCTGTGCGGAAGCGTGGGTTTATTATGGTGTGACTTCTTAATACCATAGCTTAATCACAACAAAGCCATATGAAAATAAAACCATGCAGATCATCCATTCATTAAAGTTTTAAAACATAATACCACAACATTGTCTTAAGGCGTTGACACATGCAACGAAAAATCAAATAGTTCTCCTAGTCCCACTAGCCTCCCAGCCTCTCAGACTGAATCTCCTAGTCCCACTAGACAATTCTCTCAGCCTCCTAGACTGGCTCCCTAGTCCCACTAGATAATTCTCTCAGCCTCCCAGACTGACTCCCTAGTCCCACTAGATAATTCTCTCAGCCTCCCAGACTGACTCCCTAGTCCCACTAGATAATTCTCTCAGCCTCCCAGACTGTAAAAAGGTTTAAGTACGTCCCGATGTAAAAATGTCCCTGGTATGTAGCAATAAGGAAAAAGAGATCACCATTGGGTTGCAAAGCCAATGATATGTGTGAAGTGATGCAGGAAGACTCAACCCTAGCGGATTTGTGCGTCGGGCACTTAGTCACCACCTGGTCCATTAAGCGGGCTCAGGAGTGGGGCTCGCTACACCCAAATAGATCTATCACTAATGTCCCTCGGTCCTACACGAGGATTAATGGCCTCAAGTTGCGCCTACTCACTCACATGATCTGTACGTCCTAACCCTCCTTAAGCTAACCATACCATGTAAAAAGTATTCGTAATCATAGTAACATGTATTTCACCCCCGCAGTATAAAAATTGAAAACAGTTAAGAGAAAAGGGGGACATGAACTCACAGAAATGCGTCTCTAACAAGAAATATCCCGGTCAACCTGCTGTGCGACGACCTATACGTACTAACTTCTATTAGACGGACGGCCGTGCCTTAGCTTAAGGTTTAATGTCTTTGGGAAATAGTTAGGCAACTATTTCGTAATTACACTTCGTAATTATTTGGTAAATATATTCCTTCCCAAGAATGGGGGTTTTAATACATGTGCGTTCGTATAACTCCGAAATATATTATTAAGTCTCACTTAATGTAATATATTTTATTTCATTTGCCCAAAATACTTTATTCCCAAAATATAAATATTTTTCCCAAAAATATTATATTTTATTCCATATAATTTTCCAAAATAATATCCTTGTCAAAATACACACTTATGAGTATTTTCTGAAAATACGTAAGTTACGTTGTAAGGTTCGGGTGGTATAAATATTACCAGTGTAACTTAAATATTTATTGTGAAGGCGTTCATATTATTTTGGGGCCGTGAATATTCAGTGTAAACGAGTTATATTATTTTTACTCAAAAAATAATATTTGTATAATTCAAAAAATGATCATAAAAATTACACAAGTGCTATTATGGAAAATATATATTCTAAATATATATTTTAGCAAGTTTTATTTTGTGAAAATCCCATCTCCGACACTTGGTAATTTTGTAATAAAAATCATGGCGAACTTTGTTTGGAAAAATAAGTTAAAATATATTCATAACACTTGTTACCAAAAATATTTCCAAGTGTTTATATTTCTGTAAAAATTTCGCCAAAGTTTCCTCTGTAACTGGAGGTGGCCACGCTTTCAAGCGTATCATTTTCTTTTATAAACTCAACCAACAATGTTCCCAACATCAACAAACAATATTTCAACACTAAACTAGTCAAAAATATACGTAAGTCGCAAACACATGAACTTGTTGGTTATGTAAAAGTGTGTAGTAACCTTCCGGTGTTTTTAGTAGATCTTTCTATTTTTATAAATGAAATCGGTTTCTTAAAAATCTTATTTTTAAAGAAAGTGTAAGTTTACAGCTTCTTGTCAAAAATCTCAAAAATAATTCTTTGTTAAAACCTTTTGTTACACAAGTGTCTACACACTTGTTTGTTCACAAAAAACACCTTTAGTTTAGAAAAGATCCGGTTTTAAAACATGGTTTCGTCTTACAGTTGGTTCTTCGAAAATACCACTTGTAGGTCTTCAGATCTACTAGTTTAGAACTCCATTTCATAAGAAAAATTGTTTTTTACACAAGTCCATGTTTATGTTTGAAAGGGTTCATCATCTAATAACTTTACGACTTAACATAAGGCTAGTTCATGTTCCAAGAACATGATCTAGCGTGGTTTGATGACGATCCATTCCAACACTAGCAATCCACAACAATAAATAATCATAACAAAACTAGTTTCAAAAGTTTTACACTAACATTCATTCATTAACCACCATGTTTATTATTTTTAGTAGACTTTTAGTTTGTGATCTTTAGTGTTTATAATTTTCATCCGACAAATATATTATTAACCACTTTAAACAAGCTTAAGAAGACGTTTAGAGTCACTTACAACTAGCTCAAGGCTAGGGAAGAAACTAGACGAAAAACGGGTGGTTAATAGCGTTGTGGTGAGGTCCTTGGCAATTCGTAAGCACCGAGCCACCTTATATGATATGTAGCACCTTTGTATGCGAGTGGAGTTATAATATCAAAATTGAAATATGATGTTGGGGGTGGGTTGGCTCTCGGCCGTAAGAAACAAAGAGGGAAAAGGATGAGCTATTTTTTGTTGGGTGGTTTATGAGATGTGAAGTGATTCTTGGGTCTTCTTATAGACCATTCCATTCTAATTACCCAAAAGATAAAATGTCCTCAAGATATTTAGCAAGTAAGGTTTAAATAATCAAAAAAAAATTTAGTGGGGTGTCCCCACATGGAACCGATTTCGTTTGCAAGGGGTGGATATTTAGTTCTATTTCAACTAAAAGGTTAGTGCTTAGTTTATTTATTGTGATATTACTTTAAGTTATTAGTATGTAGTGTTTAGTAATGGGTGTTAGGGTATTCGGGGGCCCTAACTGGCTCAGAAAAAGAAAAACAATGTCATGTCAATATTTTTATGTTCCGGGTAAAGTCCAGCAGTTCGGTTGGATATTAATCCGTTACAATGCTAAATAAGTGTATAAAGTGTCGTTATTATTTCTTTTAGTGACCCATTTATTCCCGACACTTTGGAAAGTGTCTAGTAATATTTTTCCATGTTTTTGCACTTTACTAGTTAGCTTAAAAGCTGAATTATTATTTAAAGTGCTGAATTTTGTACTTAAAGTATGTTTTAGGCACATCCGGTCACTATAACTATCACCTAGTGACGCAGTTCTACAATCCTCACCTCCCTACACTCTCTACTAGTGTAGTAATCTATTCCCGGCTCATACTGGCCTTAGAGACAATAACTGTCTGATGCTGGCTATGTCAGCATGTTTACTAGGTATCCCGTATAGTGTGCTCACTGTGCTTTTTGTGCATCAAGGTTGTCACTGATGTTTGTGTAAAAATAATAGAGTGACAGCAATAAAGTATGATGCATGTATGTATATGTATCAACATTCAAGTAGCAGTTTAACCACAATTGTAAGCAAGCACAGTAATTAAGCAGTAATTAAATATTAATTAGTTTGTACGGATACCTGGTTTGGTGAGGGTTGTCACAGTCTGCTACCCTGACTGAGTCTCAAGTCAAGAAGGGTAAACTTACCCGCAAGGGTGATAAGAAGAAGTCGACCGATTCTGTCAAGGAAAAGGGTAAGGGTAAGAAAGGTGAGTCGTCGAAGAAGTCAAAAAAGCGAAAGGGTGCTCAGAACTTTGCAGTTACTTCTCAGAACCCTTAGAACCCATCGGCTCAACCGCCTGCGAAGAAAGTGTATGCTGGTACCGCACCTCATTATGCTCGCTGCAACGGTCATCATGTTGCACAACAAGCTTGTAAGCAATGCACAACGTGTGGTAAGCTTGGGCATCTGGCCAACGTCTGTCATTTGGGTCAGAATCAGATTGTTCAGAATCAAGCTCCAGTTCAGGGGAATGCTGCGAGAATCCCACCGGGTTCATGTTTCAATTGTGGAGAGTTTGGTCATTTCCGCAACAACTGTCCGAGGTTGGTGAATGCAAATGCGAATCCGAACATGAATGTCAACGCGAATGTGAATCCCGCTCATGGACGAGCGTACAACTTGAATGCCAACGAAGCGAGGGCTGACAACGAGGTTGTCAATGGTACGTTTCTTGTTAACAATCGACCTGCATCTATTCTTTTTTATTCTGGTGCCGATAGAAGTTTCGTTTCGTTATCTTTTGAGCCTTTGCTTGCGATACCTAGAACTAAACTGAGGAAACCCTTATCTGTCGAAGTTGCAACTGGTAAACCTCTTGTTCTCGATTCTGTAATTCGTGATTGTCAGTTAAACCTTGATAACCATCTTTTCCCTATTGACCTCACACCGATGCAACTTGGGAGTTTCGATATTATCGTGGGGATGGATTGGTTAACCAAACATCATGCAGAGGTGGTTTGTTTCGATAAGATTGTTCGTATTCCTCTTCCGACTGGCAATGTTCTGGAAGTTCGTGGCGAGAAGCCATCTGGTGGTTTGAAGCTTATGTCGTGTACAAAGGCCCAAAGTTATTTGCGAAAAGGATATGTTGCTTTTCTGGCACATGTCACCGAGGAGAAAGGCAAAAGCAAGAGTATTCAGGATATTCTAATTGTTCGGGATTATCCAGAGGTGTTTCCTGATGAACTGCCTGGTTTGCCTCCAGTTCGTCAAGTTGAGTTTCATATTGACCTTGTGCCCAATGCCAACCTAATTGCGAAAGCACCTTATCGTCTTGCACCGTCCGAGATGAAAGAGTTATCAAAACAGCTTCAAGAGTTATCTGATAAAGGATTCATCCGTCCGAGCTTTTCGCCTTGGGGAGCTCCTGTCCTCTTCGTGAAAAAGAAAGATGGATCTTTTCGAATGTGTATCGATTATCGTGAGCTTAACAAGCTTACCATCAAGAATCGATATCCCCTACCTCGAATTATGATCTCTTCGACCAGCTGCAAGGTGCTTCATGCTTTTCCAAGATCGATCTGCGTTCTGGGTATCATCAACTTTGTGTTCTCGAAGAAGATATTACCAAAACTGCTTTCCGCACAAGATATGGGCATTACGAGTTCACTGTCATGCCTTTTGGTTTGACAAATACCCCAGCTATCTTTATGGACTTAATGAATAGGGTCTGTAAACCTTATTTAGACAAGTTCATCATTGTGTTCATCGACAATATTCTCATTTATTCAAAGTATCGAGCCAACCACGAGCAATACCTTCATTTGACACTGGAACTCCTAAAGAAGGAACAACTTTTTGCTAATTTCTCCAAGTGTGAATTTTGTCTTAAAGAAGTTCAGTTCTTGGGTCATATAGTCAACGAGCAGGGAATTCATGTGGATCCATCCAAGATTATTGCTATTAAGGACTGGAATACGCCGACGAGACCTACAGAGATTCGCTCTTTTCTTGGTCTTGCTGGATATTATCGACGGTTTATTTCAAACTTCTCAAAGATTGCAGTTCCACTCACTGCTTTGACTTAGAAGAATAAGCCTTTGGAGTGGGGACCCAAGCAAGAAGAAGCGTTCCAAACACTGAAACGGAAGCTCTGTGATGCTCCTGTTCTATCTTTGCCCGAGGGAAATGATGATTTTGTCACACCCCCCAAAATACCACCTAGGGAATGTCCCTGTTAGGCGTGTGACGTACCAGGATCCAAGCCACCAATCATGTTGATCTCATAACAATTATTCCAAATAAAACTTTCATTTATTATTGATAGAAGTGTTACAAAACATTATTTAACGTTCAGCGGAAGCATAATACATTATGTCACACCCCGACCACGTAGAACATACTAAACGTGGCGGAAACGTCGGGGAGTGTTGTAACAGAATTAATCGTTTCAAATCCATGGCAATTTAAGTTTCGTTTTATAAATCAAACATGAGAGTTTACATGGTTTAAACAAGAAACAAAGGGTACATAACATAAATTAACTAGTTCTTGTCTCGTTTTAAGTCGCTAAGGCACGGGTCCGCCTAAGTATGTCTTGATAAGTCCTATGCATCATCTCCTGAAAAACACATGTGAAAATAGGTACGTCAGCATAAAAATGCCTGTGAGATACATAGGTTTTGTGAAAACAGAATTCATGACTTATGTTTGAGAAAATGTTTAGTCATGAACCTTGTAGTTTGCTTTGTCTTGTAAATCATTTGAAAAACGATAATATCAATTGATATGTATAAATAAATGTAAGGTTAAATGAATAACCATGTAAAACGAGTTTGTATAAGATAAGTTCTTTGTAAATCAATGTCTTGTGAAAAGTATGTTATTTGTATAAAATGTTATATGTCTCAAATTGAAATGATTCAAATAACGCTACAATATGTAATACCATACAAACACTTATATATAGGAAGTACCAGCGGCGTATCCACCATGCTTGTATCATATTACACACACCTCGTTACTTAATCACTTACTCAAACCAAACTACCAAAGTAAAATGTTCATGTCTAATGTGAATCATGTAATATGTAACCAAAATGTAAGCATGTGATGAATAACAAATGTACTAAATATGCAACAAATGGACATACATAGCATATGAACTGTACTAAGTATGCAACAATAGACATACGTAGCATGTGACCTATACTAAGTATGCAACAATAGACATACGTAGCATGTGACCTGTACTAAGTATGCAACAATAGACATACGTAGCATGTGACCTGTACTAAGTATGCAACAATAGACATACATAGCATGTGACCTGTACTAAGTATGCAACAATAGACATACGTAGCATGTGACCTGTACTAAGTATGCAACAATAGACATACGTAGCATGTGACCTGTACTAAGTATGCAACAATAGACATACCTAGCATGTGACCTATACTAAGTATGCAACAATAGACATACGTAGCATGTAATGTAAAACGATGTACTAAGTACGCACACAATTGCATCCATAGCACGAAATGTAATGAAATCATGTACTATAATGTACTAATGAACATAGCAAGTATATGATGTGAAAACATGGAAAGCATGAAAGTAACTAGTAGGCACATGTGTTCCACCCCAAAACAGTTTGGAAAACAGTAAAAGAGGGGTCTATGTACTCACTTGAGATTACTCAGAAGTCCTAAGATAACCACCAAGCAATGCTAGAGATCACGGAATCAAACGGCACCTAATATAGGTAACTATGTTAATAAACCGGACCTAAATCGGAGGATTTAGATAGAATGAGGGTTCGTAAACCAAACGAGTATAGAGACTCGTGTCATATGGTTTAACAAAGCCTCCATACTAAATGAAACCTAACCTAATAGCTTACGACCCATTACGACCCGTTTAGGTAGCTTATGCTACTTTAACGCGTCGTTCGCGTGAAGCGCGTTCGGACCGCCTAACTAGTCCTATGACAAGTGTTATATGCCTAAACATGTTACATTATCAGTTATGTGACAAAAGTTTAGGTTACATGTGCTTAATTACCAATTATACATGAAAAGGGTATTCTGGTAATTTACCTAAGGCATATAAACTACCTATCATACAACTACTTAAACGATGTGACCATAAGGTATAACCTCGGAAGGTTATTCCCAATATACTATGGTCACCTAATGTGTTTGGTCGGATCCTAATGATCGACCAAATGGGTCGGGTTCGAAGGTATAAGCGATTTATCAGATCGCTTACCCTTACGCCCTAGACAACGTGGTAATCAGTAGGCATAGTCACAAGGGACTATAACCATCGTGATTACAATCACGTTGCGAAGTTCAAACGAACTTCGCATTGACCATAGACTGGTCAACGCAGAAAGTCAAACAAAGTTTGACTTTCGGACTCGAAAAGCAATAAAAGAACGAAAGAATACTTACGAAGGGTCCCCGAATGCTAATCTCGATCCAAGAATCTCAGGTATGAAACAATGGTTTCAACTTAGAGCTTCTAAGATCAAAATTCTAGTGGGTTTTGCAATGGAAGGCATGGGGTATTTATAGTGTTCAGAGAACCATTAAGATCGTTTCTCGAATATCGTGCTTCGATCTATGCCATACACTTGCACACATGGTATTGTAATACCATGTGCCATCCAAAACCAGCCCATAGTATTGATAAAAACATGTGCACAAAGTGAAACGGACCAGATTCGATGTTTCTGCATGTTTTCTGCTGTCAGAGGGCTGACGCGGCCCGCTTCAGGATCAGACAAAGCTCAGGCGGGCCGCCTGGAGCTTCTGATCAGAAAACAAGTTTCCATTTTGTCAGTTTCAGTCCCTGTTGTGTTTGAAGGCCATTCCCGACACTTCTAAGGCCCGTACAGCCAACTTTAAGGCCCTAAAATGATGCCTAAACATTGTGGACATGAAACATGCTCAAAAATATGCCGGATGTTGGTTCGTTCGGTCGTACGAACGCGATGTTCGCTTAATTACGACGGAATGCGCATAAGCGCGAAAAACGATCCAAATGACGCAACGAATGGATTTTTCTTATGCCAAACACTAAAATAAAATATTTTAGTGCTTACATAAATTTTTGGATGTCCGGATGTATTCAGAACGTAAGTTATGCGTGAAAATGCAAACTTGTGCTCTTTTTGAGGCTTTTAGTCCCTGAATGACCCAAAAGTTTATTTTAGCATACCAAACACCTCAAAGCCTATTTCTAAGCTATGTAAAGGATATTTATGGTATGTTTAACTTATGGTCATGTTCCGGAATGTTCGTTACAGTTCAAATTGGCATACTTTCGCAGTTTGTCAACTTTAGTCCCTGTAAGCGATTTAACTTGATTTCACCATACCAAACCTTCCAAAACTTATTTCTAAGTTATGTAAAGGTTATTTAAGGTATGTTAAGCCTATTTCACTATTCCGGAGTGTTCGTTGGATTAAACTGGTTATATTTACGCATCAGTGCGCGTATAACCTTCCAGAAGGCGATTTAGAGCTTGTAATCGAACAAGAATTGATATGTGCAAAAGATACACATATTTATACAAGTCCAAAGTATGAAATACAATATTTCATTGGTTTGGCATTTGTTGGATGGTTGAAGTGACACAGGTGTCACACATTAATTGAGAAATTCATAAACCAAGTATGTGAAAGCCATTAAGTTCGTCTTGCGTTCCATGTATCTCGACCCATGACCACTCCAGCCTCCCAGACAGCAAGTTCCAATTAATATGCACCTAAAGGCCTGCAAGGCATGTAACAACAAATCAACAACAAAGTTGAGCGAGTTCACAGTTGAGCGTTCGTTTTAAAGTTGTTCTAAAAACCATGAGTTTGTTTGTAAACCATAAGTTAACCAGTTTCCTTGTTTCCCAAACCATATCCATAATCTGTGGGGGCTTCCCCATGTGAACCACTAGACCATTACCATATCGACAACTGACGAAAATAAGTTGTGCCCTACGTCAATGACTATCATCATTGACTAAGTGCCCAGATCCATTAGTACACGCCCGTCCGAACGGCACGGTGTGAGGCTTCTCAACCCTAATAGCGCTATCAACTAATGACCCGCTCGCCATTGGCCCGACGATTAAGTTGATATAAAAATGAGGGACGTCATCATAGAGTTTTGTCTAGTAAGTTTAAGGTTGTTGTCCTACCCAAGGAGGACGAACGTACGTACGTATTCTACCCAAGGAGAATACGCAAGATTAATATTGGCATCCTACCCAAGGAGGATGGCGGTGCATATCGTACCCAAGGAGGATATGTAGGTTCCGTTTTAATTCTTTAACCCATTCCCAACCACCGGGAATCCCATGCCTTAGAAGGTGTGTGAACTCACCTTGGCTTGCCCGGTAAAATTGGTTACTTGTTTTCCCAGTTAATCAAACACGTCCTAACATGGTTATCGGTAACGATCAGTCTTGTATGCACATAAACCACATATTTCGTCATACATTACACAAGTTGCATTCATGAAATATATACTCATCCTCATGCATAGTGTAGCAGCTAGTCATGTCGTAATTTCATTCCATACAATTTCTTTACTAACTGTTTAATCATACACAACACATCACATAATATTATAATCCAACATATAACATCATCGACACCATCGGTAACTATTTAATCAAAACTAACATTGCACAACATGTCATTCTTTATATTGTTATAACCCTAACCAATATAACCTACCCTAATCATGCATAAACAATCCATGAATAGAAATCCAACCCATAACCGATCCCCTTAGCACATATCATGAAATATCAAATTCATCATTTAATATTAAGCACACTAATTTATTTCAACAATTCACCCACTATTATTTACATCATCCACACAATCTCAACAGTAAGCACGTCAATTGTAGGAACATGCCATGATTGCACATGTCAACAGGTGTCCATTATTATATTTGTACATATCGTAAACACACATATCATCTCGTCGTTCCATTCAGTCATTTATATACTCATGTATTCAAAAAGAACTCCACCATTAAACAACGATTTATTGAATACATCATGCACAACCATGGCTACTAGTAATACCCTGATTCATAATTAGTCATATGCTAACAAGTTATCAACCAATGCTATGTACACAATTCAAATGCCACACCTACACAGTCAATTCTGCTAACCTATGCACACATTCACAAGTACATAATGCACATGCATGATACAGACTTCAACACTTTCACTTAGGATCATAATCATTCACCTAGTCTATGCATATCATTCAAGATTTATAACAAGTATTAATACCCTAACCAACAAGCATGCCTTCGGCCGAACATGTCAAGACATCAACTCAAGGTAAAAGATTACACTAATTCAATTAATTTGCAAAATATCATATAAGCAATTATAAACAAACATAGTTGCTAATCAAACCGTTCACATACGCACACAATCTTATTAAGCATATCCGCACGCAACAAGATCAAATTGTGACACCTGTGTCACTACGAACACCAAACAAATGCAAATCTAATAAAATATTGTGTTTCATACTTGGGATTTGTATAAATATGTGTATCTTTTGCACATATCAATTCTTGTTCGATTTCGAGCTTTAAATCGCGTTCTGGAAAGTTATACGCGCACTGGTGCGTAAACGTAATCAGTTTAACGCGAAAAACACTCCGGGATAGTGAAATAGGCTTAACGTACCTTAAATAAACTTTTCATAACTTAGAAATAAGTTTTGGAAGGTTTGGTACGGCAAAAACAAGTTTATTCGATCACAGGGACTAGTTGCGTCAAACTACGAAACTATACCGATTCGTAAGGTAACGTACAGTCCGGAACTTGATCATAAGCTAAAAATACCTCATATAACCTAAACATAGCTTAGAAATAAGCTTTGACTGGTTCGGCGTGCGAAAACATGATTATATGATCTTACAGGGACTAAAAGTGTCAAAAATGGCGTAAGTTTGCCTTTTCGCGCATATCTTACATTCTGACCACATCTGGGCATCCAAAATTTTTGTACACACTAAAATATTTTTATTTTAGTGATCGGCATGAAAAAATTCCATTCGTTTTGCAATTTGGATCGTTTTCGCGCCCGTTAAGATTTCCATCGTAATTAGCCGAACAACGCAACCGTACGGCCAAACGAACCAACATCCGACATATTTTTGAGCATGTTTCATGTTCCCCATACTTTAACTTCATCATGAAGCTTAAAAATGGGCTTGACGGGTGTTAGAAGTGCCAATAAGCGTCGAAACAAGCTCAGGGGCCAAAACTGTCAATTTCTGAAAGTTGCTGATCTGCAGCATGGTCCTTACGGACCACCGTAAGGGACCCTTTGCGGTCCGTAAAGCAGGCCCAGCGACCAAGTTGATTTTTGCTGCTGTTTGATAATTCAGGGGCTGTTCTTGTAAGATCTTTGTGTGGTAACCAAGTTATCCCTTCCCCAAGGCTTTGAATCAGCTTGCAACAAGTGTATGGCTAGGATTTAATGCTTGGGGACTACACAAAAACTTGGCATGATCCTATGAACTTGCTACAACTATAAATAACAAGGCCATTCATTTAAATTCCTTGCTCATTCCTCTCTTCTCTTCTCTATCATCTGAATTGGGAGCTTTCTAATCTGATTGGAAGCTTATTCTTTGTAGAAAAGATAGCAAGGTCCCTTAGTGAGCATTCTTTCATTCTTTTATAGCTTACTAGTTTAAAAAGTCAAACAGTGTTTGACTTTCAGTTTGACCAGTCAATGGTCAATGCAAAGTTCGGTTGAACTTTGCAACGTGATTGTAATCACGATGGTTATAATCCTTAGCGATTATACCTACTGATTACCACGTTAACTAGGTGTAGTGACGATTCAAAGTTTCGGTCAAAATGCGTTTTAGCACGCATTTTGCAATGGAACTACTTTTAGGTATCAAAACACTTTGTTTTGATACCAAATCAGTAGGTTAAACATGTTTTGACATGTTTAACTCGTCACTATTAGTTTAGTGCTTGTTTAGGGTCGTAAGTTAAGCGGTCTAAACAACCGCTTACACTTTCGAACCCGACCCGTTTGGTCGATCATTAGGATCCGACCAAGCTTGCTTAGTGATCATAGTTGCATAGGGAATAACCTCTGAGGTTATACCTTATGATCACGTAGGATTGGTTAGTTAGTTGCTAGTTAGCTTGTATGCCCATAGGAAATGACCAAAACGTCCTTTTGAAGCATAAATCCGTATTTTGACTATATGAACATATTTTTGACATGTAAACTGAATTAGTAACATGTTTAGGGATAATTGGGCATGTGAGACTTGGCATAGCACATAGATAACCATACGAACATAGTTTTACGCAAACGACGCATTATAGTGGCTTATACTGCCATAATGGGTCGAAACGGGTCAAAAGCACTTAGGTAGACTTCCAAATCAGAATGTTAGGTCTATTAAATCATGACATATGAGTTCCAATACTCAATTGATTTATAGAACTTCATTCTATCCCATCTCCCGATTTAGGATCCAATTGTTTAATTAGTGATTCCATACTAGGTGCCACTTGATTCCTTGATCTCCCGAGCTTTGTTAGGACATTTAATCAAGGATACTTGCAATCTCAAGTGAGTACATAGTCCCCTCTTTTACTGTTTTCAAATGTTTTGAGGTGAAACATATGTGCCTATTTGTTATTTTCATGATTTGAAACTATATGATTACACATGCTTGGTACTTATTCTTTTAACAAATTAATCGATTACCTATGGTTTAAACACTGATTTTCAAAACTTATAAAACTAATTGTTGGATTTAACCTATTTTTATACATTCATCCAGCCGATTGGTAGTACGATATAGTGCTATAGGACTAGACACCCCACTCCTGTTGTATGGAATTTCAGAAACCAAATTTTACCCAAATAGAAATTGCCTTCGTGGTATTTCTATAGTCTCCAAAGTGTAGTATGATACACTAAGGCTTGATTGAATACCAAATCACACTTCTTTGTATATGTTGATATACTACAAAAGTACAGTTTGATGTGCTCTCAAATGTGATCTACCAAAGTATATTTTGATATACTATGTACAAAATCCAACATGTGTTTTAACATACTACTTTGTTATTTACCAAAGCATAGTTTGATATGCTACTGTTTACCAAAGTATAGTTTGATATACTACCGACCTTGTTATTTCATAAACCAAGTATACTTGAGATATACCACCAAAGCATAGTTGATATGCTACTTTCAAACCAAAGCATAGTTGATATGCTATTTTGAAACCAAAGCATAGTTGATATGCTATTTTCAAACCATAGCATAGTTGATATGCTATTTTCAAACCAAAGCATAGTTGATATGCTATTTTCAAACCAAAGCATAGTTGATATGCTATTTTCAAACCGAAGCATAGTTAATATGCTATTTTCTAACCAAAGTATAATTTGATATACTACCGATACTTTTATCCTTAAACCAAAGTATATTTGAGATATACTACCAAATCTATTATTTTAATTACTAAAGTATATTTCGATATACTATCTATTTAACTATTTCAAAACCAAAGTATATTTTGTCTATACTATAAACCCTTTTCCAAAACGACACGTTTTCAGAAACAAAACTTTTACATTGGATTCATGGCTATTTTGAAAACATAAAACCTTTTCTTGCATTATTCAAACCATGAATCTAATACACAAAATCCTATGTTACTCACAGGCATTTTTATGCTGACGTACCTATTTTCATATATGTTTCAGGTACAGCTATGTGATGATTGTTGATGCATGCTACACATAGGATGGACTTGTGCCTTAGGGGCTTTAAAACCGAGAAACAATTATTTGAATTTATCTGAGTTATAACAAAACATTGAGTTCAATAATTCAATAAAACAAAATTATTTAATCCATGGTTGTGAAACAATGATTCTGTTACAACACTCCCCGACGTTTCCGCCACGATTTGTTGTTTTACGTGGTCGGGGTGTGACAGAAAAGTTGGTATCAGAGCCAATGGTTATAGGGAATTAGGTTATTAGTAATGCTTTGACCTAGACTATAACCTTCCTAGGACCCTAACACAAGTTATCTTGTGATTAGTCTTAAAACAATACACTTCACCTATCCTTAGGTGATTAACAAAAACAAAACACAATTCATTCTCTCGAGTCAAAATTTTTCAAAACATCACAAGAAGTCATCTATCCTTAGATGATTTGTTTTTGGGCTTTAAGCCTTTGGTGTTTTCAAAATCTCGTCAAAGTTTGGGTCTGAATAATGTGAACACGTGCAAACTGGAAGAGTGAATGCCTGTACCCTGAGTCTTCTGTCTAAGGCTAGAGTGTTCGTACAAATCCGCAGTATCGGACCAGTCACTCTTACTTGGGAACTCTTGGGGTGAGTGTTCACTTATAGGCGAGCATGTCTTCAGTGATACATTATATTGACCTATTTACTTTGATTTGTCACAGTGTCGTTTGTTTGTTTTAAGTAACGAACAAATGATCACAATCCTTATGCCTTGTCGATATCCTTAACATCCAGTTTTGAACATCAAATAACATCTCACTCGTTTTCCCTCATGTTTCCTTGCTCTTTTAGAATGTGCCTCCTCGACGTGATCAAGCTCAGGATGCCGCCATGGCAGCCTTAATCACTCAGCAAATCGCTGATGTACTCCCGAACCTTATCACCCAGATAAACAAGGCAAACAATAACAAAAATGATGTTCAGTGCAACTTTAAGACATTCAACTCAGTTAAGCCACTCACATTTACTGGGTCTGAAGGAGCTACTGGGCTCCTACAGTGTTTCGAGAGTCTCGAAAGCACGTTTCGTCATGTACAATGCCCAAACGAGCGAAAATTTAAGTTTGCGTCGAGTGTATTCCAGAAAAGAGCACTCACATCGTCGAACGGCATAATGAGGGATCGAGGTGCCGATGTAGCGATGGCACAAACCTGGGAAGAGCTTCGGGCTCTAATGATGAAGGAATTCTGTCCTCGTCATGAGCTCAGGGCTTTGGAACGAGAATTTGACGATCTTAAACAAGATAGTGGTGAACATCGAGCCTACACTGATCGTTATGAGGAATTGAGTCTGTTATGTCCTACCATGGTTATGCCTTTGGATAAGGCGATTGAAAGGTACATCGATGGCCTCCCTGACCCAGTTCAGGATATTGTTACTGGTAGCAACCCTACTACCGTCAGACAAGCCATTGAACTATCTGCTACCCTGACTGAATCTCAAATCAGGAAGGGTAAGCTTTTCCGAAAAGGCGATCCGAAACCATCTGACAAGACAGCACAAGAGAAACCAAAGGATAAACAGTCAGAGTCCTCTAAGAAGTCGAAGAAGCATAAGGCTTCACAAAACTTCGCAGTAGTCGCTCAGAATGATCAGGTTGCACCAAATCAGCCAGCACAGCCTCGTGCTAGGAAGAACTATCTATATTGGTACTGCACCCTTGTGCAACAAATGCAACCGTCATCATGAAAATCAAACACCGTGTCACAAGTGTACCCACTGTGGGCGATTGGGACATTTGGTCAATACATGTCGCCATGTTTTCCAAAACCAGAATGCTGCAAATCCTGCTGCTGTTCAAGCACAGTTTCCACCTGGATCGTGCTATAACTGTGGTGATCTTACTCACTACCGGAACAATTTCCCGAGACTTGTTAATGCAAATCCAGCACGCGGACGAGTATTTAACATAAACGAGGCAAATGCAAATGACAATGCAGCAGTGAACAATTAGACTTTTGTATTTTCCTTGTTTGTTATCTTTTGACACTTGAAACAATTTAGCAGTATATAAATAAAATTGTTGTTCAAATTTTATTTCCAAAGCTGATACGATTGCGTGTGTGTTGACATACCCCTACAATACCAACACCAAAGAACCATGTTCTTTCCAGAACGAACTTCTCATGTGATTCTTTCATTTTGTGATCACTTGTGGTTTTCCCTAAAATCCCAAGTACTAGTTTCTTTTAAAGAGACAAAAGTACAGGGTACAAATTGTAATTTCTTAAGCAAATACTTGAAGTACCACTTCAAATCCCTGATTTGATATCTAAAGGTACCTTCGTAGGCCCTTAACTGGACCCATGTATTGTGACTATGTACACGATTATCAAGTACATTTTGCTTCGTGTGTTGCTTTAACATGCCTAGTACATGGACTTCAAAACATATTCATTACACAAATTCCAAATCCTTATAAAGATCTTCCTATCTTCATAGTTAGATTCTTGAGGGTGTTTTAAAGTACTAATTGAAGTCCGTGATTGGATTTCTAGAGTACTTCAAAATGCATTAATTCATGAACGAGCTAATAACTAAATTAACGAATACACAATTTTGTGATTTTGTGTTTACATGTAATTCTAAAGCTCGCTACCTAAGTCCTGGTGGAATCTTCCGTATTTTCATATGTTAGATTCTCAGAAGGATACTCAAAGTACTATCTTAAATCTTTAAGGAGCTTTCTATGCAAATAGTCAGACCCTTGGATTCCAAAGTGCTGTTTTAAAACGATTATTTGGTTTTTGAGTTACAAAGATCCCTTAAGTGGTCTATTTAAAGAGATCGTACGACGGTCTAGATAAGGAGATCATGTGTTGAGCTAGTTAAAAAGATCGTTTGTTGATCTAATTAAGAAGATCCCTTGGTGATCTAGTCAATTCATTTCATGTTTGTTCGATTGATTTTACCCTACACATTATGAAATGAACTGTGCGGACTGTGCAAGGAATTGCGTAATTATGGATGCATACGTAATTATGGAATTCAGTACACAGAAATTCCCTTTCCAAGGCCCTGATCTCGTGACGAGGACAGAATTCCTTCATCATCAGAGCTCGAAGCTCTTCCCAGGTTTGAGCCATTGCCACATCGGCACCCCTATCTATCATCACACCATTCCACCACGTCAAAGCTCGTTTCTCAAAGACACTAGATGCGAAATCTACCTTTCGCTCGTTTGGACATTGAACATGTCTGAAGGTGCTCTCTAAACTCTCGAACCATTGCAGAAGTGCAGTCGCTCCTTGAGTCCCAGAAAACTTTGATGGCTTAGCTGAGTTGAACGTCTTGAAGTTGCAGAAAGCATTATTGTTGTTGAGAGCTTGGTTACATTGAGCAATGATGTTAGGGATTGCAGCAGTCATTTGCTGCGTAATGACAGCTGCCAGATCTTCAATAGGTACATGGTTTTCGCGTCGAGGAGGCATTCTAAAAGGGAAAACGAGAGAGGAAATAAGTGAAATGGCATTGGGTAAGAATAGGATGTTACAAATACCGACTAAAAGCATGGGTGATGGTCATTTGCTTGAACCACAAAGCAAACAAACGACACGCAAAGGCTGAATCAAAGTAAATAGGTCCTCGTGATGTATCGCGAAGACATGCTTGCCTATAAGTGGACACTCACCCCAAGAGTTCCCAGGTAAGAGTGACTGGTCCGATACTACGGATTTGTACGAACACTCTAGCCTTAGACAGAAAACTCAGGGTACAGGCACCCACCCTTCCAGTTTGCACGTGTTCACATCATTTAGATCCAAACTTTGAAGAGAATTTGAAAACTTTGAAGGTTTGAAACCTTATAATAAATCATCCAAGAACAGATGATTAGTTTTCAAAGCAGATTCGAATTTTGTGTTCTTATTGTGGTTGTTGCCTAAGGATAGGCAACGGTATTGTTTTATGTCTAAACGCAAGTAAACTCGCGTTAGGGTCCTAGGAAGGTTATAGTCTAGGTTAAAACATTACTAATAACCTAATTCCCTATAACCATTGGCTCTGATACCAACTTTTCTGTCACACCCCGACCACGTAAAACAATAAAACGTGGCGGAAACGTCGGGGAGTGTTGTAACAGAATCATTGTTTCACAACCATGGATCAAATAGTTTTGTTTTATTGAATTACTGAACTAAATGTTTTGCTACAAATTAGATAAATTCCACTATTATCTTTCAAGTTTTAAAGTCGCTAAGGCCTTGTCCATTCCTATGTGAGAGTACACCAATATTATCATCAAGCATCATCAATTATTATACCTGAAACACATGTGAAAATAGGTACGTCAGCATAAAAATGCCGGCGAGTACATAGGTTTTGTATGAGTTTCAGATTCATGGCTCGTTTTACATGTTGCAATACTTATTTAAAAACCTTGTTTTGAAAAGTATAGTATTGCGACATAATTAACCAACTCAAATCAAATTGGTTACAATTTATAAAAAAAAATCTCGTAGCCATGATTCTTAACCCCAAAACATTTGTTTAACTAAATCTAGATTGTAAATCGTTTTTGGAATAAAAACTCGAATAGTATATATATATCGTTGGAAAAACCTTGTAATATAACTTTGTTTTGTTAACCATTGCCCAAGTGATCTAGATAACGCAACGATATATAATGTATTAAAAGCACTTATATATAGGAAGTACCAGCGGCGTATCCACCATGCCTTTAACACATTATACCCGCCCCGTTACCTAATCACTTCCCTAACCCAATGGTTCAAACAGATTTCAAATGGTTCATGTCAATCAACGGTTACAAACGGTTCACATAGTCAAGTAGTCACAAACGGTTCATATAGTCAAGTAGTCACAAACGGTTCGCATGATCAAACGGTTACAACGGTTCAAAATGTAAACAATGTGTCCATATGCTGGATGAGCATATGCGACAAAATATAGTATATGGAAATCAATGTGCTAGCATGTTAAGTGAACATACATAGCAAAACATAACGAAATCATGTACTATAGTGTACTATTGATCATAGTAAGTATATGATATAAAACATGGGAAACATGAAAGTATCAAGTAGGCACATGTGTTCCACCCCAAAACAGTTTGAAAATAGTAAAAGAGGGGACTATGTACTCACTTGGGATTGCTAATTAGTCTTGAGAATAAGACCAATTAAAGCTCCAAGTATCACAGAATCAACCGGCACCTAGTATAGGTAACTATGTTAATAAACGGATCCTAAATTGGGAGATAGGATAGAATGAGGTTCTATAAATCAAATGAGTATTTGAACTCATATGGTATGATTTAATAGACCTTACATTCTGATTGGAAGGTTACCTAAGTGCTTTTGACCCGTTTCGACACATTCTGGTAACATAAGCTACTATAAGGCGTCAAACTATGTTTGGATGGTTAACTATGTGCTATGTCAAGTCTCACATGCCCAATTATGCCTAAACAAGTTACTAAATCAGATTATATGTCAAAAAGTTGATCACATATGCAAAATACGGATTTTAGCTTCAAAAGGGCATTTTGGTCATTTCCTATGGGCATACAAGCTCACTAGCAAAAGACTAACCAAACATAGTTTTATTCCCTATGCAACTATGATCACTAACTAAGCTTGGTCGGATCCTAAAGATCGACCAAACGGGTCGGGTTCGAAAGTGTAAGCGGTTGTCTAGACCGCTTAACTCACGACCCTAAACAAGCACTAAACTTATAGTGACGATTTAAACATGTCAAAACATGTTTAACCTACTGATTTGGTATCAAAACAAAGTGTTTTGATACCTAAAAGTAGTTCCGTTGCAAAATGCGTGCTAAAACGCATTTTGACCGGGACTTTGACTCGCCACTACACCTATTTAACGTGGTAATCAGTTGGTATAATCACTAAGGATTATAACCATCGTGATTACAATCACGTTGCAAAGTTCAACCGAACTTTGCGTTGACCATTGACTGGTCAAACTGAAAGTCAAACACTGTTTGACTTTTTAAACTAGTAAACAATAAAAGAATGAAAGAATGCTCACTAAAGGTCCTTGCTATCTTTTCTACAAAGAATAAATTTCCAATCACTTGAGAATGCTCCCAAATCAGATTAGAGAAGAGAAGAGAAGGAAATGAGCAAGGAATGAATGAAAGGTGATGGCTATTTATAGTTGTGGTGAGTTTACAAGATCATTACAAGTGTTTGTGTGGCCAACAAGGATTAAATCATGGCCATACAAGTGTTACAAGCTGATTAAAAGCCTTGGAGAGGTGTTAACTTGGTTAACACACCAAGAATTTGCAAGATCATCCCCTAAAGTATCAAACAGATTGCAAAATATGATTTCTGGTCACTAGGCATGCCTTACGGACCGTAAGGACATGTGCATACGGTCCGTAAGCTACTTGCAGACCAACAACTTTCAGAAATTGACAATTTAATCCCTGCACTTGAGAAACTTGATTTTTGATGCATTTTTGACACGTTTAAGCCCCGTTAACCCCATTTCAAAGCTCTAAAATGAAGTTAAAGTATAGGGAACTTAAAATATGCTCAAAAATATCTCGGATGTCGATTCGTTTGGTCGTACGGTTGCGTTGTTCGGTTAATTACGACGGAAGTCGTAACGAACGCAAAAACGATCCAAATTGCGAAACGAATGAAGTTTTTGCATGCCGATCACTAAAATAAAAATATTTTAGTGTGTACAAAAAATTTGGATGTCCAGATGTGGACAAAACGTAAGATATGCGTGAAAATGCAAACTTACGCCGTTTTTTTTTTTACACTTTTAGCCCCTGTAAGATCATATAAGCATGTTTTCGCACACCGAACCTATCAAAGCTTATTTCTAAGCCATGTTTAGGTTATATATGGTGTGTTTAACTTATGATCATGTTCTGGACTGTACCTTTCCTTATGAAACGACAGACTTTTGCAAGTTGACGCAAATAGTCCCTGCGAGCGAATAAACTTGATTTCGTCATACCAAACCATCCAAAACTTATTTCTAAGTTTTGTAAAGGTTATTTAAGGTATGTTAAGCCTGTTAAACTTATTTCCAAGGCCCTGATCTCGTGACGAGGACAGAATTCCTTCATCATCAGAGCTCGAAGCTCTTCCCAGGTTTGAGCCAGTGCTACATCGGCACCCCTATCTCTCATCATACCATTCCACCACGTCAAAGCTCGTTTCTCAAAGACACTAGATGCGAAATATACCTTTCGCTCGTTTGGACATTGAACATGTCTGAAGGTGCTCTCTAAACTCTCGAACTATTGCAGAAGTGCAGTCGCTCCTTGAGTCCCAGGAAAACTTTGATGGCTTAGCTGAGTTGAACGTCTTGAAGTTGCAGGAAGCATTATTGTTGTTGAGAGCTTGGTTACATTGAGCAATGATGTTAGGGATTGCAGCAGTCATTTGCTGCGTAATGACAGCTGCCAGATCTTCAATAGGTACATGGTTTTCGCGTCTAGGAGGCATTCTAAAAGGGAAAACGAGAGAGGAAACAAGTGAAATGGCATTGGGTAAGAATAGGATGTTACAAATACAGACTAAAAGCATGGGTGATGGTCATTTGCTTGAACCACGAAGCAAACAAACGACACGCAAAGGCTGAATCAAAGTAAATAGGTCCTCGTGATGTATCGCGAAGACATGCTTGCCTATAAGTGGACACTCACCCCAAGAGTTCCCAGGTAAGAGTGACTGGTCCGATACTGCGGATTTGTACGAACACTCTAGCCTAAGACAGAAAACTCAGGGTACAGGCACCCACCCTTCCAGTTTGCACGTGTTCACATCATTTAGATCCAAACTTTGAAGAGAATTTGGAAACTTTGAAGGTTTGAAACCTTATAATAAATCATCCTAGAACAGATGATTAGTTTTCAAAGCAGATTCGAATTTTGTGTTCTTATTGTGATTGTTGCCTAAGGATAGGCAACGGTATTGTTTTATGTCTAAACGCAAGTAAACTCGAGTTAGGGTCCTAGGAAGGTTATAGTCTAGGTCAAAACATTACTAATAACCTAATTTCCTATAACCATTGGCTCTTATACAAACTTTTCTGTCACACCCCGACCACGTAAAACAACAAAACGTGGCGGAAACGTCGAGGAGTGTTGTAACAGATGGATCAAATAGTTTTGTTTTATTGAATTATTGAACTAAATGTTTTGCTACAAATTAGATAAATTCCACTATTATCTTTCAAGTTTTAAAGTTGCTAAGGCCTTGTCCATTCCTATGTGAGAGTACACCAATATTATCATCAAGCATCATCAACTATTGTACCTGAAACACATGTGAAAATAGGTATGTCAGCATAAAAATGCCGGCAAGTACATAGGTTTTGTATGAGTTTCAGATTCATGGCTCTTTTTACATGTTGCAATACTTATTTAAAAACCTTGTTTTGAAAAGTATAGTATTGCGACATAATTAACCAACTCAAATCAAATTGTTTACAATTTATAAAAAAAAAATCTCGTAGCCATGATTCTTAACCCCAAAACATTTGTTTAATTAAATCTAGATTGTAAATCGTTTTTGGAATAAAAACTCGAATAGTATATATATATCGTTGGAAAAACCTTGTAATATAACTTTGTTTTGTTAACCATTGCCCAAGTGATCTAGATAACGCAACGATATATAATGTATTAAAAGCACTTATATATAGGAAGTACGAGCAGCGTATCCACCATGCCTTTAAAACATTATACCCGCCCCGTTACCTAATCACTTCCCTAACCCAACGGTTCAAATAGATTTCAAACGGTTCATGTCAATCAACAGTTACAAACGGTTCACATAGTCAAGTAGTCACAAACGGTTCATATAGTCAAGTAGTCACAAACGGTTCACATGATCAAACGGTTACAACGGTTCAAAATGTAAACAATGTGTCCATATGCTGGATGAGCATATGCGACAAAATGTAGTATATGGAAATCAATGTGCTAGCATGTTAAGTGAACATACATAGCAAAACATAACGAAATCATGTACTATAGTGTACTATTGATCATAGTAAGTATATGATATAAAAACATGGGAAACATGAAAGTATCAAGTAGGCACATGTGTTCCACCCCAAAACAATTTGAAAACAGTAAAAGGGGGGACTATGTACTCACTTGGGATTGCTAATTAGTCTTGAGAATAAGACCAATTAAAGCTCCAAGTATCACAGAATCAACCGGCACCTAGCATAGGTAACTATGTTAATAAACGGATCCTAAATCGGGAGATATGATAGAATGAGGTTCTATAAATCAAATGAGTATTTGAACTCATATGGTATGATTTAATAGACCTTACATTCTGATTGGAAGGTTACCTAAGTGCTTTTGACACGTTTCGACACATTATGGTAACATAAGCTAGTATAAGGCGTCGTTAGCGTAAAACTATGTTTGGATGGTTAACTATGTTCTATGTCAAGTCTCGCATGCCCAATTATGCCTAAACATGTTACTAAATCAGATTATATGTGAAAAAGTTGATCACATATGCAAAATACGGATTTTAGCTTCAAAAGGGCATTTTGGTCATTTCCTATGGGCATACAAGCTAACTAGCATACGACTAACCAATCCTATGTGATCATAAGGTATCACCTCAGTGGTTATTCACTATGCAACTATGATCACTAACTAAGCTTGGTCGGATCCTAAAGATCGACCAAACGGGTCGGGTTCGAAAGTGTAAGCGGTTGTCTAGACCGCTTAACTCACGACCCTAAACAAGCACTAAACTAATAGTGACGAATTAAACATGTCAAAACATGATTAACCTACTGATATGGTATCAAAACAAAGTGTTTTGATACCTAAAAGTAGTTCCGTTGCAAAATGCGTGCTAAAACGCATTTTGACCGGGACTTTGACTCGCCACTACACCTATTTAACGTGGTAATCAGTTGGTATAATCACTAAGGATTATAACCATCGTGATTACAATCACGTTGCAAAGTTCAACCGAACTTTGCGTTGACCATTGACTGGTCAAACTGAAAGTCAAACACTGTTTGACTTTTAAAACTAGTAAACAATAAAAGAATGAAAGAATGCTCACTAAAGGTCCTTGCTATCTTTTCTACAAAGAATAAATTTCCAATCACTTGAGAATGCTCCCAAATCAGATTAGAGAAGAGAAGAGAAGGAAATGAGCAAGGAATGAATGAAAGGTGATGGCTATTTATAGTTGTGGTGAGTTTACAGGATCATTACAAGTGTTTGTGTGGCCAACAAGGATTAAATCATGGCCATACAAGTGTTACAAGCTGATTAAAAGCCTTGGAGAGGTGTTAACTTGGTTAACACACCAAGAATTTGCAAGATCAGCCCAAAAATTATCAAACAGATTGCAAAATATGATTTCTGGTCACTGGGCATGCCTTACGGACCGTAAGGACATGTGCATACGGTCCGTAAGCTACTTGCAGACAAACAACTTTCAGAAATTGACAATTTAGTCCCTGCACTTGAGAAACTTGATTTTTGATGCATTTTTTGACACGTTTAAGCCCCGTTAACCCCATTTCAAAGCTCTAAAATGAAGTTAAAGTATAGGGAACTTAAAATATGCTCAAAAATATCTCGTATGTCGGTTCGTTTGGTCGTACGGTTGCGTTGTTCGGTTAATTACGAAGGAAGTCGTAACGAACGCAAAAACGATCCAAATTGCGAAACGAATGAAGTTTTTGCATGCCGGTCACTAAAATAAAAATATTTTAGTGTGTACAAAAATTTTGGATGTCCAGATGTGGACAGAACATAAGATATGCGCGAAAATGCAAACTTACGTCGTTTTTTTGTCACTTTTAGCCCCTGTAAGATCATATAAGCATGTTTTCGCACACCGAACCTATCAAAGCTTATTTCTAAGCCATGTTTAGGTTATATATGGTGTGTTTAACTTATGATCATGTTCTGGACTGTAAGTTTCCTTACAAAACGGCATACTTTTGCAAGTTGACGCAAATAGTCCCTGGGAGCGAATAAACTTGATTTCGTCATACCAAACCATCCAAAACTTATTTCTAAGTTTTGTAAAGGTTATTTAGGGTATGTTAAGCCTATTTAACTATTCCGGAGTGTTTGTTGCATTAAACTGGTTATATTTACGCATCAGATCGCGTATAACCTTCCAGAAAGCGATTTAAGGCCCGAAATCGAACAAGAATTTGATATGTGCAAATGATACACATAATATCACCAATCCCAAGTATGAAACACAATATTTCATTGGTTTGGTATTTTTTTTACGGTCACAGTGACACAGGTGTCACAAGAAACCACAACAAGTTTTGCCATGTGTTAACACCTATAGTGATGAGAATAACGAGACAGGAACAATGTAAAAAGGGCATGGTGGATACGCCGCTGGTACTTCCTGTATATAAGTGTTCCTCAATACATTGCGAATGTAGCGTTATTCAAGTTACTAGAAGTCCTGGACCTTGACCAATATCATTTTATTTTGCAATCTCTGACTCTGTTTTCGAGCACACACAAGTTTCCTATAATAGTCTTCATAGGAAACATTCTCCTACCCGTTGTTCGAAACCCCATGTTTTTGTTACTTCAATGACAACATCTTGGCAATAAACAGATTCGCTAAGAATCCAAACGTGACCTAGAGTTTTACTTGGGAAACGGAGGATTCATTCGAAAGCGAAACAATTACAGCTGTCCTCGTGAGTTTCCTCTAGAATTAAATTTCGGGACGAAATTTCCTAAAGTAGGGGAGACTGTGACACCTGTGTCACAACGAACTCCAAACAAATGTAAATCCAATGAAATATTGTGTTTCATACTTTGGATTTGTATAAATATGTGTATCTTTTGCACATATCAATTCTTGTTCGATTTCGAGCTTTAAATCGCGTTCTGGAAGGTTATACGTGCACTGGTGCGTAAACGTAATCAGTTTAACGCGAAAAACACTCCGGGATAGTGAAATAGTCTTAACGTACCTTAAATAACCTTTGCATAACTTAGAAATAAGTTTTGGAAGGTTTGGTACGGCAAAAACAAGTTTATTCGATCACAGGGACTAGTTGCGTCAAACTACGAAACTATACCGATTCGTAAGGTAACGTACAGTCCAGAACTTGATCATAAGCTAAACATACCTCATATAACCTAAACATAGCTTAGAAATAAGCTTTGAGTGGTTCGGTGTGCGAAAACATGCTTATATGATCTTACAGGGACTAAAAGTGTCAAAAATGGCGTAAGTTTGCCTTTTCGCGCATATCTTACGTTCTGACCACATCTGGGCATCCAAAATTTTTGTAGACACTAAAATATTTTTATTTTAGTGATCGGCATGAAAAAATTCCATTCGTTTTGCAATTTGGATCGTTTTCACGCCCGTTACGATTTCCGTCGTAATTTGCCGAACAACGCAGCCGTACGGCCAAACGAACCAACATCCGACATATTTTTGAGCATCTTTCATGTTCCCCATACTTTAACTTCATCATGAAGCTTAAAAATGGGCTTGACGGGTGTTAGAAGTGCCAATACGTGTCGAAACAAGCTCAGGGGCCAAAATTATCAATTTCTGAAAGTTGCTGATCTGCAGCATGGTCCTTACGGACCGTAAGGGACCCTTTGCAGTCCGTAAAGCAGGCCCAGCGACCAGAAAGTTTATTTTTGCTGCTGTTTGATAATTCAGGGGCTGTTCTTGTAAGATCTTTGTGTGGTAACCAAGTTATCCCTTCCCTAAGGCTTTGAATCAGCTTGAAACAAGTGTATGGCTAGGATTTAATGCTTGGGGACTACACAAAAACTTGGCATGATCCTATGAACTTGCTACAACTATAAATAGCAAGGCCATTCATTTAAATTCCTTTCTCATTCCTCTCTTCTCTTCTCTATCATCTGAATTAGGAGCTTTCTAATCTGATTGGAAGCTTATTCTTTGTATAAAAGATAGCAAGGACCCTTAGTGAGCATTCTTTCATTCTTTTATTGCTTACTAGTTTAAAAAGTCAAACAGTGTTTGAGTTTCAGTTTGACCAGTCAATGGTCAACGCAAAGTTCGGTTGAACTTTGCAACGTGATTGTAATCACGATGGTTATAATCCTTAGCGATTATACCTACTGATTACCACGTTAACTAGGTGTAGTAACGAGTCAAAGTTTCGGTCAAAATGCGTTTTAGCATGCATTTTGCAATGGAACTACTTTTAGGTATCAAAACACGTTGTTTTGATACCAAATCAGTATGTTAAACATGATTTGACATGTTTAACTCGTCAGTATTAGTTTAGTGCTTGTTTAGGGTCGTAAGTTAAGCGGTCTAAACAACCGCTCCCGTTTGGTCGATCATTAGGATCCGACCAAGCTTGCTTAGTGATCATAGTTGCATAGGGAATAACCTCTGAGGTTATACCTTATGATCACGTAGGATTGGTCAGTTAGTTGCTAGTTAGCTTGTATGCCCATAGGAAATGACCAAAACGCCCTTTTGAAGCATAAATCCGTATTTTGACTATGTGAACATATTTTTGACATGTAAACTGAATTAGTAACATGTTTAGGGATAATTGGGCATGTGAGACTTGGCATAGCACATAGATAACCAACCGAACATAGTTTTACGCAAACGACGCATTATAGTGGCTTATATTACCATAATGGGTCGAAACGGGTCAAAAGCACTTAGGTAGACTTCCAAATCAGAATGTTAGGTCTATTAAATCATGCAATATGTGTTCCAATACTCATTTGATTTATAGAACTTCATTCTATCCTATCTCCCGATTTAGGATCCAATTGTTTAATTAGTGATTCCATACTAGGTGCCACTTGATTCCTTGCAATCTCATGTGAGTACATAGTCCCCTCTTTTACTGTTTTCAAATGTTTTGGGGTGAAACATATGTGCCTATTTGTTATTTCCATGATTTGAAACTATATGATTACACATGCTTAGTACTTATTCTTTTAACAAATAAACGATTACCTATGGTTTAAACACTGATTTTCAAAACTTATAAAACTAATTGTTGGATTGTACCTATTTTTATACATTCACCCAGCCGATTGGTGGTACGATATAGCGCTATAGGACTAGACACCCCACTCCTGTTGTATGGAATGTCAGAAACCAAATTTTAACCAAATAGAAATTGCCTTCGTGGTATTTCTATAGTCTCCAAAGTGTAGTTTGATACACTAAGGCTTGATTGAATACCAAATCACACTTTCTTTGTATATGTTGATATACTACAAAAGTACAGTTTGATGTGCTCTCAAATGTGATCTACCAAAGTATATTTTGATATACTATGTACAAAATCCAACATGTGTTTTAACATACTACTTTGTTATTTACCAAAGCATAGTTTGATATGCTACTGTTTACCAAAGTATAGTTTGATATACTACCGACCTTCTTATTTCATAAACCAAGTATACTTGAGATATACTACCAAAGCATAGTTGATATGCTACTTTCAAACCAAAGCATAGTTGATATGCTATTTTTAAACCAAAGCATAGTTGATATGCTATTTTCAAACCAAAGCATAGTTGATATGCTATTTTCAAACCAAAGCATAGTTGATATGCTATTTTCAAACCGAAGCATAGTTAATATGCTATTTTCTAACCAAAGTATAATTTGATATACTACCGATACTTTTATCCTTATACCAAAGTATATTTGAGATATACTACCAAATCTATTATTTTAATTACTAAAGTATATTTCGATATACTATCTATTTAACTATTTCAAAACCAAAGTATATTTTTGTCTATACTATAAACCCTTTTCCAAAACGACACGTTTTCAGAAACAAAAGTTTTACATTGGATTCATGGCTATTTTGAAAACATAAAACCTTTTCTTGCATTATTCAAAGCCATGAATCTAATACACAAAATCCTATGTTACTCACAGGCATTTTTATGTTGACGTACCTATTTTCATATATGTTTCAGGTACTGCTATGTGATGATTGTTGATGCATGCTACACATAGGATGGACTTTTGGCTTAGCGGCTTTAAAACTGAGAAACAATTATTTGAATTTATCTGAATTGTAACAAAACATTGAGTTTAATAATTCAATAAAACAAAATTATTTAATACATGGTTGTGAAACAATGATTCTGTTACAACACTCCCCGACGTTTCCGCCACGATTTGTTGTTTTACGTGGTCGGGGTGTGACACAAATAGTTAAGGATTAAACGAACATGAATTCACTAACCATAAATCAATTACTAGAATGATGCTTCGAAGGAAGGGGGTCTGCCGTCACGAATCAGAGGAGCTTAGGGTTTGGGTTTGAAAGTGTTTGTGCTAACAATCTACGTAACTACCTATGCAAGTAAATATCCTACAATGACCGGCCCCAAAACAAAACCATTGATCCATTTGGGCTACACCCGGCCCAACCATGACTTTGGTGTTTAAGTAATAGAAATCCAACTAATCGGCCCACTATGGCCTTGATTGGACTTACGGTCCGTAGTTACGGTTGAAAAAGAAAAATATGGCAGCATGTATGTTTTGGGTTGGATGGCATTTAGTTAAATGGGTTTACACCCTACAATCACGTGATGAGGGGTCACAAAGTCAACAACTAATAAAAACTCACATCATCATCACGTTGATTTTGGTGGGGGGATCTTGGACTTTGTGAAACACATATTATCACCAGATTTCGAGACATTAATTGTGGCAGCTACTCACGTGCACTTCTAGGTGGGAGGTTTTGTTTTAGAAGCCAACACACATCATGTGTGGACTTCTTGACTCGCGGCCCACAACGCAATCAGTTATCACATACGTTTAAACCTAACACAAAACATTTAACGTGTCTAATTCAAGCAATGCACAATGAAGGAAAATAATGAGGATTTAGAATCGCTAAGTTAAACGACACTAACCTTGAAAGTTCGGGTTGTCACATCATCCCCAACTTGAAAGAAATTTCGTCCCTAAATTTAGCACACTGGGGAAGCTAGTTAGGTTGCATGGTTTCCTTGTTTTCCTGGGGTGTCACATCATCCCCCAGTTGGTTTGGGATTTCGTCCCGAAATTCCGCAGTAGCTTCAGCCTCAGTAGTGGTTTCATTGTTCTTGAAAAACTAGGGATATTTGTGTTTCATTTGGTCTTCTCGTTCCCAGGTAAACTCTGGGCCATGACGGGAGTTCCAACGAACTCGAACAATAGGTATCCTGGTGCGTTTGAGAATCTTGACCTCCCGGTCCAAGATTTCCACTGGTGCTTTGACAAATCACAACTGATCGTCAACGGTGAGCTCCTTGAAAGGAACTATGAGGGTTTCATCTGACAGACACTTCTTCAGATTCGACACATGGAATACGTTGTGAACTCTACTGAGTTCTTCGGGTAGATTCAATCTGTAGGCCACCTTGCCAATTCTCTCTGTGATTTCGAATGATCCAACATGTCACGGGTTAAGTTTGCCTCGTTTACCAAACGAACTAAACCTTTCCAAGGTGAGACTTTAAGCAGTACTCGATCCATAACCTGGAACTCGAGTCCCAGCCGTTACCAAAGTCGATTACACATGCTCGAAGAATGTCTTCAAGAGTTTGGATGGTGCGTTCAGTCTGCCCATCCGTCTGTGGATGATATGTTGTGCTCATGTCTAGAAGTGAGCCAAAGGATTTGTGCATCGCTTGCCACAAATCAGATGCAAATCATGGGTCGCGATCAGAGACAATGGAGGTTGGCACCCCGTTCCTAGCAACCGCTTCTTTCAGGTAGATAACTGCAAGTGTAGAAAACTTAGCTGTTTCTTTTATGGCTAGAAAGTGTGCTGGTTACGTGAGACAGTCAACGGATTTAGGCGATAATGTTTCTGTTTCGAGTTATAAGTAGACTGGCGACCAAATCCATGGCAGTCTGTTCTCATTTCCATGTGGGTATTGCTGATTGCTGATATTTCACCTTGACTTTCCCACAAGTCAATTCATCATTCACATACTTAACTAGGTGAGCCTTCATGCCCGATCACCAGTACAAGGTTTATAAATCCTAATGTCTCTCATCATAACCCAGACGATTAGAATATCGAGGCCGGTGCTTACTCAACATAAATTTCCTACAGTCACTGTATAATGAGATCCACACTCGTTCCATGAGATAACGAGTATCGTCCAACCTGTCAAAGGTTGCTTCTCCATGCTACGCATGGGTTCAACTTGAAAATCCTCTTCCTTTTGCTCTCCAGTTTGAACAAAGCGAGCCTGATCAGGTATGTTAGAGTCGATAGCGAGCTGCAGAGCTCGTGTATGTTTAGGTTTCACAGTCGTACTCATTCAGTAGTTCCATCCAGCGATGTCATTGCATGCTTTAGCTCTTTCGAACATCGATTCACGGGAGGCCTTTGTGATCGGTCTAGGTAACGCATTCGGTATCATCCAAGTAATGCCTCCAAGTAAGTCCAAAGACCACGGTTTCCACCGCCGGTTGTGTCGTGTAGTTCCTCTGGTAACTCTATTACGTAAGTCATCACTCTCTTGTGTTGCGTCGACGTGTAACTGGGACTCTGATTCGAACCATAAGGATATACCACTGAATCACCCACACCCTCTGGTAAAGATGATGCTCAGTACATTGCAGAGTTGGGATTCGAAAGCTGAAGAGACGTCCTCCTGTTCTGTCTTTCACGGACATAACACCCTGCTGTGCAAGAGAGATCTAAGTTGCGCGACCTTTGAAAATCCTGCGATTTATCTGCGATAGTGTCAAGCGAGACCAAGAAATTGTTGTATCCTCGAAGGACTGTTTGGTGTCGATCAGTTTCCAACCAAGACGGATCTTAGCGAGATCCACGTACATTCCCACTTCGCTGATTATATGCCCAAAAGGTACCTCTCGAACCCAGAAATTACATTTATCAAGACTTTGCGTAGAGTGGCTCCTCCCTCAGAAATTCTAAAATAAGATACAAATGCCACCCTTGGCGTTCCATTCTCCTGGTCATGATTTAGAACGTTGTCAACAAATACAATCGATTCATGCGATCCCTGAGGCTGCTGGTGTGTTGATCAACTCAATGATCATGATGTACAAGGTTGAAATGGCTGCATTGCGTTCGACATGTTGTTCTAAGAGCATTCTCCTCTTGGAGTTCCATCTGATGATAGTTCGATCACTAGCCAATCCTTGAATGGAGGCTTGTTCCTCGCAACTGGTTAACAGGGTGTTACTACATGGTCGAAGCGAACGGTTCTTGACTGTCACCTTGTTGAGTTCTCTATAATCAGTACACATATCCAACAATACAACCTATCTTCCTAGATATAACTGGGGCTCCCCAAAACAAAAACTAGGTCCGACAAAGCTCCTGTTCAACAGTCCCTGTAGCTGATTTGACAACTCTCGCAGCCCTCCTGGTGCAAGACGGTAAGAGATACGAAGAATCAGGGCTGCCTCTAGCGTGAGATCAAACCGAGAGTCTGTCTAATAGTTGTGGAAGTAAACCTGATAGTTCCTCCCGTAGCATGCTGGGTGGAATCACGAACAATTTGGTGGATTCTCGATCCTCTTTTCCTTAGCCTTGACATCAGTAACGAGTGCTATCATAGCGGGATAATCCTTCCGTGGACACTTCTGGCCTTCACTGCTGAATTGATGCTAACCTCTGCACCACTCTGACGCGTTAGAACAGATAACAATCCTCCACTAGGAGAGGGATACGTAGAATCTTCTCTTTACAGGGTACATCTATCAAGAACAACATAAGAAAGGTCGATGTCGAACACTTGTCCAACATGGTCGAGTTTGCATCCCAACGATCATATGAGGTTTCCATTATCTTGACATCAGCCGATTCCACAACAGGTTGGGTTTCAAGAAGCATCAGGGTGAAACAGAATAGGGACGAAGCGAATAGCCACCCATACAAGCTACCATGTTGCTACAAACCTGGCGTCGCCACGCAAATCCTAAATGCCCTTCCACGAGTACCACATCTAGTGTTGTTGATACTGCTACTAGAATTCCCAAAACTGTCTTTGTTCCATGGGTTGTTGGTGTCTTGATTTAGCAACAGCCACTCCATGTTGGGGGCACCTTCATTTCTATACTGTTGGTTGCCATTTCAAGTACCTTGATGTTGCCGTGTCTGTTGCCCCCACTGCTGCTGTTTGAAACAGAGCTCTACGATCATTCATCGATAGGGTCCATCTTTTCATATTCCGTGCTACGTTCTAAGGCGCTACTCATTGTGCTGGTAGTTACACATTCGACACCATGGCTGACTGTCATCGTTTATGTCCCAATTGATCCGTGAGAGTTGACTCTAATAAGTCGTTGTCTAGGGTTTAAGGATTCCGTTGAAGTCAATTTGCTGGTGTTCCCTGCCGGTAATTAGGGTCGTTCTAGTACTGAGGTTGGTATGGCACTACGCTCATCGTCTTGTCCATCGTTCTTGCAAGTTGACTGAGTACTACGCGGTACGTTGCTAGGGTGTTGCTGGAACGTTCGCACTTACGGAATCTAAGGCGTCAGTACACAGAGTTCCAACCAATGAAAAGGAGTGGAAAGGTATCGTCCAAACATTCGACGCTGCAACATCCAACTCTGGGATGTTCGTACAAGCACCTGACATTCTACACAGTTCACTAGGCATCCAAATGTGTGTTCAGGTAATACTCGATAGCATCGAGATTCGTAGGGATTCAGATAGAAGTGAAAATATCATGTTCGAGTAGGACACAATCACTGCTATGACTCTTATAGACTGTTGTGTTTCACATGGATCAAATAATGGAATAGAATCCCTTTTTTACTTGTTAAGCCTCACTAGGACTCACATGCACCCCACATTATTATTATGTGTGCACCCACAATAATATTGTGATTTGCATGCTCATCTCAGCTCCTCTTAACTCATGTCAAATGGTTCCTCAAACTCGAGTAGCAACCAAAGAGCATCACGAAGCGTAAGTCATGAATGTTTAGGGAAATACCACCCTATTAGTTACATAACACATGCAAGTAATACATGAATTCATACTGTTGTGCTAAACGTGCAATCACATGCAATGTCATATATAAGTGTTCACTAGTAATGCAGTACAATGAGTATATAAGAGACGAACCTTGCAGTCTGGAGCTGAGTGTCATGGTCGTATTCACGTTTTCAGAACTGTTCGGTTATAGTCTGGTTTTACAAAAATGTTTTCCCCTTTTTAAAACCAAGTTCACTATAACCAATGGCTCTGATACCAATCTGTCACACCCCCCAAAATACCACCTAGGGAATGTCCCTGTTAGGCGTGTGACGTACCAGGATCCAAGCCACCAATCATGTTGAACTCATAACAATTATTCCAAATAAAACTTTCATTTATTATTGATAGAAGTGTTACAAAACATTATTTAACGTTCAGCGGAAGCATATTACATTAATTGAGAATTTCATAAACCAAGTATGTGAAAGCCATTAAGTTCGTCTTGCGTTCCATGTATCTCGACCCATGACCACTCCAGCCTCCCAGATAGCAAGCTCCAATTAATATGCACCTAAAGGACTGCAAGGCATGTAACAACAAATTAACAACAAAGTTGAGCGAGTTCACAGTTGAGCGTCCGTTTTAAAGTTGTTCTAAAAACCATGAGTTTGTTTATAAACCATAAGTTAACCAGTTTCCTTGTTTCCCAAACCATATCCATAATCAGTGGGGGCTTCCCCATGTGAACCACTAGACCGTTACCATATCGATAACTGACGAAAATAAGTTGTGCCCTATGTCATTGTCTATCATCATTGACTAAGTGCCCAGATCCATTAGTACACGCCCGTCCGAACGGCACGGTGTGAGGCTTGTCAACTCTAATAGCACTATCAACTAATGACCCGCTGTAACACCTCGAAAATTCATGTCCAATAATGTATCAACACGTGTCATAAGCTTTAAACGTGTAAAAGATTACTTTAGAGGGACTAAAGTTGACAAACAAGGAAAGTATGTGAATAAAAAGGGTTAAAAATGTCAACAACGGATAAATATACTTTAAAATAACCCTACACGATGTTTATACCCTTAAACGAATAAATCATGGATCATACGAAGCTAATTGTGGAAAAAAGTTAGAAATTACAAACTATAGGGGTTAAATGTGTCAACATGTTTAAAGTATACCTCTGAGTGACCTTTTAGCAAACCCAAAGCTTGTAACGAAAATTATGCTCACTAGAATGTGTGATAAAAATTTCACAAAGTTTCGTTATCGTATGAGAAAGTTATGATAAAATTCGTATACGAGGGGCTAAAAGCGTCAACGTTGAAATCTAAGGCCTTATGGGTGATCACAAAGTTGACCAAGGACTTAACGGTGTTTGATAAACCCTTGGAACCCTTAAAAGTAAGGTTAGAGGGCCAAAAATGCAAGAACAAGACTTAAAACCACGTTAGAAAGGACCAGGGGCTGAAATGTAATTAAGTGAAACTTGTTTAACTGGTTCTGGGAGGCCGGGCGTCCCGCGTAAGATGGTCCTATGGGGCTACGCGGCCCGCGTGGGCATGCCAGCGACAGAAAACTCCTGGCAGCTGCCAGTTCAGGTCTGTAACCGACTTAAAGGCTTGTTTTCTTATACCAGGGACTCCTCCAATGGTTTAACATGCAATAGGGGCACCTGTGATGATCTCATAACATCAATAGAGGTGCTTGGCATGATCTTGTTGAATCAAAATGCATATATAAGGACACCCAAGTTTGCAACATTTGGCCACTCACTTGCAAACCTTCACAACTTCACTTCTGGATCTCTCTGGTCAGCAACCAAGTTTTCTTAGGCTTCTTAGTCGTGCTTAGGACCCTTGTAAGTATCCTTAACCTAATTTATTTTAGTTTAGCTTAGTTAATTAGCTTAAAGTCAAACGGTCATAATTAAGGTTTAACTTCGTCATAAATCTTAATTTGTCCAGTCAAATTTCAAATTGAAAGTACCTATGAGTTGGTAATTATGTGGGCAATAAACCCTAAAATGGCACCCACTGATTCCCACTCTAACTAGGTCAATTGTCGGGTCAAAGTTAATCTTAAAAAGTCAACAGAAAGCCTATTTTCAAATTAATGCATAATTAGCAATGTAGAAGCCATGCAACCGGTTTTATCATTAATATAACTTGGTAATTAATGTAAGAACATGTCTAAGCATGTTGCTCGGTTCGGAACCAAAAGTCGCATAGTTTGACTTCTGCTTTGACTTTCAGTTCTGACCCATTTAAGCATAGTTTAGAAATGCCTTAGAGCCCTATTAGGACTAGGTTTCATATAAGTAAACCCTCTATGATTATACAACTTGGTTCATTAGTTACCTAAATCATTTGCATGTTTCCGTTAAATGCTTAAATGTTGACTATTATGCCCTTTTCACCTTAAAACATGATTTTTGGAAAAGTAAAATAATAGAAACCTTCATTACTAATTTATAGACTTGTACCTAAAATTTGACATCAGTTTAAGGTCTAGATTAGGAGTTATGCTCATTAGCGTAAATGAAAAGCTTTTTATGAATTAAACGACATAATTAGCATATAGCCTATCTAAACCCATTTTTTTGATATCAAACTTTTTACCCACTGATGTAATATAATATTTTGGGATTTTTAAATATTTTTATTATAGGACCGTTATTGACGATCGAATGAGTCAATCAGAGCTAAACACCACTGTTTATGCAGCGGAAATACACAAACAGTTTGAATCAAAGTAGAATGGAGTAGAAACAGATAGCAGATTACTTTAAACACGTTTTCTCATTTAAACTTCTCAGAAAAGTTCGGCAGCAGTTCGGCTACACATTCGACATTCCGTTCCAAATGAGAAAACACAAATAACTATATATAGGGAGGCTGATTCCACTCCTAATGACACCATGTCATTTCGGACGGAATCACCTTGTTGTGATTTCGCTCCAAATGACATGATGTCATTAGGAGCGGAATCAGGACCTAACAACCCATACTTTACAAACAGCCCCCTATACTATACATATTTAGCATACATGACCCCTAGACCCTATACAAGCTTGACTAAGACTAAGACGTAGGCTTTAGACATTCGTGCACCAACAAACTCCCCCTTGGATACAGCCGGAGTCTTCAGTCTTGTCTTTGGGTCTTCAGAGTTACTTGAACGTTTCATCTCTTGACTTAGGCTTCTTCCTAAACAAATTCCTCACTTTTTCATTTTCCTTCTTTGCCTTCTTATCTTCCTCAGCCTGTTGCTTCATCCATGTCGCAACCCCCGGTCCCTGATCCCCGGGAACGGGCGGACGCGATCACAGAGTTTGGGTGGTATCAGTTGTTTAATCTCGCAGCAGAATTTACATCATGACCGTAGTTAGGAAATATTTATCAGAGTAAAACCACCTTATTTAATATTAATAATCACATGGGTAAAACCCAAGTTTCTTATTACAATACTTTTATAGGGACAAACCCTATTTTATTGAATTTAAAACATCGTTTATTAGGTAACTTTTATAGCCACTTTTTCCCCAAGCCTTTAGTGCTCTCCAGCTGGCTTTTTACTAATTGGCTTTCACATTGGGTTACATGAAACGCGTTTTAAAAACATTTGTCAGTCGGAAATACTGGTGAGAGAATCCCAATTTAATCAAGAAATCTTTTATCGATTAAAACAGTATTGAGGACGATTACAATGTTTATGTCTACACAATTACTCCATTTGGTACTATCAATCCACTGACTTGTGGGTCATATTACACATTGGCTAACTCATTGTCCAATGGTAACGTACTGTCAACCTTGACTTACTACTCACAAGTAGTACAAATTTTGTATACAAAACCCCAACATACCGGCAGTAATTGAAGAACCACAAAGACTCAATCACCGCTTAATCACATTGTAAAACAATTAAGGTTTTGTAAATTATTCCAAAAACGTTAACAAAAAGAGGATAAACTCACATTGCTGTCTTAGGCTTTTCGTAAGGGTTTCCTGGATATAATCTATAATTTATACAAATGTACATTGATTAGTATTATAACCCTTTGAAAATATTAATAATACCCTCCCCGAGATGGCATTCCAACAACTACGTCGGGCAGAACCACGACAGTTATTACGAAACCCTAAATCAATCGGGCAGCGTAACTATTATGAAACTGGGGTTATAATACTTACAACGGATCAGAACCTCGCTAATTAGGGGTATAATACCTGTTTATTATAACTTCTCTACAGAATTGAGATTTAGAATTGAGATTGTGAGCGACGAAAAACGTAAACTGATGCATTCTATATATAGTGCTGATATCTGACTTCCAAGCGGCCTGCGTAAGGTAAGGCTAACCCTTACGCGGCCCGCGTCAACATGCGGTCAACCTATAGCTTAGCCTGATCACCTAGTAGACTCGACACGATGTCGACACGTGTCGGCTCAGGGATGCGCCACCATTTGGAACACTCGCAGCCCGCGTAAACTAATGAAGAGTTGTACGCGACCCGTATGAACTAAAGGGATAAACGGTATCAGGTTTTAAACACTGATACGGCCCGCGTAAGCTTGAGGTGAGGTCCTACGCGGCCCGCCTTAGCTTACTATTTCTTATTTTTGATTTATTTTATAAGCTATAACATAATTTGGGCTCGGTTTTCACATACGGGGTGTAATATAGAATATATAAGGATATTTTAAGATATAATAGGGTGTCGGTTTTACCGAGGGTTGTTACATTCTCCCCACCTTGTTTTAGAGCTCGTCCTCGAGATCTACTGAAATAAGTGCGGATATTTTCTTTTCATTTCAGACTCGAGTTCCCATGTATACTCAGATCCTCTTTTGGAGTCCCACTTCACTTTGACTAGAACTAATCTCTTATGTTTTAGATTCTTGACTTTCCTGTCTTCAATTTGTAGAGGTCTTTCTACAAACTTGAGTTGTTCATTTACCTCTATATCCTTAAGAGGTACTATTAATGATTCATCAGCTAAACACTTTTTGAGATTTGATACATGAAACACATCATGTATTCCTGCCATTTCCTCTGGCAGTTGTAGCTGATAGGCTACTGGTCCTATTCTTCTAATAATCTTAAAAGGTCCAACATACCTAGGACTTAGCTTTCCCCGTTTGATGAATCTTACTACTCCTTTCCAAGGAGAGACTTTCAACAATACTCTATCTCCTACTTGAAATTCCAATGGCTTGTGTCGGTTATTAGCATAACTCTTTTGTCTATCACGTGCTGCTTTCAGTCGTTCCTTGACTTGAATAATCTTGTCGGTTGTTTCTTGTACAATCTCAGGTCCAGATAGTTGCTATTCCCCAATTTCTGCCCAACAGACTGGGGTTCGACACTTTCGTCCATAAAGTGCTTCGAATGGTGCAGCCTTTATACTTGTGTGATAACTATTATTATAAGAAAATTCTATTAAAGGTAAGTGATCATCCCAATTACCTCCAAAGTCAATTACACAAGCTCTAAGCATGTCTTCCATTGTCTTAATTGTCCTTTCACTTTGTCCATCTGTTTGTGGATGATAAGCTGTACTTAGCTTTAACTTGGTTCCCATAGCCTTTTGGAAACTTCACCAGAAATGAGATGTAAAGCGACTATCCCTATCAGAAACAATTGATAAAGGAATACCATGTAAAGAAACAATTTCATTTACATACAATTTAGATAATTGTTCCATACTAATTGTTTCCTTCATTGGTAGAAAATGAGCTGACTTAGTTAGAGTATCTACAATCACCCAGATTGTATCATTTCCTTTTCTTGTTTTGGGTAATTTAGTAACAAAATCCATTGTTATCAATTCCCATTTTCAAACTGGCATTTCTAATTGCTGTAACAAACCTGAGGGTTTCTGATGTTCAGCTTTAACTTGTGAACAAGTCAAACATTTAGAAACATAGACTGCTATGTCCTTTTTCATTCTTATCCACCAGAAATTTTTCCTTAAATCCTGGTACATTTTATCACTTCCTGGATGCATTGTATACTTAGATTTATGGGCTTCTTCTAATATACGATGATGTAGATTTCCTAGTTTAGGTATCCACATTCTCTTTTCATGAAATCTCCATATTCCATCTTTTCCTTGTTCTAATTCTTTTAGCATACCTTTTAATTTTTCAGAATCATCCTTGATTACTGATTCTTGTGCTTTTCTTATTTGATCATTTAAATCTACTTGCAGATTTAATTTAAGAGAACGTACCCTTGTTGGCTTTTCATGATACTTTCGGCTTAAAGCATCTGCCACTATATTTGCTTTTCCTTTATGATACTGGATATCACAATCATAATCACTAAGAAATTCCATCCAACGTCTTTGTCTCATATTCAACTCTTTCTGCTCGAAAACATACCTTAAACTTTTGTGATCAGTAAGTATGGTAAACTTACTACCATAAAGGTAATGTCTCCAAATCTTAAGAGCAAAAATTATAGCTCCTAATTCTAGATCATTGGTTGAATAATTTTCTTCATGATTCTTAAGTTGTCTAGATGCGTAAGCTATAACCTTTTGGTGTTGCATCAACACACATCCATAACCTAACTTAGAAGCATCACAATAGACTATGAAGTCTTCAGTTCCCTCTGGTAATGCTATTATAGGTGTATGGGTTAATCTTTGCTTAAGGATTCTAAATGCTTCTTCTTGTTTTAATCCCTATTCAAACTTAACAGATTTACAAGTTAACTTAGTTAAGGGAATAGCTATTCTAGAAAAATCTTTAATAAATCTTCTATAATAACCGGCCAATCCTAAGAAACTTCTAACCTCAGTTGGTGATTCAGGGGTTTTCCATTTAGTAATTGCCTCGATCTTTATTGGATCTACATGAATTCCTTCATGATTGACTAAGTGTCCAAGGAATTGTACCTGTTCTAACCAAAATTCGCACTTTGAAAATTTAGCATAAAGCTTTTCCTTTCTTAATAAACTTAAAAGTGCGTGCAAATGTCTTGCATAATCCTCTTTACTCTTAGAGTAAATTAGAATATCATCTATAAATACAATTATGAATTTCTCCAAATATGGTTTACATATTCAGTTCATCATGTCCATAAATGCAGCTGGGGCATTGGTTAAACCAAATGGCATGACAGTAAATTCATAATGGCCATACCTCGTTCTAAATGCGGTCTTAGGAATGTCCTCTTCCTGTACCTTTAATTGATGATATCCTGACCTTAAATCGATTTTAGAGAAAAATCGGGCTCCTTGCAGTTGATCAAACAGATCATCGATTCTCGGTAATGGGTACCGATTCTTAATCGTGACTTTGTTTAATTCACGGTAATCAATGCACATACACATTGATCCGTCCATCTTCTTAACAAATAATATCGGTGCTCCCCATGGCGACGAACTTGGTTGTATGAATCCTTTCTCTAATAATTCATCTAATTGTTTCTTCAATTCTTGCATTTCTGCAGATGCCAACCGATATGGTGCTTTGGCAATCGGTGATGTTCCTGGTATTAAATGAATTTTGAATTCAACTTCTCTATCCGGAGGTAGTCCTGGTAATTTTTCTGGAAAGACATCTGTAAACTGAGATACTACTGGAATATCTTTTAAATCCTTTCCTTTAGTGTTAGTGATTATAGAAATCAAATACACTATAGAACCTTTTTCTCATACAACTTGCAGTTTTCATCACAGAAATGAATTTAGTAGACCTGAAAGGTTTATCTCCTTTAATTGTGATCTTTTTACCTTTTGGTGAATTTACTTGAATTAACTTTTGATCACATAAAATATTGGCTTTATTGGCTATTAACCAATCCATTCCTAAAACAACATCAAATCCTACCAGATTCATGGGATATAGATTTGCTATAAATTTCTGATTTACAATCTCTATGCTTGCTCCCTGCAAGATTTCAGAAATCCTAACGGTTTCTCCATTAGCTGTCTCTACTAAGCATTCATGTGGTAGTTTAGTTAATGATTGATTTAGAAATTTGCAAAACGATGTATTAATAAAACTTTGGTTTGCACCGGAGTCAAATAATACTTTAGCAAAAACATCATTAATTAAAAACGTACCAGCTATGACGTCTGGGATCATCTTAGCTTCATCTGCAGTCAGAACAAATGCTCTAGCATTTTTAGTATTCTTGTTATCTGGAGCTGGAGCTAATTTTGGGCAGTTTGGCCTGATATGACCTTTTTCTCCACAGTTATAGCATAATCCATTACTGGATTTCCTCTTGCAATTTTCTTCCTTATGTCCTAGCATCTTGCAATAATTGCAGAGATTGGAGCATTTTCCCGAATGCTTTTTCTTGCAGACCTTGCAGTATGTTGCAGAGGTAGAACCCATATTCCTACGATTATAATTTCCAGAACGAAATTCTTGTGTAAGCCTTTGAGTTAAGTTCCTCCTCTGATCCTCTTCTCTAGTACGGACTAATTCATCAGTCAAGGTATTTGTTAATTCTACCGCTTCTTCTATGGTTTGAGGTCTAGTTGCCTTGACTATGTGTCTAATCTCTCCAATTAATCCCCAAATATAACGAGAAATTAACACTGGTTCTGGTGAAGCAAGAGTTGGTACTATTCTAGCATATTCAAAGAATATCTTAGTATACCCCTTACTATCTACACTAGTCATCCTAAGATTTAGGAATTTGTTTGCTATCTGTTCCTTCTCATTGGGTGGGCAGAATTTCCTTTCTACCTTATTCTTAAATTCTTCTCATTCCATATTATAGGTTTGATCACTTCCTCTTGTTTGGAGGATAGTGTTCCACCATTCTAGTGCTGCATTCTTAAACGGATTAGAAGCAAACAGTATCTTGTCTTCTTCAGCACACTTACTTATCCTTAAGACTGCCTCAGTCTTTTCTATCCAGCCTAAAGTTGCAATGGCCCCTTCGCTGCCTGAGAATTCCATTGGTTTACAAGACCAGAATTCTTTATAAGAACAACCATAAGGCATGGTTCTTCTTCTTTTGGGAATAGGCATTTGAAGTACAGGTCCATTGTTCACGCTGTTTTCAGGTTCACTTGGTCGCTTACTGCTATGCTTACTTTTATTATCAGCGTCCTTAACAGTTTGGAGAATAAATGGCATTGCATCTATAATTCCCTGTGCTACTATATGTTGGATAGCACTATTATCCACTTGGTTTCCATTGTTATTGATACTCGGATTATCATTAACCACATTAATGTTACTCTGGTTATCGTTATTCAGATTCCCTTGATTTCCTTCGTCGGCCATCTGAATTTTAAACATTTACCCCATATTAATATCACAAATAATAGGTAATATAATTACTCACATGATACTCAATCTAGCCAAAAACGTAGATCATTGCTACTTACTCTTTTCATATACTTATGGGTCTATTACACACTAGTACAGAAATAAAGATTACAATACCAACAGAAATAAAATAGTAATATGCATCCGTACACACATATTTTATTTTATTATATTATTACTACTGCTTCCTCCATTCTAACATTCACGGATATGGATTTATCCAAAAATCCATATTGCGCTCGTCGTATTTCCATACGAGACGCTCTCCAACCTGACGCATTCTCTCACTGCTTTCTAAAATTTCCTCCCCGAAAGTCCTAAGTTCTTGGACGTTTTCTGCACTCATTGGGGGTGCAGGTTCTCGGACTGGGTTTGGAATCTGGGGTGCGGGTTTCTGATATGGGGGTGACAATTCCTGAAATTGGTAAGGATCCTCCAAAATTTCCCTAATATATTCATCTTGGTAATAGGGATCTAAAGGGTCCATACCAGGGTAGGCTTCTATGTTTTGTATGGGTGGATATTCCTGGATAGGGTAACGTTGCACAAATTCCCTATTGTCATCCCACCAGGGGTCGTAATTTGGGTCTAGGGGGTTTGGCACAGGTACCCTAGGAATTTCGTCGGGATTAAGATCATGCATCTCCACTTGCTTTTCCGAGTTTTCTATTTCCATGGGTTGTTCTGGGTTTTGTGGTTGTGGGGCTACTAATTGTTCCAGACTTGGGTCAGCAGCAGTTGTAGCTAAGATATGGAAATTAGCTAGGCTTCTATTAAGCATATCTTGCGTATGAGCATCCGTCTCTCTCTTAATAGCTGCTAAAGCCCTTTGCTGTTGCAATTTTCGCATTCTCTTCCTACGAGCAAAAGCTTCTTTACTGAACCATCCTCGTTTCTTAGTAGGAAATGGTTCCTCCGACTTAGCTCTAAAGGCAAATATTCCGTCTTCCTGATCAGCAGTATACCCAGAGAGGGCAGGCTGTGATGATGTACCTTCACTCCTAGGTGAATCAAATAACTGACGATTCATATCTGAGGGTTCTTGATCACTCATACTGTAAACTAACAGATAGTCAAATAACACATAACAAATAAATACAGTTATGCGTATACTTTCATAATTTAATTCCTAACAAAATTTAAAATTTAAGTGTCAGCAGAACACTTCTTTGGCTCAGACCAGTGGCTAGGCTCTGATACCACCTTCTGTCGCAACCCCCGATCCCCGATCCCAGCTAATGATATCACCAAGTGAAATGCTTCGATCTCTCTGATAGTATTTCAACAGCCTTTTGAATTTTCTTTCGTGACTATCATTAAACCATTTATGCCGTTCTTCCTTCTGCATGTCTTTTGGTGTACTATCGAAATCTTTGTCTTTTAGAACTTCAGCCACCTTTCTTCTTAACTCATCTCTATTCTCTTCAGAAAAGAATTCCATCAGTGTAGGAAATTCAGAAGTATCCTCATTGACATTCTCATCATCAGAACACTCTTCAACTTCAACTCTGTCATACATATCAGCATCTTCGACATATCTGTACTCAAACTCAGGTTGCTGATTAACATCAAATGCATTCAATTCTTCTTCAAAATCAAATTTGAAGTCAGGATCCACCGTACGTGTCATTTTTATAATCTCTTCCAACGTGTACGTATGTCTTGGTTCACCTACTTCCAAATTTGTGTCCAATCTCATCACTAACTTTTCGATTTGTTCAACATTTTGTTTATCACTATGCTCCCCCTTACCTTCAGCTCCCCCTGACTCTTCATTCACACTGTCATTCAAGTAATCATCAACAGTTCTTTCTTTTGAAGCTTCAGTTACTTTCATTCCCATACCACCTTGAGCATCATCATCGTCATTATCAGAACTATGACTGCTGGCGGAAAAGACTTTCTCATCATCATCATCTTCGTCATCTTCTTCTTCATCATCTTCTTCACTGTCATCAACATCTTCACCTTCTACCGGATTTTCTTCAAGCAACACATCTTCCTCATAGATAGCAGATATAGCAGACAATGGCACAAGATTTTCAACTACTAAGGAAGGAACAATAGATCTTTCAATTACTACCACACTGCTTTCAACACCCTTTCCTTTATCTTTCATCTGCTCATCAATTTCAGCTTGACATTTTGCCCTAAGCTCTTCAACTTGTATTTCTTCGAATCGTTGCTCGATTGACTTTCCAAGTAAATTCTCAACCACTTTGTTCAACATAAATAACTCATGTTCTTTAACAGCTTTTTCAGCTTCAAGCTCTTTGTTCTTCAATTCAAAATACTTATTTTGCTCATCTCTTCGTGCCTTTTCCTCTTCCAACTCAGCCACTCGTACTTTCAAGATATCAATCTCAGACTGATCGGATTCAACTTTCTTCAACAATTCTTTGTTATCCAATTCTAATTTCTTCACACGCATTTCTAACACTTTTTCATGATCAGCTACCTTCTTGCTTTCAGCAGCTACTACTTTATTATCTTTCAACACATCATCCATCTTCTTTTCTAGCTTCTTAACTTGCTCATCATTCGTAAATCCAAAGTCTCCAATGTCTTCAAGATTGTCAGGAGGAATGTGAAGACCCTTGTGGCCAGAAGAACCAGGAGTTCGTTGAATTTGAGTGAGTGGTGGTGTTTGAAAAATTTCTTGAGATGTGAATAAGGTTTGATGTTGTGGTGGTGAGAGATGTAGTGGTGATGGTTGTCTAGGTGGTGTTGGTTGTTTTGGTGGAGAAGGTTGTCTTGGAGGTGAAGGTTGTCTTGGTGGGGTTTGATGTGGTGGAGATTGAATTGGTGATTGATGTGGTGTAGGTTCATGTGGTGGTGTTAATGGTTTACTTGGTTCTTTGGCAGGTTTCTTCTTCAATACAATCTTCGGCCTTTTGATTTTTGGAGTAACTTTCTTCATCTTTGGAGATACAACTCTTTTTCTAGCTCCAGCTTTCTTTCTCCCACTTGAAGGTGACTGCGATTCAGAAGCATGTTGCGGTGACGGAACATATGGAGCATCCTCCTTTTCTTGCCTCTTTCTCTTCCTCAACAATTTTTCTTTCTCTATCGCTTCTTGAACTCTTTTTAAACGTTCCGTCTCATCTATCTCATTAGAAAAAGAACTCGAAGAACTTGTAGTATCTTTATCAACATCATCCCCTTCAACATTATCAATAACCTTCTCTTTTCCAGCTTCTACATTAACTTCTTGCTCAGTCTCTAAAACATCAACATTACGGATCTTCTTCCGCAGTTACAACTAGCTCATCTTCCTCAGGCTCATCAATCAATAACGTCTTTGCAGCTTTCTTTTGTTTCTTCTTCGGTTTCGATGATGACCCCTCACCCTCTTGTACTTTAGGGGTGGTCTTTCTGCCTCTCCTCCTCGTTTCTTTGACAAACCAATCATTTAGGGTGGTTTTGAACTCCTCAAGAGTCTTAAGTTCATCAACGTAAGCTGCTTCCTTCATTTCTTCTTCATTTCTCCAGTTTTGGTGATTAACTGGATCTGGATCAACGTAGTTTGCATCTTTGATAAAACCGAAGAATTCAGCAACTTTCTTTGGTTCAGGGTGGTTTGGGTGATATCTAGCAAGCTACTTGAGAGAATCATTACTCATGTGTGACTAAATTAACAAATCATTCTTCAAATCACGTTCAATTTCAGGATAAGCATGATCGATCAGCATCTGTACAAATCTTGGATAAGACCAAGTCCGACTGTTCGTTGTAATATTCTCAGCCATGTAGTTAAAAACAATGTGCAAGAAATTATACTTTTTTGTTCAAAACCAATGTTGTGACCATGTTCATCTGATAATCACGCATTGTATCGTATCCTCCCTTTGTATGACTGAGAGCCATCAATACAGAATGAATAAAAAACTTGTAGGGCTTCTGAAATTTTGAATTCAAATAATTTCCAACATTTAATGCACCATCATATCCCATTCTGAGCATACAACCCTTCACCATTCGTTCTGGAAAATTTGTTGGCGAATCTGCATCGGCCGGAAAATTCACAACCTCACGAACAAGTGCCTCAGTAACAACAATTTCTTTCTTCTCATTATGCACCTTCACAATTGAATGAATTGCTTTGTTTTCTTCATTATACGTTGCATGCTTCCAGAACCTTTTTACATGAGATTTATAAACTGGACGTTGATCTGTCATGGCTTTCTGAATAGGTATCCTTCTCATGAATTCCAAAATGCCACTAAATTTTCCCAACTCTGAATTCTTTTGCATATCAAAATCACAACCACTGTTGTGAAGTGGATCAAATATCACGTTTGAACCCTGCAAACAACACAACACACAATGAGTTCATACTTAGAAAACTTCAGCAACAAACAGTCACAAGCGAAATCACTTCAAATAACTAAGCATTTCAGGCGAAATCACCCAAGAATGTTTGGGGCGAAATCACATGACACCTCAGAAGCGGAATCAGTACAAACACATAGAAGCGGAATCACAACAAATGCATTTAGAAGCGAAATCAGCTAATACATATTGGAACGGAATCACATTAGATGTCTTAGAAACGGAATCACAAGTTACTCTAGGAGCGGAATCAGAATATACATTATGAGCGAAATCATCTATTACTCAGTTTGGGGCGAAATCACAGACAATCACTCAAAAACATGTTAGATTATGAAATTTAAACCGTGGACATGTTAATCTGTGCATTCCGACAAAGAGGTTATGATTTGATTTCAATTTTACCCACTCAAACATCCTAGATCTTAGTTTATGCATCCTGTGTATCGTCAAACATACAATTTATTCAAATCTGGAACAATTATCACACAAATACATGATTTATACACTAAACCGACAACAGGTGTTTCATTTCAGGTTCAGATTTAACAGTTAAAGCCCTAAACCTATGTTTTGTTCATCAACAATCGCCGACAGATCAAAATATGTATGATATTGTACAAATTGAAACACAAATCTACCTTGCCCATGATTTTAGTTGAGTTAACCAGCTAAAATCACAAGATCTAATAAAATTTGGGCAGCAATTCGCTTAGAATATGATGAAATTGGGGTTTCACTCAAGATCACTGAGAGAGAATATGTTGGAGCGGAATCAAGAAAGTGACGTTGGAGCGGAATCAACACCCCTTTTATAGGTGGTCTGATTCCGCTCGAAATGGCCCATTTGGTCTCTCGAGCGAAATCACTTAGAAGTTACGAGCGAAATCAACCATTAAGCATCCAGGAGCGAAATCATCTAATTTTTGTGAAACATATGTTTTCGAGCGAAATCAGAAACATTATTTTTAAAATTTTAACTTTTTAGCAATTTCTGATTGTTCACCGACACACCCAGTTAACCAAGTCCAAGTTAATGACCTTGGTTAACTGTTTGGCCTACCAAGTTCAAATTAATGACCTTGGTTTACCAGATTATGAAGTACGCTGATTTTTCAAACACTTGTTCAATCTGACAGACATGTACCAATCACAGTTAAGAATCTCCTGCTTACCCAAACCTCATCAAAACAGACATGATCTGCACAAGGCTTCGATCATCTGATTCCCACCGTCAGTTGTCGAAAATAAGATGAAAAATTAAAATCTTTTTGGATTTTAGCAAGATAAACTGAAATCTGTACACACAATCTTTTTGTGAGCGTGTTAAGGGATCATATCAACATTTGACAAGACACAAGCACCGTTAAGCTTCTATTTCATACCAAGCCTTAAACAATTCGCGTAGATTGCCGATATACTGATCCTCTTAAATTTTCACAAAAACTTTCAATCTGTTCGGAATACGGAATTAATGTTTTAAGACTTAAACCTTTACATGTGTCCCACCTCAGTATATACTCCCGTATCCAGATCGCAATATTCAGTCTTACAGGTGAGTATACCTAGATGATATCTGTAATGGGGTGAAATGCGAGGCCGTGAGAGCTCAGGTCAGAACTTCCGTTTAGCAGAGAGATGACGGCTCGACTTTGGTTGGTCCCCTTTGGGGATCTTCTTTACAACAGCACATGATTATCATTTTTCAATGTTTAACCATTTTTTATGCTGAGGGGAGGCTTTACACGTAAAGCAATGCGTAAAGCATTATCCGGGGACTTGGTCAGTATTTCCATACAGTAGAAGTCCCGGGATAATACCCCAGATATCACTAAGTATAAAGACATAGTATCTCAGAAAGAGGGACCTTTCAAACAAGATTTCGGGGGTTACCCATATATCCTGGAGGAGTTCCCCACGTATAAGCAAGTGAGTTTATATGTTTATATTCCAAACAGACTTACTGATTTTGTAAAAACCTATCGGCACATCATCAGCGAGACTGCTTAATGCATTTTAGACGTTACATTTCTTTAGCGTACTATGTCCGTCTAGCTGATGTACTATCATTTCCCCTATTCTACACAAACTCTTTTTCAAGTTTTCTAATGTTTTTGGTTTTATGAAATTTTATCATGTTTTTGTATTTTCTGCAGATTTCTCCCCCTAAAAAGGAAAACATATTTTTGAGTTTTTGTTTTTATCGAAAAGCAGAAAACAAACTGTACAAACAAAGTTGACAACACGAGATGGTTCACATTTGATCGCCGCCCTCCTCGGCTTCACATTCTACTACCCTCCCAGATTGCAGATTTTTCATCCCGTTCAATTTTAGAAGATAATAAAATCTCTTTTTGTCAAAGGGTTTTTGTATAAAAATCAGCTTTCTGATCATCGGTGTGTATGTGTTCAATCCGGATTAACTTCTTCTCGTGACAATCACGGATGAAGTGGTGACGGATTTCAATATGTTTTGTTTTAGAATGATGAACCGGATTTTTAGTAATGTTTATAGCTACTTCGTTATCCACATAAATTGGAGTATCCAAGAATTGCAAACCGAAGTCGCGCATCTGCTGTTGGATCCAAAGGATCTGTGAGCAACAGCTGGAGGCTGAAACGTATTCTGCCTCACATGTAGAAAGCGCCACTGCGGTTTGTTTCTTGCACTGCCATGTAACGAGTCGAGTTCCAAAGAACTGACACCCAGCAGTGGTGGACTTTGCATTCTGTTTGCAGCTTCCAAAGTCAGAATCAGCGAAACCTGATAAGGAGAAATCACCCAAGCGAGGATACCACAAGCCGATGCTTGGGCAGCCTTTCAAATACCGTAAGATACGTTTGACAATTGTCAGGTGTGATTGCTTTGGGCTCGACTGATATCTGGCACAGAGACATGTCGGGTATATGATGTCTGGTCGGGAAGCTGTGAAATACATCAAGGATCCGATGATTGACTGGTACAATGTCTCGTCCACTTTCACTCAACTTTCATCAGGACAAATATCATGGTTCTGTGCAAGGGGAGTTGCTGCAGGACTGCATTCTGTCATGTCAAACTTTTCAAGCACGTCCTTCACATATTTTGTTTGGTGAATGAAGATTCCATCGGGCATCTGCTCCACCTACAGCCCAAGGAAGAACTTCATCTCCCCCATAGAACTCATTTCAAACTTCTTCTGCATAACTTTCTCAAAATCTTTACACAGCTCATCGTTGGTGGAACCAAAAATAATATCATCAACATAGATTTGCACGACCAACAAATGGCCTGCTGCTTCCTTTGTGAACAAAGTACTATCAATTGTCCCTCTTGTGAACCCGTTGGCCACCAGATATTGGGATAGCATCTCATACCAGGCTCTCGGGGCCTGGTGAAGTCCGTAGAGCGCCTTGTCCAGCAGATAGACCTTGTTTTTGTGTTGTGGATCTGTGAACCCTGGAGGTTGTCCCACATACACCTCTTCTTTAATTTTCCCGTATAGGAAGGCAGATTTCACATCCAACTGGTACACTTTAAAATCTTTCCATGACGCAAATGCCAGAAATATTCGAATAGCCTCAAGCCTAGCTACAGGCGCGTAGACCTCATCATAATCAATGCATTCTTGCTGGCTGAAACCTTGTACCACTAATCGTGCTTTGTTTCTCGCCATGACTCCTCTATCATCCCTTTTGCACTTGAAACCCCACTTTGTTTTGACCAACTTTTGATTTTCCGACAGATCAACTAGTCTCCAAACACCCAGTTTTTCAAATTGTAGCAGCTCTTCCTGCATCGCGTTTACCCAACTATCCCCAGTCAACGCCTCTTTGTAAGTTCTGGGCTCGATCTGCGAAATAAAACACTTTAATGAAAATTCTTCTTGCAAATGAGCAACAGAAGAATAAAAACATGTAAGAGCTCGATTGATTTGGTCTCGGGTTTTGACACCACTTTGCAGGTCACCAATTATTTGCTCTGACGGATGGTAAGACAAAGTTCGAGGCATAATGGTGTTAGGCACAATCACTTCCGATTGCAAGTTCGATATATCAAGATCAACGGTTTGATCCTCAGCTTCCGTCGAAGTAACATTTGGTTCCTCGTCAAAGGTCGGAGTAGATTCCTCCTCTGAGTCGTCAGAGTTGTCAAATGTGGGAGATGGTTCCTCTGGTGGTTCGTGAGCAGTTCCACTCGGTCCGACTTCATCATTGCGAGTACCCTCGGTGGGTGGAGAAACTACTAGCGGTCTAGGTACTTGCTCTTGTGACATAGATTGCTGGTACTGGTACAGGTACAGAAGTGCTAGTTCCTCGTCACTCGGCTGAACTGGTAATTGAAACGACTCCCAGAGCTTGTCATAATCGAACAGGAATCTTTGTCCGGGAAGTTGTGGTGATGGAGTGTGCTTCTGACAATCCACATGTTTAACTTGTATTACTTTCCCAGGCATGGTACGAACACCCTCTTCAATGGGCTTGCATAACCTACAAAGAAACCCCCCGTTTGATCTAGCACCAAATTTTCCATTTTCATCAATAAACGTACACGAAGACTCAAATGGCTCCAGAAACTCAAGATTCGGCTTGTATCGTTGCACCAACTCAAAGCATGTCTTTTTGTATTTCTTGATGGTAAGTACGCGATTCAAAGTATAACAAGCTGCAGATACTGCTTCGCTCTGGAAGAAGATCGGTAGTTTGGAATCGGCTAACATTGTTCGAGCTATCTCAATTAGGGTCCGATTCTTTCTTTCAGCAACGCCGTTTTGTTGTGGTGTGTATGGCGCACTAAATTCATGAAGAATTCCCTTTTCATTGCAAAACTCGTACATTTTGTTGTTTTTGAATTCCGTTCCGTTGTCACTACGAATTCTTCGGATTGGCAGCTTATACACTGTTTCCATCTTCTTGAACAATACCATCAACGACTCAAAAGTCTGATCCTTCCTTTCCAAGCACACGACCCACGAGAATCTTGTAAAATCATCAGTCACTACCAAGCAATACAAGTCTCCACTGATGCTCTTTACATTGACAGGACCGAAAAGATCCATGTGCAATCTCTCAAGAGGTAACCTGATCGAATTGAGTATCTTCGGTGGATGTGACTTACGAGTCTGATTCCCCTTCTTCCAAGCTACACAATCATCATTCAAATGAAAATTCTTTAAGTTTACACCTTCTACCAAATCATTGTGCACCAGAAAATTCATTTTACGAACATGTATGTGGCCCATCTTACGATGCCACATAATAGATTCTTTTTCTGTTGCTTTTGATTTTGACACAAAACATTGTTTTTGATGAGTTGATAGTGTTGCAACGCTCATATCAAGAATATATAAGTCGTGTTCTCGTGGAGCGCGCAATAGCACCATCTCATCAGGGATTTTAAACCCTGGTTTTAAAACCAAACACTCGTCTTTTGTAAAATGTACACTGAAAGATTTATCACATATTTGAGAAATGCTGAGTAAATTGTTTTCTAATTCTACGATATAGTTCACTTTCTCAAATGATACGACACCATTTGTCAATGTTCCCTGTCCAACAATTCTACCGCCTTGATTTCCGGCAAAGCCCACATAACTTCCATTTATTGATTTGATGTCGTAAATTAGAGCTAGCATCCCTGTCATATGCCTCGATGCACCACTGTCCATGATCCATTTTGAAAGAACAGACCTGGGCAGCCCCTGCAAACATCAAAAACAACTCATTCAAACAATGACACCCAAGATTTCTTAACCTCAGAAACACTGCCAAATACTACATCACACTTCTCATCAATTTTTGGAAAGTTAAATGTGACATTTGGAACATTATCTTTCACAACTGGTTTTACTTTGTTGTTGATTGTGGGAAATTCTGCAAGAAATTTTTCAAGTTCAAACTCAACACTATCATCTTTTAAAACCTTTGTTTCACTTTTTAAAGCATTCTCCATCTTTTTCACCTCGACAGATGGTTTTGACTTCGCAACCCATGATTGGTTTTTAAAAATTTTTGTTTTCGGATAAATTTTTGAAGTCTTGTGAGACTTGGAAGATTCACCAATCTCGAAGGTCGATTTTGGCTTATCCTCGGACTTCAAAGATTCTCCTCTCTTTAGGATGCGAATCGGGGAAACCATTGGTTTTTTACCTTTTGTATCAATCGGTGACTTTGGTTGAGATTTTTGAACAACAGGTTTTACAAAAACTGTTTTTTCAAACACTTTCTTGCATTGTTTTGCCATGTGCCCGATTTCATTACAGCGATAACAGACTCTTTTGTCATACTCGACAAAAGTTGACTTGGATGCTTCCTCTTTCAGCCTTTTCGCTTCATTGAAATCGTCAATGGCTTTTTGACTAAAAATATAGTCCTTTTCATCATCTACACTCGGACCAGCAACAAAGACATCATTCATTTTCTCTTTTGGCTTAATCACCTGTTTAGCCATCTTTTTCTCGAAACCAATCCCTTTGTTTGGAAAGTTATTTTTCTTGTTATTACTTTTACCTTCCCACTTTTTCTTTCCCGAGCTGATAGGTTGTGATGTAACAAAAGATTTTTTCGGTTTTGAGAAAAATTCTTTGTTGTTAACCTCTTCAATGTTCATTTCAACCAACTTGAAAACTTTTTCAACATTCTCAATTTTCACGTTCTGAAGAGGATACTCGAAATCAGAGTAAAGTTTGTCAGTTCCAATCATAGTGTAGACCACCATAATTGGATCATCATTCGCACTTTTGTCTGATTTCGGTATAAAACGATCCAAGAAATTACCCTCATCTTCAGACTCAGTAACAGATTTCTCCGATTGAGACTTCTCAGAGTTATCACTCTCTTCATCTAACACTTGATCGACAATGGTTTTGACAATCTGTGATTCGTTGTCGGTGTCGGATGCAGAGAATGTAACATCAATGTTCTCAGGCAAATCATCCTCAATTGATTTCAACTTGAGGTTCAAAGCAGCTTCCACCCCATCTGGATATTTCTGCGTATAATGATTCCACATTGGGGGTGGAACGTTTTTAAAGACTGGTTCAGCATGTGGCTGCTGTGGAACAATCTGTTCAAGAACATATGATGAAGCCACATAACTCATCAATTTTTTATCAATTCGCTCATTTTCAATTTTAGTCAATTCTAATTCTTTCTTTAATGAAGCGATGGTGTCAAGATGGAAATTAACTTCCACTTGTTTGTCGAAAAGTGTTGCTTTTGCCAGTTTCGTTGCTTTGTTATTCTCAACACTCTCTTTTTGGATCATTTTAATTGACCTGGAAAGTGTATCATATGCCTCTTTCACTTGTCCAAGATCAAATTGTAACATATTTGCTTGATGTTTCAATTCCTGATACTTAGTGTCTTTTTCAAGACACTCCATGCACGGTTGTAAACACTTTTGACATGGTGTTTCAGGTATTGAAACTATCTTTTCAACAACCTGTTCATCACAAACAATTTTCACTTCTTGTTTACCGACATTTTTCAACTCAGACTCAGATACTTTGACCTCCTTAACTTCAGACTCCTGTTCTGACTCTTGTTTGACTGACACGGTATTGACAGACTCTGATTTCTCGAGTTCTGTGTCTACCACTTTTAGCTTTGCCATGAGAGCTTTGTTAGCAATATCTTTCAATGTCTCTCCAGTTAAATCTTTTGTCACGTCTATCATTTCCTCGACAACTTCTTTCTTTTCTTCGTATCTTGGACACGATCCAGTCGTCGGTTCTTGGAAATAACCTGCAAAAGATTCAAACACTTTAGGAGGCATTATTGATTTCATAGTACTTGCTAATACCTCCTGTTCTGACTGGTAATAGTAAACTTCTGCAGCGATTTCTTCAATGTAAACCACATTCTCAACATGAACATCTTCAGCAACTTCTGGAACTTCTTCAACAATCATTTCTGGCTCATTCACCATCTCCGGTACTTCAAAAATTTCTGCCATCATGGCCTGCCCATCGCTTCCAGGGATGTATTTATCCCAACTAAAACCTTCAGCTACCTTTTCATTATCCTGATTCACGATAAGAGCCTTCTCCGGTTTGTTTTTGATTTGTGGCCTCTGAACAGCAGGTTGTTGGTTAGGTCGATGATAGATCGCTTGCCTGTAATAATCGTTTGTGAACGGGTTCTGATGATTGTTCACTTCACGGTTTGGGCATTCTCTCTTGAAATGGCCACGTTCTTTACACTTGAAGCAGGTAACCTTTGATTTGTCAAACCCTAATTTCTGATCTGGACCTGACAAACTGTTCTTTCCTGTGATCTCCATAAAGCGTTGTGCCCTTCTAACCAAACTTACCATGCACCATTTTATATCAATCAATTCAAGCTCCTCGGGATCGATCTGATCGTAGTCCTCTTTCGTCATATCCGGATTCCCGATCCTACCCGCTACTAAACCTTCATACGCCTCTAGAACGGAAGCAAGTAATGCAATGTGTTGTTTTGCGGTTGTTTCGGTAATTTCATTCCCATTCTTAATATTCACCGCAATGTTGCATTGCACCCCAGAAACATAAGCCTGATTATTGGAACTTGTAGAGCTTTGAGGCGATGTCTGCTCCTGAGCTTTGAAGTTTGGATCATAGTTCACAAATGGTGAGGACTTGTTTTATTGTGGAGTGTTTGAAGAAACACTTGAATTTGTATCAGCACTAAAACCCGTTTGTATCTTTGGACTTTGATTTGTTGCAACAGGAATGCTTCCTTTGTAGTAAAGAGATACATCTTGTTGCACATTCGCTGAATTCATCTTCTTTATCTTCAACAACTCCAATTCATGAGCCTCTATCTTCTCGATGAATGAACTGAGATTCAAATTCACAAAATCCGGGTTATTTTTCAGCATCATCAAGTATGTCCCCCATTCATCATAAGGTAATGCGTCGGACAACTTGTCGATCCACTCTTCGTTTGTCTTTGTAATCTCTAATCTTTTCATTTCTACCACAAGGTGACAATAACGTTCAATCAATTGCTTCGTCGTTTCACCCTTCTTCCCGGTAAAGATGTCGAACTCTTTCTTGATTAAGGCTTTCTTGCATTTGATCATAGAGACGCTGCCTTGGAACTTCAACTTTAAAGCTTGCCACATCGATTGCGAGTTGTCATCATGTTGCAACAACACAAGAATATCTTCTTTTATGGCCTGTTGGAGAATACTGACCATCTTCTTCTCCGCCTTAAAATCATTATGTTCAGACTCAGTCAAACTCCCAATGCCTTTCTCTAATCCCAATCCATCAACAGGTGGAACAAATTTCTTTTCTATCTTCATCCAACACTCAAAGTGGTTGGCTTGTACCCAATTCTTGAACCTACCCGACCATCCGGCATACTCATCTAAGTTCATAAGCTTTGGAGGTTTCTGCATTGTTCCTAGCTCATTCTCCATGTTGACATTTTGAACTATGCTTGCAGGACTTTGTGTTGCCGTCATGCCGCTACCCACGAAAAGATTGTAAAAATCTTGATTTTCCATTTTAGGTGACAAATTCCGAAAAAGTTTTAACTTTTTGATCAAACAGGTTACTTTTGCTGAAAAATTTTCTACACAGACTGAATTCCCAACACGATATCATGAACGAAACGGACTTAAACCTTCAAACCATGATTTTACACTTAAAATTACTTTTCAGGCGAAATCAGATTTTAATACAAGGAGCGAAATTATAATGTGATCTCGAGCGAAATCAGAAGGTGATCTCGGGCAAAATCAGAAAGTGATCTTGAGCGAAATCAGAATGTGATCTCGAGCGAAATCAGGATGTGATCTTGAGCGGAATCACGTAACACGAGCAGAATCACTGATTCCGCTTCTATTGCTCAAGCGGAATTAACACTTTGTTTCACAAAAGCTTGATTTCGCTTGAAATTATGAGCGGAATCACTCAACTGCTATCTCGAGCGAAATCAGGTTTCGAACCATTTTTGACCACTTTTAAGCTGTTTTTTATGCTGAAACTTTCAAGGGTTTGTTAATTGACAATTTTACACAATATGTCCAAAGTTCAGTCCATTTTGTCCGTGGCAATGTCCAGAAACTAAAAAATTGTAGTAAAAAAGCTTTGATTCTGGTATTTTAGCTCATAACTGGCTCTGATACCAATTGTAGGACCGTTATTGACGATCGAATGAGTCAATTAGAGCTAAACACCACTGTTTATGCAGCGGAAATACACAAACAGTTTGAATCAAAGTATAATGGAGTAGAAACAGATAGCAGATTACTTTAAACACGTTTTCTCATTAAAACTTCTCAGAAAAGTTCGACAGCAGTTCGGCTACACATTCGACATTCTGTTCCAAATGAGAAAACACAAACAACTATATATAGGGAGGCTGATTCCGCTCCTAATGACACCATGTCATTTCGGGCGGAATCACCTTGTTGTGATTTCGCTCCAAATGACATGATGTCATTAGGAGCGGAATCAGGACCTAACAACCCATACTTTACAAACAGCCCCCTATACTATACATATTTAGCATACATGACCCCTAGACCCTATATAAGCTTGACTAAGACTAAGATGTAGGCTTTAGACATTCGTGCACCAACATTTATTTATATTTAGGCTTAGCATAACATAGAGTTCTAAGCTTGATTCGGTTATTGTTAATTTTGCCCTTTTAGCCTATAAAATGAGTTTTACAAATCCTTTTGATACCAAACCTTTTTCTACTGATCTAATATGATAAACAAAATATTTTGAGCTTTCTGGAATAATAAAAGTATCTGCTTTCCTTTAAAAACCCGGAAATAGCTCCAAATCGCCTTTTTAAGCGTTTTTAACAACATAGTATGTATTAAAACTATTTTAAACATATAAGGTTTGATGTCTACTGATATTTTCAGTAAATTTTTCTATTTTAACAGTAGGTATAAGTTTTAAATTCAGATTTCCAGAATTGACCTTTTAGGCTTATGTGAAATTACCAAAATGCCCCTACGGTGCATAGTTTAATTAAAAATGATAAATTTCACATATATGTCATACCCTACTGTTATAACATATTAAATTAAGTATAATTACTGATTATATCAAACCTGTAACTCAGTTAAATATTTAATCTCTTTTATAACCTTTAAAACGACCAAAATGCCCCTTCAGGGCATAGTTGGAGTTTAAAATCATTTTGGGCATAATAGAAGATATCTTACTGATGTCACAACATATTTAATGCATATTAACTTAGGAAACCTGTATATGACTATTATGGTTACCCGTTACGCATTATTCGCATTCAGTTCGGTTTATGTAACTAGTTTGCATAAATTAGCCGAAACGGGTCAAACCTTATCATTTTTGTCTCAAAATCCAGAATGTGTTTAATTTAACCATATTATACAAGTCCTCAAACTTGTCAGGTCTAAATCACATTCTATTCCGGTTTTCGCTTCTTCATCCGATTGAACCGTATCTTCTAACTGGTCTAAGTTTAGGCTTAATTAAAGACCCGTTAGGAATCTAATAGGTTATTATAAACCTTCGTTCCAGAATAGAAGACCCGGTAAAAGCTACGTGCACTTGCTTATTGTGATTATTACTTGCAAAGGTAAATACTTTTAACTTATTTTCCTTATACGGGCTTGGGGTACGGTATATAAAATACCGCTTGGTCGGGCATTGAATCTTTAATTGTATAATGGTTAATTCATTGAAATGACCCGTTTAAATTGTTTTGTTTGCTTAAAGCCTTTGGGGGGGTTAATGACCATGTCCCGGATATCCTTGGCAGCATTCATAGAATGGCCACGACCTTAGCACACGGGTGTAGGCGTACACCCGTCAGTGCATTTATAATTAATAAGGTATAACCACCGGTTACGAGAATAACTCGCCGCAGGACTATACCATGTGGTGTATCTATTAATCTTTAACCCGGTGTTCAACCCGGGCTACTGAACATATAAGAAACATGTAATTCTTTTACAAGTTTATATACAAATAATTATCCCAAGTTATAAAATCTTTTGTGCCATGTGCATTCAAATCAATTTTTAAACATTTTCAAAATGAGTCACTTAAATTGTATTTACCAGTCTAAAGTGACGTATTTTCCCAAAATGGCTAAGTGCGGGTACTAATCGGAATAGGCTGGTCTCTCCTAGCATCAAATAGAAGTCTCGCAAGCTTAGATGCATAAAGTCTGTTGAACAAAGTTTCCTTTTTATTCGATCCACCTGTGGATATGTTTCAACTAATTTGTGATACTTAATATTACAATTTATTCAGTTGAAATAAATCTATCTTTTGCTTCCGCTGTGCATTTTAAATTTTTGTTGTTTGACAATGATGATATCAACTACGTCACGATACTCCCCACCGGGCCCACCGGTAATACGTGGAAATATCGGTGTGTGACAGGTTGGTATCAGAGCGAACACTGAGTGAATTAAACACTAGCCTTTTGTGTTTAATCTCAGTTACACAAATTGCACATTCCTCGATCCTCGAGTATAGATAAATAACATAGGGCAAACTCTGTTTTGTTTTCTTTTTGTCTTTTTATATATATTTCCTGTTGTTATCTTTATTTATGTTGACAGGTTTAAAGATGTCGCCATGATTCAGAAGAGGTAGAGGCAAGGCCCTAGTGACGGGCCATGATCACGAGGCCGGACCTTCCCACCGACGTACGCCATCCATCACCATGAGCACCAGTCCCCAAGAACCTTGGAGGACTTACATTGAGCCAGGGAGGCTATCTGTCTCTCTAAGCTCATCGCCTTCTTACCTCCACTCCTTTGGGCCTCAGTCGGAAAATGAGCCCCATGACTCGCATCCTTCTTTTATACCCCTTCAACGTTCCAATTCCCACCATTCATTCAATAACCCCACTCCTGTCTTTCAGAGCCGGTTCAACCCGGCAAACTATATTGAAGAACCCGTGGGTTTTAACCCACTTGGGCCTGAAGACCATTTTTCAGGCGATCATGACATGGACGAGGACACCGACCCTGCTAAGCCACCGTCCGGAACCCCAAACCACCCCATCGAAATCTCTGATGGGTCTTCCTTTCATGGATCACCTTATCGTGGTCCTGACAGCCACCAGGAGAGATTCGCCCAGTACAAATGGTATTTTACACCTTCGTACCACTCCTCGCCTCACCAGCAGCAGCAGCAGCCGCAAGAGGATCCCTTTGAGGATTCTCGTTTCGGGGCAGTCACTCCGCCACCACCACCAGTGGAGCAACCGCCTCCGGAGCCACCGAGGTGACGAAGATCAAACGCACGGATGTTCGTGCGAGGAGGAGTGCGTATCAGCACCCCTCAACCATCCAGTGGCAGCCACTACCCGCCACTCCAAGAAGAACCACAGATGGGCGGACCATCAAACCCCGTCTCGGAAGTGGATTATGCGCCTGTCGCGCCACCATTGGGTTTTGGTAACCCAATCCCTACATACGCCGGTTCAGCGGCGTATAACCCATTTGAGCAGCCGGCCCACACCAACTACAACTATGCGGATGTTGATCCTTTTCAGGCAGCGTGGGACTACAATGCTCTTCATCCTGAAGGGCCCTATCGTGGTCCTTGGACCACTGGGTACCCACCTTATGTGTGCCAGCAGCCACCGCAGCCGCAACTGATCCCGCCGGAATGCCAGTAAGAGGTTCTCGATAGATTGAACCAAGTTGAGTGGGAGGTTCAAAGAGATCGTAGGGAACGTCAAGGCTTCTTCAAAGGTTTAGCGAGCCTAATCAAGGGGAAGTCCAAGAGAGGGGATTTTTGAAAAATCCTTGTTTATTTTATTTATGATTTAATCATGTCCCTGCGTGGACATTTGTTTCTGTACTCAGCCCCTGCGTGGGCTTGTCTTTTTGTATTCTACCCCTGCGTGGGCATGTCTTTCTGTTGACCCTGTGTGGGTAAGTTTGTTTGTTTAAGCCCCTGCGTGGGCATGTTATTTCGGTAGAAGTCCCGTTTAGGGCAAAATTTGTACTTGTTTGAATTTGTGATGGAATGATTGATTTAATTTTTATTTTTGTTGTTAATTATATGCATAAACATAAAACATAAAATAAATGAAAAAAAATAAATAAATAACATTCCTATTATAAGATCTACTATTATAATAAAATGGCAAAATCTAAAAAGGACAAGGCCTAGCCATGTGTCACCTTAAGACAGGGCCAAGATGGTAGTTCCCCAATTAGATTCAAATCCATATTAGTACCTCAAATTAGGATTGTTCTGCGTTTAAATATTAAAAAGAATCTTAAAGGTAAAACCTAGTCTTTATGTCGTTGCAGACATGACCAAGATGGTAAAGCCTATCCAAAATATTTCCAATCCTTGTTAACATCTGTAGACATGTTAGCATTCTTGGCAGAATGTGATTCGATAAAATCGCATAAGTCATCTTTAGATTGGATTATTCCAATTTCCCTGATTTATATAACCGTCCCTTAAGGATAAAGTGCCTACGGGCTATAATTAATGTCCTTTAAGACTAAAGACAGTAGTAGCCTACAACTCCCTGTCTAGAAAAGGTGATGAACTTTGATTCAAACCTTAATACCTCGATTCTGTAAAAATCCTGGTTTATAAATTAAATCTGTCTGTGTGACTAGACTTTTTGTGCTATTATTGAATTGTAATAAAGGATTGTAATAAAGGTCCTAAATATATATAAATAATGAACAAATTAACCAAAATGGTTATTAAAAAACCATGGTTAATAAATCATAAAATACTGTAGAAGCTTCTAAATAAACCTTGTCAATTATTTTCTTCTATGTAGCAATTAAAGCTACATGACTAGGTCAGAAGAGGTAAACAGTTATCCGGTGGAAAACCATGAAAACACTAAGATACATGTGACCGGTGCAGAACTGCAATCATTAATAGATAATGCTGTTGCAAAAGCTATAGAGCGGCAGTATAGTGAATCTAGCGGGACTCGAAGCAGGACCCTATCTACACCGCCCTCTAAATCTGTCCCTAAAACTCATTCAGAAGCCCACAGCAGACCACCCTCTATCCAACCTAAGCCCAAGAAAGAGGATGTTCAACATTCCTCAAACCAGCACAGCGTTCCATCTAAGAGAATTGTGCTAAATCAAGAACCACGTGCTAAAGGTTGCACTTATAAATACTTTATTTCTTACAAACCCCGGGATTTAACGGGGGGAAAAGGGGCAGTGGATTGTATGACATGGTTGGATGAGATGGACACTGTGGTAGATATCAGCTGTTGTGCTGAAAAGGAAGTTGTAAAGTTTGTATCTCAGTCATTCAAGGGTGAGGCCCTAGCCTGGTGGAGGTCGTTGATTCAAGCTACCAGGAAGATTCCATTGTACAATCTGACATGGGATCAATTTGTTACTCTCATCAAGGAGAACTACTGCCCTCAGCATGAGGTTGAAAAGATTGAGTCTGATTTCTTATCGTTGGTTATGAAAAACCTAGATTGCCAAGCCTACCTTACAAGCTTCAACACAATGTCCAGGTTGGTTCCTTACCTTGTGACACCAGAACCCAAGAGAATAGCTCGGTTCATTGGGGGTTTAGCCCCAGAGATTAAGGCAAGCGTGAAGGCCTCTCGCCCAGCTACCTTCAGATCTGCAGCTGATATATCTTTGCCCCTCACACTGGAGGCGGTCAGGCAGAGATCGCTGAGGAACACTGATGCTGAGAAAAGGAAGCGTGAGGATGACAACTCACGACGGTCAGTTAAGAAGCGTAAGGGAAACAATGACCACAAAAAGGGTTCTGGATCTAAGAAGGAGGGTCAGCAGACGGCTGATAAGCCCAAGTGTAAAATCTGCAAGAAGCATCATTTTGGGAAATGCAGATATGAGTCGAAATCCCAGTCACAACCAAGGGCATGTGGAATTTGCAAATCTTCTGAGCACAAGACTCTCGATTGCAAGAAGATAAAAGATGCAACGTGCTACAATTGTAACGAGAAAGGGCACATTAAGTCAAATTGCCCAAAGTTCACGAAGAAGGCTGAGGAGGGAAAGAAGACCAATGCTAGGGTCTTCCAGATGAACGCACAGGAGGCGATCCAGAACGACAATGTGATAACAGGTACCTTCCTCATAAATGATGTTTATGAAAGAGTGTTGTTTGATTCTGGTGCTGATAAGTCATTCGTAGACAATAAGTTTTGAGAATTGTTGAAATTGCCTGTTAAAACCTTAAGTGTGAAGTATGAGGTTGAATTAGCCGATGGAACCATAGAAACAGCCTCAACTATGTTAGATGGATGTGTCATATCCTTTAGGAACCACTCTTTTCCATTGTCCTTACTTCCTTTGAAACTAGCCGGTTTTGACATAGTTTTAAGCATGGATTGGTTATCTAATAACCAAGCCCAGATCGTTTGCAATAAGAAGCAAGTGGTGGTCAAGACTCCATCTGGTGAGTCACTTACCATTCAAGGAGATACCGGTATGGATTACCTGAGCAAGTGTCTATGCTCAAGGCATCCAGATGTCTGAAGAAGGGTTGTGTCATTTATATGGCACAAGTAACTATTGATGTGCAAAAGCCCAAGATTGAAGATATTCCAGTCATTTCTGAATACCCTGAAGTCTTCCCTGAAGAACAACCTGGTTTACCACCAGATAGGCAAGTAGAACTCAGAATTGACATCATCCCCAGAGCAGCACCTGTTGCAAGAGCGCCTTATAGGTTGGCACCAACAGAGATGAAGGAATTAAGGATGCAGCTAGATGATTTTCTAGCCAAAGGTTTTATTAGACCTAGCTCGTCTCCTTGGGGAGCGCCAATCCTATTTGTCAAAAAGATGGATGGTTCGATGCATCTATGCATCGATTACCGTGAGCTTAATAAGGTCACTATCAAGAATAGATATCCTTTGCCCAGGATCGACGATCTGTTCGATCAATTGCAAGGGGCAAGCTACTTTTCTAAGATCGACTTGAGGTCAGGCTATCATCAATTGAAGGTTAAAGATGAAGATGTACACAAGACTGGGTTTAGGACTCACTATGGTCATTATGAGTTCCTAGTGATGCCTTTTGGGCTCACTAATACCCCTGCCTCATTCACGGATCTCATGAATCGTGTATGCAAGCCAAATCTAGATAAATTTGTCATCGTCTTCATCGATGACATCCTCATTTACTCGAAGAGTCAAGCTGACCATGAGAAGCACCTCCGTTGTATTCTGAAACTGCTTCACCAGGAAAAGCTTTATGCTAAGTTTTCAAAGTGTGAATTCTGGCTTCGTGAAGTCCAATTTCTTGGACATGTTGTTAGTGAGCGTGGTATCCAAGTAGATCCCGCTAAGGTTAAAGCTGTCATGAACTGGCAAGAGCTGAAGACGCCTACAGAGATTCGCAACTTTCTAGGACTAGCAGGATACTACAGGCGATTTACTGAAAACTTTTCAAGAATTGCAGCACTCCTGACTTTACACACCCGCAAGAATAGCAAGTTTGATTGGGGGCCTAAGCAGCAAGAATCTTTTGATATCCTGAAGAAGAAGTTGAGCAACGCTCCAGTATTGACGTTGCCTGATGGAATTGATGAGTTTGTGGTATATTGTGATGCATCACACACTGGTATGGGTTGTGTGCTTATGCAGAAAGGTAAAGTCATTTCCTATGCTTCGCGTCAGTTAAAGGTGCACGAGAAGAATTACACCACCCATGACTTAGAGTTGGGTGTCGTTGTATTCGCACTAAAACTATGGAGGCATTACTTGTATGGAACTAAGTGTGTGATCTATTCTGATCATAAGAGCCTTCAACATCTGTTTAATCAGAAGGACTTAAACATGAGGCAACGACGATGGATGGAAACTTTGAATGTTTATGATTGTGAGATAAGATACCATCCAGGCAAGGAGAATGTAGTCGCCGATGCCTTAAGTAGAAAGGAGAGAGTGAAGCCTATAAGAATCAACGCCAAGAGCATTGAGATAAAGAATAGTTTGAATGAAAGGTTGTTAGCTGCGCAGAAGGAAGCTGTATTGGAAGCTAACTATCCTGATGAAAAGCTAGGAGTAACTGAAGAACAGTTATCCTATGGCAAGGACAGAATCCTAAGGTTAAATGGACGAATATGGGTTCCAGTTTATGGAGGACTTCGGGATGTTATCCTCCAGGGAGCCCATAGTTCTAAATATTCCGTTCATCCTGGAGCTGATAAGATGTACCAGGATCTGAAGGCAAACTATTGGTGGATAGACTTGAAGAAGTCTATAGCCGCCTATGTAGCTAAATGTTTGACATGCGCTCAAGTCAAAGCTGAACATCAGAAGCCGTCAGGTTTACTACAACAACCTGAACTTCCCACATGGAAGTGGGAGATGGTGACAATGGATTTCATCACCAAGTTTCCAAAGACAAAGAAAGGAAATGATACTATATGGGTGATAGTAGATAGACTGACTAAGTCAGCACATTTCCTACCCATTAAGGAGACTTACAGCTCCGACATGTTAGCCCAATTGTACGTAGATAAAATTGTATCTCTGCATGGCGTACAAGTGTCTATTATCTCTGACAGAGATACCAGATACACATCACATTTTTGGAAAAGTTTCCAACAGTCTTTGGGCACGCGCTTAAATTTTAGTACGGCTTACCATCCTAAGACGGACGGGCGGAGTGAGCGTACCATCCAAACTTTGGAAGACATGCTCCGTGCATGTGTGATTGACTTAGGTGGTAGTTGGGATAACCACCTGCCACTGATCGATTTCTCCTATAACAACAGCTACCATACAAGCATTCAGGCTGCGCCTTTTGAGGCATTATATGGTAGGAAATGCAGAACGCCTATTTGTTGGGCAGAAGTAGGGGAATCTCAATTATCAGGACCTGACATAGTCTTTGAAATGACGGACAAGATTGTCCAGATTCGTGACCGCCTGAAAGCTGCCAAGGATAGGCAGAAAAGTTATGCTGATAAAAGGCGAAAACCTCTAAAGTTTGAGGTTGGTGATAAAGTCTTGCATTAAGTCTCACCCTGGAAGGGAGTGATGTGATTTGGTAAGAAAGGTAAGCTAAGCCAGAGGTATATAGGACCATTCGAGATCATAGAATGTGTAGGAACAGTGGCTTATAAGTTAAACTTACCTGAAGAGCTCAGTGGTATTCACAATGTATTCCACATCTGCAATCTGAAGAAATGTCTAGCTGATGAATCGCTAGTCATACCACATACAGATGTGCACATAGATGAGAGCTTGAAATTTGTAGAAAAACCTCTGTCAATTAAGGATCGACATGTTAAGAAGCTTCAGAGGAAGCATGTGCCTATTGTAAAGGTTGAAAAGGATGCCCGCAGAGGTCCCGAGTACACGTGGGAGGTAGAATCCACAATGAAAGAAAAATACCCTCATTTATTTCAGTAAATCTCGAGGTCAAGATTTCTTTTAAGGGGGTGAGGATGTAACACCTCGAAAATTCATGTCCAATAATGTATCGGCACGTGTCATAAGCTTTAAACGTGTAAAAGATTACTTTAGAGGGACTAAAGTTGACAAACAAGGAAAGTATGTGAATAAAAAGGGTTAAAAATGTCAACAATGGATAAATATACTTTAAAATAACCGTACACGATGTTTATACCCTTAAACGAATAAATCAGGGATCATACGAAGCTAATTGTGGAAGAAAGTGAGAAATTACAAACTACAGGGGTTAAATGTGTCAACATGTTTAAAGTATACCTCCGAGTGACCTTTTAGCAAACCCGAAGCTTTGTAACGATAAATTATGCTCACTAGAATGTTTGATAAAAATTTCACAAAGTTTCGTTATCGTATGAGAAAGTTATGATAAAATTCGTATACGAGGGGTTAAAAGCGTCAACGTTGAAATCTAAGGCCTTACGGGTGATCACAAAGTTAACCAATGACTTAACGGTGTTTGATAACCCCTTGGAACCCTTAAAAGTAAGGTTAGAGGGCCAAAAATGCAAGAACAAGACTTAAAACCACGTTAGAAAGGACCAGGGGCTGAAATGTAATTAAGTGAAACTTATTTGACTGGTTCTGGGAGGCCAGGCGGCCCGCGTAAGATGGTCCTATGGGGCTACACGGCCCGCGTGTGCATGCCAGCGACAGAAAACTCTTGGCAGCTGCCAGTTCAGGTCTGTAACCGACTAAAAGGCTTGTTTTCTTATACCAGGGACTCTTCTAATGGATTAACATGCAATAGGGGCACCTGTGATGATCTCATAACATCAGTAGAGTTGCTTGGCATGATCTTGTTGAATCAAAATGCATATATAAGGACACCCAAGTTTGCAACATTTTGCTACTCACTTGAAAACCTTCACAACTTCACTTCTGGAGCTCTCTGGTCAGCAACCAAGTTTTCTTAGGCTTCTTAGTCGTGCTTAGGACCCTTGTAAGTATCCTTAACCTTCTTTATTTCAATTTAGCTTAGTTAATTAGCTTAAAGTCAAACCATCGTAATTAAGGTTTGACTTCATCATAAATCTTAATTTTTCCAGTCAAATTTCAAATTGAAAGTACCTATGAGTTGGTAATTATGTGGGCAATAAACCCTTAAAAGGACACCCTCTAATTCCCACTCTAACTAGGTCCATTGTCGGGTCAAAGTTAATCTTAAAAAGTCAACAGAAAGCCTATTTTCAAATTAATGCATAATTAGCAATGTAGAAGCCATGCAACCTGTTTTATCATTAATATAACTTGGTAATTAATGTAAGAACATGTCTAAACATGTTCACCCCGACAATTTTCAATTTAGGCTCGGTTCGGAACCAAAAGTCGCATAGTTTGACTTCTGCTTTGACTTTTAGTTCTGACCCGTTTAAGCATAGTTTAGAAATGCCTTAGAGCCTTATTAGGACCAGGTTTCATATAAGTATAACCCTCTGTGATTATACAAATTGGTTCATTAGTTACCTAAATCATTTGCATGTTTCCATTAAATGCTTAAATGTTGACTATTATGCCCTTTTCACCTTAAAACATGATTTTTGGAAAAGTAAAAGAATAGAAACCTTCATTACTGATTTATAGACTTGTACCTAAAATTTGACATCATTTTGAGGTCTAGATTAGGAGTTATGCTCATTAGCATAAATGAAAAGCTTTTTATGAATTAAACGACATAATTAGCATATAGCCTATCTAAACCCAATTTTTTGATATCAAACTTTTTACCCACTAATGTAATATAATATTTTGGGATTTTTAAAGATTTTTATTTATTTTTAGGCTGAGCATAACATAGAGTTCTAAGCTTGATTCGGTTATTGTTAATTTTGCCCTTTTAGCCTATAAAATGAGTTTTACAAATCCTTTTGATATCAAACCTTTTTCTACTGATCTAATATAATAAATAAAATATTTTGAGCTTTCTGGAATAATAAAAGTATCAGCTTTCCTTTAAAAACCCGGAAATAGCTCCAAATCGCCTTTTTAAGCGTTTTTAACAACATAGTATGTATTAAAACTATTTTAAACATATAAGGTTTGATGTCTACTGATATTTTCAGTAAATTTTTATATTTTAACATTAGGTAAAAGTTTTAAATTCAGATTTCCAGAATTGACCATTTAGGCTTATGTGAAATTACCAAAATGCCCCTACGGTGCATAGTTTAATTAAAAATGATAAATTTCACATATCTGTCATACCCTACTGTTATAACTTATTAAATTAAGTATAATTATTGATTATATCAGACCTGTAACTCAGTTAAATATTTAAGCTCTTTTATAACCTTTAAAACGACCAAAATGCCCCTTCGGGGCATAGTTGGAGTTTAAAATCATTTTGAGCATAATAGAAGTTATCTTACTGATGTCACAACATATTTAATGCATATTAACTTAGGAAACCTGTATATGACTATTATGGTTACCCGTTACGCATTATTCGCATTCGGTTCGGTTTATGTAACTAGTTTGCATAAATTAGCCGAAACGGGTCAAACCTTATCTCTTTTGTCTCAAAATCCAGAATGTGTTTAATTTACCCATATTATACAAGTCCTCAAACTTGTCGGGTCTAAATCACATTCTATTCCGGTTTTCCCTTCTTCATGCGATTGAACCGTATCTTCTAACCGGTCTAAGTTTAGGCATAATTAAAGACCCTTTAGGAATCTAATAGGTTATTATAAACCTTCGTTCCAGAATAGGAGACCCGGTAAAAGCTACGTGCACTTGCTTGTTGTGATTATTACTTGCAAAGGTAAATACTTTTAACTTATTTTCCCTATACGGGCTTGGGGTACAGTATATAAAATACCGCTTGGTCGGGCATTGAATCTTTAATTGTGTAATGGTTAATTCATTGAAATGACCCGTTTAAATTGTTTTGTTTGCTTAAAGCCTTTGGGGAGTTAATGACCATGTCCCGGATATCCTTGGCATCATTCATAGAATGGCCACGACCTTAGCACACGGGTGTAGGCGTACACCCGTCAGTGCATTTATAATTAATAAGGTATAACCGCCGGTTACGAGAATAACTAGCCGTGGGACTATACCATGTGGTGTGTCTATTAATGTTTAACCCGATGTTCAACCCGGGCTACTGAACGTATAAGAAACATGTAATTCTTTTACAAGTTTATATACAAATAATTATCCCAAGTTATAAAATCTTTTGTGCCATGTGCAATCAAATCAATTTTTAAACATTTTCAAAATGAGTCAGTTAAATTGTATTTACCAGTGTAAACTGACGTAATTTCCCAAAAAGGCTAAGTGCAGGTACTAATCGGAATAGGCTGGTCTCACCTAACATCAAATAGAAGTCTCGCAAGCTTAGATTCATAAAGTCTGTTGAACAAAGTTTCCCTTTTATTCGATCCCCTGTGGATCTGTTTCAACTAATTTGTGATACTTAATAGTACAATTTATTCAGTTGAAATAAATCTATCTTTTGCTTCCGCTGTGCATTTTAAATTTGTGTTGTTTGACAATGATGATATCAATTACGTCACGATACTCCCCACCGGGCCCACCGGTAATACGTGGAAATATCGGTGTGTGACACCTGCTCGCCATTGGCCCGGCGATTAAGTCGATATAAAAATGAGGGACGTCATGATAGAGTTTTGTCTAGTAAGTTTAAGGTTGTTGTCCTACCCAAGGAGGAGGAACGTACGTATTCTACCCATGGAGAATACGCAGGATTAATATTGGCATCCTACCCAAGGAGGATGGCGGTACATATCCTACCCAAGGAGGATATGTAGGTTTCGTTTTAATTCTTTAACCCATTCCCAACCACTGGGAATCCCATGCCTTAGAAGGTGTGTGAACTCACCTTGGCTTGCTCGGTAAGATTGGTTACTTGTTTTCCCAGTTAATCAAACACGTCCTAACATGGTTATCGGTAACGATCAGTCTTGTATACACATAAACCACATATTTCGTCATACATTACACAAGTTGCATTCATGAAATATATACTCATCCTCATGCATAGTGTTGCAGCTAGTCATGTCATAATTTCATTCCATACAATTTCTTTACTAACTGTTTAATCATACACAACACATCATAGTGTTGCACCATATTATAATCCAACATATAACATTATCAACACCATCAGTAACTATTTAATCAAAACTAACATTGCACAACATGTCATTCTTTATATTGTTATAACCCTAACCAATATAACCTACCCTAATCATGCATAAACAATCCATGAATAGAAATCCAACCCATAACTGATCCCCTTAGCACATATCATGAAATATCAAAATCATCATTTAATATTAAGCACACTAATTTATTTCAACAATTCACCCACTATTATTTACATCATCCACACAATCTCAACAGTAAGCACGTCAATTGTAGGAACATGCCATGATTGCACATATCAACAGGTGTCCATTATTATATTTGTACATATCGTAAACACACATATCGTCTCGTCATTCCATTCAGTCATTTATATACGCATGTATTCAAAAAGAACTCCACCATTAAACAACGATTTATTGAATACATCATGCACAACCATGGCTACTAGTAATACCCTGATTCATAATTAGTCATATGCTAAGAAGTTATCAACCAATGCCACGCACACAATTCAAATGCCACACCTACACAGTCAATTCTACAAACCTATGCACATATTCACATGTACATAATGCACATGCATGATACAGACTTCAACACTTTCACTTAGGATCATAATCATTCACCTAGTCTATGCATATCATTCAAGATTTATAACAAGTATTAATACCCTAACCAACAAGCATGCCTTCGGCCGAACGTGTCAAGACATCAACTCAAGGTAACAGATTACATTAATTCGATTAATTTGCAAAAGATCATATAAGCAATTATAAACAAACATAGTTGCTAATCAAATCGTTTACATATGCACGCAATCTTATGAAGCATATCTGCACGCAACAAGATCAAATAGTTAAGGATTAAACGAACATGAATTCACTAACCAGAAATCAATTACTGGAACGATGCTTCGAAGGTAGGGGGTCTGCCGTCATGAATCAGAGGAGCTTAGGGTTTGGGTTTGAATGTGTTTGTGCTAACAATCTACGTAACTACTTGTGCAAGTAAATATCCTACAATGACCGGCCCCAAAAAAAAACCATTGATCCATTTGGGCTACACCCGGCCCAACCATGACTTTGGTGTTTAAGTAATAGAAATCCAACTAATCAGCCCACTATGGCCTTGATTGGACTTACGGTCCATAGTTACGGTTGAAAAAGAAAAATATGGCAGCATGTATGTTTTGGGTTGGATGGCATTTAGTTAAAAATGGGTTTACACCCTACAATCACGTGATGAGGGGTCACAAAATCAACAACTAATAAAAAGTCACATCATCATCACATTGATTTTGGTGGGGGGATCATGGACTTTGTGAAACACATATTATCATCAGATTTCGAGACATTAATTGTGGCAGCAACTCACGTGCACTTCTAGGTGGGAGGTTTTGTTTTAGAAACCAACACACATCACGTGTGGACTTCTTGACTCGCGGCCCACAACGCAATCAGTTATCACATACGTTTAAGGTTAACACAAAACATTTAACGTGTCTAATTCAAGCAATGCACAATGAAGGAAAATAATGAGGATTTAGAATCGCTAAGTTAAACGACACTAACCTTGAAAGTTCGGGTTGTCACAGATTTCGTTGTCTATTGTGACGCGTCGAATCTAGGACTTGGTTGCGTTCTTATGCAATGAGGTAAAGTCATAGCTTATGCGTCTAGACAGCTGAAATTTCACGAGAAGAACTACACAACTCATGATCTTGAGTTGGGAGCTGTGGTTTTTGCTCTCAAAATTTGGAGACACTACCTCTATGGAACGAAGTGTGTGGTTTTCACAGACCACAAAAGTCTGCAGCATATTCTTAATCAGAAGGAGCTAAACATGAGGCAACGACGTTGGGTTGAACTCTTGAACGATTACGATTGCGAGATTCGCTACCATCCGGGTAAGGCGAATGTTGTAGCCGATGCGCTTAGTCGAAAGGAACGAGTCAAGCTTCATTCTATTCAGACTTTAACTGATATTCAATCTCATGTCCTTCAAGCTCAACGATCTTGTGTGATCAAAGGCTTATTGAAAAATGAGCTACCGCTTCAACTTGAGCTTAAACTCGAAAGGAAAGACGATGGTTTACTCTACTTCAAGGATCGTTTGTGGATTCCGAAACAAGACGATCTTCGCACCTTGGTAATGGACGAATCTCATAAATCTCGATATTCTATCCATCCTGGTGCTGATAAAATGTACAAGGATCTTCGTACTCAGTACGGGTGGCCTGGTATGAAAAAGGATGTTGCCTTGTATGTATCAAAATGCCTAACTTGTCTCAAAGTCAAGGCTGAACATCAACGACCTTCTGGTTTGCTTGTACAACCAGAGATACCGGTTTGGAAGTGGGAGAACATTGCAATGGATCTCATCACTAAGTTACCGCGTACGTCTAGAGGTCACGATGTTATTTGGGTTGTTATCGATCGATTAACGAAATCAGCTCATTTTAATCCGATTCGCGAGGATCTATCTGCTGATAAATTTGCAAAGATTTATGTTGATGAGATTGTATCACGACATGGTGTTCCTTTGGATATCATTTCCGATTGTGATGCTCGGTTTTCATCTCATTTCTGGAAGACCATGCAATTTGCTTTGGGAACCCAACTAAATCTAAGCACTGCTTATCATCCCCAAACAGATGGACAATCTGAGAGAACGATTCAAACTTTGGAGGATATGCTTAGAGCATGCGTAATAGACTTTGGCGGTAATTGGGATTCTCATCTTCCATTGATTGAGTTCTCTTACAACAATAGTCATCATGCTAGTATTAATATGGCACCATTTGAAGCTCTATACGGTCGAAAATGTCGTCACCTGTCTGTTGGAATGAAATCGGTGAAGCTCAGGTTACTAGACCTGAGCTCATTCTAGAAACAACAGACAAAATCAAGAAAATCCACGATAATCTTGTGACAGCTCGAAGCCGTCAAAAGAGTTATGCAGATAAGCAACGCAAGCCCTTAGAGTTTCAAGTCGGCGGCCGTGTCCAACTCAAGGTGTCACCTTGGAACGGAGTGGTGAGATTTGGAAAGAAAGGAAAACTTGCACCCCGATATGTTGGACCATTTAAGATTGTTGAAAGAATTGGAAAGGTTGCCTATCGACTAGAGCTACCTCCAGAGCTTGGAATTATTCATCCGACTTTTCACGTGTCCAATTGACGAAAGTGTTTAGCTGATGCTGATCTTCACATTCCTCTCGACGAAATTCAAATCGATGAAACGATGCACTTTATCGAGAAACCTGTGGAGATAGTGGACCGTACCTTCAAACAGTTGAAGAACAAACGGATTCGATTGGTCAAAGTTCGTTGGGAATTCAAACGTGGCCAGAGTTTACTTAGGAACGTGAGGACCAGATGAAGGCGAAATATCTGCATTTGGGAACGAGAAACCTCTAGTTAAAATTTCGGGACGAAATTTCCTGAAGTAGGGGAGACTGTGACAACTGTGTTCTGTAATCGTCGTATAATGTAAAACAATGTTGATTATCAATAAAACAATGTGCTTTGGTGTTATTATATCTGTTTTGGTGTTATTATGTGTGTAATTATGTTTGATGATTTTACAATTTGATTCGATTCCAATTTCAAGCTTTAAATCACTTTCTGGAAGGTTATACGCAAACTGGTGCGTAAACGCAGTCAGTATAACGCGACAAACACTCCAGAATAGTGAAATACTCTTAACATACCTTAAATAACCTCCACAGGACTTAGAAACAAGCTTTGGATGGTTTGGTGTGTTGAAATCAAGTTTGTTCGATCGGAGGGACTAGTTGTGTCAAACTACGAAACTATACCGATTTGTATAGTAACGAACATTCCAGAACTTGATCATAAGTTAAAAATAACCTAAATATCCTTTACATAGCTTACAAATAGGCTTTGAGGGGTTCGGTATGCTAAAATAAACTTTATTGATCAATAGGGACTAAAAGCGTTAAAAAGTGCATAAGTTTGCATTTTTGCGCATATCTTACGTTCTGAATACATCCGGACATCCAAAACTTTATGTAATCATTAAAATATTTTATTTTAGTGATTGGCATGATAAAATTCCATTCGTCGCGTAATTTGGATCGTTTTTTTCGCATTCGTTCGTGTTTCGTCGTAATTAACCAAACAACGCAACCGTACGACCAAACGAACTGACATCCGAGATATTTTTGAGCATGTTTCATGTTCCCTATACTTTAACTTCATTTTAGAGTCTTGAAATGGGATTAACGGGGCTTAAACGTGTCAAAAATGCATCAAAAACCATGTTTTGCACATTCAGGGACCAAAATTGACAATCTGCCATAGTTATCTTAGGAAGGGACCAAAATGAAAAATCCAAATTCCAGCTTGTTCCAGCTGTTCCCCTCATTTGCACATGGTTTTATTGAAACTAGTGGCTCCCATGGTTTCACAAAACCATGGGCACATGTGTACGGATGAGATCGAAGCTCGTTTTTCGAGGAACGATCCTAACGGTCCTAGAAATCCAATAAATACCCATGCTCCTCATTGTGGCAACTAAAAAAATCTAATCTATTTGCTCTAATTTGGGGCTTAGCACCTCATACCTGAGCAAGTTGGATCTAGATTTCCATTCTTGGACCCGTTGTAAGTCCTCTTTCGTTCTTTTTTTCGCGTGAAAGTCAAACTGTGTTTGACTTTCTGCTTTGACCAGTTTATTGTCAACATGAAGTTCATTTGAACTTCATAACATGAGCATAATCACGATGGTTTTAGTCTCTTGTCACTATACCTACTGATTACCACGTTATCTAGGCATATTGGCAAGTCGTAGTTTCGGCCAAAATGCGTATTCTTGCGTATTTTGTAACCAAACTACTTTTAGGTATCAAAACCATTTGTTTTGATACCAAACATGTTTTCAAACCTCGTTAAGCATGTTTTAACATGTTTAGCTCGTCACTTTAGGTTTAGTTCTTATGTAGGGTCGTAAGGTAAGCGGTCTAAACAACCTCTTATACTTTCGAACCCGACCCGTTTGGTCGATCATTAGGATCCGACCAAACACATTAGGTGACCATAGTTGTATAGGGAATAACCTTCTGAGGTTATACCTTATGGTCACTACGTTTAGCTAGTTGTATGATAGGTAGTTTTTATGCCTTAGGAAAATTACCAAAATGCCCTTTTTATGCATAAATTCATTTTAAGCATATGTAAACTAAATTTTGACATCTAAGCTGATTAGGCAACATTATTAGACATGTTAAGGCATATAATACTTGTCATAGGACTAGTTAGGCGGTCCGAACGCGCTTATGCGCGCACGACGCGTTAAAGTAGCGTAAGCTACCTTAATGGGTCGTAACGGGTCGAAAGCACTTAGGTTAGGTTCCGATCTAGAATGTAGACTTTGTTAAACCATATCACATGAGTTCCAACTCTCATTTGGTTTACAAAACCTCATTCTATCCGATCTTCCGATTGAGGTGTCAATTTAATTACTAGTGATTCGATTACTAGGTGCTGCTTGATTTCTCTGGTTTACTTGAGTTTGTTGAAGTTCTATTGATTGAGGATACTTTGCACTTCATGTGAGTACATAGTTCCCCTATTTTACTGTTTTTGATTGTTTTGGGGTGATTCATATGTATCAAAACGATTTCGATATTTTAACGATGATTTCAAAAACGATTAAGATGGTTTATACTAAATTAATAACGATTTCGATAATGTGAACGAACTTGTTGGTTGTAGTTACATAACGAATTACATTCATTAATTTTGGGCGAACCGACCAGTATTAGGTTATGGTACCATAGGATCTGACAAATCCCGTTATCAGACTGCACCATCGTTATGTGTGGGTTAGGTGGGTAACGACTGAATCTGTGATTGTTAACTTACCCTTTGGTGGTTTGTTAATGCGAGAAGCGAGATAGTCGAGTCACGAAGGTTTGAATGTTATTAGCAAGATGACCAAAAATAGTTTTCACAATTAAAACGAGGATGATTTAAACGACTTAAACAAGTTAAAAGATTTGGAAACGATTTAAACGAGTTAACGATTTTGAAACGATTTGAACAAGTTAAACGAGTTGGATAAACGATTGGTTTTTGGTTAAGTGTTTAGATAACGGGACGGGTGTAATGTGGTGAAAACATGGTAGATACGCCGTTGGTACTTCTTATATATAAGTGTTTTCAACATATTACATACCGTGGCGTTATTTAGTTCACTTGGGTAAACGATTTTAAAACGATGTCACATAACGATGTTTTCAAAAGGATATAAACCATACGAGATTTATTAAACGAGTTAATACGAAATGTTTCACAATTTGGTTTACTAAAACAAATGTTTTTGGGTTAAGAATCATGGCTACGAGGTTTTATAAATTATAAACCGCTTGATTTGAGTTGGTTAATTATGTTGTAATATTATACTCGTTTCAAAACAAGGTCTTTAATAAGGTATTGCAACATGTAAACTAGCCATGAATCCGACACTCTTATAAAACCTATATACTCGCCAGCATTTCTTTGCCACTTTGTTTATACATATGTTTCAGGTGATGTTGCTTGATGTTGATTTCTAGGATGCAAGAGTCACATAGGATCTGGACGAGGCCTTAGTGACATAATAACAGTGATAGTCGATATGTAACTTGTTTGTTTCGTGTTAAAACAATGTAAATTACTAAATGAATAAATAAAATGAAACTCTTTTTGTATCCATGGTTGTGAAATGATAATTCTGTTACAACACCCCCGATGTTTCCGACACGATTTGTTGTTTTACGTGGTCGGGGTGTGACACCGTGTCACGTAGTTATCATAATCATAACATAAGACTATTTATACGGCACCCTATGTAAACAACCTCCTAACGCAAGCATTATCAAAACATAGTTTACATGTAGAACAAGATCATTGATTAACTAACACATACTTCCTAGTTTACATGTAGACCATAACATCCAGTTTAAGATTCACAAGGTTATTAATTCACTAGTGGGTGATCATCGAACCAACACAAAGCATACCAAGAATATATATATATATATATATATATATATATCGAGTAAAGGATGTCACACTAACCACAAAGTATTGAAGGTGTCGCGATAGATGGAGGAGAGGGATCTGCCGTTTCACGTAGGAGAAACCACGGTTCCTAACAACTTGGAGTATAATACTAACTTAATGGAATCAAACCATTTAATTGATATATATCGCTAAAGAAGGGGGGTCCGGCTCGGATTAGGTTTCACACTGGGCTTGGTTGTGAGTGTGTATGGGCCGAGAATCATAATATAAATAATAGAGGTTTGGGCCAAGGAAATAAAGGGTGTATAATAATAGTGTGGGTACATCGGGTATATCGTCCGACTAGAATACACGTTCATATAATCTAGGCATTAGCATTTAACACTTAACATACTCATAACCAATTAGTCATAGTGATTCAATGTAATTCAAACAGGTTTAATAGGTTTACGCAACATAAACAGTAGTGATATAAGTCAAGTGTCACGAGATTGGACAATGCTAACCTTGGGAATACGGTTTGTCACATCATCCCCAACTTGAAAGAAATTTCGTCCCGAAATCCACCAGTTACATCAGATTTAGATTTGTTGGTAGGGAACAAGTGAGGGTACTTGAGCTTCATCTGGTCCTCGCGCTCCCACGTGAACTCCGGTCCACGTCTTGAGTTCCAACGAACTCTCACGATTGGAATTCGACTATGTTTACGAACTTTGACTTCCCGGTCCATAATTTCGATTGGTTCTTTGACAAACTGCAACTTGTCGTCAATTCTTAGCTCCTGAAACGGTACTACAAGTGTTTCATCGGACAAACACTTCTTCAACTGCGAAACATGGAAAACATCATGAATGTTACCCAATTCCGCAGGTAACTCGAGCTTGTACGCCACTTTACCAATTTGTTCAAAGACTTTGAATGGCCCAACATAACATGGGTTAAGCTTGCCACACTTCCCAAAGCGTACCACGCCCTTCCAGGGCGAGACTTTCAACATAACACGATCGCCTACAGCGAACTCCAACGGTTTCCTACGATTGTTAGCGTAGCTTTTCTGACGGTCATGCGCTGCCACCATACGATTTCTGATCTGAACAATCTTTTCTGAAGTTTCGAGTATAAGTTCAAGACCCTTGATCTGGCTGTCGCCCACCTCAGCCCAAAGAGAGGAGAACGGCACTTTCGCCCATACAATGCTTCAAATGGAGCTGCCTGAATGCTGGTATGGTAACTGTTGTTGTAGGAGAACTCTATTAACGGCAAATGTTTCTCCCACCCTTTCCTAAAATCAATCACACATCCCCGCAGCATGTCTTCAAGTGTCTGGATGGTCCTCTCACTCTGACCATTCGTCTGCGGGTGATAAGCAGTACTCATATCGAGACGTGAACCGAACGACTTATGCATCGACTGCCATAAATTGGAAATGAAACGCGGATCTCGATCTGAGATGATGGAAATTGGCACCCCGTGCCTGGAAACCACCTCTTTAAGATAAACCGCTGCAAGCTGTGAGAACTTATCCGTTTCATTGATTGCTAGAAAATGCGTTGACTTTGTGAGATGATCAACGATCACCCAAATAGTATCATTTCCACCCTGAGTTCTTGGCAACCCAATGACGAAATCTATAGCAATCTGCTACCATTTCCATGTGGGTATCTCTGGTTGTTGCAGCAGGCCTGAGGGTTTCTGATACTCTACCTTGACTTTCGCACAAGTCAAGTACTTACTCACATACGTCGCGATGTTAGCTTTCATCTTCGGCCACCAATATAAAACTTTGAGGTCTCGATACATCTTATCTGAACCCGGATGAACAGAGTATCAAGACTTGTGTGCTTCGTCCATTACAAGATCTCTAAGGTTACCAAACAACGGAATCCATATCCATTCCATAAAATAATAGATGCCGTCAGACCTTTCCACAAGTTGCTTCTCCATGCCCCGTAAATACTCCGCTATAATGTTCTCTTCCTTCAACGCTTCAACCTGAGCCAACCGAATCTGTTCAGGAAGATTTGAGTGAATAGTGAGCTGTAAGGCTCGCACACGCTTAGGTTTCATCTCCTTTCGGCTAAGGGCATCAGCTACAACGTTAGCTTTACCTGGATGATACTTGATGGCAAAATCATAGTCGTTCAAAAGTTATATCCAATGACGTTGTCGCATATTCAACTCCTTCTGGTCGAAGATATGCTGGAGGCTCCTGTGATCAGTGTAGATAGTGCATTTGGTACCGTACAGATAATGCCTCTAAATCTTCAACGCGAAAATCACGGCCCCTAACTCCAAGTCGTGAGTCGTGTAATTCTTCTCATGAACCTTCAACTTTCGAGAAGCATATGCTATCACCTTCTCGCGTTGCATCAACACGCAACCGAGACCCTGAATAGAAGCATCACAATATACCACGAAATCCTCGGTACCTTCAGGTAGAGACAAGATCGGTGCGTTGCAGAGTTTCTCTTTCAAGAGTTGGAAAGCATCCTCCTGTTTCGTTCCCCAAGAATAAACAACGTTGTTCTGTGTTAATGAGGTGAGAGGTTGAGCGATCTTTGAGAAATCCTTAATAAACCGACGATAGTACCCAGCGAGACCAAGAAATTGTCGCACCTCAGAAGGATTCTTCGGTGCCGCCCAATTTCTAATAGCATCGATTTTAGTAGGATCCATGTGTATCCCCATTTCGTTAACAATGTGCCCAAGAAAGTGTACTTCCCGAATCCAGAAATCACACTTAGAGAATTTCACGTAGAGATGCTCCTTCCGCAGGAGCTCCAGGATCAGACGTAAATGTCGCTCATGGTCTTCCTTCCTCTTGGAGTAGATCAGGATGTCGTTGATGAACACAATAACAAAATCGTCTATGTAAGGTTTGCACACGTGGTTCATAAGAACCATGAAAACCGCTGGTGCATTAGTCAAGCCAAATGGCATGACCAAAAACTCGTAGTGGCCATACCGCGTTTGAAAAGCCGTTCTGGGAACATCCTCCTCTCGGACTCGCACTTGATGATAGCCCGACCTTAAGTCGATCTTGGAATAAAAACTTGACCCTTGCAACTGGTCAAACAAATCGTCGATACGTGGTAGGGGATAACGGTTCTTGACGGTTACCTTGTTGAGTTCACGATAATCTATACACATCCGAAAGGACCCATCCTTCTTCTTCACAAACAGCACCGGGGCTCCCCAAGGTGAAGAGCTAGGTCGGATAAAACCTCTATCCAACAACTCTTGGAGTTGGTTGGACAACTCTTGCAACTCTCCTGGCGCGAGATGATAAGGAGCACGGGAAACCGGGGCTGCTCCTGGCGTGAGGTCAATCTGAAATTCCACCTGACGATGTGGAGGTAACCCAGGGAGTTCTTCAGGAAACACATCAGGAAACTCATGAACAATTGGAAGGTCCTCGATCCTTCTCTCATCAGATTGCAAATCAGTAACAAGAGCTAAAACAGCAAGGTAGCCCTTTCGTAGACACTTCTAGGCTTTCCTGGCTGAGATGATGCTGACCATGGCACCACTACGATGACCTTGAACCGATAATGATTCCCCACTGGGGAGAGGGATACACACGATTTTCTCTTTACAGAGAATTTCCGCTTGATGCTTAGACAACCAATCCATGCCAACGACCACATCAAAACTTCCAAGAGTAAGGGGGAGTAGGTCAATGTCGAACAATTGACCCATGAGATCAAGTTTACAACTAAAAAGGACATGAGAAGCTTCAATCGATTTATCATCAGCTAATTATACTACATGCATATTTACAAGAGGTGTGGGAGTCAACCCTAACTGACGACTGAACCCCAAAGACACATAACTCCAATCGGCACCAGAGTGGAATAAAACATAAGCAAATATGTTGTTTATGGAGAACGTACCAGTCACCACATTGCCGTTATTTCTGGCTTCCCCAGCTCTAATAGTGAACCCCCTCCCATGCGCACCATTTCCACCGTTGCTGATGTGTTAAAAATGTAACCTATAAATTTCATCAAATGAGGCATAAAACTAACCCTTTTTTAGTACTAATGTTGGAAAAAGTGTGCTTTTGTCTTCCTTTTGTATTTTCAGGATTAAATGAGCTCAAATTAACAAAAGAAGCAAAATGACATCAAAATCTAACATAAATACAAGAAAAGGAACAAGACGTGACATGCCCGACCCCACGACAGCATCTTCCCAAGCAAAACAAGAGATCAGAAGACTGAACATGCCCCTTGCTCAGCCAGCACGGGGGCGTGCCCAAGTGTCAGCAGAAAAGACAAAGTGGTAGAAGCTTCTATTGCACACCACGGGGCCGTGCTCAGCGGACACGAGGCCGTGGTCAACTATAAGATTCGCACAATCCAGCAAATCTGCATAGTACAAAGATTCTTCTGCACCACGGGGTCGTGCTCAGCGGACACGGGGGCGTGGTCAACTAAAAAGACAAAACTACATTAAATGAAGAAAGAGAAGGATGTGGACACAGGGCCGTGCCCGAGCTTCTGTTCAGCCTATAAATAGAAGTGCTTGGCTCAAGCTCAAACCATCCCTTGGCACACCACCTCTCTCACACTTCACCCACCACCCACCACCACCATAACACCATCATCCACCACCATCATCCATTGTCCATCGTAGAGTGTGTGAGTCGTCTCGGGATCCAAGATGGATCGTAAGAGTTCTTGACAATCAAGGCCATGTTTGCCTAAGTCTCTTACATCAATTGGTGAAGACAAAATGTCTAGTGTAATACTTTTTCTTTCTAATCTTTTGCACTTTTTACTTGGTTTTGTATTAATGACTTTAATAACTAGTTGCTTATGTTGAAGGTGATCTTTCCTTATCGTTTGTCCGTGGTGTCTTGGCATTATTTTACTGTCTATATAAAATAAAAGATTTTCACCATTCATATCTCCACGGTCTATATGGAGGTATGTTGGCTACCTGGTTGGGGGTTAAGGGAACGGTTTGGTAAAGGTCTTGCCATTATTCAGCGTTTAGAGGTCCTGCAATGGACCTGGGTCAAATTTAGTAGGACCTCCTTCAATACTTAACAGTATTGGATGGCGGGGGTCCAAACTCTTTGATCCCCTCATAAGTTAACTACTATTAATACTATAACCCGGCTACTTAGGACTATATCCCTGCTGACTCAGACTACTTAGCCGAGGGTAACGTCACCTTCAAAAGAGGGGCCTACCATAATACTGCATTAATAACTTAATTAATTATCTTCCAATAATCCACCCTTTTAGGACTGTATCCTTGCTGACTCAGACTACTGGGGTGAGGGTAACGTCACCTTCAAAAGAGGGGCCTACTACAATAACTAAGATAATCTCTTAAAATAATGCAAAAGTACGAAAATAATCAAAGGTTACACTAGATACGAGTCGGAACGAAGTGATTCATCTTGTCTATCTGTTTTTATTTTTATTTTTCAGCATTTTTAGTTAGTTTTTATTTTTCTTAGTTTAAAACATTTTTCTAAACTTTTTGATTTGATTAGACGTTGAGGATAAACCGGTACTAAAAGCTCTTGTGTCCTTGGACGACCTCGGTATCTTACCAACACTATACTACGCTCACGATGGGTGCACTTGCCCATATGTGTGTCTAGTGTTAGTAAATATCGTGTTTTATAAATTTAAAACTTGACTAAAAAGTGTTAAAGAGGCTTAAAATATACACCTAATATATATAACACTAATATACGCATCAAGTTTTTGGCGCCGTTGCCGGGGACACAAGGATTTTAAGAAAGTTAGGAATCAACGGCCTAATCGTTTTTCTTATTTTTCATTTTTTTTACAATTTTTTTTAGTTTTTCATCTTCTGCAGAGCTCAGCACGGGTCGTGCCTGGTCAGACACGGGCCGTGCCCAGCAACATCACTGGCAGTTTTTATTTTCTGAGTTACAGAGAGCTGAACACGGGGTCGTGTCGGTGCAGCACGGGGCCGTGTCCAACTCCCAGTAACAGGGATCCAGAAAACAATCACTGTATCTCTGACCACGGGCCGTGTTCACCGAGCACGGGGCCGTGGTGAACATTCTGACCAACGTTCTTTTCTGTTTTTATTGCAGGACTTGGAACCCAGGCGCCACATTTGAACCTCCTACGTAGTGCATGAGCTCCAGTTCTAATAGAGATGTAAAAGAACCTCAAGAAGAACCCGAACGCTTTCTCAGAAAAAGAATTAAAGCTAAAAATCAAGAGAAAGTTTCGGGGGACCCACTTCCAATGGCGGACCAACGTACCCTCATGGATTACCTACGGCCCACTGTAGGCAATCTCGGCGCCGCTATCAATGCACCAAATGTCGAAGCCAACAACTTCGAACTTCGGCCGCATTTGATACAAATGCTCCAAAACTCCGCAACCTTTCATGGGCTTGCGGACGAGGATCCCCATCTACATATTACTAATTTCTTGGAAATATGTGATACTTTTCGGATCGATGGAGCATCAAACGACGCCATTCGCCTTAGGATGTTTCCATTTTCACTAAAAGACCGAGCTAAGGCTTGACTTAACACCCTCCCAGTTGGCTCGGTAAACACCTGGGATGAACTAGCCCAAAAGTTTCTATATAAGTATTTCCCTCCTGCTAAAATGGCTAAATTAATGACTGAAATTAATACATACTCACAAGAGGATGGGGAATCCTTATATGAAACTTGGGAAAGGTTCAAGGAGCTTCTAAGAAAGTGTCCTCATCACGGTCTAGCGGTGTGGCAACAAGTATCCACTTTCTACAATGGATTGTTGCCACACACAAGACAAACACTTGATTCAAGCTCCGGGGGACTTTTAGGTAATCGTCGCCCAAATGAAATATATAATCAAATTAAGGAAATTGCTCAAACCAATTTTCAATGGCACACTCCCCGAGGTAATAAATCTATTGCCCCGGGCTCCCATAAGGTTGATGAAAGCACCTCTTTACAAGCCCAAATCGAGGCCCTCTCTTCGAAAATCAAAAGGCTAGAAATGACAAAAACGGCCTCGGTTATGGCTTGTGAAGGGTGTGGTGGGTCACATGAAAATTGGAGTTGTATGAAAGACTTAGATGAACAAGCAGAAACGGTAAACTACATTGATAATAGACCTAGGCCGTCGGGTCCTCCAACGGGTACCTACAACCAAGGATGGCGTAACCACCCAAATCTTGGTTGGAGAGATCCCGGCAATAGTAGTAACCAACAAAACCAACGAACTAATTTTCAGCAACCACAAAATTTCTCTCAATAACAAGGTGGAAGAGAAAGGCTTGAAGATACCTTATCTCGCCTCATCTCCGACACCGAAAAGAAAAACTAGGATCGATTTCAACAATTGGAATCGAATTTTAGAAATCAACAAGCTAGCATTCAAAACGTTGAAAAAAAATTAAATCAACTAGCTCAAAATTTCTCCGAGAGACCACAAGGCGCGTTACCAAGTAATACCGAAACCAACCCAAAGGCGCAAGTACACCTCATCACATTGAGAAACCGAACCGCGGGCCCCGAGGATGCCACATTACCACCGGTTGAAGGAGGTCAACTCAGCCAAAGCACGACTTCACCTACAACTCAACCAGAAAAAGCTTCTTCACCAAATCAAGAGCCCATCAAGACTCCTCCAATTCCGTACCCCGGTAGGTTAAATCGTCAAAAGACCGATGAGCAATTCGCAAAGTTCGAAAGTTTACTAAAACAATTGCATGTTAATATTCCTTTTATTGAGGTCCTAACCCAAATGCCTAAATATGCAAAATTCATGAGGGATTTCCTCACTCACAAAAGGAAAATTGAATCATTGCAATTAGTTAACTTAGGCGAAGAATGCTCCACTTTAGTACTCAACAAACTTCCACAAAAGAAAATCGATCCCGGGAGCTTCACAATTCCTTGCTCGATTGGGAAGTCCCCTGTTCGTAACGCATTAGCCGATCTTGGGGCTAGCATTAACCTCATGCCCACGTCAATGTTCAAACGACTCGGCCTAGGAACAACAAGCCCTACAAAGATGAGCATACAACTCGCTGACAGGTGCGTCAAATTTCCACAAGGTGTCGCTGAAAATCTGCTGGTCAAGGTTGACAACTTCGTTTTTCCAACCGACTTCGTCATCCTAGACATGGAAGAAGACACCGATGTCCCTCTCATCCTCGGGAGGCCATTTCTAGCCACCGCCCAAGCAGTGGTGGATATGAATGACGGAACGTTAACATTGAAGTTTGGGGATGAGGAAGTGAAGTTTGAATGTGGAAAGAAAGTAGAGGAAGAAGACCCGGTCAAATACATGAAGGTCATAGACTCAAGCTTGGATGATGCTCTCCGACGGAGTAACATGGGATGCAATACATCCCACTTGGGTAACATATGATCAGGCTTTGGGTCTAGCCAAGGACCCTTATAAACGTCGCGCACCACAGAGGCATTCCGCGGAACTATCCTTAGTTTAGTTTACATTAATTTTCTTGTTTTCTAGTTAGTTTTAATTTTCAGGAATAAAACATACTGGAGATGGCAAAGGATACAAGGGAAACTTGAACCAGCACTCCATGCAGGAAAACAGAACCGTCCGACGAAATTCTTCATTTACAGTAAGTTCGGCACGGGCCGTGTCCACCCAACACAGCCCCGTGCTGCACAGTTTGCAGAAAAAGACCCAGTTCAGGTAACTGGACATGGGCCGTGTTCACCCAACATGCCCCCGTGTCCAGGCTTCAGTTTCTCTTGTTTTAATTTTGTTACTAGCACTTGAACACGGGGTCGTGCCCGGATAACATGGGGCCGTGTTCAGCGCCCAGTAACACAAAATTTTTGCTTTTTACACCTTTTTACACATTCAATCAACCTAAAAAACTTATTTTTGGGACACATTGAGGACAATGTGTAATTTAAGTGTGGGGGGGGGGGGGATGCTAAAACCTTGAATCTTGCAAGTCCTAAATACAAGCCTTACACAAAACTCTATTGGAACCGCTAGTCACCCTAAATTTTTTTCAAAACTTTTCATTTTTTTTACTTGTCTAGGTTTAACTCGGGAAATTCAAGTTCTCAAAAAGGTTATATTTTTACAAATTTACAACCGATAGCGTCGTGATAAAAAGAACCAACATAAGAAAATTATGAAAAGGCATGACAAGCTTAGTTAAAATTTAATTATATATACTTGATCACATAAAAACCCATTTCCACAAAAGTGAGTTTTGAGCCTTTATTGAGCATACAATTACATATCATTAGACTAAATGCTCATTTTTCGTTTCTTGTGTGAATAACCGCTTGGTTCTTACGACTCTAGAACTTGCCATGACGATACATTCCCGGTCCTTACCAACTTAAACCCGAGTAAGTAAATGATGAAGCCATTAGGACTAACCCTTTTTATTTCTACACTATTATTTTTCTTTTTTTTACCACCTACCCAAAATCCCTCTAGTTAGCCCCTTTGAGCCTAAACCTTTTCATTTCTTAACCCAAACCAAACACCTTTTTTCCCACCAAAACCCTTTTTATTTTTAACCCTTTGTTTTAGTAACAACTTCGATTTTTCGTATGACTTTTCCTTAAAAAAAAAATTTGTTGATGATGAAGCAAAAGAAAATAAACAAACAAGTTCATCAAAAATAACTTTGTTTGAATAATAGCTTCATCAAAATAAAAGTTACAAAAATAGAAAGTCTTACGAAAACCGACACTTGTTACGCTTTTTAGCCCTTTTTCTACTAACCACTAACCACCAACCCAACCACCTACCTTTAACCCAAGCCTAACCCTTTACCCACAAAGTCCTCTTGATATTTACAAAGGTATATAAGTTAAAAAGGAGGAGGATTGATTGCTTGGCAAGCCTATGGTAGGAGTAAGTTTCATGCCGCTCTCGAGTGATCCACAAAAATACATTTTCGGCCGAGTGTTGAGTGATCCCCGTGAGGTATGTGAACTTGTATATAAATAGAATTTTAAAGAGGCATGTTATGCCCTAATAAGTAATTTGTCTTATGAAAAGTTTTAAATAAATCATGATGAATAGGATTGTAAATAAATAAAAATAAAACTAAATAAAGAATCTTGGAAATCCCGACACTCTACGACAAGCCCAAAAACCTTCTTCTCTACCCATTCCATTTGGGAGTGTAATAGCCACATATTAAAGAGTTTTGCTTGAGGACAAGCAAAGATTCAAGTGTGGGGGTATTTGATGTGTTAAAAATGTAACATATAAATTTCATCAAATGAGGCATAAAACTAACCCTTTTTTAGTACTAATGTTGGAAAAAGTGTGCTTTTGTCTTCCTTTTGTATTTTCAGGATTAAATGAGCTCAAATTAACAAAAGAAGCAAAAAGACATCAAAATCTAACATAAATACAAGAAAAGGAACAAGACGTGACATGCCCGACCCCACGACAGCATCTTCCCAAGCAAAACAAGAGATCAGAAGACTGAACACGCCCCGTGCTCAGCCAGCACGGGGGCGTGCCCAAGTGTCAGCAGAAAAGACAAAGTGGTAGAAGCTTCAATTGCCCACCACGGGGCCGTGCTCAGCGGACACGGGGCCGTGCTCAGCGGACACGGGGCCGTGGTCAACTATAAGATTCGCACAATCCAGCAAATCTGCATAGTACAAAGATTCTTCTGCACCACGGGGTCGTGCTCAGCGGACACGGGGGCGTGGTCAACTAAAAAGACAAAACTGCATTAAATGAAGAAAGAGAAGGATGTGGACACGGGGCCATGCCCACTGGACACGGGGCCATGCCCGAGCTTCTGTTCAGCCTATAAATAGAAGTGCTTGGCTCAAGCTCAAACCATCCCTTGGCACACCACCTCTCTCACACTTCACCCACCACCACCATAACACCATCATCCACCACCATCATCCATTGTCCATCGTAGAGTGTGTGAGTCGTCTCGGGATCCAAGATTGATCGTAAGAGTTCTTGACAATCAAGGCCATGTTTGCCTAAGTCTCTTACATCACTTGGTGAAGACAAAGTGTCTAGTGTAATACTTTTTATTTCTAATCTTTTGCACTTTTTACTTGGTTTTGTATTAATGACTTTAATAACTAGTTGCCTATGTTGAAGGTGATCTTTCCTTATCGTTTGTCCGTGGTGTCTTGGCATTATTTTACTGTCTATATAAAATAAAAGATTTTCACCATTCATATCTCCACGGTCTATATGGAGGTATGTTGGCTACCTGGTCGGGGGTTAAGGGAACGGTTTGGTAAAGGTCTTGCCATTGTTCAACGTTTAGAGGTCCTGCAATGGACCTGGGTCAAATTTAGTAGGACCTCCTTCAATACTTAACGGTATTGGATGGCGGGGGTCCAAACTCTTTGATCCCCTCATAAGTTAACTACTATTAATACTATAACCCGGCTACTTAGGACTGTATCCCTGCTGACTCAGACTACTTAGCCGAGGGTAACGTCACCTTCAAAAGAGGGGCCTACCATAATACTGCATTAATAACTTAATTAATTATCTTCCAATAATCCACCCTTTTAGGACTGTATCCTTGCTAACTCAGACTACTGGGGTGAGGGTAACGTCACCTTCAAAAGAGGGGCCTACTACAATAACTAAGATAATCTCTTAAAATAATGCAATAGTGCGGAAATAATCAAAGGTTACACTAGATACGAGTCGAAACCAAGTGATTCATCTTGTCTATCTGTTTTTATTTTTATTTTTATTTTTCAGCATTTTTAGTTAGTTTTTATTTTTCTTGGTTTAAAACAGTTTTCTAAACTTTTTGATTTGATTAGACGTTGAGGATAAACCGGTACTAAAAGCTCTTGTGTCCTTGGACGACCTCGGTATCTTACCAACACTATACTACGCTCACGATAGGTGCACTTGCCCATATGTGTGTCTAGTGTTAGTAAATATCGTGTTTTATAAATTTAAAACTTGACTAAAAAGTGTTAAAGGGGCTTAAAATATACACCTAATATATATAACACTAGAATACGCATCAGTTGCCCCCATTGTTGTTGTTTCCGTTGTTATTGTTCCCATTACTGTTGCCACCAGCATTCTGATTTAGTTGAGGGCAGTCCCGCCTGATGTAACCCTCGGCTCCACATTGAAAGCATCCCTTACGATTTCCACGGTTTTGCTGGGGTTGTTGTCTTTCTTGCTGCTGTGGCTGTTGCTGTTGCGGGGTGTGTTGCTGCGGCTGGTTCGGAAGTGAAACCCTACAATCCCTGGCCATATGCCCCACTTTGTTGCACCTGTGACATACCGAGTACATGGCCCCCGATGGTGATAGTTGCACTTATTGCACTTTGGTTGTTTCCCCGCATAAGAACCCTGACCCGAACTGTTGCCCTGGCTTTGATTAACGGAGGACCACTGACTGAAACTGCGATTATTGCTGTTGTCAGGCCTTTTCTGAGATTGACTTGCACTGGTTGCTTTGTCAGCATCGTTCCATTTACCCTTGTTATCACTAGCAGGTGTGGTAGCTGTAGCAGCAGGGGTAGTAGCAGAAACACGAGGCGGTAGCGATCCACGCTCGACCTCTTGGTCGGTAATCTTGTGTGCTAAACGGATGATCTGAGGTAGATTGTTAAGGTTTGTAGCAGTGACATAACTCTTTACGGCTGGTGCTAGTCCCTTGATATACAACTCAATACATCGCGGGGGAGGTCGAGACAGGTTAGGGCACAAAATTGCTAGTTCATGAGATCGTTTCGTGTAAGCCTCGATCTCGGACCCTTCCATCTTCAAATCGTAGTACTCGTTCTCGAGCTTCTGAATCTCGTCACGAGGACAATACTCTTCCCGCATCAACTCCTTAAAATCATCCCATGTCGTTGCATTAGCCATTTTGATGCCCAACATTTGCACCTGGGCATTCCACCAAGTTAAGGCACCATCCTCCAAAGTGCCTATAGAATACTTCACACAGTCCCCCTCGGGACAATTACACATAGCGAACACTGACTCAACCTTTCAAACCAACGCAGTAACCCCACAGCCCCTTCAGTCAACGTCTGTGGCTTACAATCCATGAATGTCTTGAATGTGCAAGCAGGTAGATGGTTTTGATTCTGATACGCTTGCTGACCTAATGGACGAAAGGAAATGCAACACAAGGGTAAGAGTAGTGTACGCGACACAAAAATAAAGAAGATTTGACACATATCGTACCAGCTTGATAGGCTACTAATGCCTCAGCCACACGGGTGTTAATCAGATTTGTCAACTCAGCCTGAGTCATCGCAATGTGTCCACGTCCATGACCTCGTCCGCTCATGATTCTATATAAGAGAAGGGGAAAAGGTCAAGAGTCGAGATAAGGTAAGAGTCAAACTCACAACGACTTCTACAGATTACAAAGTACATCAGACAACAAAGCGGAACCCCTTTCACAGTTGTTAGATCTCGTTGGGACTCGCATACACTCCACATTACTATTATGTGTTCACCCATAATAGGAATGCGATTTGCATGTTTATCTTAGCTCCTCCCAACTCGTGCTAAAAGGTTCCTCAAGTTCTCGCAACAAGACAAAACACCACAAGCATAAACCATGAAAATCTAACGGGATATCGCACTGTGACTCAATCAATCACATAACTCAGGTAAATACGCATGAATTAAGTATGGAATGCTAAGTGTGTGCAATCGCATGCAACATTTTACATAAGTATATACTAGATATATTATGCAATAAGTAAACGAGAGACGAACCTTGCAATCTGGAGCTGAGTGTCATGGTCGATTTCGAAACTGTTCGATTATAGTCTGGTTTTATAAAAACGTTTTTAAAACCTAGTTCACTATAACCAGTGGCTCTGATACCAAACTGTCACACCCCCAAAAATACCACATGCGGAAACCCCGCTAGGCATGTGACGTACCAGGATCTAGCCACCAATCACATTGAACTAAGATCAAATAATAAAACAAAGTTTCCATTCATAAAGATAAAATATTCATAACACCTCCAAGTTTAACATGTTCAGCGGAAGCAAATGGTTAAACACTGTTTAATCGTATCAAAAACCAATGTATGTGAAATCATTAAATAAGTCTTGCAAATCCAGGCAGTACGACCCATGACCACTCCAGCCATCCAGACAGCAAGTTCCTTTCCATAGTACCTAACGACCTGCGAGCATGCAACAAGTGTATCAGACAACGCTGGCGAGTTTGTTAACAATCCGAAAGTAATGTTGATAATATCTCGATATTGAACAAGACGGCTCCTGATGTATGTTTTGCCTGTTCCCCAAAGCTCCTATCAAAACACTGGGCATGACTGGGTCATTAGTTCACACCCGTCCTCTCTGGTACGGGGTGAGGGTGCCAAACCTAAGTAGCGCTACCAACTAATACCACGTTACCTCTCCGGTAACAAAAAGATGGGACTTAAGAGTGATAGGGTGAGAGTATTATCCAACATTCTAGTTTTTACCCAAAAGACTTATCCCTCCCCGGGATACCCACTGACTGTCCCAACCACCGGGATGCATGCTCAAGAGTAGGGAACTCACCTTTGGTTTGCTCGGTAAGTTTAGTCACTTTGTTCAAGGTTGGTCACACACGTCCTATTATGGTTATCAACATCAATCAGTCTCAGGTGAACATAACTCACATAATCCACATACTGTTAATTCATGTATTTCTTGTTCACACTACCCATGGTTATTGTACATGTATCACACATATGCAATTCAAGTCATGATAGTTAATTCATCGACTCAGTATTATCAAGTAGTTATTTAGCATGTAACAGTCCCCCAAGGCCTCGGCCCACTAATTATAGTTGTATTACCTTAACAGTTTAGACAAGTAATAGCCCAAGTCCTAATGCCCATATTCGTATATGGCTCACTTATACATACGCAACCCAATGTGAAATCAGTTAAATTGTATGATTCGTTTACAAGAGCCGTGCGGCCCAATTATCATGCTGGCCCCGACAAAAGCCGGCCCATCCTTAGAACTTGCATACTGGGCTTCTGTGAGTGAAGCTGGTCCCGTGGCCCAGACGAGCTCTAGGCCCATGAGTGAAATGCGACCAGCAGAGGGTGTGCAACCCAGCCCTCGGCCTGGCCCAATCGGCCCAACAGACCACATAAGCTGTGCGTCTGTTTTGTGGTTTATGGCCCAATCGATTGGCATGTAAATCAGATTACATGTACAGCCCAAAGATTAGCATGTAAATCCGAATATTTATGAAACTACTTTAATTATTACCTATTGAACCATTAATTAACATAATCATCACATCAAATTCATGAGCATGGCACATTAGATAAGTTATCATATATCATCAATATCACTAAGTGAATTCAATTACATGTATTCTTCTAGCGTATCGATCCCGTATCACGTAGTTATCATAATCATAACATAAGACTATTTATACGGTACCCTATGTAAACAACCTCCTAACGCAAGCAATATCAAAACATAGTTTACATGTAGAACAAGATCATTGATTAACTTACACATACTTCCTAGTTTACATGTAGACCATAACATCCAGTTTAAGATTCACAAGGTTATTAATTCACTAGTGGGTGATCATCGAACCAACACAAAGCATACCAAGAATATATATATATATCGAGTAAAGGATGTCACACTAACCACAAAGTATTGAAGGTGTCGCGATAGATGGAGGAGAGGGATCTGCCATTTCACGTAGGAGAAACTAGGGTTCCTAACAACTTGGAGTATAATAACAACTTAATGGAATCAAACCATTTAATTGATATATATCGCTAAAGAAGGGGGGTCCAACTCGGATTGGGTTTCACATTGGGCTTGGTTGTGAGTGTGTATGAGCCGAGAATCATAATATAAATAATAGAGGTTTGGGCCAAGGAAATAAAGGGTGTATAACAATAGTGTGGGTACATCGGGTACATCGTGCGACTAGAATACACGTTCATATAATCTAGGCATTAGCATTTAACACTTAACATACTCACAACCAATTAGTCATAGTGATTCAATGTAATTCAAACAGGTTTAATAGGTTTATGCAACATATACATAGTGACATCGTGTAGTGGAACATGAACAGTAGTGATATAAGTCAAGTGTCACGAGATTGGACAATGCTAACCTTGGGAATACGGGTTGTCACATGTTGAGGAAAATGAGCCAGCCTTCTTCCTCCCGAAAGAGATAGAGGAGTGGCTCAACGACATCTTGGGGACACCTCTCGGCTTCGCATTCTACAATACCTATGAAATACCGGGAAGCTATTTCCGGGCTTTTGATATTCCTAAAATAAGGGTGGAACTCATTAGGATGATTCCATGTATCACTTGACCTACTTATCTTAGGCACTTTTTAGCTTTCTTTTTATTTTCTAGGAACCTATTGTAACTCTCTCTATTTTATGAATGGTGGTTTTTAATTTATTTGGTGTTTGGATGATGTTGTAATGGGTAAAACACACTCGAGATGGTGAAGGATACTAAGGGAAACTTGAACCAACACCCCATGCACAAAAACAAAGCCACACGACATTTTTCTTCATTACAGCAAGTTCAGCACGGGCCGTGCCCAGCTAACACGCCCTGTGCTGAAGGATCTACAGAAAATCGCCCAGTTCAGGTAACTGGACACGGGGCATGTTTGTTGAATATGCCCCCGTGCCCAGCCTTCTGTTACTTTCTGTTACTGGCAATCTGAACACTGGGCCATGCCCGGTCACTACGGCCCGTGTCCAGACGCCCAGTAACATAAATTTTTGTTTTTACACACCTTTTTACACATTCAATCAACCTAAAAACTTATTTTTGGGACACATTGAGGACAATGTGTAATTTAAGTGTGGGGGGGGGATGCTAAAACCTTGAAATTTTGAAAGTCCTAATTACAAGCCTTACACAAAACTCTATTGGAACCGCTAAACACCCCAAATTTTTTTCAAAAAATTTTCATTTTTTTTACTTGTCTTGGTTTAAATTGAGAATAACAAGTTCTAAAAAGGTTATATTTTTAAGAATTTACAACCGACAGTGTTGTGATAAAAAGAACCAACTTGATCACGTTAAAAACTCATTCCCACAAAAAGTGAGTTTTGAGCCTTTAAATTGAGCATATAAATACACATCTTTAAAACTAAATGCTCATCTTTCATTTCTTGTGTGAATAGCCGCTTGGTTTCTTACGACTCTAGAACTTGCCATGACGATACATTCCCAGTCCTTACAAACTTAAACCCAAGTAAGTAAATGATGGATGCATTAGGACTAACCTTTTTCTTTCAACGCCATTATTTTTTTTTAAACCACCTACCCAAAATCCCCCTAGTTAACCCCTTTGAGCCTAAACCTTTTCATTTCTAAACCCACAAAACAAACACCCTTTACCAACCAAAAAACCCTTTTTTTTCATTTTAAACCCTTTTTTTTAGTAAAAGGCTCGGTTTTCAGGTGACAATCCTTATCAAAAAAAAATGATGATGAAGTCTAGCAATAAACAAACAAGTTCCTCAAAAGAAACTTTGTTTGAAAATGCTTCGTTTGAATAAAAAGTCACAAAAATAAAAAGTTTTACGAAAACCGACGCTTTTTACGCCTTTCGCCCTTTTTACTAACCACTAACCCAAAACCACCTACCTTTAACCCAAGCCTAACCCTTCCCCAAAGTCCTGTCGATATTTACAAAGGTTTATAGTTAAGAAGGAGGAGGATTGATTGCTTGGCAAGCATATGGTAGATATAAGTTCCATGCCGGCTTCGAGAGTTTCACAAAAATACATCTTCGGCCGAGTGTTGACATTCCGTGAGGTATGTGAACTTGTATATAAATGGAATTTTAAAAAGGCATGTTATGCCCAAATAAGTAATTTCTCTTATGTAATGTTCTAAATAAATCATAACAAATAGGATTATAAATAGCTTAAAAGTAAAACCTAATAAAGATCTTGGAATCCCGACACTCAAGACAAGCCAAAACTTTCTCTTCTACCCATTCCATTTGGGTGTGTAAGCCACATTATAAGGAGTTTTGCTTGGGGACAAGCAATGATTCAAGTGTTGGGGTATTTGATGTGTGTAAAATGCAACATATAAATTACATCAAATGAGGCATAAAACTAACCCTTTTTAGTACTAATGTTGGAAAAAAAAGTGTGCTTTTGTCTCCCTTTTGTATTTTCAGGGATAAAAGAGCTTAAATGAACAAAAGAAGAAAAAACACAGCCAAATCTAACATAAATACAAGAAAAGGAATAAATGTGGCATGCCCGACCCCTCGACAGCATCTTCCCAAGCAAAAACAAGACACCAGAAGGCTGAACACGCCCCGTGCCCAGCGGACATGGGGGCGTGCCCAAGTGTCTACAGAAAAGACAAAGTTGTAGAAGCTTCTATCTCCCAACACGGGGGCGTGCCCAGCTCCACACGGCCGAACGCTAAGATTCGCAGAATCCAAGCAAATCTTGATAGTACAGTTACGCTTCTACACACGGGGCCGTGCCCAGCGGACACGGGGGCGTGGTCAACTAATACAGACAAACTGCATTAAATGAAGAAAGAGAAAGTGGAAGGACACGGGGTCGTGCCCAATGGACACGGGGCCGTGTCCGGGCTTCTGTGCAGGCTATAAATAGAGGTGCTTGGTTCACGTCAAAGGCATCCCTTGACAAACCACGTCTCTCCCACTTCACCCACACTCCACCACCATCACAACACCCACATCCACCACCATCATCCATCATCCATCATAGAGTGTGTGTAGTAGTCTTGGGATCCAAGATTGATAGTAAGAGTTCTTGACAATCAAAGGCCATGTTTGCCTAAGTCTCTTACATCACTTGGTGAAGACAAGCATTTAGTGTAATACTTTTGTTTTTTAATCTTTTCGCACTTTTTATTTGGTTTTGTATTAATGACTTTTACTATCTATATAAAATAAAAGATTTACACCATTCATATCTTTACGGTCTATATAGAGATATGTTGGCTACCTGGTCGGGGGTTAAGGGAATGGTTTGGTAAGGTTCTTGCCTTGTTCTGTGTATAGATCCTGCAAGGACCTGGCTCAAGCTTACTAGGACCTCCTTCAATACCCACTGGTATTGGATGGCGGGGGTGCGAATGGCTTGATCCCCTCATATGTAAGCTACTATTAATAATTTAACCCGGCTACTTGGGATTGTATCCCTGCTGACTCAAACCACTTAGCCGAGGGTAACGTCACCTTCAAAAGAGGGGCCTACCACATTACGCATTAATAACTTAATTAATTATCTTTCAATAATCCAACCCTTTAGGATTGTATCCTTGCTGAATCAAACTACTGGGTTGAGGGTAACATCACCTTCAAAAGAGGGGCCTACTACTATAACTAAGATAATCTCTTAAAAAGTGCAAAACTGCGGAAAACATCAAAGTTTACACTAAAGGCGAGTCGGATCCAAGTGATTCATCTTGTGTATCTGTTTTTATTTTATTTTTATTGTCAGCATTTTTATTTTTTATTTTCATGTTTAAACCTTTTTTCTAAAATTTTGATTTGATTAGACGTTGAGGATAAACCAGTATTAAAAGCTCTTGTGTCCTTGGACGACCTCGCTGTCTTACCAACGCTGTACTATGCTCACGATGGGTACACTTGCCCATATGTGTATTTACTGTTAGTAGAATATCGTGTTTTATAAATTTAAAACTTGACTAAAGTCGTAAAAAGGGCTAAAAATATACATAAAAATATATAACGCTACACACGCATCAGTCATAGATTTCGGTGGTAATTGGGATGCGCACTTACCTTTAGTCGAATTCTCGTACAATAACAGTTGTCATTCTAGAATACAAATGGCACCGTTTGAGGCATTATACGGAAGAAAATGTCCATCGCCGATTGTGTGGCATGAGATCGGAGATGCGCAACTAAACGGTCCCGAGCTACTGCAAGAAACGACTGACAAGATCCTCCAAATTCGAGACAATCTACTGAAAGATCGGAGTTGTCAGAAAAGTTACGCCGATAGACGCCGCAAGCCCCTTGAATTTGATGTTGGCGATCACGTACTCCTAAAGGTATCACCTTGGAAGGGTGTGATCAGATTCGGCAAGAAAGGAAAGCTCGAGCCTCGATATGTTGGACCCTTTAAGATTCTAGAAAGGATCGTAAAAGTGGCATACAGACTCGAACTATCGGAGGAACTTAGCAACGTTCACCCGACTTTCCATGTATCGAACCTCAGAAAGTGCCTAGCCGAGCAGGATTTACAAGTTCCACTGGAGGATCTACAAGTGGACGAAACATTACACTTCGTGGAGAAGCCTGTCAGGATCATGGACCGAGAGACCAAGAAGCTCAGGCTGTCACACCCCAACCGATGGCGGAATCATCGGGGCGTGGCACTGAGCGAAACAGATTGTCCAGGAGAATCCATAACACCTATTAGTTATAATATATTACAGGTTTATGTCCCATATTACAAAAATATAAAATAAAAACAGTTATTACAGACATTGTTCTCAAAGACAAATTATCCATTCTGACAACTCAGATTTCATTAAATTGTTTGTTTGTTTCTAAGACTCCATCCTAACTTGATTCCCACATAGCAGCAAAACACCCTAAGCAGATAGCATCCTAAACACCTGTCACATACGTTAAAATAAAGGTCAATACACATAGTGCAAATGTGAGCATACAAGTTTGATATATAGCATAATAGAGTTCGAAATAGTTTACACATAACCAGCATGTACTACGTATAATGTGAAGCATGTAAGTTATCGACAAAGATCCTATCAATACTAATGACTGTTATTTGACTGCGAGTAGTGAGTGCGGATCACATGTTCACCACTACGAACACGTGAAGTAATTATCCTTAACAACCCCTGTCCATGACAGGTGCTGAGTCCAAACTATAGTACTATCGTTGCTAAGGCAGGTAAACAGCAATCAATGTGTAAACATAACAAACATGCATTCATCGAGTCATGTATAACATGAAGGAACGGTTAGCGTATAAATAGTGTTGCGTTGTGTCGATTGTGATTTAGAATAAGTAATGTATGTAACACCCAAAAGTGCGTAAAGCAAAAGGGGATCGAGTATACTCACAGATTGTGTTTAACAAGTAAACACTCTTTTGGATTGAAGGGAGCGCTAAGAGAGATTAGCCTGAACAATTAACGATAGTATAAACGATAAGCGGCACGTAAAACGGTGCAAAAGTGATAAGTGTCGTATGGCAATCCGATCGGATGGCAATCCGATCGGATGGCCAGTCAATCTGATGGTCATCCGATCGGATGGCCATTCAATTGGATTGACACCTCGTTTGGTGAGGATGTGTTTGTGTATGATGGTTTGCCTTTTGAATTTTCGTTGCAGCATTTTGAAAACAGAGATGTATCTCTACCTTTCAGGTCGATCGATCGAACAACAGTTCGATCGGGTGACGATCCGTTCGGCGAGGTATTTCTCAGAGAACAAGTTCACAGAAGTGTTGTCACTCGATCGGATGGTCTACCTATCGGGTGGCAATCCGTTAGAACTGGTAGTGCATTGAACATGTTGAAAATTGTATAAGTGTTGAAGTTCCAAACATCACATGGTCGGATGGTCGTTCGATTGGATGACAATCTGTTCGACGTTCAGATCCTTGAAAGGTTGAAATAAAAGTTTAAGTGAGGGACCAAGTGTAAGCCAATCGGGTGGCTATCCGATCGGACGGCAATCCGATCGGATGGTAATCCGATCGGACGGCAATCCGTCCCAACGGCCTGATCGTTCTTGACACTTGATTGTTTTGATAGTTTTGTAGTTTTGATCGAGACGGTGTGATAACGTGCTAAACAACAGAAACCCCATCTTGAACTAAGTGACCCGTTCGAACAGGAATCACCCTAGTCTGGCCAGTCAACGGTTCGAGGTGGTTTTTCATGTTTAACCCGAAATCGGTAGTCTCTGTAATGGTTGGGGTGCTATCAGTTGTTCCAGGTTAGGGTCGGCTACTGTGGTTGCTAAAATATGGAAGTTGGCTAAAGTCCTATTAAGCATGTCTTGGGTGTGGGCATTGGTTTCTCTTTTAACTGCTGCTAGCACTCATTGTTCTTGAAATTTTTTTCATTCGTTTCCTACGCTCATGTGCTCCCCGACTAAACCATCCTCTCTTTTTCTGAGGGAATGGCTCTTCAGACTGAGCCTTAAACACGAATATTCCTTCTTCATTATCAGCAGAGTACCCTGAGAGGGCAGGCTATGAAGAGGCGCCTTCGCTTCTAGGCGAACCAGACAACTGACGATACGCGTCGGATGGTCCTTGGTCGCTCATACTATAAACTAACAAATAGTCAAATAACACATAACAATAAAATACAATTATCCACGTATTTCCATAATTTAGTTTCTAACAGATTGAATTTTGGTGTCAGCAGAACACTTCTATGGCTGAATCAGTGGGTTAGCTTTGATACCACCTTCTGTCACAACCCCCGTTCCCTAACCAACCCGGGAACGAGCGGCCACGGCCAGTTTTGGTGGTATCTTGTGTTTATCCATTTTGGCAGCGGAAATTACATCAGGACCGTAGTCATACCAATTACCACCCACGGTACTGTCAACCCGACTAGTTTCCAAGTCATACCAATTACCACCCACGGTACTATCAACCCGACTTGTGGTCATGTTACTCCTCGCAAGGGAGCAACAAATTTTGTATACAAAACCCCAACATACCGACGATAATTATATCCTTACAAATACTCAATAACTGCTTAATATATAATTAATCGTATGAGGTTTTGTAAAAACAATTTGCAAAAAGGAGATTACTCACATTGTTGCTTTAGGTTTTCTGTAAGGGTTTCCTTGTGACAATCTATAAATTACACAAATCCACACGTGTTAGTATAATAACCCATTTTAACATTAGTAATACCCTCCCCGAGACAGCATTCCAATGACTACGTCGGGCAGAACCATGACAGTCGTTACGGAACCCTAGATCAATCGGGCAGCGTATCTAATACGTATCCTGTGACAACCCTCAAAATTCCAGGTACTGTACAAATTAAATAATCTTAATTACGTACTTAATTACTGTGCTTAATTACAACTGATAATTTAGACTGCTCTATGATTCCATATCATATATACATGCATCATATTTATACAGTCACTCCATTCATTACACACCTACATTAGTGACATACTTGATGCACTTAGCACAGTTGACACACTGAACGGTTGATTCAGAAATAATGTTGACAATACCAGCACTTAGACAGACAATATTATTATGGCCAGTATGAGCCAGGGATAGAGTACTACACTGGTTTGTAGTGTAGGGAGGTGAGGACCATAAGACTGCGTCATTAAGTGATAGATATAGTGCCGGGAAGTGCCTAAAACATGCGTTAATTATAGAATTCCGCGTTCTTTTATTAAATTCAGCATTTTATTATACACGAATATGTCAGATTGGTCCTGTATACTTTCCTAAGTGCCAGGAATGTTTTCGTTACAAAAAGATGCACAAAAGACACTTTACGGTACGATTAAACGCTTTAACGGAACGATACGTAACCGAACAACCAGACTTTTTCCGGGACACTAAAATATTTTCAGAAATATTATTTTACCTTTCTTAATTATTTATGGTCACAATAAATCTCTACGCACTATAGAAACATGTCACACACCCACTATACTTGAAAATACCCTTAACCTTCTAACTTATACCTTTTAATTAACCAAAATTTTGCATTTTACCCCCCCCCCCCCCAACCGAAAATCTGCCCTAATCATTTGAAGATATTTAGTTTAGATTATGTAAAAGGTAATCTTGTTTCTATTGGCCAAACTTTTGGTATGATTTCCCTAAAGAGCTAGTTGTGCCTATTCCCAAGAAAAATCATCATCACCTCCAAGATTGCACTCCACCTCCTCCCTCCTCTCTCTATATTTCGGCTCACACACCCCCCCTCTCTCTCTCCATAACCGAAAATTCACCACCTCCATATCTCTCATCCTTCATCTTCTTCACAACAAGTTCATTCAAGCTTCAAGAGAATCCAAGGAGGTTGCAAGGTTGAAGGCACATCAAGAGAGCTTGTTCTAGTCACTTCACCATACTTTTCTCACCATCATCCTTACACTAAGAAGTCCATCCTAGCCTTGTGCTAGTGGTATGCCCCTTCACACTCTTGTTTCACCTTGATTCTTGTTATGTTTGTTTGAATGTTCATGTCACCTAAAAGCTTAAACACTAAAGTGTGAACTTAAAAATTCTGCATAAAAACCTTTCATAAAAAGTTTGTTTGAAGTTGAAATCTGGTTGGTTTGAGCTTGGTAAATGCATGCATAGTGTTTGAACATTAAATCATTGATAAAACTTGGTTAGGGTCTTTGGTTATGCGTTTTTAGTCACTTCTACATAAAAACAGCTTGCTGATTGAGATTTTCCAGCCCCTTCAACAGGCTGTAACAGGTTCATTTTTAATCGAAAAATTTAAGTTCTGGAGTCTAAATTGTGTAATTTTGAATATCTGAACTAATGAAACTGGAATCGCAATTTTTCGAGACCGTTTACTATTTTTAAAGTATTATTTTTAGACAGCAGCTCAAGCTGAAATATTTCTGCCTAAAAAGTGTGTTGTAATCAGAGTCAAAACTTAAAACCTGAGCGGAATCAGCTCATGGAATTTTTACTGTAGATGATCACGGTTATTTCTGTGACCCTCCAACTGGAATTTCGACGATCCGACTTACGATCGATTTTTAGTGAATTTTTCCGTAAAACTGCAATCAGAAGGTATCAAATCTGATTGCAGTCGAGTAAAAGAATTTTTATATAAAATTGGTAATGAACTGATATCCGAAATTTTTACACAATAAATCTTCGATTATATATGACCTTCTGTAAAAATTTGAGAATTTTTGAAAAAGGATAACTATTTTATTTAAATACTCGAAAACAGTCCTGTTTTGTGTAATAAATCTGAAAAGTCGTAGTTAGGGTATTGCATGTAGATTTGTCGGGTTGGCTATGTGGGAACACTTTATGAGATATTTGTAAAAGAAAATGATATGTTTTATGCATGGACACCTCTATTTACAGAGGAGGCTATGGCGAAATTTTCGGAAATTATAACACTTAGTAAATACTTACTTTCTAAGACTATAATCTACTAGAACATTAAACGAGCAAATATTTATCACACAAATCTCTATAAGTAACACAACTCTAAATATTAAACTCTAAGCCAAGGCACGGCCGTTCGTCTGATAGACATTAGTACGTGTAGGTTGTCGTGTAGCAGTCAGACTTTGAGATTCGGTTCAAGACGCATTACAGTGAGTTCATGTCCCCCTTTTCTCTTAACTATTTTCAGTTTTACTTCTCGGGGGTGAAATACATGTTATAGACATTTACAGACAATTACAGACTTTTATTATGGTATGATTAGCTTAAGGAGGGTTTTTATTACGCGATCATGTGAGTGGTGGGCACAACACTTAAGGCCATTAATCCTCATAGTAGGACCACGGGACGTAAGTGATAGATCTATTTGGGTGTAGCGAGCCCACACCCATGAGGCCGGGGGCCCATAGTGGTGACTATGTCTTCATACCGGAGACAAATTTGCTAGGTTTGAGTCTTCCTGCATCATTTCACACATACTATTGGTTTTGCAACCCAATGGTGATCAGGTTTTTCCTTAATTGCTACATACCAGGGACTTTTACTTTTACAGACATTTTAAAGGCTTTTATATACTCACGTACACATGAACTCGCTCAACTTTTTGTTGACTTTTTTTTTAAAACTACATGTATTTCAGGGAATTAGTTTGGATCTGGCAAGTGATGCGTGATTTAGCTGCGTACCAAATAAGGATGTCATCCGGAGTCATAGGTTTGGGGAGTGTAACTCTTTCCTGGACGAGTTGCATGTCTCAAATCATGTGTCGTTGGTAGCTTATCGTCGAGTCTTTTGAATTCTCTTTAAACTAGTCATGTTTTGTAACGTCTATTTGTGGTTAACGTTTTTAGACAATATGTTATGCATTTTCAACTATTTTAATGGATGAACATCCGTATTCTATCATATAGCATTGTTGTGATTGTTGCTGTGGTATTAAGAAGTCACACCAAATTAACCCACGCTTCCGCAAAAGCCAGGGTGTGACAGCTTGGTATCAGAGCCTAGATCATAGCGAACTAGGATTCATTCTCGAGTCTAGAATATGATCACTAGGGCTCTCACGAAAATGTTTTCAAACATTTTACATTTGCATACACTAAGAGTCTAGATCCAGGGCACAAACATTTTTACAAACAAAAAAAAAAGCACAAATACACTTTTCAAAAATTTTAGTTCGGTCTTAGAGACTGAAGGAGTTCGATCTTAGAGATTGGGAATGTTTAGCCTTAGAGGCTGGGGAAAGATTTAGTCTTAGAGACTGGGAGATTGGTCTTAGAGACCAGGGTAGTCTGAGAGGCTAGGGAGTTCGGTTTAGAGATTTGGAGGAATAGTATGGAAAGACTAGGATGCATACATGATTTCATTATTATTGTTTACATGCTTACCTTATTTGTGTGCATATGTTGTGGTTGTGTTACAGACACCATGGCATCTTCCGGCAGCGGAGTATCTAATACGAGCGACCCGATGGCCTTTACTTCAGATGACGAGATGGCCACAGACTCGGGAGTTTTCACTTCAGACTACACGAGCACTGACGAAGACGATTTTCAGCCCTTCGCCCTACCAGACTTCGGGGACGACATGCCCTTAGCTGATGGTCCACCAGGAGAGGACCTACCCCTCGTCCCGATCCCTGCTCCTCTTCCTTTTGCTGCAGTTCCCTTTGAGGAACAGCCTCTTGATGTGTTACCCGGTGATGATGTCGTTCTACCCATCGAGGGTCCCCCGGAGGGAGACCAGGATGGTGGGGCCCCGGTGGAGGACGGCGTTCCACGTGTTGATGTTCCAGTTGTTGATCCTATTGTTCCCATGGTCGAGCTTCCTGATAGGGAGGTTCAGTCTGATTCGTCCGCTTCAGGTTCCTCCGAGTCGACAGCTTCTCATATCCCACCGCTGGGACTCGGTTTCATTCCTCGCATGGACGCTGATGAGGAGATGGAGTTGGAGCAGCCTGCTGAGGCTCCTGTTCATCCAGATGATCCGATTCCTACCATACTTGCTGATTATCAGCCCGCTCCAGTCATTTCCGAGCCCGCTCTTGCCATTGACCCTGTTACTGTCACTGATACACCCGTTGTTGCACCATCAGCCGTCGAGATACCAGCTGTAGCACCCATACCCGATCCCATGGATATTTTTGACGACCTGGCACCGTTCGCTACCCACATGGACCCGAGGTACGCCCACTCCAGCAATGGGTGGGTTGAGGAGGATGACTACCCTCCGTATGTAGTTCCAGTCACTCCCCCTCCCGCACCCATCGCTGTACCACTCGATGCTCCCTTGTTTCCTCGATCCACATCTGATACCCATCGTACCGACCTTCCTATCACATTCCTTCAGGACATCCCTCCGCCCCAACCTGGGGAGGGATCGTCGAGCCAGCTTTTCGGCCACACCCCATTCATGCCAGAGGATAGCCAGTTCTTACCGCAGCTCCCTTATCCGGATTTTGTTCCACCAGTGTCATTTTCTGCACCCTTCGTGACCCAGTTTCCCCATGTCACTTCACAGTTTGCTTTTACCACACACACTACACTCCCGGTTTCAGCCCCGATGGGCGAACCATCCCCATGGTCAGCACCCCATGACATGCCTGTATCCGACCCTTACTTCCATGACGGATACTCTGTAGAGGACACGCTCGCGTCACTACAGTTTCAGTGGGACGCCTTGAGACAGTGTGTCTAGCGATTGGAGAGAGCTCCACATCCTCACTGTCCCTGTCAGACTCAGTTTCCAGCATCGCACACTTCCTTTCCATCGTTTCAGGATTCAGACGTTCAGTTCCTCCCTCTCGATTGACATGTTGCTTTCGTATTGCGTTTTGCCTATGCACTTGAGGAGGACTTGGTGCAGTTGCGCCGATTGATATTCTCTCATTTTCCACCTCCTCCTCCACCATCAGCTTAGGGATATTCGGGGCAATAGGGATTCCAGATCTTCTACAGACAGGCTACTCCTAGTGAGAAAACAGTGCTCGAGCCATGATTATGAAGACCTTTTGAGACCACGTTTTGATTTTTGATTTATTGGATATTGTACTCGGACAAGGGTGATGTAGCCCTTAATATATTTTGACACATGATGTAATTGTGAGACTATAATGGTGATTTTGTTTACGAAACTTAAGTTGCAAGTCTTCAAATTTCATGCATTGTTGATCATTCGTTATGGTTATGACCTGAGATGTTATGTAAATAATGAATGTTACTACATATACATATGATTGTATGCTACTATGTCCTGACCAACGTGAAACATCCTCTAGAAAATGCCTCCACGACGTGAAGTACGCATGCCGACTAACCAGGCGGAACTACAAGGGATCATCGCGGCTGCTATTGCGCAATACGCTGCTTCTCAGGGAGAAACAAGCGGAAACATCTCGAACAACAACCCCCCGAATGGTAATGATCAGTCATAGGAGACACATTACACTATATTTGGATGATTCATGTGCGACTACTAATAAATGACATTGCTTGTACAGGGTGTACTTTCAAGCAATTCTTAGATTGCAAGCCACAAAACTTCGATGGCACTGGAGGTGCCGTGGCTTTTACCCGCTGGACCGAGAAGACTGAAACAACAATAAGAATGAGCAAATGTGCGCCGGGACAACAAGTTACATACATCTCTGGGCTCTTCACTGACGGTGCCCTCTCATGGTGGAATCTCCAAGTTCAAACCCTAGGAGAGGCCGCAGCATACGCCATGTCTTGGGCTGAACTGAAAGAGCTGATGCGCAGGAAGTATTGCTCCAGAGCTGAGATCCAGAAATTGGAAACAGAGTTTTGGCATTTAAAGATGGACGGTCCCAAAATCGCAGAATATGTTTAGAGATTCCACGACTTGTCACATGTGGTACCTTATATGGTTACACCGGAATTCAAAAGGATCGAGCGCTTTATTTGGGGATTGGCGCCCCAAATTCTGAGTATGGTAACCACGTCCAAGCCAGCAACAATTACAGAAGCAATTGACGTTAGCGTGGCACTTACGGAGGAGGCCGTAAGGTTGAACAAGTTCTCAATTTCTGAACCCAAGAAGAAAGAAACTTATGCTGAGTCAGCTGGTGATAACAAACGAAAGTTTTCTAACTTCAAGCAGAGTACAAGCAATGTGAGCAAGAGGGGTGATTCGAGCACACCGACCAGAGCCAGAACCGGTGATGAAAATAGAGGAAAGGGTTACATGGGCACTCTGCTCAAGTGTGGTATTTGCCAGTTCCATCACCCCGGTCCATGCCGATTTAGAAAATGTGAATCCTGCGGGAGGACGGGTCATTTAAAGGAGACATGCTGGGTTGGATCGGGCCAGGGTGGCCAAAGGAATTTCAATAACAACAACCGTGGTAATGGAAACCGGCCACAAGGAAATAACGGGGGAAATGGTAATCGTGGGAATGTCGCAAATCAAGCTGGAAATCGAGGAACCAACGGAAATCGAGGTGGAAATGGTAATGGAAATGGTCGAGGGCCAGGATGCTTCAACTGTGGTGACACTGGGCACTTCAAAAGAGACTGCCCAAAGCTGAATCAGGCGCAAGGCCGGATCTTTAACATTGGTGCGAGGGAGGCGCGCCAAGATCCGAACGTTGTCACCGGTACGTTCCCTATAAACCAACGCTTTGCATCTGTTCTTTTTTATACCGGTGCCGATTATAGTTTCATATCGTTAGAGTTTAAGAATATACTTGGGTTGGCCACTAGTAAATTAGACGTTCCATACTCGATCGAATTAGCGAATGGGAAATTAATTGAAACGGGAGAAGTCATCAGGGGATGCATGATAGAACTGGGAGGACACGAATTTAAGCTAGATCTACTACCAGTCGAGTTGGGAAGCTTCGACGTGGTAGTGGGAATGGATTGGTTATCGAGCAACAAGGCCAAGATCGTTTGTCACGAGAAGACCATCCGCATCCCAATGACGGATGAAGAGACGATCATAGTACACGGTGAGAAGCGTGATGCGCCACTGAGAATCATTAGCTGTCTGAAAGCTAGAAAGTGTTTACGGAAGGGGTGTGTTGCCTTCTTGGCACACATCGTGGATAAAGAAGCTGTTGAGCCCAGGATTGAAGACATCCCGATCGTAAGGGAATATCCTGAAGTCTTTCCAGAAGACTTGCCAGGGTTGCCGCCGCAACGACAAGTCGAGTTCCATATTGACTTGGTTCTAGGCGTCGCGCCTGTAGCCAAGGCACCCTATAGACTTGCACCATCAGAAATGCAGGAATTGTCGACACAACTCCAGGAGCTATTAGATAAGGGATTCATCAGACCAAGCTTCTCACCTTGGGGAGCTCCGGTCCTGTTCGTTAAAAAGAAGGATGGTAGCTTTCGTATGTGTATAGACTACCGCGAGCTTAACAAGTTGACTATCAAGAACCGTTATCCTTTTCCGAGAATTGATGTCCTGTTTGATCAGCTGCAAGGTTCAAGCTTCTATTCAAAGATCGATCTTCGCTCAGGATACCATCAACTCAGGATACAAGAGGAAAGTATCCCGAAGACGGCATTCAGAACTCGTTATGGACATTACGAGTTCTTGGTTATGCCATTTGGATTGACAAACGCACCGGCAGTTTTTATGGACCTGATGAACCGAGTTTGCAAGCCGTACCTGGATAAGTTTGTGATCGTGTTCATCGATGACATTCTAATCTACTCGAAGACAAAGGACGAGCATGAACAGCACTTAAGAGCTATCCTAGAGCTACTTAAGAAGGAGAAGTTATACGCTAAGTTCTCAAAGTGTGAGTTTTGGCTACGCGAAGTCCAGTTTCTTGGTCACGTGGTAAATTGAAATGGAATTCACGTTGATCCCACAAAGATCGAGGCAATCAAGGATTGGGAGACTCCAAAGATGCCAACTGAGATTCGTCAGTTCTTAGGCTTGGCTGGTTATTATCGAAGGTTTATTGAGGATTTCTCAAAAATAGCTCAACCCCTGACCGCACTCACGCAGAAAGACAAGAAGTTTGATTGGGGCGACAAGCAAGAAGAAGCGTTTCAGTTATTGAAGAACAAGCTTTGTGACGCACCGATTCTATCTCTACCCGAAGGCACGGAAGACTTCGTGGTATATTGTGACGCCTCGCGTCAAGGTTTGGGTTGCGTGTTGATGCAACGCCAGAAGGTTATAGCCTATGCCTCATGCCAACTGAAGGTACACGAGAAAAATTACACCACCCATGATTTGGAACTGGGCGCGGTGGTGTTTGCATTAAAGATCTGGCGACATTATTTATACGGCACACGATGTACGATCTTCACTGATCATAAGAGCCTGCAACACATATTCAATCAAAAGGAGCTTAACATGAGGCAAAGACGCTAGGTTGAACTACTGAACGACTATGATTGTGAGATCAAGTATCATCCAGGGAAGGCGAATGTGGTCACCGATGCCCTAAGTCGGAAGGAAAGGATCAAGCCCATAAGGGTTAGGGCTTTGGAGATGATCGTCCAGACAGGCCTCTCTTTGCGCATTCGTGCCGCGCAGAGGGAAGCCCTCAAAGAAAGGAATATCGAGGAGGAATATCTCCGTGGGATGGAGAAGCAGTTGATACCAAACGAAGAAGGAACTCTGTGCTTCATGAAACGAATTTGGGTTCCCCTGTTCGGCGGATTAAGAAAAGTCATTTTCGATGAAGCTCACAAGTCACGATACTCGATTCATCCAGGAGCGGATAAAATGTACCAAGATCTTAAGGATTTCTATTAGTGGCCAAGGATGAAGGGCGATGTTGCGGTATATGTTAGTAAATGCTTAACATGCGCCAAGGTAAAAGCCGAATACCAAAAGCCTTCAGGTCTCCTGCAGCAACCTGAAATACCCAAATGGAAATGGGAACAAATTTCTATGGACTTCATAACGAAACTTCCGAAGACACCCAAGGGCCATGACACGATCTGGGTAATAGTAGACCGTATAACAAAGTCTGCACACTTCTTGCCAATCAAAGAGAAAGACAACACGAGTAAACTTGCGGAGATCTACATGCGAGAGATTGTGGCACGTCATGGAGTGCCTCTCTCAATTATCTCAGATAGAGATGGGAGGTTTGTATCAAGGATTTGGCAATCCTTCCAAGAAGCTTTTGGATTGCAGTTGAATCTGAGCACTGCATTTCATCCGCAGACTGATGGCCAAAGTGAAAGAACTATTCAGACATTGGAGGACATGCTGAGAGCATGTGTAATGGATCTAGGTGGTAGCTGGGATAATCATTTACCATTGGTCGAATTTTCGTACAACAACAGCTACCACACAAGTATTGGAGCCGCACCATTTGAAGCTCTTTACGGACGCAAGTGTCGATCACCACTATGCTGGGCTGATGCAGGTGATAGGCAGCTCGCTGGTCCCGAAATCGTCCAAGAGACGACAGACAAGATTGCGCAAAATCGAAAACGCATCGAGGCGGCTCGCGACAGACAGAAAGCCTACGCAAATCTAAACAGGAAGTCCGTGGAGTATCAAGTTGGGGATATGGTGTTGTTAAAGGTTTCACCCTGGAAGGGTGTGACACGCTTCGGGAAGCGTGGAAAATTGAATCCGCGTTACATTGGCCCTTTCAGAATCCTGCAAAGGATTGGGCTTGTAGCATACAAGTTGGACCTGCCTGCTGAACTCAATGGCGTTCATGATACATTCCATGTATCGAACCTGAAACGGAGTCCAACTCAACACACTGTTGTTATTCCTGCTGACGAAGTTCACATCGACGACACACTCCACTTTGTTGAAGAACCTGTTGAGGTCACTGATTGGAAGATTAACAAGACACGCCGGAGTAGTGTCAAGCTCGTCAAAGTTCAATGGAATGCTAGACATGGGCCATAATTCACGTGGGAATGTGAGGATCGTATGAAGGCCAAGTACCCACATTTATTTCCCAAGACCCCTGCAACTAGGCGTAGGACCTAAAATTTCGGGACGAAATTTTCTTAACGGGGGGAGAATGTGACAACCCTCAAAATTCCAGGTACTGTACAAATTAATTAATCTTAATTACGTACTTAATTATTATGCTTAATTACAACTGATAATTTAGACTGCTCTATGATTCCATATCATATATACATGCATCATATTTATACAGTCACTCCATTCATTACACACCTACATTAGTGACATACTTGATACACTTAGCACAGTTGACACACTGAACGGTTGATTCAGAAATAATGCTGACAATACCAGCACTTAGACAGAAAATATTATTATGGCCAGTATGAGCCAGGGATAGAGTACTACACTGGTTTGTAGTGTAGGGAGGTGAGGACCATAAGACTGCGTCATTAAGTGATAGATATAGTGCCGGGAAGTGCCTAAAACATGCGTTAATTACAGAATTCCGCGTTCTTTTATTAAATTCAGCATTTTATTATACACAAATATGTCAGATTTGTCCTGTATACTTTCCTAAGTTCCAGGAATGTTTTCGTTACAAAAAGATGCACAAAAGACACTTTACGGTACGATTAAACGCTTTAACGGAACGATACGTAACCGAACAACCAGACTTTTTCCGGGACACTAAAATATTTTCAGAAATATTATTTTACCTTTCTTAATTATTTATGGTCACAATAAATCTCTACGCACTATAGAAACATGTCACACACCCACTATACTTGAAAATACCCTTAACCTTCTAACTTATACCTTTTAATTAACCAAAATTTTGCATTTTACCCCCCCCCCCCCCCAACCGAAAATCTGCCCTAATCATTTGAAGATATTTAGTTTAGATTATGTAAAAAGGTAATCTTGTTTCTATTGGCCAAACTTTTGGTATGATTTCCCTAAAGAGCTAGTTGTGCATATTCCCAAGAAAAATCATCATCACCTCCAAGCTTGCACTCCACCTCCTCCCTCCTCTCTCTATATTTCGGCTCACACACCCCCCTCTCTCTCCATAACCGAAAATTCACCACCTCCATATCTCTCATCCTTCATCTTCTTCACAACAAGTTCATTCAAGCTTCAAGAGAATCCAAGGAGGTTGCAAGGTTGAAGGCACATCAAGAGAGCTTGTTCTAGTCACTTCACCATACTTTTCTCACCATCATCCTTACACTAAGAAGTCCATCCTAGCCTTGTGCTAGTGGTATGCCCCTTCACACTCTTGTTTCACCTTGATTCTTGTTATGTTTGTTTGAATGTTCATGTCACCTAAAAGCTTAAACACTAAAGTGTGAACTTAAAAATTATGCATAAAAACCTTTCATAAAAAGTTTGTTTGAAGTTGAAATCTGGTTGGTTTGAGCTTGGTAAATGCATTCATAGTGTTTGAACATTAAATCATTGATAAAACTTGGTTAGGGTCTTTGGTTATGCGTTTTTAGTCACTTCTACATAAAAACAGCTTGCTGATTGAGATTTTCCAGCCCCTTCAACAGGCTGTAACGGGTTCATTTTTAATCGAAAAATTTAAGTTCTGGAGTCTAAATTGTGTAATTTTGAATATCTGAACTAATGAAACTGGAATCGCAATTTTTCGAGACCGTTTACTATTTTTAAAGTATTATTTTTAGACAGCAGCTCAAGCTGAAATATTTCTGCCGAAAAAGTGTGTTGTAATCAGAGTTAAAACTTAAAACCTGAGTGGAATCAGCTCATGGAATTTTTACTGTGGATGATCACGGTTGTTTCCGTGACCCTCCAACTGGAATTTCGACGATCCGACTTACGATCGATTTTTAGTGAATTTTTCCGTAAAACTGCAATCAGAAGGTATCAAATCTGATTGCAGTCGAGTAAAAGAATTTTTATATAAAATTGGTAATGAACTGATATCCGAAATTTTTACACAATAAATCGTCGATTATATATGACCTTCTGTAAAAATTTGAGAATTTTTGAAAAAGGATAACTATTTTATTTAAATACTCGAAAACAGTCCTGTTTTGTGTAATAAATCTGAAAAGTCGTAGTTAGGGTATTGCATGTAGATTTGTCGGGTTGGCTATGTGGGAACACTTTATGAGATATTTGTAAAAGCAAATGATATGTTTTATGCATGGACACCTCTATTTACAGAGGAGGCTATGGCGAAATTTTCGGAAATTATAACACTTAGTAAATACTTACTTTCTAAGACTATAATCTACTAGAACATTAAACGAGCAAATATTTATCACACAAATCTCTATAAGTAACACAACTCTAAATATTAAACTCTAAGCCAAGGCACGGCCGTTCGTCTGATAGACATTAGTACGTGTAGGTTGTCGTGTAGCAGTCAGACTTTGAGATTCGGTTCAAGACGCATTACAGTGAGTTCATGTCCCCCTTTTCTCTTAACTATTTTCAGTTTTACTTCTCGGGGGTGAAATACATGTTATAGACATTTACAGACAATTACAGACTTTTATTATGGTATGATTAGCTTAAGGAGGGTTTTTATTACGCGATCATGTGAGTGGTGGGCACAACACTTAAGGCCATTAATCCTCATAGTAGGACCACGGGACGTAAGTGATAGATCTATTTGGGTGTAGCGAGCCCACACCCATGAGGCCGGTGGCCCATAGTGGTGACTATGTCTTCATACCGGAGACAAATTTGCTAGGTTTGAGTCTTCCTGCATCATTTCACACATACTATTGGTTTTGCAACCCAATGGTGATCAGGTTTTTCCTTAATTGCTACATACCAGGGACTTTTACTTTTACAGACAGTTTAAAGGCTTTTATATACTCATGTACACATGAACTCGCTCAACTTTTTGTTGACTTTTTTTTAAAACTACATGTATTTCAGGGAATTAGTTTGGATCTGGCAAGTGATGCGTGATTTAGCTGCGTACCAAATAAGGATGTCATCCGGAGTCATAGGTTTGGGGAGTGTAACTCATTCCTGGACGAGTTGCATGTCTCAAATCATGTGTCGTTGGTAGCTTATCGTCGAGTCTTTTGAATTCTCTTTAAACTAGTCATGTTTTGTAACGTCTATTTGTGGTTAACGTTTTTAGACAATATGTTATGCATTTTCAACTATTTTAATGGATGAACATCCGTATTCTATCATATAGCATTGTTGTGATTGTTGCTGTGGTATTAAGAAGTCACACCAAATTAACCCACGCTTCCGCAAAAGCCAGGGTGTGACATATCCAGAGGTTATGATACTTACAACGGAGCAGAACTTCGTTATTTAGGGGGATATTATACCCGAATATAGTGCCTACTATAAGAAATTTGAGAGAGAAAGTCAAGAAATGAACGAACTGACTGAAGGCCCGATGCCCTCCTTATATAGGGCCTGATTTTGGTTTCCTCGTGGCCCTCGTAAGGTGAGACTAAGGTCTACGTGGCCCGCGTAGTAGGGGTGTAGACCTTAGCTCTAACTGGTCATCACCCCTAGACTCGCCATGATGACGACACGTGGCAGCACCGGGGATCACCTGATCTCTTAGTTGTCGCGCCCCGCTTAAGATCCCTAAGGGGTCTACGCGGCCCACGAGCGACATAAAATTTTGATTTTGATTTTTAATGCTATATCATATTTTGGGCTTGGTTTTCACATACGGGGTGTATTTTAGGGCATTTTTGGATTATTTAATATATTTTAGGGCGTCTGAAAAATTCAGGAGGGTTGTTATATCCTCCCCACCTTGTTTTAGAGCTCATCCTCGAGATCTACTAGAACAAGTGTGGATATTTTCTTTGCATTTCTGATTCAAGCTCCCATGTGTACTCTGGTCCTCTTTTGTAGTCTCATTTCACTTTGACCAGAACTAATCTCTTGTGCTTGAGGTTCTTGATTTTCTTGTCTTCAATTTGTAGGGGCCTCTCTACAAACTTGAGTTGTTCATTTACCTTTATGTCCTTAATAGGTACTACCAGCGATTCATCGGCTAAGCATTTCTTGAAATTAGATACATGAAATACATCATGTATTCCTGCCATTTCCTCTGGTAGCTGTAGCTGATACGCTACAGGTCCTATTCTTCTAATGATCTCAAACGGTCCAATATACCTGGGACTTAGCTTTCCCCTCTTGATGAATCTTACCACTCCTTTCTATGGAGAGACTTTCAACAACACTTTGTCTCCTACCTGAAATTCCAATGGTTTTCGCCTGTGATCAGCATATCTTCTGTCGATCACGTGCTGCTTTCAGTCGTTCCTTGACTTAAATGATTTTATCAGTCGTTTCTTGCACTATCTCAGGTCCAGATAGTTGCTTTTCCCCAATTTCTGCCCAACAGACCGGGGTTCGGCACTTTCGACCATAGAAGGCTTCAAATGTGGCAGTGTTAATACTTGTGTGATAACTGTTATTATAAGAAAATTCTATTAAATGTAAGTGTTCATCCCAATTACCTCCGAAATCAATCACACAAGCTCTAAGCATGCCTTCCATTGTCTGAATTGTCCTTTCGCTTTGTCCGTCCGTTTGAGGATGGTAAGCTATGCTTAGATTCAACTTGGTTCCCATTGCTTTTTGGAAACTTGTCCAAAAATGAGAGGTAAAACGACTATCCCTATCAGAAACAATTGATAAAGGAATTCCATGTAATGAAACTATTTCATTTACATATAACTTAGCTAATTATTCCATACCGAAAGTTTCCTTCATTGGTAGGAAATGAGCTGACTTAGTTAGCCTGTCTACAATCACCCAGATTGTATCATTACCTTTTTCTTGTTTTGGGTAATTTGGTAACAAAATCTATTGTTATCAATTCCCATTCCCATTTCCATACGGGCATTTCTAACTGTTACAGCAATCCTGAGGGTTTCTGATGTTCAGCTTTGACTTGTGAACAACTTAAACATTTAGAAACATAGGCTGTTATGTCCTTCTTCATTCCTATCCACCAAAAATTCTTTCTTAAATCCTGATACATCTTATCACTTCCAAGATGCATCGTATACTTAAACTTATGAGCTTCTTCTAATATATGGTGACGTAGGTTTCCTAATTTAGGTATCCACGTTCTTTTCTTATGGAATCTCCAAATTCCATATATTCCTTGTTCTAATTCCTTGATCATACCTTTTAATTTTTCAGTATCTTCCTTGATTACTGATTCTTGTGCTTTTCTAATTTGATCATTCAAATCTACTTGCAGATTCAATTTAAGAGAACGTACCCTTTTTGGCTTTTTATGATACTTTCGACTTAAAGCATCAGCCACTACATTTGCCTTTCCTGCATGATACTGGATATTACAATCATAATCGCTAAGAATTTCCATCCAGCGTCTCTGCCTCTTATTTAGCTCTTTTTGTCCGAAGACATACCTTAAACTCTTATGATCTGGTAGGAAGCTCCATAGGGCCCTTCAGGATGAAGAGTATTGTAGTTTGCCGCTACGAGATACGGGTCAACATCAGGGGCGTTGTAAGAATGGCCTGGCTACTCAAAAGGGTTATACACTGCTGCACCAGCGTAAGAAGGTATTAGGTTATCAAAACCCACATGTGGTGGTGATGGTGGTGCGACTAGCGCAGAGTCCACCTCAGAAACTGGGTTTGAAGGCCCTCCCATCTGTGGGTCTTCATACAGTGGCGGGTAGTGATTGCCACTGGAGGGTTGAGGGGTGCTGAAACGGAATCCCCCTCTCACGGACATCCGTGCATTTATTATCCTCTGCCTCGGTGACGGGTGAAGATTGGGGCCTTACCGCCTCTTCCCCTTCCTCTAATACGCGGTGGCATCTTCTGTTCCTGCTAACACAAACAAAAGAAACAACAAAGGAAAACAATAAAGGACAAAATAAAAGATTAGGATTTGTCCTAAGTCCTTTGCCTAGACTCAGAAGTCAAGGAATGTGCAACTGTGTCATTGAGATTAAACACAAAAGGCTAATGTTTAATTCACTCAATGTTGGCTCTGATACCAACCTGTCACACCCCGATATTTCCACGTCTTCCGGTGGGCCCGGTGGGGAGTATCGTCACGTAGTTGATATCATCATAGTAAATTTATCACAGTTCAATGCACAGCGGAAGACTAAAAGTAATCATATTACAAACCGAATGAAAGTAACATAAGTATTACAAACGGAATGTAAAAGGATCCATAGGCGAATCATAACAAAGGAAATATTGTTCAACAGATTTTAAAGTGATAAAGCTTGCAAGACTCTTTATTTATTCACTCAGGAGTAGCCAGCCTATTTCGCATAGTACCTGCACTTAACCTTTTGAAAAATACGTCACTTTACACTGGTAAATACAATTAACCGACTCTTTTGAAAATATTTAAGAAAATTTATTTAAATGCACAAGGCACAAATAATCTTTTATAACTTGGGACAATTATTTAAAAAAATAATCTTGTATACAGATTTATATGTTTGTCGTCCGTCAGGGCCGGTTAGAAGAGCCGGACAAGATTAACTAACACACCACAGGTACAATGCCCACAAGGAAACTCCTTATTATGGGATACCTTTTATACATACTCAACTGTCAGGTGTATGCCTACACCCCGTGCTTAAGTCATGGCCATTTCAATGAATGAGCCGAGGATATCCAGGACATGGTCATTAACCCCCCAAAGGCATTGGACCAAACAAAACAGATTAAAATGGGTTATGTAAATATATTAATCACAATCCGATTTAAATAACTACACACCCGACCAAGCGGTATTATTATAATACCGTATCCCAAGCCCATATAACGGAAAATAAGTTAAAAGTATTTACCTGAGCAAACTATACAAATTTATCTCATCCGTATACAATCAGCAAGTGCAAATATCTTTTACTGGGCTCCTAAATCTGGAACCAAGGTTTTAATAACCTATTAGATTCCTAACGGGTCTTACTTAAGTTTAAACTTAGACCGGTTAGTTTTAAAGACAGGTATACAGTTCAAAACGCAAGATTAAGTGAAGACCGGATTACAATGTGATTTAGACCCGACAAGTACGAAGACTTTTGTAATATGGGTAAACTAAACACATTCTGGATTTTGAAGCAAAATGATAAGGTTTGACCCGTTTCGGTCAATTTATGCAAACTAGTCATATAAACCGTACCGAATGCGAAAAATGCATAACAGGTAACCAAATGAGTCATATATAGGTTTCACAAATTAATATGCCTTAAATATGTTGTGATATCAGTAGGATACCTTCCATTATGACCAAAACGGATTTAAAACCAATTTAAGCCCCATAGGGGTATTTTGGTCATCTTAAAGTTTATAAAAGAGGTTAAATTATAATCTGAGGTTCTGTTCTAAACTGATGAGTAAAAAATATTTATTTTAGTAGGTTATATTAGTAAGATATGTTGGTCCCCTTTGGCGGCCCTGTTAGAACGATGCAACTTTCTTCTCTCATTGAGACGAGTGTTTGTGAAGTATATAAATATTCAAAGAAAATAAATAGAAACAATGAGAGTCATATATCTTCAATGGTTAATTCTTATTAAACAAAGAAGAAGGGGTCGATCCGAGAATAAACTCGAATCTAAATGTCACCCCTTGGCCAAACCAGGGGGTAAACTCACAAGAAAAACTCTATGTTGAAATATAACTTTACAAAGAACACATAATTCCTTCGTAGGAATCATGTATATATAGAGAAATTCTAGATCATATCTCAAATGTGATTGGATGATGGAGAGTTGGTATGTGTGCCCATCCATTATTTTAATGTGGCTTATCTTCTTTTGTCACCAACTTGTTCCTTTACTTTTCTGATGAATCCTTCAACATTTGAGAATATATATTTTTTGATGAAATGCTTTATCAAAAGGAAAAGATTCCTTTTCCTTTTCTGGTGATTTCTTTTCTAAAGGAACAGATTCATTTTCTCTACAAAAGGAAAAGATTCATTTTTACCAGAATGTTTCTTCTTGCTTTTTTTCATATGAATCTTTTCTTTTGAAGCCTTTTTCATAGAAAATATTTAATGTGTTAATAAGATATATTATCTTATTAACACAATTCTTTGACTATATATCTTGTATACTCCATAATGTCCCGTTGACATTTTGAAGTCTTGAAACCTTGTCCTGATCTTTCATCAAGCTTCAATATTTAGTGCTTCTGGGATGGTTCGTCGGCCGGTTCGTGTTGACGGAATTAATTCTAAGTACCTTAAACTATTTTTAACAACAAATACAATAAAGTTTCCTAACAGTCACCCCCTATTTGTTGTTAAAAATACAATCAATGCATTTATACTTAGAAATAACAAATAAACTTGCTGAAGATGTATCTTTCTTTTCTTCTTGGCACGTTATCATGTAGGCATCTTTTTAGTGATATTTGTTGACTGTATCTTCATTGGCATGAAAGTTTATTGGGCAAACGTCCGACTTTTTAAGGATGATCATCTGATTATATTTCTTTTGTTGTTATAATTCTTCACCTCGATTTATAATTCCACCTAAATGTAAGCATTATATCTTGTATCCCCCAACATAGGATATAAGTGTCTTCTATCCAATATAGGATAAGTGTTTAGGCTGTCGATTGATGAGGCGTCAAAAAATAACGAATCATGCAAGCTATAAAAATGATCTTGAACCGTCGAGATTTTTTTTTTCAGATCAGAATATCTGATGAATCTGATGAAATTTCTGATAAAACCGAAAAAAATCATTTTTTTAACAGAATTTCTGATGTTTTCTGATCAATCTGATGACATTTCTCGTAAAATAATCAGAAAATCTGAAAAAAGTTTTTTTTTAAACAGAATTTTGTTATTTTCTGATCAATCTGATGACATTTCTGCTAAAATAATCAGAAAATCTGAAAAAAGTTTTTTTTTAACAGAAAATCTGACGAACGCATCAGAAATCATCCGAAACTCTGACCAACGCATCAGAAAATTCAAAAAAAAAAATTGTTTTTGTTTTTGTTTTTGTTTTTTTTTTTTTAGATGAGAGGGAATAAGTAAGGAAAAGAGATATTACTTACACATATTTTTCTAGTGGAAGCCTAAGTATATGTTCTTTTCTTCAAGGAATATTTTGTGAAAACTTTTTAAAAGATAATAATTATGAGTATGTTTTCTAAAGTTTCACACAGTTTTTTTTAATCTCTTTTTATCATTATCATTCCTTTTCTTTTTAAGATTAACTAACCAGAATTTGGAATTATTTCATTAAATAAGATACGAACAAATTTTCTTTTATCAGAAACTTTCTTTTTATATGTCAAAATTTTTCTTTCTGATAAACTAAAGTTCATTCTTTGTTTAACTCCTTTTTTTTGTGTTATTATATCCTTTTTCTACACCTCTTTTTATACAAAAAAAAATACTAATAGAGATAATAATAATAATAATAATAATAATAATAATAATAATAATAATAATAATAATAATAGTAATAAAAGCAATAGTAATGAAAATAACAGAAAAAAATAATAGCTCTACTACATGCTTTATTTTTTTATTTTTATTTTTTGGATCTGCAAAAAAAAAAAAGAATTTTCTTTTTACCTTTAACAGATCATGAATATATGTCTCTCATACAGGAGCAAGGGATCTTGAAAATAATTTATCCAATCTGCTCTGATACCAATTGTTGGTCCTAGTATGACCTAAACAACTTCTTTTCACGTAATATGGGTGTTTGTGAAGTATATAAATATTCAAAGAAAATAAATAGAGATAATGAGAGTCATATATCTTCAATGGTTAATTCTTATTAAAAAAGAAGAAGGGGTCGATCCGAGAATAAACTCGAATCTAAATGTCACTCCCTGAGCCAAACCAGGGGGTAAACTCACAAGAAAAACTCTATGTTGAAATATAACTTTACAAAGCACAGATAATTCCTTCGTAGGAATCATGTATATATAGAGAAATTCTAGATCATATCTCAAATGTGATTGGATGATGGAGAGTTGGAATGTGTGCCCATCCATTATTTTAATGTGGCTTATCTTCTTTTGTCACCAACTTGTTCCTTTACTTTTCTGATGAATCCTTCAACATTTGAGAATATATATTTTCTGATGAAATGCTTTATCAAAAGGAAAAGATTCCTTTTCCTTTTCTGGTGATTTCTTTTCTAAAGGAAAAGATACATTTTCTCTACAAAAGGAAAATATTCCTTTTTACCAGAATGTTTCTTTCTTGCTTTTTTTCATATGAATCTTTTCTTTTAAAGCCTTTTTCATAGAAAATATTTAATGTGTTAATAAGATATATTATCTTATTAACACAATTCTTTGACTATATATCTTGTATACTCCATAATGTCCCGCTGACATTTTAAAGTCTTGAAACCTTGTCGTGATCTTTCATCAAAGAATTTAGAAGCTTCAATATTTAGTGCTTCTAGGACGGTTCGTCGGTCGGTTCATGTTGACGGAATTAATTCTAAGTACCTTAAACTATTTTCAACAACAAATACAATAAAGTTTCCTAACAAGATATTGTATATGTGTGAAATATATCATTTATGGCCAAACTATGCACCGTATGGGCATTTTGGTCATTTCACATAAGCTTTAAGGGTCAATTCTGGAAATCTGAGTTAAAAACTTTTACTTACTGTTAAAGTATCAAAATTCACTTATAATATCAGTAGGTAATGGGTCTTAAATGTTAAACATAGTTTTAACCCATACTATGTGCTTAAAACGCGTAAAAAGTCGGTTTTATGCGATTTTCAGGTTATATATGGAAATCTGAGATTTTTATCAGTCCAGAAGGCTTAAAATATTTTATTTAACATATTAAATTAGTAGAAAAATATTTGGTATCAAAATGTTATGTAAAACTCATTTTATTAGTAAAAAGAGTATAACCGTCAATTACCGAATCAAAGCAAGAACCCCATGTTATGATCAGTTTAAAAATTAATAAAAATCTCCAAAAATCCCAAAATATTATATTACATCAATGGGTAAAAGGTTTGGTGTCCAAATTTCGGGTTTAAATAGGTTTTATGCCGAAAATGCCGTTTAATTAATAAAAAGGCTTTAATTTACGATATTGAGCATAACTCCTAATTTAGACCTCAAACTGATGTCAAATTTTTAGGAAATGTTTATAAATCAGTAATAAAGGTTTTTGTCCTCTTACATTTTCAAAAATCTCGTTTTAACATCAAAAGGGCATAATGGTCAACATTTAAGCAATTAACGGAAACATGCAAATGAATCGGATTAATAAGGAACCATGTAGTATAACCTCAGAGGGTTTTACTAACTTATAATATGGTCCTAAAGGAACCTTAAGGCATAACTAAAACAAGCTAAGTCGGGTCAGAACTAAAAGTCAAAGCAAAAGTCTTCTTTTGCGACTTTCGGTTCCGAACCGAGCCTAAACTCAGAATTGCCGGGTTGAACATGCTTAGACATGTTCTTACATTATTTACCAAATTATTTTAGTGTTAAAACATGTTCCATAACCTCTACATTATCAGCTATGAGTTTATTTGCAAAATAGCTTTCTGTTGACTTTTCAATATTAAGTTTGACTCGACAATTGACCAAGTTAGAGTGATAATCAGGGGGTGCCCTTTTAAGGACTTATTACCCACATAATTACCAACTCATAGCCACTTTCAATTCGAATAATGGCTGGACCATTAGTGATTAATCACTAAGTCAAAGCTTAATTACGACGGCTTTAACTTTTGGCCATTACACTAATAAAACTTGAACTTAAGGAGCTAAGAATGCTTACAAGGACTCTTAGCACGAATTTGGAACTTGAGAAAACTTGCTTGAGTTCCAGGAAGCTCCAGAGAATGAGTTTGAATAATTTTTGTGAATGAGCAAATGAACTAGCAAACAAGAAGTGCTTATATAGCCAAATATAATTCACAAGATCATTCCACACAAGCCTACAACTGATTTCTGATGATCCTAGGTGTCCCCTGTGCATGTAATACTGTTGGCTCAGACCCTGGTATCATGAAATGGCATGCAAAGGCGGTGGAAACTGATTAACCTGCAGCTGTGCAGATTTTTCTGCATCTGGACCTTTTACGCGGGCCGCGTAAGATCCTTAAAGGGTTTACGTGGATCGCGTGGACCTTCTAATCCTGTAAAAACTTTGTAGACTTTGCAATTTTGGTCCCTGGTCCATATGATCTTTATTTAAGTTCCATTTGGACCCCCATAGTTAACTTTTAAGGACCTTGGGTCATAAACTAACTCCGTTAAGCTCCTGGTTAGTTGTACGATCACCCAAAAAGTCTTGTTTTCTTCGAAACTCCACAAATTTAATATCCAACATTCTTGAGATCAAATATACAATTATTACAATGTTCTTGGGATTATTAAAACGTCACTCAGAGGTTACTTTCAACATGTTGACAGTTTTAACCCCTATGTTTCATAAGATCCTTATTTTGAGCACAAACGACTTTCCAAGTTTGATAAATTATTTATTGGGATTGAACCCTATCAGAGGAACAGATAATTAAAGCCAAAACTGGATCAGAGCAGTGGATCCAAAATAAGCAGAAGTTATGTTTTCATTCTCTCCCCTTGAAAGTGGTTTCAACATCTGATGACCTCCATCCACTAATCATTTACATCAACTGCTAATCAACAACTGTTGACCAAGTTAAAAGCTGATAAAGACTAAAGCTCTGTTGATCAATCTACTGCTATGGGTCAAGCACTGCTGGAGTCACAACAGTGGAAGGATAAAGCAGTAGTTTAGCTTTCTTATGTAATGAATTGTAATCAGTAGTTAGCATAAGCAGTGTCTGTATTAGATTAATTGTTAGAGTTTGTTAGGAGGTTAGATGTCACTTTCATGGTGACGTCAGCAAAGATGCCACGGTGGTTTGGGCGTGCCTATAAATAGAACAGTACCCTGTACTGTTCTATTAGCTCTTCACCACTTTTCTTCCTGCACGAACAATCACTGTGAGCTCAGGCTGAGGGGGAGTTTGTTACATGCATGCATTGTAATCGTTGTTGAAATAAATTCAATCATTCGGTTCTTTGTTGAAAATGTGTGTTGAAAGCAATTCTCCTGTTTGATTGTGTGCAAAGTTTGTTTCCATTTATATTCCGCTGCCCTACTTGTTCATCTTTCATCTTAAATCAAACATAAAATACAATCAATCCAAACTCAGATCCTAACAATTGGTATCAGAGCTCGGAAATTCAAATTTGATTTAACAATCATTTTGACATAAGTAGTTCAGCTCACAATCGTTGATACTGATAGTTGTTCGTTTTGTTGAAAAACAGAGTAAGGTTTAATCACGTTCAAAGTTGATTAATCAGTGCCTGTAAAACAACCAGGATGACGTCACAATCACAAGATGATAAGAATAACATTTGTTCACTTTTCAAACCACCCATGCTTAAACGTAATGAGTACAACATCTGGGAGAGAAGGATGGGTCACATCCTTGCTTAACAGAATACCGGATGTTGGAGATCTGTTGTTTTTGGACCACATGTTCCCATGGTGCCAAGTGTTGAGGTTACAAAGAAGTTAGAACCTAAAAAACCGGAAAACTATACTGAAACTGATTTTCAAAAGTTCAAATTTGATGCCAAAGCATTTAGCATCAGTGCATTTGCATTACCTAATGAAATTTATGTTGGGCTGTTACACTGTAACAGTGCCAAGGAATTATGGGATGCACTTAAGGAACAATTTGGGGGAACTGAAGAAGTTATTGAAAATAATAGGGAAATTATGAATCATGTGACAACCAGTGATTTACGGTTCTTAATTACGCAATTAACAGGTGATTAATGCGATAATAAATAGTGTTTACAGCACAAATTAACTTAATTAGGCCGTTGGAGTGCCCAGGAATGTTTATTCGACTGTACAGTGCGCGTATGGTGATTTACGGGAAACCTGCTGAATATTACGTGACTACGACGGATACCGACATTATTTTTACCCCAAATATTATTTTACCAGGCTACGATGATTTCGGTTTTAAAAACGTGTCTCGTAAGAATTACGGGCCACTTACACATGAAATGGCTTGTGGGTCCTGGGCCCAAGCCCAAACCCCACAAGCCTAAACCTACACATAATATATTAAATCTTATCAAGATCTTAAAGATCTCTACAAAATCTGCTGAAAATCTCTATAAAATCTATGCTAAATCTCTACATAAGATTATGTCTCAAAATGTAGAAACACAAGATCTTTTCAAGATGTCAACAACATCTATAAAAGACCCATATATCTCTCCTTGCCTGCATATAATACTTACACACATATATGAAGAAACCCTCATCTCCTTCATAATTTCTTTACAAACACAGAGAAGATTAATTTCTCTCTACCTCACCTACACCCTCCCTCACTCTATCCATACATCAGCCGACACCCCCTTCCACCCTTTATCCCTCTGCTTCTCCTTCTCTTCACCAGTCACCGGAGAGCAGCCAGTTCCGGCCGGTGATCCGACGTCACGTACCCCGAAATAAATCAAACCCTTTTAACCCCCCCTCTCCTCTCGACAGCAGAACAGACCACCACCGCTGGACGGTGGTGGTGAGTGGCGGCAACGGAAGTATCAGCGAGAGAGAGAGAGAACCGGGTGGTGCTGGTTGATGGTTCGAGCAGCAGAGAGAGAGACGGTGGGAGAGAGAGTAGAGAGAGGAAGATCGACGACGAAGTACCGTCTCCGGCGACGAACCGCCGTCAGCGGTGGTGATACTTTTATCCGTACATGATTCCTGGTAAGAACCAGCTCCCTATTTTCTTCTTTTTTTATGGTGGCTGATGATTCTTGGATCGGGTTTTGTTTATATCTCTGGTCAGATGGTCAGTCACAGTCAACCGGTCAGCGGCTCAGGTCAAAGATGGTCAAAGCTCAATTGGTTATGGTTAACAACATCAGATTCCGCTCAGTTCGGTGTCCGGGTCAGATTTCGGGTCTGGGTTGACTCGGTCAACCGAGTCAACTCAGTCAACAGATGGGTTCGGGTCAACGGCTGGTCAACAGAGATGTTCGGGTCAGCTTATGATGCAGGTCGGGTCAACTCGGTAAAACTGAGTCAACTCAGTCAACTCAGCAAGTCGACTCGGCGAGTCAACTCAGTCCATGTTTCGACAACTCGACGCGTAAAAATTTGGTAAAGAATTTAGTGACGTGAATAACTATTTACGTAATTTTAAGATTTTTATTTATTCCGTGTGTCACACCCCGACCACGTAAAACAACAAATCGTGGCGGAAACTTCGGGGAGTGTTGTAATAGAATCATTGTTTCACAACCATTGATCAAATAGTTTTGTTTTATTGAATTATCGAACTCAATGTTTTAGTACTATTCAGATAGATACAAATAATTGTTTCTCGGTTTTAAAGTCGCTAAGGCACAAGTCCATCCTATATGTAGCATGCATCAACAATCATCAAATAGTAGTACCTGAAACATATATGAAAATAGGTACGTCAGCATAAAAATGCCTGTGAGTAACATAGGTTTCGTTGACTTAGATTCATGGCTTTAGTTAACATAAGAAAAAGGTTTTATGTTTAACCAAAAATAGCCATGAATCCTTGTGAAAAGTTTTGTTTCGAAAACAATGTGCTTTGATAAAAGGTTTGTAGTATATAAAATATACTTTGGTTTAGAAAAGACTGGATAGGTAGTATATCAAAATATACTTTAGTTTTGAAATAGTTAATAGGTAGTATATCAAAATATACTTTGGTTAATGAAATAATAGATTTGATAGTATATCTCAAGTATACTTTGGTTTAAGAATAAAATTATTAGTAGTATATCAAATTATACTTTGGTTTGAAAATAGCATATCAACTATGCTTTGGTTTAAAAAAAATAGCATATCAACTATGCTTTGGTTTGAAAATACCATATCAACTATGCTTTGGTTTGAAAATAGCATATCAACTATGCTTTGGTAGTATATCAAAATATACTTTAGTTTAAGAGATATCAAAGTCGGTAGTATATCAATCTATACTTTGGTAAAGAGTAGCATATCAAACTATGCTTTGGAAAATAACAAAGTAGTATGTTAAAACATATGTTGGATTTTGTACTTAGTATATCAAAATATACTTTGGTAGATCACATTTGAGAGCACATCAAACTGTACTTTTGTAGTATATCAACATATACAAAGAAAGTGTGATTTGGTATTCAATCAAGCCTTAGTGTATCAAACTACACTTTGGAGACTATAGAAATACCACAAAGGCAATTTCTATTTGGTTAAAATTTGGTTTCTGGCATTCCATACAACAGGAATGGGATGTCTAGTCCTATAGCGCTATATCGTACTACCAATCGGGTGGGTGAATGTATAAAAATAGGTACAATCCAAAAATTAGTTTTATACGTTTTGAAAATCAGTGTGTAAACCATAGGTAATCGTTTAATTTGTCAAAAGAATAAGTAGTAAGCATGTGTAATCATATAGTTTCAAATCACGAAAAGAACAAATAGGCATATATGTTTCACCCCAAAATAATTGAAAACAGTAAAAGAGGGGACTATGTACTCACTTGAGATTGCAAGTATCCTTGATTAAGTGTCCTAACAAAGCTCGGGAAATTAAGGAATCAAGTGGCACCTAGTATGGAATCACTAAGTTAAACAATCGGATCCTAAATCAGAAGATAGGATAGAATGAAGTTCTATAAATCAAATGATTATTGGAACTCATATGGCATGATTTAATAGACCTAACATTCTGATTTGGAAATCTACCTAAGTGCTTTTGACCCGTTTCGACCCATTATGGTAGTATAAGCCACTATAATGCGCCGTTTGCGTAAAACTATGTTCGGATGGTTAACTATGTGTCATGCCAAGTCTTACATGCCCAATTATGCCTAAACATGTTACTAAATCAGATTATATGTCAAAAATATGTTCACGTAGTCAAAATATAGATTTATGCTTCAAAAGGGCATTTTGGTCATTTCCTATGGGCATACAAGCTAACTAGCAAATGACTAACCAATCCTACGTGCTCATAAGGTATATCCTCAGAGGTTATTCCCTATGCAACTATGGTCACTAAGAAAGCTTGGTCAGATCCTAATGATTGACCAAACGGGTCAGGTTCGAAAGTCTTAGCGGTTGTTTAGACCGCTTAACTTACGACCCTAAACAAGCACTAAACTAATAGTGACGAGTTAAACATGTCAAAACATGTTTAACCTACTGATTTGGTATCAAAACAAAGTGTTTTGATACCTAAAAGTAGTTCCGTTGCAAAATGCGTGCTAAAATGCATTTTGACCGAAACTTTGACTCGTCACTACACCTAGTTAACGTGGTAATCAGTTGGTATAATCACTAAGGATTATAACCATTGTGATTACAATCACGTTGCAAAGTTCAACCGAACTTTGCGTTGACCATTGACAGGTCAAACTGAAATTTAAACACTGTTTGACTTTTTAAACTAGTAAGCAATAAAAGAATGAAAGAATGCTCACTAAGTGTCCTTGCTATCTTTTCTACAAAGAATAAGCTCCTTAATCAGATGAGAGAGCTCCCAATTCAGATTATAGAAGAGAAAAGAAGGAAATGAGCAATTCAAACAATGAAATGCTAGGCTATATATAGTTGTTGATGATGAACAAGATCATTCCACTTGTTTGTGTGGCCAACAAGCATAAGATCATAGCCATCCATGTGTTAGGAACTGATTAGAGACCTTGGTGATCACATAAACTTGCCCATCACACAAAGAATTTACCATAACAGCCCCTGAAGATCAAACAGAATGCTGAAAATCAATTTCTGGTCGCTGGGCTGTTTAGGTGGCCCACGTAAGTATTGGGGAGGGGTTTACGCGCCCCGCCTGGGCTCCCAAGTTCAGCACAAGTTTCACATAATTACAGCATTGGTCCCTGCATGTGTTCGAGTCCATTTTAGGCACTTTTGACACCCGTTAAGCCTTTTTCAAGGCTCTACAAGGTCATTAAAGTTTAGAGGACTCAAAATATGCTTGGAAAACTCTCGGATGTCGGTTCGTTTGGTCGTACGGTCGCGTTGTTCGTTAAATTACGACGAAACTCAAACGGACGCGAAAACGAACCAAATTAAGCAACGAATGGAATTTTCGCATGCCGATCACTAAAATAAAAGTATTTTAGTGTGTACAAAAATTTTGGATGTCCAGATGTGGTCAGAACGTAAGATATGCGCGAAAATGCAAACTTATGCCGTTTTTGACACTTTTAGTCCCTGTAAGATCATATAAGCATGTTTTCGCACACCGAACCACTCAAAGCTTATTTCTAAGATATGTTTAGGTTATATGGGGTATGTTTAGCTTATGACCAAGTTCCGGAATGTACGTTACCTTCCGAATCGGTATAGTTTCGCTGTTTGACGCAAATAGTCCCTGCGATCGAATAAACTTGTTTTTGCCATACCAAACCTTCCAAAACTTATTTCTAAGTTATGTAAAGGTCATTTAAGGTATGTTAAGCCTATTTCACTATTCTAGAGTGTTTGTCGCGTTAAACTGATTATGTTTACGCACCAGTGCGAGTTTAACTCTCCAGAAAGCGATTTAAAGCTCGAAATCGAACAAGAATTGATATGTTCAAATGATACACATATTTATACAAATCCCAATTATGAAACACAATATTTCATTGATTTGGAATTTGTTTGGTGTTCATGGTGACACAGGTGTCACAGTTTCCCCTACTTTAGGAAATTTCATCCCGAAATTTAATTTTAGAGGAAACTTGTGAAGACAACTGTGATTGTTTCGCTTTCAAATGAATCCTCCGTTTCCCAAATAAAACTCTAGGTCACATTTGGATTCTTAGTGAATCTGTTAACTACCAAAATGTTGTTGTTGTAGTAACGAAAACATGGGGTTTCGAACAACGGATAGGAGAATGTTTCCTATGAAGACTATTATAGGAAACTTGTGTGTGCTCGAAATCAGAGTCAGAGAGTGCAAAATAAATTAACATTGGTCAAGGTCCAGGACTTCTAGTAATTTAAATAACGCTACTTTCGCAATGTAATAAGGAACACTTATATATAGGAAGTACCAGCGACATATCCACCATGCCCTTTTTACATTGTTCCCGTCTCGTTATTCTCATCACTATAGGTCTTAACACATGACAAAACTTGCTGTGGTTTCTGTGCACTGAATTCCATAATTACGTATGCATCCATAATTACGTAATTCCTTGCATAGTCCGCACAGATCATTTCATAATGTGTAGGGTAAAATCAATCGAACAAACATGAAATGACTTGACTAGACCACCAAAGGATCTTTTTAACTAGATCAACGAACGAACTTTTTAAACAGATCAATGCATGATCTTCCTTAACTAGACCGTTGTATGATCTCTTTAAATAGACCATTTAAGGGATCTTTGTAACTCAAAAACCAAATAATCGTTTTGAAACAGCACTTTGGAATCCAAGGGTCTGACTATTTGCATAGAAAGCTCCTTAAGCATTTGAGATAGTACTTTGAGTATCCTTCTGAGAATCTAACATATGAAAATACGGAAGATTCCACCAGGACTTAGATAGCGAGCTTTAGAATTACACATAAACACAAAATCACCAAATTGTGTATTCGTTAATTTAGTTATTAGCTCGTTCATGAATAAATGCATTTTGAAGTACACTAGTAATCCAATCACGGACTTCAATTAGTACTTTAAAACATCCTCAAGAATCTAACTATGAAGATAGGAAGATCTTTATAAGGATTTGGAATTCGTGTAAGGAATATGTTTTGAAGTCCATGTACTAGGCATGTTAAAGCAACACACGAAGCAAAATGTACTTGATAATCGTGTACATAGTCACAATACATGGGTCCATTTAAGGACCCACGAAAGTACCTTTAGATATCAAATCAGGGATTTGAAGTGGTACTTCAAGTATTTGCTTAAGAAATTACAATTTGTACCCTGTACTTTTGTCTCTTTAAAAGAAACTAGTACTTGGGATTTTAGGGAAGATCATAAGTGATCACAAAATGAAAGAACCACATGAGAAGTTTGTTCTGGAAAGAACATGGTTCTTTGGTGTCGGTATTGTAGGGGTATGTCAACACACACACAATCGTATCAGTTTTGGAAATAAAATTTGAAACAACAAATTTATTTATAACAACTGTATTTTTTCAAGTGTCAAAAGATAACAAACAAGGAAAATACAAAAGTCTAATTGTTCACTGCTGCATTGTCATTTGCATTTACCTCGTTTATGTTAAATGCTCGTCCGCGTGCTGGATTTGCATTAACAAGTATCGGGCAATTGTTTAGGTAGTGAGTAAGATCACCACAGTTATAGCACGATCCAGGTGGAAACTGTGCTTGAACAGCAGTAGGATTTGCAGCATTTTGGTTTTGGATAACATGGCGACATGTATTGACCAAGTGTCCCAATCGCCCACAGTGGGTACATTTGTGACACGGTGTCTAATTCACATGATGACGGTTGCATTTATTGCACAAGGGTGCAGTACCAATATAGTTCTTCCTAGCACGAGGTTGTGCTGGCTGATTTGGTGCAACCTGATCATTCTGAGCGACCACTGCGAAGTTTTGTGAAGCCTTACGCTTCTTCGACTTCTTAGAGGACTCGGTCTGTTTATCCTTTGGTTTTTCTTGTGCTGTCTTGTCAAATGGTTTCGGATCGCCTTTTCGGAAAAGCTTACCCTTCCTGATTTGAGATTCAGTCAGGGTGGCAGATAGTTCAATGCCTTGTCTGACGGTAGTAGGGTTGCTACCAGTAACAATATCCTGAACTGGGTCAGGAAGGCCATCGATGTACCTTTCAATCGCCTTATCCAAAGGCGTCACCATGGTAGGACATAACAGACTCAATTCCTCATAACGATCAGTATAGGCTCAATGTTCACTGCTGTCTTGTTTGAGATCGTCAAATTCCCATTCTAAAGCCCTAAGCTCATGACGAGGGCAGAATTCCTTCATCATTAGAGCCCGAAGCTCTTCCCAGGTTTGTGCCATTGCCACATCGGCACCTCGATCCCTCATTATGCCGTTCCACCATGTGAGTGCTCTTTTCTGGAATACACTCGATGCAAACTCAACTTTTCGCTCGTTTGCGCATTGTACATGACGAAACGTGCTTTCGAGACTCACGAACCACTGTAGGAGCCTAGTGGCCCCTTGAGACCCAGTAAATGTGAGTGGCTTAGCTGAGTTGAATGTCTTAAAGTTGCACTGGACATTGTTATTGTTATTGTTTGCCTGATTTATCTGGGTGATAAGGTTCGGGAGTACAGCAGCGATTTGCTGAGTGATTAAGGCTGCCATGGCGGCATCCTGAGCTTGATCACGTCGAGGAGGCATATTCTAAAAGAGCAAAGAAACATGAGGGAAAACGAGTGAGTTGTTTATTGGATATTCGAAACTGGATGTTAAGAATATCGACAAGGCATAAGGATTGTGATCATTTGTTCGTTACTTAAAACAAACAAACGACACTGTGACAAATCAAAGTAAATGGGTCAATATAATGTATCACTGAAGACATGCTCGCCTATAAGTGAACACTCGCCCCAAGAGTTCCCAGGTAACAGTGACTGGTCCGATACTGCGGATTTGTACGAACACTCTAGCCTTAGACAGAAAACTCAGGGTACAGGCATTCACTCTTCCAGTTCACACGTGCTCATATTATTTCGACCCAAAATTTGACGAGATTTTGAAAACACCAAAGGCTTAAAAGCCTAAAAACAAATCATCTAAGGATAGATGACTTCTTGTGATGTTTTGAAAGATTTCGACTCGAGAGAATGAATTGTGTTTTGTTTTTGTCAATCACCTAAGGATAGGTGAAGTGTATTGTTTTAAGACTAAACACAAGATAACTTATGTTAGGGTTCTAGGAAGGTTATAGTCTAGGTTAAAGCATTACTAATAACCTAATTCCCTATAACCATTGGCTCTGATACCAACTTTTCTGTCACACCCCGACCACGTAAAACAACAAATCATGGTGGAAACGTCGGGGAGTGTTGTAACAGAATCATTGTTTCACAACCATTGATCAAATAGTTTTGTTTTATTGAATTATCGAACTCAATGTTTTAGTACTATTCAGATAGATACAAATAATTGTTTCTCGGTTTTAAAGTCGCTAAGGCACAAGTCCATCCTATATGTAGCATGCATACACATTCATCACATAGCAGTACCTGAAACATATATGAAAATAGGTACGTCATCATAAAAATGCCTGTGAGTAACATGGGTTTTGTTAACTTAGATTCATGGCTTTAGTTAACATAAGAAAAAGGTTTTATGTTTTACCAAAAATAGCCATGAATCCATGTGAAAAGTTTTGTTGCGAAAACAATTTGCTTTGATAAAAGGTTTGTAGTATATAAAATATACTTTCGTTTAGAAAAGACTGGATAGGGAGTATATCAAAATATACTTTAGTTTTGAAATAGTCAATAGGTAGTATATCAAAATATACTTTGGTTAATGAAATAATAGATTTGATAGTATATCTCAAGTATACTTTGGTTTAAGAATAAAAGTATTGGTAGTATATCAAATTATACTTTGGTTTGAAAATAGCATATCAACTATGCTTTGGTTTAAAAAAAAATAGCATATCAACTATGCTTTGGTTTGAAAATAGCATATCAACTATGCTTTGGTAGTATATCGAAATATACTTTAGTTTAAGAGATATCAAAGTCGGTAGTATATCAATCTATACTTTGGTAAACAGTAGCATATCAAACTATGCTTTGGTAAATAACAAAGTAGTATGTTAAAACATATGTTGGATTTGTACTTTGTATATCAAAATATACTTTGGTAGATCACATTTGAGAGCACATCAAACTGTACTTTTGCAGTATATCAACATATACAAAGAAAGTGTGATTTGGTATTCAATCAAGCCTTAGTGTATCAAACTACACTTTGGAGACTATAGAAATACCACAAAGGCAATTTCTATTTGGTTAAAATTTGGTTTCTGACATTCCATACAACAGGAATGGGGTGTCTAGTCCTATAGCGCTATATCGTACTACCAATCGGCTGGGTGAATGTATAAAAATAGGTACAATCCAACAATTAGTTTTATACGTTTTGAAAATCAGTGTGTATACCATAGGTAATCGTTTAATTTGTCAAAAGAATAAGTACTAAGCATGTGTAATCATATAGTTTCAAATCATGAAAATAACAAATAGGCATATATGTTTCACCCCAAAACAATTAACAAATAGGCATATATGTTTCACCCCAAAACAATTGAAAACAGTAAAAGAGGGGACTATGTACTCACTTGAGATTGCAAGTATCCTTGATTAAGTGTCCTAACAAAGCTCGGGAAATCAAGTAATCAAGTGGCACCTAGTATGGAATCACTAAGTTAAACAATCGGATCCTAAATCGGAAGATAGGATAGAATGAAGTTCTATAAATCAAATGAGTATTGGAACTCATATGACATGATTTAATAGACCTAACATTCTGATTTGGAAGTCTACCTAAGTGCTTTTGACCCGTTTCGACCCATTATGGTAGTATAAGCCACTATACTGCGTCGTTTGCGTAAAACTATGTCCGGATGGTTAACTATGTGCCATGCCAAGTCTTACATGCCCAATTATGCCTAAACATGTTACTAAATCAGATTATATGTGAAAAATATGTTCACATAGTCAAAATACGGATTTATTCTTCAAAAGGGCATTTTGGTCATTTCCTATGGGCATACAAGCTAACTAGCAAATGACTAACCAATCCTACGTGATCATAAGGTATATCCTTAGAGGTTATTCCCTATGCAGCTATGATCACTAAGCAAGCTTGGTCAGATCCTAATTATTGACCAAACGGGTCGGGTTCGAAAGTCTAAGAGGTTGTTTAGACCGCTTACCTTACGACCCTAAACAAGCACTAAACTAATAGTGACGAGTTAAACGTGTCAAAACATGTTTAACCTACTAATTTGGTATCAAAACAAAGTGTTTTGATACCTAAAAGTAGTTCCGTTGCAAAATGCGTGCTAAAACGCATTTTGACCGAAACTTTGACTCGTCACTACACCTAGTTAACCTGGTAATCAGTTGGTATAATCACTAAGGATTATAACCATCGTGATTACAATCACGTTGCAAAGTTCAACCGAACTTTGCGTTGACCATTGACTGGTCAAACTGAAAGTCAAACATCATAGACAATATGTATAATTGTGTGTGCCCGAATTAATATTTGCAGTTCCTACGTGATGACCTTTAATGAACTTCAACATAAGTTTCCGAAGGTCTTAAATGCATGTTTCCTAATTTCTCAGAGTTTTGTGTACTGTATGCGGCTGTTTTTGTGTACTGTGTAAAACACCACTATAGCGTATGTTTGAAATCAAAATTTCGACTGTTTGATTTTCGGCAACGGTTGGAGACCATATTCGACTACTAAGCGTTCAGTATGTATTCAACGTTTGAATAATCTAAGTCCCCAGAGAAATATGAGGTTAGAGCCTAGGTATCTCTACAGAAACCCTATTCGCTGTAACCTATAGCTCTGATACCAATCTGTCACACCTCGAAATTATTAGAGCATTGGCGTGACTGGACTGGTATCTTCATTGCACAGCGGAAGCAACAATCTAAGTCTTTTAGAAAATGAACGCCACTAAGTACTCGACTCTTTATGGTTCTCCTATTCCAACCGTGCCACAACTTTGGAAAGTAACCTGAGAAAGAACATGCGAAAAAGTCAACATAAAGTTGAGCGAGTTCATAGTTTGTTTGTAAAAGATTTGAAATAAATTTCTTTTGAATAACCGGTTTTTGAAGTATTGTTGTGAAAGCGAATTTAAAATCATTTTCATATATAAATCAAGTTTTCATGTGTACCCCACGTACTCATGTATAATTCAAGATTTTCTTGAGTACCCCACGTACTTCAAGTATTAATCAAGTTTTAGTATGGTATGAATTTTATGTAAATAAAGTATTCCTATAAGTATCAGGACTGTTAATGGGTTGCAAAGCCATTAACATGTGACACGACATAGGAAGTCACCAAACCATAGGCATTTTTCTAATAGTCGAATCACGACTGAGACACAAAAACACTACTCGGTACTAGTTCTCACCAAGAGTGGGGCTGCCCTGACACCCGTTAGATCTAACCTTTTGTTCTGCGGTCTAAGTATGTACACGATTAATGGTGCTTATGGTACCCTATTCGTGACACGATTTCTCATATCATTCCTCAAACGCATCCTACTTGGTACTAGTTATCACCAAGGGCGCTTCTTGTTTTTGTATTCAACATATCAAGTATCAATTTTCAGTTCTTGTATTCTTTATGTCAAGTATCAATTCTCATGTGTTCGTATACTCTTGTATTTGTATTTTCTCGTAGTTTAGAAAACTAGAAGTTGTGTAAACGCTCGTTTGAAAAACCGGTATAAAACATAAGCTTTTCGTAAACCATTTGTGTCAGATAAATCTTGCTTGTAAAATGGTTTATAAATATGTAATTCTTGTATGCTTTGCAAAAAGTGCATGTCTTTCCACCCCGAAAACATTTAGAAAAATGTAAAACCGTAAAAGGTGGGGTTATGAACTCACCTGAATATTCCTGTGCAAAGCTAGCTATATACGACTTCGTGATGTCGTTTCCAAGACTTGACTTGCTAGCGTGTATTCTACAATATTCCTAACACGGAATATCTTATAAGTTTCTAAATAAAAGCGGTAACTAAACTACGTGTCACCGAGCTCTACCGAATCGTTGATCGAACGATTCGACGGTAAATTGTTAACTTAATAAAAATGATTAAGTTATACTTGTTAAGTTTTGTCTATTGTCTGTGATAACTAATAAGTCTTTGAAAAGACTTAATTCTCGAGAGATTATAAATATTTATATAGAAATACATAAATATATTGTTAAAAGCGCGTTAGTCGTCTCGAGATGTCGTACGTGTATGTATCGAGTGTTTGATGAAAAGAATATATAATAAACTCGTATTATATATCGTATGCCATTGAGGCGTTTGGAATAAATATAAAAGTTTATATTTATTTTACAAAATGATTCATCGAGTCGTTGCATGTTTAAAATAAATATATACTATATTTATTTTATAAAAGAATTCGTATTGTTTGATACTCGAAATAAATATACCGACTATATTTATTTTGTGAAAAAAAAAACGAATTCATGCTTGCTATTTGAAATAAATATATAAATTATATTTATTTTAATAAACGAATACAAGTCGTTTTTCAATAAAACATGTTTTATTTTTACGGGTTTTCTCGAAAAACGGGCAGAGTTTCCTCTGTTTTTGGACGCCCCGGACAACACAAGTTGTCGTTGTTTTATCAAAATCAGCAACTTATTCAATAAACAAACAATATGTATATGATTCTTGTCAAATATATTAGAATGTAACAAATTTTTAATCGAATCGGTTCAAGCTTGTTCACGAAAAATAAATAGATAACGAAATAATTCACGCCATTAAATCTTTACCGCTCTTTTGTGTCGAAACATCGGATATTTCAACTGAGTTGACCGGGTCGACTGTGTTGACCTGCGTTGACTGAGTTGACTCGGTTGACCGAGTCAACCGAACCCGAAACTGAGGCTGCCCGCACCAAACTGTGTTGACTCGCACCGAGGTGAGTTGACTCAAACCGACCGTGTTGACTGAGTCGACTCGGTTTACAAACCGAGTCGACCGAACCGCACCCAAATTTGAAGTCGACTGAACTTGAACGAGACCCGAATCTCGAACCCGAAACTGTCCAAAACAAAACCCGCTGTCGAGAACCCGGACTACCTTGACACTTGTTGACCCGAGTCTGAACCAGGTCGAACCAAACCTCGAACCGAGACTGACCTGAGCCGACCCGAACAACACTCGAACTAAACACCCGGGTTCGTACCAAAATCTCTGCTGAACGGAAAACTTATTGGATAAAGGCGAAGTCCGCTGGTCCGAGGCTCCGACCGACGGTCCGAGGCTCCGACCGCCTGGTCCGCCGGTTCTCTCTCTCTCCTCTCCGCAGCTCTCTCTCTCTCTCTCTCTCTTCTCCGCAGCTCTCTCTCTCTTTCTCTCTCTGGTCGCACCGCCGCACGCCACCACCAACTGGTGGTGGCAGCCATAAATCAGAAACAGAGGGGGGGTGTTGTGGTCGTTGACTGCTGTATCCACCACCGCCGCACCACCGGTGGTCTCACCGGACCGGCTACCGGCCTTCATCGATGAGGGAGATGAGGTCGAGTGAGTGGGGGTGTTTAGCTGTGTGTGATTTTTGAGGTTTTGAGAGAAAGAACAAAATGAGGGTGTTGGTTTATTTTATGTAATCGAGAGAGAGAGGTTGTTGAAGGATGAAGTCTTCTTAATTTTGTGTGTGCAGAATGTTTTCGAGAGGGAGAGGAGAGTGAGTTTGTTTGTGTGTGTGAATATTAATATGCAGAAAGAGAGAGTAGTATTTGTTAGTGGAATGTGTGTGTATATGTTGTCTGCACACTTGAAGATTAAGGGGGGTGTTTATGGACCTATTTATAAGGATGTCCATGAGATCTTGTTAGAGATCTTGCAAATCTTAAGTAGATTTTGGGTAGATTTTTGGAGATACTCTAGAGATTTTGCAGGGGATTTGATAAGATTTTCCAAATCTCATAGGGATTTTTTCTAAATCTAGTAGAGATCTTGTAAATCTTTCTAAGATTTGTATAGATTTTCAAGAGATTTAGCATCGATTTTTATAGAGATTTCCGAGATTTTGTAGATATCTTTAAGATCTCATAAGATCTAATTTATTGTGCAGGTTTAGGCTTGTGGGTTTTGGGCTTGGGCCTAGGGCCCACAAGCCCATCTCATGTGTAAGTGGCTCGTAATTCCTACGAGACCCGATATCGTGACCTAAACTTCATAAGCTTAAAATATCCATATTTGTTGGTGTCGTCAGTATCTCGTACGGTTTCAGTCCGTTGTCATTTGATGTTTCGCAGATTCCACGCGAATCTTCATACGTGTACTGTATAGCTGAACAAACGTTCCTGGGCACTCCAAGGGCCTGATTAAGTTAATTTGCGCTGTAAATACTATTTATTATCGCGTTAATCATTTGTTAATCATGTAATTAAGGGCGTAAATTACCGGTTGTCACAGTCTCCCCCTGTTAATAAAATTTCGTCCTCGAAATTTAGACTACGTCAACTCCTTTGAGTTACGTTATGCGTAGAAAATATGAACAGTACTAAAGTGAATGATCATGAAATCGAATCAAGACTTATTCGAATGATGTGAATTCAAGGACGTATCACAAGATACAAATGAATTCTAGAAATGATTGCATCCAATAAATGAATTTAGATTTCAACAAGCTCAAATGTACTAGTTTGCATGAAACGCTCGATCATGATCAGCGCAAGCTGCAAGTTCTACCGACGCCACAAGGTGTCGTAGTGAATGAAACAATTCAAATATAGCGGTGATTGAACAAGTATCACCTGTGTTTTGCATCAAATGCTCAATCATAATTAGCCCAAGCTACAAGTTTATACTGACACCACAAGGTGTCGAAATCAACAAACGACTTAATGGAGTCGTAGACCAAACAAATCTACTACGACTTGGAACAATGAAACGCTTGTCAAAACGAATTCGAATATGATGTTTCCAATACATCATATGGTGTCTTGAATTGAATATGTGTAATGAACAAGTTCAAACAATTGAATTTGATTTTGGCGCAAGCCGACAATAAATACATGTATCGATAAGAAAACTTTCGGCATGGTCACAACGAAAAACCATGTATGTAACTTGAAAAGAAAAGAAATTTCAAGAAAGTGTATTGACTTGATAACAAAGAAGCCAACAATTACAATAATGCGGGTCATTCGAATCACAAGCGAAATAATATTTGAACTTTAATGAAACGCTTTATTCGAAACGAAACCACATGCGTAACAAACGATGCATGTGTAACATATGAATTTTCAAGAATTGAAGCAAATGAATATTCGTTATACTGAATAGAAATGATCGTGACACAATGACCATTAAGAGGAGTAGAGATACGAAAATCTACTCAGTAAATGTGAAAGTCGAAATTTCAATAAAAGAAATTTAAGGACTTTACCTGGGGTTGCATGTGATAACCAGTTATTAGGTGACATTACCATAGCGTATTTGTCGTTAATAAGATAGGGGGAATGCGGAGACATACGTCTTCTCCTTAGCATGTATCGTGTCGTTTGTAGGACCGCGTGCCAACTGCCGCTTCCTCGATAGTCGTATGTGACGTACTTCAACCTCCGTTGATGTATAGCTTAAGTCTCACGTATGCCTGTGCGCTAGCGTTTCATTTTGCGTAGAATGTGATGCACTCCGACATCTGTTGACGTAAAATTTGAGTTCTTTGTATTCTCGTGCCCTAGCGTTTCGTTATGCGTAGGCTGCCTGCTCGGGAAGTTAAAACATCATAGACAATATGTATAATTGTGGGTGCCCGAATTAATATTTGCAGTTCCTACGTGATGACCTTTAATGAACTTCAACATAAGTTTCCGAAGGTCTTAAATGCATGTTTCCTAATTTCTCAGAGTTTTGTGTACTATATGCGACTGTTTTTGTGTACTGTGTGTAAAACACCACTATAGCGTATGTTTGAAATCAAAATTTCGACTGTTTGATTTTCGGCAACGGTTGGAGACCATATTCGACTACTAAGCGTTCAGTATGTATTCAACGTTTGAATAATCTAAGTCCCCAGAGAAATATGAGGTTAGAGCCTAGGTATCTCTACAGAAACCCTATTCGCTGTAACCTATAGCTCTGATACCAATCTGTCACACCCCGAAATTATTAGAGCATTGGCGTGACTGGACTGGTATCTTCATTGCACAGCGGAAGCAACAATCTAAGTCTTTTAGAAAATGAACGCCACTAAGTACTCGACTCTTTATGGTTCTCCTATTCCAACCGTGCCACAACTTTGGAAAGTAACCTGAGAAAGAACATGCGAAAAAGTCAACATAAAGTTGAGCGAGTTCATAGTTTGTTTGTAAAAGATTTGAAATAAATTTCTTTTGAATAACCGGTTTTTGAAGTATTGTTGTGAAAGCGAATTTAAAATCATTTTCATATATAAATCAAGTTTTCATGTGTACCCCACGTACTCATGTATAATTCAAGATTTTCTTGAGTACCCCACGTACTTCAAGTATTAATCAAGTTTTAGTATGGTATGAATTTTATGTAAATAAAGTATTCCTATAAGTATCAGGACTGTTAATGGGTTGCAAAGCCATTAACATGTGACACGACATAGGAAGTCACCAAACCATAGGCATTTTTCTAATAGTCGAATCACGACTGAGACACAAAAACACTACTCGGTACTAGTTCTCACCAAGAGTGGGGCTGCCCTGACACCCGTTAGATCTAACCTTTTGTTCTGCGGTCTAAGTATGTACACGATTAATGGTGCTTATGGTACCCTATTCGTGACACGATTTCTCATATCATTCCTCAAACGCATCCTACTTGGTACTAGTTATCACCAAGGGCGCTTCTTGTTTTTGTATTCAACATATCAAGTATCAATTTTCAGTTCTTGTATTCTTTATGTCAAGTATCAATTCTCATGTGTTCGTATACTCTTGTATTTGTATTTTCTCGTAGTTTAGAAAACTAGAAGTTGTGTAAACGCTCGTTTGAAAAACCGGTATAAAACATAAGCTTTTCGTAAACCATTTGTGTCAGATAAATCTTGCTTGTAAAATGGTTTATAAATATGTAATTCTTGTATGCTTTGCAAAAAGTGCATGTCTTTCCACCCCGAAAACATTTAGAAAAATGTAAAACCGTAAAAGGTGGGGTTATGAACTCACCTGAATATTCCTGTGCAAAGCTAGCTATATACGACTTCGTGATGTCGTTTCCAAGACTTGACTTGCTAGCGTGTATTCTACAATATTCCTAACACGGAATATCTTATAAGTTTCTAAATAAAAGCGGTAACTAAACTACGTGTCACCGAGCTCTACCGAATCGTTGATCGAACGATTCGACGGTAAATTGTTAACTTAATAAAAATGATTAAGTTATACTTGTTAAGTTTTGTCTATTGTCTGTGATAACTAATAAGTCTTTGAAAAGACTTAATTCTCGAGAGATTATAAATATTTATATAGAAATACATAAATATATTGTTAAAAGCGCGTTAGTCGTCTCGAGATGTCGTACGTGTATGTATCGAGTGTTTGATGAAAAGAATATATAATAAACTCGTATTATATATCGTATGCCATTGAGGCGTTTGGAATAAATATAAAAGTTTATATTTATTTTACAAAATGATTCATCGAGTCGTTGCATGTTTAAAATAAATATATACTATATTTATTTTATAAAAGAATTCGTATTGTTTGATACTCGAAATAAATATACCGACTATATTTATTTTGTGAAAAAAAAAACGAATTCATGCTTGCTATTTGAAATAAATATATAAATTATATTTATTTTAATAAACGAATACAAGTCGTTTTTCAATAAAACATGTTTTATTTTTACGGGTTTTCTCGAAAAACGGGCAGAGTTTCCTCTGTTTTTGGACGCCCCGGACAACACAAGTTGTCGTTGTTTTATCAAAATCAGCAACTTATTCAATAAACAAACAATATGTATATGATTCTTGTCAAATATATTAGAATGTAACAAATTTTTAATCGAATCGGTTCAAGCTTGTTCACGAAAAATAAATAGATAACGAAATAATTCACGCCATTAAATCTTTACCGCTCTTTTGTGTCGAAACATCGGATATTTCAACTGAGTTGACCGGGTCGACTGTGTTGACCTGCGTTGACTGAGTTGACTCGGTTGACCGAGTCAACCGAACCCGAAACTGAGGCTGCCCGCACCAAACTGTGTTGACTCGCACCGAGGTGAGTTGACTCAAACCGACCGTGTTGACTGAGTCGACTCGGTTTACAAACCGAGTCGACCGAACCGCACCCAAATTTGAAGTCGACTGAACTTGAACGAGACCCGAATCTCGAACCCGAAACTGTCCAAAACAAAACCCGCTGTCGAGAACCCGGACTACCTTGACACTTGTTGACCCGAGTCTGAACCAGGTCGAACCAAACCTCGAACCGAGACTGACCTGAGCCGACCCGAACAACACTCGAACTAAACACCCGGGTTCGTACCAAAATCTCTGCTGAACGGAAAACTTATTGGATAAAGGCGAAGTCCGCTGGTCCGAGGCTCCGACCGACGGTCCGAGGCTCCGACCGCCTGGTCCGCCGGTTCTCTCTCTCTCCTCTCCGCAGCTCTCTCTCTCTCTCTCTCTCTTCTCCGCAGCTCTCTCTCTCTTTCTCTCTCTGGTCGCACCGCCGCACGCCACCACCAACTGGTGGTGGCAGCCATAAATCAGAAACAGAGGGGGGGTGTTGTGGTCGTTGACTGCTGTATCCACCACCGCCGCACCACCGGTGGTCTCACCGGACCGGCTACCGGCCTTCATCGATGAGGGAGATGAGGTCGAGTGAGTGGGGGTGTTTAGCTGTGTGTGATTTTTGAGGTTTTGAGAGAAAGAACAAAATGAGGGTGTTGGTTTATTTTATGTAATCGAGAGAGAGAGGTTGTTGAAGGATGAAGTCTTCTTAATTTTGTGTGTGCAGAATGTTTTCGAGAGGGAGAGGAGAGTGAGTTTGTTTGTGTGTGTGAATATTAATATGCAGAAAGAGAGAGTAGTATTTGTTAGTGGAATGTGTGTGTATATGTTGTCTGCACACTTGAAGATTAAGGGGGGTGTTTATGGACCTATTTATAAGGATGTCCATGAGATCTTGTTAGAGATCTTGCAAATCTTAAGTAGATTTTGGGTAGATTTTTGGAGATACTCTAGAGATTTTGCAGGGGATTTGATAAGATTTTCCAAATCTCATAGGGATTTTTTCTAAATCTAGTAGAGATCTTGTAAATCTTTCTAAGATTTGTATAGATTTTCAAGAGATTTAGCATCGATTTTTATAGAGATTTCCGAGATTTTGTAGATATCTTTAAGATCTCATAAGATCTAATTTATTGTGCAGGTTTAGGCTTGTGGGTTTTGGGCTTGGGCCTAGGGCCCACAAGCCCATCTCATGTGTAAGTGGCTCGTAATTCCTACGAGACCCGATATCGTGACCTAAACTTCATAAGCTTAAAATATCCATATTTGTTGGTGTCGTCAGTATCTCGTACGGTTTCAGTCCGTTGTCATTTGATGTTTCGCAGATTCCACGCGAATCTTCATACGTGTACTGTATAGCTGAACAAACGTTCCTGGGCACTCCAAGGGCCTGATTAAGTTAATTTGCGCTGTAAATACTATTTATTATCGCGTTAATCATTTGTTAATCATGTAATTAAGGGCGTAAATTACCGGTTGTCACAGTCTCCCCCTGTTAATAAAATTTCGTCCTCGAAATTTAGACTACGTCAACTCCTTTGAGTTACGTTATGCGTAGAAAATATGAACAGTACTAAAGTGAATGATCATGAAATCGAATCAAGACTTATTCGAATGATGTGAATTCAAGGACGTATCACAAGATACAAATGAATTCTAGAAATGATTGCATCCAATAAATGAATTTAGATTTCAACAAGCTCAAATGTACTAGTTTGCATGAAACGCTCGATCATGATCAGCGCAAGCTGCAAGTTCTACCGACGCCACAAGGTGTCGTAGTGAATGAAACAATTCAAATATAGCGGTGATTGAACAAGTATCACCTGTGTTTTGCATCAAATGCTCAATCATAATTAGCCCAAGCTACAAGTTTATACTGACACCACAAGGTGTCGAAATCAACAAACGACTTAATGGAGTCGTAGACCAAACAAATCTACTACGACTTGGAACAATGAAACGCTTGTCAAAACGAATTCGAATATGATGTTTCCAATACATCATATGGTGTCTTGAATTGAATATGTGTAATGAACAAGTTCAAACAATTGAATTTGATTTTGGCGCAAGCCGACAATAAATACATGTATCGATAAGAAAACTTTCGGCATGGTCACAACGAAAAACCATGTATGTAACTTGAAAAGAAAAGAAATTTCAAGAAAGTGTATTGACTTGATAACAAAGAAGCCAACAATTACAATAATGCGGGTCATTCGAATCACAAGCGAAATAATATTTGAACTTTAATGAAACGCTTTATTCGAAACGAAACCACATGCGTAACAAACGATGCATGTGTAACATATGAATTTTCAAGAATTGAAGCAAATGAATATTCGTTATACTGAATAGAAATGATCGTGACACAATGACCATTAAGAGGAGTAGAGATACGAAAATCTACTCAGTAAATGTGAAAGTCGAAATTTCAATAAAAGAAATTTAAGGACTTTACCTGGGGTTGCATGTGATAACCAGTTATTAGGTGACATTACCATAGCGTATTTGTCGTTAATAAGATAGGGGGAATGCGGAGACATACGTCTTCTCCTTAGCATGTATCGTGTCGTTTGTAGGACCGCGTGCCAACTGCCGCTTCCTCGATAGTCGTATGTGACGTACTTCAACCTCCGTTGATGTATAGCTTAAGTCTCACGTATGCCTGTGCGCTAGCGTTTCATTTTGCGTAGAATGTGATGCACTCCGACATCTGTTGACGTAAAATTTGAGTTCTTTGTATTCTCGTGCCCTAGCGTTTCGTTATGCGTAGGCTGCCTGCTCGGGAAGTTAAAACATCATAGACAATATGTATAATTGTGGGTGCCCGAATTAATATTTGCAGTTCCTACGTGATGACCTTTAATGAACTTCAACATAAGTTTCCGAAGGTCTTAAATGCATGTTTCCTAATTTCTCAGAGTTTTGTGTACTATATGCGACTGTTTTTGTGTACTGTGTGTAAAACACCACTATAGCGTATGTTTGAAATCAAAATTTCGACTGTTTGATTTTCGGCAACGGTTGGAGACCATATTCGACTACTAAGCGTTCAGTATGTATTCAACGTTTGAATAATCTAAGTCCCCAGAGAAATATGAGGTTAGAGCCTAGGTATCTCTACAGAAACCCTATTCGCTGTAACCTATAGCTCTGATACCAATCTGTCACACCCCGAAATTATTAGAGCATTGGCGTGACTGGACTGGTATCTTCATTGCACAGCGGAAGCAACAATCTAAGTCTTTTAGAAAATGAACGCCACTAAGTACTCGACTCTTTATGGTTCTCCTATTCCAACCGTGCCACAACTTTGGAAAGTAACCTGAGAAAGAACATGCGAAAAAGTCAACATAAAGTTGAGCGAGTTCATAGTTTGTTTGTAAAAGATTTGAAATAAATTTCTTTTGAATAACCGGTTTTTGAAGTATTGTTGTGAAAGCGAAATTAAAATCATTTTCATATATAAATCAAGTTTTCATGTGTACCCCACGTACTCATGTATAATTCAAGTTTTTCTTGAGTACCCCACGTACTTCAAGTATTAATCAAGTTTTAGTATGGTATGAATTTTATGTAAATAAAGTATTCCTATAAGTATCAGGACTGTTAATGGGTTGCAAAGCCATTAACATGTGACACGACATAGGAAGTCACCAAACCATAGGCATTTTTCTAATAGTCGATTCACGACTGAGACACAAAAACACTACTCGGTACTAGTTCTCACCAAGAGTGGGGCTGCCCTGACACCCGTTAGATCTAACCTTTTGTTCTGCGGTCTAAGTATGTACACGATTAATGGTGCTTATGGTACCCTATTCGTGACACGATTTCTCGTATCATTCCTCAAACGCATCCTACTTGGTACTAGTTATCACCAAGGGCGCTTCTTGTTTTTGTATTTAACATATCAAGTATCAATTTTCAGTTCTTGTATTCTTTATGTCAAGTATCAATTCTCATGTGTTCGTATACTCTTGTATTTGTATTTTCTCGTAGTTTAGAAAACTAGAAGTTGTGTAAACGCTCGTTTGAAAAACCGGTATAAAACATAAGCTTTTCGTAAACCATTTGTGTCAGATAAATCTTGCTTGTAAAATGGTTTATAAATATGTAATTCTTGTATGCTTTGCAAAAAGTGCATGTCTTTCCACCCCGAAAACATTTAGAAAAATGTAAAACCGTAAAAGGTGGGGTTATGAACTCACCTGAATATTCCTGTGCAAAGCTAGCTATATACGACTTCGTGATGTCGTTTCCAAGACTTGACTTGCTAGCGTGTATTCTACAATATTCCTAACACGGAATATCTTATAAGTTTCTAAATAAAAGCGGTAACTAAACTACGTGTCACCGAGCTCTACCGAATCGTTGATCGAACGATTCGACGGTAAATTGTTAACTTAATAAAAATGATTAAGTTATACTTGTTAAGTTTTGTCTATTGTCTGTGATAACTAATAAGTCTTTGAAAAGACTTAATTCTCGAGAGATTATAAATATTTATATAGAAATACATAAATATATTGTTAAAAGCGCGTTAGTCGTCTCGAGATGTCGTACGTGTATGTATCGAGTGTTTTATGAAAAGAATATATAATAAACTCGTATTATATATCGTATGCCATTGAGGCGTTTGGAATAAATATAAAAGTTTATATTTATTTTACAAAATGATTCATCGAGTCGTTGCATGTTTAAAATAAATATATACTATATTTATTTTATAAAAGAATTCGTATTGTTTGATACTCGAAATAAATATACCGACTATATTTATTTTGTAAAAAAAAAACGAATTCATGCTTGCTATTTGAAATAAATATATAAATTATATTTATTTTAATAAACGAATACAAGTCGTTTTTCAATAAAACATGTTTTATTTTTACGGGTTTTCTCGAAAAACGGGCAGAGTTTCCTCTGTTTTTGGACGCCCCGGACAACACAAGTTGTCGTTGTTTTATCAAAATCAGCAATTTATTCAACAAACAAACAATATGTATATGATTCTTGTCAAATATATTAGAATGTAACAAATTTTTAATCGAATCGGTTCAAGCTCGTTCACGAAAATAAATAGATAACGAAATAATTCACGCCATTAAATCTTTACGGCTCTTTTGTGTCGAAACATCGGATAGTTCAACTGAGTTGACCGGGTCGACTGTGTTGACCTGCTTTGACTGAGTTGACTCGGTTGACCAAGTCAACCGAACCCGAAACTGAGGCTGCCCGCACCAAACTGTGTTGACTCGCACCGAGGTGAGTTGACTCAAACCGACCGTGTTGACTGAGTCGACTCGGTTTACAAACCGAGTCGACCGAACCGCACCCAAATTTGAAGTCGACTGAACTTGAACGAGACCCGAATCTCGAACCCAAAACTGTCCAAAACAAAACCCGCTGTCGAGAACCCGGACTACCTTGACACTTGTTGACCCGAGTCTGAACCAGGTCAAACCAAACCTCGAACCGAGACTGACCTGAGCCGACCCGAACAACACTCGAACCAAACACCCGGGTTCGTACCAAAATCTCTGCTGAACGGAAAACTTATTGGATAAAGGCGAAGACCGCTGGTCCGACGCTCCGACCGACGGTCCGAGGCTCCGACCGCCTGGTCCGCCGGTTCTCTCTCTCTCCTCTCCGCAGCTCTCTCTCTCTCTTCTCCGCAGCTCTCTCTCTCTTTCTCTCTCTGGTCGCACCGCCGCACGCCACCACCAACTGGTGGTGGCAGCCGTAAATCAGAAACAGAGGGGGGGTGTTGTGGTCGTTGACTGCTGTATCCACCACCGCCGCACCGCCGGTGGTCTCACCGGACCGGCTGCCGGCCTTCATCGATGAGGGAAATGAGGTCGAGTGAGTGGGGGTGTTTAGCTGTGTTTGATTTTTGAGGTTTTGAGAGAAAGAACAAAATAAGGGTGTTGGTTTATTTTATGTAATCGAGAGAGAAAGGTTGTTGAAGGATTAAGTCTTCTTAATTTTGTGTGTGCAGAATGTTTTCGAGAGGGAGAGGAGAGTGAGTTTGTTTGTGTGTGTGAATATTAATATGCAGAAAGAGAGAGTAGTATTTGTTAGTGGAATGTGTGTGTATATGTTGTCTGCCCACTTGAAGATTAAGGGGGGTGTTTATGGACCTATTTATAAGGATGTCCACGAGATCTTGTTAGAGATCTTGCAAATCTTAAGTAGATTTTGTGTAGATTTTTGGAGATACTCTAGAGATTTTGCAGGGGATTTGATAAGATTTTCCAAATCTCATAGGGATTTTTTCTAAATCTAGTAGAGATCTTGTAAATCTTTCTAAGATTTGTATAGATTTTCAAGAGATTTAGCATCGATTTTTATAGAGATTTCCGAGATTTTGTAGATATCTTTAAGATCTCATAAGATCTAATTTATTGTGCAGGTTTAGGCTTGTGGGTTTTGGGCTTGGCCCTAGGGCCCACAAGCCCATCTCATGTGTAAGTGGCTCGTAATTCCTACGAGACCCGATATCGTGACCCAAACTTCATAAGCTTAAAATATCCCTATTTGTTGGTGTCGTCAGTATCTCGTACGGTTTCAGTCCGTTGTCATTTGATGTTTCGCAGATTCCACGCGAATCTTCATACGTGTACTGTATAGCTGAACAAACGTTCCTGGGCACTCCAAGGGCCTGATTAAGTTAATTTACGCTGTAAATACTATTTATTATCGCGTTAATCATTTGTTAATCATGTAATTAAGGGCGTAAATTACCGGTTGTCACATCCTTGCTATCTTTTCTACAAAGAATAAGCTCCTTAATCAGATGAGAAAGCTCCCAATTCAGATTATAGAAGAGAAAAGAAGGAAATGAGCAATTGAAACAATGAAATGCTAGGCTATATATAGTTGTTGATGATGAACAAGATCATTCCACTTGTTTGTGTGGCCAACAAGCATAAGATCATAGCCATCCATGTGTTAGGAACTGATTAGAGACCTTGGTGATCACATAAACTTGCCCATCACACAAAGAATTTACCATAGCAGCCCCTGAAGATCAAACAGAATGCTGAAAATCAATTTCTGGTCGCTGGGCTGTTTATGTGGCCCGCGTAAGTATTAGGGAGGGGGTTACGCGCCCCGCCTGGGCTCCCCAGTTCAGCACAAGTTTCACATAATTACAGCATTGGTCCCTGCATGTGTTCGAGTCCATTTTAGGCACTTTTGACACCCGTTAAGCCATTTTCAAGGCTCTACAAGGTCATTAAAGTTTAGAGGAGTCAAAATATGCTCGGAAAACTCTCGGTTGTCAGTTCGTTTGGTCGTACGGTCGCGTTGTTCGTTAAATTACGACGAAACTCAAACGTATGCGTAAACGAACCAAATTAAGCGACGAATGGAATATTTGCATGCCGATCACTAAAATAAAAATATTTTAGTGTGTACAAAAATTTTGGATGTCCAGATGTGGTTAGTACGTAAGATATGCGCGAAAATATAAAATTACGCCGTTTTTGACACTTTTAGTCCCTGTAAGATCATATAAGCATGTTTTCGCACACCGAACCACTCAAAGATTATTTCTAAGCTATGCTTAGGTTATATGGGGTATGTTTAGCTTATGACCAAGTTCCAGAATGTACGTTACCTTCCGAATCGGTATAGTTTCGCAGTTTGATGCAAATAGTCCCTGCGATCGAATAAACTTGTTTTTGCCATACCAAACCTTCCAAAACTTATTTCTAAGTTATGTAAAGGTCATTTAAGGTATTTTAAGCCTATTTCACTATTCCGGAGTGTTTGTCGCGTTAAACTTATTATGTTTACTCACCAGTGCGCGTATAACTCTCTAGAAAGCGATTTAAAGCTCGAAATCGAACAAGAATTGATATGTGCAAATGATACACATATTTATACAAATACCAAGTATGAAACACAATATTTTATTGATTTGGCATTTGTTTGGTGTTCGTGGTGATACAGGTGTCACACCGTGAACGAGCTCGAACCGATTCAGATTAGTGTTTAATTTACATTTGTCGTTTTTACGAAAATTATACATATTGATATTGATTATATTGTTGAATTTTGATAAAATAACGACAACTTGTGTTGTCAGAGACGTCCAAAAACAGAGGAAACTCTGCCCGTTTTTCGAGAAATTCTGTAAACAAAACTTGTTTTATTGTAAAAACAAAACAATCGACTTTAAGCGACTTGTGAAAAACAAGATATAAATGCATATTATTTTCGGCAATGCAATATAACTTACAAAACATATTCATAACTTTTTGACCAAAGCTGTATTTCAAGTTAACCAAACTTGCTAGTTTATAAAACAAGTATAACAAATTATATTGTTTCAACTGTCGAATAATACGACTTCTTTTCATAAAAATAAATATAGTATATATTTATTTCAACAATCAAACAAGATGATCCTTTTTATAAATAAATATAGTTACATATTTATTTCCAACACAAACAAATCGATTCTCTTATAAAAATAAATATAGTTATATATTTATTTTCAAACACGACAAGTCGACGATTCTTTTATAAAGGGAATATAACTTTTATACAAACGCCGAAATGGCGTATACGTATATTATGGCAAATGTATCCAAGAGGCAATATATATAATACAAGTTTATTATATATTACTTTCGTACGAATATTCCTATATACACAAACGACTTCTCGGGGTGACAAAGTTTAACTTAGTCATTTCCATTAACTTAACAACTTAACCGTCGAATCGTTCGGTCAACGATTCGGTAGAGCTCGGTAACACGTAGTGTAGTTACCGCTTTTATTTAGAAACTTATAAGATATTCCGTGTTAGGAATATTGTAGAATGCACGCTAGCGAGTCTCGTCTTGGAAACGACATCACGAAGTCGGATATAGCTTTGCACATGGAAATTCAGGTGAGTTCATAACCCCCAATTTTTCTAGTTTTACATTTTCCTAAATGTTTTCGGGGTGGAAAGACATGCACATTTTACAAAGCATACAAGGTTTTCAATAATCATGAATTACATATTTCTAAACCATTTTACAAACAAGTTTTAACTGACATAAATGGTTTACGAAAAGCTTATGTTCTATACTGGTTTATCAAGCAAGAGTATTCTTTGAAATGTACATACACACGAATTCTAGTTTTCTAAACTACGGAAAAATACAAGTACAAAGAGGTACATCAAACTAAGGGGCTGTTTGGTAGCCTCTTAATGATCATTCAGATGCTACCTCTTACTGGTTTAAAATCTCTGAATGAATAAGAGGTAACCTTAAGTCTGAATGGTTAAGAGGTAACCTCTGAATGGCAAATCATCACATGTCACATTCTTCTACCTTCTCATTGGTAAAATTCATAATGGTTCCATTAAGATATAGCCTCTTAATGACCATTCAGAGGCTACCAAACAGCCCCTAAGGAAAGATACATAGATCACGTGACGAATAGGGTACCATAAGCACCATTAGTCAACGTATGCATTTAGACCGCGGAACAGAAGGGTTAGATCTAATGGGTTTCAGGCAACCCCACTCTTGGCCTACTTCTACCAATGAGTGCTTTTGTGTCTCAGTCGAACTCGACAAAAATGCCTAGGTTTGGTGGCTTCCTATGTCGTTGCATATGTTAGTGGCCTCGCGAACCATTAGCGATCTCGTATTCCTTACATTCACAGAACTGAGTTTTAGATACGTCTTTACAAATTACATATCATGTTTTATTCACATTCAAAGCATAGGATTATACAGGCATGAAGCCAAAGTCAGGGTGGGCATTAACGGTTATAAAAACTTTACAAATACAAGAGTTTTCAAATACATGGTTTTACGAACATAATGCGTTACAAATACAAAGTTTCCATATAACTTGACAAGAAAATGATTTCTAAATTCGTTTTCTCAATAATATTTCACAAACCAGTTATTCAAAAAGATTTATTTTAAATCTTTCACAAACAAACTATGAACTCGCTCAACTTTATGTTGATTTTTCGCATGTTTCTTTCTCGGGTTACTTTCCAAAGTTATGGCACGGTTGGAATAGTAGAACCATGAAGAGTCGAGTACTTAGTGGGCGTTCATTTTCTAGAAGTCTTAGCTTTATTTGCTTTCGCTGTGCAATGAAGATACCAGTCCAGTCACGCCAGCTCTAATAATTTCGGGGTGTGACAGATTGGTATCAGAGCTATAGGTTACAGCGAATAGGTTTTATGTAGAAATACCTAGGCTCTAACCTCACTTTCCTCTGGGGACTTAGATTATTAAGACTTTAAATACAAACAGAATGCCTAGTACTCGAGTATGGTCTCCAACCGTTGCCAAAAAACAAACAGTCAAGATTTTGTTTTCAAACATACGCTATTGTGGTGTTATACACATGGTACACAAAACAATTTCATACAGTACACAAACCTCTCTGAGAGTTTAGGAAACATGCATTTAAGACCTTCAGAAACTCATGTTGAAGTTCATTAAAGGTCATCACATAGGTACCACGTCTATTAACTCGGACAAACGCCATTATTATGTCGTCTTTGCTATTTTTGTTAACCGAGCAGGCAACCTACGCAAAACAAAACACGGGCGTGCAAATTACGTGAAATGCAATCCATACATCAACGGAAGTTGAAGTACGTCACATACGACTATCAAGGCGAGGCCTTTGAGAAGACACGATGGCGCAATTCAACGACGACGCTAGATTCCTGTCAGCTGGAGAACTAACGATCAGGAAGCGGCAACTTGTCACGCGATCCTGCAACGACACGAATCACGCCAGGAGAAGACGTATGTCTCCGCATTCCCCCTATCTTATTAACGACAAGTACGCTATGTTCGACATCCCATGGTAATGTCACCTAACAACTGGTCGTCACATGAAACCCCAGGTAAAGTCCTTAAATTTCTTTATTGAAATTCCGACTTTTGCATCTAGTGAGTAGATTTTCGCATCTCTACTCCTTTACATGGTCATTGTATCACGATCATTTCTTTCATTATAGCGAATACTCATTAATTCATTTCTTGAAAATTCATAAGTTACACATGCATCGTTTGTTACGCATGTAGTTTCGTTTTGAATAAGCACTTTATCAAAGTTCGAATATTCTTTCGCTAAACCTAATTATTGATTTGTGATTCGAATGACTCGCATTATTGTAATTGTTGGTTCCTTTGTTATCAAGTCAACACATTTTCTTGAAATTTATTTTCTTTTCAAGTTACATACATGGTTTTTTCGTTGTGACCATGCCGAAAGTTTTCTTGTCTATACATGTATTTATTGTCGGCTTCCGCCAAAACCAAGTTCAATTGTTTGAACTTGCTCATTACACATATTCAATTTAAAGACACCCTATGATGTATTGAAAACATCACATTCAAATTCGTTTCAACAGGCGTTTTTTGACACCTTGTGGTGGTGTTCTCACTAATTTGAAGCTTGCGCTAATCTCGTTTACGCATCTCATGAACGGATTTAATTATCTATTAATTGACTTGCTTTAAATCCGCTTCGGTTTATCATATTGAAGCGGTCTTAACACAATTGTGTGTTATGACAATGGTACACAAATTCATTGCATATTCCGGTGTACCTACTAACGGTTCTTTCAACATCGATCGAATATTTTGCGGTATTTATTGTTTCTTCATCTTCGATCAAAAACATTATTTCTTTGATGTTCCATTTCCAAATGAAAATTCTATGATGTCATTCAAAACAAACTTTCAGATTCACTTTATTACGCTTTCATTTGACTTCAAACACGGTGAATTTGTTTGATCACCGCTATTATTGAATTATTTAAATCACTGTGACACCTTGTGGTGTCAGTACAAACTTGTAGCTTGGGCTAATCATGATTGAGCGTTTTATGCAAAACACAGGTGATATTTGTTCGATCACCGCTATATTTGAATTGTTTCATTCACTACGACACCTTGTGGCATCGGTAGAACTTGCAGCATGGGCTGATCATGATCGAGCGTTTCATGCAAAACTATTTCATTGAACTTGTTGATGCTAAGTTCCATTTAGTGGATGTTATCATTGCTAGAATTCATTTGCTTATTCTAAACGTCCACTTGGAATTCTATTGGCTGAAATTCCTCTTTTATTGGACCCCTGTTAACTTGGTCACATTGGTGACTATATCAGTATATCTCATTTCCTTTGACATTATTCGTATTTATTTCTGCATAACGTAACTCTAAGGAGTTAACGTAGTCGAAATTTCGTGAAATTTCATTAACAGGGGGAGAATGTGACAACCGGTATAAAATCTATGCTAAATCTCTACATAAGATTATGTCTCAAAATGTAGAAACACAAGATCTTTTCAAGATGTGAACAACATCTATAAAAGACCCATATATCTCTCCTTGCCTGCATATAATACTTACACACATATATGAAGAAACCCTCATCTCCTTCATAATTTCTTTACAAACACAGAGAAGATTAATTTCTCTCTACCTCACCTACACCCTCCCTCACTCTATCCATACATCAGCCAACACCCCCTTCCACCCTTTATCCCTCTTCTTCTCCTTCTCTTCACCGGTCACCGGAGAACGGCCGGTTCCGGCCGGTGATCCGACGTCACGCATGCCCAAACAAATCAAACCCTTTTAACCCCCCCTCTCCTCTCGACAACAGAACAGACCACCACCGCCGGACGGTGGTGGTGAGTGGTGGCAACGGAAGTATCAGCGAGAGAGAGAGAGAAAACCGGGTGGTACTGGTTGGTGGTTCGAGCAGCAGAGAGAGAGACGATGAGAGAGAGAGTAGAGAGAGGAAGATCGACGGCGTAGTACCGTCTCCGGCGACGAACCGCCGTCAGCGGCGGAGCCGCAGCGGCGGTGGTGATGCTTTTATCCGTACATGATTCCCGGTAAGAACCAGCTCCCTATTTTCTTCTTTTTTTATGGTGGCTGATGATGCTTGGATCGGGTTTTGTTCATATCTCGGGTCAGATGGTCAGTCACAGTTAACCGGTCAGTGGCTCAGTTCAAAGATGGTCAAAGCTCGATTGGTTATGGTTAACAACATCAGATTCCGCTCGGTTCGGTGTTCGGGTCAGATTTCGGGTCTGGGTTGACTCGGTCAATCGAGTCAACTCAGTCAACAGATGGGTTCGGGTCAACGGCTGGTCAACAGCGATGTTCGGGTCAGCTTATGATGCGGGTCGGATCGACTCGGTTAAACTGAGTCAACTCAGTCAACTCAGCAAGTTGACTCGGCGAGTCAACTCAGTCCATGTTTCGACAACTCGACACGTAAAAATTTGGCAAAGAATTTAGTGACGTGAATAACTATTTACGTAATTTTAAGATTTTTATTTATTCCGTGAACGAGCTCGAACCGATTCAGATTAGTGTTTAATTTACATTTGTCATTTTTACGAAAATTATACATATTAATATTGATTATATTGTTGAATTTTGATAAAATAACGACAACTTGTGTTGTCAGAGGCGTCCAAAAACAGAGGAAACTCTGCCCGTTTTTCGAGAAATTCCGTAAACAAAACTTGTTTTATTGTAAAAACAAAACAATCGACTTTAAGCGACTTTTGAAAAACAAGATGTAAATGCATATTATTTTCGGCAACGCAATATAACTTACAAAATATATTCATAACTTTTCGACCAAAGCTGTATTTCAAGTTAACCAAACTTGCTAGTTTATAAAACAAGTATAACAAATTATATTGTTTCAAGTGTCGAATAATACGACTTCTTTTCATAAAAATAAATATAGTGTATATTTATTTCAACAATCAAACAAGACGATCCTTTTTATAAATAAATATAGTTACATATTTATTTCCAACACAAACAAATCGATTCTCTTATAAAAATAAATATAGTTATATATTTATTTTCAAACACGACAAGTCAACGATTCTTTTATAAAGGGAATATAACTTTTATACAAACGCCGAAACGGCGTATACGTATATTATGGCAAATGTATCCAAGACGCAATATATATAATACAAGTTTATTATATATTACTTTCGTACGAATATTCCTATATACACAAATGGCTTCTCGGGGCGACAAAGTTTAACTTAGTCATTTCCATTAACTTAACAACTTAACCGTCGAATCGTTCGGTCAACGATTCGGTAGAGCTCGGTAACACGTAGTGTAGTTACCGCTTTTATGTTGGATCGTGTACGTGACCCTGAAAGTCAGTTAAGGTAGTTCAACATCATGTGTAAAGGCGGAATCAATGCACATAAAGTCAAAACAGCTCTAATCCTTTTAATTCTTCTTTTCTGATTAATATTCGTGCTTGTACAATGTTTTCTGATGAAAATCCGACAGCACTTCGTGACTTGCACAATGACCTCCTACCGTTCCAACCGTTCCGTTTGAAATGTGACAAACACACTCCTATATATAGACAATGACCCTTCCGTTTGAACTTACCCTTCCGTTTGAACTTAACATAATCAGTTTCAAACAACCAATTCAAACGGAACCCTCATGTTTCAAACAGAACCCTCATTCAAACTATAGATTCAAACGGAACCATCTTTAAACTCTTCCTAAAATCAAACCTAAACCCTAATTTGACTTTTAAGTTCCAATCTTGACTTTCTTGATATAAGACTTGATGAAGATGAAGTCAACAGACATTCTTGTGCATCAACAGACTCCCCCTTGGATGTTGACGTAGTCTTCAGATCCTGAGTCTTCAGTCTTAATATTTTCTCTAACTCTGTCTTTTCATCATAAGCACTCTATCTTCACACTCCCATATACTGTTGATCCAGACTCCCCCTTTCACAGACTCCCCCTCTCGATATGCTAGAATCTGAGGTATCTGGTTCAAGCTTTGTCATTTAGCTTCCTTTGGGAATAATGAATTTTACAACCTGTTAACCTGCACATCCTCTACCTCAACATAAGTTTCACAAATTTATGACAATTTAAATTTAAAAACTTACTGGTAGAATACATTCATCCATATATCTGTAAAGTTACATCAAGTTCAAATAAATGACCTTGATTAACTAACCCCTCAAACTTTCAAAAAACATTTGTATATGACATTTAAAGTTTTCAACAAACTCTCCCAACCCAATATAGTTCATCATGTTTAGCACTTGGAATTTTGAAAATTCGCTTTCCAACATCAGTTGTCAAAAATCTTTTTGTATTTTTCAAAACTTTATGCTAAAACACTCCGAAAAATTTTTTGGATTTTGAGTTTTTGAAAGACATGCAGTAAACAAATATATACAAACAATATTTTTGTGAGTTTGTGTGTTTGTGTAAGAGGATCATATCAGTTTATGAGACAAATCACAAGCACCGTTAAGCTTTAATCATTTTAAGTTCTAAACGATTCACCTTGATTGACGATATAGTTATCCTCTTAAGCTCAATCTAAAAACTTTCGAAATGCTTACCGATACGTTAAGGTATATTAAGATAGCACTAAAATTCTTATGGACCCCACGATCTCAGCATATCCCCTCATCATGTAATACATTGACTCAAGTAATGCCTTTAAACTTTTACCAACTGTGATTTGTGCGAAAATAAAGCAGAATGTTTAAACATTAACAATCAGGTCGATACTTCCGTATACGCAGAGAAAGTCCAATGTTTAAACAAAATAAGAAAATAAAAATAAGTTGAAGTTGTTCAGGCTTTAACCACCATGTCGATACTCCCGTATACGCAGAGGTGATCCAAAGCTTAAACGAAACACCAAAGAAAATAAAGCAGAACGTTTAGGCAACAACATCCAGGTCGATACTCACGTATACGCAGAGGATGTCCGATGCTTAAACAAAATAAAGAAATAAGACAAGTTTAAATCTTTGCAAAATAAAATGCACAATCACAGCGACTTTTCAGCAAAGTTGTGAAAGTTCACAAACTTAACCAGTTTTATGTCTTACGACAATCAGCGATTACTGAGTAGGTACACAGTCAAGAAGGACAAAACCAAGTACTATGCTTTTGACCATGTTTCCCACTAGAACTAGGCTTTTTCATTTATGTTTGTATCGTTATCGCAAATCTACTAGTCTAGCTGAGCCTACCGTCACATCTTTAGTGAGACCGCTTATCACATTTGACATTACAATTCTTTAGCATGCTGTGATAGTTCACTGATTTTCTATCATTTCCTCTTTTTTACAACAAAACTCATTTTTGCTTTTTCAATGTTTTTGAAATTTTCAAATTTTCTAATTTTTAATTTTTTTAAAATTTTTCTCCCCCTAAAATCAAAATATGTTTCAATTTTGATTTTCTGGAAAATTTGAAAACAAACTATACAAGAAACGTGACAAACTGATATCAAATCGCTTCAATTCGCCATTCTCTTGGCTTAACAATCAGAACTCCCCCTGACAACAAACTATTTTCCCATTTAGATTTCAAAACACTTAAGTGTGTTTTAATCAAATGGTTTTTCCGGAAAATTAGTTTTGTTTGTCTTTTCACAAACTCGGGGTTTCATCACATTGTTCTTTTTCAACCAATTTAAAGAATTAACAATTAAGACCCTTGACAATAACAAACACTAGTAGAAAATCAAGTACAACTCAATGTCCCTGATTTACTACTTGTAAATCGAAATATCACAGTTACCATCCTGTGAATTTCTCAAGAATGATGCCGATACCTGCTTCACGCTTACCAACCTGGAAGCTCCGGCAAGTCAGGTTTTTCTATTTGAAAAGATTCACCCAAGCCTGACCAGCCTTGGGTTTAACAGTTTTTACCTCAACAGATGGCTCTTCTAGTTTCGACAAACCAGAATCATTGCCTGAATGTGGCTCTTTTGACTTTGACAAGTCAAATTCATCGCCTGATGGTGGCTTGTCTGACTTTAACACATCAGATTCATCGCCGACCATTTTCTTCTTCTCCTTTTTCTCCTTTGTCCTCAGATTAGCATCTGAAGAATTCAATTTACTTGGCTTTGCAGTCGAGTGAGTTGATTCATCAGAACTTTTATTTAATCTGTCCGGTGAACCCGAAGACAAAATTTTCTCGAGATACTCTCTTGCCTTCTTCCTTTTCTTTCGCAGTCTGTCTTTCTGCCCCTGTGAAAGTTTAACTTTCTTTTCTTGAATTGTCTGATCCTGAACTTTAGGTTTTAGAACCTTCTGTTCATGGGGCTTGACATTGACTGGTTTCTTTGCCATTCTTTGAGATTCAACCCTCGATCTTCCCATCGATCTCCTTGGGCAATCTTTGGCAATATGTCCTCTGATTTGGCAATTATAGCATCTTCTTGACTCATAACTCCAATTCTGGCAGTTAACAGCAATGTGTCCTCTCACACCACAGGTGTAGCACACTCTGTTATCGTACCATCCATTTCTATCAGTCCAAACCTTCAAATCATAACATTGTTTGGCTTGGTTATAGTCATTTCTCCTCTTCAATGCTGGATTTGGCTTTTGAGCACTGTGGTCAAACCTGCACCACTTATAACCAATTTTTTGTGAGTTTTCATTTTTAGATTTTTGTGATTTTTCAAAATGATTGGATGACTTAACTGATGAGCTTTTATTTTCATTTTTAGGATTTTTCAATTTTTTATCTTTTTGTTTCTGTTCTACAATCTTCTTAACAGGTTTTTGCTTAGAGCATTCACCTATTTCAGTAGACTGCAAAACAGTATTTTTAAATTTTTCTTGTAAATCTAAAAATATTTTTCTTTTCTTTTCTTTTTCATCATCAGATATTTCATCACAATCTTCAATTTTGACTTTGTCAAAATTTGTGACATTGTCACTTATTGGAACTGAATTGATCGGTTTTGGACAAACATGCGAAGTAGAATTCACAAAACCTTTCAATTTATTCTCAAGCTCTTTGATTTTAATCCGAGCTTTTTCAGCTTCTTTTTCAAGCTGAATGATTTTAGCAAGATGAGAATTGATTTCAATTTGTTTTTGAAGATTATCTTTACCAAAAATATCTCTCTCATCTTCTAAAATCTTGATTTGATTTTGAAAATCTTTTTCTTTTTCTTTTAACGTTTCATTTTCCAATTTTATCCAAAAAACGTTTTCATTTTCAATTTTAATTTTTCCAAAATCTTTTTCTTTTTCTCTCAAGTCATTAATTTCCAATGTCAAACTGTCCAAACTACTCAACAGTTTTTCATTTTCAGACGTCAATTTCTCAGAATTTTCTCTCATTTCAAGAATCTGTTTATTATCAGATTCTTTCTCATCCTTCAAGCTTTTGATTTCCACTGTCAAATTCTCCACATCTTTCAAGAGATTGAAATTTTCTGCTTCTGATTTTTCGCATTTTGAGCACACAACTTCACTTTTTGAAATTTCATCTTTTTCTTCTTCTTCATTCTTTGTCATTCCTTCTTTAATCTTTTTGATTAATTCACTAAACTCAACCAAACTCATATTTTCTGAGTTTCTTTCAATTTCATCTATTAACTCTTTCTTTTTCTTTTTCTCTTCTTCATCTCCCCACCATTTCTTCTGCCAATAATCATCCTCATCTTTGTACTCCTTGATTATGGCTTCGATATCAAGTGTTTTATCATCGATTGCAATATTTCCATATTCATCAAGATAACACTCTCTGTCCGGATCCCATCTATTCGCTCTCCTTGCTTCCAGATAGATACGAGAAATTCTAATGATTTTGTTTTCAGCAATCATTTTTCTGTATCTATACTTCTGCTCTTCAGTTCTATCGTCTTTCCACGGAATAGGTTCGGAATTTGCCATCTTGTACGTTCCTGAAAAATAATCAGCAAAACACTTAGAAATTTCTTGATTTTGAAAAACTCAAATTCAAATGAAACCTCTTCAAACGGAATGGTTCAAACAATAGTTTCAAACGAACTAGTTGTTTTCAAACGGACTGTTTCGTTTGAAATAACAATAGTTTCAAACGATCAATTTCAAACGATAATATGTTTTCAAAAGACAAAAAATTCAAACGATGGACTGTTTCAAACGACAGACTCAAACGACAACTAGTTTCAAATGATGGACTGTTCCGTTTGAATCAATACTTTCAAACGATAAAGATTTCAAACGACCAACTCAAATGATCAACTTCAAACGATATAGTTCAAACGGTCAGATTCAAACGACAAACATTTCAAACGACAGTTCAAACGATAAACTGTTTTCAAACGATTACCTCAAACGACAAACAATTTCAAACGATAGTTTCAAACGGTCAGCTAGTTTTCTGATTAAAATTTTATTTAGAAACTTATAAGATATTCCGTGTTAGGAATATTGTAGAATGCACGCTAGCGAGTCTCGTCTTGGAAACGACATCACGAAGTCGTATATAGCTAGCTTTGCACATGGAAATTCAGGTGAGTTCATAACCCCCAATTTTTCTAGTTTTACATTTTCCTAAATGTTTTCGGGGTGGAAAGACATGAACATTTTACAAAGCATACAAGGTTTTCAATAAACATGAATTACATATTTTTAAACCATTTTACAAACAAGTTTTAACAGACATAAATGGTTTACGAAAAGCTTATGTTATATACCGGTTTATCAAGCAAGAGTATTCTTTGAAATGTACATACACACGAATTCTAGTTTTCTAAACTACGGAAAAATACAAGTACAAAGAGGTACATCAAAATAAGGAATGATACATAGATCACGTGATGAATAGGGTACCATAAGCACCATTAGTCAACGTATACATTTAGACCGCGAAACAGAAGTGTTAGATCTAATGGGTTTCAGGCAACCCCACTCTTGGCCTACTTCTACCAATGAGTGCTTATGTATCTCAGTCGAACTCGACAAAAATGCCTAGGTTTGGTGGCATCTTATGTCGTTGCATATGTTAGTGGCCTCGCGAACCATTAGCGATCTCGTATTCCTTACATTCACAGAACTCAGTTTTAGATATGTCTTTACAAATTACATATCATGTTTTATTCACATTCAAAGCATATGATTATACAGGCATGAAGCCAAAGTCAGGGTGGGCATTGACTGTTATACAAACTTTACAAATACAAGAGTTTACAAATACATGGTTTTACGAACATAATGCGTTTACAAATACAAAGTTTCCATATAACTTGACAAGAAAATGATTTCTAAATTCGTTTTCTCAATAATATTTCACAAACCAGTTATTCAAAAAGATTTATTTTAAATCTTTCACAAACAAACTATGAACTCGCTCAACTTTATGTTGATTTTTCGCATGTTTCTTTCTCAGGTTACTTTCCAAAGTTATGGCACGGTTGGAATAGGAGAACCATGAAGAGTCGAGTACTTAGTGGGTGTTCATTTTCTAGAAGTCTTAGCTTTATTTGCTTCCGCTGTGCAATGAAGATACCAGTCCAGTCACGCCAGCTCTGATAATTTCGGGGTGTGACAAATCAGCAGTATGAAACCTTTTGTCACATTAAGGGTGAATCATTGACCTAACGGTTTGAGCGATTCAGTTGTCTCATTAGTGAGCTAAGACTGGTTAAAGTTACATTTGCTAATTCTACACAAAATAGCAGGTTTCTTAGGTCACTACCTGCTATTTGTAGCTAGAAACTCTGCTGAGTTCAAAGATCTGACACTGACCCAACTTCATGGTAGACTCCTGACCTATGAAAGGGAGTTAAACCAGAAAAAGAAGTTGCAAGAGTCTGGAAAAGTTGCTGATGACTACTCATTTAGCAGCACAGCTCTTTTTGGTCAGGAAGAATCTGGTAGCAGTAGTAAGGATCAGAGTTATGATCATTATATTGACATAACTGCTGGTGGAAACTTTAACCACTCTGATTCTCACTCTGCAAATTATGCTTTTACTGCTAATTGTGAAAACCAGATGTCAGATAACTTGTGTTTTGAACTCAATGACTTATAGCACTTTGATCCAACTGATCTTGAAGAAATGGACATTTTGCATCAATTGGCTTTGCTTAGTGTAAGAACAAGCAAATTTTATAAAAGGACAGGGAGAAAATTCCCAGGGTTACATGGGAATTTAAAAGTGGGGTTGGATAAGTCAAAGATCAAGTGCTATAAGTGCAATAGGCTAGGACATTTTTCTAGGGAATGTAGGAGTCAAACCACTGGTCCAATTGTTACTCATCCCAGCTCAAACCCTAGGCCACAAAACCAAAGCACTGTGCACTATTCCCATTATACCCCTGCTGCCCATGTAAACAATGCTTATTATGCAAACCATGTTCATGTGCATTATGTTCAAACTATTGTCCCTTAAATTCAGTATGTTCAGGCTCCTGTACCTCAGGTTCAAGTGCAACCACTTGCACTACAACAAGCTGCACCACCAGCAGTGGTTCAACAAGATCAGCAAAGCTTTTTCACCCAACGCTTTGTTGACTGGAGCAGCTTACCTGATGAGCTAGGTGATGAAAATTTTGCATTCTATGCTACTAATGATGCTTCTAATGATGAATTTTGTCTTATGGCATTAGGGTCAATACCAGAAGAGCTGGATGCTGAAAAAGGGAAAACAAGTGCTGAAACAGTGGATAAAGTTGCTGAAGCAGTGGTTACTACTGTTGCTGGTGAACTACTGCAGGGAGAAAATTCGGAAACCCTGATTGAACCACTGTTTGACCCCTGGTACAAAGAAGAAGAAAAGGAAGAGAAGAAAGAAGGTGAGAAAGAAGAGAGAGCTGATGAAGAAAATGACCATCAATGTGATTGTGCCATGATGGCTACAGCTAAGGTATCATCTCAGGTTCTTGAAAATCTGTGTTCAGACAAATCATAGCATTTGCTAACATTAAAGAGGTGAATGAAAACCTTAGGGATAGAGTGTTGAATGATGAGGTCAAATTTGAAAAGTCTTTAAAAGAACTTAAAAACAAATTGGCTGAAAAAGACAAAGAAATCTGCAGCCTAAAAGAAGAGCAAAGCATAACCAAGAACCAACTCCAAACTATGGTAGAAAAAATATCAAGTTTGCAAAAAGGAGTTGGAATCCACCCAAATCACTTGTGAAAGATGGGTGGAATCTTCCAAAGGTTATGAGGTCATGTTAGAAAAACAGCTTGAAAGCAATGTAAAATTTGGCATAGGGTTTAGAAAATATGATGAAATTGAAAACACTGCTGCTAAACAAGCTGGTTCAGTTGAAATAACACCAACAAACAAGAATGGCCAAGAAGTTAAGATAACTGACAAACTTGGTAACAAAATCACTCTGGAAAGATCTGTGGGATCCTCAACCTTTGAGGAAATTGAGAAATACCAATTTAAACCCACATGGTCTGATGAGTGTGACATTCTTGAGAATTTTAAACCAATGGACTTCACAACCACTGATGGTGTAAAAGCTCCTAAAGCAAAGGTCATTCCTCTTAAATACATCCCAATAGTGGTTCAAAACTCTGTTGCTAAGGAGTCTGAGAAGAAGAAAAGAAGAGAAAAAGTTAAAAACCTGTTTTGTGATTTTTGTGAAAAGAAGAACC